>CM029919.1:35679663-38079663 GCA_017639245.1 Myiopsitta monachus | reverse complement strand
CTCTATCTGTTCATTTGCATGAATATTGCCTTCAACTTCTTATGTGACTGCTAACTGCTAAAATAACCTATGAGATGATGTATTTACTGTGCCTTTGTTACATGATACCTAATCTGAAAGCAGTGCAACGGATGAACTGTCTTCAGTTAAGATGTGGCACTGTATGACATTTAGCTTTTGTGGTATGATGAGGTAATGTGACATGACATGAACATATGCCACAAACCAAAGGTCAGAATAGATTCAAATGGATGCACCTTCTTTTAGCCTGGCCAATCACTGTCCATTTGTAAGAAAAGTTTCCAGACCACCACACATTTCCAGCAACAACTGATGGCCACAAAGTAGGTGTACTAATTCCTTGGCAGCAAAGCTTACTACCCACTTATCCATAACACTTTTCTATCTAATGGAAATTGATTAGAAAATACTTCTCTTCAGAAGATTTACTTATATGCATGCTTAATTTTGGAGAGCTGCCTGGTTCAGAGAGACCACGTCTATACTGAAGGGCAGAATACCCCTCCCTTGACATCCACTACTGGCTTGTGGAAGAAGAATAAATATATTGTCTTTATTCATATGGCCTGAGGGATCACTTCTGTATGTTCTTCGATGATACCCTCCTTCAATGAGTCCTGACCCTCCCATTCATCTAGGGGACTTGTTGAAACTTGCTGTCGCTGTATTCTTGCTTGTATGCCTGAATATTCTTTGGCTGAAGGCTATAGCCTGGGGAGGAAAGGCAGATGGCATGTGCCCAGATTCAGTTTCAGGGATGCAGAAGCTGGCAGTCACTTTCAAATCCCACAACATCGGAAGAGCCAAAGTGACTTACCAAAATTGGGACTTGCACAGAACACATAGACAACCAAGTCCAAAGCTGCGATCCTGCTCAGCTGCTCAAATTTTGCTGAATTCCATTTCAGTGTTTCAGTTTAAACTTTTCCAGATACATTGAGTAACACCTCAGTTTATGCACAGCCCTGCTCAAGTCTTTGCAGATGGGAACAAGACAGTATCTATTCTGTAGCACTGATGGGGAATCATAAAACATGCTGGACCTTGGCATATGTGTTCCCTAGGAACTCAGAGATGTTTCAAGTGCAAAGGTTAAGGCTCCTTACAGTGTTGAAACATATAAGGTGGAGATCAGCAAGCCCAATCATTTTTCATGTACTAAGTCAGTACCAATAGGATCTACTATCTGCAGATCATCACTGACAGGTGAAGTGACTTGCTGTTACACACTGCTACAACTCCAGTTTTATTTTCCGTTGTTCCACCCTTCAAACAAGTTAGAATGTTTTTCTGGTGCCCAAAATAATTGGTTTCTATTGAAAATGATGATTATTTCTCCTTGTCTTCATCTCTGACTACACAGATTTGTTGTTTATTTTCCCCTTTATAATGTGTTTTGTATAGTGTGTCATCACACTGAAGTCTTACTTGAGTGAGAGAATGAAAAAAAAAAAAAAAAGAAGAATCCGGAGAGAAAGGATATTTCAGTAGTGCATTTTAGAAGAAATGCCCATGGTTTCTCATGTTTTATCATAGTGTCCAAAATTACTGAAAGTACGAACTGTAGCATTTTGAAACCAGATCTATCAATATATTAGCACCGATATCAACAGATGTCTTTGTAGGTCTGGATGTCAAGCTGTGGTTCCTCTTACTTAGCTTTAAGTGCCTAACAGTGAGATTAGCACTTCAAGATTTTTACGTTGGCTGAGAGGCAAGCACATTTAAAAAGCAGTTCGTTTCATCACCTTGATACTTGCTTTAGACATCCAATGTTCACAGCAGAATCAGGTTGGACAACAAGCTTAGATCATACACGGAAATTTCAGATGTTAGATGTGAGGAGAGATTAACCTCAGCCCAAGTCTGTTAATAAAAACATTTTGTGAATAGATTCTTCACAGTTATTAGGATGTAAAATAGCAGCATACTTTTTACCCACTTGTCTGATACAGGTTTGCATACAGACCTTGTTTGTGATGTCAAATGCGCTACAATAGTGAGAAAAAGTAGATCATCTGGAAATCATAAACTCATAGAATAGTTAGGGTTGGAAAGGATCTTAAGGTCATCTAGTTCCAACCCCCATGCCATGGGCAGGGACACCTCACATTAAACCATGTCACCCAAGGCTCTGTCTAACACAGCCTTGAACACCGCCAGCGATGGAGCATTCACAACTTCCCTGGGCCTGACCCATTCCAGTGCCTCACCACCCGTACAGTAAAGAACTTCTTCCTTATATCCAATCTAAACTTCCCCTGTTTAAGTTTGAACCTATTACCCCTTGTCCTATCACTACAGTCCACCGTGAAGAGTCACTCCACAGCATCCCTATAGCCCACCTTCAGGTACTAGAAGGCTGCTATGAGGTCTCCACACAGCCTTCTCTCCTCCAGGCTCAACAGCCCAAACTTTCTCAGCCTATCTTCATACAGGAGGTGCTCCAGTCCCCTGATCATCCTCATGGCCCTCCTCTCGACTTGTTCCAACAGCTCCATGTCCTTTTTATGTTGAGGACACCAGAACTGTACACAATACTCCAAGTGAGGTCTCACAAGAGCAGAGTAGAGGGGCAGCATCACCTCCCTTGACCTGCTGGTCACGCTCCTTGTGATGCAGTCCAGGGTACGGTTGGCTTTCTGGGCTGCGAGCGCACACTGTTGGCTCATGTTCATTTTCTCATCTAGCAACACCCCCAAGTCCTTCTCCGCAGGGCTGCTCTCAATCTCCTCTCTGACCAAGCTGTAGATGTGCCTGGGATTGCTCTGACCCAGGTGTAGGACCTTGCACGTGGCATGGTTCAACTTCATCAGGTTGGCATCAGCCCACCTCACAAGTGTGTCAAGGTCCCTCTGCATGGCATCCTGCCCTCCAACGTATCTATCGAACCACACAGCTTGGTGTCATCGGCAGACTTGCTGAGGGCGCACTCAATCCCACTGTCCTTGTCACGGACAGATATGTTGAACAAGACCGGTCCCAACACCCATCCCTGAGGGACACCACTCATGACTGGTCTCCAGATGGACATTGAGCCATTGACCACAGCTCTTTGTGTGTGGCCATCCAGCCAGTTCTTTATCCACTGAGTGGTCCACCTATCAAATTGATGTCTCTCCAACTTAGAGACAAGGATGTCATGTGAGACCGTGTCAAACGCTTTGCACAAGTCCAGGTAGATGACATCAACTGCTCTACCCCTGCCAATCAGTTCTGTAGCCCCATCATAGAAGGCCCCCAGATTGGTCAGGCAGGATTTCCCCTTAGCAAAGCCATGCTGGCTGTCACCAACCACCTTGTTGTTTTTCATGTGCCTTAGCATGGCTCCCAGAAGACTCTGATCCCAGATATTTCCAGGCACAGAGGTGAGGCTGACTGGTCTGTAATTCCCTGGCTCATCCATTTTCCTCTTCTTGAAAATGCGGGTTATATTTCCCTTTTTCCAGTCATCAGGAGCTTCACCTGACTGCCATGATTTTTCAAATATGATGGACAGTGGCTTAATAGCTTCATTTGCCAGCTCCTTCAGGACCCACGGATGGATTTCATCAGGTCCCATGGACTTGTGTATGTTCAGGATCCTAAGATGGCCTGGAACCATGTTACATAGATAGGAGTTAGGTGAATTAAAACAAATGCTTTTGCATACCTGGTGTAAGCTTCTATCCTTAGAATTTTAACTGAAATATTGGATAGACTCAGGTGAGGTCTTCATTTGTCCTCCACTCTGTTGAGAAGAAACATTTTTCTCATCTTCTATGCTTCCTTAGCCCTGCCCAGATAAATTGCCAAATCTGAAACAGATTTGAAACTGTCGTTTTCATATTCATTGTTACTAATTATTCTTTCAGTTCTTTGATTGTGCTTTTGATAATTTTAGTTCTGAGAACTCAAACTGGTTTTAGTGGCTTCTTATTTTTATTTCATTTGGACATAAATGACATGTGGTGTATGGCACATTCTCAGAGGAGAAAGCAGAATATCAAGGAAACTGATTCTGAGAATGTTTTCCAGAAAGGAAACCATTCTCTGGATCAAATATTAGAGCAATGAGTCAAAAATGGTTTTGTTTTCCTCTCCATAATCAATGTAAACTTAATTGGATGCAGTATATACTTTTTTTCCTATTGATTTTTGTGTTCTTTTCCTGCTTGACTGCTGGTTTTCTAGCATGTCCCAAGCTTTTTCTGGTTATTATTTTCACCCATATTTTTTTTTGGCTTCTTCCCATTTAGATGCATCTGAATTCTTTTTAATAAAAAAGTAATCACAGTCAACACATTTTATCTAATTTTATAAATACATTTAATTCTGTGGAGCATCAGAATGGTTACTAGGTACTCAGCATCTCCGTTCCCTGTAAAGGACCCTCTAGGGTCAAACACGGCTGTGTGGTGAATCCATGTGCATGAATTGTACAACTGAAGGTTACTTTAAGCCACCAGCACAATCACAGAAGACCTTTTAATGAACACTCAGCTTATATGAATAAACACCTGGTAAGCTGAGATCTCTCTTGACTAAACAATATCTTTGAGTACCCAGGACCAAAGTCTCCAGAAAACCTGAGTGAGTAAGGAACAGGTACAAGATTACATGCTAGCTCTTGATGTGGCTGAACGTCTGAGCTATGGTCCTCTGTACAGACTGTACATGCTCTGAAATCTCTTAAGAACTGTACTGAGTGTTAAGACATTGAGAATATTGCTGCTCTCCTGCTGTCTTGACCACTTGCTGCCCACCTGCCAGCCACCTTGTGTGGGTTTGCTTGCTGCCTTGTTCAGTGGTTTAGAATTTACATTCCAGGCACAAGGAGAGCTGGGAACAACAGAAGAGGAGGAAATATAGCAAGGATCCTGCATACCATTTGTTAGGCAAACCTTGATAGCTCTGATGCCCCAGTGACAGCTTCTGGCTACAAGGGTCTGCACCTTATTAGAATATTTCACATAAGCCGAAATGGCAGATAAGCACTCCAACAAAGTGAGTGAGTCCATCCTATTTCCTTATCAGTTCTCTAGATTAACACTCACTGCAGCTGCTATTCCATAAGTAACTTCCCAATGAGCTCACTGTGCAAGCTGCACATTGTGTCTTTATTTGTTGGAAGGTAGCATGTCAAAATCTTTATCACAGACCATTTAGATATTAGAATAAAAATCTATCTGGAGTTCATCACTTCATTTAAAAAAAAAAAAAAAGCCTCTAAAACAAACAAACTGAAAATCCATACATGTCATCAAGTGGCTTTACAGCCCTGTATACACGCTTCCTTATTTTCATTGTTGTATTCAGAGAATGTGTAAAGTGGAAGAAATTAAAAAGAAAAAAAAAAGAGGTAATGATCCTTATTACAAAATAACATGCACAAAACCAAATCTTGTAGTACCATTTCACAACACTTCTTGATGCCTGGATACTTGGTTTATGAGGAAAATAAGTTCATTTCATATCCACCAAGCAAGGCCTCTTGAGGTTAATCTTCTCGATGAGCACCTTTGTCAGTATGTTTTGGAAAGCTTCAGAGTAAGGGAGGTCGTTCCTGCCTTTCTCTGTGCTGCACTGAGAAGGGCCTGGACATCAGTGCTGTAGCCTGATACTCTAAGACAGACCTAATGTGGTGTTAAACCTGTGCATCAGTTTGTATTTTTATTTTCAAAACTGCCCTGTGGTACCAGGCATCTAAATCACTTGATCAGCAATGCAAAACTCAAGGTTTGGTCTCTGCCTCTGTGAAGAAATCTGAAATAAGATCCCAAACAGAAACTTTATCAGAGAATTCAGATCCAATCGTATGGCTGGGTTCAACTCTCATTCAAGAAGAAAAAAAAATATGTTACTAGTTGAACAACCTTACAGGGAATACAGAAGCATTGTTCTATGAAATGAATCGTGAGTTTGATTCTAATGGTGATTTCACAGCAGGAACAAATGAAATAATAATAATACAAAAATCTTAATTGCTTTTAGAAAGCAGAACTTTAGCAATTTTAGTACTTTCTGCTGTGCACAAGAAGAAAAAAAATACCGTCTTCTCTTTCTAAATCAGAATATTTTAGAACGAATAAAACTCTTAGGCAACTGGTATTAGGCCCTTAAATCTAGAATGATGAGGAAAAGTCAGAAGGCAATAAGGACAGGTGGGCCACCATGCACAGATAAGCACCTGCAGTCCCCACACAGCCACTGTAGGCAGGCAAGAAGCTCTGGAGATCTGTAAAGGAGATCTTCACAGATGTCTGTCCATGTATATGCTTACCTCTTTACACTGATTAACGCAGCAAGAAAGGTTGGGAAGTTTTGTGTATATGTAGAGATCGCTTATCAAAAAAAAATGAGAAACAGTTTTCAAACACTTAAGCCCAGCCCTTAAAAAGCCTCCAAAAAACTGAAGTGCCTGTAGCCAGAGTCTATACTGCCAGGAGACTCAAGTTGCCTGGTTCGCCAACCCTTACTGCCCACACTGAATACTGTTCAGTGTTCTGGAGCAAACCATTTCATTCTCTCTGAAATGACCCCCAGCTGCTGCTCGGGGGTTAAGTTATGCAAAGCCCCATCTCTAGTAAGCAACATGAGCACAACTGCATCCAGTCTGGTGCCTTAGACTTTCTGCTAAGTGGGCTATACAATTTGAATCTATCTATAGCAAAATCTCCCCATCGGAAATGGCTTTTGTCAAATGGTGTAGGAAGCATTTTCTTGTACCTTCTGTCCTGTAGGGAACAGTCCACAGAGTCTTTGAAGAACAGGAGCTGCTAGCTGTTCTCTATGTCAGGTAAAACTGAAACACTACAAAACCTTGCATCCTCCCTCACCCCTGCCACCGCATTGCTAATTTATGGTGAGACAGCATCTACCTTTCAAAGAGTTACTGTGTTGTAACTAATAACAACATTGCATGGAAAACTAAAAGGTATTAAGTAAATTATTGAAACCATGTGCCCTGAAATGCAACATTATTTCAACATTTAACAGGCATGATTGTCTAAATCTACAGGTTCTCCTTTCTGCCTGGAGAACAAGAGAAGCAATCCTTAAGTTTGGGGTGGAAATACAGATTTATCAGCTATTACCATGCATCTACAAATTGTCAATGTCTTTGACACTTCCCCAATGCCTCTAGGTTGAAGCAGTTTTCACTTTAGCACATCCTCCAAGCTTACACTGACTGCCATCCACAGAGAATATATATGTCAAGCTTCACATTTTTAAGAAACTGGGATTTTTTCCCAAATGTGTAGAGTCTGGGGTCATTAACTAGTAAAATCTTGCTTGTTCAGAAAAAACAAACAAAAGTTCTACTAAGAAATGTGAACTTGACAGTGGTTTGTCTTAGCCCATAATTACAGAAATACTTTAACAGCATAAAGCAGCAGTGCCACAGGTGGAGCCATCTTCCTCCCCTCCCCTGCCCTGCTCACCTCCGCCCCACACTGCCCACTACCCTGTGTCTGCACTATTGTCAACTGGTATGGCTGAATGGTGAACAGCAGTGAGAAACAGGCTTGAACAGCTAGTTTCAAACTGGAACAATTCCTTGATCTGCTTTTCCATGCCACAACATGGACAGCTGTTTTAGCACAAGACCCAGCATGGTGAAAAGGGCAGGAACACGAAGAGGCTATGAGATGTGAGAAAGAGGGAGCTGCAACTTTCAGCAGCACCACTAGCTTCCTCCTCTCCTGAGGTGCTAGGAAAGCTGCTGATTTGAAAACCCAGTCTCCAAAACAATAGCTAGACTCAGTCCAGACTAAAGCAGTTTAACAGACACTTGGGGCTCCCATCTAGTGATAGAATGGCAGCCTTTCAGAAAGTGACCAGCCCTTGCTCTAAGTGGAATGAAAATCGGAACCACTGTTTTCTCTCTGGCTTCTTAGACCTGTCTCTTTGCAGCATTTGGCCTACTCTTAACTAAGTCCTAGATCAAACGCCTGGAAGACACAGTGTCATCGATACGTTTAGTGATGTAGAAAATGAAATAGCATCTGAATGTGTAATGTTTATTTCTGTACAAATGAGATGAAAAATAATGAAGCTTATCAATGTTTATACCCACTGATACGTATTCATCACTGTCATAAATCAAAAGGGAAATAAATTCAAGATTTCACATTTCTCTCTAACACACTATTGACTACTCAGGTCTGATTTATTTCCGACAGATACAGACAAAAGCCCAGATTAATGTTCATAATCTGATCCAGAACAGAAATTCCAGCGTTCCTTTTCCTGTGCAAAAAGTGAATCCATTTTAAAGTGACTGCAAAAGCTCCAAAGTCAGAAAGATCTAAGAAGGAGTAAATAAAGAGAGCAGCCAACTTGCATAGTTTCCATGTCATAGTCTCACAGTCTAACATTCTGTTCTCTCCAAGGAGGAAATAACAATATAATGTACAGCCCTGCCACTACTGCTATTAATATCTTGGAATGCATCCAGAATCACATGGGTGCAGGAGAATATGCTGTTCCTAGTAATCACATAAATGTTTAGATGGGCTTCTTCATGACGCTGAGCCTGGATATCTTTAGCATTCTGCACTGCATAGGTCCTTATTTTCCAGCTCCTTGAAGGTGTCCCATTTTAAAGTCAAGTTGCAGCATAACAGAAGTAATACAAGTGATAGAATCAGAACCATAGAATAGTTAGGGTTGCAAAGGATCTTAAGATCATCTAGTTCCAACCCCCTGAAATGAGCAGGGACACCTCACGCTAAACCATGTCACCCAAGGCTCTGTCTAACACAGCCTTGAACACCGCCAGCGATGGAGCATTCACAACTTCCCTGGGCAGCCCATTCCTGTGCCTCACCACCCGTACAGTAAAGAACTTCTTCCTTATATCCAATCTAAACATCCCCTGTTTAAGTCTGAACCCATTACTCCTTGTCCCATCACCACAGTCCCTCATGATGAGTCCCTCCACAGCATCCCAATAGGCACCCTTCAGATACTGGAAGGCTGCTATGAGGTCTCCATGCAGCCTTCTCTTCTCCAGGCTCAACAGCCCAAACTTTCTCAGCCTATCTTCATACCGGAGGTGCTCCAGTCCCCTGATCGTCCTCATGGCCCTCCTCTCGACTTGTTCCAACAGCTCCATGTCCTTTTTATGTTCAGGACACCAGAACTGCACACAGTACTCCAAGTGAGGTCTCAGGAGAGCAGAGTAGAGGGGCAGCATCACCTCCCTTGACCTGCTGGTCACGCTTCTTTGGATACAGCCCAGGATACGGTTGATTTTCTGGGATGCAAGCGCACGCTGCCAGCTCATGTTCTTTTCTCATCGACCAACACCCCCAAGTCCATCTCCGCAGGGCTGCTCTGAATCTCCTCTCTGCCCAACCTGTAGCTGTGCCTGGGATTGTTCTGACCCAGGTGTATGACCTTGCACTTGGCATGGTTCAACCTCACCAGACCACCTTGCAAGCGTGTCAAGGTCCCTCTGCATGGCATCCTTCCCTCCAACGTATCTATCGAACCACACAGCTTGGTGTCATCGGCAGACTTGCTGAGGGCGCACTCAATCCCACTGTCCTTGTCACGGACAGATATGTTGAACAAGACTGGACCCAACACCCATCCCTGAGGGACACCACTCATGACTGGTCTCCAGATGGACATTGAGCCATTGACCACAACTCTTTGCTTGCAGCCATCCAGCCAGTTCTTTATCCACCAAGTGGTCCACCTATCAAATTGATGTCTCTCCAACTTAGAGACAAGGATGTCATGTGAGACCGTGTCAAACGCTTTGCACAAGTCCAGGTAGATGACATCAACTGCTCTACCCCTGC
This sequence comes from Myiopsitta monachus, assembly GCA_017639245.1. Lineage (NCBI taxonomy): Eukaryota > Metazoa > Chordata > Aves > Psittaciformes > Psittacidae > Myiopsitta > Myiopsitta monachus. The sequence continues at coordinate 38,069,848 of CM029919.1, read as the reverse complement.
CAATCAGTTCTGTAGCCCCATCATAGAAGGCCCCCAGATTGGTCAGGCAGGATTTCCCCTTAGCAAAGCCATGCTGGCTGTCACCAACCACCTTGTTGTTTTTTCATGTGCCTTAGCATGGCTCCCAGAAGACTCTGATCCCAGATATTTCCAGGCACAGAGGTGAGGCTGACTGGTCTGTAATTCCCTGGCTCATCCATTTTCCTCTTCTTGAAAATGCGGGTTATATTTCCCTTTTTCCAGTCATCAGGAGCTTCACCTGACTGCCATGATTTTTCAAATATGATGGACAGTGGCTTAGCAACTTCATTTGCCAGCTCCTTCAGGACCCACGGATGGATTTCATCAGGTCCCATGGACTTGTGTACGTTCAGGTTCCTAAGATGGTCTCAAACCAGATCCTCTCCTACAGTGTGCCCAGGGTCTTCATTCTCACTGTCCCTGCGTCTGCCCTGCAAGACTTGGGTGGTGTGGTCAGAGCATTTGCCAGTGAAGACTGAGGCAAAGAAGTCATTAAGAGCCTCAGCCTTCTCCAAATCCAGGGTAGCCAGTTCTCCTGATAGCTTCTGGAGAGGGCCCATGTTGTCCCTAGTCTGTCTTTTGTTTGCTATGTACCTATAAAATCCCTTCCTGTTATCCTTAACATCCCTAGCCAAGTTTAATTCTAAGTGGGCCTTAGCTTTCCTAACCTGCTCCTTAGCTTCCTGGACAACATGCCTGTATTCTTCCCAGGCCGCCTGTCCTTGCTTCCACCTTTTATAAGCCCCTTTTTTCCTTCAAATTTTCTTCAGCAGCTCCTTATCCATCCAAGGAGGTCTCCTGGCCCTCCTGCAGCACTTCCTTCTAGTTGGGATGCAACACTCCTGAGCTTGTAGTAGGTGACCCTTGAATATCAACCAACAGTCTTGCCCCCCCCTTCCCTCTAGCACTATATCCCATGGAACCTCAGTAAGCAGGTTCCTTAAGAGGCCAAAGTCTGCTCTCTTGTAGTCCAGGGCAGTGAGCTTGCTGCACGTTCTTCTCCCTGTTCTAAAGATCTCGAATTTGACCATCTCAAGATCGCTGCAACCAAGGCTGCCCTGGAGCATCACATTCCCAACCAGCCCTTCCCTGTTGGTGAGCACAAGGTCAAGCATGGCACATCTCCTTGTTGGCTCCTCTATTTCTTGCAGAAGGAAGTTGTCTTCCACACAATCAAGGATCTTCCTGGATTGCCTGTGCCGGGCTGTACCATCCATCCAGCAGATATCAGGGTGGTTGAAGTCCCCCATGAGAAGAAGGGCCTGCGAGCATGAGGCTGTTCCTATCTGTCTACAAAGCACTTCATCCTCCGAGTCCTCTTGGTCAGGCAGTCTGTAACAGATCCCCACAGTAATGTCTCCCATCACTGTTCTCCCTTTAACCCTGACCCACAAACTCTGTGCTGACTGCTCACCTGTCCCCAGACAGAGTTCCATAGTCTCCAGCTTATCCCAAACATAAATAGCAACTCCCCCTCCCTGCCTACCAGACCTGTCTTTCCTAAAGAGCCTGTAACCTTCCATTCCAACACACCAGTCACAGGAGCTATCCCACCATGTTTCTGTGATGCCTATTATACCATACCCCTGTAGACATGCACACATCTCTAATTCCTCTTGTTTGTTCCCCGTGCTACGGGCATTTGTATAGAGGCATCTGAGCCAAGCTCCAATTGAAGCCGGCTCATTGGCTGGAGCAGCTGAAATGTCTCTACATTACTCTGAACGTTTACTATGGGTGCTGGCAACTGACTGGGAGTGTTGGGATGGAATGATGCCCCCCTCCCCCAACACATGTAGTTTAAAGCACCCTTGGCCAGTCTGGCGAGCCTCCTACCAAATCCACTCTTCCTTTTCTTTGTCAGACCAGCTCCACCAGCCCCCAGTAGGCCTGGCCTACTAAATTGAGTCCCATGTTCAAGGTACCCAAACCCCTGATTAAGGCACCAGCCTTCTATCCATTTATTAACCTGGCCAGTCCTCCTAGCCTTTTTAAGTACCTGCCCTTTATACTTAATATAAAATGCTTAAACATTTCATATTCCTTTTATAAGGAATGTCTTTAATGTAGAATAGTAAAAAATATTTGTATATTCTTCTAGAGAGTGTGGTTTTGTTATTAAGGCATTGAATTTGGTTTTATAAATTCTAGTCCCAAATATCTAGAAAAGTCTAGAAATATCTAGAAAAATCTGAGGAGGTGCTCTGCACAGGACCACTCAGTTTCTTTCAGTCTTGAAAATGAAAGTTTCTACTTCTAGAAATTCAGAAGACTAGAAAAATTGTGTGTGTGTGTGTATGATCACTTATCTGCACTCAAGTCTCATTTTGTATGGAGTAATAGGAAATCCCTGTCTAACTATACAGCTGCAGCTTCAATGAACTTTTTTTCAACCTTGGAGAAATCACTTTATCTCAGTTCTCACCTGTTACAGTTTTGCTTATTTAAACTACAAGTTATGCAGAGCAGAAAACTTGTCTTACTGAATGTAAAATATTATGCAAGAAATTGCATACTATATGATCCTGATCATTGCCTGGACAAGCAGATGATATGTTTGTATAAAACAAATAGCCAGGTTGGGCCACCAGGTAATGAAAGTTGCTCCCTTTTGATTTTTTTGTTGCTGTTGCCTTTCTGAAAGAAGAGTGCTTGGTTCAGTTCACAGTAAGCCCACAGCCAATCAGAAAACCAGAAATCTGCTCTATTGTAATTCTGGAATATCATTGCCCATGGAAAGATCAGGAGCCAAGAGGACATCAGTGTTCTCAGGCCTTGAAATTACTCCTCCAGGCAAGGGGAAAGCATGTTGAGGAATATGTCTTCATTGCACTTTTATTGGCAAGGAGGCTTTTGTTTCCAAGGCTGATGATTTCTCAAAGAATCTTATTGATTCCCATTGGTAACTCTCCTTGACTTCAAAATGGCTCACATTTTTACTTTCTGGTTTTAGTTAAGGTTGTTGGTAAGTTATAACTTATGGAAATAAAGGAACTTGCACATTACCAAGTGCTGCTGTAGGCCATGTCATAAATTTTAATTAGTTTTTATAAAAATTAATTTTTTTAACCATATCACCTCCTAAAAATAAAATACTACAAATGACAAAAAGAAGAAAGGAAGGAGTCTTCCAGGAACTTAATATGCATCAGGCAATAGGTGATAAAAAATTGGAAGGTAAGACATGGACAAGTTCAAGTTTTGCATAACAGTCTACTTTGCTGATTGCCATCTTATTACTTTGCATCAGAAGTAATATAAAGAAGTTAAATAAAAAAAGTTAAATAAAAAATATAATGAAGTTAAATAAAAAAAAATATTTTTCCAGCTGTTACCTTGGAAATTAACTGAATATATGAAGTACATGAAAAGAGCCAAATTGTAAAAACATGCACATACATGTGCATGATAGATAGATAGATAGATTGGCTGGAGCAGCTGAAATGTCTCTACATTACTCTGAACGTTTACTATAGATACTGGCAACTGACTGGGTGTGTTGGGATGGAATGATGCCCCCCTCCCCCAACACATGTAGTTTAAAGCATCCTTGACCAGACTGGCAAGCCTCCTACCAAAACCGCTCTTCCACTTCTTTGTCAGACTTTGTCAGTTCTAAAACAATATATGATCTCTTTTAGCTATTTTAGTGCACTAAAAAAAAGGGGGGATTGGGGAAGGAGGATGAAAAGTAAAAGAAAAGGTGAAAACCAAACCATAATATAGTGAAAAAAATTCTTAATTTTCAGTAGAATATCATGTGCAGTTACCATAGGAAAAGACTTTATGATTCAAGATTACCTTAAAAAGGTAAAGCTTCTTCTTGATAAACAAGTACACATCCTTTTGGCATCTGAAATTATCTCCTCAGAGGTTTGGTATGGTAAACTTCCCCAGTGCAGCCTGTGTGGTGAATGCTGGAATGGCTAGCCAGGGACAGTCACTCCGGGCTGCACTTGTCTGTCATTAGGTACACCTGAGTTCTAGAAGGACAAGTGAAAAGGCTCCCTTCTTCTCTGTAGAGGTGAAAGTGGCTTCCAAGCACAGGCTATAGTTAGGAGGTGCTGCTTTACCCACACCAGTGGTAATTTTTCTCTTCTAGTAGTTTAAAACTGAAACCTGATAAAAAAAGTAAGAGAAAGTTGAGGGGACAAAATGCTACATTCAGTCTCCAAGTGGCATCCAGGCCACTAGCCAGGGTATTTGGGCAGCACCTGAAATAGCATGTGATCTTCATAATGATGATTCAAAATTGCCCGCTTTTTCTGTGTACAGCTGCCAAGGGAGAAATAAAGAATAGCCAAGGGTAGAATGAAGTCTTAAAATCCTTGCTCAGTGAGCGACAGTAATGCATCTCTTTCCATGTAAGACATATGGGTCAGACCACTTCTCTTTTAAAGCTGTAAAAAGTGGTTGTGCGTTCTCTATGCTACATGACTGTTTGTAGGGTTGAGTGATCCAGAACACGGAAAGACTTTCTCTATCCTCTCCTCTGCTTTAACTGATTCAGACCCACACTCTTACTTTCCTGTACAGCACCCTGGATCCACGGATGACGGACTGTCAATGTGTAATTGAATGTAGCTTGTAAGGCTTGTCTGGACTTCCAGAGCACCCACACAAGTGATCTACCTGCTCAGCCTGGCCATGCATTGATATGCCACAGATAGGGCCAGTCCTTCTCCAGCAGGATTGATTGTCTCAAATACAGCCTCATACAAATATTGCTTTAGGTAACAAAGCAGCTTATCAGTGTATTAGTGTAGTATCTGATGTCTTTAGTGCTGCCAAAGCTGCGCTGGGAGAAGGCAGTGCAGTGTCTCCTGCACTTGCATCCACAACCATATGGCACTGGTATGGGACTATAGGGTCATGCTATGTGGAAGCCCTCCCTGGAGATGTCTCTGGAGACCTGGAGCACTGGGAACTGCAGTGTAGGTAGACCACTGCCAAACCATTGTCCCAGTGAATCTGAAATCATCCCAGGAGATAAGGTGTCTGTGAGCCTATATTACATCCATTCCACTACCTGAGCAAGCTGTTTCAAAGATTCCTTAGGTGTTCCTACAGTAGTGCAGACATGCTAATCAGAACAGCCTCCACTCATTTAACCAGATAACTCCAAGAGTAGGATGTCTTTTTTCATAAATTGTAGAAATGTATTGAAAGGATACAGTGAAAGCTTTTTACCACCCTAATACTATTCTATCAAGATACCTGAAAACACGAAGAAGACTTTTATGTTCAGATATGAGTTTTCCCTGAGATCTCTAGCTACAGAGATATTCAGCATTTTGACACTTTGGGCTAAATTTTTCATAGAAATGTTTCCAGTTTCCAGGCAGTTTTCAGAAACCTCATATTACAATCTCATGCAGAATGCCTTAAGCATTAATGGGCTGACAAGATGGTTAAAGATGGTTTTGTATGAAGCAAGGAACCATTTTTGGTGCTGGAAGGCAAAGTCCATAAAAGAGAGGGTGCCTGCCACAGGCAGGTAGCAGGAGACCGAATTAAACCTCTAAATATTCTGCCAGTTGTCAAGGATACTGTTTGGGATGTTCATTTCAGCCTATGGTTTTGTTTTCTGGATTGGTGTGTTAGTTCATTTGTGTCTGGTCTAGTTTAATTTACAGTGACTGGACCTGTAAATTAAACCAGTAAATGCGAGTCAAATATTCAACATATTCAAATGAGATGCAAAGACATTAATAGATCCATGATCAGTTCCCAGATCTGTCAGGGAAAGACAGAGAGAAAGCATTGCTTCCAAGACTGTGCAAAGTGACCTTTTCCATTTGCCATTCCTGATATCACAATAATTAGGAAATAATCTGAAACAACGCTGCTCAAAGAATGTGGCCATGAAACTCTCCATGTAGCTTCCTGGCCTTAATATGAAAAAATGTCTTGTTCCATCTCAGGAAAAAAAATAAATGTCCTGCTTAAATTCATCTTTTTATTTGTGGCTGTTTGTAAGCAGGATTAAAATGTCACGAATTCTGTTATCACACTATTTCTCTTCAAGTGAATGTAAAGGTCAACTATGGACCTGGCCAGACACAGATGCATAAGGGCAGCACAGGGTCAGCATTTCTGATAGGCCTTAAGTAGATCACACAGAGGTGACAGTCTGTGAAAGAACTATGTAGACTCCTGGTGCTAACAATAACAGACAAGTCAAACAAATACGTGTAACTAAGCCTAAGGTATCAAAAACAGCCTAAGGTATCAAAAATTTTACTTCCATTTAATAAGCATATCTCAGATTCACATGAAACATGCTTAAATCTGCTAGGTCATAGGCACAAGCATAAGTGGAGGGAGGAAAAATATAGTCTTCTTTATAAATACGATCCCACTTCAACAGTCTTCCCTGTACCAACAGCAAAGGAGAGCTCAGGACACTCCCAAGGGCAGCAGAGAAGAAACTGAAATGTTGATCCCTAAGCTGGCCTGATGAATTAAATAAATAAATAAAGACAAAAAACAAAAGAAACATTCAAGTAGCAAAGCACTTTTCACACACAAATGTGAGAACTTGTGTCTGTTTTGACACACTGCCATGTTTGGAGGGGGATAAAGAAAAGATGAGCAATTAAATGAAAGCAGCAAATACTTGCACCTTATTCCACATACAATTATCTGTTGCAAACACCTTCAAGAGGCTAAGGCCCTTCGGACCATCTGTTGTTGCTGTTGAAAGCCCGTGGGCAGCATTTTTGTCCCCAAAGTAACAATGCACACTCAGGGCAAGTAAACAGTCATTAGCAACGAATGCAGATCTATCGCCCTGCTCACCCAGTTTTGAATCTGCCTGGGCAGAAGGTAAGAAGTTTTTCCATTGGCTGCTGTTGCTAGAACCCTGTCAGGGCACAGCTCAGCAAGTAGAGCTGACCCAAAATTACGGAAATGCAGTAAGGTAGAGCTCCAGCCAGCATGAATGTAGCTAGATACATGCAAGGAAAGTGCTCTGCATCAAGTTCAGCCACTGTACTAGCCACAGTATCAAGCAGTTTATTCTTGGACCTGAGTCCCTTTCACTTCTGTGACTCCAAATGGCTGAAATTATCAATAGAAAGAGAAAGCAATGTGAGCAATACTTTTTACAGTGTCCTAGATGTCTGTTTAAGAAGACCAAACCTCCAATACAAAGTACTTAGGATCACTGTAGATGTGAGCCGGAATGAAGATGATCTATTTTTGTTACATATTTTCACTCTGCTAGGAGTGACCGTCTGCTAGAGAAGCATGCCCTTCAGAAGAGGAGACAAACTAGTGATGAGTTGCTCATTTGTCTCCTCAGTGTTATGAATGGGTCACTGTGGACCTATTGAATAAAGTTTAAAGCACATCCGTGGTACAGCCACTGCTCTCAATGAAACATAGCATCAAGAAGTTGGAATTACATTTAAAATAGCTACTCATGGTAGAAATGTTCCAGACAGAGCTATGCAAGGTTCATCAGAAACTACAAAAAAGAAGGGTACACACTGAGGCCAAATATGCTCTGGGTGTTGCAGCTACAGCACTGGTAATAACTACTTACAACTATCAAATATCTGGATTTTTTTTTCCAGTTTAGACACATCTCTATATACACTTCACTGCTAGCTTTTGAGGATCCTTAAGCTATCATTGCAGGGTACTTGTGATTTGCACAAACGAGATATGAACATGAAAGTTACAAGTATCATTTAAAGGAAAGATGGACCAATTCGATATGAAACCTTTATTTCTAATTGCAGACACTGAACTATAATAAAAATCTGCATATCTGTTAGGTTTGCTGGGAATACTCTGAATGATTTGGAAGAAGAAAAACCATATTAACTGAAAACATTCAAATAGTAGCTTTTATGCCTGTTTAAGCATTTTGGAAGCAGCTGGGAAAAGAAGTGTCTTTGAGGGGTCTTTGTCCTTCCCCAGGCATGGACTGAAAGAATTTGCAAGACAAATTGGAGTTCCACTTTTGCCCATGATATTGTGTGCACATATCTGTTCATGTACCAGAAGAGTTCAAAGCTAGACACAGACACCCCTGTAAGTTAATGCTAACCTAAATTACACCATCCTCGGTGGAAAAAAAAAAAATATAGACTTTTCCTCAAAGTAGCTAACCCCAAGATTTTATTTACCCACAAATATGGATCCTTTTTGCAGTGGCTCCAGCTCTACCTCCAGAAGCTTCTGGGCAAGTTAATAGCAACTCCTAGTTAAATGTATCCAGGTTAATAAGCTTATCTAAACTGTTCTTCATTGATAACTGATCACGCAGCAGACACCATCAGTCAAGAATCTCAGTGCCATGTTGATGTCTGGACACCACCAACTGAAGACTCTGTGCCATAGTGGGAAAGCTTTCATGGTTAGTTGCTTCAGACTGGATTGTGGTTAGTTATACTATGCTCTATGGAACAACAGCAGGAAATATGCTATTTTATGTATATATTAACATTATGCAGAAGGAAGCAGCCAATGAGTTTAAGATCTGAACTTTAACAGAAGTAACTGAGGAGCTCAGCAGGGTTAGGCTGTTTTATGTCAGCTGTGTATCTGATCTTATCTTTGATACTAGTACTAAATGTCCATTTGATTCACAGAAGATGAAAAGAACCTCCAGATGAATAGCAGTTACTGTGCCAGATGGAATACAGTTCATATAAACATGCACATGGAAACTAGTTCAGATACCTGTGCTGAAAAGTAAAGAACAACCTGTGCTTTCTAAATGATCTCAGTGTTCTGGATCAGCATAATAACCTATAAAACAAACTTATGGCTCCAACTGTACCTACAGAAGGCAAAATTAACTTTTTTTTTTTTTCAAATAAAGTGGATCCCATTGGTTAGCAAATAGCAACAAGAGTAAATTCTCTCAGTATTGCTATCAGGTTCAGAGGAAGAACAAGATGATGCATCTCCAAGTCCCTCACCACTCACCACTATTTGGCATTTCTTTGGCAGCTTGAGGAATCCTAGGCAAACTGACAGATTACTTGAGTATGGATTTAATTATCAAAGCCAAAGAGCCTTATGAAAATGTTTTGAAGAGGGAATCAGATCTGCTTTTTTTTTTTTTTTTTTTTTTTTTGGTCAAGAGCCAGGATTTAACTATGAGTTTTGGAATCTGAGAAAAGGAATCCCCACACCTACACCTGAAAAGATAGGTAAATTTGCATGTGTCTAATGCCTCCTTTCTGAGAGTGTAATTCACTTACATAAAGAAAACAGGTAGAGCATGCACAGAAATAAGTAAAAAGGTTCTTGGCAGGACTGAAACAACCAGTGATTGATGATGAAAGGACTCAAAGGGTGTTGAGCTCTGACTAAACTCAAGTTCAGGGCCTCTCCAAACTTTTTTACCATCTCCTATAAGGAAAGGCCATTCTGACTGTGTGTCATTGTACAGCAAAATTCACACTTGCTTATGTGATGGCTTCCACTTTCTTTGTTGCACCTCCATAGTCAATGATTAACTATGAGTGCACATATTGTTGACGCTGTTAGTCAATATGCCATTACCTTTTAGAACAAAGGGAAAATTCCGTTATCCCTTCTGTCATCTAAATGCACCATTTTGTTCTGGTGAGAAGCACTTTGAGCATGTCTACTTTGATACAATATTGGGGTTTTTTTAATTTGTTTTGGGTTTGGTTTTTTTTGATTGGTTGGCTGGGTTTTTTGTTTGTTTCTTTGACTTTTTTTGGGTTTTGTTTTTTTGGGTTATATATATACATATGTTTAAATATACTGGTATACTTGGTGCTTAATAAGGAATGACTACGCATAAGCATTCCAAAATCAGTTTTAAAGTAAGCTGAGGCACAAGAGCAACCAAACCATGCTGATTAAAACTTCAGGGCAGGATGCTAGCTCTGCTCATGATCCCAGGGGTGTCAGGGAACCAGGTGAAAGGTTAGCCTGCCCTCACCTACTCCTGATTTGGACTGCAACTGTATATGCTCACTGCTGACTTTAAAGCCAGCCTTGATAATGCCATAGTCACAGTAGTCATAAATCCTGGCTCAGTTTTGGATCAGCTGCAAAAAAATAATTTTGATATAACCAATATAACCATATTTTTTAATGAAAGATATTTTAGAAGATGCTAAAGTCAGACTTTTGTCTTTTCATATCATAAAATGCCATAGAAATGTGACTTGAGAAAATACATACTTTTTATTTTTCTCATATCAAAATATGTCTTAAAGTATACTCATGTTTTGCAGCGGAAGCAGAGGATGATTCAAATATTTGATCTATAATTCTACTCTCTCACACTGTGTAGGAAGAGCTGGAAACACTGTTGTGGTAGGTTGACCGCAGCCAAGAGCTAAACACGCACCCAGCTCCTTGCTCGCTCCTTGCTCACTCCCTTCTCCCACAAGACAGGAAGGAAGGAAGACTAGAAGTGTCATGGATCAAGATAACAGCCTAATAGGGAAGTAAAAGCTGTGTGCATAAGCCAAACAAAATAAGAAATTCATTCACTACATCCCATCAGTGGGCAGATGTCCAGACACTTCCTGGCAAGCAGAGCCTTAACACACATAATGCTTTCTTGGGAAGTCAAACAACATCAACATGAATGCCCCAGCTTCCTCCTCCTTGCCCTGAGCTTTTCCTCCTGAGTATGTCACCTCATGGTACGGAATACTCTTCAGTAATATGAAATCAAGATTTCCCCTTCCCTTCCCTTTTCCCTTTTCCATTTTCCCTTTTCCCTTTTCCCTTTTCCCTTTTTTTGGATTTTCTTTTTCCTTTTTTTTTTTTTTGTCTGAAAGCAAAGGCTGTGGCTGTTTTATTATCCTGAAACCTGATGTTATGAGATATTGCTGTAATATTAGCAGTTTGTTCATTCTGAGAAATCCCTTGGGAGAGAATTGTTTGCTCAATTGTGGGACTCAAGCCAGCTTGATTAAAACATGAAATAAAAGCAAGACAATAATCTATAACTCCTTTCTCCTTATGGCTTGTTTTGTTGGGTGAATGCTTTAAACTATAATTTTCTAATTTCAGTTCATGGAAGATTTATTTGCCTAACTACTGTTCCATTAATAGACGTTATGCTGAATTTTTAAACACATTGCACAACTATGTTTGGACATTTGTTTGAGTAAGAATCTATCCCCAGATATCACAGACTATAAAAATATCATGAATATGGTATTAACAAACAGAAAAGCAGCATGGTGGGAAAGCAATGGGATTTCACAGAAGTTCAAAAATTAGGACTAGGTAGAGTCATAGGAAGAGGTATTGTACCAAGTTGAGAAGTCATAGTCTTCTTTGTTTATTCATGTTTAAATCACAAACTGAAATGCCTCTTTATCATTTTACCTTTACCAGTTGTGAGCCTAAAAGACTTGGAAGGCTCTTTCAGCAGCCAGCATTACACCCACTGATTTCTCAAGGATTCCCTGGAGCACTGGATCAGACCCTGCACTTGGTAACCAACATTCTTTTTTCTCTCCATAGCGGCTGCATGTTACATGCACACCTGCAGTGTAAGCACTCATTTTAATGTCATAAAACAGTGGGAAAGAAACTAGAATGAAATAAATCTCACATGTCTTTTCTTCATTGTTGTGAATCCCAAATGTATTTCACGGGATGAGAGTAACTGAAGCTTCGTTCTGCTATTGTATAAAGTGCTTGCATTAAGGCTGGAATAAAGATTTGGGAAAACAGAAACGACACATAAGTTCAGATGCACAAGATGAGTAGAATGAGCTAATGTCATCTCTTTTAGAATTGTAAATAATTGAATAGATTTATTCTGTTAGAGATGAATCCACTTTCCAGAAGGGAACTGACACTCCGTATATTACCCTTTAGAAATAATTCCTCCTTTTGGCTTATTGAATCTAAAAGTATATACACACAAGCCTGAGCTAGAAAGTTTTAAGAATTATCATGTAGGAAAGATGAGTGGAACAAAAAAAAACCCACCAAGATTGCTGCAAAAAGAATGCGATCTACAAGAGTCACTGGCAAAAACACACCAAAGCAAAGACTGCCTCATGCAACCAGATCAAGAGATCTATGAATGTAGTACTCTATAGACAGATAGGAACAGCCTCACTCTCACAGGCCCTTGTTCTCATGGGGGACTTCAACCATCCTGATGTCTGTTGGAGGGATGGTACGGCCCAGCACAAGCAATCCAGGAAGTTCCTCGGTTGTGTGGAAGACAACTTCCTTCTGCAAGTAACAGAGGAGCCAACAAGGAGAGGCGCCATTCTTGACCTTGTGCTCACCAACGGGGAAGGGCTGGTTGGGAATGTGGTGCTCCAGGGCAGCCTTGGTTGCAGCGATCATGAGATGGTCCAACTCAAGATCCTCAGAACAGTGAGAAGAGCGTGCAGCAAGCTCACTGCTCTGGACTACAAGAGAGCAGACTTTGACGTCCTCAGGTACCTGCTTAGTAAGGTTCCATGGGATGTAGCCCTAGAGGGCAGGAGGGAAATCCCAGGCACAGCTACAGGTTGGTCAGAGAAGAGATTGAGAGCAGCCGTGCGGAGAAGGACTTGGGGGTGTTGCTAGATGAGAAAATGAACATAAGCCATCAGTGTGCACTTGCAGCCCAGAAAGCCAATCGTATCCTGGGCTGTATCCAAAGGAGCGTGACCAGCAGGTCGAAGGAAGCGATCCTGCCTCTCTACTCTGCTCTTGTGTGACCTCACTTGGAGTATTGTGTGCAGTTCTGATGTCCTCAACATAAAAAGGACATGGAGCTGTTGGAAGAAGTCGAGAGGAGGGCCACGAGGATGATCAGGGGACTGGAGCACCTCCGGTATGAAGATAGGCTGAGAAAGTTGGGGCTGTTGAGCCTGGAGAAGAGAAGGCTGCATGGAGACCTCATAGGAGCCTTCTAGTATCTGAAGGGGGCCTATAAGGATGCTGGGGAGGGACTTCATGAGGGACTGTAGTGATAGCACAAGGGGCAATGGGTTCAAACTTTAAGAGGGGAAGTTTAGATTGAATATAAGGAAGAAGTTCTTTACTTTAAGGGTGGTGAGGCACTGGAATGGGTCAGGCCCAGGGAAGTTGTGAATGCTCCATCGCTGGCGGTGTTCAAGGCCAAGTTGGACAGAGCCTTGGGTGACATGGTTTAGTGTGAGGTGTCCCTGCCCATGGCAGGGGGGTTGGAACTAGATGACCTTAAGGTCCTTTCCAACCCTAACTGTTCTATGATTCTAACCTTGCAAATGAACTGATTACAAGGGCTGAAGTGACCTTTTAAAGTGTTTGTCCTTGAAGCTGGTCAAAATTTAAATACATGCATTTGTGTTTACATGTCTACAAACATTTTTATGAGAAAGTGCAAACTAGGGGTGTCAGTGGAAAGGAAAGAGCATGTCTACTGGCTTCCCATACAAGAATATTGCACAGCCTGATGCCTGGAGCAATTCTGTGGGTCTTTAAATAGAAAGCTGAGAAGTCAGCTTAAATACGGGAACTGATTTGTGCCTTCATCTCAGTGTGAGTGCTCTCTAAGGTGGTATGTTGTTTGCTAAATGAGAATTCTCAAGAGTTCATAGCTTTTATGCTGGTGTGGAATGGAAAACATTTTTAAATTTCAAAGATTTCATGGGAGTGGTAATTTGCTTTGCTGATCTGAGTGATATTCCTGTCTAATTAAACTGCGAATCACATAGTTCAGGTAATAATGCATACAGAAAGCTTTAATATTAATAACAAGTACTATAAAGTTTGTCAAGCTTATCTTCCTGGGGATTTTGTTTGTTTATCCCACTATGGAACTTGAATTCATCTCCATGCTATTACATCAGCTGTTTTCAGTGAATGATTCTATAACAATTTCCATTTTTGTTATCCCATTCTAGAATGAAAAAGAAAAAAGGCATTCACAACTATTCAAAGTAAAAATATATTCTTTTTCATGGAGTGGTGGTGTCCCAGCTAAGATCAAACCTAAATAAAGAATTATTTTATTCCAGAGTCATGTTCTATATGTTAATACACGTAGCATATTAATACTGCCCTAGGCTTGCTACAGTTCAAACCAGCAAATTAAGCTTAAATACATATTGGGCTATTGCCACTAACAAGTAGTTAGAATATACTCAGTGAGAATATCAAGATAAAGCATATAATTATCCTAAAGAGGAAAAATAAAAGGATCATGAATAACAGTACAGCAACTTCATATACATATAGTAAGCCAATTTTGCTGTATTTAGACAGTTATATGTCAAAATCTTTGTTCAGGACCAGAAAAAATGTGTAGGCAGCTTCCGTACCCTATGAAACACTCATAAAGAGGACCTCCTTTCTGGCTGATAAGAGGGGGCAGTATCCAAACTCTTGCCAGGACCTGAAGAGACTGATGGTTTAAAGAGAATGAGGGCTCAGACCAGCATCCACAAAGGCAGTAGGATAGCTAATTCCAGGAATAAACTAGACATTTCTGGCTAGGAAAATGCAGTAGACTATCAACTTGCAGGGAAGTGTAAGGCCCACAGCTGGGTGCCGATAGAATTAGATACATTGATAGTTACAATGGCAGCTAAGCAGGTGTTTTCAAAATCTTCATTCTGGATTTAACCAGATTGCTGTAAGCCTTCTGGGCATTGTTCCGTGGGCACCGGTGATTAGACCAACATAAATGTGAGTGCTATCCAGGTGACTAGGAAGTGGATAACTGAACAAAAAGGTATGGAGGAAAAAATGAGAGCTGAACACCAATCATGGAGAAAGACAAAAAGAAACAATGGAAATGAGAGGAAAAAGAGATTGAGAGGAAAAGGGAGTTGTGTTTCTTGCTGAGGCCCTACTCTGTCAAATGCCTCATCTCCTGCTCTTACCCCAAATGGGGTTCAAACTCCTTTTTGTTTTTTTATTCTAAAGCTTAAATACACACTTCCCAGAGTTGTCAGGGAAATTGGTCCTGGGTGCTCCTGTGAGAATTTACATCATTTAAGTGATTTATGGCTACTAGAGATCCCAGTCTGTGGCTTACAGTACCTTGCATTACTCTGTCTTGTAATGCAGGGAAGAGGCCTAGTAATGTTAAAAGCTGTACCTTGTGGGTTTGTAGGTTTAGGTGTGGTTTAGAAATGCAAGCCAGCTTTCAGTGATAATAATGTCTTCTTCCATCATGAAATGCAAAACTGCCTGGTGCATGAAGAAAAACCAATCACTCCTGCAGAAATTTGTATTTGAAATAAAGAAGTTGGTAGGCTTCTCTTTCCTGATGTTTTGTAAAACAGTTGTGCTTTTTTCTCCAAGATGCTTTTGTATGCACAACTAAGTTCTCTGAAATAATGGACTAAATTAATCACAGGAACAGTCAGTAAATATTTTTACATTTGAATTTAAATTGATAAAATGATAGATCTATTTGATTTTTACTTGCTTTCTGAAGATGATAAGTGAACATAGTCCCAGTCAACAACTTTCTATAGGTGACACATATGTAGCGATATTAATAGCCCATTTCAAAATATATTCAGTAAACTGATTTTTTGTAAACAAGCACTTAGCAATTATCCCTAGAACTAGTTGTTACACATTGCAAAAGAATGCATTATGGTGCCATTTCTTTGCTCATATTTTTCAAAAATAGAAGGCCTACTCATTGTTCTTTAGATGGATGTCTTTCAGTGCACAGTACGTTCTGTCATTCAGTTTGCATTTCAAAGATGTTGTGAATACTTTCTTTAAAGCTGCTGAAGTGTGGTTCTGCTCTGAACAGTGAGTATGCAAAAATAGCACCCCTGTGCATGCCTGATCTCCTCACTATGTTTACCCCAGGTCATTTTGAGTACAGTATTAATACTGACTATGCTTTCTCTGATTTCTGCTCTTTAAAGAGTGTAGAGCCAGGTCAGGCAGGGAGAATAAGGGTATTTCAATTCAGTCTTCGAAATCTTCACCACACATACTGCCAACAAAATGGTTTATCATCACATTGAAGCCAATTCTGCTTGTGCAAAACCGTTCAAATCAAAGGAGTAAGTCAAGGTGTCATCATGAATATATTTTGCAGTCAGTGTGATCATCAGCTTAATCTTTTTTAAGTGTTCGAAAAATATTCACCTAACACCAGAGGCAAGTGAAATTGCCAATATCCTGAATGAGCCCTGACAAGAGAAGTGTAAACAAATATAAAACTCAGAAAAAAATGGATTATTGTTTGTATACTGATTCAGAAACATATAGAAACAGATCTTTTCTTAACTTTAAGAAAACTTAAACAGTCATCTCAAAATTAAATGCTTCGCTTACTATTAAACGGGGGTTTGATAGCATTTTTTAGAATGTAGCACTTCAGCACCAGATCCTTGAGTAAAAAATCCTTTGTTTTACAGAACTCATTTAAGCTAAACCCAGTATCTTTTTTATTGGTTTAATTAAAATTGTCAGAGTTTAAAGATTTTAGATAAGATAATAGAAGGTATTTAAAGAAGACAACAGTGCAGCAATTTTCAAGCTAAGTTTGTCTACATTTGTGATTTTTTTAATCTACTAATTAGTAGATCCAGATATGTGAATGTGAATATAGTAGCAGACCTTTAGCTTCATGTCTAATTGAAGGCTTACAAAGGCTTCCTGGTTTCTACCAGATTACCTCATGGTCTTTATGGATTTGGCTGCATATGGTCAATGCTCTTTAGTTTGGTGATTATTGTAAACAGGAAGCACAAGTATTAATTTTCTCTGGCCAAAGTTTTCTATTGATGAATGCTCTAATTATTGTTTTATTAAAGCTGTAGGCAGTAAACACTTCCATTTTCAAATAAAAGCACCTGGTTTTTATTAGTCGTATTAGAGTTGTTGGCACAATCTGAGCTTCTCTATTGAACTAGGCACATGATGAAACCCATATACAGAGATATTTAGATTTTGAATCCCACGTGACCACATAAGTTAATCAAGATGGTGACATTTGTAGCAGCCTTGTAAACAGCAAACACTTGGGGGAGTTCCATATTGAAAACTTGGGTGTCCGGGTTTATGTCCTCACAGACACAAGGTGACGGACAGAAGTGTTGGCAGGCAAGCTCTTCTATGGTTCCTGCCTACTGACTTTTTGGTCCTCATGAGCTGGTTGTCAGCTTCCTTCATCTGTTGAAGACACTCAGAAGCTGAGCCATTTGTTTCTGAAAAGGTACAATCATACTCTTCTGAAAAATAAGTAATTGTAACTTTTCCAGCTAGATTTGAGAGTATAAAGAAGTAAAATCGGAGAGATATGCTGCTGAAGGGGAAATCCAGCATCCTGTTACTGACAAGTCATATTAAATGTGTTTAATCATTATGGCCTACTGACAGCTCCCTAGACTGCAAACAACTCCAAATCAGCAATTATGCTTTTGTTCTATGTGTAAAAAGCAACAGCCACTTGACTTCATATTTTGGTATTTCCTCCCTGTCTTGGAAAATATTCAGGAGTACTGTAAAAATATTTCATATAGACCCTGAGGAAAGGTGGAAATAACAAGTGCCTCTCTTTGCTGAACAGTGAGCTTTAATGTTGCACAGTCAAAGCCCTCAGAGGGACATTACCCCCGGACCTTCCAAGTATCTGCCCCTGTTCCACATCAGCCTGCTGAGAAAAGTAAATTATTCTTCAGTTTGCAGATTAACGCATTCAAGTAATCTACCTCATTTCATGCTTAGTCCTCGGTTCCCAAGCAACAGGGTTCAAAAGGGAGGAGACTTCAGAGGACAGTTTTATTATGAACTGAATACCTTGTTCAGAAAAGTAAAGTTTAGACTTCCTGTGGTAGAAAAATATTTGTTTGAATACCATTTTCTAAAAGATTTTCTCAACAAGCAACTGATGGCAAGCATAAGGTAAATATTCAACAAGTGACACCATTTTAGGAACATCCAGTATAGCACTGTAATCTCAATACAGAAAATTGAACCAAAACAAAGCCAAGAAAAGAGAGGGAAAACTGTAATCCATAAAAAAAGTTGTGTTTCCCTACCTTAATGCTCTTTTCCAGATGTATTCGTCTTCAGTTTTCTCCCCACCTTTCACTGTGTACAGGAGAAAGCATGCAGACTTTAGAGTACTTAGGTAAATCCACTTTCTCCAAAAAGGAACTCCCTGTGTTGGCTGTAGCAAAGCTGTGGTTGTACTACTTCTTTATCACCAAGCCAACATTAGCACACCAACTCACACATACTGACTATACATAATCATATGAATAAAAACAGAATTTGAGGAAAGTAAGGACTAGAGTTGGAGCTAGATGACCTTGAATGAAAGAAACATCAGATTTAAGTGAAATGAAATGTAAAGCTTAGTCTGAAGCTTATTTTAGACTTGTTATTTTGCTAATGGAAAACTCTTCAAGAAAGAGGCAGTTTTCCTTTCAGTGCACATGCTCAAAATCAAAGCGAAAAAACCAAACAAAACAACCAGAAAGAAAATTATAGTTTCTCATCAGCCTAAGCCTCCTTCTTTCTAATGCTCATGAGCAGATCATAAGTGTTTGTTATGCAACAGAAATGCTGAGGCTGTTTGTGACCAGTTTTCTGTATTTATGCAATGCCTGATAACTGTTTTTCTAGTTGTGCTGATTATTTGTGCTGATTAGTTGTGACTGGTCAGACAAGTCATATGGTGTTGTTTCTGTTCTCGGATTAGAAGAGCGCACAAATACACTCTCATGTGTCAGATAGTTTTTCTAATACTTAATCTGTCAGCTTCAAGCCCAAGATGCATGGTAACAATCCATACTTTTTTGAAAATGAATACAAAAGGAGAAAAAGCACTGACGAAAGCAAACCCTGAGAAAATAGTCCCACAAAATTGCTTGCCATGCTTGCCCACGGAGCTATACGCATGCACATTCTTTTGTTTCTTGTTAAACATGTGCATGTGCTGCTAATCCAGGTCATTACTTTTGCTCTTGAAAAAATATTTCAAAGGGATCTTTTGTGTTTACTTTACTTTACATGGTTTGTTGGGTTGGTTTTGGTTTGGTTTGGTTTGGTTTGGTTTGGTTTCATTTTTTTAATGATTATAAATCTACACCAGGTTTTGAGTCCCAAAATCTCTACAGCAGGATTCTGATCACTTCTCTCTGAAGTGCTAAAAGCTTCTACTGCTGAGGGAGAGAGACTTGAACTACAGAAAAAAAGATGAACTTCCTAATTACACCTGAATGCTGAAATCTTTACATCTTAGCTCTAACAAAGAGTACTGGATTTCCAATAAACACCAGTTTGTCTCAAATCCTTCACAATTTCAAACTATTTTTGATAAGACAACATTTTCTCTATTACTTTTATGGAGGTTGGTTTTGTCCCTGAGCCACAACATCTGTAACAGTAAAAGGATATTTTGCAGAATCTCACCAAAGATGAAAATACTTTCCTCAGAAGGACCAATGAAGTATACATTGCCAGATGCAAGGCAATGAAGTTTTGGCTCCAATTTTAACTCAACAATTACCCTCTATGACAGAAGTTTTGACCAAGGGCAGCACTATATGAACTTTTATAGAAACTTACTAGTTGCATTCTATTGTCCAGATAGCTGATGATTTCAGGAAAATGTTGGACCATGCTTTTGTATGCAGGATTCAAATAGCCCATGTGGAAGGATAAAGACAGGCTAGGGGATAAATGACTGTAGCTGACATTGAACTCGTTAGCGAAAAAGAGAAACAGGAAAGTGATCCATGCTACAGAGATCCATAGCAGCTGTACAATAAATCCTCCTCACATCATGTAATGTGATACACCAGGGAGAGTATGTTGAAGGAAAGCATGAGGATCCACATTCTCCCTTCTCCATCAGTGCTTCCCACAGGCTGAGAGATGATTACAACAGTAATCATTCTCAGTGTTAATATCCAGGTTTTGGTGCTTCTATGAGAACAACACTTCACTGAGCAAGGCGTAAAAAAGAGCAGGCAGAGCAATCTGCAAGTGGGGAAGTGATTAAATTCCAAAGACCAGAAAAAGTTAAAAATAAAACACTTCACAAAACATATTAAAAGAGACATGAGACTTGGATTAGATAACCCGGGCTGAACCAGATGATCTTTAAAGGTCCTTTCCGGCACAAATCATTCTATGATTTCATGATACAAACTTAAAATTGTGTCCTTGGCACTAAACAGCTTATTTAAACCCCTGAACAGAAACTAGGGAGGAAAAGCATATTGTGCTGAGAAAATTTCAGCCCAGAAACAATAAGACATTAAAACATCCTTCCATTGTCACGTCCTACTTGTAAGAAGCAGACATTTTTAAGTATTGTGTACCATTATACCATTTTTCCTTGGAAATTTCAGGAATTATTTTTTTCCTATCCAAATAAATCCATACTGAAAAGACCAGAAAGTGAGTATCTTTAGATCACAGAAAATCTAAGGAAGTGGTTCACAGTCCTGGTTTTGTTGTCACAGGAAGCTTAGTGCTGGGAAGAATTAGAAAAAAAAAAAAAGAAAAAGGAAAAAAAAAAAGAAAAAGGGAAAGAAAAAAAAAGAAAAAGAGAAAGAAAGAAAAAGAAAAAGAAAAAAGAAGAAGGGAAAGGGAAAGAAAAAGAAAAAAGGAAAAGAAAAAGAGAAAGAAAAAGCAAAAGAGAAAGAAAAAAAGAAAAAGGGAAAGAAAAAGGAAAAGAAAAAGAGAAAGGGAAAGAAAAAGAAAAATGTAAAGAAAAAGAGAAAGAAAAAAAGAAAAATAAAAAGAAAAAAAGAAAGAAAAAGAAAAAGAAAAAGAGAAAGAGAAAGAGAAAGAGAAGGAAAAAGAAATAAAAAAGGGAAAGAAAAAAGAAAAAGGGAAATGGAAAGAAAAAGAGAAAGAAAAAGGGAAATAAAAAGAAAAAGAAAAAGGGAAAGAAAAAGATAAAGGAAAAGAGAAAGAGAAAGAAAAAGGGAAAGAAAAAGAAAAACAAGAAAAAGAGAGAAAAAAGAAAAAGAAAAAAAGGGAAAGAAAAGGAAAAAAGGAAAGAAAAAGGGAAAGGGAAAGATAAAGAAAAATAAAAAGGAAAAGAAAAAGAGAAAGAAAAAAAGAAAAATAAAAAGGGAAAGAAAAAGGGAAAGAAAATGAAAGAAAGAAAAAGGAAAAGAAAAAGAGAAAGAGAAAAAGAAAAAGGGAATGAAAAAGAAAAAGGGAAAGAAAAAGAAAAAAAGGGGAAAGAAAAAAGAGGAAAAAAACCACTTCAGAAGACTGGGGATTTTTCTCTTGTTTTTTCCAACTTGAAACTTTGATACTTAATACTTAAAGGGCTACTTCTGGGGTGGTATTCTTATATATGAATCATGACCATGATCCATTCCAATCCCTTCTGGTTGTGCTTCCACCAGTTGGCGTTGGCTATTTGACCACTGTGAGTTTTGTGCATTGAAAATTGTTGTGTTACTGATTCTGTTACTGATAATGATCTCCAAAATATTTACCTGAATTGTACTCAGTTCCTACTCTGGACACATCAAAAAGTCATAGCATTCTAGCACCATATAAATGCTGTGTGGAAGTGACTTATGGAGACTACTCCAAAGTCACAGTTAAAGTGGATTGACACTGGGTGATGTCAGCTGCAGCTTTGTTCAGCCAGGTTATGAAACTGTCTAATAATGGGTATTTGTCCTGGGTTCAGCAGTAGCAGTCATTTTTGTCCTATTAGTACCTGGTGCAGTGCTGTGTTTCTGACTTTCAGCCTGGGAACAGTGCTGATAACACTGATATTTTCAGCTGTTGCAGTAATGTTTACTCTGACCAAGGACTTTCTGAGCCTCATGCTCTGCCAGGGAGAAGGGGAAGCTGGGAGGAAGCAGAGACAGGACATCTGACCCACAATAACCAAAGAGGTATTCCATACCACAGCACGTCATGCCCAGGATGTAAAACCTAGGGGTAGGGGACCTGGAAGGGTTGGGTTCATGGCTTGGTCGGGCTGGGTATCGGTGGTGAGCGGTTGTATTCTCTTCCCTTGTTGTTTCCCTTATCATTATTATTATTGAAGGTAGCAGCAGTGGTTTGTGTTACACTTTGGTAACGGGACTGTTCTTATCTCAATCCATGGGAGTTACATTCTTTCTATTCTCCTCCCCATCCTCCTGGGAGCAGGGGGGGAAGAAAGAGGGGGGAGTGAGTGAGCGAACTGTATGAGTTACAACTGGCTTAAACCACGACGGTATTGCATATATTGTTTGGGCCACCTGCTTAAGTGTTCTAATACCTTCTTGGTGAGAATGTCTTTCCTAATGCCCAGTCTAAACCTCCAACACCACTCCTTGCGGCTGTTGCCTCTTCTGTATCTGCTGATACTGCAGAGTAGCTCACCTCTCATCTTTTCAGTTAGCCAACAGCTATCTATAATCTGTTCCTTTAGATCATCTTTAGTTCATTTTAATGAGGTTAAAGAAGCCAAGCTTCCTCATTCTGCTTACTAGCCTTCACTTAGACTCTCTTCAGTTTCACCTTACAGCAGTAGGGGGACCCAAAACTAGACAAAATATTCCAGGTGCAACCTCACCAGCAGCAAGCAGAGTGCAAGATCTACAGAGTAGATCAATATTCCTTGACCATGCATCAGCACAGCACACAAATTGCCTTATTCATGACCAGAGTGAACTGTTGGTTCTCAGTCAATTCAGGCTCCCTGTCAGCATGACTGCTTCTCAATCACCTGGCTGGCAGACCTTAACACTGTACAGAGCTGTTGCTACTGCCACACAAAACTTGATGTTTCTCCCTGCTGAATTTCATAAGGTTTTTGCTGGTGCATTCTTCCACGTTATCAGGGCCTGCTTTTTGATACAGTAATCATGACCTCTAATTTAAATTTGCTGAGGGTACGCTCCAAAATAATCTAGATCCTTGAGGAACACACGAAACAAGGGCCCCAGTATCAACCTCTGGGGTACTCCGCTAGTTGCTGACCACCAACTAAATATCAAACCATTGTTTATTATGTTCTGAACCTGACATAGCTGCCATTTTCAATACACCTGACAGTCTGTATTATTCCCTGTATTCTTCAGAGCCTTAAAGGTGAGATTATTTTACTTTAAATTAAAGTGATGGGGAAAGAAATTACTTGCAAGTGCTTTTCTGCCATGCCTACTCTGAATAACATCCTTTTAACAGAAGACAGGTATAACCAGGCCCTTAGTTGAAGTTAATGGAAAATTTGTAAGGAAATGGTGGTAGAATGGAAGCAATCATGTTATTGTGGCTAAACAAGTGACTCCTTCTCTGCCAAGCTGTGATAAGTGAAACACATTAGATCAAACCACCAGTTAAACCACAGCTCCTTGATGGTGATTTTTTTTATGCACAATTTCATAGTGGTTTAAACTAATGGATTTTACTTACCAAATGTATTCTACTATATGGTGTTCACTTTGCCTGTTACCACAGCTCAGCTGTTGCATAGTAATTCAAAAAGATAAGGTAATTAAATCACTTTTGACCTTGTAAGTATACCATATATAAAGATAGATGTTGACCTCATTATTAAAAACTTGATTCAGAAGATCAGATAGAATTGTTTTTGTTGATGCCTTGGCATGCTGAATTAGGCTTAGAAGAGTCTGAAAATAGAAAATGCTATCTTTGAAGGGTTTTAATGACAAACTTAAATGTTAAAGGTGCCATTTTAGAGATTTAAATTACAGACATAATCAGTGCATGGCAGAATTACTGTAATGGCAGAACTTGCATAAAAGCATTTGAAAAAGAAATAGTGTTTTTTTCACTCCTTTTATTTAGAATAATATAATAATAGAATCTTAGGATGGTTTGGGTTGGAAAGGACCATAAAATCATCCAGTTCCAATTCCCCTCCCATGGGTAGGGACGCCTCACACTAGACCAAGGCTCTGTCCAACACAGCCTTGAACACTGCCAGTGATGGAGCATTTACCACTTCCCTGGACAACTTGTTCCAGTGCCTCACATACTGCACAGCAAAGAAATTTTTCCTTATAGCTAACCTAAACTTCCTCTGTTCAAGATTAAACCCCTTACCCCTTGTGCTATCGCTACAGTCCCTGATGAAGAGTCCCTCCACAGCATCCTTTTAGGTCCCCTTCAGATACTAGAAGGCTCCTATGAGGTCTCCACGCAGCCTTCTCTCCTCCAGGCTCAACAGCCCCAAATTTCTCAGCCTGTCTTCATATAGGAGGTGCTCTAGCTCTCTTATTATCCCTGTGGCCCTCCTCTTGACTTGTTCCAACAGTTCCATGTCCTTTTTATGTTGAGAACACCAGAACTGCACACAATACTCTAAGTGAGGTCTCACAAGAACAGAGTAGAGGGGCAGGATCGCTTCCTTTGATCTGCTAGTCATGCTCCTTTTGATGCAGCCCTGGATATGGTTGGCTTTCTGGGCTGCGAGTGCACACTGCCGGCTCATGTCCATTTTCTCATCGACCAACACCCCCAAGTCCTTCTCTGCAGGGCTGCTCTCAATCTCCTCTCTGACCAAGCTGTAGCTGTGCCAGGGATTGCTCCGACCCAGGGGTAGGACCTTGCACTTGGCATGGTTCAACTTCATCAGGTTGGCATCAGCCCACCTCACAAGCGTGTCAAGGTCCTTCTGCATGGCATCCTTCCCTCCAATGTATCTACCGAACCACACAGCTTGGTGTCATCGGCAGACTTGCTGAGGGCGCACTCAATCCCACTGTCCTTGTCACGGACAGATATGTTGAACAAGACCGGTCCCAACACCCATCCCTGAGGGACACCACTCATGACTGGTCTCCAGATGGACATTGAGCCATTGAGCACAACTCTTTGCTTGCGGCCATCCAGCCAATTCTTTATCCACTGAGCGGTCCCTCTATCAAATTGATGTCTCTCCAACTTAGAGACAAGGATGTCATGTGGGACAGTGTCGAATGCTTTGCACAAGTCCAGGTAGCTGATATCAACTGCTCTTCCCCTGCCAATCAGTTCTGTAGCCCCATCATAGAAGGCCACCAGATTGGTCAGGCAGGATTTCTCCTTAGCAAAGCCATGCTGGCTGTCACCAACCACCTTGTTGTTTTTCATGTGCCTTAGCATGCCTTCCAGCAGAATCTGCTTCAGATTTTGGCAGGCACAGAGGTGAGGCTGACTGGTCTGTAGTTCCCCGGCTCATCCATTTTCCCCTTCTTGAAAATGGGGCTTATATTTCCCTTTTTCCAGTCATCAGGAGCTTCACCTGACTGCCATGATTTTTCAAATATGATGGACAGTGGCTTAGCAACTTCATTTGCCAGCTCCTTCAGGACCCACAGATGGATTTCATCAGGTCCCATGGACTTGTGTACGTTCAGGTTCCTAAGATGGTCTCAAACCAGATCCTCTCCTACAGTGTGCCCAGGGTCTTCATTCTCACTGTCCCTGCGTTTGCCTTCCAAGACTTGGGTGGTGTGGTCAGAGCATTTGCCATTGAAGATTGAGGCAAAGAAGTCATTAAGAACCTCAGCCTTCTCCAAATCCAGGGTAGCCAGTTCTCCTGATAGCTTACGGAGAGAGCCCACATTGTCCCTAGTCTGCCTTTTATTTACAATGTACCTATAGAATCCCTTCCTGCTATCCTTAACATCCCTAGCCAAGTTTAATTCTAAGTGGGCCTTAGCTTTCCTAACCTGGTCCCTAGCTTCCCGGACAACATCCCTGTGTTCTTCCCAGGCTGCCTGTCCTTGCTTCCACCTTTTATAAGCCCCTTTTTTCCTTTGAATTTTCCTCAGCAGCTCCTTATCCATCCAAGGAGGTCTTCTGGCTCTCCTGCAGCACTTCCTTCTAGTAGGGATGTATCGCTCCTGAGCTTGCAGCAGGTGACCCTTGAATATCAACCGTCTGGAAGAGTCCCTCCCCTGCATCCCTATATCTTTTTCTATTATCTATACTTAACATGATGTAATACTTGTTGTCCTTTTCATGGCATATATTTTTCATTTTATTTCAGAATTTAAGTATTCCAATAATATTTCTCTAATAAGAAGTGTTGTTTGCCTTTTCTGAGATGTTATTAGGATATTTTTAAGGAGAGCTAACAATACGCTTTTAATGTGACATAAGATGAATAGTGAAAACCTGCTCCAGTTTTATGCAACTGCTGACTCTAAAAGCTCTCACGCAGGAGTACTGTATTTATGACTTAGGTGTATAACACTTTTTAGATTTTTTGATAATTCCATTCAACAGTGAATGACATGATTGTCTTGCATACTAGAGATGGAGACATGGAGAGAGGATGTAACTCCAAGACATAACTGCTGGATAGACTTGGCCAAAAGAAGAAAGCTGCAGTTATCACAGCACACTTGTCTTGCTTTTAGGTATCCATTTAATCTAACTAAACAGTCAGTAATATCACATACTTATCCTCCTTATCCACTCATTTAGGACCAAAAGATGGAAAGGAAGGTAGGAAAGTATTGCATGCATCTGTGGTTTTGTTCCTGAACAGACTTCTGATTTCTTTCTGAAATAATTCTTTCTAATTGAAAGAATTTTTTTTTGCTCTCACATAAGTGTCTTTTTTATTTCTTCCATTTTTAAATAACTACTACTCTATTTTTAAACAAATAGCCTTTAAAATGTTCTTGAGCTAACTTCTTTCTTTGTGTGACTGTTACTGGTATTTTGATACCTTAGAAGTTTTGCCAGTAGAGTTCACAGAGTTCAAGTAAAATTGATTCTTATGCAAAGGGTAGTTTCAGGCAAGTGGAATGAGCATCATAACGCAAATATTTTGAGTCTATAACATTAATCCAGGAATCTCTTGAACAGGCTTCTACACCTAGTCTGTAGGAAATGCATTGAGACAAAATGATCTGAATAGTTGAGTCCATTACCTATTTTGCAGCACTTCAGCAGAACTAAACAAATTCACTCTGTATAATTCATATTCACAATAACAAATATTGTGAATATAAACATAATAATAAAATATTATATTAGGAATTATTATATTTCTAATATAATAACAAATATGCATTTGTTATTATATTAGGGAAAAGATCACTGCTAGTCTTATTGGTTGTACCATGCCATCTGTGCTTGTAAAAGTAATAATAAGCAATGAATTGCAACTGCCATCTGTAGTTAGATCTTTAATAACAATTAGGTAATACTAATTCCCAAGATATCACTTGTTAACTGTGATAATTGATTAAATGTAATTATTTTGTATAATAAACTTTAATCAATGCTTTACAATGCTGATAATGTCTTACCCTCTTCCTCCCCCCTTCCCCCCCCTTTGCTTTTCTTCCCCCTAGTAAATGCCCCTGCATGTTCGAGCAGCTGTGCAGGAAAATTACTGATTTTTCCTGTGTTAATGACTGATCTTCTACCGAATCAAAATCCAAGACATGGTCTGCTGGATTTACAACCAGCTTTTACATATTTTTTTCTAGACAAGGTACAATGTAAATATAAAAGAACACTTGGCAAAATTAATTCAGAGT
This sequence comes from Myiopsitta monachus, assembly GCA_017639245.1. Taxonomy (NCBI): domain Eukaryota; kingdom Metazoa; phylum Chordata; class Aves; order Psittaciformes; family Psittacidae; genus Myiopsitta; species Myiopsitta monachus. Next base: position 38,042,420 of record CM029919.1, on the reverse strand, counting down.
AGCTCCTTATAAGCTTAAGGATGAACAAAGATTAATTATCAAGTAAAATGTACATTGCAGTGCACTATCAATGGATTGTACTGTAGGAAAGGTGTTTCCCCACAGAATTAATGACAAAAAATAACCGCAAGACATAGAAGGTGGCCTGTTGATTTGTTTGCAACTCCGGTCCTAAGGCCCAGTTCTGCAAAGACTTAGTCCCAAAACAAGGTGAAGCAGTCCATCATTTGATTAATGCCAATATGTGCCTGAATTCAAACTTAAAGTATGAGTTTTGGTCCTCTAGTAGCTGAATCTCATTCTTAATTCTGTGCAGATGAGTAGGGTCTTGTGCTCCTACAGCATGTTCATTTGCTAAAACCTATGCTCAAGCAACAGCATTTGTGAGATGAAGAACTGCATCTGAACAGCAGACAAAAAACATCCTGGGAAGTGTTCAGACATGCCTCTCCAAGAGCAAAATGAAGTATTATATTTATATAATATACTATGGCAGTAGAATAAGGAAAAAAGAAACTTGGTTTAGTTACTATGACAATATGAATCTCTTCTGTAGGACTAATGTAATTAAATCACATACACAGCTGTAAAAAAAGATTTCTGGAACATGTTTGCTTGTTTGTTTGCTTTTTTGTTTGTTTTTAATAATTAGAGATGCATTGCAGAAGGAAATGCAAGACTTAAAATCCATTTTACAGTAGTCACCAAACATGCATTAAGTAGAAGCAATCCTGATTCCCTACAATGAGTTCAGACCAGTAGTTCAAAAGAAAACCAATAATCCAGAAGCATGCAGTGCTATAAAATTAAGAGGTTTAAAACAGAGATCTGCATGAAATTTCAGAGCTACAGTCTCATTGGGATTGCAGAGATATAATGGGACAGCTCTCACAAGTGGAGTGCTGCTATCACAGAAATGTTTAGGTTGGAAGGGATCCCTCCAGATCATCTAGTCCAGCTGTACTGCTCAAGCAGCATCAAATAGACCCAGTTGCCCAGGACTGTGTCCAGTCAGGTTCGAAGTATCTCCACAGATGCAGAGTCCGCATCCTCACTGTGCGACCGGTTCCTGTGTTTGACTACCCTCACACTAAGAAGTTTTTTCTTGCGCTCATACTGGATTTCATGGGTTTTGATGTGGGACCACTGCCCCTTGTCCTGTCACTGGGCATCTCTGAAAAGAGTCATGCTTATCTTCATTTACTCCATTAGGTATGTACACCCTTTGATAAAATCCCCCTGTGCCCTTTGCTCTCGAGGCTGAACAGTCTCAGCCTCTTCTTGCAAATTCAGGCAGAGAGAGAGAGAGAAGAATTTGTAAAAGAATAGTGATCACAACTGAAGTACTTTTTAAAAAATTATATTTCTCTAGAATAAATATATTCATTAAAAGTTTATTTTTTTTTAATTTTGTAAAAGAAGACACCTTAACAATCAGCCTAACAGAAATACCTCAGAATCAAAACTGAATTTCTTTTGCAAACATTTGTTTTCCATTTTTATACGGTCTGTGAAATGAGTTTATAGTCTCGCAACTGGCCTTCCTGATTTGCACCAATTGTTTCTTGCACATAGACCAAGAACTAGGTGGGGTAGAAGGAAGACATTACTCTTAGGATGCTTAGAATAGAAGCATTTATTCAGAAATAGATCTACACATAAAAGCTTATTCTAGCCTTCTACCATGTAAAGTCCCAAAATAATTTGTTTACTAGGATATTTAAAGTTTTTACAATATAAAATTCATGTCTTAAATAGTAAATATTGATTTTGTCATTCAAGACAGATTACTGTTAAAAATGTAAATGAGCTATACACATTACTTGCCTGAAATCCTAATGCACTGGAAATTACATTTACTTTTTTCTTTTCAATAAGTAACCATCTTATTCTAAAGTTATCCTAAATTTCATTTATGTTTGTACTTGTATTTTGAGTCCATATCAGGTTGACTTTCAACTCCAGAAACTGACAGAATTTTTGGTGGAAAAGCTTGTTCCATGTACATTTAAAAATGACAAGACCTGACATTCTTTAGATTCAAATCCATCTGTTTTGCGTTTTCCTGGTATGTCCCATGAGTTTTTTAAACTCCTAGGGCTCCCAGTATTACCCTGCATATGCTATTTTCAAGCAAATACTTTGGGTATACAGATGTCATAGAAATGCCAATACAATGATATAATTTCCAGCGCTTTCAATTCAGTGCAAGTATTTCGTACACTGTGTTTAATACAGTTTATAGTTAATATAATTTATTTCTTCTATTTTCATGGATACACAAAATAAAGGCAGAAGAGAGAAAACATATCAGAGGTTGTATGTAGGCTTCCATTTTCTCAATATGGTTATTTTTACTTTAAAATATACATAAAGATTATTGCTTGTGGCTTAAATTCAGTCTTAGAAATTAAGTACATAATAGGTTTGTTATTGGAGCTTACACTAAACTCTGTCTCAGCATCATTATCTTAAGACAAATAAAACAGAAAACACTCAGAAATAATTATCACACAAAACAAAGATAAGATTGCAGACCCACAATCTGTGTTCTGTGTAATTTTGTTCTTCTCTAGATAATACACAGAATATTGTATTGCTGTAAGATGGAGGTAGGCACAGAAATACTTGGAAAAGCATGAAGGGGTTTTTGAGAGTTTTCTCAGTTCAGCTGAAAGTAAGGTACCAGACCACAGCATGTTATACCAGCATGCTTAAAACAGCTTGCCTATTTTATGTTGTACAGTGAAACACCTTATATATGCTTCCACAAGTGAACGGAAACAATGGATGCTTTCCTATATTGTAGAACTTGCTGTTTCAGCAATCTGACATGAGAATGTATGAACCCTTCTTCCAAAAGCATTAGCCGGGATAACTACTAGTATACCTGGCAGGACTAGGGGAGAATTAAAACAATCTACTTATTCATTGAGCATTACCAGTATTATGAATGATAATATAGACAGCTTGTTACCTTGTTGTAAGCTTGCTGTTCCACCAGCAACTGTATGGTACTTAAAGTTTAATAAATAGAAAAGAGATAATTTGTATCAGTTTCAGAATAGCCCTTTACTTTTGCTTGATTGTCTTGGCCTATAATTGCAATGTGAGGTAGGCATTTTCTCAGGTAGATCCATACTTTAGAACAGTATGTGCTGCAAATTATTGCTTTACTTTGCAAGATAGGTAATTTCAGAAGGACCGAACCGGTTCCCAGCAAACATAATTCATCTGGATATTTTCTTATGGTATGATTTATATAGTCGAGAGCATAGATTAACCATTATGGAGGTTTTCAAGAGGTGGTTCTCTGTTTTGATAGCTTTATTGTTGCTTTACACTAACATATATAACATAAATATTGAAACATTGACAACATTCTCAGACTATAAGGGAGGTGTTACAAAGCAGTGGTTAATAGCACTGTGGCTACCTGTCTAGTTTTAATTTTAGAGACTTAAATCTTTATTAATATGGTGGATTGGAAGACATCACAGCTTGCATTTGCTCATTCTTTTCCCTTTAAGTCATTATGAATACGCTGGAATGACTCTTAAACATTTCTCTCTGTGCTATGCAAGTAAGAAGGTTTTGAGCTCAGGGACAAAAAGAGGGGAAATGTTCTTCAGCACAAAGGGAAGGAGGGGTGAGTAGACTGACCCAGACAGGGTCTTGGCAGAATAAATTGGAATAAACCAGGCAGTGGATGCTACTGGATAACGTCTAATCCAGTAAGAACCTCTGGCCAGGAACAGGAGGCTACAGTGAAGTTTTTCTACCTTATCCCTACTTTCCACCATGGAAAAGAGAACAGAAGGAAGAGTTTTCTGTGCTAGCACTGAGAGCTCATTTGACATTGTCAAGCAGGTCAGCACATGCATAAAATCTCTGACCCACTTTTTTGAGCGCCAGGACACCAGCCTAGGCTCTTGGGAAGGGAAAGTAGCTAGTGCTCTGTACTGTTAGAGTGCACAGATGCTAAAACAGATCTTCCACAACCTTTCAAAAAGAGACAGAGAGCTTGTAATGGAGACAAGTGGCTGAGAGGAAACAAAGGGACTCCAGACAGAAGAATCTCTGACAAGTTCAAAAGGAGGATGCCCTCCTTACAATAAGTGTAAGATGAGTGATGACACGATTCTTCAGAATTGGAAGAAGGGAGAAACAAAAAGTGATTTTTGATGCTAATTCTTCTGGGCTGTTTTCCTTTTCCTATTCAGTTTTCAAAAATAGTTCTGAAAATCAAGCAGTGATACTGAAAACCTTCCATAAAATTATGGTGCTAAAATTACAGCATTGATCTTCCTTGGGGAATAAACTCACAGCCCTTGTACAGAAATGGTAAAACACCAAAGTCAAGATGGCAATCACACTTACAGCTGCCAGGGATCTGTCCCAAATTTCCCCACTGACGTTCAGAACAGAAGTAATGCATCACTCAGGTTTTGCCACCGGATCACAGAGCAGCTGATAGAGCAGGAGAGAAAACCCCTTGTTTTATCTTCGAATGTTCATGCAATTTGCATGAAATACAGTTCTTGGTCGATGACTCAGGTCACAGGGTCACAGGGATGAATCAAAAAACTGACACCCCTGGCAAAAATATTTGTGCAAGAGGTCACTGTGCAAGTAAGGCACAACCAACCAGAGAACCAGGAAGTCTCCAGTCTAAATCGTACACTAAATTAACAACCAGTGGAAGGTCAGTTGAAAATAACTTTTTATAAAACAATCATTAATAAAAGTACTTTTTTTACAAATTCCATGTATTCCTGCCTAAGGATTCTCAACAAAGAATTAGGTTTCTTTAGGAAAGAATCACACTATGTAACTGCCGTGAAATTGTCTGCTGAAGCTTTAAAAGAGAAACGCTTCTCCAAAAATCTACAGATACAGAAGACCCTTTTCCTTTATTCCTTCCTTTTTCACAAAATCAGACTCTCATATATTCTTTACACTTTCATTGGAAAAGTAAAGTTTGGGAATAATTTCTAGGAGCTGCGCATGATAACTTATACACAAGTTCTGGGAGAGTTCTGAAGGTAAGTAGAGTATTGCAAAAGATACAGATGTTTTGATTAAAAAATAGAGGGTGCTGAAAATCCCAAAGGCATTTATGAAATTAAGAGCTAAGGTTTCAGTGGAAGTTATGCTTTGAAATCTGGATGACGCCAAATCTCAGCTATCCCCTCTCAGAAGAGAGTGGCCTATCAGACAGAGCTGAATCTCTGCAAATGGTGGTGGCTCTCGAGGCAACCTGAGAACAGTGGCTTACAGAAATGTCTGCCTGTCCCCAGCAGTTAGCCAGTGTTTCAGGGCTGTCTGTGTTAGGAAAAACCGCTGGTGAAGTCATATATTTGTTTTATGCAATCCTTTACATAGTCAGAAAAAGTAGATATGGTCCAATCCCCCTAAACTCTGTAGCAAAGTTGGTAGGATGCAGTTGCTTTGTTATCTGTTGCAAGTCTTCTACCAGGAAACTTCTGGTTTTTTTGGGGAGTGTGTTGAACTGCTTTTGCACCACCTGTGCACTCTTTGTGCTGACCCTCTCATGAGTATCCAGTCTCCCTTCTTGCTTTCCTCTTAGCATACTTTTTTTTCTCTGTGCACTCAACATGTTTCTGCTGTTTCTTTCACATTCATATCCAACCAGTCCCTCTTACTTGACAGCACCAAAGGGTATTTGTTGAATTGTATTACCTAGTCCCTGCCCACACTTAAGCAGTAGCTTCTTTTGTTTCAGCTATTCTTAACCTGGGGGGAACGCAATTGCCCTCTCATTTAGCCTGGAAGAATGAAATGGAAGTATAAACACACAATATGAGTGCACTGGCAGATTTGGCATAAATTCTAGGTAAAAGCTGATTATCACATAAACAAATTATCCAGCTGCAAGGACAGGGTGGAAGGGTTGGATTTCAAATTGAATAGACTCAAAATGTTTTAAAATCTACTGGATTTGCAAACACCACTATAAATGTGGGGCTGTGCCTACGCAAGGAAGAAAGGCATGGATTTACCTCAGATGCAGATTTTATGTGTTTGGGAGAAAAAAGTTGTGGCAAAAGATGTGTCAACTGCTCCTGTTCTATGAGAACAGCATATATGAATTTGTTGTTAATTTAGTCCCGCTAGCCAGCTTCATGACACACAGTGCTTTCTTCCACTGTACTCAGGGTTTGTGTGGCAGAACATCAGATGTGGTATGCAGCCTGTTGATCTAGACTTTCCTCATGCCTTCCAAAAAAGTCACACTTGCAAATAAATACTTCCCTGTCTCTATGCTGGTTGTAGAGAACTTTCACAGTATTGTTATAGCAAGAAGAAAACAGCTCTTACAGTATGATGGTTGTCAGAAAGACCTCATAGATCATAATAAGGACATTAATTTCTCTTATTTGGCAATTATGTCAAATTTTCTCCTCTATATTAGTGTTTTGATTTGAAGCAACAATGCAGTTTTGAAGGCCTATATCCTTGATTGTCCTTTTGTATCAGTTTGATTTGAAAGTGGTTTTGTTGCATGAATGACATTTCTTCCAGAAGAATTAAAGCTTAAATTTCTTTTCTAGATGTGTGTCTTCATATTAAAACCATGACAGAACAAAGCAGTTCTTGCTGGGGCTGGTCCAGAATGCTAGGGAAGAAAAACAAACCCACAGATGGAGAAGCCTGGAGACTGTCTAGCAACACACCTACAGAATCTGACTTCTCTCTGGAAAGCCTGTACTTCCAGGTGGGCACCGTCACAGTTGTCTCCTGCACAGTTGTTTCACAGATTCATCCTTTGAACCCTGTCAGGTACCTTTGAGACCCAGCAAAGAGGATTTCACCATCAGTTTTTTCGCACTGTGGTTTTCTTTTTCTCTCGACATTTGCTTTTTAATGTTCTGATGTTCGAAATTGCATGTTTCCTTATCCTCTGGAGGAGATAAAATGTTATGCAAAATTCAAACAACATTGATTATAAGACTCATCAAGTTTAGGACATTCAGGCCAAGCTGCAAAACAAAATCAATGCCCATTGCCTCCTTTAATAATCTGTTTACTTCCTGACTGTGTGATGCTATTAAAATGCTTTGTCTCCAAGTAATCTTATTGGTCTTCACATTTATGCTGTGGCTGACAGGATTAACTCTGAAAAGCATTTACACATTACCTGTGATATACACAAGTAGATTAGTAGATGGTGCTTTGGGCTGAAGTTATTATTTTCTTTGTAATTTATGTGCTGGATTCCATGAGCATAACATATCCTGTTGCACAGGTAAAATACTTGTCACACAGGCTGATGTTCTGCAAAGAACCTACTCCTTTTCTCAAAGGCCTTTTTGAACCTCTTTGAGAAAAATCTCTTCTCCCCTGAATTTTCACCACAGACTATTTGAACACCAGTGCAGCTTCTCAAGCAGCAACCTCTAGAAACTGCAAGGAAACAGACACAAACTGACATGGTTTTCACCCACTCCATCTATTTGCCTAGCTGGAATTTGGGGCCGTTTCCACACTCTGAACTTCATCCATCTGGTAAGTAAATTTTGCTGGAGACCCTAACTTGCCATGAAGAATCTAGGAATTCAGGAAGCTATTGTATTGCTAAGGATCACAATGAATACTTGCTAAATTCAGGAGATACAACACGTTATGTATGTCATATGTGATACACTGTACATGATACTGTAAATATACACGAGTCACATCTCTCAAGTATACTTTCGTGTAGCTTTCTAGATCAATCTTATATATGTATATACACACATATACATGTGTGTGTATATGCATATATACACATGCAAACTAGAGAGGGGGCTCTGCTAAGGGCCTTGTTTTTATTCATCTAGTTCTCTGTTTAAGCTAGTCTGTCTTTGTAACAGTTGATATCCTTGACATTGTCATAATATTCATTAGTCTAACAACAAAAGGAATATACCTCTCACTTCAGTAGTTTTGGTCATATTATAATAGCAAAGGTTCATTAAAAGTTTTCTCTTGTTTTCATTATGCTTAGCAGCAGAGGCATATTCTTCAAATTAAGATAGGAGGTGATACACAAGCATTCAGTTCTTGTAACAAGGTCTATTTTGTAAAACAGGATGTTATTTTTCTGTAGTGGTAGGCATCCATCCTTTTGACGCTTCCTTGGCTTAGATTGCTGAGGTTATTTTGAGATCAATTTTCATCTCCTATTTAAATTATATGGCTGCTTGGGTCAGTAATCCCACCATATACATGAAAAAAGTTCTTGGCCTGAGCTGATTATTCCTGTTGAAGAGGTTGTCATGCTACAGGTTAAAAAATAGCAGTTCCTTTGGCATCCTTCTTACCTGCCTCACTGGAGACATTACTGAAGGGATGTGTAGGGTGATCCCTTCAAGTAAGAACTTAGAAATGCAATGCCTTTATACAAGCACTGTGAAAAAAAAAATCAGCAAACCTGCCTTTCACTGCAAAAGTGAGTCAATCTACATACTAATTCTGACACAAAATACTTATTTGCTTGCAGATGCAAAATATTTTGAAATTAATTTTTATAAATAAAAATGGTGAGTTGTCAGCCATGACAAATCATTAAGGAAAATAACAATCACTGGAAGTTAAAAAGAAGTACTTAAAAGCATCTAACGTTAGTAAAATCCTCTTTATTTTAACATTTTTTCCCTTGTTTTAAAAGTCATCTTTGTTCTACACTGATAGTTTGGTTCCAACCAGGTACAATGGCAAGCAAGATCTGACTGATTTCTGTCATGCAGGTGATTAGGTCAGTAAATGCTGACAAGCTTTATTGTGTGACTGTTTTTAACCTGGAGGGGTCTCTACTCTCAGGGGAAATTTCAATCTTGATAGCACTTGCCTAAGCAGCAGGAAGCCCTTTTTGTCAGATTCATGCCTCAAATTAAACCTGGAAACTTTTTTTTCTTTTTTAACACGTGTATTTCCAGTACATATTTTAACTTCCCATCTGGGTGTGTAGTTTTGCTGTCATGCCACTTGGTACAGGGAATGGAAAGTTGTTAGCCTCTTCCTAAAGGTGGGGCCAATGTCAGGCAGTGACTGCGGCAGTGGAGGGCAAGGGGACAGCTAGCATTTGCCACCCACCCCTCATCCCCTGGGAGTGAGGTTATCCTTGTGGCAATATGCTAAGCCTCTGCTGAGCTGGGTCCAATTCTGCACCTGGTTCCCACAGCTGCCAGCACAAAATGCTTGGGCTGCCACACCAGCCTGGATCACCCCTTGACTAGGGGACTAACGGCAAGCAGCCTGAATATGAGCACCGCGTCTTGACTGGGAGGAAGTGCTTCCTTCCCAGAAAGTGCATTGCCTGTTTTGTCACACTCTGTGGTGCAGCAAGGTGCATTCTGTTTGAGATATGGGAGCCACAGTAGTGCTGGGGGTTCGAAAGGACAGAAGTTTCCTTGCAGCCACTCACTCCCCAGCTCTCTCCTCTCTACAGGCCAAAGAAGCCTCAGGGCCACCCAAAGATGCCCACATGGGTTGGATCAATTGTACCCCCTCTCCTCCCCACCACAGTTAACTGTGGGGGGTGTTCAGTACAGAGGGGCAGAAGCAAGTTTCACAGCATCAAAGGTTTCCTGCCAGCAGCCAGCCAGCAACCATATACCCAAGAGGGACTTCGATGCATTTCAGTGAAAATAGCTCATTCAGAGCTAAGTGGAGCTGATAATTTGCCCTTTTGCATGACGCTCCAGAAGTTACCTGGATACTGCTAACTTGAAAAACAACATGGATTCCTAATAAATAAATAATGGAATAAGCCTTGTACCATTTATAAGTAATGAAAATGCCTGATAAAGTGAACCCACCAGTAAATACTGCTTTAAAAGGACACTGCCACAGTCAATAGGCCACAAATTTGAACTTTTGTTCTTGTCTTTCTTTGTAAGAGCATGAAGATCTCATAATAGCAACTTACATGTTAGGAGCAACCTCATCTTGCTGTAGCAAATAAAGGGGCATTGTTTTTTTGCAAGGAAAAAAGAAGAGTCAGTATTAGTATTTCTGAAATCATGAGCTTTACTGCAGTATAATGAATAACACAAAAATCAGAAAATGATATAAAAAAATCATATCCAGATTTTTACTAGAACATTATAAAACACACAAGTAAAATGCCTTTTCATGTTTTGAAAAAGGACTACAGGTTACTCCCTGAAACTGTAATTTCATACTTCAAGCCATGTACAGATGCCTATTATGAATCTGATCCATGAAAGAAGCAGTGGGGTTTTGTGTCTTCATGAAAGAAGAGACTTTATTAGCTGTCTTTTTCTGAATTTGATTGCACTGTGTGCAATGGAGTTGATATTCTGAGACTTTTTAAGGGCGGCAGAATCTGCAGATGAAATATAAAGCCTAAAACTGCAAATGAGGAGCATTTTGGGAGTATGGATTAATTATTTAGCAGCTGAAGTAAATAACACAAATGTATATATCTACTACCAGGTAGCCTGAAATTTGCTGTAAAGTTGAAATTTAAGACAGAAAATCGGATAAATTTGGATGTGAATGTTTGTTTAAAAGAAATGGCTAGATTTGTCTTGCGTGTTTGTGTGTATGTGTGAAGAAATAGAAACCATTTCATACTATTTTATCTGATTTCCAGAGGTCTATTTGAAAACAGAGTTTGTTTTCATATGTTAAATACTGTAATAGAAGGCCTCAGGGCCAAATAGAATAAATTTATTTACTTCCTATTTTACAGTAGCAACCTAAAGGACTATTCAAATTCAATGTTGTAGAGTAGTAAGTAAACATATCGTCAGCTATGAGTTTCAAGATGCATTTTCCCTATTTTTATACCTGGGAAGTAAAAAAAGACCAATTCTCCCCTCACACTTGGTTGAAAATAAGCATGAATATTTTGTATGCAAGGAATCATTCTGCTATTCTGCTGAGAAGCAGAGGTTTTTAATAGGTGTGCTTTGCTGAGTGTAGGGATAGCAAAGCTATTGTTCTGTTAAAACAGGAAACAAAAATTATCACTATTCAATAAAGTTTTAAATCAGTTCACTAATGACAAAGAATGCCAAATAGCCATTAAATTTCTAAAAATGAAAACCATCTGTCCATTACCCTTTCACTGAATCTAGCTCAATGTGTCATTTTAAAGTGTTCTGTCAAGCTACATCAGTCACTTTTCATTACACTACTCCCACAGCATCCAGAGACATGGCAGGCACTGCCTGGAATTGTGCCTGCCCTGGCTCAGCCTTTCTACAGCTTTCTGAATGACCAACTTTCCACCAACATTTTTAGTTCATGCTAAATAAGAGGCCTGATCCTGCAAATATTATATATGCATTTTGATTTTAAGGGCTTTAACAAACTCCTATTCTGTCATTTCCCAGGCAAACCCCCATCTTCTTCCATGAGGCTTACCTGACTGACAGGTGATTAAGTACAGATCAATCTTCAGGGTTTAGTTCACTATTTTCAGATTGACTAATAAGAACTATTTATCTGAATAAGGGAAGGAAATGCACAACATCAGGTCATGAGTCTGCAGTCATTTGTCACTACATCTACAGCTTACAGATTTGAATAACTCCAGTGATGAGATTTTCACATCATTCTAGATGCAAACATTGTTTTCAACTCAAATCATTCCTATTTTCATAAATGTAAAGGAAGATACATAGTTTTCTGCCTTCTTTTCAAAAGAAAAGGGGCTGTTGTGTCAAAAGGTCTCAAAAGTCTTCCAAGGCAAAAGGGAAGCAAGTGCTAATGAAAAATGTCTTCTTAGAAAGCTCTAATTGCTATAAGTATTCTTGTTGCAGTATTTTGGTATTTCTACAATATTTCTCTGTTTTAAGCAGAGAAAGAGGTACCCTCCTTGCTTGTGTGAAACAAGCAAATTTTCCTGCTTTGGATGAATTCTGAATGGACAAATGAATGAGGGAAAATGAAACACTGTAAAATATATGTGTATTAAAATGAAAATTGACTGGATTCCAGCTAAAGGCAATATACACTTACAAGCTATTCCGTACCAAATTAAGAAAAAAAAACAAACCCAACAACTCAAATTATGTTTTGGCAAGCTTGTTCCAGGTTTTTGGCTAGTAAAGTCATGTGTTTCTGCTATACTTCTCCTGGGAAGAGAAACCTTATAATGAATATAAAAGATAAACAGCCAAAATGTTCTTTATTTGTCCAAAATTTGTAATTCTAGGATAGACAGTGGTGAGAACAGAATCATCTTAACAGAATACAAGATCAACTATTTTTAAATTGAACGCCAGGCTGTTCTGTCAACTTTAACAATTACTTATGAAATTAATTAAAACTCGGGTTGCTGCATTTTCATTGCCAGTTTGAACACCACTGACTAGCCTTGATTAGCCCAGAACACATTGGATCATTTTAGGTAGTGATATAATTTAAAACCTTTCAAGATTTAGAAAGTAAAATCTTTCTGTGACTAGGAAGTACTTGAAAGGTCAAATGCTAGCTTTGGATAAGAAGTCAGTGTGGTCTTTCCAGTAAAAAAAAAATAAATCGAAAACTTGAATAGTGTATCTGATAATCTATGTAGATTGGAAACTGTCTTCTATATGTCAAGTTTACAAAGGGAACAGCATGAATTTAAGGATAATTAAAATATATTAGAGTGATTGGTACACATTAAAATGTCAGTTATCTAAAAAAAAAAATGCTGACAATTTACAGAAAAGCCTTCCTGCTCTAGGCTTGAAGGCACTGAAATCTCTCTCTCTTCTTGCTGTTTTTTCTCTTTTTTGATTTGCTAACATATTTCAAGTCCTTGAATAAAAATTATTTACCTCTGTTATTGCCATGTGTAAGGATCTCCTAGTTGAAACACTATGAATTTAATAAAAATAATGCTAGATAATGGAACCTAGTGATGGACAGTTAGATATACATCTAGACATAGGGTTTTTTTTATTCTTTTCACTATCTTTTTGCATGTGGCAGTATTAACCTTTATTTTCACTATAAATCAAAGAATTATTATATTATGTCCTCAAAGGTAGTTAACCAGGATAAAGACTGGAAAAGGAGTATCTTGGTCTATAGACCATAGACCAGAAGGTAGTAGTATTTGAAAAGCCCCCAAAAGAATATCTCAAAATCTTTAGTGTCTTTTAAATATTTGACTATTGCAAATGTTTGTTGAAAACATCTTATTCATAAAGCACTCAGAGGATATATCTTTATAAAGGACAATAGATCAGCAGTGAGAATATGAGGCTTTTTTTTTTAGTCTCCCCATCTTTTAATTTCTGGTAGGCTCACCTAATTGACTAGAAACAAATGTCTTTTGCATAAAATGTTTTAAAAAAGTCCAAAAATGTTTTTTCAGACTGCAAAAATCTATTATGGTCATTTAGCCTGACCATCCACATAAAACACCTTGGATGATCCATAATGGTCTTAATCATAACTTGAGTGAAATATTGAATATATTGTTCAAAAAAGAGGTCTGTGGCCAATTTGAGAACAAGCAGTGATGGAGAAGCAACTATATCCACAAGCAAGTTGTGCTCATGATTGATCATCCATATTGTTACAACCCACATATTAACTCTCATTTGTATTTGCATAATTTCAGCTTCTAAATACAAACCTCAAGACATTACACATGGTTGCAATATTACCTTTGATTTCCCATCTAGACACTTCATGTTCATAGAATCATAGAATAGTTAGGGTTGGAAAGGACCTTAAGATCATGCAATTCCAACCCCCCTGCCATGGGCAGGGACACCTCACACTAAACCATGTCACCCAAGGCTCTGTCCAACACAGCCTTGAACACCGCCAGCGATGGAGCATTCACAACTTCCCTGGGCAACCCATTCCAGTGCCTCACCACCCTCACAGTAAAGAATTTCTTCCTTATATCCAATCTAAACTTCCCCTGTTTAAGTTTGAACCCATTGCCCCTTGTGCTATCACTACAGTCCCTAATGAAGAGGCCCTCCCCAGCATCCTTATAGCCCTCCTTCAGATACTGGAAGGCTGCTATGAGGTCTCCACGCAGCCTTCTCTTCTCCAGTCTGAACAGCCCCAAATTTCTCAGCCTGTCTTCATATGGGAGGTGCTCCAGTCATCTTCGTGTTGCAGTTGGCCAGGCTATTTGTTCCAAACAATTATCAGGTATGCCTCTTTTAATTGTTTATAGGTGAGCATTGATCATGATATTTATGGATTTGTAGTAACTGCTTCACAAATGAGAACCCTGGACTTATTCGAGCCGGATGTTCTTGTGCAAATGCAGATCTCAGAGTGTTTTTCCTCACTTCGCCATTCAGTTGCAGCCTCTCTGTGTCTTGCAGTGTGATTGGTCACATCATCAGCTATTTTAACAAAGATGTGATATGCACAAATGCTGTAATTCCTGCTACAATAAGCATATGAATGAGTCTCCAATAGGAATGTAACTGTGGGGCTTGGCAAAACAACAGATCAGAGGAAACACCACTAAGATACAGGATACAACAGAATGGGTTATATCTCTGGGTAAATTTGAAAGAATATGAAGAACACAAGGCTCTTACAGGACTTTACATGCTGATAGGTAGATTTTGCAAGAAAAAAGACATGGGGGGGTTGCTTAGCATAGAGAAAACCCTATGATTTGAGGAGTGTGGAAGAAAGCTTAGAAATAATTTTCCAGCCAAAACCAAACACTATGACAATATGACAACTATCTTCAGTGTTGTCTGTGCAAGGATGAAAACAGGCTGTCCACCAAAAGCATCACACAATATATAGCAAAGCAAGCTATGTATACAGATTGCCTACTGGCAGTACTTACATCTCACAGTTAGAGGGGCCCATAGAGGGAGCGTGAAGTGGCTACATTCCTAATTTAGGCATCCTCAATAATCCCATAATTACACAAGATGAATTCAGAACCTTGTGCCTTTTAATAATGCAGGGCTAGCAGCAATTTCACCCTGCAGGCAGAGACACAGAAGTGTAAAGATCAGTTAAGACCTCAGCACACAATGTCCCCTTCAGCTGTGCTTGGAGGCTGATCCCTCTCCCTAGGTTTTGTCCCACACTACAGGCAGATCTTGCTCCCTTTTGAAACACATTAAATGTGCCACTGGGACAGGGAGGTTGCTACGAGGCCAGCATTGTCCTTATGTTATACCATCTCTCTTTGCTGCTCCTGTGTGTGTGGGGTGATGTATCTGAGGGTTGTTGAAAGCCACTGGCACGTACACTTGCTCCTTTTCCCATCTCTGAATATCTACATCCATAACTCATGTAACCAAGGGGTACACAGTGTCTAGACAAGACCAATGTGAGTTCAGCTTTCTATTCTTTGCTCAGAAATACTGTTTTCATTCACGAATTTCCATCTCAGTTCCAATAAAAGCATTTCTCCAGGTGAAATAAAATTGATTGCATGAATATTCATAGGTAAAGAAAAACCATTAGTCTATATGTAACATGACTGCACATGCTTGTTTGCAAATAGATTTTCCTAAGTATTAACCCAGTTGCTTTTGAGAAGATACAATAATCACTCTCTTTTTTCTCTCTTCTATAATACAAGTCAGCTTATCTTACACTCCCTTCCTGTGTTTCCACAGATGTCTACCCCATCACCATGGTCATGGCTGCATTATGCCATACAATATTGGCAGAATAGCAGGCATAAAATTGTCCTTATGCTCATGTTTCACACAGGAAAGTGATGTTAGATGACTTGTCATTAGAATGTTCTGAACGTCTGGAGCGGGACAAGGAATTAAACTTATATCTCCCACTCCCCTGTCAGTGACATCACTAATTTTTCATTGCATCTGGTATGTTTAACAAGACCTCAGCTTTCTCCCTGTTACTTTATTCTGCCAAGGGCAAATAAATAAAGTGCATTTTTAGCCTGCTATCCTACTAAAGCCAAAGTTATAAACCCCTCCAGTTTTCTGTTCAGCAGCCTTTTTCCAGAGCCAGCAAGCCATAGTTATTGTACTGGGGAATACAAGGAACAAGTGTGCAGATATTGTGGTGCGCAATGAAAATAGAAAATGTTACACGTATTGCAAGGAAGGCAAGAGATCCTGAGATTAAGTGCAGAAGGCAACATAAAAACAACCAGAGGCAACTAAACAAAAAAAAAAGGGGGGGGGGAAGGTAGCACTGCACTGCTACAGTTGGAAATCAGGCTTCATCCCTTGTGGTGTACACTGAAGTATTTTGTTAGAAAGTGGGGTGCTTGCATGATTTTCTGAGACACTGACTAACAGGGGTTGCTGATCTACTGCTGATGCGTCACTTCTATGAAGAGGAAAGAGAGTATGGTACATATTCTAAATACAAATAAATGTGAGATTTCTCTTTTTCTTTCTTTACTTTCTTTTTCTTCTTTCTTTTTTCTTTAACTTTTCTTCTTTGCTTCTTCGCTCCTTTATTTTGCTTTCTTTCCTTTCTTTCTTGCTTGCTTTTCTTTGCTTTCTTCGCTTTCTTCTTTTTCTTTTTTCTATTTCTTTTTCTTTTTTCTCTCTTCTTTACTTCATTGTTTTATTCTTTCATTTCTTCCCCAAAGTCACTCCTGCTCAGATGAGGAAGAGTCTGCCCTTAACCTGCAGTTAACTGCATCTTTCTTTTCCAGACCACTGGATTTTAGTAAGGTCTGATACCTATCACTAATTTGTTTCTGACATTTTACTAGTCACTAGTCTGTAACTGAAAAAAGGACATTTATTTTGAAAGAAAGAGAAAGTGTTCTCCAATACTCACAGCTCTTGTTCACAGTACAGAATCAGGTTAGGGCAAAAAAACATTTCTCAGTTATTTTAAGAGTAGGTTTGAAGCCGCATGAATACAAGGCAATAGTAGTGACCCGTACTGTCAATAATGGCATACTAAGAACCCTATAAAAGAACTGTTTTAAAATCACAATGTAACTATGTGTGTAAAAAGTTGAAATGCCATATTGCACCATTTTTAGTTCATTTTTTCATAAAAGTGTAGAGACTGCTGCAAATAAATTAGACACTGAATCCCTAGTTCCTTTGTATTAGTTCTTTTATAATAAACCTATCAAATATCCCAAGAAGAGTGCTTCTTCAGATCTCTGTCAAGAGACAGGAACTTGGAGATTGATACCTAACAGCTTTTATTTGCAGCAGAAACCATTTTTCCCATGAGCTGACCCAGATAGAAGTTCCAGGAATAGTTTTTAGGACAGAAACACCTTACACAAATTGCAATGTTTAATCTAAAACACTAAAATAGCAGGATTTTTTAATTATTATTTTTCTTCACCTATAAATTCTTCAAATTATGAAAAGTCATTAAAATCGAGCCAAAAGAATGAAGGAATCAATATTATTTCAGGTTTCAGGAAACTATTTTTGAATTCTAGAAACACAAAATCTAAACCATATAAAAACTTGCCTTCCTTAGCTATCTTCTTTGATCACTGACTGATTCATTTTTAACATGATGGCCTTAATAGTACATAGATTGTTTTTACGAGCTAATATGAATTCAACTACATGGGCTCCAATGAACAGAATTTTTTACTCTGCAATGTTGATGTAAATGCTCATAAATAAGTGACAGATTTATTCCTGAAAAGTGCATTCCCACATTTATTTTATTAAAAAACTTTAAAGTAAGACATCTATTTTAATTTGGGGTTCTTTTCTTCTTCTTTTGTTTGTTTGTTTCTGTGGTTTGGATGCCATGCAAAAGCTGGCTCCCTTTTTCTTGAAATAAATAAAATAGTTTCAAATGTGCCTGTCAGACAATGACAAACTATTGCAATATGCTTCTAATGAAGGAGGTAAATATAGTAAATAACTTTCTGACAGATTTTTATGTTGTTGGTTGGGCAGGTATTTGTTGTTTCTCTTTTATTTTTTACCTATTCAGTCCAAATTGTCAAAATAAACAAATAAATCCTGAACCTATTAAACACTAACCCCATGTGAAGGAAAAAAAAGCCCACCTATATAATGTAGGAGAATGAAAAGAAAACAGTGCTTTGAAAAGTATTTTTACAGGCGGTCACCTCAACATTTCTTCTTTACTTGACTGAAACAGTCTGTTTAGAATGTACTATGGAAAATGCCTGACCTGTGAACTAAACCAAACATGCTGCAAGATAGTGGGATCTTTATTAATGTAAATTAGCAAGCCCGAATATTTTGTTGCACGGGGGTGAGTTGGAAACACTGTAATCTAATTAATCTTCAGTTTCATTTATGTGCACAGACATTTGCTCCTGTAACAGGGAAGACTGTTTCTTTTGGCAGCAGCCACGATGTGGAAGCCTCCAGTATTTGCAGGCTGATAACAGGACTAATGTGCTGGCGCCCTGACAGAGGGCACAGGAGGGCATGCTATTAGATAAGTGTTTCTGCTACATTACACAGACAGCATTGCCCTTCACAGAATGTTCCAGCCATTGTGCAGTTTGATGTCACACAGCTATAGAATGCTAATGCCAACGTAATTATGTACTTTGGCTTCCTTTTTGGCAATAGTCTGTACTTAAGCAAAATTTAGTACCATCTTATATGCTCCTACAGCTGGATAATTAAAGTGCATTTCAGTTTTCAGAACAGGGAACTAATGATATGAAGATCAGTGGCTATTTAAAGAGTTATTCACTCTGCCTGGGGAGTCCTGAAAATTAGGTCTGTTTTCAGGCACAAAATATATTTGGTAACAAAAGAATGACAGTTCAGTGCAATTTAGCTAAATTTATTTCTTCTAGGTTAATGCGTGTGGCACATAGGCGTCCTCATATTTTCCCTCAGCAAGCAAAACTCTTGCTTTTAAGTAGAATTAGCGGGTTCATAGCTTTACTTTGAATGTGTGACAAACATGATGTGATAGAACTTCAGGAAAGTCAGAATTAAGCCTGCATTTTCACAAAGTGACACAGACCGGTAGTGCAGGAACGACGATACACTTGCTGCTGTCCCAAAGGAATATGATGTTCTCGCTGATCAATTTAAGGGTATCTCTGTGCAGTACAGGATACCTTAAAATGAGATAAATCTGCAAAGAAGGTGAAAGTATTAACTTGATTTATTGACCAGCTTTCTGACTTGTCCTCACGGGCACTCGGCTAGAAAGTTATTTTCAGTTCTTGTCTATTGGTGAATATCAGCATAGAGATGTCCACAGAATACAGCTGTTAACAGTGTTCACTGGGCAAAACATGGTCACTAGAAATTAATTCAGTCCTGATAGCTTACTTGGCCATGAACATGTAAATGAAAGCCTAGGTGAGATTCTTGTATAAAACTAAGTGGTAACCCAAGGAGCAGGACTTGAGTTACCACCACACACTTAGGACAGTTTAAAGATTAAATTCAAAACATTAAATTACCCAGAGTTTAGTAGCACATGGTACTTCTGCATGCAAATTACTGTGTTCCAAAGGAGGAACAGAGGCCATATGTGTTTTGAGTCTGCTTTTTCCCTCATGACGGCAAGGGTGAGATGTGTCGGCATCATATCGCTTGCGAGCATGTGGCATCCATGGCTGTTCTCTGCGCCAAGGAGGAGATGCCTGGCAGCTCCCCTCAAGCCTCGCTCCTGAGCCTTGTAAGCTTCCTGTGGAGCCTCTCCGTAGCCTTAGAAGGTTCCCTGGCTTCAAATGAGCTAAGTAAGTTCTGGATGGCAGCCCATCACATGAAGCAGCTGCTCCTTCCTGCTCCCCTCGAACTCTGGCTCCCAACCCCAAATTCCTGTAGCATTCCAACCCTGTGGTGTTTACACGGAGGGAGGGCTGGGACCATGGGGGCAAGGACACAGCTGTACCCTGCTCTGACTCTTTGGCACTATGGGCAGTAAGAGGGGGTGGGTCTGCGAGTGGGACCAGGCTAGCCACAAAAGCATTAGCCTGGTTACATTATGCTTAGCAGCTCAGTGGCTTGGTATCTATTTAGAATGTAAATAGATAACATATTCCCCCTTCCCACCCCCAAACTGTATCCGCAGCATACGGAGGTTCAAGTGACAAAGCATTCCACGCAGCAGGGTTTGTACATCCTGGATTTGGATCCATGTATTCACAGCTATATTTCGCATGGAGGCTTGGTTGCAACAGTTCTTAAAGTAGCTTTCTCATGCAGAACTATTAGAATTAGTATGTTATAGTTGGTGTCCTCAGCTGTTCAGTTCTGCAGAGAAGTGTCTAAAATGACTGCACTTCTGCCTTCTTCGTTCTTATGCTGTACGACTTTTGATTCACAGCTTACCAGAAACAGTAAATTATAACTCACCAAATAAGGTGCACCTAACCAAAAATTCTTTAATTCTGATACCTAAAGCTATGCAGCTTATTTGGTACTGACAGATGGAGTAAAATAATGTGGTCAGCTCTAAGAATCAATGATAAATTATTTTACAATTATGTATTCATAACAGGAAGACATGTTCACTAATTCCCTTTGCAAGGGGGAAGCAGTGAGTGATTTACTAGGAAAGCACAGGAGAAATGGAAACAAAGTCACCAGCCAGTAAACTCTAATGGAATACCATTTCTGAATATTGTTATATCAATGATTAATTTGCATCGTGCTTAATAGCAGTCATCATTAAAAATTGAAATGTGTCAATTACTGTGTATATCCATTTACTCACCTATGCTTCTGAGAACATTAAAAAAAGAAGGATAATTAATTAAGAACAACACAGGGTCTCATTTTGTAGGTTTTGTCTCATGTTCTTCAAAAGCCATGCTCCCATGCATCTGCTGTCTGAAGAGGGGAAGGAGCTCTGCACAGTGACAAGGGCTGCTTCAGTCCTAGCAGCCGCAGGAGGGTCTCCTGTTTTCTTCCAACACCTCTCCCACTCCTGTTCTTCCCTGCTCCTCTCCCCCGGTAAATCTGGTAGCAAGTACAACCCTCTGAGCAGATGGGTAGTAAATACAGAGCTGGAGATTCTGTCTGACAATTAAAATAAAAGTGTCTGACTCGTCATTACAAGTTACATTATCTAAAGACCTCGTACCATGCTTCTATTTAAAACGCACTTTTTTTCCTGATTTAACCTTTTAAGAAAGTGCAGTGTTTAGAGATACCTACGTTTCGGAGTGCCAAACTTGACACCATATAAGGATCTGTTTTATAGACAGAGCCAAGAGCTCTCTTGCTTTGAGAAGCAGGCCCCTTGCAGCAGCCTTGGGGTGGGCACTGTCTCCCTGGTCCCCCACCAGCATTCCAGCCCCCAGCTCACACTTTATCTGCTCCAGCAACTGGGTGCACACAAGTGTTAGACAGTACACCTGCAAAACCAGTTGGTCCCTATAAATTTTACAAGTGCATATTCTAACACTTGCATGCCCCGCTGCTGCTGCACTGCCAGGAGCATTGGCTCTCACTCACCGTGAGGAGGTTCAAGTGTAAAAACCTGCCGTAGCACATTTATGAGTGAATGCTCAACTCGGTGCCAAACATTCTGCCATAATGCCATTATTATAGCACCTCGCACCACTATACACTGATGCTAATAGTGCTCATGCTGAAGAGGTCATAAGCAAGGGAAAGCCGGTAGGCTTTTTTCAAGATCTCATGAGGTGGAAATTATCACCACCAACAGAGATTTCAGTTTTGGTTTATGCTTACTGAAAACAAGAAGTCTGTTAACCTTGGCAGAAATCAGCAAGCTTTATCACCCAAATCAATGAAACGTGATGTGCTTAACTCCCAAAAACTCTTGGCAGTATTTCATAATGAGTTATGTCACCACATTTTAGGTGGACTGTTTTGTCTTGTTTTCTTTACTGACCTGCTGTTCTAATGCTATTTGCAGATGACAACATCAGATAAATTTAAAGGCTATATGACTTAAAAGTTACATGATACAGTTTTCCTGGCCTGATAGCTGTAAACAGAACTAAGAACAGGAATAAGCCTTTTATGAAAGTACAATTCATATTTGCCAGCCAGCTTAAACTGGGAGCAGTTTGTTCCCAGATTTATTTTTTTAATTGGATACAGTTAGAGCAGACGCCTGTAAAGAGCCATTACATAGCAGCTACTCAGAAGGATCCTGTGAGGCATTGGAGTGCTGGCACAAGCAAATTTAAAACGCTAAGGTCACACTTTTAACAGACAAAATCGCTGTAAAGGACTCCATACCTATTCTTTCCTTTTTAAAGTGAATGTGAAATCTAGAACAAGAACTATAATAAATAACTGCAATATTCAGTTTCCTCTTCTGCCAGATGCTGAGCCACTGAAAGCATCTGGCTGAAGCTCAGCACCAGATAACTCTGCTAGCAGAGTCTTTGCATTCCCATTTCAGCCATATCAATACTTGTCCATCATTCCACCTACAACAGTATTAGCTAACCCCCATTGCCTCTTCCCAGCCTCCATAAGTTTCTTTGCCCTCTTCAGCCTTCTCATTCCTAGTTCTCTTTCCCTCTGGTTGGACCTTCTCGCTAGAAAGTTCAGCACAGACCTGCTGCTACTGCTTTTCTCCTCTTCAACTCCTTTTTGATTTTAACAAGAGAGTTAATCTTGTTGCTCTGCATGCTCTGATGCCCTGACTTCTTGCTATTCACAGCTCATTTTTCTGCTCTTCACCTCCTAATAGGGTTTAGGCCATTCTGGCACCTGTCTTCTACCTGCACTGGTGCCATCAGTGGTATCTGCGTGTCTCAAGAAGTCTCCAGCTGAAGGAATCATCTGCATATTCAAACACCTTACTGATTTCAGTGGTTGCTTTGTTACAGCCTTCTTCTTGACTTATGGACCCATATGCTAACTTCTGATTCTCTTTAATCATTTGAAATCTTGTGGCTTCCCTCCCACCTTCTCTTGGTACTCCATAGGGCTTATACTATGAATGATCTTTTAAATTTAGTCTATTGGCTATTGTTCCTTCCCTAATAGCAAAGATATTTAATTCATATTCCACCTCCATAGTAAAACATCCCTAACACGGTAATTTTATTTGCAAATCTGATTAGATTTAAAAAACTAGGAGTTTTTTTTCCAGAACTGCAAAACTTATCACACAAGTACATACTCAGATATACAACTTATATAGTATATTTGCTATTCCATTCTTAGAATAAATCAGAAATGTTCTGTTGCCTGTGGTAGGTACCACAGCACTGAATTGCAAATAACAAAGGGTATTCACCTTATCTCAAGCAGCAGAGGTATGCTATTTGTAATCTGTTCCTGCTCTCCCCTCAGTATGCCCTCCTCTGCTGATGATACAGATTTTAACCCTTGTATGGAAAAAAAAAACCCTGGTGTGGAAAAAAGTTTTGCAGACTTTTTCTTAATAGCTTTTGCACATTTGGATTTTGGGTTTGGCCCAATCTTATCACACGAAAATTAGGACACAGTCAGGCACTGTCTCAGCTGGGAGGCAGAAACCAATACCTGAGAGCTGATAAGAAGCAGATACTTAAATTACCTCCTACCTGCTCCTCAGTCAGTAAGCACTATTTCTCTGGTCCAATTCGAAGTCTAACAGCTCCTAACAGCCAATTATTTAAGCTAATCTGTTTCCCTTTCCACTGTATCAGAAGGGACAGAAGGAAAGACACATCTAGATTTAACACTCCCATGCTCCATGGGGGTGGATGAGTGCCCTCAGGAACATGTCACCATTCCCAGCCAGCCCTTACCCACAGTGTTTCATCTCCGTGGGCACGCAGGAGCAGGCTGGAGAAGGCGGCTGTGCAGATCTGTCTTTGGTGCAGAATTAGGAGTTAGGATACAGCCACAGCACATATCCTCCCCCCTGCTCAGAAACATGGAAATGCTCTCAGATCTGGGAATGCAGATAATAACTGCAGTCATGAAGCTGTGTCAGCTGAGGTGCAGGGACTCTTGGCAACCCCAGGATTTCAGCTGTTCTTTTCCATTTCTCCCTCTAATTTTCTTTCACCAATTCAGGGGTTTCCAGCAAAGCGGCACCATGGGGAGGCACAGCCCTTGGCTGGATTGTCTGGTTCCCTTCTGATCACCAGCCTCCCAGATGAAGAACTTACTTAAGAGAATAAATAGTGAGCAGGTCACTGAAGGTCATCCTGGATATACATAACTATCTAAGCACTCAAGCAATGACAGGGTCATTTGATGACTATCAATTATTACAACATTTAAAGGTCACAAAAGTCCTGAGATACCTGCTTCACTGACTAAAACACATGTTAACAACCTGAAACCTAACATTCTGTGAAGGCAGTAAGGACTTCTATGACTTTTACAGTTGAACCCTGCCAAACTGAACCAGACAGCAGTTTAAATACAAAGAGAAGAGAGAAATTCAAACATAATCTTTTTCTGGGAAGCAATAAGCTTGCTTTATTACATTTTGTGCAAGTGACCTTGCAGAACACTTCTATATTGCACAGAGTAAGTAAGATTTTATGTCATAAAAACAGGTTGAAAAGGAACAAAGGAAAAGGGAAGAAGTTTTGCCTGGGGTAAACAGTTACTGCTGAAGCTGTGCCAGTTCATACGACGACTTTGGTCAAGGTTTCTCATGATCCAAAGAAAAAAACAAACAAACAAACAAACAAAAAAACCCAAACAATACCAAAACTTGGGCTGAAAAAGAACCATCCACAACAGGGAGCCTAATACGTCAATATAAAGCTGATCTGCAGAGCACTCAGATTTATTCTGTAGGGAGCAACCTTTGCTGTCTGGGACACGGACTGCATGACCTAAAATGCCTTTTCCATCTATTTCAGAGATGCACAGTTATTTTAGCAGCTTCGTTTCTTTTCTCCACTGCAGGGTAGTAGTATTAGCGGTGGATCTGCCAGAGGAAACCAGGGCTATCAGGCGGCTGTAAAAATAGACTGATGTATGCAGAGCACGTGAGCCCAGCACCTTGAAGCCAGGGCTCGGAGCAAGCCGGAGGGAAGAATTTGGGAAAGTCTGGAAGGGCAGCGGGCCCTCGGGGTGCAGCTCCGGGCCCCAGGAGCGAGGGGCGGTGCTGCAGCCGCATGTGCGCTTGTTTACTACAGCTTGCAGGCTGCTGCCCTGTTTAGTTGCCTCGCTGCTGCGCCCCCATTCATTATTTCCCCTGTTTGTTTATTCGACGGCATTTATGGCTATCCCTCTGGGGATCTGAAGAATCGCATTAAGGGCTCGTCCATCTTATCTGTGAGACAACTCCCGCACCCCGCAGACGTCCTGCGGCGGGGCCCCGGAGCCGGCGGCCCTTTAGGCTGGAGGTTGGACGGGAGGGGGGGGGCCGCACTGCTGCTGCGGCCCTCGGAACAGCGCGTTTTAACTCTTTCCTTGCGGAACAGTTCTCAGCCAGAGAAAAATAGCCTCCCTCCCTCCGATCCGGTAGCACTGAAAAGCTAGGTAGGGCTGCTTTAAGGGCAGGTGGACTGTGTGATTGCCAAAGGCAGGATCTTAAAAAGCAGTGAGGGGGTGCTTCAGCCGTGGCTAAAGGAAGCCCTTGCTTCAGACCCTGCCAGCACCCCACATCTCTTCCCAGCTTTGAAAGGAGGCAGTTGTTCCTTCACTGATTGCTTGTACAAAACTGGAAAAATGAAACCTGTAAACCTCCCTGGTCCAGTGCCACTTCCCAGCCCAGAATAAAATCAAGGCCGGGCCTTTTTCTGTTGTAAATCTGCTTATTTCCCTTCAAGCACCTGTCTTACACTTAAGAGAAATGTATATACGGGCTACTCTGCAGACCATCTCATCCTCATACACTGCTTTTATGAGGATGTGCACGATTATGTGAGCAGTCTACACACACATGCAAACATACAGCAATGCAATTACAAGCTCAGAGTGTGTAATGTGAACAGATGAGCCACCAGCAGAACTGGCAGAAGGCAGATATCTGGTTTAGCTGTTGGCTCTTTTCTGAAGCACCAATAGCACAGCAGTCACCCAGCTGAAGCAATGGAAAGAAGTGATTCACTTCACTGCATTTCTCATGTGTCACAGATTCTTCCCTATCTGAAATCAGAGGGGCCAAAATATCCTAGGAATCCTTCCACAGGGGCTGTCCTTGCATAACAAAAGTATGTATGGTTGGGCCATTAAATAAGTTCCCTGCTTCTACCTGTGGATTTCCTTTGAACACCCCTGCCTGAAAACTACTGAACTTTCTGCAACAGCTTGCAATGGTTTTAGAAGCACAAGAGAAAAATATCCTTCAAAAATATCCTAACCTACCAGGTGTTTAAAAAGAAAAAAAGAGGGGGGAACATTGAACTATCAGGAAAGAGGTGTTTCCAGGGAAAACAGAGTTCATCTCTTAGTCTATAATTTGCACAAAGCTAAAATGGCTGGCTTTATTACAAACATATTTTATTTGACAACACAAGTGACAAGAAATAGAAAGCCCATTGCAGAAACCAGCAGTGTTGTGTAATGATAGCATGATCAGGACCTCTGCAGCTCTAACATTAGTGAAGGGAGGACACTTGTCTACATGCAAAAACTGTGCGCTCCCCAAGTCTGCTTGGAACAAGAGCCCTGGAGGTGTTTTGCTTTGTTCCTAAATTGTATTTTTAGCCAGCATAAAACATGGCATAAGAAGGAAAAATTACTCCAGTTTCAGCTGTGCTGAAGGACGGGCCAGCTCCCAAGCTGAGTGAACAGATACCATTTACTGCTAGAGGATACAAGGAAGTTTGTTGATTTGCAGCCCTTTCTCACTGCAACCTTAAGCAAACAGGGTTTAATTAGATCAGTAATGATTAAAGTTACTTTGGCCAGAGAGGACTCGCAGTTCCTTTAATGGTGATGAATCCACTGCCTCAGAAAGGAAAAACAAAAACAAAGCAGAAAAGAGAAAGTCAGGGGATTTTTGCCAGCCCTAATAATTTAAAATAGTTTTGTTGTTCTCCTTAGTTCAAAACACTGGGTACTGTCACAATAGCTCTTTGATATCAGACACTGATATTGATCTGGATGCATCTGTCTCGCTCAGCAGCTGATAATGACAGCACACGTGATTTCCTGTTATTGAAGCCCCATAGACATTTCTGGATCCAGAGCTTGGCAGCTCCAGGGATCTGTTCCCATCAGCAGTCCAGTGTCCAATGCTCTCATTGCCTTTCAGCGGATGGAAAGAGGATACGCTGCAGCCCTGCTGAGTTGTAAACAACTTGTTTACCTTCTTCTCTGTGTAATCTGTCCCTGCTCCTGTCTGCTGCTGTGGCATCAACAGAGCATTAAAACACACCGAGCTCATAGGCTGATGTGCAGAAAACAACCCAAGGAGCCTTTCCAGGCTATTCCTTTGTAGAGCATGGGAGGTTATTTATACTTGTTTCCAGTCAGCCAAAGCAGCCCTGCGTTTGCATGTGGTTAGCTTTGAAGAAAACTAGTTTTTGTTGTTCATTCTGCTAGCATGAAAATGTAAGGAGTATGGGCCTGATGCTGCTCTTCTGGCAAAACTCCATTGGGTCATGCAAAAAGAGACACTGTCTTTTCACATACTGTTTGTGTTTGAATAGAAAAAGTGAGAGATGTATGTGATTTATAGATCCTCAAATGCCAGGGGAGCACCCCTGCAGAAGAAGGCTGGGTTGAGGGCAAAACCTCTGCAGATTTTAACAGCATGCAAAATAAGGGGAATCTGAAAACATTTGTAAAGTCTTGAGTCTGTACCCTCCGTGCTCCTGACCAGGATTTGGGAACAACTGCACAAGACACTGACCCAGAAAAAACTTCCCTGGGGTTTAGCGCAATGGGCAGTGAATAGGAATGACAGTGCTCAGGTATGAATGCACTCACTTTGTAGGGGAGGTGCAGAGCAGCTCTCAATCACCCTCAGAAAGTGTGATCCTGCTCCTGTTGAAATCAAGGGCAAACCTGTGATCAGATTTGGGGATTTTAAGAACTGATGGAAGTTTGGGCAGTACAGCTTCAAAGCTGACACTAGTTCACATTGCTGTCTGCCCATGCATCTGAGACACCACCATCCTTGTGCAGGGGGATGCTTTCCCTGTCAGCCTCCCATGTGCAGAGCACAGAGGATCGATAATGGGCAACTGGTTTTGGACATGCTCTTTATGAGTGATTTTGAATTACTTGTGAAAACTTGTGAGTAGTTGATCTTAATAGAAAAATACCTTTCATTGTTTTACACTACCTGCTTGTTCAGTTTGGTGGAAAACTTGAGGTGCTCTTGAATAAAACCCAAGCAGTTACTTTTAGTGCTCATGTCTGAAAATAAAAACTTGTTTTTGATGAATACCGGCTTCTGTCTCCCTCAGGCATAGTGGAGACTTTTTGATATTCAGATTGAATTGGAGCTGTTGTAAGATCATGACAGTGAATTTAGCAGAATAGAATAGCCTGAACAGGGTGATAATCCAGGCAACCTCATTTAGGCATGGCATCGTCTCAGGCAGGCACCCCCGGGATGGGAGCGCAAGAAACCATCTAATCTGCCTGGACAAAATTGCCAAGCTTTGCCAATCTGTCTAAAAGGGAGTGGTGAGAACCGGCATAGAGAGTGCTGGTGTCCCTCGCCTCGGCACGTCCCTGTTAGTACCTATGCAAGGAACTTGGGTAGTTCAAGGAAGGTCCAGCCTATTGTTAGGCACCGTCCTCCTCTGTTGATGAAGAATTTGTACTGGATAAATATTATTTCTACTTCTTCTCTTGAAGCTTGGCCATCATTTCACTGTTTTGGGAGGCATGCAACGGAAAATGAAAAACATTGAAGACTTTTCCCCGCTGTCTAGGGAATTTGGCAAATACACAAATAAGAATAGGTTTAAATCCTTGTCTCCTCTTGTTTCTTATCCTGTGTTCAAGTAATATGTGCAAAAGTGGTGCCTCCTGATCATTTCAGTCACCTGGCTTCTAGAAAAATAGGCACATTGCTGACTAAATATAGCCAGCAATAGATATGTCACTGATCAGCCATGCAAAGGAATGGACTTGACTGCTCTCTGGGCATTGGTGGCTTTTAGACAGCATGGAAAAGGTTTTACTAGAAGTATAAGAAACCATGAGAATCTCATAAAGCTCAACAAGGCCAAGTGGAATGTCCTGCACCTGGATCGGGGTAATCCCAAAGCCCTGCAAGAAGGACTTGGAGGTACTGGTGAATGCAAAACTGAGCATGACCCAGCAGTGTGCGCTTGCAGCTCAGAAAGCTAACTGTATCATGGACTGCATAAAAAAGAGCATGACCAGCAGGTCAGGGGAGGTGATTTTCCCTCCTCAGACAGGTCCGGAGGAGGGCCACAAAGGTGATCAGAGGGCTGGAGCACCTCTCCTATGAAAACTGGCTGAGAGAGTTGAAGTTACTTAGCCTAGAGAAGGTTCTGGAAGACCTTACAGCAGCCTTCCAGTAATTAAACGGGGCCTGCAAGAAAGGTGGGGAGGCACACTTTATCAGTGAATGTAGTGATAGGGCAAGTGGTAATCGCTTTAAAAGAAAGGGGGTAGATTTAGACTGGATACAAGGAATAAGTGTTGTGATGAGGCACTGGAACAGGTTACACAGGGAAGCTGTGGCTGCCGCATGACTGGAAGTGTTCAAGGCCAGGTTAGATGGGGCTTTGAGCAACCTGCTCTAGTGGGAGATAACCCTGCCCAAGTCACGGGGATTGGAACTAGATGAGCTTTAGGGTCCCTTCCAGCACAAACCATTCTATGATTCAGCATTCTATGAAACAGCATTTCCTAGTTTTTTATGTATTCAAAACCTGCTCATTATAACTGGCACTGAAGCAGTGTCTTCAAACTTGACTATTTGCCCACTGTATGACCTGAAGTACACAGTTAACTTCTGTGTTTTACCTGGCCAATGTAAGAAAAATTTATTATATTCCTCTGATTGCAGTTTACATAATAAACTGATCCATGACTGACAAAGTAATATATTTAGTTCTTTTGAAGAACTAAGTGTGGTTGGCAAACTGTTTGCACATTGCCTTTTTCCCGTTTTCTTTATGATCATATACTCATGAAGATATCACAGAAAACAGCATGAGGCTAAAGGTAGGAAAGTACAGACAGGAAAAACATTTTCAGGAAGTTCAGAGTCAAAGGATTCCTAAATGTTTTCTGCATCTAGTTTCTAGATAGTAAATATTATTTAGTCAGACACTGAATAATGAAAAAAATGTTTCCCCATTTGTTATAAACAGTAACTTAAGCTGTTTTACTCCGTGCTAAGTCTGTTTCTTTAAAAGAAAGGAAATAGATCCAGCTCTTAAGTTTTGTTTTTCATTGTGGTTTGTAGTGATATCGTTAGGAGAGGTACATAATAAATTAATGATAGGAAATTGCAGAATAGGTCAAGGTCACTTTGTGCATAAACTGGAGGTCTAGAGTTGCACATTTTCATGCTATTTGCCTTATACCACTTTATTGATTTTTCACTCTGAGGAAAAAAGAGAGAGAAGGTCTTTAATAGATTTTTATATCCTCAGTCTATTCTAAAGCCACCTTTGTTCTGATGTTCCTGATGTTCCCACACTTTCATGGCAATAGCAAAGTCCTGCTAAACTGCAGTGCTGTTGTAGCGCAATGAATCAAGACCGAATGGCAATTTAATCTTATCAAAAATTTGCAGAAGAGTCAGAGAAACTTGTAGCCCACTCAGCTAAGAGAGAATGGAGAGGGAAATCTCTTTAACCTTTCATTTGACTCAGAAGCAGAAGCTGACTATCACCTGCTCTTTCCATCTTTCAGTATCCTTATGAAGAGAATTGCAGTGCAATTAGAAGTTCAGTTACCACACCCACGGTAAAATATAGCAATTATGCTATAGAATGAACTGGTTCAGATAAAATTGAATAATAATTTGCAGTGAGATCAAGTTAGAAGCAGATCCCTATGAGTTGATTACAGTTTCTGAAGGGGCAGAAAACAACCTTGTCATTGATCATTGATGAATAGGAGCAAGCCTTTTTACTTCTGCAGGAGTGTCTGTCTCATGGAGGCAACAGCTAGCATCAGGGAGCTGATGCAGAAGGAAAGCCACCAATGATGCTTGGTTACATGGGAAACAGAAAAGACCATCTAATGAGAATCACTAGGCAAGTGCCTCAAAGATCTGATCATTAAAGTATAATAGCTCTGTATTTAAATAGCAGATATATTTGAAAAGATTTTGGGTACTAAATGGTTAGCAGAGAGGGTGTTAGGATGATCACTTGCCTGACAGGATAGTGTCTATCCATATATGGATATCTATATATCTATCCATATAAGTCTATCCATATGCCAATGTTCATATTCCATCTCCTGTCCGGCGTGTAAATTCCTGCTTTGTTTCACATGATTATTTTTTTCACTTTCTTTGTCCTGTGCCTCTTTGTCTATGTCTATACTGCTATGTAAAAGCTGTCTAATGTAGATTTATCTTTTCAGTAGTTTATTTTCATCCTCTGCCACCAGCTACCTTGTGTAGATTTCCCAGACACCCACTAAGTGTCTCTGATTGGGCCACTCCGATGTTTTTTTTGACCATGATTCTTATTAGAGTATGGTCTTTGTTAGATAATGGTGAAGTGTTACAGTCTAGCAATCTTCTTCAGTGGAAAGAAAACTATTCCCCTCTCCCAGATGGATCCTTTCAGGTGGAGAAGGACACATCACTCCCAGGTGGGTTTTGTAGCCATCCACTACAGAGTGGCATTTCTGTGAGAAATAGGTGTCAGAGGTAGTAAGCATGGGAAGATGGCTCAGAGCTGACCAGTGATCAAAGGTGCTTCAGGACAGAAATCAGACTTAATAACCACTAGTAGAGTGGTGCTTTTTGGTACTTGAGTCCTACCTCAAATCTGGAAACTGGAGATCAAGAAAAGGAACCAAACAAGAAAATGCAGCTGGTGAGGTCTGGCAGTGATGATACAGCGGTATTTAAGTGGTACACTGTGATGATAATGAAGCCCTGCTGGTTTGAGAAAAAACTGAGACTTGAAGGTAATGGTTTATATACAGCAGGTAAGTAGCTACTAAGAATGTTTAAACAATACAGGTCACAGTTCCTGAATGCTACGGTGAAACAGCGATTGTATTCAGTTCATATGAAATATGTTGTTAAATTCACAGACAATCTTTTAGGTGATTCAGAATAATTAAAAATAGTAACAATAATTTTATAAAATTTTGTATTAAAATAGGAGGGGTTTCTATATCCTATTCACTGGGTTTACAGGCTTCCCTGACAGAATCAGCAAATACTGCAAGAAAAATCCTGTAAATCTAAGACAAAAGAATTATAAATTAAAGATTAGAGAGGAATTATTTTATTGGCATTTATTGTTTTATTCACATTAAGTATTCAATAAAGGCAGGAATATGTGGCATATGAAGCTGACAGAGTTCTTGGTACTTTGGCTAACGTTGGTTATTATTTGCAAATAATTTATTTGAAATGGCTTAGAAGTTTTGGCATATGGATTTTAGATACGTTGAAATGTTGTAAGTGCAGGTTAAGCTAATAATAAATAACTAATATATCAAGCGAGAATGAAGTGTCCTTTGGGTAGTTTCTGGGTTAGTAGGAAGTGAGGTAGTCAACACGTGGGTGGTGAGGGAGCATTCATATATTTGATATCGCACAGGAGACGAAGCCTGACAGGAGCCTTGAAGTTTATCCTGCAAAGCTTAACAGTGGTGGTGTGCCGTCATTAAGGTTTGTTGTTCATGTGACTTTGGTGAATTCAGACTTCAGGGAGAGAACACAAAAGCTGCACATCTGAGGATGGATTTACCTAGAATACCACCAGTCTACCAGCAGAGATCAGTAACAGATGCTTAAGAGCATTCATAGCTGTTTTCATTTTATCTCAGTTTTCTCCACCCATCCAGCAACTTCAAGGTACTAGAAAGGGGACACAGTGGAGAAACTGGCCAGTGGAGAGCTAGACCATACTATACCATCAAGAGACATCTGTGTAGTTTCCTGAAGCTGTTCAGATATATTGGCAGAGTACTATGTTTAAGGTAAGCAGCTTGTCTCTCAGTTCCACTGGTGACAGATGAGCCACTGGTTATCTAGTGCTTCATGCAGCATTCCAAACTGTGAATACACTAGGGTAATATAGGGTCATACTAACTGAAGAACTGGGGTTTATAGGCTCATCTGACTTCCTCAGATAAAATAGAAAGAAACTTTTCCACTCCCTGGAGCCAAATACAAACTCAGACTTAAGAACTGAACATCTTTAGCTAATGGCTCACCATCCTACACAATACTGTTCTCTCAATGTCTTTACTAGTGAGGAAACAACTGTCTGTCCCCTTCTGCAGACAAGTTTTCTCCTACACAAAATGCCTTCAAAGCTGTTTATTCCTGCTCTAAAACTGGTCTTCAAGACTGCTTATTTATTTTGCATTCTGCAGCCTGCTGCTAAAATCCATATATTATGTTAGGCTCTAAAAAGTGGATGACTTGAGATCTAACCATGCTTCTTCCAGCTTGCTCTGTCGCTTTCGCAGGGGGTGGTGGACACACTGCAGTAACAATGGTGGAGCATTTATGTATGTACCTAAGCCTTGTTTACTGCTTAATGGCTAACACAGCTCCATAAGAAACCAAAGGCATAAAATTCCTTTCTTCCAGTCCATATCCTCTGGCCATGGAGCTATAGGAGACAGGCATAACCAGCTAAACTCCCCAGTGAGAGCAGCTGCTGTTCTTTCTGCCAAAGCCATTTCACATGGCACAGTTACTGTGGTTCGGGCCTGTCTGTTTATTACAGTAGAGGGTTGTGAATTTCAGCCAGGATCTGGGCAAAAAATACTCCATTCAAAAAATACTGAGCTAATACCTTGAGATAGTCACAACAGCCAAACTTCAGACACAACTGCTGGAAAAAGGAGCAGGTGCGGGTGCTAAGGTAGCAGTCTGCATAAGTCTCTTAGTGCTGAAAGAGTCAATACTAACTATTCAGCAGCTTATGTCTATACTGTTATGTGCATCTGCTGCAGGAAATTATCATATCTCCAAATCAAGGTCTGCAAAAAGTCATGTATTCCCCACTAGTGCAAGGGTATCCTTTCATAAAGCAGATCACTGCATTCTGTCTGCCTAGCATTTGATCTGGATTGTCTCCTGAGCACCCTGGTTCCCAGTGCCCAGTGATAGGGAAAACAGAAATGTAGCCTAGGTTTTATTTGTGAGGGAACTAAGTTATGTCTCTCCAAGACAGGGCCGCAATGGAAATGACAGTTATGCAGTTGGATGATCATAGAATCATAGAATAGTTTAGGTTAGAAGGAAATCATCAAAGGTTGCCTAGTGCAACCCCCCTGCAATGAGCAGGGACATCTTCAAATCGATCAGGTTGCCCAGAACCACATCCAGCCGGGCCTTGAACGTCTCCAGGGATGGCACCTCCACCACCTCTCTGGGCAACCTGTTCCACTATTTTACCACCCTTATTGTAAAGAATTTCTTACTCAAGCACTTGGGATGAACTGAGCAGCTACATTTTCTGGTAGCATAGACACTTTAGGCCTTTTTTTCTTTATGTCAGGACCATAAGTATTAATGTTTAAACCTCAGATATCCTCAGTGTTTGCTTATGTAGGTGACATTCCAGTAGAAAGTACTTTGCCTTTTCTGGACTAAATTTTATTAAGGTTATCCAAAAGTAAGATGGTACTTACCTGCCTTCTAGTTTCTTTCATCAGCTGGGAAGGGTCAAAGTACTGGAGATTGCTTTGAGAGCAACATTATCTCAACAACTTTTTGGGCTGATAAACAGAATGTCTGCAAAAACTTCACAGAGGAAAAATGTCTTTGACACCAAATTGATTTTAAGACTGATGTAAGTGCACTGAATTTGCTGAAATTTGTCCAGGACTTCATCATAGTCCGAGTTAAACCAAATAACTCTCAGAGTGTGAGTGTTTTATTTGGAAGAGCAGTCTAATCCTAGTTTTATATTCACTGTGTTTGACTGTGCAAATTCTACTCCAGGAGTTGTGAAAGACATTTAGTAATTATACAATTTTTTAGATAGGATTTTTTTTTTTAATTTAAAAACAAGTATTCCTTTTATACAGGAGAGATTTCTAAGGTTAACAGGAGTCTGGCAAACCTCTGCATCTATCTACACATTGCTTAGACATAACTACAACGCACAGGATAATTCTGGTACAAAACTACCACAAGAAAAAGCAATTGAGTTGTGGTGTAGATTCTCTCCTATACATTTAAAGGATTTCACCAATGCTAGTTTAGGGTGGGGAGATCAAATAGATCTAGTATGTTTTCATGTGAAGCATCGCTAAGATGTAGTTCTGGGCTGAAATATGTCAGTGTAAAATTGACATTATTGTGCATTTATCTGTTTTTCTAGGTTTATCAGTAAAAAATGGTGTTACCATCTTCTGATTTTCCAAATGAGATCTGGGATGATAATCTTGACATTTTGATCTTCTTATGTAATCAGTTATAAAATTCTTACAGTGAAAATTTTAGTTAAACCCTTATATTGGAGTCTTTATTTGAGTCATAGAAGTTAGCTCCTGTAATACCAGATGTACAAGAAAATAGGTCCACTGAGTACAAAGGATTGTTCTAAAGCTTTAATTCAAAACAGAGCCAGCAGTGAAGGGATTTTTAACTACATGTTTTTAACTTCCATGAACAAGTAAAAAATACAAGCACTAAAAATATGAAAGCTTGTTTGTTCTGCATTCTTCATCTATTCTCTCATATTACCAGACTATTTTTGCAATAGATACTGTAACTATAGCAACATTCTTTAATGGATAAATAGCATATTAGCAACTGGGCTGAGATGGCTTCTGCAGAAATAAGCTTAAGTAGAATAATTCATCAATCTATTTTCTCCTTATATAAATGTATATCTGTGTTTTTTAGTAGAAGAATTCAGGACTTGAAGTCATTATGTGTCATTTTATGTCCATAATAAGTATATTTTATTTGTTTTCAGTGTTCACAGCGATATTTCTGTGACATTAAAGAGCATATGCTTTACTGGGGGGGGGGGGGGAGAAAGAAGGAAAAAAAAAATTTTATTTATTGAGTCTTCATTTACGGAATATTTTTGTTCTATATTTTCTCCTATTTGAAAGTCACTTTTTTACTAGCTTTGATAAATATGAACCAGTTTTACGTACACATTTTTATTAGCTACTTAAATATCGCAGATAACAAGTGTTAGAATATTTACTTTCTGCCGATTATGCAAGCTAAGTGGCTGCTTTTGTTGCCATTGAAGTTAATGGGAGTTTTGCCACAGACACCAGTGGGAACAGCATCTGGCCTTCAGGAACTCAAAAATTTAATCGAAGTGAATATCCGTTCTTCTTTTTCAAGTAAAACTATGATTAAGCTACAGTTGTTTCTGTGCTGATAGGAGTCTTCAAAGGAAGTCAGAGCAGCAATTTTTTAAGTGATTGGTGTTACTTGACTCTAAAAGCGTCTGGAGTGAAAATTCTGCAGCAATTTTTAAATGCTGAAAGGACTGAGACCACAACAGCAAAGGACTTCATTAAACAGCTGCAGGACAGGAGTCTCACATCAACCTACTGCAGAATCTGAAAGAAGAGAAAATGACTTTTCAGGAATCACAGATATCACATTGCCCCTAACTGTAGTTAGATCTGAGACAATTAGCACAGAATAGTCTGCTATAGTACTAAATTACTGTTTTCTTGAGGAGGCATCCAAGTTGCTAGGGATTTAGTCTTTGTCACATCACCCGTAATTAGCTTTCTGAAGTTGTCTTACAAGGCAATGGTGCCTCTGGCAATCAGTGGTATGGTATAAAATAAAATAATGGGTGAGCCCATCCCTGATGTCCTGAACTGGACAGTAGAAAGTAGCTAAATAATATTTTGTCAAAATTTAAAAAATGATACTTCTGTCTACTTTTACCTTTGCCATTGGAATCTAACCCACACTTTGCCCTTTTCCAATGGAGCTATTTCCGGACTTTACATGGGAAATATGTAGACTTTTGGCTACTTTAAGATGTTGTCGTGATGTAAGGCTAGCCAGTAACTCAGAAAAACCATGCAGCTGTTCGCTCACTCCCACCTCCCCTTCTTCCTCCTCCCACTCCCAGAGGGACGGGAAGGAGAATGGAAAGAATGTAACTCCTGCTGGTTAAGAACAGTCCAGTAACTAAGGTATAACACAAACCACTACTGCTACCACCAATAATAATAATGATAAGGGAAATAACAAGGGAAGAGAATATAACCGCTCACCACCCACTGACTGATACCCAGACTGACCTGAGCAGTGATCTAGCCCTTCTGGGTAACTCCCCCCAGTTTATATAGCAGGCATGATGTGCTGTGTTATAGAATATAACTTTGGCTAGTTTGGATCAGGTGTCCTGTCTCTGCTTCCTTCCAGCTTCCCCTCCTCCCTGGCAGAGCATGAGACTGAGAAAGTCCTTGGTTGGAGTAAACATTACTTAGCAACAACTAAAAACATCAGCGTTATCAGCGCTGTTCCCAGGCTGAAAGTCAAAAACACAGCACTGCACCAGCTACTAAGAGGGAGAAAAATGACTGCTACTGCTGAACCCTGGACAGATGTAAATACCAAAACCTAAAATGGATGTGATTTGGTTACAGTGGAAAGCTGTCTTAATATATATTGTATCCAACAGTTGTTGATGTGTATTATGACCATCAAATCTCCATGGAAGATGGATGAGGTGACCTGAAAATGCCCATGTTTCATCAGACTCATTATGACAAATTGTTTCTCAGATTCTTTTGCAGACATGTTACATATAACATGGGTAAATACAAGCCACTTTCTGTCACTGTAGGCTGTGTCACAAAACCTCTAATTAGGAAATGCAGCTTCTAACTCAGTCCTGAAGGGAAGGAGTGGAGGAGTGGCTAGAAGAGGATCACAGGCCAGGCAAGAAATAAGAAGTGGCATGAAGTTGTGCTGAGTCAGTATATTCCCACAGCAAATTAAACCAGACATTTTCCCTTCTCTCTTTGGGAGGTTCTGAGTCACAAAGAACCTACTCATCTCTTTCATCTATTGTGTATCATATTGCTTGGAGGAGGATGAAAAGAAAAGAGGAAGATGAGAGGTAATTTGGAAGAGAGGAACCATATCAAAATATTTCCTCCACAATCTTAACATCTAACCCTTCTCTTTTTGCTACTCTAATTGACTTAATTTCTTACAATATGTTAAGATAAAAGAAAACGTTCTTGTACAAAAGTACTTACTGGGAGTAGAGTTGGAAGGAGGCTGGCATGGCAATCTATTAACTCAAAAAAGTGTATTTAGATCATGAGTTGAGTTACCCATCCATCAACCTTACAGGGGGCCATTTGACTGTAAGTATCCAGAGTAGGTGTTATAAAGAAGCAAAAAGATCTGTTCTTTGTGTGTGTGTATGTTTAAGGTAAAAGAAGTAATGCTTACTCCTATCAAGGACTTTTTCAGTCTCATGCTCTCCCAGTAAGGAGGGGCCCGGAAAGCCTGGAGAAAGTAGAGACAGGACACCCGATCCAAACTGGCTACACCACATCACATCATGCCCAGAACCTAAGTTGGGGGGAGTTACCTGGAAGGCCCAGATTGCTGCTCGGGTGGGGCTGGGTATCAGTCAGCGGGTGGTGAGTTGTTGTATTCTATTCCCTTGTTATTCCCCTTATCATTATTATTATTATTAGTGGTAGCAGTAGTGGTTTGTGTTATACTTTAGTTACTGGACTGTTCTTATCTCAACCCATGGGAGTTACATTCTTTCCATTCTCTTTCCAATCCTTCTGCAAGCGGAGGGACAGAAGGCAGGGAGTGAGTTAGCTAGCAGCTGTGTGGTTCCCAGTTACCGGCTGGGCTTAAACCATGACAACGGGTCTGTGTATATAAAAAAGCAGTTGGAGTTTTCTTTAGGTTCTACTAAATTCACAAAAGGGCATGAATTTGCTTATTAGCAGATTTTCTTTGTTGACAGAACTCAGAGTTCAGGAATTAATACTGAAGCCAATGCTTTGTAGTGAAGATGTACCTTCTGTCTAATACTGGTGAACATGACATACTAACTTGACCTGTTAATTATTTACATCAATAGAAGTAATGTTTTTAGGAGAATCGCCTTTATTGTCTGGATATCATCAAAACTGATATAGGGCTTGCTATGAATTTTATGAAGACGATTCTATGGTGGGGCCATGGAACTGATGGACAGGGGTAGAGCAGTTGATGTCATCTACCTGGACGTGTGCAAAGTGTTCGACACTGTCTCACATGACATCCTTGTCTCTAAGTTGGAGAGACATCAATTTGATAGAGGGACCACTTGGTGGATAAAGAACTGGCTGGATGGCCGCACACAAAGAGTTGTGGTCAATGGCTCAATGTCCAGCTGGAGACCAGTCATGAGTGGTGTCCCTCAGGGATCGGTGTTGGGACCGGTCTTGTTCAACATCTTTGTGGGTGACATGGGCAGTGGGATTGAGTGCGCCCTCAGCAAGTTTGCCAATGACACCAAGCTGTGTGTTTCTGTTGATACATTGGAGGGAAGGAATGCCATGCAGAGGGACCTTGACACGCTTGTGAGGTGGGCTGATGCCAACCTGATGAAGTTGAACCATGCCAAGTACGAGGTCCTCCACCTGGGTGGGAGCAATTCCAGGCACATCTACAGCTTGGTCAGAGAAGAGATTGAGAGCAGCCCTGCAGAGAAGGACTTGGGGGTGTTGGTTGATGAGAAAATGAACATGAGCCAGCAGTGCACTCGCAGCCCAGAAAGCCAACCGTATCCTGGGCTGCATCAAGAGGATCGTGACCAGCAGGTCGAGGGAGGTGATCCTGCCCCTCTGCTCTGCTCTTGTGAGACCTCACTTGGAGTACTGTGTGCAGTTCTGGTGTCCTCAACATAAAAAGGACATGGAACTGTTGGAACAAGTCGAGAGGAGGGCCACGAGGATGATCAGGGGACTGGAGCACCTCCCGTATGAAGATAGGATGAGGAAGTTGGGGCTGTTGAGCCTGGAGAAGAGAAGGATGTATGGAGACCTCATAGCAGCGTTCCAGTATCTGAAGGGAGCCTATAGGGATGCTGAGGAGGGACTCTTCATGAGGGAGTGTGGTGATAGCACAAGGGGTAACGGGCTCATACTTAAACAGGGGAAGTTTAGATTGGATATAAGGAAGAAATTCTTTACTTTGTGAGTGGTGAGGCACTGGAATGGGTCAGGCCCAGGGAAGCTGTGAATGCTCCATTGCTGGCGGTGTTCAAGGCTGTGTTGGACAGAGCCTTGGGTGGCATGGTTTAGTGTGAGGTGTCCCTGCTCATTTCAGGGGGTTGGAACTAGATGATCTTAAGGTCCTTTCCAACCCTAACTATTCTATGATTCTATGTAGCCTAAAATTAAAAGTCAAACTTAGTATATGTGGTACCACCACGATATGCCTGTTATTTACTGGCAAGGTATTTTTCATTGACAGCATAGCTGGTACAGATAACTGAATGGGCATAACATAATTGCTCTATTTTCTTGGGAGTTTGACTTAGCTTTAGTATTACACAATATTCTGATTGAAAATTAGCACTTCATAAAATATGTATGTATGAAATTAATTAAAAACCAGCTGAGACATCACAGAACATATTAGTGAGAGAAAAATATTAATGAGTAGAATTGCTTATCTCTTGCTGATCAATTTTCAGCCTAATTTCTCTTTTAATGTTTTTATGAATGACTTGGAATTAGACATTAAATTGCAACCTCTGAAAAAACAGGTGGAATAATGGTTTATTAAATACTAATTTACAACACATTACAGTTACAGAACACCCTGCTTGTTTATGAGGTGGAGACAGACAGTGAAGACTTCAACACTCTTCAAAGACTGCAGAACAGAGGGGCTTATATCTTCCTTCTTTTCATTTATATTCATAAAGTTAGAAAAACTCCAGGGAAACATCCAGTCGCCATTCCCAAACCCAGCTCCAGGAAAATTTCTAGTCATTATTCCCAGTCCCTTGGTAGGAAGAATATTTGAAAGTACCTGTCAGGTGTAGTGGAGTGATGGAGTCTTTCCTAGGCTCCTGCCCAGCTCCCAGGGTCCCTGGGACCCTTTCCCCAGAATTTCTCCCCATGTAGTCTCTTCCTCAGGTTTTATCATTTCAAGAGATTCTTCCTTCCCAGGTGCACAACCTGTCCTTACTGAATTGCACAACGTAGGCCTTCCCCTGCCCTTTCTCCCCCATCTCTCTAGGTCCCTCTGGACAGCAGCTTTACCACTGGGCATATTGAATGGTCTCCTTCATTTAATGCAATCTGCAGACTTAACAAGGATGCCCTTTGTCACCGCCTTCAGGTCATTGATAGGTAAGCCACACAAGTCCAAGGATAGTCCCTGCAGGGTTACATCCTGCAGGCAGAGCACAACCCATTGGTTGGGACCTTCTGAGACAGACAGTTACTTCTGGAGATTTCTCTACCAGGAGAGTGATCTTGGTGCAGGATCAGACAAGCTGCAGAGACAGCCTGACTGAGGGATCATCAGTGTGCACCTGGGATGGAGAAGGGCAACCCAGCATCAGTAAGCCAGCTGGTCCTGTCATCTTAACCATGTGAATGCCCTTATACAGACTTACGACACTTAATGCTCTTATAATACTGTGTCACACTAAGACGCTTGGCTTCTGAGCATCAGTTTGGCTGATTTTTCAAAAAGACTTCCCATTTTGCCTCCCCACTGAAGGTGACGGAGGCCAAGCCTTAACTGGGGTAAATATTGAGATAATCAGGTAATTTGGAGCAACTTATTCCCCATGGGGCAAAGAAACCAAATGAAGCAGATGAAATCTGCAATGTCATGAGGGGCCAAATTTGGAGAGTTGCCAAATATTGTTGGATATCCAAGGAAGTCAATTGTGGTTTAAGTTAAAAATCACAAAAAAAATTAAAAGTCTTTATGTGTAAATGTATATATAAACTTGTGTATATGCATGTATAGATGCATCTCTGTAAGAATGCATATAAATTTGTATGCCTGTATTTAGCATATGTATTATTCAGTAGGATTATTTTCTTAGGTTGGTTTGGTTCTTTCTGTCTGCAAAGCTTTTATTGTGAGTGTATATATAGGGTAATAATGGTTAGTGAGGCTTAAAGATTATAAAAGGTGAAAGCTTTTAAAGACTAAGAAACCCATCATAAGAATGCTTTAAACTATTCTTGATCACAGGAAATTTAAGCTGATCTCTTTGTTTACATTAACCAAAAGTAAAAATACAGTCCTCTGTATAAAATGTGGAATAAAATAAAGGAGAGAACACAGTTGGTTTGTCTGCATGACAGGAAAATCATGAATAACAGAGTGTGAGGGGGTGGGGAAAACCAGGAGAATTATTATAGTTTTCCAGATTGGAATACCACTAAAATAATCCACATTAGAATTAAGGAGCTACTTCTTATGTACATGATCTTTCATGATGATAAAATATCTCTTTTCCCTTTTGAAAAAATTATGTGCCTTCTCAGGGGATATGATACTAAGGGTGGTTACAAGCCATTCCTATTCCCTTTCAGCATGAAGATGTATGCATTGATTATTCCTGCTGGTCTTACTAGCAGTGATGTGCATAAGACCCCATACATCACCCTGCAGTGCTATCCTGAAAAATGTTTTTATTACTGACACACTGGAGAATATTCCATTAATTTGCTTACATCTGCTGTCTTTGGTGTTCTCATTTATAGGGATTGTTAAGTCTGTTAAAATGAATGTTTTGGTCACAGAAGAACAAGTGCAATAGTGGTCTTCATAAATGATACAGAGAAAGTATTACAAAGAAAAGGCCTGAAAAAAGAGAAAGGCACTCAGACACAGCCAGGGAACTCAGTGAATATATTCACCCATTTATTTAGCAAATGATTTTGAATATTCTATAAAGCAAAATAATAAACCACATTTTTATGTCTTTACAAAATAACTTGGGAGAAAGACTGACTTGCTGCCTTGTCTTTTTTTACTCATGATTCATTCTGAACTCTTGAAATATTTCTTTATGGAGTCCTATTTCTTTCTCTTTTTTCCTCTTATTTCCTTGGCTTTTCTTTCTTTCTTTTAGTTCTTTCTCTCTCTCCCTCCCCCTCCCCCTTATTCTCTCTTCCTCTCTTTCTGTCTCTCTTCCTTCAGGACCAGCAAGAAAAGTCAATCTGTATCATGCTAATTGTTGTGCGAGCACTGCAGTTGTTTCCTTGGTTTTGCTCCCTGTCCCTGCCATAGCTTGGTACTCCTAGCAGCCTGGTGTTACATGAATAGCTTGGCCTATGGGGACCTTTCTGTCTGGGACAGTACCATTTCATCCAGACAGGGAGAGATGGGGTTTTTTGTTCTTTAGATAAAAAGGGAAGAGGGGGAGGGGGGAGAAAAAAAGCAGACCTTGCTGCAGCCCTCCACTTAGGATTCCTCCTCAGGAATTCTAATTCCAGCTGCACGCTCCAAAGAGGCTCATGGCAGTGATTATTCCAGGCATAAATCATAATTCAGTAGCTTCATGTTCACACCCCAGTTCTGTAGGGATTTCTTTTCTTTTTTTTTTTTTTTTTTTTACTTTCATGTACTGTACTGGAGTATTTGCTTGCAAATCATAACCTAACACAGCAACTGTGAGGGGAGAGCAGAAGTAGTAAATACTTTGTTTTAAAATAATTGCTGACTTGAGAAGTACCTGTGAGAAACTGTGAATGGCACAACTGTCAGTAATAGCAATTATTTATGTACTGAATTAATGCATTCGTGTTTACCCATGTGGAAGGGTGTTTTACTTACCACTGTTACCCTTCTCCTTGAACATTCCCATCTGCAGTTTTACAGCTATGCTGTGGCCATTTCTATGAGAACAATTTTGTTTTATAAAAAAGCTTATTTCTTAAACATAATTATCAAAATATGTCCCCTAATTTCTGAAAAACAAAAGCCAAAGGTGGGCTAGAACCCGTTGCTTTGCCTGATAAGAGATCAACACAGAGCATGTCCTAATTTCTCTGCTTTGTTGCAGGGCTGGATCCATGTCTCAGCTCAGAGACTTAATAATTACTATTTCTTGAGCACCTATACTTTGTGCCATCAGTATAAAATGGACACCAAGAGCTTCATCATGTGGATGTTTTGCCTAATCAGCACATTAAAGCTGCAAACTTTTTTGTAACCAAAGGTTATTTTCTTGAATTAAAATATTTCATCTCATAATTATCATGCATATATCCTGGATGTACTGCATGGGCTTCATTTGCCTATAATCAAATATCCATAAGACTAAAAATAAAATCCTGGGCTAAGCACTTTTGCCAACTGCATTTCACAGATTAAAACCCAAAGAGCAGATAATTCTTGTGTTGCTATTAAACTGAAAAAAATCACTGTATGTTGAAGAGTCCACTGGCGTGCCTGTGTAAGTGTTGTGATAGAAGTGTCAGTTTTTCTGAATAGCAATGCAGTGTACCACACCTCTGATTTAAAAAGAAAAAAAAAGTGACCAATAAACATAGTTAGCTCACTCTAAACTAAAAGCACACTCAGGAAGGGAACTGTCTTTTTCATACTCATATCGACAATATTTTAAAGCCTATTAAAATGAGCTAGGTATTCCTATAGAAG
The DNA here is from genome assembly GCA_017639245.1 of Myiopsitta monachus. Taxonomy (NCBI): domain Eukaryota; kingdom Metazoa; phylum Chordata; class Aves; order Psittaciformes; family Psittacidae; genus Myiopsitta; species Myiopsitta monachus. Next base: position 37,997,894 of record CM029919.1, on the reverse strand, counting down.
CAATCAGATGTACTTTACTCCCCTTCCCTTTCCCCCTTTCCTCTCCATGACCACTGTCCTCTCTGCAGTCTGTACTCCTACAGGAGGAAAGCCGTGGAGCTGCCCCAGAATCCATCTTGTTCAAGGCTGCTCCCAGCTCTGTATTAAAGTGTTGCCTCTTTAGACAGAGACAGGCACCCTCTGGTTCACTGTTGACTGGCTAAGACCTTTTATTAGAGCTAACACTACACATGTAAGCTGCCAGGCTTCCAAAGTATCAACTATGTTTACCTGATGGTCCAGCCAGGACTGGAGCTCAGTGAAGGTAACGTATATAAAAAATTTGGAGGGTTTTGGCCTCAAATGACACACTGGAGGTTGCAGAGGAGGTCTGTGGCAGAACGACTATCCGCACGTAGATCTTCAATGTGTGAGGATGCCTAATTACTGGAGTATGCTGTTTCCTACAGGGCAGTGAGTTCATTTTACCCAGAAGTCTGATGGCTTTTTGCTTCAGCAAAAGAGAATTGTTGGCACTGGTGCCTCCTTACATCAACCTTTCTCCACTCTTTGTCACTGCAGATGACATTATGCCTTCGACTTATTTTTACAACTTGTATACAGGAAACCAGGAGCCATGGGAGGCTAACCATGGTAAAGAGTCCCCATGCACAAGGTATTCCTAGGGGAATCCTCTGGCTAGGCTACTTTCACTTACCTGTCTTATCCATTGCTTTGTCTTTGCAGCAGCAGAAAAGCTTCACAGACCAGAGAAACCTGCAGTCTGGTTTTATTTCTAGTATAACAATGTGTGTGTAGAAATAAAATATTAGGAGAAGTTAGCACTGGGAAAACAACAAAAGTTCTGTGTGTATGGTACCTCACGCCTGCTGCTGACAATGCGAGCATTCATTAGTTGATAATGTTCGTTTACATTACTATTTACTTTTCCAACTGACAGAAAATTATAATGACTTCTTCAGGTAGTAGCTACCCTTTCCAGGAGTGCACTTGGGTCTCCTGGTGCCTTTAGCAGCTCCTTAAACATTTGTGTGCCAACAATAGCCTTCTAGATTCCAAAGCAAGATACTACAGTACAGTAACCCCAGATTATTGCAGACATATTTATTGTAGCTGGTTTTCAATATACCGAAATGCCAGGGAAAAAAAATAACAAACAAAAAATAAATCCAAGCATGCTCTTCTAACACTCCAGTCTATTAGCATGGGCCTAAACTTGTCATACAGTGATGCCTCTGGTGGTAAACCAAAGTCTTGAGGCAATGCTCATCCCAGCTGAGGAATCTCAGGAATTTTTTGCCTTTAAGCACGCATCTACTTAGCAGATGGACCAGCAGGACCTTCCAATGCTTTCCCAGTATCCCTCCATGCTCCTCCTGCTTTTGGGAGCTGTCACGATATCAGAGTGTGCTGGACAATGCAGGTCTCTGGCACTGCATCTGGGGTCATGCTGAAATCAATTTGTTTTTCTAGCCCCGCAGCCTGTTAGCTATAACTGGAAGTGGCATGGTGACTGTCTCTGATATTTGTACTTTTCATATTATGTAGAGAGACAAAACATGAGAGAAAAGAAAGATGGCTGCTGTTCTTGACTGTCTCTCCCCACCAACCGCTGACTCCATGCACACCCACTATGGTCTGTAATAGACTGCATCACACAGTGGTGCCAGTGAGGTGAAGTCCTCACCCACACTGTGCCACAGATCTATTAAAGACACTACCAGTAAACAAGAGTGGCTCATTTTTTCCATGTCTACATTCAGAGAGTGATGTGGTGTGCAGAGAGCCAAGTGCAAGGTCCTACACCTGGGTCGGAGCAATCCCAGGCACAGCTACAGCTTGGGCAGAGAAGAGATTGAGAGCAGCCCTGCGGAGAAGGACATGGGGGTGTTGGACGATGAGAAAATGAACATAAGCCATCAGTGTGAACTTGCAGCCCAGAAAGCCAACCGTATCCTGGGCTGCATCCAAAGGATCGTGGCCAGCAGATCGAGGGAGGTGATCCTGCCCCTCTGCTCTGCTCTTGTGAGACCTCACTTGGAGTACTGTGTGCAGTTCTGATGTCCTCAACATAAAAAGGACATGGAACTGTTGGAACAAATCCAAAGGACGGCCACAAGGATGATTAGGGGACTGGAGCACCTCCCGTATGAAGATAGGATGAGAAAGTTGGGGCTGTTGAGCCTGGAGAAGAGAAGGCTGTGTGGAGACCTCATAGCAGCCTTCCAGTACCTGAAAGGGGCCTATAGTGATGCTGGGGAGGGGCTCTTCATGAGGGAGTGTGGTGATAGGACAAGGAGTAATGGGTTCAAACTTAAACAGGGAAAGTTTAGATTGGATATGAGGAAAAAAATCTTTACTTTATGGGTGGTGAGGCACTGGAATGGGTTGCCCAGGGAAGTTGTGAATGCTCCATTGCTGGCGGTGTTCAAGGCTGTGTTGGACAGAGCCTTGGGTGACATGGTTTAGTGTGAGGTGTCCCTGCCCATGGCAGGGGGGTTGGAACTAGATGATCTTAAGGTCCTTTCCAACCCTAACTATTCTATGATTCCATGATTCTATAGGACAGGCAGCATGCTCCCCATGGGAAGAAAGTGAAAAAATAAGGCAGAGTTTAGAAAAGAAGGCATATAATATCTCAGGATTATAAAGCTGGTAATAGCATCAGAAAAAAGTGTACTGTTACCCACCTCTACCCACTCTTTCCTGGATAAATCCAGACTTTGAGTGATTCTTGTAACTACTGAGTCATGAAGACAGTAAGTGGCAGGATGTTGACCATGATCCCCATGGGCATAAAGAAAACCAACTGAAGCAGCTGAGTTAGGAAGAGCTCTTGGCTGAATCGGTAAGAGAATCACAGAATCACAAAATGGTTGATGTTGAAAGGGACCTCTGGAGCTTATATTGTCCAACCCCCTTGCTCAAGCAGGGCCACTTAGTGCCTGTTTCCCAGAACCACAGCCAGACAAGTTTTTATTTATCTCCCTCTTTGGGCAACCTTTGCCAGTGCTTGGTCACCTTCACAGTGAAAAAGTTTTTCCTGATATTAAGAAGGAACCTCCTGAGTTTCAGCCAGTGCCCATTGCCTCTTATCCTGTCACTGGGCACCACTGAAAAATGCCTGCCTCTGCCCTTCATTGGACTGTCTCCAGTATGTTCATGTCTGTCTTGTGCTGGGAGCCCAGAACTGAACACACTACCCCAGGTGTGGCTTCACCAGTTCTGAGCAGAGGGATGAGATCACCTTCCTTCACCTGCTGGCAGTACCTTGTCTAATGCAGCCATGACACCATGTGCTTTCTTTTGCAGCAAGGGCACATTGCTGGCTTAACTTCAACCTGATGTCCACTGGGGCATGCAGAGCCTTTTCTGCCAAGCTAATTTACAACTGGGTGGCCCCCAGCATGTAGTGGTGCCCTGGGGTTGTTTCTCCCCAGATGCAGGACTTTGCAGTTCCCCTTGAACTTCAAAAGGCTCCTGTCAGCCCGTTTCTCCAGCCTGTCAAGTTCACTCAGGAGCGACCCTCTCACGTGTTGGCCACTCTTCCTATTTTTTATGCAATCTGCAAACTGCTGAAGGTACACTCTGCCCCATCATCTAGACCATTAATGGAGATGCTAAGAAGGACTGGAGCCCTGGGATATATTGGTAGTTACTGGTCTCCAGATACCACTGTTCGTGAGGGCAGTGCTGACTCCTGACCTATACACTCTGCAATGGTTGTGCAAATTCCTATGTGAACAGAGTCCATCTGAGATTTGAAGTATTGTACACCCACCATAACGCTGTATAAACAGTTGTGAGGATGTGGTACAAAATGGTACTAAAGTTCACTGTGTTCCAGACCCCTCCCATTCCCTTATCCCCCTTTCCACAACAAGCCCAGACGCCCTCACTTTCTTCTGGGAGTTGGCTACAATGAATTCCAGCTGCCTGCTTTACTTTTGTGCCTCTGGCACTGGAAAACCTCCCCCTTCCCTTTCTCTCTGTAACAGGAGGTCTTCCACCCAACCCTGAAAAGCTGTCTTTTTTCTGTCATTTCCTGCCGTATCTTATTGCTGAAGAAAACAGCACAAAACTAATTCAAAGATGTTGGTGGTAAACACAGATGCTATGCTTCTTTGCAAGTAGCTGAAATGGAGTTAGTCTTCAAGGAAACGGCCTGGATGCTGGTTTGTCCTCTTTTTTTCATTCTACTGGCTCAGGAAAAATGCATCAATGAAGGCAATGGTAACAATAAGAGCAATAATAGCAAGAATAACCTAAGTTTTACTTAAAAGAGGGTATTCTTTGTGTATTTTTCAAATCACTGTCTTTAATACTTTTACCAAGCAGGTCTACTATTTCTTGCACTGTTCATGGTTATGGTAACATTCTGTTGGTATAAATGTAAAGGAGATTTTCAGAAACAGTAAGAAAGGGCAATAAATGCCATGTCACCTTTAGGAACTTACTGCTTTCAAGCAGCTAAACCTGTCCAAATTGTACTTTTCCTGTGAAAGCTGCTAGAAATTTTAAATGAGGAAAATTCAGAATGCTTTTCTAATTGCAAATTGAATAACCATCGTAGGTCTAATAACTGCAAGTCTATTTCAAGATCCTGATAATTTGTTGATCATATGTCTTTTAAAAGGAAAAGTAAATAACCATGACCTGTGAGGAAGGTGTGAGTTCAAAGCAATTCTGGGTCAACTCTTTTGAAGTCAATATATCTTATTTCAATTTTACTTTAAATGCTGAGTTTAAAAACTCAGTTTACAGCAGCTAGAAATGGATATCTTACTAGAAGTCTGTTTGTAAACTAACCCTGAGCTATGAATTCTCACACAGAATTGCAATGCAGACCCGGTAACTGGTTTGCATTAAAAAGGCCTATCTACTAGAATAGAAATGTTTCTGTCTATAAGCTTTGCTGTCAACTGCAGCAACTCTTAATAATGTCTTCATAATAATCATAAGGTCAAAAATAGCCAGTAACACAAGAGGCTACGGACTAGTTCTATGGCATTCTGCAAAGTATTCTCTGATGGCCATGGGCCAGTTTCAGTGCAAGGCATGCAGACGTTGCTTCCCCAGTCTAATGCACTCACCTACTGCTACACAGCAGTTTGAAGACTCTAAGTCTTGAATTTTGTTTGACTTTCATTTGCTGACATACTCCCATCCACTAGAGTCACATAGAGTCTCAACAATGTTTTTTTTCAGCAATTACAAATGCTTTTTACATGCTTGCTTCCAGCTGAAGTTATCCACTATTTAACAATGAATTATGGAACAGTATTTAAGAGCTTAAGTGGCATTCCAATCATGTGTTCAAAAAGAAGAATCCATCTTTGTATTTATTGCTTCAAAATAAACTCCCAAATCTAGACATTTCAACCACAAGTGTCAAATTCTTTGCAATAAATAATGGGGCAAAATAGTGAATTGTAATAAACCACAGAGCCAAATCCCTACTATTCTGTAATTCCATAAAGGTGTTGCTAATCACATTCATTCCTGTAGCTTTCTTGCTAGAAATTAGAGTCTTATCACAACAGTTATGTAAATCTTTATTTTATTTTGATAAGCATAATACTGGGCTGATACAATATAGGAAATTGTTATTCTTGTTTTTTGTTTTGATACAAGGAGAGAACTTAAAAATACCATTTAAGTTTTTCCAGTGTGAAGCAAGATGTTAAAGCTACAGAAGTCATGGACATGATGGACTGCTTAAAGACCAGTTTTCTGTTTCTAATTAAAATAAGAAATCTCTCTTTTTCCCTACCCCAAGAAAATTTGCATATTAAAAAGCTACAGAAATTAGGTTTATATTTATTCTTTATGGCTATGAGGTGGAGGAGAGGGCAGTTATTGTTCAACATTGACATCAGCTTTAAAACTGCAGACTGCAGACCTTTACAATAGAATTAGACTTCGGTGTTGCATAATGAGATTCATTATAATTGACGTGCATAATTCCAATCATGTTCTGTGTTGATTCAGCCTTTTGTTGTCAAGACAGCCTGTTATTACACACTGAACTAACCTTACTCACATAAAATGATTAAAACAAAATGTCTTCAAAGGTTGTTGGTTTGGGGTTTTCTTGTTTTTAGATGAATGCAAGGTACCCCCTCCCTCCCCACACCCGCCTCCCCTGCAGCATTTTCTCTGAAGGCAGAAAATTCAGTGTGTAGCGCAGAGCAGTCTTTCCTCAGTGAGAAAAACTATTCTCAAAAGATGAACCCACAGAACAGTTTCATGGGTGTTCTCTCTACATTATAGTATAGAAAACAATACTATAATAAATATATAAATTAATAAAGGCAGAAAGGGGTCTCCAGTATTTCCAGAGTTCAGAAGCATGGTAACTAGTAAAAACTGTCAATGCTGTTAATGTTTATAAAGTGCCCATCAGGGTCACTCGGGGTACTAATTCACTGGCAAAATCAGAAGGCTTAACCGTTTCAGCTGCTCTGCTGGCTTTTGTTTTGGGTTTGCTGTGGGTTTTGTGTGGTATTTTTTTTAGAAGTAATGGAAAGAAACAGAAGATCAGAGAATCAGAATGGCTGACGTTGGAAGGGACCTCTTGAGGTCATGTTGTCCAAATCCCTGCTCAAGGAGGGGCACCCTAAAGCACATTGCCCAGGACCATGTCCAGAAAACTTTTGAGAATTTTCAAGGGTAGAGATTCCACAACCTTCCTGGGCAACCTCTGCCAGTGTCTGGTAACCTTTACAGGTGTCATGGGTTCAGCAGTAGCAGTCGTTTTTTCTCCTTCTTGGTAGCTGGTGCAGTGCTGTGTTTTTGATTTTGGGCCTGGGAACAGCACTGATAACACCAGTGTTTTCAGTTACTGCTTGGCAATGTTTTGGTCTGACCAAGGACTTTCTGAGCCTCATGCTCTACCATGGAGGAGGGGAAGCTGGGAGGAAGCAGAGACAGGGCGCCTGACCCAAACTGACCAAAGAGGTATTCCATACCACAGCACGTCATGTCCAGGATGTGAAAACAGAGAGCAGAGTCCTGGAAGGGTGGTGGTGCATTGAGGGGGGGTTTACTGTTGGGGGTGCACTGGCTGGGTCAGGCTTGGTGAGCAGTTGTATTCTCTTTCTTTGTTGTATTCTTCTTTCTTCTCTTCTCTTGTCATTATTATTACTGGTGGTAGCAGTAGTGGTTTGTGTTATACCTTAGTTACTAAACTGTTCTTATCTCAACCTGTGGAAGTTACATTCTTTTGATTCTCCTCCCCATTACCCCGGGATTGGGGGAAGAAAGAGGGTGAGTGAGTGAGAGAGAGACTGTGTGAGTTATTGAGGGGCTTAAACCACGACAACAGGGAAAAGGTGTTTTCTGATGCTCAGGGGGAACATCCTGAGTTTCAGGTGGAGCTCATTGCCTCTGTCCTGTATTTCAGTACCTACCAGAACACTCACAAAAAACTCACCCCTTCTTTAAAACCAATGGAGGGAGCATTCATCTGGCCAAAGACATCTGTGATGGTGACATCAACATCTGGGTTGGTCAGCACCCTTCTTAATCAATAGACATAAATAGGTATTCCTAAGCAGCATTCATCTAATTTTAAAAAACATCAAAAATAGGTCAGGTTAATTCCATCCTTAAAATACTCATTAGTTCCACTGACTTTGAGGGAAGTCTAAGCTGATTTATTCTAGCTGAAGACATCTGTATAGGATCACTGTCTGGTGCTCCTTCAAGACCATATGCAAGGTCATGGGGACATGTGAGCAACCAGGGATGTTCAGATATTGCCAGACAAGCAACCTCATTTCCCCTACTATTTGACAAGATTCACAAATTAGATCTTCCTTCATTTGTCTCATGTCCCGCAACATGTAGACTGCTCTGGTCATAGCAAAGCACACACCTTGGAATTATAGTCAGTCTCAAAAGCATAAATGTCCACATAATTGTCACTGTGCCTGTCACTTATGAAACTATAATGAAAGGAAAGCAGGCTGGAAGCAGAAGGGTCACATGTGAGTACTTTTCCCACAAAACAGTTGAAACCATTTCCTTTCTCTGAGCTACAAATGGAAATTATCTTGAAAGGAAACACCAACATCATGCAAAGTTCAATCAACAGCTCTGGCAGCACTGGAGAGGTATACCAGAGAGATTTCAATGAGACCTGTATTGACCATTACTATAAAATGAAAATGTAGCTGCCAGTAAAGCAGTAGGTCTGATTGCCAGTTAAGCAAATTCATCACCCGTCGCTTTCCTTTGCCGTGGGTGTGCTACCCAAGAAATAACATCCAGGTCTGAGGAACTGCCTGTGAGGAGGCAGATCAGGAGCTTGGCTTTCAGCTCAAAGCCCAGGTGAGACTCAGGCCTGGAGAGGGGGAGGAAAAGGGTGAATTGAAGGAAAGCAGGAGGGGGCTGGTACCTGTGAGAGGCCAGTTTTCATAAATCTCTGGCAAAAAGCAAAGGACGGTACTTGCTAGTGGCTAGTTCAACTTAAGTGAGGCAGACAGCCTCCTGAGCAGCTGTGGTACTTGCTGAAGTGATTTCCAATAGCAATCCCTTAGGTGTTTGCTAGGGGCTGGGGACATACTCTGAGTGATACATACAAATGGAAAGTCCTAACCCAGAATGTCATTGTCCCTCACATGTTGATTGTCCTGACTGAATAATCTGAATGTACAGTTCATCCAGTGAGTTTGGGGAAAATTTCACAACTAAGGCTTAAATAAATAAAGCCTGAAGACTGTAGAGAAAAGTTTTCTTGATGAGTTCTGTGATCGGCAAATCACAGCACCTTCTGCATGGGGCCTCGCTGTTGGTTGAAAACATTTACTTTCCTGAGAGCTGGGACATTTATGATTCTCCTTTCAGTCACAGATTTCAAAGCCCATGAAATGACATTGCAGCTTTCCTTTAGTCAAGAAGACAAATGAAAGAGAACAGGATCAGCAGAAAGGATTTATAGTACCTGCACCCTTCTAGAGCCGCAGTGAGGAGACAGCGTCTACCAAGGGTACTGACATAAGGCAAATGCATCCCCCACTTGGGCTTGGATTTAGTACAAATTCAGAAAGCCAGACTTAGCCATCTAAGTGCCCGCTATATTCAGTGGAGATCCAGATCTTGATTTAGTTGCCCTATGTAATTCATGAGGTATTTGAACCATCCTCATGGTACGATAAGGGCCTATTTCATGATCTTCTGAAATGGCAGTTGGAGGCTAGGAGAAGTACATTAGGGTATCTCATGTGGCACTAGATGCCTATATTTAGACAGGTGACTGCTGCTTCTGATTGTCATAGACTGTAGTCTCAGACAGTGACTGGTGGACAAACATAACACATATTGAAAGCTCCTAAATGAAGGTGTTTAAAATTAAGATAAACTTACATTTAGGGAATCTATCTTCAATCTATCTTCAGGCTGGCTGTCATCCATCACCTCCTAATTTTCCATTTGCCTTACCAGAGTTTCCAGGAGGATCTGCTCTATCAGAGCACTGAGGTGAGACTGACTGGCCTGTAGTTCCCTGAGTCTTCCTTTTTGCTGTTTTTAAAGATAGGGTTATGTTTCCCCTTTTCCAATCAGGGGAACTTCACCAGACTGCCATGACTTCTCAAATGTGATGAACAGTGGCTTAGTAAAGGACACCCTTGATCTTCACATTCCACTCCAACCCCTCCTTGTTGGTAAGAAAGAAGTCCAGCATATTTCCTCTCTTTGCTGGTTCCTCTAGCACTCGAAGAACGAAGCTATGAGGAACCTCCTGGATTGCTTATGCCCTGCTGTGTTGTCCTTCCAACAGGTGAAAGAAGCATGGGTGAAGTCCCCCATGAGGACCAGGTCTTGTGAACAAACACCTGAGTTCTGCAAGGTCATGGATACCTTTAAAAGGTACTAATGGAAATTGAGACCATATAGCACCCTATAGGTTTTTATCTTCATTTAAACGCATGCCTTTTTGAAGATGTAGTTTTGGAACCCAGCAAATTTTGTCTGACAAGGAGCTTTAGCAAGAGGTAGTATGCATGAATGAATACTTTGGACGTTCAAATCTAAAATGTGTATCTATGAACATATTTAATCATATATACACCCAAAAAAGTACTATAATTCCTGCTGAACAGATAAACAGATTTTAAAGCTTAGGATTGTCCTTTCCCTAGTGACTCTCTAAAATATGAACAGCATTCATTGCTGCTCGATGATAATAGTGACCTTATAATAGTTTCCATGGAAAGAATTCTGAGATCATAAACAGTGACAAAGTGAGTTTGCTAGTTACCAAACATACACATTCCAAAGGTACATGACATTTAATTCTGATCTATTTTTAGAAATCATAGGAAAATGAAGACAAATTAACTTTTTCCAGCAGAAGCACTTACATTGCATTTCCAAATACAATTACAGAGGAGAACTTCTAATTGACTATTATTAGAAATCAAGTAATTTGTATTGCACACTCTAAGCTCTTCTCCAAAACAGGGTGTTTAAAAGGGAGCATTTATGATAGACTCAGTGAACTGAGTGTCTGAGTCAGATGACCTAAATTCCTCTAAGCCCCTGTGCCTAATATTTTGTGTTAGATGACACTAGGCTGATACTCATTCAGCACCTTACTTAGGCTTTCTTCACATCATATTATGGTGCTATGTGTCCTCACATAGCACTGAGTCTGGGACTCTCATCTTTGGTGTAAAGGGATATTCACCATTTATTGCAGGTTCACTGATCCCTATATTGTGACCTTATAGATCAGCCTGCTCTGCTCCACCGAGAGTACCTGAAGCAAAAGAATTGTGTCAATTTAAGTTGAAACCTTGGCACCAAAGAGAACAATATTTTCATGCACCTCTCCTTATAGACAGTGGGAGCATACAAGTGGGGTTCTCTCCTTTCTTTTTACTGTGGAGATCTCCAGCTGTTTCTTCAAGAAATTCTCACGTCTCCCAAGGTCTTGTCAGTAGCAGCTGACAAAGGCTGACACCAACAACTGAGCTTATCCAGTGCTTTGCTTTAGAACACAGAGCAAATACATTTCATACCCAAAGAAACAGAACTCTGGTTTTCGGTTGTTTTTCTTTTTCATGCCCTTTCTTTACATCCATGGATAAATCTCTCTGACTTTGGTGTTTGTACACTTGGAAGTTTTTCCAGTTTAACCCTACTCATTAGAAGGATGAGGTGAAAAAAGACAGTCCTTTACTGGCATGGCTATAGGGTAAATACTACTATGTAGAAGCAATTACACTAGCAAAAATTCCTTTAGCAAAGATAGGTTACTTCATTTAGAGGGGACTGTTAAAACTACCACTGCAGAAGCATGATTTTCCTCTGTGAACATCTTCCTCTTAGCATGGAAGAGGAAGGTAATGGTTAGGAGGGAGACACAATGCAAAACTCAAGAAGTACTGGCAAGCCTGCCATGGCTTCTCTCCTGGATGGAAGGTAAAAATTTTCAGCTGATCGGCTATTGTAAGGCTAAATAAACATAAGGGGAACATGTTAGATAATGAGACACTCATAAATCACAGTGAAAAGGGCCATATATAGATCTAGAGAGCAGAAATTATCATGGAGAGGAATGTTTAGTGTGTAAAAGCTAAAAATAGCTTTTATGGAGGCAAAACTGCATGGGGTGTGTATTTTCATAACTGTATATAAACTGCAGCCTCTACATAATGCAAAATAGCACTGACAATCCAGCAAAACCAGTACTAGCTCTGAACAACAAAGAATAAGTTTAAGGGGGGAGGTATATCCCCCATGAATTCTAGAATTGTGCACAGCTGGGGAGACCAGCAAAATTTGCATTATGATGTAGTGACAGAGATCAAGAGCTGGTAAGGTAAGAAGAGTGGTGTAGGAAAAGAAAGACATAGGGTTGGAGCCTCTTCTGAATGAAAGCTGGAGATCTTTTCTGCCACCTTTCCTTTGCTTCCACCTGTATGTGGGATATAGAAACTCCTGCTGTATCCTCCAAACAGTGCCCAGGAATACTGTGTATGCTTTGCCTAACACACTGAGAAAATCCTACCTCTGCTACTGAATCCAGTCACTTCTTTCAGGCTCATGTCCTCCTTCAGACAATGTTTAACGGTAGAGACTTCAAAGAAAAGCTCTAGCACCCCATTAATGGACAGACAGGGATAAAGTGCTTCCTCCTAGTTTTTGCCAGATAGAGGCTGGTTTCTCTTCTGTAGATTAGTGTTTTGGTGTACTCATATTTGTATAAAGGACAATGAAGACAGATTTCTTTGTGTTTCAGAGGGCATTCAGCTTACACAATGATAGCTATTGTAGTGCAACTGCTTTACAGAAAGATGACATGCTATGATTGCAGAATGATTTGTTGCTAGTATTAATAAACACATTGTATTTAATTTCCAAAACAGACACTGTAAATCAGCTGTTTGAATTAACTGCTAGATTTTTCCAAGAGTGGGATTATTTCTCATCTGTGGATGCCTCTTTTACTACAGTGGTGCTCTCGATACATTCAAATGAGCTTAAAGTGCACAGCGGAAGAGCTCATAAAAGGAAGGAAAGTTGTTTTGAAGCAGTAGAAGCCCTACAATGTTTGGCTGTTAGCTTTATAAATAGTGCAGTAAACCCTGATGCTCACTCTTCTCTGAAACATCTATAATTAAAGGGTGATGGGCCAGATCGTGAACGCCTTATTCAAAGTGAGACTGCTAGTGGTACAAAGTACTCTCCAGAGTGAGTAAGTGCATCATAATTTGAGCTGCTGTTGTCAGAGTTTAGTAATAGACTGCTATATAAATAGGTCCTTGGAAAGTACTGAAGTGTTCAAGCCATTGTAATTGCATTAATATAGCTGACGATAATCACTGGGGAATAGTCTGGTGTCTTCCAGTAATTTCTGATTGTATCTATGCAAAGGTAACTGTTGTAAGTCTGTGTTGGCATTGAGAAGTGTGTGTGACTTACATTAGTGTTTATACTCAGAGGCAGTTGTATAGACACAAAAAGCCCTTTGTATTTCTCACAAGCCTGAGAATCCAAAGTCTTAATTTATTGGCATCCTTCTGATGAAGATGTGAGACTGAACTTTAAAGCCTCTCGTTGTTGTTTGATTTTTTTGTTGCATGTATGTTTACTAGGCATCACTTTTTCAAGGTATTTATACTCCTAACGATGTCGAGAGATGCCTTACAAGTTTTTCACCAGACACTTTTTTTCTACTGAATCTGTGGGATTTGATCTACACATAAACTGAAAATTATCTCTTTCCACGTAGATCTTGAGAATTTGACTCTACAAAGCTCTTTATCCCAAATTGTTTTCTCTCTTCTAGCATCATTTCCTCATCGAAAAAAAAAAAACCAAACCAACCAAACAAAAAAACCCCAAACCTAAATTTGTTGCTTTCTTTGCACATCATAAATATTTGTGATATTTCAGGGCTATTGCAATAAATAATGGAACTTCATAATAAACACTTAGCTTTCAAGATTAATGATTAATACTCCTTTTTAAAAATATCAAGAAAAGTAAATTCCATTGGATACATTCATGCTAATTCTCTGTCATTCTCTGTCTTTGAATTATGTACTCTCAAGCCTCCTTTAGCTGACATCTCTCTGATCCAGTGGTCTCTGTGGTACTCATATGTTGGTACTCTTTTTTTCTTTTTTGTTAGCTTTTCACATAAATATGATGCCACAGCACAGTTGCCCTAGATCATTATAATAGTTTTAAGAGGATGGTCTGCAAGTAGTTTAAGCCTACCCACTCCCATACATGTGAGATGAAGGATTGTGTGGAAGCAGATACAGACAGTCTCTAAACATACAAAGATCCCAAACTCTGCCTTTAGTGAAGTCTTTGCTTAGGCTACTACAATAAGTGTGTTGATCTACACAGTGCCGTAAAATACTTGCATCCATTTGCTTCTCCCAGTTTCAACAGTGTTCTTAAAAATAATTTACATGAATTCTGTGCTTTGTCAGGAATTTGTAATCCCTCTTCCTTTCTGTGACTTCTTTCCTTAATTATGGTGTGTATCTGCCTCCACTCTGCAATCTGCTTCCTTCCTAGCTAATGTAAAAAGTTTCCCTCTGATATAAACACATCCCTTCCATTTTTATGAATCTGTTCTTCACTTCTCTACTCCTGATCTCTCTCAGTCTGTCAGGTGCCATGTTTTATGTGTCCCAGTGCTAGCACCTTGAATGTTTGTTCTTCTGGCTTATCTGTCCATGTCACCAAGTTAAAGAGCTCTAGTCCATAGGCCTAAGGCTTACTGAAAGGGACAGGTTCACTCCTCTACTGGTTAGGGCTGTCTCAGCCAGAGAGAATGGCCACATCTTCGGTGTATGCCTTATCCCTTGATCTTCTTTTGCCCCTCTGGCCTCTGACACAATTGTTATCTTTTGCTGTTAAAGGGGAGAAGGTTCTGTTCAAACTCACTAAAATAATGTGTGAATTATGCTGCAGACAACTGGAACAGTATTTGTATAGCATGAAACGAAGTGTATATGCTCCAACTTTGGCATGCATGAGAGCACATGAGAAGTCACAAAGCTCAACACTGTTAGAAGATTAGATAAGGCAAGGAAGACAAACCTATGGCAAGCTTCCCTTCCCTTCCCTTCCCTTCCCTTCCCTTCCCTTCCCTTCCCTTCCCTTCCCTTCCCTTCCCTTCCCTTCCCTTCCCTTCCCTTCCCTTCCCTTCCCTTCCCTTCCCTTCCCTTCCCTTCCCTTCCCTTCCCTTCCCTTCCCTTCCATTTTCACTTGAAAGCTTTAATGATGACACTTAAAGTAACCAATAACAGAGGGCTGATGAGTAATCAGTGTAGAAAGTCCATATTTGATTTTCTTCCAGAAACAGCTTTTATGCTAGTCATGTAAGCCTATGCAAACATAAAATTGGACAATTTTTATGTGGATTACATGTTAATTACCATCTCCACTAACAAAAGGTCTTTTTTTCTCTCTGTTTTGAAAGATGAGTCGGTATTTGATTTCTACTTAAAACATTCTACATCCAATAAAGCAAATCTATTTAAAAAAAAATTAGCTTAAAGAAAATCTTGCCCTGTTTTCAGGCTTGCTAAAATTGCAAAAAGCTTGGTGCTTTGACTAGCTGGCAAACGTAGGTCATAAATTAGTAGAAGGACATGTGTAAACAGTATTCAATGGCAATGAGAACAGCTAAGAAACTCTTTCACCCTGAATCTATGAATGAATGTAGAAATTCAAAGGCCCAGAAGTAGTGCTCTCAATTGTTCTGGTCATCAAACTATTAAAAAGTTTTAGCAGGAGGGATTCTGCCCTTTTTATATAGCTCTTATTCTGTTACTCGTCCACTGTGTGAAATGAGACAATGATGCAGGAAAGAAAAACAGCGTATTGGAGTAACTGTAAAAAAAACATGTGTATAGACTCTTCTGAGAAAAAAGTCTCCGTTCTTACAGGTGTATTTTCCATCAAGATGAAGTCTGAGTTAGCACAAAAATGAACTCCTCTTATAAGTGGCAAATAAATCCCTACTGTCTGCAGATCAGAAGCAAACAGGAACAGTGAGGAAGTCAGAATCACTGCTACAAATAATAACTTTCCCACCAGGTGTTTCACTGGATTTGGGGTTTTGTCATTTTTCTGTTGTTGGTTTGGTTTGGTTTGGTTTGGTTTTATTTTTATTTTCAGGAAGGAATGATAAGTTTGTCAGCCTGTTCATTATGCTGAAGTAATTAAAAGCAAACAAACAAAAAGCCAAGAAAACCTTTAAACTAAATTACCTTCTTTTTATTTTCTTTTTTCCCCTACATCTAGGTTGCAGTCCTTTTGTTTGTTTGTTTTGTTTTGTTTTGTTTTGTTTCCCAGAACCTAATTTCAGGGGCCACTTTTATATCTTAGTGTGATTATATTTGAATGAAGTCCCTCTCACATAGAAAGGACAAGGTCAATACAGACGAAAAATAGACACAACAATAATCTTTTTATAAAGGAATAATGGCATTCATATTCATAATGGTAAATTTTAATCAAATAGCACAAAAAGGCCCAGGAATACAAAGGCTATATAGCTAGTGGAGAGCTCCTTACTCAGTTAATCTTGGTAATAATAATGACAGCATTCATCATTTGTTTTTAAATGTTAGAATGACACAAGTTCACGCAGCCATCCTCAGGGAAAGAAAAATAATAAAATAAATGGACTGAGTTTCATTTGAGCCCTTGAAGGTGGAGGGGGGAAAAGGAAGGGGACCAAGACCTTTGGAAAGAGACAAGTCAGAGAATAGGAATGCATTGCTGTGAAAAGCATTGTTAGGGACACTGGAGTTAAAGTCTGTCTTCCTTTGAAATATACTGCATGGTTTTGCAATGGTTAAAGCCTGTTACATCCACATGGTGTCACTGGGCTTTCAGGTGGCTGCATGGTGAAAATTGAAAACAAACCCTAACTGTTATCTGGCAGACTGCATTTTTAACATTCGCTTTTGCTGGGCCTAGTGTTTTTCCCCATAGTATTTATAGTGAACATAAGAGAGTTTCAGTGTGAG
Organism: Myiopsitta monachus; assembly: GCA_017639245.1. Taxonomy (NCBI): domain Eukaryota; kingdom Metazoa; phylum Chordata; class Aves; order Psittaciformes; family Psittacidae; genus Myiopsitta; species Myiopsitta monachus. Next base: position 37,981,383 of record CM029919.1, on the reverse strand, counting down.
CTGAGCTTTTACTATTGTTTTGGTTTTCTGTGCCAGGAAAAAAAATGACCTCTTACAGCCTTCAGCAAGTCTGGCTTATGTTTAGACGGATGATCAACTACATTCTAATTTAAGTGAAAATAGCTTTATGCAGAAATAGGGTGAGGGCCAGCATGCTGGACATGCAGGGAAGGAAGAAGTAAACAGTCCCTTCCTCATCCCATTACATGATCAGCATAAAAGGAGATAATGAGAACAGTCCTTGCCTTCAAGAGAGAAAGACTGTTTCCCCTGTAGAGACGCTCACCAGCAAAATGGTGTGGGGAGGGAGTGCAATAGGGAAAGCAATTGCTCTTTTGCTTCTGCCTTTAGGCAGACACTGTGCCTGGTTTACTAAGGAGGAGGGAGTGTGACACGTTCTTTAAGGAAACTGAAGGAAAGAAATGCCCAGCACATATCAGAAATCTGAAGGGGCTTTGAGCTTCCCTCATGAGTGCCATCTCTTGATGATCCCTCAAGGACTGCGTATGTCCTGCACCTCCTAAATAGATGTCATCCTCCTGAAAGGCAGCTGAGTTTGTGAAGTGATAAATACAGAAAACAGTACACAAACCAATACATAAACCCAAGTTAATTTTATATAAAACTGGGCAAAAGGCATTATTTGCCTTTCCTTATTCATATTGTCTACTAATTTACTGTATGAGATACAAGTGTGTGAAAGAAACAAACCCAAAATCACAAGAACTTTCACAAAGGACCTCAAAAAAAAAAAGAAAAAAGAAAATATATACTGTCAATGTGTTAGCTCAGACTGCAACATTGTCGTGGTTTACGCAAATGTTGGGAGACAAAGGAGTGAAGCATATTCTCCTCAAAAATGAAAGGGAATATTAAACTGATACACCAACAGATAACTATTACAGTTCTGTGGTGTCTAATCAGAGAACGTGCTCAGGACATAACTATACAGTGCCATCCACAGCTGAAACATCTTTGACATAGCCTGTTAGCTCATGATCACATTTCTGTGGACAAGGTAAACCTGAATGTAAGACAGGATAGTGAATATATTCATGCACACAAACAAATGAGCAGTATTGAGAACACAGGGAAATTATTTCTATAAATGCATGTTAACTAGTCCCACAAACTCTTGCATGAGGAACCAAAATGGATTCTTCAGGCAGGCAAATTTTCTTGCAATCATCTCATTTCTCTTCAGACATTTGAAGGAAAAATGATGCTACAGGCCTGCAGCATTAAAATATAAGAAAATTTGATTCGGATTCAAACAAATAAGAAAATAAAAGAACTCCCCAAAACCAACTTTTTATTTTGCTTCAGCTTTAAACTCTTAATAGCCACAATTAATTACTTTTTATTTAAAAAAAAAAAGAACAACAAAAACAACCAAACCCCAAACCCAAACAAAAAACCCTGAATGCTCACCAAGGCCATATGCTTTGTTGCCAAGCTTTAGTCTCCTGTCAAACTTTATGGCAAATTTATAAACCATGTAACATGTTAGGTTTTAGCAGGTCTGCTGACACAGCAGCTTGCTATGGTGTTCACCAGAGCAATAAATAAGCTTTGCACTTTTGATTTATGTTAGCATAAGACCCTGATCTACATTCCATCAAACTCAATGGGAGTCTCTCCATTGACTTCAGTAGAAGCTGAATCAGGCATACAAATGAGATGGAAGACACTCTCGGAGGGCTTAATTCAGAGCTGAGATCAAAGAGGATCCAAATAGATGGGAAGGTGTTTTGCTTATTCTTTCCCCTTCTCACCCTACAACAGGTCATCTGCAAACAGCATGAAAATTTGATGTGTGTTTGAGGCTCACATTTATGTGCATAGTACATGAATCTATCTTGGACTCTGCCTTTGCTCAGAAGCGCTTCCTGGCAATTTGTAGGCAGGAAGCCATTTCCTTGTGTCATCAAAGGATTCCTACCATCCTCTAAAGCATACAGAGACTGTGAAAGAAAATAAAATTGTGGCAGTTTAGGTCATGAATGAATCACAATTGCCAACAGAGGCCTCCAGCAGCTCAGCTTCTCTGTAAAATCCAGGTCAAGGCCAAGAAGGATGTCAAGATAATTGATGCCATTGTCATCACAGGATGCAGAGGAAAGTAAGTGAAAACTGAGTCATCAAACATCAGACTTCCCTTGTCGTAGTAGATGCTGAAACTCAGCTGACTGCCTGATGTAAAGGAGACCTGTTTTCATAGAAATAGTGAAAGTAGGTTGGCCGGTTACTTCCCTGCAGCCAAATTCCAGTTGTGAATTTGTAAAGCTAAGGTTGCCTGCCACTGAAACTTCAAAACTGAGTTGATTAGTAAAAATCACAGGATAAATTATTTCCTCCTTCTTCTAACTTTCACATCACAAGCTGGAGCACAGTGATTATGTAATAGATGCCCTAGGGTAAAAGTATCACCCCTCTGTTAAGTTGATCAGGAACTTCAAAACATTTTAAAAAGCCTATAAATTCTGTACAATCTTCACACCAAATGTTACAATGGAATATGTTCATTACTTCTGCAGTTAGGCTTTTATGGCTAGGTTTGATCTCATACTCTTTCTGTGTCATCTAATACAAGGTTCCTTGCTATTATTCACCTGTATATTTAACAGAGCACTCTGACATTCTGCTGCTGCATTTGATTTTAAAATTATTGTAGCTGTTCAGACTTTGTTGTTAAAAAGCCACTTGGGCTTAAATTTGTATCATAGAACTGCAGCCATTTAAAAGGTCATACAATGACTGTGACAGCATGGATTTCTTTGCTATCTGACAAATAGGTTTCCCATCAAATTCACATCAACTGCAGATGAGGTTGTACAAACAGATGATAAGGGAATCATAGAATCGTTAGGGTTGCAAAGGACCTTAAGATCATCTAGTTCCAACTTCTCAGCCATGGGCAGGGACACATGCATTCACAGCTTCTTTGGGCAACCCATTCCAGTGCCTCACCACCCTCACAGTAAAGATCTTCCTCCTTATATCCAATCTATGGAACCTACAGAATGCATGTGATGTGCACAATGAAAGTCAATCCTGTATTTCGTACCTAACTTCATAGAATCAAAGAATGGTTTGGGCTGGAAGAAACCTTCAAGTATCATCTAGTTCAACCACTCTGCCATGGGAAGGGACATCTTTCACCAAATTAGGTTGCTCAAATCCCTGTCCATTTCAACACAAACAAATATGAAAAATTAGATTGGAATGGATCTAACCCCTACACTGAAAAGAAAGGGCTCATTTGCAACTCTAAAAGTCTATAACTAGGTCAATGGCTGTCTAGTCTTATTTACCAAAGAAATTCACCTAAAATTACAGCTGGGTGTAGGTCTGCCACAGAAGACTCCATACAGTATCTGAAAACAAAAAGTCATGCTAAGAAAAATAGCTGTTTAAAGATATTACTACATACATGGATTTCTTTTTCCAATGAAAACGTCCAATTCATTTTGCTAATTGTAGAACATTTTTGTGTGCATTTGAAGGATATAATTTTAACAGCTTTCCACTAATTTACCTTTTTTATGACCAGATGAAATATATGCTTTTCTGTTCTATGAAATGAGCGCTCAGTTGTTGGCCAAAAGCTAAATGTCTATTAAATTTAACTAATAACAGCATGTGCTTTGGTAGATAGAGTATCCTGGGAATAATTCCATGAATGCAGAGCTTCACACTCACCTTTTTTTTTTTTTTTTCCTTTGGAAGCTACTTTATTACTTGTAAGATTCTCACAGGAATGCAAATGACTGTTCCATCACTTTGCCTTCACCATTAGTTTTCTTCAATTTGGTGAGTGCCTAATAAAATATTAACTTAGTTTGTGCTAGGGTAAAATATACAATAGGGACATGACAGTGATCTGTGTGATCAACCTAACGTTCCTGTTCTTATGTCAGAAAGAGTGTAGACATAACAATTCTTTAGGCTTTTCTTCAGATGACTAGTGAAGAATTGTCTTTCCCTTGGACATAGCCTTGGGTGGCATGGTTTACTGGGAAGTGTCCCTGCCCATGGCAGGGCGGTTGGAACTAGATGATCTTAAGGTCCTTTCCAACCCTAACTATCCTATGATTATATGACTCATTCAGTTATGAATGTCTACTACTTTTGGTATTTGGCTTTTTTCAAATACAAAGAAGAGCAAAAAAGTACATGCCATTTTTATCCTGTATAAACTAAATGATCATGTTTATTATTTACTCGGATTACAATTAGATATCCATATTTCCATTATTAATATTAAGAAGCTATTTCCTTATATGCTTGACTGATATCCAGTTGTGTTCGACAACCAAATCTCCTAATGGAGAGAACAGAAGCTAAGAGTTCTCTGCAGCTCTGGAAATATCAAGCTGGTTTTGCTTGAGTCACAAGATGCATGGATTTAACTGCCTGCTTGCAAAGTTGCAAACACTATACATAGCAACTACAAGAAGCTGTCCAGTTGTGAAGCACCTATGTCTTTTTACTAACCAACGCCTCTGATTACTGTTTCCCACTCTCTACCTCATGGCAAAAAACAACATGCTCTCAAGTATTTGGTAGATACCAAATTCACTAATGATAGATGGCAAAAATGAAGCCACTAGGATTTAGTTTCTGGTCCTGCATGCAGACTATTAGGAAATATCTTTTTAGATAAGAATACCAACTACAGACTTCCGAACTTGATTAGAAGGCTATTCTGAATTATGATACAGATGTTTTCATTTCCATTACTTGAACAAATACTGCAATCCACTCAGCATCCACTCAGAACTAACTCAGAATTTATTGCCATTGTTGGTTTCACTCCCACCCATACACAAAATTCACTCAACTTCCAGGACACTTTTATTCCAATTTTCATTGTGTGTTTCCATATGTGAATCAAAATTGGGTTACGGATTCCACTCAGCCTGATCACTCCCTGTCCTTCTAACCCTTGCAGTCCTCTCATGCTTCATGCATATGCTTAAGGAGACAGTGAGATCCACTGGCAAAAGGCCACAGGGAGTGTGAGCATATGCCGGGAAGTCCAGCAACATAGGACTTCCACTGACCTAGGGACCCCTGCATCAATGAGAGAGCAACAACTTTACAGGTACTCCTTCCCTTGGGCTGGGCTCAAGTAGGCGCCACTCTTCAGCTACCTTTGTAGGACATGCTGCTGCCCAGGGGTATGAACCTTATCACTTACTTGTTTAAATTCTACCAGAGCCTTCAAGAACCAACTTGTTTTCTCCTCCCTCAGGCCTCCACTTCACACTGTGATGACATTTTTCAATCAACTAGAGCTTTATGTGGACTGTCAAAGAAAGGAGGGCATTTTCATTTACCAGTACAGGACAAGATGGCACATAACTATAAACTTAACTAAATTTATGTCTGAGAAGAAAGTACCATAGGAGGCTGCAAAACAGCCTTGGAATTTGGCTGTATGTTCATCCATACAATTTTGGCCCGGACTCAAATTCATCTCTTGCAGAGATGAAAACCAGTAGCTGCAGAGCGGTATCCAGGAACTCACTCCAACCGTTCAGTCCAGGAAGAGTAGAAAATTGTATCGAGTTTAAACTGCAGAGGACATTTGAATTGCCAATATATAATAACCCATTCTACTATCTCCAAACTATATTTTGGCCATGATTAACATGACTAACCCCTGCAAAAGTATGAGTGGACCATGCAGACAAACCTTCAGCTTCACATCTGCTATTACATATTGTTAATAATGCTTTTTATCACAATTGGATTCTATTTATACAGACCCACCACCGCTCTATTCTGAATCCTTAGCAAGGCAATCAGCAGAATAAATTACTTTAGCTGTGAAAAAATTGTTAATATAAGCAAATACTTTCATTTTAATGAAGACAGATATGTTAATTTCCATTGACATGACCGTGTCATGGAACAAATTGAGTAAATGACTGTATTCAGATTTGGCCTCAAAAGAAGATGTCAGCTTTTGTTTAGCCAGAGGAGGAATGCGCCAATCAGTCCTTCTAGGCCAGTAGTGAACTCTTTACTGTAATTATTGAGCCATTGTTCACCTTAGTAATCCTATTACTAAATAATCATTAAGTCCACCCACATTTGGACCACAGCAGTGGTCTTCTTAGGCAAAAAAATGGATGTGAGCAGGATTTTCATGCTCTGGTCCTTTGACATGTATATTTCACGGATGTGGTAGGAATCTTTCCTGTTAAGCAGCCCACACACATATCAGTGCCTAAGCATGCAAAGCCCATGGGTGAGTCAATTGCAACTGCCATTGAAGTACAGTCATAATCTATTTTATGCAATTACCTTTCTTACGGATTGTAAGAAACAAATGTTTAGTTTAAAATGCTACAGCACAGTAGAAACCTTTAGTATTTCCTACCACTTACATTTTTAGATTTCTGGATAACTGTCACAAACCTTATGGACAGAATATACCATGGAGTATACATTTAAATAGCCAGCCACAAAACTGACTGATCCATTTAGACCTGCATGTATTGCCAACGTGTGTGTTGGTGGAAAGATGCATAGAGTAATGACCAAGGATGGCATGGGGTGTGAGTCTGATACAGTTTTGTGTGGATTGTCTGCACCTGAAAATGTTTTCCATCTGTGTTCATCTGCAGAGCTGTAAGAAGATGTTACTGTGTCGGGTCTGTGCCCACTGCCCTGTTCCGGATATGGCTGACTCAGATGCTTTCCTCCTCCACTCTCAGTATAAGTGTCCCCTCTGCCAGGCTCATTTCAGCTACTCCCACACTATTTCCAGCTTATTTTGATACTGTGTCCCTTCCCACAGTCTCGCATGATCCCAGCTGAGCATTGTCACGACCACATTTGTGTGTGTTTGTATGAAACAGAGACTTGGAGCTGCATATACTGACAGTAAGAGGATAATTTAGCTGGTGGTTGGGATCTGTGCTAGACCTCTGCAGAGGAGTGGCCTTTTTTCCACACAAATGTGCTGGGTTTGGTAACAATCCAGTTTTACCCAGGGAGTAATCCCAGCATGGATAAAAATGTTTATGGTTGTCATAGGAAACAATTCCTTATAAAATAATGTTTGCACTGGTTTCAGACTATCATTTCAGAAATTGTAAGGTCTTGAAGAAATGGAAAATAAAGGAACCATGATAAAAATAATAAACACATAAAGGATTGTTTTTGAAAACATACTGGTACATAATGGTGCTCAGCAGCACCATTATTATTATTATTACAATTTGCTCAAAGTTTCCACTCATGATCACTTTATACAGAATGCAATGTTCTGGATATTTCAAAACATAGTTTGGTCAGACTTTATATACAAGGCACCTATAATCTCAGTGAGGCACTTTTAATATGTCTTATCTGCTTACACCCAAAACTTTCTTGACCCTTTGTAAAGCAAAATACTCCTCTCACTGAAGAGGAGAGAGACCTAACCAAAACAGACTTAGAGCAAATGAAGGCTTGGATTTTTTTTCAGCTTTTACATTGATAGGTTTGCTTACCAGCGAAGAGGAGCAATTCACAGGGAGTTGCAGAAAAGGCAATGAAAGGTTTGGGATCTGAAAGGCACTACTAATTATAATCAAATGGTTACTGTATTGGAGGAGCTGCATCCTGCTACTAAGAAACAAGCAGCACCAGATCATTAGTCTGCCTGAAGGAGGTGTGTGGAAAGAATTAAGTAAAGCTGTTTGATTTTTGACTGGTGGGAGGTTTGGGGTGGATTGCAGAATGAAGTAGATGAGACACATGAAGCTTTAGAAACCCACTCCGTAGATGGAGATCGCAAGCCACATACTAATTGCCTGCCCACACAGCACCAGTGGCAAAGCAGAAATGTGGGTGCTGCAAGTGGGGGTGGCTGCCAGCACCCAAGGATGAGTGATCATCCCCAGGCTATGCGCACTGGCAAGAGGTGGTCGAAGCTGAGATGGTTTCTGGGACAGGTGAAAAGAATAAACTGGACTTAACATATTCTTTAATCCTGAAGTCATCCCATGAAAAGATGTTCTGTGGCTAAATGCACCAATGCTAAAAAGGATTTCTATAGATTTAATCAAACAAGACATAGTGAGTGGTAGAAAACTGGATCTCTAATAACAAGATAGTCTTCATCTTTGTTTTATATACTGTGGATGATGCACAAACACCCCGTAATTCTACAATCCTTTGCCATGGAATTTACTCTTAAAAACATCAACATCTTAACATAAGGTAGAGGAACTGAGGAACCATAATAAGGTCTCTGGGTTTTAATCTATGAATGTTTATTTTTGAATGGCGTAATATAAAAGAACAGACTGAAAGGAACAATGCTTCAGTCAATGGCTCTTGAACCCTTGCATTAAATTTTGGACAGATGGCCAAGATCCTGACATGTCTCAAAGTTTCATTTAAAACATCATCTGGGCTTTCTGCTTCTGTAAGGTTGTACACTTGCTTGTATTTTGCATCTTATCACTTCGCTGTCTTCTAAGAATCAGCATTATAAAAGAGTAGATTTTTTCCTGCAGCATTATTTTTGAGGTGGCAGAAGGGCAACTTGTGAGTGCAGTTAAATTCACCACTGTCATAATTTCTGTTGTTTACAACTGGCCCAATGATGAACCTAAAGTCTTTTTTTTTTTTTTTATTTTGAATTTTAGGCATCAGCAAACAATTTAACTTTTTTTGACAAGAGCTTTTGAAACTTGTGTGTTCTACACTTCTAAAGAATTGAGCTAGCTCATAATAATTCCTTGCTTTCATCCTCAAAAAAAATCTCTACCATGGTAGTGTGGGACCCCTCCAATTTACATATAGGGAATGGAGATACAGTGAGATTAAACTTAACATAATATCATCTAGAAAGATGATAATTAAATGCCAAGACCCTGGGACACCTCTCTAATTACGCAATTCTCTAGAATTCTCCTTTTCAGGACACACACATATTGAAACAAGCAATTATTTTTATCCTGCTTTAACTCTGAGGCACACAACTGGTTTATTTAGCCATGCAGGAACACTTCAACGAAAAGTATCATATGCAAAATTTAGCAGTGATCTAGCTGCTTTGCCATATCCTGATTATAATTTCTTCAGAGTGTGACAACGAGGGCTGTAGCCACATCTGATGTCCTTGGTATCTTACATCCACTAAAAAAAAATTTCTGGAGAGCTGATCTTTCTTGTACTCAATGTTATTTCACTAATGGTATTAGCATTACCCATTTTGCTGCAGGCAGTTTTGAGCATTCGATGCCCTTGAGGGCTGGAGGAAAATTCTATGGGTTTTTTTGCAGATATTTGGAGCCTCATCCAAGTCAATTGGATCACACCCCAGTCCACACTTTTGTGTATTCTCATAGAACGCTTTTCTCTGTTAATTGCTGCCACATCTGTGTCTCTTTAAAATTTATTGTAACAGTTGTTGAGTCCCTAATAAAATAAAGCACATATTGTGTTTGTTTCTTTTTTTATTCAGCCCTAATGACTTACATATTGACTTTTTTTTTTTGTTTTCTTTTGGGAATTTTGTTGATTTGTTGTTTGTTTGGGTTTTTTTTTTTTTATTATTTCTCCTAGAAACCCATCTTTCTGGAAAGGCACATGAAAAATCACCCCAGCACTGAGTTGCTTGAATTTTTACAGCCACTTATTATTAAAATTATATAGCCACTTATTCAATCTTAAAATCTTAATCCATAATGACCAGCTTCAGCTTTTGGCCAGCTTGACAGTGCCTGCTCCCCTTGGCTCTGTGTTAGACTGTTTCCTTTTTCTTTTAGCTTTACTTTTTGTATTACACTTATCTAGTGAGATTAGCCTGAGGGCTTTGCTTTTGGGTGCTTCAAAATGTTGTGGGGAAGGAAGTTCAATACATTCTTCTTCTTAACTAGCCTGAAATAGGCCATGTTCTTCTAGCTTCAGAGGTATTCTAATTTCTGTCACTACCAGAGAGGATCTTTAAAAGTCCTGTTCACTATTTACAATCTATGGCTGCAACTTCACTCAAGAAGATAAAGACTCTTCAGTCAAATCTTCTTGGCACCAGAAGCTGAATCAATTTGGTTTTAGACTCTTGGCTTTTGACAGACACTTATTCTTGTGGCATTCTTTTTATGAACTCCTTGGAAATGTGCCCAGGATTACTTTCGTTTATTCCTTCCAAATTCCATTCCACCCTCACTAACACAGATTTTTTATCTTTCTCTGCTGGTGGTGAGGGGGTTTGTTACAATACTGGAGAGATATGTTAAAGAAACCTTTTTGTTTTTTTCATCCCACCCTCCAAATTCCTGGTCTGCATCAGTAGTTTGAAGAGACACTGCCCTCATGATTCGTTCCAAGATGACCAAGACAGACATCATTCTGCCTCCCTGGATGCTCAAGTCCAGAGGCAGTGGAAGAGTGTAGGTGTCCCCTCACTCTTGACACAGGCCAGTTCCAAAGCACAAGGAAAACTCAAGCCGTGTAGAGCCCGCTTTTTTGTTAGCATGCACACATGGCTGGGATGTTTCTAACTCTTTGCAATTAAAGCTTGGTTTTTTAGCTAATCTGATTCAGGTCGGCATTCATAACAGTTTCTTCAAGATGGGTTCTCAATACCACATGTAAGAACACAGGCAGCCTGTGCCTTCCACTCCCTCACTTGTTTATGCCAGTTTATGCCTTGTATTACCTCTGGGGGAAATAGTGCTAAACCCTTCTGTAAACAAACACAGCTATTACAAGGCACTTGCACAAAGAAGTGAACCTGATATTTTGTCTCCATGGTGGCAACTGAAAATATGCCTTGAGCTCTGGGATTAAGCAGTGCCACAGCTGAGGGCGATGTGTCATGTGTGGCAGAGAGCTTCTCGGGGGGCTCCCTCAGCTGCAGAATCCCTATTAATCCCAGCTGCCTTGGGGGGCACAGGAAAGGATCCGTTGTAGTTTTGGAACCAACATCTTGAAGCAATTTTGAGCTACCAGCAGAAACCAGAGAAAGGAGCAGAGCTCTGGTGTGATGTTCTGCTAGCATCTAATCCTTTTAGGAGGCAAGTTGTTGCAGGCTGAACCAGTTACTGCTTTCATGTGGCTTTCCACTTCATTTCCCATAAAAGCCAATTATATAGGGGCTTGATTCTTCACCTGGCTTTACCTGGTACCTCTCTTGCATCTACCCTTTTTGATGATGCAACATCCGTTACTCAGATGCTTCACTGCATTATTACCATTATTACACTAGCTATCCTTTTCCCCTATTCCAAATAATAGTAAAAGTACAGTTAATCAAGTTTATCAGATGAAAAATTTGGTCCTTATTGATAAGATTAATTTCTTCATGATGTATCACACAAATAAATGTATTAAACTACCATGCCGTTCTTTAGCAGTGGTGCCCATCTGCTAATCTAAGCGGTAGCAAGGAAGGTCCCTATCAATATCAATGATGGTGCAGAAGAGTTTTGGGTGTTACAGTTTGCCCCATGTAGGTTTTTGATTTGATGATTTACCTAAGGTGATAGTGATATTTAGTGATGATCTTTCTATTTACAGGGATTTATTGGATGGCTTTATTATTACCAGCCTTACCTTGGGTCTCTAAGATGAGCTTACACCTACTTCTTTGTGTGTTATTGATCTGCAGAAATGCGTAGGCACTTTCTCACTAGTGACATTGAATTCTGGCCCTTCTCCTAATATACACCAGGAAGCATGCATTTCTCACAGTCAGAAATGTTCAACAAACATGATTCCTGTCACCTTCACCCACAGACGAAATGTTGGGTAGAAATGCCTGCCTTTTATAATAAATGATTTTAATTTTTCATCAGCAAAGCACAGCTTGTACTCCTGGAAACTTCAACATATTAAGGAAATGACCCTTTTAAGGATCTGGATTATGCATAATATTCTTAATCTTCTGGTGAATGGGCCTAGATAACATTTCCACTAAATGGAACAAAACATAGAAACTGAGTTTAGCTGTGTCTTGATTTATTATACAATATGATAAAGGACAAACAGTGGTTGTCTTGACGGTAGCTGTTTATCAGATAACTTGTTATTTTCACTTTTACTTTAGTGTTGAAAAAGTGCAATCTGCCTTGAGCTTTATAAAAGCTGTGGCATTTACATTACCTCTTCGTGATCCTGCCTAAAAATTCAGAACATGGGAAGCAGGGAAGTTGTATTCAGACAATGTCTTGATTCACCATCTGTATGCTTCAGGTCAGACTCATTAGCTACCAAAATCAACTGCCTGCAGTACCCATATCCTTATTCCTCAATAGATAATAAGCTGGATTTTTCACGATGTCAGTCTTAGAGAAGCTTGAAGCCTTATCTTGTATGTTATTCTAGAAATCAGATGCTACTTAAAACTGGTGCTGAATTTCATAAATTATGTGTAAAGATAAAAAGATAAAATTGGGTTCTGAGACTGACTGCTCTTTGATTTTCAGACTATATTTACTGTTGCTCCTCATGGCTTATTGCTGTTCTCATTAATTTATTGCTCAAAATTATTATTTGGTTTAGAGCTGTAGAATGGGTAAACATGATCCTGAACTACTTAAATTTAATCTGTGAGTTTGGTTTTTTTTCTAGTTAGTTGCTTGACTAAAGGATGCATTTCTTTAAAATGAAATTAACCATTAATTTCTTGAGTCTGTAAGTCTGATTGCTACTCTTGTCAAATAATAATGCCCTTTTTTCAGGCAATAGCTTAATATAATATCTAGTGTCATCGCTTTTTTCAGGCAACCCTGCAACTTGCTCAATATCTACCTACTGCTTTGGTTGTGCTGGTTTTTGTACTCTACTTACAATGCAGTTGCATCTTCCAGCTGTAGAGAAGGATACAAGATGTCTCTAGTGAAAACAGTTTTTTTTTCTAGGGATGAGATAGGTTAAACAATGAGCAGCAGTGCAGATCTTCGCTTGCTTCCCTTTTTTTTCTATTTTTTTTAAATTTCTGACTGTCTCACATAAGCTTGGAGTAAAGGTTAGGCACATGAAAAATTATCTTAATACTAGTATCACTTCCTCATGAAATCGTGCATAACAATCCTGCCAAGAGAAGGACATCCAGCTCCCCTGACTGAGGTACTTCACTCACCCCTCCTTTTGAAGTGTCTCATGCTACATACCTTAACAAAGAAGTACCAGTTTAGTTCAATGGATGTAACTTCAAGAAAATCAACAAAAGGAGGGCTAAGGGGAATCTTCATCATTTATTGGAAGTGGGGAGAAACAGTGATACAATATGAGGTAAAGGCTGAGGTACTTAATGCCTTCTTTGCCTCAGTCTTCAATAGTAAGAACAGTTGTTCTCTGGGTACCCAGCCTTCTAAGCTGGAATACAGAGATGGGGAGCAGAATGAAGCTCCCATAATCAAAGGGGAAGTGGTCAACGGCCTGTTACACTGCTTAGACACACACAGGTCTATGGGGCCAGGTGGGATCCACTCAAAGGTACTTAGGAAGCTGGCAGAAGTGCTCACCGAGGCACTTTCCATCATTTATCAGCAGTCCTGGCTAACCAAGGAGCTCCCAGATAACCAGAAATGAGCAAATGTGATGTCCACCTACAAGAAGGGCTTGAAGGAGGATCTTGAGAACTACAGGCCTGTCAGTCTGACGTCAGTACTGGGCAACATCAACAAAGCTGGTGAAGGGTCGAGAGCAGGAGTCTTAGAAGGAGTGGCTGAGGGAAACGGGGTTGTTTAGCTTGGAGGAAAGGAAGCTCAGGGGAGACCCTATCATCCCCTGCAACTGCCTGAAAGGTGGTTGGAGTAAGGTGGGTGTCAGCCTCTTCTCCCAAGTAACAAATGATAGAACAAGAGGAAGTGGCCTCAAATAGCACCAGGGGATGTCTAGATTGTATATTAAGAAACAAAAGTTCCCTGAAACTGGTGTCAAGCACTGGAACAGGCTGTCTAGAGAAGTGTGGAGTCACCATTCTCGGAGTTATTCAAAAGATGTGTAGATGCGGCACTCAGGGACATGGTACAGTGATAGACTTTGCAGTGTTAGGTTAATGGTTTGACTTGATCTTAAAGGTCTTTTCCAATCTAAATGAGTTTATGATTCAACTGCATCCAGAGGGACATCTTATTCGCCTAGTGCAAGTGCGTATCTAACCTGAAGTAGATATCTTTCTCTACCTCCCACCTTTGACTTTGATTTAATCAATCAGTTAAATAAAGGCACCTTTCTGTCTGTATGAGCAGCACTGTGAACTTTGGTACTTCCTGTAGGCAGAGTTTCACCAGACAACTAAGCTAAGCACATCCAGACCTGATCCTCCCCAAAATAACTCCTATGAAACTAGGATTTCTTTACATTTAGTTTTAATGTTGTGAGTAGGCTTCTCAAAAAAATAAACCCCATTTATTTCTATGGAAGCATGACAGTTATTCATTTGGTCATCACTAAAAACATAAAAAGTGCTGTCCAGGATACAAAAAATAACCCACCCTCAGTTTGCTTACAATTAATTAACACAGGCAGGCAAATAACTTCCAAAGTTTTTCCACCTTTTACTTGGGGATGGATCTTTTGTCCTCCTCTCTTTTCTGTTTCATTTTAATGATATGCTCATTATTGACTACAAGCTATACCAAGTTTTAAAAGAATGAAGATACAGTACAATATGTTAAGATAAGCATTTAGGGGTGAGGGAGAAAAAAAATGCTAAGGTAGATGGCACAAAAAATTGTCTAGCAAAAGGAAAGAAAGTTGTTAGTAGATTGAAAGAGATAAGAGTGGCTGAAAATGAAGAAGTAGCACATTTGCCTCTGAAAGAAAAAGAGAGCCCTACAACAGTATTTGACCATTCAGATTGGAACTTGCTAGCTTTGAACTGACTTTATATCCAATGAGATTTTACTATAAAATGTATGAACACAGAAGTTTTCTATTATTCCTATGAGATTCTCTTTAAAGATAGCAATCACCATGAATTGACAAGTAATTAATTATAAAATAAGCAAATGAAATCTCTTTCCTCTATTTTACAGCAAGCTGAACATGCATAAAAATTGCAGAAATATCAAATTAATTTTACTTTATTCTTTACTTACCTGTCAAAATATCAGGAAAATATTACTTATTTTATTGAATGATGTCTCTGAATGGAAGTTGTATTTCTAGGTATGCATTTCCACAGAAATGCAGGGAAAAATAATACTTCTGTATGACTTGTTCAAATACAGTCCCATGTAGAAAGCAAAGTATATGCTTAACTTGGTTTGAAAATCACTACCATCACTCCTAATAATATAATATCATACCGAATTTATACTAAAAGTAGGATTTCAGAATTAATTGCTCTTCAAATTACCTAACAGCCACATGCCACCCTCTCTTTTTAAAAATGTTTGTTCCCTAGTAGGATACTTGCTACCTGATTTGCGCTGACTTTTATTACCTCTCTAAAAATGCAACAGGAATGATTATCAGCCCCTGAACTGCCTTGATTAACCTGTTGCAGGTAAGGAAGACACATGAATTGAAAGGGAGTGAATTTTCAGGGGAAGAGGTGATTATGCACCTATACAATCCTGTAAGAGCAGACTCCACAAGCAATTTAACAGTGCACACAACTAGCCCACAGCCTGAAAGTCTATGCTTTCTCATTGAAATAAGTGTATATTAGAAACATGAATACTGTATCAGAAAGGACATTCTATCCTGATAAAGATGTTGTAGTACAGAGAGAGGTAACAGGTTGCTTGGAAAATATTTGTAAAACAAACAAGTAGCAAGAAAAGCCAACAAATAATACTGCCTAAAATCCTGCATCTCTAATACCAAGTAACTTCTCATGCAGTTGGTCACGCCTTTTTACGGAAACATCAATTTTGGAGTATTCTAAAGCATAGACATCTGGCTCTGTCTTGTGACATCCTAGATATGCTGATCTGATCAAGCAGAGAACTCACATGCATTCCTAGGTGTTCTTTTATAATCAAGTTACACTCTTCAATACTTTTTGATTCATCCCAGAGCTCTCAACACCTACAACAGCAAACTTAGAGTGAACTTAAATGGCTCCTCCTACAGCTGTTATAATACAGAACAATGTCTGGTTGTGAAATCTTCATCCTGATTTCACCATATTTCAGGTAATGGCTTCACAATAGATATGCCATCTACCATTTGGAAATGCAGAATTGGTGGCTGGCAGATCTCCTGGCTATCCTTACTGTTAATTTTGTGATCCTGTAATGTGAAAGATATAGATGAAGTTTGGCCTTCATTGTCATCTCTTAACAGTAGAGAAGACCCCTGCCATCCAGATCACTGACCTCTCCCTGTTCTTATGTCTGGCTTTGCTACCCATGAAAAGAGCGGCAAAGAAAGGATGAGGATAATGCACTAGGCATTTTTGTCAGGACATGCGCGGAAGATGTACAAGACTCCAGAAGTATGAAGTACTCCTGGTTTCCATTTTTTCAGCAATAATGTCAATGTAATTTTTATCACTGGCTTAATAAATGTTGGGATTTCACTCTGTTTCATTTATATGTGACTAAACAGGGAATGGTTACAGTTAAGCTTAAAAATTGTAGAGCTGAAGGGTATTTGGTTTGTCTGATTATGAAATACAAAATAGTAGAATAGTGATAATGATACCTTAAAAAAAAGGCTGAATTAAAACATCCCACTAGACTTGTAGGGATGGAGAAGGAAATCAGGTCTCAAAATGCTAAAAAGGATATTTAGGTCTATAGCAGGAAGTATGATGGCAGGGTAGACTTGGAAGCACAGGAAAGATGCCTAGCCAAGGATCGAACGTAGGAGTTCCCCAACCCTGTGGGCAGTTCCCCCTCAGGTCCAAGTGGTGATGTGCACTTGCAATTGAGAGGGAGAAGTGGAAGCACAGAGTCACCATTCTGGCCCCAGCTCAAGGATGGGGCACTTTGAGAGCTACAGTCACTTGAAGGGACACGACTCCAACTCTGAAGTCCACAGCCATTTTTCACACTGATTTGATGTGACAAAGAAGCACAATGGAAGCACTGTGAAAGATATGGATTGGGTTTTAATAAAACCTTACAAACAGTTTCATCATAATGTCTGGAATACATTACAGTGACTCCACAGTTAATCCAGGGTATCTTTGATGAAGTTAACATATTCATGCTGATGTAACTAATAGCAAAATTTGGTTCCTTATGAACATGCCTTCCATACATTCACCCTGTTTGCTACTGCTCCACTCCATCTCCTCTGAAATGATGGATTTTCATTAAATTGTAAACATCTCCTCTCCTCATGGTGTCACCACCAGCACCATAATGAGCGTGTGTTGTATTGCCAAGCACTGCTTAGCAACGGGACCCTGTGTTCTGCCAACTTTCTTTTCACGCTGTCAATCTGAATTTAACTGAACTTGCTGTGTTGTGTTTCAGAGGACTGACTACATGTCAGTAACGTGACTGATGAATGCTCCAAATATACAAACAAAAACTGTCTCTGACCTCTTCTATTTATTAGAGCGTGTGAATTTCAAAAAGTCACTTTATATTCACAGTGTTAAAGACAAATTGCTTGCAATCATGATAATTAATCTTGATAAATCATCATAAAACACTAACCAATTGTAAGGTATGATATTTTCAACAGGACTCTAAGCCCCAGCCCTCTATGACATCTACTAGTCAAAAACCAATAAAAATTACTAGTTATTTATCATGTAGTCAAATTAAGTGCTAAAACTTGTAGTTGGACTTGATGATCTTAAATGTCTTTTCCAACCTAGTTGATTCTATAATTCTATGAAACTTCTGCAGGTTTACATTTGCAAAATCACCTAATCACTGACAGTATTTTCAATTTAATAAGCTATATGGATTTTGACTAAATGGCTCCGGAAAACCAAATGACAGCTTCTCATCATTCTCATCTCATGAGATGGCTCATCTCCTCTGCCATGATGAGCAGAAGACTTCTCTTGGCAATGCTCAGAGCACTGTAAAATTGGATGGAAAGCCAGCCATTCTGGTGGTTAGGATGTCAGCTTTGCAAAATTGAGCCCACTGCTCATTGCTGCAGTCTGCCTGAAAAGCTCCAGTTCTAGCTCACTACCTCTCAAGTTCAAGACATTTGAGAAACCAAAATTTCTCAAGTTAAAATCACGCAGTTGGATCTTCTGCTGGTATATTGACCTGGTTCAACCTACTCTCAGCCAAATTTCATTAGCTGGAGATCTGAATATTTGATTGTGAAAGTTTTTATCAGGCACATTAAATTACCATTTATATATTTTTTTATGTTTATATTTGTTTGTATTGTTTACACCGCTTATGTTTTTCAACTGCTCTGATGGAGAATGCCTCTTAAATTCTATTTAGGAGGAAAAATGGAAATTAAAGACGTGTGTAAGACAGGCTTCATTGCAGTCTGGGGCACAGAAAAGAGAAAAAAAAAAAGAAAAAAAGAAAAAGGAAGTATTAATAGAATTGCTTCTATACTAATAACTAAATGTTTCTGAATTTTTATTTCATGAGCTACTATTGAAAAAAGGAATAGTTGCCATGAAAGAAGAAGGACATTCAGCAGCATACTCTCTGAGGTGTCATTTGTCAATTTAATCAGCTAGACACTGAGGCTGTGTCATCTGAAATGCACTACAGTCCGCAAAACACACGTATAGGGCTGCAAGCATGACAAAAGATCCGGATGAGCCTTGTGATTTTCTGAAGCACCCAGTGGAGACCAGATATGATTCCAGAAAGCAGATATTATTTAGGCTGAAGTAAAGGATCCCTAGATAGCTACAGTGAGAATATCTACAATAGACCTACACAATTAAGATTCAGCACTATATTCAGATTCCTGTGTTTGCCTATTTACATTTATCTATACTTGGTTGCCTATATGCAATCCTGAACCTCTCTATTTTACTAAAGAAACATCTAGAGTGAGGCTTAATTGCCCAAAGGTAGGTGCCTATGATTATCTTAGCATGCCATTTTTAAAGGATGTGAATCTTCCTCATATCCTGTATAACCCAGCTCCACGACACTGTCCTGGATGCCCTCAGATGTCACAAAAAGCACTATGTACCTGTGTTTCAGCAACAGAATCCTACCTTCTGTATCTCAGATGTATTATTCAGCCCATAATGTTTGCCTGAAGGCTTTTCTGTCAGTCAGCAAGTATACCCTCTTATCAACACATCTGTGTGAGCTAACAGCTTTTTGTGTCAGTTCTATGCCTCCTTAAAAAATAAAAATGAAGCAGTAGTGGAGTCTTGCTAGGCTTTGTAAATGTTGGGCCAAAGGTTTGGGAAAATCATGAATGGGAATGCTTTTGACATGTCTTGAAAAACCCTCGTGTTACTGCTGGTTTCCTGTAGTGGAGGCTTCTCAGAGACAATTATTCAACTCTCTAATTCAGCAACCTACTGTAAGGCTAATATTTCTGAGAGCACCAGAGGAGAGTTCAAGAAACCAAATATTCCTGCTGATGCTGCTTCCAACTCAGATCAATCTGGAATGATTAATAGAATCATAGAATAGTTAAGGTTGGAAAGGACCTTAAGATCATCTAGTTCCAACCGCCCTGACATGGGAAGGGACACCTCCCACTAAACCATGTCACTCAAGGCTCTGTCCAACTTGGCCTTGAACACCTCCAGGGATGAAGCATTCACAACTTCCCTGCGCAACCCATTCCAGTGCCTCACCACCTTTACTGTAAAGAACTTCCTCCTTATATCTAATCTAAACTTCCCCTGTTTAAGTTTGAACCCGTTACCCCTTGTACTATCACTACAGTCCCTGATGAAGATTTTGAGCATAAAGGAAGTTGTTCTTGCCAGGTAGAAAACTTCTCCCCAGATATGTTCCCTGGACCTGTATTGCCTAAGATTGAATTGCAGATGAACACTGTCACATGCCAAGCTAATTTGTTATTTCTTGGGAACGTATCTAGATACAGAATAGGAATATAAATAAAGGACTTCTGGGAAAGAATTACTAGAAATAATCTGCTAGGCCTATCCTTAAACTATCTCTCTCAATAATCACATAGCTATATAGAGTCTTGATAAATCTTTTGGGCATCCATGAACCAGTCTGCAAGCAACATGTTAGTTGTTTATGCTATAACCCATGAGCTTTGGTAAATTCACTGATATGCTAAATTGCTCCTATGTCACCCATTATTTCAAAATGTGCTAATTTGTTATTTTGGTGATAACATCTCTGTCCTCCAGCACCCCTTGCTCACTCTCACCTTACTGAGTTTCTTCTGAACATACTACTTCTGACAGAATTTTCCCTTTTTCTACTTATATTTCCCCAGGAGTACCATTTTTGTGGGTTTAATTTCACTGGAATAAGATACTGTCCTCTCAAGTGTTATAATCATATAATCATAGAATAGTTAGGGTTGGAAAGGACCTTAAGATCATCTAATTCTACCCCCCCTGCCATGGGCAGGGACACCTCCCACCAAACCATGCCATCCAACATCTTTGCCGATGACATGGACAGTGGGATTGGGTGCGCCCGCAGCAAGTTTGCCTATGACACCAAGCTGTGTGGTTTGATTGATACACTGGAGGAAAGGAATGCCATCCAGAGGGAACTTGACACGCTTGTGAGGTGGGCTGCTGCCAACCTGATGAAGTTTAACCAACAAAGATGTTGAACAAGACCAGTCCCAACACCAGTCCCTGAGGGACACCATTCGTTACTGGTCTCCAGGTGGACATTGAGCCATTGACCGCAACTCTTTGTGTGCGGCCATCCAGCCAGTTCTTTATCCACCTATCAAATTGATGTCTTTCCAGCTTAGAGAAAAGGATGTCATGTGGGACAGTGTCGAATGCTTTGCACAAGTCCAGGTAGATGACATCAACTGCTCTACCCCTGCCAATCAGTTCTGCAGCCCCATCATAGAAGGCCACCAGATTGGTTTGGCAGGATTTCCCCTTAGTGAAGCCATGCTGGCTGTCACCAACCACCTTGTTGTTTTTCATGTGCCTTAGCATGGCTTCCAGGAGAATTTGTTCCAAGATTTTGGCAGGCACAGAGGTGAGGCTGACTGCTCTGTAGTTCCCTGGCTCATCCATTTTTCCCTTCTTGAAAATGGGGGTTATATTTCCCTTTTTCCAGTCATCAGGAGCTTCACCTGACTGCCATGATTTTTCAAATATGATGGACAGTGGCTTAATAGCTTCATTTGCCAGCTCCTTCAGGACCCACAGATGGATTTCATCAGGTCCCATGGACTTGTGTACGTTCAGGTTCCTAAGATGGTCTCAAGTCAGATCCTTTCCTACAGTGTGCCTAGGGTCTTCATTCTCACAGTCCCTACATCTGCCTTCCAAGACTTGGGTGGTGTGGTCAGGGCATTTGCCAGTGAAGATTGAGGAAAAGAAGTCATTAAGAACCTCAGCCTTCTCCAAATCCAGGGTAGCCAGTTCTCCTGATAGCTTACGGAGAGAGCCCACATTGTCCCTAGTCAGTCTTCTGTTTGCTATGTACCTATAAAATCCTTTCCTGCTATCCTTAACATCTCTAACCAAGTTTAATTCTAAGTGGGCCTTAGCTTTCCTAACCTGGTCCCTAGCTTCCCAGACAACATCCCTGTATTCTTCCCAGGCCGCCTGTCCTTGCTTCCACCTTTTATAAGCCCCTTTTTTCCTTTGAATTTTCCTCAGCAGCTCCTTATCCATCCAAGGAGGTCTCCTGGCCCTCCTGCAGTACTTTCTTCTAGTTGGGATGCAACACTCCTGAGCTTGTAGTAGGTGACCCTTGAATATCAACCAACAGTCTTGGGCCCCCCTGCCCTCTAGGCCTATATCCCATGGAACCTTACTAAGCAGGCTCTTGAAGATGCCAAAGTCTGCTCTGTTGAAGTCCAGGGCAGTGAGCTTGCTGCACGTTCTTCTCCCTGTCCTAAGGATCTCGAATTTGACCATCTCAAGATCGCTGCAACCAAGGCTGCCCTGGAGCATCACATTCCCAACCAGCCCTTCCCTGTTGGTGAGCACAACGTCAAGCATGGCACATCTCCTTGTTGGCTCCTCTATTTCTTGCAGAAGGAAGTTGTCTTCCACACAATCAAGGAACTTCCTGGATTGCCTGTGCCGGGCTGTACCATCCATCCAGCAGATATCAGGGTGGTTGAAGTTCCCCATGAGAACAAGTGCCTGCGAGCATGAGGCTGCTCTTATCTGTCTATAGAGTACTTCATCCTCCGAGTCCTCTTGGTCAGGCGATCTGTAACAGATCCCCACAGTAATGTCTCCCATCGCTGTTCTCCCTTTAACCCTGACCCACAAACTCTGTGCTGACTGCTCACCTGTCCCCAGACAGAGTTCCATAGTCTCCAGCTTATCCCTAACATAAATAGCAACTCCCCCTCCCTGCCTACCAGACCTGTCTTTCCTAAAGAGCCTGTAACCTTCCGTTCCAACACATCAGTCATAGGAGCCATCCCACCATGTATCTATGATGCCTATTATACCATACCCCTGTAGACATGCACACATCTCTAATTCCTCTTGTTTGTTCCCCATGCTATGGGCATTTGTATAGAGGCATCTGAGCTGAGCTCCCATTGAAGCCTGCTCATTGTCTGGAGCAGCTGAAATGTCTCTACATTGCTCTGAATGGTTATTATAGGTGCTGGCAGCTGACTGGGTGTGTTGGGATGGAATGATGCCCCCCTCCCCCAACACATGTAGTTTAAAGCATCCTTGACCAGACTGGCAAGCCTCCTACCAAAACCGCTCTTCCCTTTCTTTGTCAGACCAGCTCCACCAGCCCCCAGTAGACGTGGCCTACTAAATTGAGTCCCATGTTCAAGGTACCCAAACCCCTGATGATAGCACCACCCTTCTAACCATGTATTAACCTGGCCAATCCTCCTAACCTTTTTAAGGTCCTCCCCTCTATCCTGGAGAATTGAGGAAAAGGCAATCGGAGCTTCAGAGCCCCTAACCACCTCTCCCAGAGCTCTGTAGTCTTTCTTTATGTTCTCCAGGCTACTGCTATGTATATCCCTAGCACCCACATGGATCACTAGAAATGGTTAATAGTCAGTGGAACTGACTAGAGCAGGCAGCCTCTCTGCAACATCCCTGATCCGAGCACCTGGTAGGCAACACACCTCCCTTGAGACTGGGTCAGGCTGACAGATAGGTGCCTCTGTTCCTTTCAGAGTAGAGTCCCATACTACTATGGCCTGCTGCTTTTTTCTGGCAGCACCAGTAGTGATCTTCTTTACCAGTGCATCAGCTGGCTGTTCCTGGTGCGAGTGTGTTTCCTCATCAGCCCCCTGCACAACAGCAAAGTGGTTCTGGGGGGGGAACAACAGATTTAGGAGGAAGCTCCTTGCTTTTAATTGTCTTCTTCCTCCTTTTTTTGTTGTTGGGTTTTTTTTTCTGTTACTATTTCCCAACTTCCTGGGTTAGCGGCCTTCTTTCCTGCATGAGCAACAGTGGACGCTTGAGGCCCCTGCGCAGTCTGGTCCTGGAGCAAGCAGTACTGCTTCCTCCCAGCTTCCCTGACATCTTTCAGCCTAGTAACAGTGTCCCTCAGCTCAGCCACCTGCTGCAGGAGGACCTCCGCCAGGGAGCACAGAGTACAGCCCTGCCCATTGTGCACCCTCTTCTCAGGAGACCAGTGCACGTGATAATTGTGTATCTGAAGAAAGTCTGTCTGTGTACAGAACATATGAGTAGCAATACGCATGTGCTGAGGGCATTGGCTGTTCAGAGGCAGAAATTATAATCTCATTGATTTCCTGAGTTCTTGTCCTGCTTTACAGTTTTCTGGGAATCCAGTATGATATAAACTCATACCTATATCTCTCCAAAGACCTATATGTGACTCTTAACATACATAACTTTGCACAAGCCAAACAGTGGTAAGGTAGGAACTGTTTCCTCTTTTGAAGGCAACAGGTGCTTGGAATGTTTGTTGGAGTTTTTTTAATCCTTAGCTGTAAAACATTGGATTATAGCCACTGGATATTCATTAGATTTTCACTTGAGAGCAACCTGAGCCCCAAACTTCCCTTTGTGTTATCCTATGCTGCCTTCTCATTCTAGCTGTGATCACACTTTTACTCGTGTAGGGGTTTAGTAAAAAAAAATCTCTAGGCACCTAAATGCCTTAAATTGCTTTATATATGGAGGTAGGCATCTAGGTCTTGTGCGCTTTAAGAAAGGGAGTATCTATTTCACACAAAGAGTGTATGAAATGTTCTATGAAGCTCACAACACTTGTAGGTATATGAGTAATTCTGAGGTGTATACCACTTTTTCCAGATTGATTGCAATTGGTCGATTCATTCAGAATTAGGCAGGGACTGACAAATACTGTGATCACATAAGCTTTATTTTCTTAGGAAATCAGATTAGATATTTAATAATTCTAGATGTGGACCTGAACAGAGCCCTCATATGTTGGGGTTGAACCTTCCTGGAACTTGGAAAATTCTACATCTGAGATTCACAGCCAGCTCACAGGTTTATAACAAGCTGAATGAAAACTCAGTTTGAATATTTCTTAATTTGGGGAACATTTTTGCTCATGCCAAATGTGTGACTCAGAACCATTTCTAGTTAATACTGGAAGTGGAGAATATTATCATTTCTTTCTTGCAGTCATGTTATGTCCAGATAGAAGCACAGAGCCTCTGCTTTTCCTGTAATTGATACATACAGAAATATTTTATTTTTAAAGCCCAGAAGTAATATAAATAGAATCTAACAAATAGATGAAACTAGATCAATAATCTTAAATGTTGCTTGCTACTGCTGACCTAAGCATATGCCAGTAGGATAACAAAACACTTGCTAATCTGCAAAAAGCTGAATTAAAGAAACATTTCTATTGCATGGCAAAGACTCAAAAAATTAAGAAACAAGAAAAAGCAGCTAGTCTGTGAAAAATTCACTGTTTCCACTGGTCTGAATGTATCACACAGCAAAGGCTGTCCAATATTCTTCTTATTAACTCCAATTTAGAGTGACTGACTCCAGAATACCTACACTGCAGCCACCACAGCGACTGAAGCACTGTCTCAGCTACCTCAAATAAACTAGCTTGCATACCTATATCCATCTTCTTGTAGCACCATTGAGCTTTGAACAGCCTAGTTTACTCTGGTTTTCAACAACAAAGACAGAAGCATAAGGTCCAGAAATTAGACTGACTGGAATTTAAATCCACTGTAGTGAGATTGGGAGCCCAGGCTAGAGTTAAGTAGGAGCTACAGTGCTACCACTTCATGCACAGCCCTTGAGGGCATAGACTCAGCACGTCTTTGAAGCAGGCCTGCTACAACCATATGCACATCATACCTTCTCCTTACATGCCCCTGGAAGATACTTTCTCTTGTACTTTCTTACTGATCCCATAGTTATCAAGATACACTTTTTTCCTGTTGATGCTGCCTTGTCAGTTGCATTCTGAGAGAAGAGTGAGGAGAGGAGAGGGGAAGGGAGGGGAAGGGAGGGGAAGGGAAGGGAGGGGAGGGGAGGAGATGGAAGGGGAGGGGAAAAGATGGGAGGGGAGGAGAAGGGAGGGGAAGGGAGGGGAGGGGAGGGGAGAGGAGGAGATGGAAGGGGAGGGGAAAAGATGGGAGGGGAGGGGAGGTTGAGTTTTGAAAGAAATTCTATGCATGTCTCCTCTGATCTCTGGTACACAGGTAGAGAGCATCGGAGAGGCAAGATTTAAAGCTCCTCCTTGCCCTACTGGGGGAGGTGATTACAGAGCTTTCTAAGCATAGGCAGCCCTTAGCTGTCAGTTGCCCACAGATTCTCCCTGAAATGCTCTCCAGGGCCTTAGACAACACTTCTTTTATGACAAAATTTGAAGGTCTTTCAACATTTATTGGATCTTTCCCTAAAATTCTTTTTCTATCCTGAAAAGCTGTTGACTTTGTAAGAATCTTTTTGGACCCTTGATGCATCTGTTTGTGTGACAAATTGGAGTGAATAATTTTTTTTTAAAGCACAAGCTAATTGGTACAGATCTCCTTTACGCTCCTGATTGCATTAGCTGAGTCTATAGGATGGTAGTAGCAGGAGCTAAATAGAGGATTTTTGTTCTGGGGAATGGCTTCATTTGAATAGGAATAAACTAAAAATTTTCTGTGTAAAAACACCATTCATACTTTATGTTGTTCATCTTCCCATAAATGGCATTCAGATTTACGCATATCATAGAAACATAGAATAGTTAGGGTTGGAAAAGACCTTAAGGTCATCTAGTTCCAACACCCCTGCCATGGGCAGGGACACCTCACACTAAACCATGTCACCCAAGGCTTTGTCCAACTGGTCTTGAAGACTGCCAGCAATGGAGCATTCACAACTTCCCTGGGCCTGACCCATTACAGTGCCTCACCATCTGTACAGTAAAGAATTTTTTCCTCATATCCAATCTAAACTTCCCCTGTTTAAGTCTGAATCCGTTACCCCTTCTCCTATCACTACAGTCCCTCAAGAAAAGTCCCTCCCCAGCGTCCCTATAGGCCCCCTTCAGATACTGGAAGGCTGCTATGAGGTCTCCACGCAGCCCTTTCTTCTCCATGCTCAACAGCCCCAACATTCTCATCCTATCTTCATATAATAGCTTACTGGTAAACCATTAGCAACAATCACTCTTAAACAGATGAACACTTGGGTGAACTTAGCAAACAGCTTAAACAGCCATCATATGCAGCCTTGACTGTGTTAGTTCATAAAGAAAAACCTCATAATGTGGTCATACAAGAATATTTTTACTCAAGTGGGTTTACACAATCCTTGGGAGAGGCACTCCTTAAACTTTTCTTTTTCACATATAAATATTTCACTAAGTGTTTAAAATGAAATTGTTGGGCAGGAAAAAAATAATACTTCTTCAGAACATACATATATGCTGATTTGATATTTGTAGACTTTGCCACAGAGCTGTAATAAAATACAAATTTACCTGAAAAATGGAAGATAGCCAACCCTTTATGGGAATTCATAGATAAGGAATTGGTTTTGACTGTAAATAGACTCAGAGGACTGGAATAGCTCCTTTTGCAACTCTTACAGAAGTTAGCAGCTTTGTAAACATTTCTGCAGCAATTAGCCTGTTTCAGTAATTTATATCTTGTTCATGTGATAATTTTTTCTGATTCCTACTTTATCTGATCCTGAACTCTATCACTGGTTGTCCTTACAGCTAAAGCATTTATGTATTTTCCATGCCTTTTCAAATTAACATGCTTTTCATCTTCTTTAGTGTGTTCACTTTAAGCAGTTACCTGCTCAAAGCACCTTTTCTTTTTCTTTTTTATTTCTACTCTGAGATGACCAAAACTCTGTGGCTAAACACAGGTATCTAGCAGAAACCTCTGATTCAGAGCATAGCTCCCTCATTGTGCAACAGAAAGAGGCACCTGCCTTAGATGAGGCAGACTATGAAAGTCTACTGATTTAATCAGAAGAGTTTTGTCCTTATTATGCAACCTATTTTTTCTGTTTTCTTTCTCATGGACAAGAGGTGCATTTTTTGTTAGTTCAAGGTCAACTAAAGCAGCACCAAAATGTAGAAAATAAAATGTACAAATCTTTCCTACTAGAGATTTACAAATAAAAATAGGATATAACATTTCAGCAATCACTTGTAGTATCCCTATGGATAGCATCACATGGATGCTGTTCTATAGCTTTTTATAGCATGAAGTGTAGGAGTTATGGAATATGTATGCTTTTAGTAGCCCATTCCCAGGAAGAAGCATTGTACAATAGACCTTGGAATTAAACAGAATAAAATAGCCTCAAGAAGTCATGCTTTAAAAAATATTAATGTCATTACTCTTTCCAAAATGCTCATACATTGACTCACAGTATAAATACAACTAGCTATATGCACAGGTAAGTGTAGCATAAAAAACAGATTTACTATTTAACCCACTAGTTTCTTTTGTACAGGTGTAACAAACTTGACCTCACAGAAATGTGACTGTTTTCAGTTAACATTTCTAAACAACAACAACAACAAAAAAATAAATTAAAAAAATCACCTAGTGTGATAAAATGTAAAGGAAATATTTAACATACATGAGGACCATTCCAGTGCTAAGCTATTGAAACTGTTTCATACACAAGCTATAAACTAAATGAAAGGTATCTGAAGTTCTTGAAATCAGTGCAGCAAAAAAATCACCCTATTTTAAAAAAAGAATTCAAAGGTGCAATAGCCATGATTAGCTGTGCTAAATCCACTGAATCATCTTTTCATTGCTTTCTCCCAGTCTCATCTTTGAACTGCTTGTCTCTTTCTGTTTGAGCTTGGACCAGTTCTCTTCAAGGCATTGACCAGTGGTTATTTCTGACCTCAGTGACATTGGAATAGCTCAGTTGTCTTCAGCAAGTCACTTTCGATTCACAGAGCTTTGAGCTCAGCCTGCTATATATTCTAGAAAGCACTCACAAAACTACACTGACTGAATGAATGTTTTTATAACCACATTCCTTCTTAAGGTAAGGGTTGTTTGGCTTTTTTTAACCTGTGCTCTCCTGTACTAAACTTCAGCACAGATCACAAGTTTAGGGACATTTTATAATCCTCTGCTCAGTGATATGACTGCTACTGGCACATGTTGATGTTGTCTGAAAAAGATCTGGTGGCAGATGCTCCAACATCACTTCAGAATTCTGCTCACGGTCAGGAGCTCAACATCACTCTGAGCACATATCGCAGCCCAGCCAATAGCAAACCCTCCATAAATATGGAGATTGAACAAGGAGCAAAAGCCCTGCTTGAGAAAGAGGGCTTTATTGAAATTCTTCACTGTAGGGGTGGTGAGACACTGGCACAGGTTGCCCAGAGAAGCTGTGGCTGCCCCATCCCTGGCAGTGTTCAAGGCCCAACTGGATGGGCCTTTGAGCAACCTGGTCTAGTAAAAGGTGTCCCTGCCTGTGGCAGGGGGGTTGGAACTAGTTGTTCTTTAAGTTCGCTTTCAATCCAAACCATTCTGTGTTTCTATAATTCTTCTCCTGCTAAGCAGCACCAGCATCACTGAGTGATAAAATTAACTCAGAAGGGATGAAGCGCCAGATTGCGTCACAGGAAGGAGAGTCAGGAGAGCTGCGTCAGCTTCTGTATGTAGGTGTCGTAGGTGTTGTGACGGAGAACGAAGTGAGGTCAGAGACGGCTGTGTCATAGCGAAGGATGACTAAGGTAAGTAGGGGAGGAGCTGCCTGTTGCAGATGGCTCAACGGGGAATGAGGACAGCAAGTTTTGACGGTTTTGTGGGGTGTTGCATCTTCTGCGAAAGAAAAAGCCCAGCAACTCCTCACAGAAATCTATAGGAAATGAATGGAGGGAGGTGTGTTTGGCACGTGGGAGGTTATGTGAGGAGCTGTGGGGGAACAAGGAGAAAGGAGTCTGAGGCAGGCAACGTGAGTCACAGCACCCACCACGAGAAGAACGTGAAAAGGCAGTAAGCAAGACTAAGACTACACATGAATATTCACAGGGAGGAGGTGGGAGAAAGAAGCTGAATGACTAAACTACAAGTGTTTAAGATTTGCCAAATACAGTGCGCTGTGCCTCAGCCTGAGGATTTATTTTTTGTCATGAGCTTCAACCCCCAATATCTTAATCTGCCAGCAAATTGCACAGCTGCATGATATTCACGTAGAGCTGCCTAGAGCGTGTCCATGGAAGCATTTCCCTGTTTTATTCAATGCATGGCTCCTTTTTAGTGTTCTCCAGCATTATTCCCATCTGGTGTATCTTGAAACAGGTTCACTTTCAACAGATATGCAACAGCTGGATGGTCATGTGAGAAAATTCATCTCTTTGAGTGGGCTGTGCCTATGAGGTATGTCCTCACTCACGCAGCAAGATGCCCTTAGTGGGACAAACAGCCTAGAGGATCAGAAGTGGGTTTTAAATTCTGGAGGCCTTTACCTTCCTGCTTGCTATTTCATCATCTCAACCAGATGGATGGAAGGTGAAAGCTGTTACAATCTGAATGTTACTGTTCAAGAGGGTTTTATGAAATGAGCTGGGGCATTCAGCCAAGCTCCAAGTGAAAATGTGTCAGCAGTGCAATTGACACCTGAGCTGTTAATCTTAGTTGCCAGTGACTGCAGTGGATTTTGCTTCATGGTGTTCTTTTTTGCTGCAAAAATATCACTGCAGCACAAAAGATCTGTCTACAGAAATCTACAGTTTTCTCTGACTCTCAATTCTGTATTTAAAATCAGAACTTAAAATAATAGGCATGTCTATAGGAATTGTATTTGTTGCAATATATAGAACAGAAACTAAATGTACTATTTGTTTTTACCAGCAAATAGAGAGAACCATGCCTCTGTATCAGGTAAATTTACTGAAGTATGCATTCATTATTCTTAAATCACATATTTAAAGGCTGACACTCTAATCTTTAACAGATCTGGTGTAATGCTACAGTCCCAGCTGGAATCAGGAAGGAAGTTGGATGCTTTTCCTTTTACAGGCTCACATGTACTCTACTTGTGCTTGCTAAGTGAAATACTACTTAGAATAGGAATTGGTACCATCTAGTACCAACTTAGAATAGGAATTGGTACCATCTAGTACCAAATACTGGTATGACCCAGTACCATGCTGGTAATTTGATAGGTACCATCCTGCACCGATATAAGATTACAATGTAATGAAGAATCAGATCAAATATTTCTGCACACACAATTTTGCACAATTATATCGAAATCTTCAGAAAGCAAAGAAAATGTTTGGAGCCAAAACTTGATAGGAGTGAATGCAGGAGATGTTAGAACACCTGATTCCATTCATTAAACTTACATACTTCTGTGTTCTATGTTGATATAGTTTTAGCCATTTTTTAAGTATATTCAGACAGTCATAACTTCAGGATTATCTCAAAACTATAAGGTGTCTATTTTTACTTCATTTTGTCAAGAACATTGCCGATGGGTTAAACTTACAAGCCTAGTCAATACATAAAAATCACATATCTGTAATAAATGTAATTAGTATACAATGAAAATATTGCAATTAAGCCAGCCAGCAGCTGATCACTGCCTTATTGATAACTTGTTATTAATAACTCTGTTAACAACTTCAGCTGACAGGGAGATTGAGGCTTTCATAAAGTAAATCCATTTGCAGAAAGGTAGCAACATTTATCTCAAATGTCATTGAACTGGATTGAGGCTGCACAGCAGGTGGGCCGGACACCTCGGTTCTCCTTTTCCTTCTAATTGTGCTTTGTGTCTCCTTTGCTTTGCTTTCCAGGGCTTCCCTCACATGGAAGCCAGAGTGCTGGAGGGCTCTGACATGCACTCAAATCTTACCCTGGCAAGAATATGGGGTGCAGCCAAAGTGACCTCAGAGCTGGGACTCATTCCCACGTCCCTCAGTACAGGCACAGTCCTTGTTAGCTCCCACTTAGGTTCTTTGGTTTCATCTTATTTTCCTCATTCTTCTACATGCTTTGCTGGTTCATTAAGACATTTCCCTAGGTTGTTTTAGCATATTCATTGTCCCTTGTGGTAATCTGCTCTAAGACTTTATTTGTTCAACAGTTCAGACTTCACTGCATGTTGCCATTTGCTACAGGAGGAGGTATAGATGGGTTCTTTCTCCTGTGTGTGTGAGCCTAATAGCTGTTCTTTCATGTGGATTCCTCTGAGATTCGCTCTGCTTTTTCAAGAGTGAATCATTGTTTGCATAATGATCATAGCTGTCTATTTGGAGTATTTCAGCACGATTGCAAAATGTGCATGTTGTACTTTGCTGAGCTCTCAGTCCTGCCACTCAGTTCCTTACCCTTCTTTCTCTAGCTCCATGTCCCTCCTCTCCTGGAGCCATCTGTTTTTTCATCTCCACATTGCAGGAGTGTCTAAACTTTTAGCAGAGGAGGACATTAGTGAGCTGAGAATGTCTTACTCTGTACCACATACCAAAAACACACTGTGGTTTGTTCACCAAGGGAATTAATTCAAAAAGTCAGCATGAACTTGCTACCAGGACAGATCTTAGAATAGTATTTTCCTTTCAGTAAAAGTCTCATAAGGACATATTTCAGTAAAATCCTAGCCAATCTGTTTTTGTTTATCATAAATCTTTTTTATTATCTGAAAAACCTATGTCAATGTGATTTTGGCATTCTCCAAAAAATGTATTGCAAGACTATGCAAAGTAGAAGTTAAGCAACATGTTGCCCAGTGCAATTAGCAAGGCACAAACATTGTAATTACACACACACCCATACAGATGCACACACACAGAGGCACACTGCCTCAAAGTAATTACAAAGCAGCACTACTGACTTCGTGAAATGCGGGCTGAGAATAGTTGACACAGAAGGGAATGAGGCATAAAAAGTTCTCTGGTAGGACTCCAGCACTGCAAACAGAGCTACTGCTGTCTCCTCTCTGATTCCCAAAAAAAGTGGCTGCATTCTTCCAGATCATTTTAATGACTAGCAACACATGTTGCT
This sequence comes from Myiopsitta monachus, assembly GCA_017639245.1. Taxonomy (NCBI): domain Eukaryota; kingdom Metazoa; phylum Chordata; class Aves; order Psittaciformes; family Psittacidae; genus Myiopsitta; species Myiopsitta monachus. Next base: position 37,948,935 of record CM029919.1, on the reverse strand, counting down.
GGATGATCTTAGGCATTAGCTTGCTTTATTGTCACAGAGGTTACTCTCAAATATTGGGACTCCCTGAGGATGACTATTGCCTGGTTTCGTCAGAACTCCTACAGCTTCAGTCCATGTTCAGCCCATTCTCAACACTAGAGTCAGGATTTGTCTAAAACCTGGAACAGGAGAGTTAAGGAAAAAAGAAAAAGAGGAAACATTTATAGAATTTCTGAAGAGTTCTGCGAGTCATGGTTAGGTGATTCAGGGGTAAAAAAAGTTCCTACTAAAGAATTAACAGAAAGAGATTTTCAATGAAAGAGAAGACAAATAAGATAAATGAAAATGAACTGACAGCACATGAAGGGAAAAAAAAAAAAAGACAGCAGGTGCTGTCTTAGATTTGTCACTCCTTTCCTTCTTCCTCCAATAAAATTTTACATTTGCTTCAGCAAACACAAGATTCACCAGCTCCAGCTCATACATGGTGGGAAAATCATCTGGCTAGGGCAAAATTCTTTCCAAGAAAACCCTTGGGACAGCACTTAGGACCCTCCATACTTCGGTACCAACACTGTGTTTTACCATGCTGGTTTTCAAATAGCTTACCAGAAAGAAATACGTTTGTTCACTGTAGCCCTGCACCAATTCTTGGCTACAAGCTATTGAGTTAAATCTCCCTCATCCTTTAATTTAAACTCTTATTGTTTGCAGTTCTCAGTGTTCTAAATGTTCTCAGTGTTTGCAGCTTTGGCACTGTTTGTACTGATTGCACTTTGAAGACAATAAAGTCATGTTTTGTGAAATTAAAGAGCACTGTAATTTTTGCCTATCAGCTAAAGCCCTGCTGTGGTACCCACAAACCGCACACAGCAAATACTCAGCCAAGAGCAGACCAACTCTTCACTCCTGCAGTCTCAGGTGCCGCAATTATACGCCATTCAGTTTAAAAGTCCACAATGCTTAGGATTCATGAGAGCACACAGACTACATACAATTCCTCCTATAGACTGATATTCTCTTCTACAGCCAAAAATATCCTCAGAGCACAGAAAAAAAAAAAAAAATTCCTACTCTTCTTCAAAGCAGGTGAAAAAGATGTTCTTCATACTGTGTCCCTGCTACCAAAACAGTGCTCAGGATGTCTTGATAGCTTCTATTTCCCTTCTTGCAAACCTTTTCCAGCTTTTCCTTCCCTTATTCTCACAGCTGTTGTGTAGAAAACAAATAGCAATCCTTTGAAGCTGGTGTTATTCAGCTAACTCAAGGTTAATGTCTGCCATCTACTTCTGAATTTGTCAAAGGTACACTCCAGTCTCATGCCACCTTTGCCTAGACTACAGATGGAAACAATTCTTTCCCAAGAAAAATATCTTCAGTAAGTTCTTCACCTACAGTTTTAGATGGCAAAGAGGGTTTCCCAGGTAAAGAAAGAATTGTGATGTCCATTACATTCAAATCTTTAACCACACAAGGCAAATAATTTTTTTCCACTGGATTCCTAGAAAGCCCACTATCCTCCTATTAGGAATCTCTCCTGTGCATCCTGCCTTCATGTTAATGTCTTACAGAACAACAGGGAAAAAATCGTTTTTTTCTGTACTTTGGGGAAAGCAAATATTAAGTCCCTGTATTTCGTTTCGCACAATGAGAAACACTAGTCATGCAAAGCCATCAAGAATTCCCTGAGGACTTATAAACTTCAGATCCTTTTTAGTAATGCTGCACATACTCATCTGAACAAGCTCTTGATTAGCATCTAGGGCTGCAAGTTTCCACATAGAGAATTCATCTCTCAGCTGTGAATGGAGATGCTGCAGTTACTCAACATAACTGGTGACAAAGTTGAGAATACAATTTACTCATGATTGTTCATTGTTTACAGATACTTAAAAAGAGCAACAACAAGTTTTCAGGAAGAAGTAGATAACGAGAAGAATTACGGAACTTTCTAAAGTGTTTTACCACCCTCTTTTTGGCTTATTTCCCCTAGCTGAAGATGGGACTTCCATAGGCATCTTTCAGCCCCATGAAGATACCTCAGATCAAAGGCACTATGTCCTCTGTTTAGTCAGACTCCTAGGTTTAGAAAAAGAAGGCATATAACACACACAGACACACACACACAAAAAAAAAGAAAAAGATTTTTTTTTTATTTTGTCTGTTATTTGTAGTTTAAATATAAATAGTTACATATGGAAATAAGGTAGAGAAGAAACATGTTCAGAATATGTATTGTATTTAATTTTTCAAAGAAGCACTACTATCCGTCCTGCTTAACATTGAATAAGGAGCCACTAACAACAGAAATGATGATGCCAATAGGATATCATTAAGCCTGAAGACTATTTCTGCTGCTGCATGTCAAGAACCACCTTTGCCCTGAAAGGCAACCTGCTTTCAGTTTTTCATTGTTTTGATCCTTCTAGAACATGCCAGAGTAGTGCTTCCTGAGAATAAAACATTTGCTTCATTTCCAGCCTAAAGGTGAGGTTGAAACCATTTGTTTTTAAACCTCCTGCTGTCACCTATAACTAATGGTATGACCCTGACTACAGAGCTTGAAAGGAGTATACACATTTTCAGCTGCAGTTCTGTTGTTTTTGTTTGGCAACTAGCCAGTTCCTTAAGCTTTTATCTTTGAATACAAAAGGTTATTTCTAGAGATTGAGTGCTCAGTTTATTTTCTATATTTTTATTGTTTTCATCTGCTAGGATCAGTGAATGGACTTTTACTATTTCAAGCTGTTCATTAAGCCAATGTCTCCCAAATCAGAATAGGAAGATTAATTTTCCTTCATCAAGAATGTATGCCAGCAGCTTTTCTGCCATATTACATTTTTTCTTCGAAATAGTTGGTCTGACAAAGTATTGCCATTTTGCCAGAAATGCAAAGGGCCGTTTCTCTCATGGTAGATGTACTGGCACACCAAAACAATAGCCTTGTCACTCTGAAAGTCACAGATCTAAAGGAAATTAAGGCCTTGTAACATATGGTAAATATGAGCTATGCAATTAATGTAACACTTGGTGGTTGGAAGGAATTACACTGCAATTAGATTAGTGTAAGATGTGGTTGAACATGCTGAACTGAGCTGAAAAAAACCCACATGGGGCATGAGCCTATGCTCATGGAAGTCACTTAAAGTTTTGCTACCTGCTTCCCTTGAAGACAGAATAGATCCTGACTTTAAAAAGTCTTACTTACAAATATGAGCTTGACTACACAATATTGCACATATTTCTCAATGTCAACATTCTCTCCAGTGGAACAGGACTCCTCAGTGCCCCCCGATAATAAGCTATTAACGCAAGAAACTATTTTCCATGTACGGCTCATTCTTCTCCCTCTTTAAACCTAGACGTCACAAAGGTGAAAGCCATAGACTTGCATTTTTCAGAATGGCATGTTGTTGTTTTTCCCTGTGCCCAGCTAGTAGGCCAGTAACTTAAAAGAGCAAGAACAAGTTCAGACCACAGTTACCTCAGTGAAGCAACAGCACACACAGTCAGGATCACATTGCCCCAAGCATACTCTTTCCCCCAACTCTGAAACAATGGTACCACCAGCTAGAGCTGCTCAGGGAACCAAACAAAAGTTAAGGGCAAAATGAATCTGTTGTATTCATTATTAAAATTTTGAGGTGCAATTCATCAGTTTCTAAGGAATGGAAATTTACTTAGAACATCAGAAAGGACATTGTTTTCCCATGAGGAAGAATACATGGGAGATGCGCGGTTTGAACTAGTTTCAACACCCTAGAAGTGTATTTTCAGGCACAATGTTGAGGCCATAGTGAAAAGACCTGCTTGATTTAGACTCATCTTGCATCTTGCATGTAGTAAGATAATCAGGCTGCAGAGAGGAAGAAACAGTTTTGTATTTTTTATGTCTACACATGCCAATCACTGAATTTGTACAAGAAATCAACAGATCACAGTAAGACAGCAGAAGCACTTTCACAGACCCCTGATTTGCCCTGCTGGCTTTTCTTCAAAAGATCCTTCCAAAACAGCAATTTGTCTTTTCTGGAAACAGACAGCAACAGGCCAACTGTTTCCTTCCATTAAGAAGCTGAATGTGATTGCTGTCCTGTCTTCACCTACCAGTAAAGAAGGTCTTGTCCCTATTACAACTAAAATTTGATCAAGAATCATGAGCTTTCACAGCTGCATCAGAAGAGATACATGACACTAGTACAAGCTTTTTAAATTTATTTCATGAGGAAGGAAAAACTAAGCCCTCATTTATTAAAATAAAGATACAGTGAGGGTGATCTTAAATGTCATGCTTGGGCCTTTTCAAATGCTCTTAATTTGACAGAAATAAATTAATGTAATTCTCCAATTTTCATGTAGCCCAAGGGCATTTCAACTCTCAACAAATCTTGAAAAAAATATACCAAAAAATTGCTATTATTATCTCAGTTGCCCTAAGGAAGGGAAATTAAAGGGGACATAATTAGTTATTATACATATGAGTATGTAATTAGATATTTAGTGTGATATGTAAACTCTGTCTCCTAATCCTATTGGAAAACAAAACGGTATTCAAATATGAACATGTGAAGCCAGAAGTTGCACACATTTTCTTTCTCACTTAGAGATCAAAGTTTTGATGTGTTTTGAAGGTAAAAATTAAATACATTTTCCTAGTGTTTGATGCAAGATTACTCAAAAACATCATTAAATATCGACATAGTTATGTTTTCAAACATCTATTAGGGATTTGCTCATGGGATCACTGTCTTCTTATGTTTAGCAAGACAATATAAATGTTTTGGCTTATGAAACAGGAAACAAATTGCGTGGAATTTATTTTGTCTCTCATCTGGAAAAAGCTTTCTACTTTGAACACCAACACTTACATAGTGAAGGTCAAGCATGAAGCATGATCCAGACAATAGCATTGTTCAGTTACTTATAAGATCATTTAAGTCCAGAAGTTCAGATGGAGTTTTTTCAATTATACACCAGGGACAAAGAATTGTGTAAGGTTGAAACTCATATCTGAAGAAAAAGATAGAAAGAAAATAAAATTTATTACCAGTGTCTATTTCATATTTCAAAACATGAGGGTTTAGGTGTCTTTTCATTAAATTGCTGTCACACATTCATTTCTAGGTGTTCTTACAACACATTCATTGTTTGTACTTGCAGAAAACAGACTTAATGATTTCTTGGGTCTGTACAAATTATTTTAGAGAGGAACGGGTAGTCAATAAGACCAGTGTATTTTGCCAAGTATTTGGTAGTCAGCTTGAAAATTGAAATTCTCAGTTTGACCTCAGTAAATGATGCTCAGCTTCATAAGAGAGCATGATCTGCTGTACCCACATATTTCAGGGGTCAAATCTTCAGGTTAACTTTCCTGTCTTCTTCAATGCATTAGATTTGCCAGCTGCAGAAGCTCATTAAATCATTTTTTTCAGGACAGAATAGAGAGTAATACACAGTTTTATGGAAACAGAGGCCCTGCCTACTTTTCCAAAGTCTGATGCTTCTGCTTTCTATGTCAGTAGGAACATTTTTCAGGCCTAAACAGCACAGATTCAAGCTCAGCGTCATTCTATTCAGAAAATCCCTAACCTGCTCGTGCTTTTCCCAGGATTTTTTTTTGCTGTTTCTACAGATGTTGTGAAGGGGGAGCAAATGGGCATGAGAGAAAGCTGTGCATGAAAGAGAATGGGGATGAGAGGAGAATGCAGGAAGACAAAAAGGTAAGGGAGGAGGGATAGAGAAATAGAGAAAATAACATCAATTTGAAGTAATAAGTGCAGGTTTCACTTGGCTAATTTTACACAGACTTATTGCTGTCAACTAAATAAGCAATTGTCAGAATATATATGTTTCCTTCTAAAGAAATTTAAAATTATTTTGAAATTGTTTCTAACATGTCTTAGTTGGATTTCCTCTTTTTTTTTCCCTAATCAAGCTGAAAGTGCTTGGATGGGAGAAGGGTTTAGGTAAGCAGATTGTAATTACTCCATTAGATTAATTTTGTTATAGATTCAGTCTTTTCTCAGCAGAAAAGTCATGATATCTCATCACAGTCTCTATCCATATCACAATGAATGATCTCATTATACTTGGTACCCAATTTCCTTTCATGACAGATCCTCAGCTTATGCTGGTTGGTATAACTCTGTTGAAGGATCAGACTTATGTCTATATTAGATTTGGAAATGTATATTAGATTTGGAAATGTCCCATAGAAGAACTAGGTATAGATTTATAGCATCTTGAAATAGGTATTATAAATTTAAAGCATTAAAAAATGAATCACATTCAATTGTAATCTCACATATATCACAGCACTGTAACTTCTGTGTCCCATGTAAGTCATTTTTGATTAACACCAATACAAATTAAATGAGAATCAGACCAACACATGGTCAGCACTTGCAGATATGTGGGACTTCATCTGTATTGGTCATTTTTCTACCAGGCTCAAACCTGTGTTTGCACACAGAGCATGTATTACATTAAAATTTGGGGAACTCAATGCACTTTATGAAGACTAATGGATGACACTTTACAAGTCTATTGAGTAAGGATTACTGCTACTGTTATTTGTCATCTATTGAAGGTTGCAGTGGATTTGGGTTTATTGATTGATGTGCTATACTGCATTTTCTCTTGAACTCAGAAATTGAATGGGTGCCTCTGTTGCCAGTTGATGTGGTTTAAGGAGCATTAAAAAGGCATTCTGTAGTTTCATGTTTCTCTTTTCTATATTTAAACAACAAACATTGATGGTGTGCTCCCTTACCAGGCACATGAGAATACCACATATGAATAGATTAGAAGCAGTCCCAAAGAAATACAATCTAGGAATTGGTTTTAATGTCTTTCTTTTAGGCCTACCTTCTACCATCCCTATCCATGACATCTGCATTCTTCCCTTATTTTTCTGTTACCTCTCACACAATACCCACAGCAACCGAAGACATCTTAGCAGCAGCACATGGCTGTGACCCCACTTTGGCTACTAACATCATCATTCACTTAAGAATCACTGTCCTTGTCAGCCTGAAGACATGAAGACAGAGTAATTTTCTAACCACTGTATGGCTTTGGTCCTGGTTTGCAAGTGAGACATTAAGTACTACATCTATATCGAATGAACAGCGACAGAAGTGCAGGACCAAAGCTTGCCCTAACGCTGATTGTGGAAACCTCATCAGTTAGCTGTGAGCACAATCCCCAGATTCCCCTTAAGCATTATGATTTCAGCTTGCCTGGTGCACACGTCAAAGCCAGCAGCTTTTGAAAATGCAACACTATTTCTTTCACACCTCTTTCCTTTGAAAATGAATAGATTCATCATGTCATACAAAGCTAGTGCTTCAACAAGGGAAGGGAAGACAAGTCAGTTCAGCTTGCATCAGACAGTTAGCATCAGCTAACATCCAAGCTCACCCACTGTGACTGATGATGCAAACACACATGGTACAATCAGACTTCACATTGCGATTTCTTGTGATGGAGGATGACTCCTCATATATGCATGGAGCTTGTAACAAGCCTAGCACCCTATGTGTTTCCAAATGCAAAACTGTCACAGAAATAAGTAGGAGATCTCTCTGCAGAGGATCAAGATTATTTTTAAACTCTGTGATGAGTTGACTACAGCCAGCAGCTAAGCCCCATACTGCTGCTTGTTCACTCCTCTTAACCAGTGGCATGAGGGAGAAAACAGAAGAAACAAAACCAAGAAATCTTTTGGGTCAATATGAAGAAATAGGTGAAGAGGGTAAAATAAATGATCCAAGGGCAATCACTCACTGCCTTCCCCAAGCAGATCAGTGCTCAGCCAGTTTGTGAGCAATGGCTACATCCCACACCAGCCACCCTCCTCTATCCCGTTTTTATTGCTGAGTACAAGATTATGCACTATGGAGTATCCCTTCGGTCAATACAGGTCAGTTGCAGCGACTGTGTTCCCTCCCATTGTGTGCACATTCCCAGACAACTTGCTGCGGGGACAGAGTGGGACAAAGAAGTCTTGACACTGTGCTAGTACTGCTCAGCAATGGCTAAAATGCTGGAGTGTTATCCATATTTTTTCGTCACAAATCCAATACATAGAACCATATGGGCTGCTATAAGAAAAATGAACTCCATCCCAGGTGGACTCAGCACACTACAGTATTACAAAGAAAAAATTCATGCATATGAGAAATTGCCAAAAACAAAGGAAGATGAGTCTGAAATCTGTTTCTTGACCCTTGCCCAAGGTATCAGGCCATGCACCTAATCACAACCTGCGCTAGGTCTCAAAGCAGATTTTTTCTGTAATGGTACTGCCACCCACCTACACTCTTGATCCTCTCTTAATTTTCCACTGCGTGTCCCTCTTCACCTCAAACTTTCATTCTCTTTTGAATAGCAACCTGAAAAGCCCTCTGTCATTTTTTTTTTTTTAGTGGAGCTCTCAGTCCCACTATTATTGATGCCAGAATAAACGGAATGAGAAGACAAACTGACAGTAAGCAAGAACCCATTTAGTTCACTAGAATTATTCCCACTGTAATGCACTACTGTTAGTCAGACATGACTATGGCCTTATATCATTGGCTTTTCTAAAATTTCAAGCTTTAAGAAATCACTGGTAATTAGGAATTCTCATTAACTTGTCTTTGACTGTGGAAAACAGAAATAATGGAATTCTATACCTGATTACCAAATATTATAAATCATTGCATGTGCTTCCGTTAAACATTTTTGTGGAGCAACTTCTTTTCTTAAAGTCCTCTTCAAACACTTCTTTTTAATTTGCTATTCGAGTGTACACAAATGTTAGGGAAACAAGTTTAGTATTTTAAACCAATGTTCTCTTTTATAGGACAAGTTTATTTTCAGTTTGCAGACAATAGACAAGTCAGTTGAGATTGATTCTCTATTTCTCGATCTGCTTACACTGTGTATGCTACATTTTAGAAGTAAGAAGTAATAATTTTTTGTTTTAATAAAAAAGTGGAATAAATGTATTTTTTCTGGTAACAAATATATGGTTTAAAAAGTTAACAGTCATTGAATCCACAAAATGGACTCAGCCTTGGCATTTCAAGATGCCATGGCAGGGGTGTTGAATTTGCAGAGAGTGCAGAAGAATCAAAAAAAGACAATTGAGGGAGCTGTGAGTGTGACTTCAGTGTGACTCTGACAGTAACAGTAGTGGAGCTGTAGTCCTGAAATTTTACTTCCTTTAATGTGCTTTCCACTTTGTTGACACATACACTACAGACTGAAAATAAAAGATCGATGTTTAATCTTTAATGGTGGTCTACTCCAGGGAGGAAAGTTTTCTTATTATTATTTTCTAGAGGGAAATAACTTTGGGAATGCAAGCTCTCTCCTTAATGTGTTGAAATGAGGATATTTAAGAGATTCAATGAGCCAGAAAAAAATTAAGGCAAAGCTCAAAACTGGACAGGAAATAAAAGTATCTGGCACATTTTTGTAACAAAATCAACTAGATTTAATTGCAGTGCCATTAAAGATTACAGGAGGCAAGCTGATCCACAAGCAATTCACAGGCAAACAAACAAAATCAAGGGATGATAACAAACCATGGACATATTTTTATAGTAAGTATCTTTACAGCAGAGACTCATGTCAAGAGCTGAGCAATGAGAATATGTGTGTTTAAAACACTTTAAGAGCGGCACTATTTGAACTGTATATCTGGTTGTCACAGGTGGCTGCATGTTTGCAAAATTTAGCTTCTGATAATTTCACTGCAGGTTTTAAAGTCATCTCCCAGTATGGAGAATGAAAGTAACCATCTAAGGATCATACAAAATGCGAATCCAATGAATGTACCGTTTCTTTTACTGAAGTTTAATTTGGTAATTGTATCATAAAACCACCATCTGCCTCATGTCCTAGAGGCAACACAGGGAGAATGCTTAATTTGACCATCCATTTATAGCTCATGTCAGGCAGGTTTATAAACTCTTGTAGGGCTCCCTTCATATACACACAAACCATTGAGTACTTCTTCCCAGAGCATTCCTTTTTAATTCAGATAGAAAATTTCAAGAAAAGAATCACAACTCTCTATTTTCCAGAAAAAATCTTGAGTTCAAACATGACAACATGATATGACATATGCACCAATTTGTTAACGACCTCTTTCCTGCTTTCAGCTTGTGTATGAAAAGAAAATAACATTTGAAGCCAGGCCACACACACTGAGATATTAAACTTACTTCACTTATTTCACTTATGAAATGTAAAAGGTGGTCCATTCTCCAGAAGCACTTGCAAGCATCATGTACATCTCTGAGGCTACCAGAACCCTTCAGACACGTATCACCCCCTAAATTCTGGGAAAGCTGATGACAGTAGAAGAACATGTTAATGACATTTCCATGAATGCAGTTAATGGCATTTCCATTCTATCATTTACTATTAGCATTTGATCAATACTTTTGATCTGAATGAGCAATGTCTTTAAAAATCTTGACCATATTACAGATGTTCATCAGCTTCTGCATATGGTGATTTGGGACAAAATACCATGTGTAACTTACCAGATGGTCCAACCAAGTTCTCCACCATCTCAGACTATTTTATCTGTACTATCCCAAATATGCATTTCCCAGGAGAAGGGAAGTAAGGGGCTTGTGGTCCCCCATGAACACTGTCTCATGTTGCACATATGCTCTAAAATAATTTGATTTGTTTGTAAGTCAGGCTTCTCTCCTTCACAACAGCTTCAGATTGCTTTGGGACCAAAGCTGTGTCTACCCTTAGCCTCTCACTGATTTTCAGAACAAATGGCATCAACTGTTTTTTCTATTGTTGTAGGCACCCCTGGTATAAGCAAACCAGAAACAACCAAGAAAGAAAAAAAAAAGCCAGCACTTGAATCAGTAAAAATTGCTTCTGTTTGTTATTTTCATTGTCTGGACTTTTTAGATTAAGGACTTCTTGAATATGTTAACTCACATCCTCTCTCCCATCTTCTAGTGATGACATCTGCAAGTCAAGCTTGATGCATGATAAGATAGAAGCACTGAAAATTTGACTTACTTCTCCAGAGTATTAGTCTTCAGATAAATAGGAAATTCAATTTCATAGAGCTGACAAGTTGGTATATTCTACCAATAAAATAAGTAAATGCTTACTGGATCCACTGAAGTTTGAATATGATTGATTAGCTTTTTCTGAGCTCTTCTGTGTGCCATTTCCTTAGTTTTGTGGGAGTTGGAGGAGAAAAAAAAAAACAAAAAACCAACCAAAAACCAATACTGCTTTTGCAGTACTGCTTATCTTTTCTGTATATTCACTCAAAAGGAATGCCCCTTGTGAATTCATTAATTCACTAGAGGCTTTATGGCCCCGGAGAAGGAAGGATAGTAACTTATTTATGGAAGCCTAGCGAATTCAGGTCTGTGGGATTTTGAACGTTAGTCAATGCCATTTTCCTGAGTTCTAACTCATATGCTCTTTAGTCCAAAGTGAGGAAGTTAAGTTAGAAAACTGCCAAGCAGCAGACTTCTAAAAGGTTATGGTCTCAAGGGCAAGAGACAATCTCAGGGACCAGGCAGTAGTGTAATTCTTTTTGCCAAGAACTCTAATGTTTGCACACTCAACTGCAATGGAAAGCAATGAGGCATAGGACTGCTTGTTTGAAAGTGGATGCTGGCTTCTGGATTGTCATCAGCATCCTCAGAAGAGTGAATATGACATTCCAGGAAAGTGTGTTTATTAGTGCTTCTTATACTTAGATAACATGTCTTATGACAGTGACTTCTGTTTATATGTATGTTTATTTCTATTACCTTCACTCTAGCCTTTACAAGCTATCAGAGACTGTTTTATTCCCTACAGTTCCAGGTTTTATTGCTCTTATGATATAAGCTGTACAATGGAGTTACAGTCCAAACAATGTTTCCCTGGAGACGTAGATTCTGTAAATTTCATATTAAAGTTTGGTATTTTGACTTTCAGACCATTTGCAAGTCTAAAGTGATTCTTGTGCTTAAATATGGGTGATGATCCATCTTTGAATAATTTCAGTAAGATTCTTATGTGACCAAGTAGTCTAGTATACATTCTAACTCTCTTATTGACTATTATGGGATTTTTATGATCATAAACAACTCAGCTTAGGAATCCCCATGAAAAAAAAAAATCTTGCTTTTTAAGGGGCATGGTTTCATCACAATTTTCAAAATATGTAAGGAATCTAGGATGGGATTGCTTAGAGAAGAGGGATAGATTTTGAGTAGAATTTTCCAAGGAGGCTAACCCCCAGGATATTTTATTGCAAGGTTCACAGTAAATGACATTTTTTCCATAGTTTCAGCTGCTGAAATGAACACTTATAGGAATGTGTAAGAATCTTACCTTTCATTTTAAGTAAGTTACTTTCTAGAAATCATGATTACGGAAAAGTTATGAAACTGAAACCATGTTACTTCTCAGCACTTACAAAACCAGAAAGAAATGCAAAGAATAAGGCATTCACTTAAATTGTAAGGTATTTAATCCTTCTCATTACTTTTGCAGGAGTGAATCATGATTTTAAACTTACACAGTTAGTAACACTTATTTTCAAAACCAGAGTTCTGAATATCAGAAGTTACTTAGGCACTGCATTTATACACATTTAGTCTCAACTGGTTTTTTGTCTCTGGGTTACCTTGGCAGAATTCCTCCTTTTGCTATTAATTTACACAGGAGATTTGTACCTAGATTTTCCGGACTAGTCTGAAGCCTTAGTACACTCCTTTGCTGTTCTGTTATTTTATTCACTTTTAACCCTTCGATTCTCCAATTAGTTAGCTATGGGAAAAGTCACAGATCAAAGGGTCATTGTACCCTCAGAAAACTGACACCCTTTGATCACTTGAGAGTTGCTTTTCTCAGGCCATACTCCCCCTCTCCCACATTCTCTCTCACACACATGCAGTTTATTCCAAGCAGATGTTAGCTAGTGCATCTGCCACCTTCCTTCTCAAATGACTTGTGGAACCACATCTGTTCACTATGAGCTACCCATCTTTGAGGTCCTCTGCCTGTCCACTTCTTCTTACTGCGTGTTTTCATCCTTGTCCACTTCCTGCATCCCACACATTCTTCTGTCTCTTCCGTTTACTTCCCATCGTCATCTTCCTGTCTTCTGTATCTGTTCTAAGCTGCCATCTTTTTTTCTGCTCACTATCTATTCTCATTTTTAAAAATGCTGAGCAAGAAGAAGGCTTAACATTTGGTAATTGTAGATAAAGACAGAGAGATTAATTTATTTGCCCAAGGCCACGGAGAAATCCTGTGGCAGAAAGGTAAATAGATTTCAGCTCTCTATGACTCAACAGACTCATAAAAGAAGCCTTATTTGAAGAATATATTTTAAACATCAAATCAAAGTTTGAGTCCAAATTAAAACAGCTCAAATTACAGGGCTGTTTTATCTCCTGGCTTCATCTTAGCACTCTTAGGCACACTGGCTGTGTCTCAATTCATCAGGTGGGGCATGCCGCAGTGCCTGTCTGACTCACATGCCTGGCTTTTCTTTCCTTTAGTCTCATTTACCATGGGTGATGTACACACCCAGACCTATGAGCTGAGGGGTGTAGTATAGAACTAAACATATAGGGATGAGTGTCAAAGCTCAAGTTGTCCAAGAACTGTCTTTGAAAAGTACAAAGTTCTGAAGGACTTGGTCTCTGTCAAATTAATCAATGAAATATGATCAAAACTTTTTTTTGTTGTTTAATGAAGAGATTGTTTTTCAAAACATAATAATTCATTTGTGTTAAGAAAAGCCACCACTTTACCCAAGGTGTCATTGGTATGGCTTCTAGGTAGAGTGTAGGTGTTTGCTTATATAAAATTTCTTAATGTAGTGACAAAGAAAGAAAGCTGTCTACTTATGCTGTTCAAAACAGAATCTAATTTTGCTTTCTGCTATACTCCAATCCATAATATCATTATCCTTGGCATGAAGCTACTAGAAGATTTTGTCAGCCTGTCCATAAAGATTAGCTCTGCAATACCATTGAATTCTAGGGGCTAAGCCAGTACTTTGGCCAGACACAGGGCCTCTGTTCTTGCAGCCACCAGAAAAACTTCCCTTAGAAAAACAACAACACAAGTTTATGATTCACTTTCAGACTTTGTCCACCTAAATGACTTGTTTGTGCACTAGGGAGGGAAAACAAGAGATTCCACAAACTCGCACACACAGCATGTCCTTGTTTATGTCTCTTAACTATATAATAAGTGCACACGTAAATATGTAAGGGAAGGGCCAGGTGAATTCAAGGTAGCCATCTTCTACGCTGAAGAGGCACAGTCTGCTATAAATGAAGGTTCAGTATCTGAATTTAATATTAAACTGTGCAACAGAGGGAAAAGTTGTGGAGTTAGGTTTTTTGGTGGTTTTTTTTTCAGTTTTGCTTTTATATTTAAATCCTGAAACCTGATCTGAACTGAAAGCACAACTACGGCTCATAGCTCAGGGAAGAGTATAAGGGCCAGAAATTCAAGACACTACTTTTTCCTCAGAGGTTTCTAGTTTAAAGAGACTGCACAGTTTACCAAAGTTTCAAAAGAAGTTGAAACGTCTGCTTATCTCCAATTTCCTACCTACTATGTAAAGAAAGACTCAGGTTTGTATTAAAGTGTTCTAAAAATCTGTATACCCTTCTTTAATTCCGATTAGTCTTTTGTTGTATTCATTTTCTCTTAACATGTCTTTGCATCTGTGTTCTCTTCCCTGCATATAACATTTTAATGAGAAATATCCACTCACTCAAAGAAACCGGCTACAGGAAAAGATAATTGAGGATGTACAAAAGACTAAAATCCAGACTAGTAAATCGGAGATATTGAACCCTGCCAAAATCCTCCTGATATTTCTAGTGAATTTGAAAGAATCATGAATGGAAAAACCAAACCAAATATCCCCCCCCCCCCCAAAACAAAACAAAACAAAACACACACACACACCCAAAAAAGCAACAAAAACACCAACAATAAAACAGAAACAAAATCCACCAATTTCTTTCTTTTGACAAAGATTCAGGTAGAGATCTGTAATGTTCACAAGGTGTTTTTTTACTTTATGGTAGTATTCAGAAATCCCAGATCACAAAGGGGATTATTTTCTGTCTTAATAGGCTGACAATCTGAGATGAAGTAAAATCACATGACATGCTCTTAGGGATACAGTAAGAGCTCTTTGAGGACTTTTACGAATATAAAATAAAAATGAAAAGGAGATATGACTGAGGATCAATGTAAAGGAATGGCAGAGGCATAAATAGACAGTCTTTAAGGAAGCTCCTGCTAAAGTTGCGGGTACAACAAGCATCAGGAAATATAAGAGGCCTGGAAAAGAGTTGTTGGAATCTTGAGCAGACAGGGGAATACATCATTAATGGAGCAAACAGCAGCTGATTTAATCTCTTATCACAAAAAAGGGAAGATAACAAAAATATTTAATTTTAAGGAAGAGACAGAAGCCGAGGCTAGAACAGAGAAGTAGCAAGTTACTAAATACACTGGATATATTCATGTTGTAGGAGCCTGATGAATTTCACCCAAGAATGCTGAATAAACCACACAAAGTGATCTCTGAAATGTTAAGAGTCCTCAAGAGCAGGAGACACTCCAAAGAAGTGAAGAAAGGCAAGCAGAGAATGAAATACTGATGAAAAGTTGAAGGAATTTAGAGGAAAATGAGTCAGTTTGATTTCTTAGCTCTTCTGGAATACCAAAAACCTTTATTGGTCAATTTCTTTGTAAGGATTGAAAAATAATCAAGTGATAAACCAATGCTGATTTGTCAATAAAAACTGTAACCACTAGTGTTAGGCACAGAGGAACTTCTTCCAGATACTTTCAAAGGCAGCTATTTTTCATCACTAGCTAGTGGAAACATAGGCACATATTTTAGGAGGACAACTTTAATAAGCATCTAAATTGAGGATGTTTAAATCAGGAAAGCTGGATTTAATACCTTGGTAATGAAATTCAGTACATTTCTAGCTTTCTCAGATATTTTCAAAAGTGCGAGTTACAAAGCACTTGGAGGAATAGAAGTTGAATGATCTAAATTAATTACAGACATTACTTAAAATTGCTTGATGAAACTCAATAAATTGTGTACAGAATACTCTGAGAAAATATAACTCCATTCTAGAAATACAAAATAAGAAACATGATTAATTGCCATGCTGTAAATAAAGAAGAAAAAAAGAGTGATTTATAAATTGAATTTATGGCTCTTGAAGAAAAAGCAACTCTTATTCTGATTTTAATGAGTAGCTAGACAAATATCTTTCAGGGAGTGTTTGTGTATTTGCTACTCCAAAGGGGGATGCTAAAAGACTTGTTGAGATCGTTTTGACTTCTATATTCCTCTGTTACAGAAAGTAGGCAAGGAGAAATACAGGGTATGAATCAAAAGCTTTATTTTTCTCATGTGATAGATGAGAAATCAAGCTATATAAATGGAAAGGAACCTACATATGGCCATGAACTGGGGATGGGATTCAAATCTGCTAAGTCATAGTCGAGTTTAGCCACAAAAACACCCTCTCTCTGGCTTTTGTATTCAATTTAGATATGCATTCAAACATCTGGATGTTTATCGAAAGCCTATCAAAAGTGATCTTCCCATTCAAACTACATCCCTTTGCGCAGCAGGGCACCTCCCCCTCCTGAAGGAAGAGCTACCAAGTCCCATTCCCTCTCACACCTCTCACTCACAACCTCCTTTTAGATATTCAGCAAAGAGTCTTGCTGTACCTCTTTAAACCTGCTAGGCCTGACTGTCTCACAGATTTCTGGGTGATAACAAAGAAATCAGTTTGCACTTCGGACCATATTAGCCCTGAGGTGTGTTTCAGGTTGGTTGGAAGAATCAAGGGGAAGGCTCAGGGCACTGGCAAGGGCAGGCACAGACCCTGGTGTTCAGAACATGCTCTGCTCATGTTACAAGAAAGCTCTGTGAGACTTAAAAATCTGTGTCTGTCAGAAACTTTCTGTTCAGACAAAAGCTAACCCAGTTATGTAAGAAGGTGTTAAATGTACATGGAAAAATTATGCTTTTCCAAGAAGCCAGGCAGTGATTACATTTGCTAAATCTGCAGTCATTTTCCAGTAACAAATAAATAATCAAAGACAGCACATTCTGTGAAAAAATAATGATGTTGAACTAAAGCAGGCAATTGCCATTTCAAATCAATAAAATGTAGTTCCTTGTATTTTCATGTTAAATAAAAACAAACACTTGCCCAAAGAAAGCAACAGCTAAGCTGTTTGTTTTTATATTCACTTGGATCCTCAGATCTCTTCCAGACAGACTTGTGGATAAACAGGTTTATTTATGCAAAATCTGCTCATTACTGCAGCAGCTATGTCTATGGCATTCTGGTTTCAGATGAAATTGCTCTTCAGACATTTGTTTGTTTAAAATTAGGGGGTGCACAGACTAATGGACAAAAGCAGGGGGCTAAAGTGACTAACATGGGGTTCTCAAGTAATTTTTCTCAAATCCGTAGGCTCATCTTGAAGCAATTCATCTTAAAATCCAACCTGACAAAAAGTCAATAAACATTAAATATGCAAACCCATTTTGTCTTTCTGCTTCCTGTTGTGTTTGACAGTATTCCAAATGAAGGTTGCTAATATTGTTTACACAGGGTTCCTGAGAACTGGTAAAGACTACCTCTAAATAACACCCTACTTCTCACCTCTTTTCAATAAACTTCATTTATTCCAGAGCACAAAATTCTTCTGTAACACTGGCCTTCCTCTGTGTCATGTTTGTGTGAGATGGTGGATAATTTAACTATTTTTGCTTAGTCTCTGGAGCTGCATCCATCTTTGAGAACGTCCTGCCCCTCTACTTCCAGGTAAATAGTAAATCACTTTGCATAATGATTCTGTATTTTTATTTCCACCTTCTCAATAGCGAAGTTAATTGGGCAGGAGGGGGGAGACTTGGCAGACAATAGTACACAGCCATCTACACCGAACTGACAACTGTATTAAGAGGCTTTTTTAAAAATGTGTTACACGTCACTGGCTTGACATAGAACAGCTGTGTCCAGACAGAGAACACTAAAAAATACCACCTGGCAAGTGATGTATTCTTTATGGGTAACAACTAGTCTTTGGAAGACCAGAGATGTCACTTCTTCTGCTTTGTTGAAGATTGATGGCCACCTATTGAATGAGAATGCACTTTTAAAGTGGAAGGCATCTTATTCAACTAATGAATACTCTTATTCTTATATATGGCACAGGTAGAATCCAAATTCAGAGGATGTTCTTAAGTTACAATTCTCTGAATAACCAGTATAGTTTGGAAGGATTATTTTGGGTTTTTTTTCCTCAGTGGACTTCTTTTTACCACACCTGATAAGCGAATGTTTCCTTCTTGCAAATGGATTAATGCAAATTACCCTTTCTCCATGGGGTATTCCTCATCAATTATAATGACAAGAGAGAAAAAGATCAAAATATTGCTGAAAAGGATGTGAGGTTGGCCTGAAAAACAAAAGGCCTGATGATTTCCAGTGAATGTCTTCTCCTCATGACAGGAGGCCTACAGGTTTTAATTCTAGACTGGTTGCTTTTGTGGACTGCAGTGAACAACCTCAGTGGAAAAAAGAGGTTAAGTTGACATCTAGTCTAACGAAACCTGCAGTCATGAGCTGACACAGAGAAGCAGCTAATCATGACCAAACATCCTTAAATTGTGCAGCCTATATAAAAATCCTCTTTTTTATGCATAATAAAGATCCCATTATTATTTACCCTTTCCTCTTGCATTCATATTTCCCTAGGCTAGGGGAGCCCTATTATTATTATTTCTCCTTTTCCCACTGTCTTTAAAGTTTCTGTTGCATTAACTACCTGGTATGTCTTTTTTCTTCCTTCTGTTCAACATGGGCTACAAAGCAGACCACTGCTTTGACTTTCTTTTTGCTATTCATTTACAGCTTTGTGTGTTTCATAGTGCAAACTTTAATTAGAGTGCACTGTCCTTTTTTAAATAGCAAGGGTGAAAGATAATCCATTTTCAGTGCACTAGCTCACCCTTTTCTAGCCCAGCGAGTGTTTATCTAGTGACACTGCATAGTCCATTAAGAAGCACGTAAATATTCTCTCATTTTACTTCTTATTCTCAGAAAGGAACAAGGAGAGTGTACAAGGAAAGAAGAATAATCTCTTTCCCTAGAACTCCAAGATTTGCCAGTTTCCCTACGGCTATATTTTTGTCTCAGGAATCAACGTATTACATGTTCTAAGGCCCAGATACTTCATAACTACAAATAGCAATTCTTTTCATTAATTTGAAAGTATAATCACATTTATAAATATCCAGCTTGTATAGGAAAAGGCTGATGCTGAACTCGCACTAGAGTCATACTATTAACTAATATAATGTTACAGTAGGGTCACCGCAGGCCTTGAGAGCATATTGCTATATTTGCATGAGAACAAATCATTGAAATAGAATGGTTGTATGATTTAAGGTTGCAAAAACACCCATTCCAACACTTGTACTATCTTTATTTTGCTAGTAAAATAATGTGGCCTTCTCTCATGATTCACTGCCTGTTTTGGTTTACATTTAAAGGGGCTTTTTGTCAATTTGTTAAAAGAACTGGATTGCAAGCTGTGGTTTATATGTTATTCTTCTCAGTTACGTAAAATCATTACAGATTGATATTGCCACTACAGTTCAACTACAAAACAAACAAACAACAGAAACAAAATCTCAATATAAACAGAATTTGAATAGTACTAATAGGAGGAGACTTGAGAATGGTCTGTTTGGCTAAGGAACAAATCACTTTTTGACTATTAAAACTAAATATGGCATTCTTACTACTTTTACATTTAAAAGAAGAGGAGACTTGGGCCAAAACACAGGTATAAAGTTCAAACATCTACACACTGAGTTTTCTATTCACACATTCACATACTGCAAATATGCACACAGTAAGATTGAAGGAAACATTCTGATGTGCAATCTCTGCAAAAAGGCTCCAGATAGCAGACACAGCCTTGTTTTTCCAATCAATCAGATTAATTTAGACCTAGTAAAAACCAATCCAGGAGTGACTAGGCTTTATAACTTACCAGTGTCTTGCTGAAAAACTGTAAAAATAATGTGGAAAATATGGATTTAAATAGAAAAAGTGGCATATCCATAGATAGCGGGATAATTCTCCATGTGAAGATAAAAACTTTCTTTGGTTATAAATTACAAGCAAATCAAAACATTGTTGTCACATGTTGACAAGGTTAGCTTCAATGACCACATCACTGTGTCAGGCATGTTCAAGTTGTCATCACACATTAATGACTTCAAAAAGAAGAGGAGGAATCTGTGCAAAGTATTTCCATCTGTGGGCCTGAAGAAACTAAAGAGTAAGAAGATTAGAGAAAACAAGTAGGATGCTGGGAACAGAGCAGAGTGAGGGCACTAACTCTTGGCTCTGGTGTCCCAACTGAAGGATATGCAGGAACAGAGAACACTCATTAAAAATTATTATTGATTTTTTTATATTTTCTTCGTTATCTTAATCTACAAGTTTACTAAAAGATACATTCATAAATATGTGAATAATATATCAAAGGAAGAATATCACTTTTACTAAAGTAGGTATGACAGGAAAAAAAAAATTGGATTAGTCTCTGGGCTTTGGTAGTAGCAATTTTTTGTGTGATATTGGTATGTCTGGGGTATAATATAGACAGGAGAGCTGTCATGCCTGTCAGACTTATACATTTAACAGACTCTCAAGACCAGAGTTCGTTATGCTCCTCAAGGGCACATGAGGATCCCTGAGAAGCTTGAATTTAGCTGCTAAAACAAGCAGATCTCATGCAGACACCATTACTTTGAGAGATCAGCAAACGGCAACAATGACAAAAAAGAAAACCAGGCTATATCTGTGACCTGCTATAAGCAGGAGGCCACGACATGTGATTTTGCTGACTCCTTTAAGCCTTGACTTACGTGGATATGAATGCAGCAGGAACATTTTGACCAAGGGCATTAGCGCAAACCTCTAGTTCAAAAATACTGGGCTGTATCCATACCACTGAAGTAAGTAGTGTCAGCTGTCATTTTGGTATGTGGGAGGAACTGCTTAGAGACCTGAATCCACCTAGAAACTTTTGGTGCCAGATATGCAGATATGGGCAGAGGATCTCACCTGCACCAGGGTAAGTACCTCTGTATCTAGATAGTATGGGATTGGAGAAGATGCCATAGAATGTCTTCGTGCTGAATACATAGTAGAGATCTTAGCCCCTGTGCTTGCTCCCTAATAGGTGTTCAAGTCAAGGCAACACTGGCACCATCTCATATTCAGAAATGGGGAAAAAGGGGGATAGGAATGGAGTACTGGGTGATAAGGGATCTTATTAGGTAATCAAATAAATAGCACTGAGGTGCTAGTTTTTCTGAGCTATATGGAGTTTATTACTAGGAGGCTGAGGACTTACTTGTAGAGGTGGGAAAATACAGACGAGGCAGACCTGGTCGTGGTTGAGAGTCTATAAAAGAGAGATCATAATTAGAAACTTAGTGGACTTAAGCTGTGCTGAGGTTGAAGAGTCACAAAGGAATGTAATTTTTTAAGTCTTGAAAGGGAAATAATTACAATTGAAAGATGATGCACCTCAACTATTGTACACACATGTATTGGTGGACTAAAGTAGATGTCAGACACGCACACAGCCTGTGCAAAGAGATGAGGCTGCTACAGTGATCATAGAATCATAGAATAAAATCATAGAATCACAGAATCATAAATTCATAGATTCATAGAATCGTAGTTTGGGTAGGAAGGAAACTTTAAAGGTCATCTAGTCCAACCCCCATGCAATGAGCAGGGACACCTTCAACTAGATCAGGTTACTCAGAAGCACCTCCAGCCTGGTTTTGAATGTGCCAGAGATGGCACATCTACCTACCAACTCTCTGAGCAGCAGCCTCTGCTAAAAAGTCTCTCCCCATTTTTCTTATAGGCCCCATTTAAGTTCTGAAAAGCTGCAATAAGTTCTCCCCAGACTCTTCCCTAGGCTGAACAACCCCGACTCTCTCAGCTTTTCCTCATAGGTGGGAAAAATTACCACTGCTTTAGTAATATTTGTGGCACTCCTCTGGACCCTCGCCAACAGGTCCAAGTCTTTCCTGTACTGAGAACTCCAGATTTGGACACTGTACTCCAGGTGGGGTCTCATCAAGGCAGAGTAGAGGGGCAGATTCACCTCACCCTACATTGATCAAATACTTTCCCCAGCCATTAGCCCTGACAGCAGCACATTTTCCAGCAGCCATTCCTAGCAACAGCACCTGCCACACTGTCACAGGTCATGGTGGTGGCTGACCCTGCCAGAATACCAGACATGAGGCTTACACAGACCATAGTTGCCAGGACTACATCATACAGTTTGGAAATTTCTCTTCTAGTTTATTGACAGTAATCTGGGATTTCTGATGTCTACTCTAGTCCACCAATACATGTGTGTACAATAGTTGAGGTACATCATCTTTCAACTATAATTATTTACCTTTCAAGACTTAAAAAATCACATTCCTTTGTGACTTGAACCTTAGCACAGTTTATTGAAGGTGGTTTCCAAATGGCACTGCTGCAATTGCCCACTATGGCTTGCCATTGGCTCAGTTTCCTGCTCAGTTATGCTCCCTAGTGAAAGGACTTGATGCAGTACGGGTTGCCTATCAGCCATGGGCCACACCTCTGGACTCTGCCATTTCTTGTTCATATGTCCTGGGAGGGTAGTTAGCCAGGTGTACTCAGAAGCATAGATCGTTCTTTCTGTGCAAACAAACCTGCAGGAGTAAACATCATATCCTTGGCTCAGGGTGCTTGTGAGTCATCCTTTGTTGATGGGTGGTGGTTTCAAGTGTGGGATCATAGCAAGGGAACTGCTTTGTTTCTGCTTTGCTTTTATTCCATGAAAAGAATATATCTACCATACTTAGCATTCTCAAAGTTCTGTACATCCTAATCCTTGCAACATTCCCATGAGGTAGGCAAGCATCATTAACCCTATTTCAAAAGTTGTGGAAGCCAGAACATAAAAGGATAAGTCATTTGCTCAGGTCCTAATTGCCAAGGTAACTCAGGATCTGAATCCAGAAGAAGTATATCATATGCTAGACAAATTAGTAATGGACTAGACAAACTGCTTCTGAAGCCCTTTCTCAAAAGGTTAAAAACTAGTAGGATGGTTAAAATAGCAGTAGTACGGGCTGTGGCTCTAACTAACTGAAGCTCCAAATTCAAAAGCAATGCCTGCCATCACATTAGGGGATGTTTGGGTTCAGAGCACTGAGTATAGTACAGCTCAGCTTTATGCCTTGCTCTGATTTTACGGTAATATGTTGTTAAAATCTAGCAAGGACCTAATGTAATGAAACTGCATCAAGCAGTTTGCAATTTTTTCATTGTGCCTTGGTTCCCACCCACCACCTTCATCCTTGACTTCCTTTCTCAGGTATCCTATGTCCTCGTTCCCTGTTATTTGCGCCGCCCTTAAAATCTCTCAGCTACTTGCCTTTTCCCTTCCCCAAGAAACTCTTTCTTGACATCACCCACATCCTTTAAGCCACTTAACTGACCTCGCAGGTGCCTCTCCCCCTTTCCTCCCTGAAAACATCCAAGCTGCTTTCCTGTGTGAGGCATCATATCATAGACCTCTCCCACCCTTGCTGCTCACTCTGCAAGAACCTGAGAGTACAGAGGCACAACCTGCTGACCCCAATGGCTGCGTGATACTTCTGCTCATTTGTCTGCCTGTTTGTCAGCATGTCTTTCCACTTGTATGCCTACAAATAGGGTCAGATTATCTGGAGAAAGAAGGGGAAGGGGACCACTGATTTTGTCTGGAATTGGTACAAACACATACAAGGGAATTGGGAAATGCAAAGCAGACCATACTGCATCCTAGGAAAAACTGGGGTGGCTTTGATTTTGCCAGGGAAAAGGCAAATGAGGTTAATCAAAAGGAAAACTTGACCACTCTGACCTATTTTTAATTAAAACTGATAATATCTTGCTCTGCAGCATGACTCTGCATACACGTCATTTCATTTTAGAACCAAAGAAGATAGTTTTGTCCTTACAACTACTTCGTTCATTTGTATATTTAATGCCAAATCAGACGCATTTAAATTTTCTATTTAGCTGCACACTAATTTTGACAAATTGTAATACATAGGACACAAAGAAAATACCAAGCAAAGGTTAAAACCCGTGATAAGATTACACAGAATTCCGCTGAGTGTTTTGGAGTTTTCCCCTTTTTTTCATACACTTAAGAATGACTGTTTCATTTTTTTTAGAGGACCAAAATATGTAACATAAGAAATATCTTTACAAAACCACGTACATGTGTATGCGTGCATGATTGTGTACCTGCATCTACATATGTGTATTTCTCTTTGTGTGTGCAAAAATAGATTTAGATAGGAATGACATTTGCAGAAATTATCCCGTTTTCAAGGTTTACATTGTTAGTATTGAGTAATTCATTCTAGAAACATCTTTCACAAAAAGTAAAGTAATTTATCGTTCAGTAGAGTCTTTTAAGCTTTCACATTTAATTATGAAACTGAAACTTCTCTCTTTCCAGATATTATCCTTGCAAGGAATATCTATTCACCAGTTCCCAGGAAAACACCCTATACCTGAATCAACAAACAGGTTTGGAAGGAAATGATTACTAAGGAAAGGTCAATGTATCCTTTGACAGCTGGGTTACTGGTTTTTGCCTAGCTGAGTTTGTTAGCCACTGAATGACACACCGTATTGCCAAAGCAGCAACTTTCATTGGCACTAAATACATTTTTTTTTAAATACTGTTAAGAATAAAACAGGATTCTGAATTCTGTCATATTTTATACTATTTCAAGGAAACCATTCTAATGATCTCAACTCTTATTATTCTTTTCCATGCTTTCTCTCTCTTTCAGTAATCTCGTAATTAATGGTTTCTTTGGCCTATCTTTGCAAGGCATTTGCAAATGGAAAACCAAACAGGTTTAAAAAAATAATTCAGCAGAAACTAACTTCACAATGCCATCTGTGAACTGCTTCTCAGGAAAGAAACAAACTGACATTCTAAATGTGAAAAATCCCAAAAATATAGATATTTTCACGTGAACCTAAACTGATGAGGACTGCTCTAGGAAGAGATCTAAGTATGACTATGAACCTCAATCAAAAAAAGCAAACACACAGCTTAACACATCAATCAAAAAAGCAAACACAGCTGAACTGCAAAATCCCTTTCATGGAAATGGTTGTAAATACTACATTATAGATCAGGGGGACATGCAGGCCCAGGGTATATGTGGTAGCAGGAGCAGACAACATTGAGAGAGAAAAGATGCTTACGCAGACAGGCCACACAACTGGTGCTGTATTAAATGACCTGAATACAAGCCACTGATGCCGCAGTAACCTGAGGAAGAACAGCAGCTCCTCTTTGAAGGGAACAGACTGGAGAGAGAAAGACAAAAAGGAAGGGTGGATAAAATATGCCACAGAGAAAAGCAGAAAGATCTGGGGACTATTAAGATGAGCTGCCCATGAGGACATGGAAGGGAGCTGGGAGAAGAAAAAAAAAAAGGACTGGCCAAGTTTCAAGGAATTATTTTAACTCCACTATCAGATCTAGGTGACTCAAATAATTCAAAGTTTCTTGCTCTGTTTCTCAGAATGCTCCCTGGAACTGCAGGCTCATTTGTACAGAGGACTGGTTTTTATTCTCCATATATCGAATTTGTAATAAACAGAAAAACCTTTTGCATAGTAAGAGTTATTTAATTGCAACATATCTGTAACAGATAAGAGCCTACACAGAGATTACCATGCTCAAAACACTGTGGAAGCATTAAGTAATTGTGTTAAGTATTATTACCTCTATGTTTCACATGAGGACACTGGGCAGAGAGAGGAAATACCACGCCCAAGATGACGAAGTTCAAAGGGCTCATAAGCCTTTTGACCGTACTACCTCTACATTTTACAGATCTGTTTACTACAAATACAGAACTTTTTTGTTTATGAAAGATGAGGATTAATAATTTACCTGGGGCATTAGGCCCTTTGTACCTGTTGTACAGTAGCCTGCATTGGAAGTGTTTGAACTTTTACAGAGAACTGACAAAGTTTAAATTGGCACGCGATGCCTCAGGCCATGCTGGAGTTATGCTTGACCTCCAAATGTTACATTCACATATGTGTTGAGGATACTTGCAGGGCAATATTAAAGACAGAGAGAAAACTTCAGTGCGTTTCCTGTCCCAAGGAGTAATGGTGATTGCATGCCAAGCCACTCAGTGGGTAAAGAAGATTATAAGTTTTAACATGCTGCATCCTTCTGCTTTATTTTTCCTTTTTTTTACTGAAATACATGCAGATACCAATAATAAAATCTATATCTAGTTATCTGTTTTAAAAGTGCTCTTGAACTGTGCATCAACTGTATTGAAACAAACTGCTTGATTTCATTACCACAGGCTTAGATCAAAAGAACAGGATTCCCTTCTGCTTTCTAACTCATCTACTTTGTTCAGGCATTTGTTTTCCTGAAGTCTTAAAGGAATTTGATATGGTAAATGATTCATGTATTATTCACTCTTGAATATGCCAATATATTCTAGGCAAACAAGGTCTTTATATGCGTGCATATATGTATTTGTGCATGTGGTTGAATATACATTCCAAATAATAGTATTTTTGTGATTAGCAAGTGATTCCAAAGAAAAAAATTTATTATGGAAAGAAAAAGTCAAGTATGTGCTTAATCATCTGCTTTTCTCATCATAGTAAAAACATGATTTCTCTAAATATTTGGTTGCTTCTGTTCAGAAATTCCTTTTTCCCTACAATATGGAATTTTCCGCCTCACCTGAACTCAGCTGCCCCAAACCAGTCTGTTTAAAGTCACTATTAAGTCCTAAGTGCTTTCCAAAATCAATAGCTCTTAATAGACCTTCTTGCATATTCTAGACTATGTTTCTTGACCTCTAAAAACCAAAGAAGTGCTACAGACATATATCATTATATTGCATGTGGGCATTTTCATCAGGCTCACTTTTTCTCTATACCCTATGTAATTTTTTTTCTCTTTCTCTGATTTTTTCTAAGAGTTTGAAATACAGAGATGAATGCTGACCTCCTGTATTGTAGCTGTTAGTAAACAAGCACTGGCAAGTTGATGGTTCTATTTTGTGACAAATCCAACAGCTGCACTGCACCTCAGCTGTCCTCAGAGAAATAACTTCATTTGCCCTTCTGCATGTATCTTTCACATACAGCCAGCCAGCACCAATGTCCCTGTATACTGGAGAGAAATCTTGGTTGTTCTTACTATCACAGGGATGAAGAGCCAGAGAAAATCCTTGAAAAGCAAGGCTTTTTTCCACTAATCATGTTGAGAATAGGGAAGGAGGCAAACAAGTGCTAGTGATGCTGCTGACAGCCACCCCATAACAGCAACTGCTGTGCTGCACATCCTGTTCTCAGTCTCAGAGGCAGCAGAAGAAAAGCTTCAGATGGGCAGAGAAGGGAGATGAGTAGTTAAGGGTAAAACAAATGTTTCCTGTCTCCATCAGAGTAGGCAGGCTTAAATATACTTGGAATTTGCTTTCCTGAACAAGCGTATACCTCTGGCAAAAGCACAGATGGGAAATGAGAAAACTCTTTTATTACCTGCTACTTTGTACGGACGTACAGCCCAGATGTGACTGGCTAAGACAGGGACAGAGGAGTATGTGACACATCAGTGGTGATACTATGGGTGTTAGAGGAAAACAAGGCATCTCAGCTTATTGGATTTCATCAGTAAATCTGGACTTGTGATTTACCTCTGTCAATGGTTGCATCAGGAGGGGAACTTCAGACATCTGCATTGTCAACATCCGTACCTGAGATAGACATTGTAGGCTCCCCTTCTATGTAATGAAATGCAGTGAATTCTGTAGGCACCCCTAGGCCACAGTTCCTTTCACCATATACTGATGTCTCCTGGTCAAATGAATTGCATCCAAAATGCCCCTTTACTGTCTAGTAGTTATTTAGAGTGTATCAAAGCAGAAAGTGAAATTATAAGCACAGAAGCTCAAGACACGTGGCAGGTAGGGGGGAAAGGGTGCCTCACTGGGGAGGGAACCAAATCAAAAGGTGATGGTGGTGTCCCATCCCACCCTCCTGTTTGTCACAGGAGTTACATGACTCTGTGTGCATGCACCATGAAGTCACCTAAGAGTCCTCTACTGCATACTGGAAAGAGGGTCCCAGAGTGTATTGTAAAAAAATGGGCAGGAAGAAAACCCAAAATGTCCCAGGATCTACAATGTCCTAGCTATAACCTTCAAGATGCACACGAGATAGTACCTAACCTTTAGTAATGGTTTAACTGCAGCAGTACTTGTCTGACGGGTCTCAATATTTTATCCCACAGAGTAAATAGAGAGTTTGTGACAACAACCTAGAAGCATGTTGCAACCTGCAGTGAGATGATGGAGCTCAGAGCAGACCAACCTCAGAGGCAACTGAAGTTCATACTGTGCATCAGGAAATTATATGTGCTGGCTGTTAGCAGGAATAAAATGAGAAGGAATAAATGTGTTGGCTGGTAAAAGAAATCAAATGAAAGAATAAAATATTACTGATTGCAAACCAGGGACTCACAAGGGGAACTAGCTGAATACTGAAGTAAATGTTTGGTTGCAGATTGTGATCAGATGAATCTTGATAAAAAAGTTAAATAACTACCTACACTAAGATAGTCGTGATATATTACTACCTCTGATGATAAATTGGTGCAGTTACCTGAATTTTTTAGTTTTACAGATGATTTCTGTGGAAATAATGAAGTGTATTCATGTTCATAGCATTTTCCACTATATTTTTAAATTTAAATCTAATTCATAGTGGCAGAAAATATGCCTAATAAAAAATAAAAGCATGTAATTAATCTCTCAGTTATTATAAAGTGAAATTCACTGAATTGATGCTATTTTTACCCATGAGATACCCCTAATTACTTAATGGTCTGTATTACACAAATTATACTCAACCCCTTTAAGAGGTTTTTGCTCACAGTACTCCAGTAAATACAAGTATAACTAAACCTCAGCTGTTTGGTGTACATAGGAAGTGGGTAAACTCCGTGATACCCAGACTTAGAAGTCACTCACTTTTTAATGATCTGTGTACATGATGGAGAGATGCAATCTGAAAACAATGACATTCTTAAGCCTTGGCAACAGCATATTGACATTGTGTACTAGCTACACATGCTGGTTGTTTTAAATGACAGTCTCCTCTCATCCTAGAAGCTACTGGTCTTGAATCCAGGAGATTTATATGGAAAAGGGAAAACATGTTAGCTTTTAGTTTTTCCATCTATATATGCACATATTTTAGTGGACTCTCAGTGATCTTTGTGCAAATGTTTTCCTTCCACAAGCAGCTGTAGACTGAGCAATCTTTGCTCAAGAAACTGATCTGAGAATAATAAAGGGAAATACAGTGTTACAGAATGGCATTAATGGAGCTGTACCAAAAGTAAGTAAGCAATGGATCAATGCAAAATAGAAGACTTGGCTCCTAATTTTGAATTTTCAGCTGAAGCAGATTGAATGCAAGTTCACTTTAGATGCTTGCAAAAAGTCATTGTTTTCCTGAAATACTTGAAACATCTCAAACACACTGTAATTTCTGTTCTGCATCTCAGAAAACCACTTCATTTTTTACAAAAATTATTTTCTCTTCTCAAGTAAGGTGGTTCAGAAGGAGACGAAACAGAAATGAATCAAGATTCAGATGATTCTAGTGAATTCCAGTGTCCTTGCACATGAACATAAAAAATGGAGAACAGCAATGAATAAACCATATTATAAGTCCCTCTGAATGATGCGCAAGCTGCAATTGCAGCTGGATTTTTTTCACCTGAATTATTAATACAATTAAACTCATTTGAATTAATCAATTTTAATGCAAAGATTATCAGTGTCAAATGTCCTTTTCATTTCAGTCATGTTTGGCCTAGGCAAGTCTGCCCAAATATAAAATCTGGTTTTCAATTCTAAGCCATTCATTACCGGCCACTTTTTGGAGAACAAATTCTATTTCAGCACTCACACAGGTTTATAACATAAAACTTTCTTCAAGACTCTTCAGTGTATATTTCAGCTCTCAGACTGACGGTTCCCGACCTCCAGTGTAACTGAGGATCTCAAGTGAGGAAAAGGCCACAAACAAATGCAATTAGCATTTGCTACTCAGATGAAAGTGTAGGTAAGTGAATGAAGCCTGTGGATGCTGAATTCCTGAGGAGTAGCAGAAAGAACAGGGGCTCTTTGAGGCCACAGAAGGAAATGAACTAATCTGCTTTATTTGAGGGTACTTGCAAGTGACAGAAAAAAAATCTGCATATCATAGCCCAGCAAAGCAAGACAACATGTATAGTACAAGGGTCCAGATAAATACCAGCCTCAAGAAATGGACTATTACTGAAAAATATGCAAGACCAATCACACTGTTGCAGGTATTCTCCTGTTCCCACACGTCTGCTGCATACCATACCTATAACATATGTGTCTCTATATCTATGAACCCACTCATAAAGGCTTTTGCTTGGCTGATTTTTCAAGTTAATGATAGTCTAGGCACTTGGGAGAAAGATTTATGTCAGTGATACAAAGGTTCAGCAAATTGTCAGAGAGTTCTGCTACGCAATTAATCATCTCCATTACAATTTGTAAGTGCCAAGCATATACATAGAACCATTTTTATAATACAGATATCACAGGTATGTAAGTACTATATGAATCTGCTATTAAAAAAATAAAATACAATGAGTACTTGCTACCACACGGATTTGTAAATCTTTCTCTGCGCGAGACACCCCTCCAAAAATTGTGAAGGCTGTCGCATTTAACTGTCATCATTTTTATGACAGTACTTTAAGCAGATCTGCATCTCAGTTATATTTGTGTTCCCTAAGCTGCTTCATCTAGAATTACGTAGATTAGGGTTTTTGGTTTTTTTTCCAGAGGCAAGCCAGTCCTAGTGAAACAAACAAACAAACAAGCAAACAAACAAACAAAACAAAAACAACATAAGAAAGGGGATCATCCAAGAGTACTGGCTTGGTGCTGTCTTTTTTACCTATGTTTTTTGTAGAAGTGGGATTAAGGGAAGAGACTACATAGATTGAGAGACTGATGGTGCCTGCTAGGCCATCAACAGTGGCTCACTCAATTTCTCCAGTTCACCCAGCTGACATGCTATCTCCCATGGTCACATAAGGTTGTCTTCTTTGTACTAGAGGTGCTGCATAGAGTGCTGCATTACCAGAGACTGCATTAAAGATGCTGTTATGGTAGGGTGAGGAATAATAGTTTTAAACTAAAAGAGGAGGGATTCAGGCTGGATGTGTGGAAAAAAGTCTTTATAATGAGGGTGGTAAAATAGTGGAACAGGTTGCCCAGAGAAGTGGTAGATGCACCATCCCTGGAGACATCCAAGGCCAGGTGGGATGGGCAACCTGATCTGATTGAAGATGTCCCTGCTCATTGCAGAGGGGTTGTACTAGATGACATTTGAAGGTCCCTTCCAACCCAAACTATTCTATGATTCTATCAGCAGCAGTCCTGAAAGGTGCTGTGATTCAAAAGGGCTGATTAACTTTTTCAGTAGTTTCTGTGAGGTACTTTGGTGACTCAGACTTGTTCTTTGAGATACAAAAGAAGCTTTCCTTCTTTCCCCACAGTAGACTTCTGAGTGATGCAGATAAAGATTCCTAGGACAGCCTAAGCCACCTGCCTGCCTCTGTTTAACCCCTCTTTTAAATATTCTCAAAGTCAAGCTCCCTATTGCTCTGCATCAGTTTACACTCGCATGCAGATTCTAATGAAGTGTATTAATGAGTAAGTAAAACTTCAGTCTGGGTGTCTGGACAGTCACAGAGGAATTCCAGCGGAAGCAAGCTCACCTGTGAAGGCATTGGTGCCATGAGTTCTCATGTCCTCCTCCCTCCAGTCACTTTCCCACCTCAGAGAATTCTGTGAGAATTGTGTTAGTTTTGAAAACCATACCCTGGATAACCTATTGCAACTCTTATGTGCAATTTTTTTTGGAAGTCAAGAATAGAAAATATCCAGATTATTAGTGTTTATTACCCCAATAACTTTTAGAAGTCAGTTTTATAACATGTACACTACAGCATTCCACACAGATCAAAGCAAACAAATTGCTCTAATTGGGTTTGAGATCAAATACACAAGCTTTACATTCGCTGAGCTACACGTGGTTCAAATTTCCTGTATTGTACAATCCTGGACTGCATATTTCATGCTGTACAGTAAATAGAGAACATGTGGTTTGGAATGTATCTACTGCATGTGTCAGTTCTCATACTACCAACAGTATCACCTAAATGCACTGTCAGGAGCCTCATGAAAGTTGATTGTGATATCCAGATTCAGACCTCATTTGGGCAGACACCAATTCCTTGATTTCAGTGGGGTCTGAATTGGGTGCTAAAATTGATGTTGATCCTTTTATGTGAGGTTTCAAACACACATAGACAAAGAATTAACACAACACAGAGCAAATTCTTGCTTCCATCTCAGTAATGTATTGAATTACTGGATTTACATGGTCAGAACATGTATCAGAATATATGTATGGATATTTATATTACGGATTTCCAACACTTTTTGCTTTAGCATTTTTTCTCTTTGTACACAAAATGCAGTATTCACACCAAGATATGAGTTTTTATATTGAATGCCAATAAAATAAATATATTCAAACCCCACTTCTAAAGGCTATGAAAGCTTTTGTTGGTTTGAAGGAATGGATAGAAAGAGAGACACCAAAAAATTATTGTATTTTTAAAACATGTTTCAAGAAGATACAAAGAGATCAACTTCAGGGAATGTGGGTAACAAAAGATGTTTGAACTGCCTAAATAAATTATTTCAGTATTTTCTGTAGCTATTTGTGCTCTTCCAGAAACATACAAATTTCCCCACAAAGCTGCAAGGTCATTACCAAATACTCCAAATGATCAATATTTCAAATATTACAGAAAATTGTTGATTACTGAAGTGCAGAAGAATGCAAAGCCTGGCACAGTCAGAATATATGAGTGCATTTAACCAGTTTTCTCACTTTGCAGCACTTCTGGCACCAATAAACCTGAAGGCACACTTGCTAGAGAGCTGTCACTAACTTGTCTTACAGTAACAACCTTCACAGTTGACTATACCAAAATCTTTGTCAAAGCTTCTACTGTTTCTTGATGCAGTATTGTTTGGAAAAAAAGCGTAACAGCAACAGAAAGGCTTAGGATGTTTTTAAGGAGGGAATGCAGAGGGATACACAGATGTAACTGGGCATCTGCTAGTGCAGCAGGGTAACATGAATGTGAGAGATGAATTCCTTATTTTACCATGGTGCATTATGCAGCAATTAAATGCACAATCAGCAATGCTAAAGGACAAAATAATAGTCTATAACTCATTCTGCTACTATTAAAAAAAAAAGCCAGAAAAATGGTGAAATCTGTCCTGGAATGAGAATATTTTTCATGTGTTCTTATTCCTGAACTAGGAAAAAAAAACCTGGCAAATGCCGACTTTCCAGTACTTTCTTCAATTTGAGATGGAAGCCGATATTATGTAAGAGATTGGTGTGTCTGAAAGAAGTACAGATACACCCACCAGCAAACTGACTTGATTTTTCAGTCAAGGTGATCACTCCCAATATCTACTGATTTCAGTAGAGACAGAGGTGAAATATCTGAATATCCTACAAACAGCTGAAACTTTTTGTGCCCTTAGACCTGAACTGAGGGAGCACTTCAGCATTAGTGCAGAGCCTAAGGGATTCACCTGGAGAGAAGAGATTAAAGCACCTGACCAAAGCAAGTACTTAACCACCTTCATGAATTAGAGCTGTGCTACCTGACTGCAGTACTAGTTTCACTTAAGATAACCTGCTGATTCGTTCTCTCCTCTACTGACAAAACTCAGATAAATCATCCTTTCAAACCATGTGGACATTTAAGAGTCAAAAATAAACTGCAGGTTGGGAAAATGGAAATGGTAGTTGTCTTTTGTGGCTATCTCCATGCTGCCAAATGAAGGAGGGAGAAATCCATGGCACTAAAATCAAATGGCATGGGCTGACTCATGCCCTTGCTGTGTAAGGCTCCTAAGTAGATGTGGTCCAGCTCCTAAGTGGTGTCCCTGTGACCCAAAGACATGAATACCAATCTAAATGTGTTTATTAATTCCAAGGTTTCTGAAACAGTATGAGGGCTGTGTTACAGCCTACCAGGTTTAGTGAAGCTCAGGGAGGTGTTGCATGATCCCGGTCATGACAGGAGGACATATAGAGCTGTTTGAGACTTCTGAGATGGTGTTGAAGCACGGACTGATATGCAGTGGCTTTTTAGAGCAAACCTTGGACTGCACTGTCATGTGAAAGCTAGCTGGAGTAGTCCAAACCAGAGCCAAGGGGTGAGCTGATAATTAAGCCATCTGGATGCTCAAAAGGTCCATGCTCTGACACACTGCTTAGACTATTGTATTCAGTAAATTTACTTTATTCAGTAAAGAGCTACATGTAGTAGGGAACTATACGCCAAACATCATTTAACAGCCATAACGCTAAATGAGGAGGGCAGAAGGGCTTTTCAGTGGCAGGCAGGTAGAAGCATTTGTAATCTACTTCCCAAGAATGCACGCAGAAAGTTGAGGCTAAGTGATGTAGCCTTTTTCTGCTGCTTGCTCACCAGGGATTTATTCTGTCTCTGGAAACATTTATGTTAATGCATTCTTCTGTAATTCATTTTTGTCTATATTTTCCATATTTTTCCCCCTATTTGATTTTGTTACCAAAGGTTACCTACATGAAACAGAAATATTTTGAGGGTTTCTATTTAATTTTTCCTGCTTTTCCTATGTCAGTTTTTTGCTTAAACTCAAACTCTTTGGCTATCCAAGCTGGATTGCTTCTAAGAAAAAGAACATTCCTCACAGACAACTGTCCAACAAAGAACAGGGTGGCTCAACTCTGACAGGAACATTTACAGAGGAGAAGCTGTACAATTAACAACAGCAACATCAATCCCAGTATCAGCTTGGCTTTTCCTGCATGTGTCTGAAGCCTTAGAGCTCAAAGGGCACTTGAAATTCACAATTTGTCCAATCAGTTTCAACGGATACAGACTTACCCGGCAGTGCAGACAGGTTTGGGATTCCCTCCTTTCTGCTCCCTTCTGCTGCAGCTGGAGAGAGGCCAAAGCAATACGCAGTCAGGTAAGGTGCATGGGGGAAAGAAGAGAGGGAGAATCCGCGGGCCCACAGAGTTAATTTTGTATACCAATAGCAGACTTTTCCGGCCTCATTCCCTGCTCAGGTGGAACTACATCAGCCCCTCATATCTTTTGTGCCTGAGGAAAAACCAAGAAAAGTGGAAATGTTCTTTTTCTGGTACCTCCCTCTTGGCTTGTATTGTATTACAACTCTGTCTTAATATATGTATTTTTGTTTTTTTGCTCCTTTCTAAAGTGAATATTGAAAGCAGTAAGTGTACTAGGTCGAACGTGGCTGGGAACAAACAGCAGTGCAGATATGGGTGGCATCCGGAAAAGCTGCAGGAGTCATATTCAGACCACCTACCTACCTTATGCGTCAGGATTGCTGCAGCATATAAATTCAAGACAGCAGAGTGTAGTTCCTACAGCTGCTATCCAGAGCTGACTACTGTAGGTCACTCTTGCATATAATTCTAGGCTAGGCTTAATACAGCTAAGTTTTATACAGCCCTCTAAATTTTTACCGGTGATGAATTTGTCTTCAGTTCTACACAAGATAAAACACACTAATCCTTGCTTTCTTTGCTCCAGTTTATCTTTTCATTTGATTGCTTTATTTTTTCTGAAGAAAAAATCAAGGAATGAAAATCACCCCTGAGCTTGTTTATTGCAATGAAAACTGAGAGATGATGAATTTTCATTTTTTTCTGTTAGGTAAAATTCAAGCTTGTCTCTTTAACTTTTTAATAGTATTTTTTTACTTAAACCCCTTATTTTCTGCTTGAAGAGGTTTACTGTTTCAGTTTAAGAAGTGTGACCATGATGACTGGTAGTACAGTTTAGGAACTCTAAAGCACAGGTCTCTCCAGTGGGTCCTGCTACTTTTGTAGTCAAATGGCTTAAAAAGCTTAATTTTAGCTAGAAGCTATGCATTTGATCTAAGCTACTTGAGCCAACTCCCTTTACAGTCAACTAAAAAAAAAGGCATGTCCAAGAGACAGTCCATGTCTGTCTGCTGATTTCAGAAACTGTAGAAGAGTTTCTACTAGACTATAAAAACCCGAATTTTTAGTGGGCTAAAATGCATCCTTCACTTTATAAAAATCAGGTACTGCAGTCATTTTGACAACAGAGATTAGGAAAAAGGATTTTTTTTTTTTTTCTGAAGAAAGGCTTTGATTTAAAACAGTTGCACAGGATCTGACTGCAGTATTACTATTCATGCATATGCATTTCATTAGAAATAACTGATTTTGTAGGAAGAAAGAGCTTCAGGAAAGAGATCTATGCAAAAGCTCTATGAAGCTTTCTTGTATTCCTGAGATAGTTGACTACACACAGAGTTGTTTCTCCCAGAATATATCCCTCATCTTCTATTTCTTCTCACAATACAAGACATCAGTCCTAAATGGGATCATGACAGTTTGGAAGGTAGCAAGACTGACCTAGGATGTTTCATACAACAGTTATCCTGGTATTTGGAGGTTATGCCAGATGATCAATTTTCTCTGTGTGCCCCTACCAGAAGCATTTCAGAATTGCTGGAGCAGTTCATTACCCCCATGAGCAGTACAATCAGAGAGACTTCTCAGAGAGTAAAAGGCTGTGCAGCAAGTGCCAGAGTTTGTTTACTGTTATTACTTTCTTGTCATCCATCTGATTTTGACCCTAACTTCCTTCATATCCTTCCCTCTCCAGTTTTACCACAGATACTAGGTCACTGACTGTAAAGCTTTTGTGACTAGCCCCTGAGCACTGTGATGAGAAGATCTCTCCGTGCCACCCTCCAGCCCTTCCGTCTCTGTGCTCTGTGCACTGAATCTTTCATTGTGCAGATGACTGTGAAGTAGAAATGACAAATTATGCTTCAGGAAAAACGTGGCACTCAAAAATCTGCCTATTTATTTATACTCAGTTCAGTGTTAATTCTTAGACTATTCTTGGCTACCACTCCATCATGTCTTCTGACTCCAGAAGCCCTAAATGTACTGAAGCATTATTAGTCTTTCTTTAACCCAATCTACACAACAGCAACATAACTTGTTCCAGTAGTGCTATGGGATGTACCTCATTCACGATTCTTTGCTTCACATACCACATTAAGCATAAATAATAATAATAAGTGTCCTTAAATACCAGAGAGTGGACATTCTAGAGTCAAATAAACAGAAACTGCCAAAAGAAATCATATAAATGGCATGTACTTTCGTATTTGAATACTAATGATTTCATTTCCAGTACAGGAATTGATTCTGCAGGTTTGATTTATTGTTAGCTCAGCTCAATAGCATCGATTTAGGTATGGAGCACAGTATGCACCACTGCAGTTATTGTTTCCCTGAAATAATTTGTTTTGATATATATATATATATATATGAAATTTTTACTATTTTAATAGAACTAGACATTATGGTACTGGCATGACACATGCAAGCTCTATAATAGGTCTTCATTTCCTGAGCCAGTGATATGACATGGGTGAGGGTTACTAGATGCTGTGCTTTTTACTGTTCTGTATCATGGCAGTCAGAATCCACTGCTGCATCAGCTCCTTATTATTTTTGGAAATCACATTTATTGCCACCTGATGCAACCAGTTAATGCAACCTGATTGATCAAGGAAGACAGAAGTCTCAAAAAGGAAAGTGTTTTCTCCATCTTGTAGGACACATCAGGTAACTAACACTTCAAAATCCCAGTTCTCCTCTGGTCTTCTAGTGAAAATGTCCCCCTTCCCTGCCTAACTACTGTCAGAGGCCCCACACCTTGAACCTTCAGGTGTTGTGTTTTCATGTCCCTTTTATTCATGTCCCTCTGCTTTCTCATGGACTGGGATGGAGGTGTGGTTTTCACAGCTTTCCAGACAGTACCAACAAGCAAACTCTCAACTTCAGTATCTTTTCATTGCCTTCTCATCACTGTATCTGTGAAAGGAGAATACACAGAAGTTATACACACATTTGTGGTACAGCTGAGAGAGGTATTATCTTAATAGATTGCCAATTACTGTGCCTTTGAAAAATAATATTGGTTCTAGATGATCTAGAACTATTGGTTCTAGCAAGCATGAAGGGTAACCAGCTTGTCCAGATATTCCTTGACTCCTGATTTCCTCACATCACCAGCTTTTGCCATCACTTTCCTCACAGAGTGGGAATTGCCACATACTTTCTCTTTTCGGACAAGTCTCTGAACTGATGATCTTTGTTATATTCTGTGTATGGCTGTCTAGCATTTTGCTATGTCTTTTCCTTTTTTTAAACTGAGGGTCTAAAGAGTTCGTTTTGTATTTGCTGGTTTCTGCTTTGCAAAATTTCAGGTTTTATTCAAAATAGAATCACTTCCCCTTGACGGTGTTGTGCAGCTGCCCTCATATTTGCTGCAAGCAGGTATTTGCCTTTGTTATCTGACTCTCTGTGTAGTTTTCATCAGGGGCACCTTACCTGTTCTTAAGCACTTTGTCTTTAAAGAATACACTCTTCACTGCAAATCTTCACTTCTACCTGTTCTGAGAAACACTGTGTCCATTCCTCACAGGGACTGTTTTGCTTTGATCTTGTTGCCAGTTCTAATGCTTTTAATTTGATCTCTAATTATTCCTTATAATAACTGTTTCAGTTCATGTGTCTCAGCTTTAATATAAGGGTGATTAAACACTCAGTGATCCTGCTTGGCAGCCACCTTCTAGCAAACATACCATACCCTGACAACATTCCAACAGGAATCCAAGTGCTCTTAAATTTCATAATCATTTTAGGAATATATATCCTTCTTCATGTTCCCAGGGTCTAATGTATAGCTTGCTGCTGTGCTGAGACTGCTACAAACAGCCACATGAAATACTTCTGTTCTTTATTATTGCACTTGTTTTGCAGTGCAACCACTTTTTCATGATCTGCTTTTCTAAGTTGCTTTTAAACATTAAGGAATGATTGTGTAACACATGAGAGTGCCTGTTTAGAGAGAACTTTATATCCTTTTTTTCTCAACCTTCAATGGACTGAGATTGCAGAAGGTTATGGCCCTCTCAGATGGCATGAAAAACTCTGCTTGTAACACTATGAAACATCGATCTACATACATTGTTATAGATGGGAATACCATAATGAATTGAATTAATTATAGGTTGCTCACTTTGTCAATGCACATTTCTAGACCTGTGGCTAATACTTCAGGCGCAAAATAAACAATTGTAAGTTACAAATGGGAATTAAATTTGTGCAACTGTTGGAAGGCACAGAACTGTAATTTAGAGACAAAACTGACTCCCCCTTTTTTTCCCTTCTTTATCTTGAAAGTGATTTAATCTTTCAAAAACAGAGACTTTCACCTTAAGGATGTTGTCCCTTGCAAGATTTGAGAAAATATAAAATTATTTTACTTTAAATTACAAATTTCAAACACATGTAAATCAAATATATACCTACGCAAATCACAAATACCTTTATGCAGAGCTATGTCAAAGATACAGATAAGGGTATCGATACACATGCGTATAAGAAATCATTTTGTCTTTATAATCATTCTAAGGCAGATCTCACTGGATTTATGTTAACTCCATACTCTTTCCAAAGAAGTTTCTTTTCCAAAAGCTGCAGATCTTTTCTTAAATATTTTCAAACAACATCAAAGGAAAAATTTATGCATTCCAACTTTGATACACTCTTTTATTTTTTCCTGCTCAGCTGCAGCTTTTAGTTCCCTCTGTTGATAAACCCTTCTGTCAAACATTTCCAATGGGAATTGAAACAAGTACTTATTTCAATATAGGTTTATGAGGATGTGATAGGTCAAGACAAATAGATTATAGCAAGAAATAATATTGGATTAATGGCACCTGTTCTCATAGATTAATTCTATGTTCTCCTCTCAGGGATCAAGATAAATTAATCACCACTTACACATTCTAGATATTTCTACTCGTTCTCTTCAAAGGAAGACAAGAGACAGCATTTGTGAACATTCATTTCATTCTTGCTGGATATTTTGCACTGTGAAGACTCTACAGTAGGAAAGCTTTAAACACCTGCTGCTTTACCAGAACCCTTTACTGCTCTTACCCTTGGACCTATGGATAACAAACACTGTGCCCTTGTGGGGCTTCTGTCTGCAAACACTCTCCATAGCCAGATGATCTTCTCAAAAGGCAGTGTACCCTTTCACACACCCCACCACATTCAAGATCCGTCAGAAGTGTCAGCATTGGGCATGTGCTTTTGGATCAAAGATCTGGGGTACTTGACAAGTTGCAGCAAATCCTGACCCTCTTTCCCAGTGGGCCTCTGGAGGAAAGCTACATCCTAAAGAACAAATACAGGTTTCGGTCTCTTGTCAAGAAAGCAAAAAACAAAAACTCAAGATTAGAGCCCAGCCCAGCTATTGAAATACTGGAACATATACTTGTTTTTAAGAGGCATTTAGATTATAACTGCTGGGTTATGATGACAATCTCTTTGTTCTGTGTTTGTATGTTTCTCAGCACAGCAAGGTCACAGTCCGTATTAGGAGCCTGTAGATGTACAGTCTACATCTGCAGTAGACAGGTAATTGTTGTCTCAATGACAAGCATCTGAAACCCCCCATTCACCTTCCTTAGAGCAGATACACAGATAAGATGCTGCTACAGACTTACAAAATCTAGGGTAGTCAGCACTTGATAAAGGAACCTCAAAACTAGCTCAAGAGGGAAAAGAAGTGTGTAGAAGGAGACAGACAGGCCAATTAAAAGAGCAGGTAAAGATCACATCTTGGCCTTGTTTTTTACAAGCCTATTCTACATGTAAGAGCAGGTATGATGACCACAGACTTAGCACAGTATTGTAAAAGAGTGGCAGCCATGTAAATGTTTCCAGAGAATAGCTCACAGACCAAACAATAGCAGCTGCTTAAAGGAATCCTCATTTAATCTTTAAACCTCACTTTTGCAGTAGCTGACTGGAAATGTTCTTGTATCCACTTCTTCGGTGAAAAACTGGATTTGCAAGAGCAAACTCATCTACTTTCTTGGGAACTTCCTGCCGGGGCAGGAAACTTTCAGACCCATCATGTTGGGATATGTCTATAATTCTGACTAGTTTTTCTCTTTGTGCTAATCTCTTTCCCATTCTTCTGAATTCCGCTCTTTTATAAACTTTATGAAGCATATCTTCTCTCCAATGGAAGGAAAGGCATTTCAGCTCTCTCACACAACTTTTGTGCCTCTGCAGTCATTTTGTCCCAAACTCCTGCACCTCATCTTCCCATTTATGTCCTGTTGCTAGTGCCATAGAGGAGCCTATCCACCTATTTTCTATATTAACATGAAGGTTGCTTTCCCAATGTTTTTATAACCTTCCGTCTTTCCACATCGGATTCAGGCTCCTAGCTTCTGTCTTTGAGGTCATATCACTCTGTCCTGTGGCAATCCTGATTTTATTCTTCCTCTCCCTTCCCCACTATTTCACTTCTTTGTCTCCTTTCGATCTACTTTTCAGCTCCTCCATGTTATTTTCTCATGTGTTACAATTTCTTTTAAATTCAGCTGGGTATGAATTTTATCTTTCTACAGTTGTAAACTCCTCTTTACAGATGCAGAAATAAGCAGTCTTAATATTAATAATACTAGCTGTTACTTAATCATCACCTGCATGACCAAAGTCTTCTGTATTAACAATACCAGTAACTCTTGTTCCTCTTAAAGTTGCAAATAAAACTAGATCATAATCAAAATTTTTGTTCTACACTCTGGAAAATTTTAACTTCTGATTTTGTCCTAAATGACACTCTGTATTTTGATACCATCTTTGCAAAATTCAAACCACAGTCACATTCATACACGGCCTGACTTGCTTCACTTGTCGTGAATATTTTTGTGTTCTAATTTCATCCAAAGAATATGGCTTTTCTGAGCAACCCAGCAACAGATATCTTTCAAGTGATCCCTAATTGCTATTCAGGTAAAAATTCCCAAATTCTTTTTACAGTAGCTGTCTAATATCAGTGCATTAAATTTAAATGGGAGATAGGTATCAGAAACAGCTACCTTTTTAAAAAAGACGGTAATTCATTTGTTTGCAAAGGTTGGGTTTTGAAAAGGAGTTTTTCTTAAGTCCAAGCCAGTCTTTCAGATAAAAATGAATACGTAGACATTTTCTAGTTAATGATATTTATCTTTGTATACATGTGTATAAACAGACATGTTTGAGATAAGATTATAATGTGCCTACAAGGCTTATTCTGAAATATATGGACTGAATCTAGGATTGCCTAACAGCAAGAGGAACAGTCTTGCAGCTAAAATGACATGCCTAGCATTTTGCTAGCTATCTTTCTAAATCTATATTTGGTTGATACCTATGCCCTCTTGAAACTGGCAGAGAGTTTTTTGAGTGGGCATGGTGCCACCTTAACAGATGGTCATAGGCGAAGGCATGCCAGAGAACCAGTATGTGCATCATGTTTGAGTATTAAGTAAGTGATGGATTTCCATCCAAGAATGTCAAAACAGCAGTCAATGCAGAACATCTGAGCCCATGGTTGGGAGGATATGCTCGCTCTCCCTGCTCAGAGCTAGTTTAACTTTTAGAATTATTAATTAATTTTCTTTTTTTAAAGAGTAAGAAGGCAGAAAACCTTCTCCAGCTGTGAGATTTTGGCACTAACAAATCAAGAATAGAAGGAAAGGGAGCTATTTAATAAAATACCCACCTCTAACAGCTTCCTATACATCAATCACCTGAAATCTTTCCAAGTAAATAAAAATAAGCTTCCATGGCATGGTTCAATTTCCTGGTGAGTAGTCTGGCTCATGGCAGAATTGCACATCACGGTAGCGCAGGTCTGCTTTCTGTTAAACACAGCCTAGTCTTGCTCAGGGTATGTCACACATCATGTCAATTAAAACTGGAACACACTGGTGAATAATACTATGTTTGTGCCAAGAAGGCTTTGTGTATCTATAACTTTCAACACTCTTTTCCCTGGAAATATTAAAATGCTAGTGTAAAAAGATTAATTCCAAATTGTATATTCTGCATCTTTCTGTTAATTTCTTATCCTGATCTAGATTAGAAGTAAAGTAGAAGTAAAACACTGAAAGAAAATAAAGGAACATATTCAGTAGTTTCAGTTGGATTGGCGTTAACAATATTTTTGGTAAATAGAGACTTTGTTAATAAGTTGTATGGCTCTAAGATTTGTACTATGAAGGTAAAAGCTAACACTGTTTGGAGAGAAAAATATTAAAAAATTTTGCATATTTTTCTTCTAGGACTTGAAAATGAAAGAATTTTCATAATTAATTTTAAAGTAAAATCAAATCTGTGGACAGAAGACACTGAGTACCAGGATGAGAAGAAGCTGCCATTAACTACTATGGTGGCCTATGGTCACTGGGAAGGGGAAGTACTGTACATCCTCTCGAGATACCAACCCTGCATCTTGCCTGATTCATTTTGCCTGATA
The DNA here is from genome assembly GCA_017639245.1 of Myiopsitta monachus. NCBI lineage: Eukaryota > Metazoa > Chordata > Aves > Psittaciformes > Psittacidae > Myiopsitta > Myiopsitta monachus. The sequence goes on along the minus strand of CM029919.1, from coordinate 37,905,150 downwards.
TCCCTGACATTTTAGGATATATCTACAGAGGAATATCATGCTGACCTATTTATGCCAATCTAGCTGTGGCAGCTCAACTCTAATAAACGATTTGCTACCTAACTTGATCTAATTTATTGTTAATCACAGGGTCAATGAAGCTTTGTGATTATGCTTCTTAATTGCAAAGCCTTTGCTAAATTAAAAAAAAAAAAAAAAAAAAAAGTGAAACTATTTGGTTCTGCCAAAAATCACTGTTCTTACTTTTAGCATTGGCCATAGCATGGGTACCAAAAGTAATGCCAAATCTGAGGTAGGATGTCAGGCTAGCAAACTGCCTGATTGCAATTATTTTTGCCAATATCATTTCTGAACTCCTAAAGCATAGTGGAAAACAACACAGTTGTATGTCATCATCAGCATAATCACTGTTAAGAACTAGACTTAGGTCTGCTGAGAGCAGTTTTTTTTTTGCTAACAGAAAGCAGAGGTAAGGTATTGCTTTCTCTATACTAGCCTAAACTATTACACAAGAAAAGGATTCAGGGTTTAAAGCATAGGACAACTAGGAAAAAAGACCAGACAAAAAAAAACAAAACCTAAAAGCCAAAAGCACTTGCAAGGTCCTGCATGTAATTTATCTTCCCATTATCTAAAGGGCTAATGTTTGGGGTTGAGAATAAAATAGACATCCTGTAGGACAGTTCTATGAGGTGATTGCAGTACCACACAGGTTAAGGGAAAAGTAACTTTAGGTATTGGCCCTAGCAAGAAAAGGTGCTCCAAACCTTTACAGAAGGTTTGTAATGCCACAAACTGTTTACAGAAGTCTTTTATTCCTCCAGAGTGATGAAGGCATTTTCCACCTTTTCTAAATTCACTGGAAGAGTGCCCCTTCACAACTCTGCTTTCACAGTTGTCAGCAAACATGGCCACCTAAGTTACTAAAACAGCTCTTTAGCTGCTTTTCTTCCATCCCTCCTTCTCTCCCCTACTGTTCATGAAGTTTCAGATGCTCTTTACATGTTGACTCTCCTCTTGCACTGGCTGAAAAATGGCAAGTAAAATGGCAAAGACACTGGAAAATCAATTATCCATTCTAACTCCTAGGGAACATTTGCATTACAGTTTAAAGATGCATTTACAGATACACAGGAAAGCAGTTAATACAGGTACCAATTTCACTGAAGCAATTGATCCCCAGTCACTGTAGGAAGGAGACTGACTTTTTAGCCAGGGTGCAGATAAAATTTTCAGTTGAGCTCTGTCCTGCTGCATAGCGCACTGTTAGCCATGCCTATGTTAGGTAGGTTATACAAGCTGCTTGAGTGCAGGCATCTCCCTCATCTTTTTGCTGTGATGACAATTTTCATGTCTATAGATTCAGAATGTTATTTCCTACAACTCCAGATGTGATAATTTCCATATTAATTCTCCCAGGATAAATTAAACATTTGGGAAATTCTGTTGATTTTAGGTAGGTGAGATAGATGGGAAGCAGCAAGACAGTAATTGCATACATAAACACATAAGCTGTCTTTCTGCAGGGAGATATTTATTACCCAGAAAACATAAAAATGTTCAAACAAGGCTTTCAACTCTCCCCAAAACAGTCTGAATGCTTAACAGAAGTAGTTTTCCTTGCAGTTATATCGCAAAATGGTGCATAAAAAATGTTCAAATTTTTCCTTTGCAGCAGTTTCTACAGAAATTTAAATTTTCACATTCACATTATATGAATACCAGGGACCAGGTAGCATTTGTCCACTGGCCTACTGTTAAAGAAAGGGTGAGAACTGCTGTGTTATGAATGTCTTCTAGAAGACGAGAGCAAAGGAAGTGAAACGAATATGAAGCCATGGGAACTGAGCTGCAAGAAGTCCACTCTGGGTTGAGTGCAATAGCCTGTGTGCAGTGTTTCTGTACCATTCAGAGTTTCTGGGGATGTAGTTTTGATTGCCCTGACAAATTCTGTCCTGTTAGATCCCCATATCAAATAAACAACATTGAGAAAGCTCTGGGCAGCTTGTTGAAGACGGGAATTTTGCATGGGGTGCTGACTACAGTCTCTGTGTCCCTGCCACAGCACTGCAAGCATGCCTTCCAGATGGCAGTGTTTGTGAAAGAAAGGTCTCCTGTTTCCCATAATAGGCATGTTACCATAACTCCTTTTCAGCCCTCTTCTTTCCTAATACTCTTTTAGCCTTTCCTTACTCCCCTTTCAAGCATTGCCCCACTCCAGGGGTGCTTCCTCGTCGAGATTTGCTTTATTATGCCAACATACACATCTTACTGACTCAGGCCTAGATAAGACTGAAGGAAAAATTCCCAGAAGCCCAGGACTTCCAAAATAGCCTAGGCCAAAGCACACAGGGATCCATTATGGCATTATATCAAAAAAGGGGGCTCTGGGAAGCAGTTGGCAGTTGTATACTGTTATCTGTAAGTATTTCCAAGTTCTTTTCTTTTTCACAAGTTGGTACGTTGCACAGTTTTTTCCCATTTCTACGCAAAACTGAGCTCCCTGAAGTAAGAAGACACTTGAAAGAGCAAACCTTGAAGGGTCAAGAACTTGGTATTAGCTTTCTGAAGCTCCTCCCACAGATATGACTTTTGATAAGGACATTGTTGTTAAATCAGGTACCACTCTTCTTTTGTCCAGTGTCCTAATGCTGGATAGACAAAAGCTACTCCTGACTCCCCACTGCAGAGTTCCAGTTCTACAATTATACACTTCCACTAATTTTTCAAGCAGTTAATAACACCTTTGAGTAAAATAGTTATGGAACAGATCCAGAATATGTATTACTAATTATCCGTAAGGGACTGTAAATAAAGATAGCCTATACATCCTTTGGGAGAGTGGGGCTGTGTAAAGATTTGAAATGTTTTCATAACATTTACCCAGTTTTGTTTCTCAGCTTTCAGGATTTTCATATTTGAGCAAATACTCATAAACCAGTAAACTGCCTGAAAATCCCTGCAAAGTCAAAAAGATCAATTATAGCGATTTAACCTGAGAGCTGACACACCTCTATTGGAAATGATCCACTTCTAAGATGAAAAATATGCAGAAGTGGAATTCATTTGCAATTTGCAGCAAAGGCAGTGTTCTCTGTGTTTGGGGGTTTTGAAACTGAATCTGAGTAAATACTTTCCTGCAAAATAAGCGTGTTTACTAATCAAACTGTTTACATGATTTCCCGACTCCTTCCTTGCACCAACCAGCACTTTCTTTCATTACAAAAATAAGAAAATAAGCGGAGCGTATTTGTGATCCACTTACAGGAAAAAAAAAAAGTATATATATACATATATAAATCATTAGGAATCTCTACTGGCTACTTTTTGGGGTTTTTTTTCCCCCAAGACTTTTTGGTTGCTAGTTTCTGAGCCATTTATAATGCAATGTATTCACAGCAGAGAATCACAATATCTAAATCCTGATGTGAGAAAAAACTTTCCTTCTAAAGGCTTAAAGTACCAGCATGCCTGAGAGTGAGGAAAACAGTATGGGTCCAGTGATTTAAGGGATAAGAAAGGTTTTTCTGGATTAATATGTAGTGTATGTTTTTCAATTCCAGTATTATATGCCACTTGCCAAAACTGTTTGATGCTGAGAATTAGTTGGGATTTTTAATTTCATGAATAATTCACAACTCACTGCAAAAAGTCATAACACCTTATCATACATTCATATCAGTGCTCAACACTGAAGGGAATGTTGTTTTGTTTCTAGAAAGTGTTATGATATCTTGAAGAGTAAATGTAGTTCAGCTAAATATTAATAAAAATTCTTGTATGCTTTTGTGCATTTTCTTCCTTCTAATCCCATGTATAGCTTACAGGTAAGCAATTTGTTTTAACCCTGGCATCCAGTCTGAAGCTGCTGCATGGCCTGTGCCCAGGATTTCATCACCTGTTGTGCATTTCAATGGCATCTCATTCATTTTCTTGAGTTATCAGAATTTTGCTTTCAGGGCACCTGATAGTCAGGTCCTGTAGTAGCTAAACAGATTTTGCAGATCCCATTTGAAACTAAACTGAACTTCAAAAAATACTGCTGTCACGTTTCCTTGCAGACATCAACAAGGAACAAGAGACCCGAGTAAGAAGGCAGCATAAATCAGGAGAGAAAATGATCCTGAAGTGGAAGTTTTATCACTGAAAGGGCTAAAATTTTATCTTGGTAATGATGGTCTGTGCTAGTGGAGAACAGATCTTCAAATACTCAAATGTCTCTAAGCCTTGCTTTGTGAGATAGTTACAGACCAAAGAGAGAACCCTAGAAATGTGCCCCTCACTATACGTGTTTATCCAATATCTTGGACAGCTCCCAGAGTAGGGAAGCAGAAATGTACTAACATAGAGCAACTCCAAACTGATGGCTTCAGGGAGCACAGATGGGACTTATCCTCATATGTTGTGACAGATCAGTTCCCTACCACAGATGATTTGCTAAGTTCACAGTAGGTCTCAGAAGTCTGAAAGTGAGAGAGTCAGCTTTCAGCATTCAAAGAAAGACTTGTTTTTAACTGCGCATAGATGAAGAAACATGTACCTGTCCTTCTCCCACTGTATCTTCAAATCAGGGTCAGCAGGAAAAATACAGAGGCCAGGTTATCTGCATCTCGCTGAATCGTGTACAACTCAGCAAAAGGAGAATAAACTACAGCTAAATTGGAATGGCAGCATTTCAAGCTCTTTTTGCACTGGTGCCAAAGCCAAGTACAAAAACCCTAAAGGATTTAGTTCAAGATATCTAACTAAATACCTGAAATCATTAGTCCAGAGTCCCAGAACTTCTTACTTATTCTTAACTCACTGTTATGGTTAGCCTTTTGACTGTTTTCCATAGAGTCCCCTGGTTTTGGAGTCTTTCAGGAGCTAAAATACTTTCCATGGTATGAAGTTAACACAAGAAAATAAGGAAATTTAATGGAATTATTTGCCATCTATGGTCATGAATAAATTAGGTGCTATTTAGAGTAATAAATATCCATACTGGTGGGTAAATAGTAGTGAGTTTAAGGGTTCATGTGAATTATTTGATGAATAATTAGGAATTACATCACAATTTTAGTCAAAACATACATAGGTTTGCTTAAGAAATTCAGAGATGCTAGAAAAAATCTATCTATAGCACTGCAAAACTGTTCATTGGAGCTAACAAGATTGACTCAAACCAGCAGACAATTGAGCTATTATTTCTTTGAAAATAAAGGATTAGAAACTCATGCACCCAGATGTGGTTTTGCATGGAACAGAGAGACAGAATTTGGTTTGATAGACAGGGAAGGGAGTGCCTTTCTGTTCCTGACTCTGATAAGTTAAATAAGCCCCTAGAATAGCACTCACGGCAGGCTTTCTCTGTGTCTTAGACAGTGATAATAACGAGAATAATACATTTCCCTGGTAGGGTTCCACTTAGAACACAGTGTTCTGTTCTTGTCTATTCAGATTAAACAAGGATTTGAAAAGTATAGATGGAAAGCGCAATGAACTATGAAGACAGAGCTGTACAAAACCAGGTAAATGTGTGTCTTAGATGTTCAGGGAAACCTAAATAAATAACATCTTGAATACGTGTACAATAAATCTGACAGGTGTGACGATAGAGCTTCTGTAGCCATGTGCAAATGTACTCATCCATAACACTGCTCTAGAAATATTTTAAACAGAAACTGAATGCAAATTCTGCTTAAGGTTGCCCAAATACCCACTACAAGATAATGTTTTCAGTGAATTACTAAATGAGCCATATACAGTTTCATGGATTTTTTTTTTTTGAGATATACATTACACACTTGCCCCATGAAAGTACTGGGGCACATTTCTGTTAAGAGTTTGACAGTTTCCAAGAACTGTATCATGGAAATACACATTTTCCCTATTTAGAAAATAATTTTAAATTCATTTTACTGTCAATCTCTAGTCTCTTTCACACACTTCGGAGTGAAGTCTTGAGATGCATTTCAGCTGAGTTCTTCTGTCTTTTGCTGTCCCTGAGAAAACTTTCAGTGTCATAAAAGAATCTGGGAAATTTTGAATTTATAAAGACTGCACTGAGCTGATTGATAAGGATTGCAGTGGAGTTAGGCAGCTTTGGATAGACTGAAGATTCCCTTTTCACTGGGCTTTTCATCAGTGGTCAAACCATGTTTCCATTTTTTCACAGACCAATGTAACCTCTGGGATCTCTACAAGACTTCTACCTGCAACGAGGGCTGCTTCACTCAGCTGCAAGAGGCAGTCTGTGATACAGAGGGTGAGGTCCCATTCCTTCTTCTCTTGGTGGCCTCCAAGTGTGGAGGAAGATGGTGCCAGATGAGGAGTAGATGAGCAGCAAGTGGAAGTCACAGACCAGGAGAAGATCTGCTCCTGGAGATGTGAGCTAAGGTTGAGGAACAGAGCTGGGGAGAGAGTCAGGGGAGAAGGGTGGGAGAAGGTGGCAAAAGATGGGCCAACTGGGAGTCTGATTTGGAGAAGAGGAAACTGAGGTGAAGAACAGGAGATGTGTTGAATGTGCACTGGGTAGGAGGAGAACAGGCATGCAGACATGCTGTCTGCATAGGGAGGATTGCCAGCAGTGTTCTTTTCAGTACCAGAAACTGAACCCAGAGGACACGTTTGTGCAGCATGTGGCAAAATACATTGTCCTATTCTGTGCTAGCCTAATCAGCTGCCTAAACAGCCATTAAGGTCTCACAGTTGCCACAGGCTTTTTCATTAGATGATACAAGAGAAACCTAGGGAGCCAAGAGTACAAACCTGGCTTAGTAAATCCCAAATCAGAACTCAGTATTATTCTGCCTGATTAGATACCTATTGGAAAGGGCTGCTTTTTCCTGTGGGTGTTTTATCTGCTTATTCTTAAGGGAAACAAACAAACCAACCAACCAACCAAAAAAAAAAAAAAACCCAAGGAGAAAAAAAAACTTATACCTTTTAAAGAATATAAGCTTGCAAAGTCAATTCAAAGGTTGAGAAACACCAGAACTAACACGGCTTGTGCAATCTGATTTTTACAATATCTTTAATTACAAGATCACATATCATCTCCTACAGAGCCCTTATCTCAGTCAAGATGGACATGATACGTGGATGAGCCGGGCTGTGTGCGGGTTGAGTTATGGTGCCATTAGAGTCTGAGTGTGGATTCAGGCAGCCCTGATTGCAAAGCAAAGTACATGCATCCAAGGGACTTGCTCTGGGAGCTTGAAGGTACTCAGTGATGAAGGTTAAAGGGTGAAGATTAAGCCAGAAATGTATAGTAGATACCTTTACTTAACAGCAAACATTCCCATATTTGAATTAAATTAATGGTGTATGTTTCACTTTTATCTACAGGCTGCCTTCCTAACCATCATTAACTGTCTCATTTCCAGCGTCATGCCAGCAATTGTTCCTTTGGAGAGTTTTTAAGAGGATATTCCATTATAGGCAATAGCAAATGTCCATTAGGTCACTAATTGAGAAGATCTCTATCTAAATTGCTCATTTCTCTTGATGAACTGTTTTATCTAAGAGATCCAGAAACCTTTACCCAAGACCTGCATGTATAAAGCACATTTTCTTTTCATTTGAAATGGAGTATGAACTCCAGGAGTTCAGCTCCCAGTTATATTTTTAAAATTAAAGGAAATCACAAACCAAAAGAAGATCCAAAAAGAACACAGAAACTAATTTCTATTTTCTGTCCCTTTCTATCCACCCAGCTGTATTCACAACTACAGCTGGTACAGAGCCCAAATAAAAGTTGCTGCAGAGAAATGTATCAATTTTAGTGGAGCAGCTTGTGCGACTTCTCATAAATGCTTTACAATAATGACAGCCCCAGCTCGGAAGCTATCATGGTCTTTTTCCCTGGAGAGCAATATGTGAACCGTTCTTGGTGTTTAACCTTTTCTGGGAGGGCAAATGAAGCAGGAGTCAGGCATAATCAAGAACTAGAGGGGGGAAACTATATAATCAAACATGTTTTTCAAAAATGACATTCAAATAATTTCTTGGCTCATTTCAGTGGATCCTTTCCTTGATTTTGGTGGGGGATAGAGGGGCTGGAGAGGCTGACACTGGCTGCAAGAACGCTTGATGATAGATCAAAAAAATAAAGCTTTTCCATATTAATTTCCATATTGACCAGACAGTTACCTAACTCAACTGAATTGGGACCTCCCTTTGGAAGGTCGTTTACCCACATGGGGCAAATTAAGAATATTGGTTTTGTACAAGCATACGACCACATGTGTTCATGGTACTACAATGCATTGGGGATCTGCTCATGCATTTGGCCAAGAGAAATCTTTGGTAGCCCTTGCAACTGATTTCAGTGCAGGCAAGATCAAATCATTCATAAATATGCAAAATACTCATGGACATCTTTAAACTCGAAAGAGTGAGCTCAGCCCCTAAATAAGTGATAATAGGTTCATTTGTAGTATACTCTAGTATACCATGTTAATGGTATCCTGGTTTTACTGCTAAAAAGCACATGCAAGTTGCTAATCAGGATACAGATCCTTTATTAACTCACCAGTGTGACTGAGCCTTTGTGTCTGGAACAAAGTGTTGCTGCAGCAGCCAGATACATATGAAAGACCTTTGTGCTGTAACGGCCACTGCTAGCGTGTTTTACCCTCTCAAAAAGCAGAGCTATTGCTATATATTTAGCATGTACAAATACATATCTCACATCTAATTTGACATTAAAATTGTTGTAGTCGTTGTAGTGGGGGGGTTTCTTTTTTTCCTTAAGTGCTAGGGAGGTAAATGAGAACATAATTACATTGTCAAAGTCAATAATAGCAAGCAGCCTCTGTCAGGTCTTGCTGTGCTCAGCACTGTTTCACAGGAACTGCTGGGGAGCTCTTCCGCCACCAATCCATTTGGCTCCATTTAAGAACTGAGTACAGGAAGGTAGTTATTGTACAAGATTAGTTTCCTGTATGCTGCAAACTGGCAGTAGCACAAAAATACAGGATGAATTTATTAGCTTTCAAGGTCAGCTAATAAAAAGAGAACTGTGTAACTCAGACTGTTGTTTACTTTAAGTCAGAGCACTTATTAGACTTCATGCAAAATTTAAATTAGTCAACACCTGCATTTCCAGCCTGCAAAATCATCATAGAAAAAAAGAAAAAAAAAAAAAAAAGCTTTAATATAAAACTGAGTCTGGATGTTTGTATTCAAGGAATTTAGCAGAGTATAATGCCCTGCTCTTAACCAAAATGTACTTAGTATGCAGACCTTGAGATCCACAAGCAACCCTGCCAGTTGTGTTTTGTCATTACTAAAGAAAGAATATCATGAAAAAGATGATCCTATAATATTTTGTTCGTGCAGTGAGCACTAGTATCAAGTTTTGTGTTTGGAAGAGGTTTCTGTTGCTAATAAAATCGATATTTTGGCATAAAAACTATTTTCAATTGAAGTTCAAAGGAGAAAAAAACCCAACATAATTTCAGGACGAAAGATAGTGTTTGAAGATGATAATAGCATTGTGATGTTCCTGGGGAACAATATATGATGTAAATTTAATTTATTGGTGCCTTTTCTTGCCAGAAACTGTAAAGGAACAATGATTAAACTGTACCACTCTTTCAGGAAAAAGTAACTCTATGCTACAAATAGTAGATGATTGGGGTCTGTTCACCTTGAGTCTTCTCCAGAATCTGAACACACATACACACTCACACAAGTGGAAAACTGGATAAAAAGAGGGATTTTGAACTATGTTGTACTGTTTGTACAAATAACTTACTCCAGATTAGCAGTCAGAAATTCCAAGGACTTAAATTGCCTAACAGCATTTTTTAAAAGCTCCTAAATATGTCAGAGAGTCAGAGCAGTTAAGTGCCTAACTTACTTTGAAGTACTTTGAAGTTCACATCATTCTTTTCCTAGGAGAAGGATTTAGGCTGAAGCCTTTAAGCACACTGATGAAGGCACTTTTCAGCAGCCCAGCCCACCTACCCTGTGTTCTTCACCCAGGCATTGTTTCACCTGCTCTTTGGGCAGGAGGACACCAGGATTTAAACTTCCCATACAGCCAAGGAAGGATCAGCAAGTGCTTCTGAAGACCACCAAAGGGAGATAAAATCTGCCTGTGTCAACCACTGACTTCTTGCTGCTGGCTATAAGGCAGAACAATGGAACACATCACCTGCCACGCTTTGAGTCCTTCTGTCTTATCCAGGGATCAGCAGTCAGATCTATCCCTTTTAAATAAGCAGGTCAGAGTCTCTGCCTCCTCCAGCTAGTACAGGTATGTATCTCTCTGTGGTCATGCATACATGTGGAGGACGGCTGCAGCTTGGCCTCCAACATGAGCAGCAGTTGGGACTTCATACAGATGGTTGGAAACAGGCCTTTGGAAAGAAGGAAACAAGGGTGAAGAAAAGGAACTGACTACAAGCAAGAATAGAACGTGTAGATGCTGTGTTAGCAATAATGGAAGCTGTATTAGCAACAGGTGATTATAGCAATGCTGTGTTTGCAATAATACAATCATAATATGCTGTGCCTGCAATAATGCAATCATAAGACTAACATGAGATAAGCCTGTGCTAAGAAAAAAAGAATAATGTCATAATCTTGTGATCAATATTCTACATAGAAAAAGGGGAACCAAAAATTGCTGTATGGGGCTAGAATAAGGGTATAAAGCTTATCTCAACAAAGGGTCTTCTCTTCACCTCACAAGAGGAGTCCGTGTCATCTGTCATCACAGATACACCTCTGGAAAAGGCAGTGGTTAGAGTTTTGATAGACAGTGAATCTTTTTTTTTCTTTTTTTTTTTTTTTAATAAAAATAATGTAATACAGGGAATGTATTCAGGAACTTAATACACCATTTAAACATACATGTTGTGGAGGCAGGATCAGGATCATCAAGACCATCAACTGCCAACTCAATATCTGATAACAATGTGAGGATCATTAGAGACGCCGGTTTGTGGTGACCAGCTTTGTGGTGGCGAGAGCACTGACTGCTTTTTAAATGAAAAGACAAGGAATGATTGTTTCCAGGCCTAAAATGTTTACTGATAGGTGTCTTTGTGACAATGTGACATCAAGTTTTGCTTGATCTGACATCAAGTTTGCCACATCTTTGTGGCAATGTGACATCAAGTTTTGCTAAGCCCTGGTGATCTCTTCAACTTATCTTGCATTAGATGGTTATTCTGAAAAGTCTCCTGAGCCACTGCACCTGTGACACCAAAAACCCAAGGTCAGTCCTCAAGAGCATTTTTTTCTGCCTCTTTCTAAACAGAACCATCCAAACAGTTAATCGTCTACCTCAGAAGCTCGCTGCTCATCGGATTCAATAAATCAAGTCAATGAAGGGCAAAGGATGGAAAAATAGGCATACGATGACAGCTAGCAGATTAGAGTACTAAATGAAAGCAGTAGATGGTGTGGGTTACTGTACTTGGCATACTCTTTAGCACTGTGAAAGACTGAGCCTTCCCCTTTCAGGGGCCCCATGTCCCAGCAGGGTGTTATAACAAGACACAGAGCACACTGATCTTTTTTTTTGAGAACAGAAAGCTGGGTCACACTGTAGCCAAGAAAGTGAGACCCAAGGCAGAACAGGCAGAAATTAGGTTGACTTTCACTAGCAAAAGGCAAAACCAGGTTACTAGCCTCTGCTTTCTGAATGTTAACATCAAAATAATAAAGAAAAACAAAACCAGACATTTTCCTAGGAGTACGAGTATCTCCCTCTCTGGATGAGGAAATCTGAGATTTCGGCTGCTTACGTTGTTGTCTGCTGTTTTGTTGGGTGCCTACCCTCAGTTAAAAAGACACCCCAGTTAGAATCATGAAAGAAAGGAGGACAAAGGCACAAATTCCTCTGTCCTGTTTAAACACACTCCTAGGCTGAATTCCCACAGCTGATGAAGGCATATAGTCTTCTTCTAAGGTAAATTTGCAGCTTCATTGCCCAGGCAGCCTCATTCATCTTTATTACCTAGCCACACGCAGAGGAGCTTCTCTGTGCCCATAAGTAGGGGGCATGCCTTGGCTGTGCCCCAACCTTATATCTGAGTAATGTCCACCTCACAGCGACACCAGCCTCTACTGGGGTGAAGGAAACCGGGGGAAGGAGCCATATCACCAGGGAAATAGAACTTTGGTGTACACTGTTGCAGAGCCAAGCAACTAAAACAAAACTCAGACTCAGGAACCCCACTAACCCTCCAGAGACACTCTCTGCTTGCCACCACTGAGGTTCAGTGGCGAGGCCTTCCTGCCTCACATAGAGATGCTCTGAGTCACCCTTCCTACCTAAGCTAGCCTCAGAACTCTTAAACTGGGACTAGAACAGACGTCATCTTCTTTCCAGCACTGCACTGTTCCCATAGACCACTCTCCTGCTCCTATGGAGGCAAGCAAGGGGACAACTATTTTCTATCCATCCAGTCTAAGCCTGGGTACCCAGCAATGAGAGTGACAGGGGACAGTGAGAGAGTAAAGGCACTGTTCTCAGCACTGCTTATGCATCTCTTAATTAAGTGTCATCAGATAAAGAGTATCAGGAACAGGCACAAGAACCCAGGTTCTCCCTTCTTCCATATGAGCACCTTCATGGCTACAGACTCAGATGCCTTCCTGTTTATTAATCTGTTCCTTCAGCTCCTACAACACCAGGCTGCTTCAGCCCTGAAGCCATAGCCATGCCATGCCTCATGCAGTTTGCATGCCCACCCTGTATGATTTAGTCACGAAGACTTGGCCAGGCAGTTCCAGATTTGCTGATCTGCAGCAGATGAATCAGAGCCGGAGTGGAACGCAAATCTGTGGAAGTCAGTCACCTAAAAAGCAGTTTTCTGAAATGTCTCAAGCCACCTCTAAAAAAGACGAGGAAGATGAATGCAAATGTTTTGGAGAGTAGGGAGTTTAATCTACAGTATCAGATGGGGGGTGCAGCAATTTGCAGCACATAAGAAGTCAGTGCTGAGTCTCTGTTATCTGCAGTCAGCAGAGGCAAATGCTGTGCCCTTAGCATTGTCATGCTGTGAAACCAGAGATTAAATGTAATGGTGTCAAAACCAAAACTGACCCAGGGTTTCGAACTGTTCAGCAGACCAAAAGCACCAGTCACCCAGGGTTTCTCATCAGGAATCAGCAACTACCTTAGTTCAGAATCCAAAAATTTCAGTCTTCAGCAAAATGAGGCTTTTCCTTGTCTAAGTCATCTCCAGGAAAGGAATTAAAAAGAGGGAAATATACTGTTTGGTAGCATATAGATCAGATGCAAGTTCAGTGCTGTAATTAGATTATTCATCAATGCCATTTCTTATTACCTAATGATCTGGGCTGGGTTCCTGGGATGTCCAACGCCTTCTGGAAGAACACAATGTGTCAAGAAGATTCCATCAAAAGGGATTTTGGGGTTACATTTTTTATCTAAACTGAGCAGATTTAGGGGCTCTGGTAAGGGAGGGCAGTCACGAAGTCAGAGAGAACTTTTCATTTTCATGTGGGTCACTCTGGGAGGACTCTTCAAGAGTGTTTTGCAAATGCTGGTCCTGAGACAGAAAGCTTTTGTTTACATACATAGGCCTCCTCCCTGAGGTTCCCACCAAAATAAACAAAACTAGTCATTTGAGAATTATCTCTCAGAATGAAAGTTGCTTACAACCTGCTGTCTGCCAAGGCAGCATGGGAGGCAGGAGGGCAGGTGCCTGGGCCTACTTCTCTTCATCCCACAAAGCAGGAGCCTCGGAGCAGGACAGGGGTGATCAAATGTGCCCTTTTTTCCCCCATTTTCGCCCAGAGAAAAGCGAGGTTGCATCTTGAAACCCTAGCTTCATGGCCCACTAAGACATATAGGATTTTAACCGGTAATTTAATCTGGGTAAGACTTAACAATGTAGACGAGCTGGTCTATGGCAGGAAGTAGGGTAGGTCCGCCTTGAGCCACAGTGTGCAACAAAGCAATTCCCTGTTTGGGTGAGAGGCATTGTTATAAGTCTGCCTCGGTAGGAGAGGAGAGTCATAAAAAAAAGTAGTCTTGCCTGGGCTCCAGAACATTCAAGTAATTGTGAGCAAGCCATGACATGATGCTGAGCAAGTAAGATAAGCAGGAAAGGGTTTGTGTTCATCTGAATGAGGATTGTAGGAGGCTTCCTTTCCACTCCTTATCTTGGTCATTGACAACTAAAGCAAGTGAAAATGGAAGCTTTGAAGGAGCAAGAGTTTGCTTTGGTTTTTAATCCTAACACAACCTTCCTTTTAAATTGCAAACTAAATCCAAGTTTCATCAATCTCTGCCACAGTCTTGCTGAGATTTTTCACAGTCCTTTGCCAGACAGTTTAATTAGACTTTTAAGGCTTTCATGTTCAAAGTGTCCACTTTGAACTGATGGGGTCAGCAGAGTTCAAAGGAAAGGATGAAAACCTCCAAAGTCTGAAACAGAAACAAGTCCAAGCCTTATCCCAGCTTCACAAATGCTGAGAAAGTTTGGATCTGGAAGCAGAGATTGCAGTTTGAGTTTCTCGGCAGAAAGGAAATTTATGTTTTTCACACCATAGGGCACTTGAACACGTTGCGAAGCTGATTAACCTTTCCACAAACCCTGAGCCAACAGTGCTGATCCAGAGATAGTCTGGTAAAGGGAATATAGCCACTCCTCTTACCTACTTAGTTCACCACTAGGCTGAAGATTCATACCTGGAGAATTTTGTTAGCACTGCTGGGATACACAGATTTATGAGGGGGTGCTTGAATATAGAGGATCATGCCAGCCATCATATGTGAGAAATATTAGTGATATCTTCTTGTTTGTAATCATGACTTGTCAGATTTCCCATTAAAAACAAACAAATGAAACAAAACAAAAAAACCAAACAAACCAAAACTAACAATAAAAAGTCTAAGAAATCATTAAAAAAAAAACAAACACACAAAAAAACCCCACAAAACAACTCAGAATATAAGCAAAAAAAATTTATTTTCTTCAATGTAGTGCATGCTCGGTAGCCTGTTTACATATACATGCCCAAATTGTTGCAAGTTGTATGTCTGGTTTTGAAATTTCTTATGTTTATAGAGTAACAAGGGACATGATAAACTCTTGTGGCAGCATTTCTAGTATTATTCAAACAATACAATATGAAGATTTATTCCTACCCACTAGTGCAGAAACACAGAGCTAAATGAATACGCACACTGTGAAAAACACTCTTCCCTCCAGGCAAGATTAGATGTCTAGTTAAAATGCTTTGCATGAAGTCCATCATGCATAGCTGATGCACACTCTGCATACAAAGAAAACAGTGTTCCTGTCCCCAGAAAAGAGGGGGCTGAACCCTACTAACAGGGTCTGGATCACCACCCAAGAAAGTCAGGTTTGGGAGGTTTTACCCACTCCCCGTTTAAAATGCCTTGACATGGAGAGGGGCATACACCTTGTATGTTCCCCGAACCAAGTATATGAAGCAAAGTACAAAGTGTGATTGGTACGTAAAGACCAATATGTTACATTCCGTAAACACTGATGTAGGAACAAACGTTACAGTGGAAGAGTAGAGCTACACCTCCGACCCAAGGTCAGAGCAAGTTTAGCCAGGATCACTGTGCGGGCGCTGAGGCTTTTTGGCTTTTCCTGGCAGAGCTGTACCCCTCAGAAAAAAACACTTGTTGCCACAGGTGTTTATCTGGCTGGAGTCCACAGTGTTACATGGCTTAAGAACAGAATAGCCATACTAACATCTTCTGTCTGGAGACGGAGAACACACAGCTGCAGTTTTCCTCATCAAATGGTGTATAAACTCTCTTAGCTTGTAAGGACGACACTCAGAGGAATGCATCTTTTGGCCCCAAAAACATAAACAGCCAAAGCCCTGGGAAATTAATCAAAAGCCTAAGGAAAGATGTTGACTGAAAGAGATATTGAGGAATATTTGGAATGCAGGAAGACTGGCAGAAGGGGAAGTAAAAGAGCTCCTGTCATAGTCCAAACTATAGAATCATAGGATCATTAAGGTTGGAAAAGATCATTAAGTCCAACCATTAACCCAGCACTGCCAAGTCCACCACAAAATTGTGTCCTTAACTGCCACATCTAGATGACTGTTAAATACCTCCACCATTTCCCTGGGCAGCATTTCAATGCTTGACAACCCCTTTGGTGAAGAAATTTTTCCTAATATCCAATCCAATTCACCTCCCCTGGTGCAACTTGAGGCTGTTACCTCTTGTCCTATCACTTGTTGCTTGGGAAAAGAGACCAGCCCCCACCTCACTGCAACCTCCTTTCAGGTAGTTGTAGAGAGTGATAAAGTCCCCCCTGCACCTTCTCTTCTTCAAACTAAACCCCAGCTCCCTCAGCCATTCCTCATAACACTTGTGCTCCAAATCCTTCACCAGCTTTGTTGCCCTTCTCTGGACCCGCTCCAGCACCTCAATAGCCCTCATCTAGTGAGAGGCCCAGAACTGAACACAGGATTGGAGGTGCTGCCTTACCAGTGCCAAGTACAGGATGATGATCACTGCCCTGGCCCTGCTGGCCACACAATTGCTGATACAGGCCAGGCTGTCTGGGCTCACTGCCAGCTCATATATGGTTGGCTATTGACCACCACCCCCAGGGCCTTTTCTGCTGGGCAGCTTTCCAGCCACTCTTCCCCAAGCCTGTAGCATTGCATGGGGTTGTTGTGACCCAGTTGCAGGACCTGGCACTTAGTCACATAGGACCAGAAAAAGGGATAAGAAAATGATGTAAATGGTATGGATGAAAGGGCTATGGTTTTCTCCCTTTGGATCTATTATTCTCCTCTTCCTTCCTGTGTTCCTTTTTCCCCCCTTTTATTTTCCATAGATTGTTCTATGGAGGTAATGTCACAGATGTAAGTTTAAATAAAAACCCAAATCAAAACAAGGTTTCTGTAACTGCAAAGCTGATCTATCCTGCTCTATACAGAACTCTACAGCAATCTGGCCCCTAAAAATACTACGAAGAATGACTCACACTCGTAAGCATTGGCTAATCAATGGAAACTCTGAGGAGTGTTTTGTAGGTATTTGTGTATGAGAAAATGTACATAAAAGAGGCAAAAAGCAGGAACATGTTGCTGTTAGGTACCTCACTGTGTCCTGATGAATCTAATGTACGAAGGTAACACTTATTCTGCACTCCAGAAGGCATGCTGTGTTATTCCTCTGGTACAATTGTTTTGGTCCTCTTATCAGAGCATATGTTAATAGCTTTATGCTACTTCAGTTGAGAGCTGGAAATTGCTAAGGATTTCAAAGCTCCATCAGGGAGGAAGAAAGAATGGTAGATGTCCCAGAAACACCCTACAGAGAGATTTAGCTCTTGGCTGCATTTTTACCTTTAGACTGGGTTTTTTTCAGGCACTTACTATTTTCCTGCAGCCTGCAGAGACGCCTATTTTCAGGAACATCTAGTGCAGGAGAAAAAAAAAAAAAAGCTATTCATATATACTTATATTAATTAACTGAAAGTAAAATCTGCTTCTGAAATAACATCAAATTAGTAAACCAGAATAGTCTATTAGCCTAAACACATCAAAGTGCTGAATGAAGCTGTTCAGGCTCTGTAGGAAAGCAACTTATACGCTTGCTTTGTAAATCACAATAAAGAAAAAAATTGATTCGTGTAGTACTTCTGGCAGCTGTTGTATTTTCTCATATATATTTCACCTCTTGATTCCTCAGTCACAGAATACTCTGTTTATATTATTAAAGCCTTTAGAATATAATGAAATATGTATCAGGAAATATCAGTAAATACAATTAAGCACTACACAGTTGCATTAGAGCACTCTCTCAGAAAATGAATGAAATAATGTGATCTGCAGTGGCATATTTCTTTCTGTCTTTTTTTTTTTTTTTTTGGTCAGGATTTTATACTCCTTCGTGCATGGCAAAACTCATCCCCAGGAGGAAAATAAATAAATAAATAAATAAATAATTTTCTTCAAGAAGGGATGAATTTGTGAGAGTTTTCATGGACATGTGTTCAAAAATGCACTGCAGGCTAATAACATCAGCTGATGCGATACAGAAAATAATAGTCAATGATCTCACTTCTGGTAAGTTTTCAGAAAACCTGGGAGTTATAGGAATGCTGTGCAAGAGTGACTGCAATGGACAGAATAACCTCACATGCAGCTTCCTTGCAGGGATTACTTCTTCTCAGTGCAGAGAAGACTTTGTTAGATCAGGAAAACAGTTTTCAGGTGCCTGTAGTCACTGTTCCCTTAGTTGTCCCTCTTCTGGTTTGGCTTTGGTTTTGAGGGCATAGGGGCAGGAAAAATCCACTCTGTTGAAAGGTAAAAAACAGGGTGAACTGCCATCTCTGCTGAAGCCATGCTATTTTACCAGGAATCTTCTTTGACCAGGGTCAGCAGCAGAAGCAATTTGCACTCTTTTAGCAAATGCCTATATAAACTATCTAATGAACCCTACTAGGGCCAGATTCAGACAGCAAACACCACATCAGGAAGTACTACAGCAGAGAAATAGGTGATAAGTGAAAAGAAAGGGGTTGCAGGCTTGCCCTCAGGTAAATCTGCACCTGAGGATTGATCTCCACCTACAAAAATCCATATGTCCTCCATGCTCAATAGCATAAATACATGACACCACTGAATTTTGGAAGCACCATGCAATTCCAGGCCAACGCCTTGAGAAATGATGAGGTGGCCCAGGAAAGGCTGGCAGAAGTGAGGCAGGGACTGGCAAGGGTATGGAAGGGCTGCTCCCTGAGAGGAAATTAACTTGTCTGTGACCTCTCAGCCCATGAAGGAGGCAGAAGAATATGACAGGAGTCTTAGGAGATAAGAGTGGCATAGAAGATTGAGGAGAAAATATTGTAGTACAAAAGCTGATGTCTCTTCAAGACAAGTGAGTTTCTTTTTCCTTTTTTTTTCATGTGTCACATAATTAAACTAAGGAACTTGTGGCTGCTGCAGGATGGTAGAAAGCCATAAACATACATAGATTTAAAGCTGACTCTGCAGACTTAGAGAAGGAAAATCTATTGTGAGCTACTAAGAGGCAAGATACCACCTTTGAGTCAGGTGGACTATAGCCCACTGCTGTTGAAAGGCACAGCTAAAGGAGCATTCATTACACTCTATTTGTTCTCATTCCCTCCTCTCATCATGGCTTACTGAACTGTGTCAGAGATTAGGATAGGGAGCCTACCAGACCCCTATGGTCTACCTCAGTACAGCTTGTTCCTTACATCCTTACACAAACTATATTTATAATGCACCAGCTCAGATCCGGCAAGAACTTGTATCAGTAAACAGTGGCTGTTGTTTGCACAGAAAAGGATCAAGAGGCATGGCTCTATCTAAAAAGATTTTTCTTTTTTTTTTTTCCTTTTTTTTGGCTCCCATAGCACCAGAAGTTTCCAGTATTGAGAAATATCTGTGTATATGTATATATCACATATATTTGGTATATATTTATACCACTTACACCTTAGGCTCAGAACAGCTGATCAGTCCATATGTAGCTCTAAGACAAGTACTGATGCCTCCATCAAGCCGCAAGCTAGATCATGCAGGTGAGCACTGAGAATGAGAAGACAGTAGGTGATATAGTCACTGCAAAGCAAGCAAAAGGATACGTATAGAAGCTACCCTTTAAGGAAGATAGATGCTTGAAGGGAGTTTGAGGTTTTCCAGTAAGAGAAGGAGCTACAGCTTAGAGCTAATAAATAAATCCCTTCATTTGCTAACCCCTTTTCATGAGTTGGAGAGTTCAGTTTGTTGAACTATATATTTTCATTCAATATTGATATTACTACCACTAAGAAAACAAAACCAAATCTTAAGAACAAGAAATTTATCACCAAAACATCAACTAATTTACACCCATTTAACACCTATCTTCACCAATTACCCCATCTGCAAAAATGACTCTGACCTCATTCTGTTCAGCTCCCGTCTGTTTTAAATAATTTTGAGATTTTTTGTGTTTATCAGCATTGAAAGAGGCTTCATGCAAATGTAAAACGACTAAGAAAAAAGAGAGTTCAGAACTCCAGAAAAAATGTACTTTATTTTGCCCAAATACATACATAAAAAAATAGTTTAGTAATTTCCCTGTTGAGCTCAATTTTCTCTGAACTTAAAGAGCACCAAAATACAGCTGAGAAAATAAGTTGCCTAGTTGTATTTTGTTTACATTTTATTAATGTGGATCAGCTGCAAAACATAGTGCTAATGCTATCCATCTTTAATGAACCTTTGTACTGAGGACAGGGAGTTTATGAAGACTAAACCCTGTGAATAATATTGGACTTCATAACTAAGTCAGGACAGTGGGACTAAAATGCTTTATTGGATCTTATTCACAAGAGGCTTATACTATACTGCTGATATCTTCCATTCCACTTAATCACTTTTATGAGCATGAGCCAAGCCCCTACTGCAAATTGCCACCAGAGAGCTTAGAAGTCTAAATGATACTTCACTGAAGCTTCAGAAAGTCTCTTTGTTCTGGAGAAAACATACTAAATCACAGCAACCTAACCCTCTTGGTTTCTTGTTTGCTTTAGAAGGTATTTGTCTCCACTCTTTCCTGGTCGATCAGATGCATGAACAGAGACATTACTGAAATGTATCTGGCATTCATCTATATTGCCACAGTCTGCATTGTCTTTAGGTAACTCAGCAAGCACAAGGTCATTTATATGCATTTCCTCAGGGCAAGAAGTTTAGTAACAAGGTTTTGTAACCCAGGTGACTTTATATTAGCAAAATTATTACATTACTTTTATATTCTATAGACGCCATTATGGTGCTTGTCACTGTCACCAGTGTCAATCCTTATCTCCTAGTTTATAACAGTAGTCGGACCTTTAAAGTAGTTTTTATTTACCCAAGCGCTCCCTTACATTAGTAGCAACTTGAACCCTTGTGTGAGCAGGGGTCTGAGGGATTTGACAGGACACCATGCCTGTACCAGGGAATTAAACGTGCCATGAGCTGTACCCTGGCATTGAGACCAACCGGCCTACAACTGACTTCGTTCATACACCTGAATGCTTTTGGCATCCAGAAGAACTTGCTCACACACAGGCTGCCTATGGGAAATGATCCCAATGCCATAAAGCTCCCAAACCATTCCCAGAGACTGGAAGAGTGTCAGTTGATTTAGGCCAGAACCAGGGCAGGAAGCACCCTAGCAATTAACCGGGACAAGCAGGCTCCAGACTACTAATGAAGACACAGACTTTGGTTGCTGTGAACTTGCACCTCAGCTCTCTGTCAGGGATCATGGCACTTCACTAGAACATTTGTTAACTAGAACAGATAGCGGTGATCATAAGGTGCTGAAATACAATAGTAATGGGAAGAGGCAGCAGGGGCATAGAGGTACTGAAAAAATAAGGCGCTTTTTCCATACTGACAGTAGAGATGCTGTAAAATTCCTTGTAAAATGAATTGAGAATAGCAATACTGTCAACTTAGAGCCTCTTGGTAGTACACTGAAAAGCATCAGCATGCTTTAACTTGCAGGAGGGTGAAGGAATGCATCTCTAAGGAACTACAATGCATTCAGATCACAAAGGGAATACCGCATGCAGTGCGTCACTAAAGAGATCTCATGCCCTGTTGAAGGGAAAGGAGAAAAGAAATGTATACACTACCATGCAGAAAACCTTCTTCACAGAAGTTTCCATTTTAATTGGCTTTTAAAGACATCCTCTTCAAACAACACTGAAAGCGTCTTCTGACAGTAGCAAAACTGCTCCCGCATTAATTAATATGATGATAGCATAAAAGAAAGTAATTAAAAATTCCATGAAGCCATTCCTTCTGACTGTCCCATATATAACAAGACATTTTTTCCCACTGTGCTAAAATTAACTATTTCAGAGAAACATATAAACAACATGAACTACAATCGATAACATCCTCATCTGCCTGCAGTATTGCCAAGTGACAGCCAATCTAGCCAGCACTGGGACTGACTGCTCAGATTACTTTCAGCAGATTGAGTTCCAATGATCAATACCAAATATTTAACACCCTTACCTCCTGCTTCTCTCAAGCACTAAGAGGAAAACTGAAACCAGTTTGTGGCATGGTATGCTCACATCACTGGATTTATTTGGTCACAGGTACACATTATTGATTTCCAAGAACTTCCCACATTTGACCTCCACATTCCACAGACTTCAAGAGAAATAGATGGTGAAATCTCTAAAAAACAAATTGTGAGTTTATTATCATATGTTCCCAAAGCCTGACATCTGCTTTTGTGGGCACTCAGAGTAGCCTGCTCTTTTTATTTATTTAATTAATTAATAGTAATCCCATTACCTTTTCTACTAATCAGGGCAGTCTGAGTCTGCCCAGCTGATTAGCTTTTATTATGTCAAAATACTTTGTAATCCTCCCTGATCTCTTCTTAGCAGCAATGCCAGAGCAGTGATACTCTCATTTGAATGGGCTCAAACATGCAGTCATAGGAACAACGCAGCATGTTTACCGGTTTTCTACTTTGATTTCTTTATGTCCAGAATCACAGGCTGGTGTAGAAAATAGTATTTGCTGCTTCTGACTTTCCACAGGGGCAAGACAGAACGGGAGGCTGCTCCAGAGCTACCCGGGACAGAGGCAGAAGGGACTCAGAGCTCCCCAGGGCTCCAGTCCTCAGCTGCCCATATTTTTCATTTCCTTGTCTGTCAATGTGTAGGTGATGCTACTCATTCATGTTTTCCCTTGGTGCAGAGCTGAGATCCTGTTCTTAGACCCGGGATGTGGGAAGCACGCTCTGATTCCCTAATCCTCAGTGTTTATATTTCTTGTGTTTCTGTGCCTCAAAATAAGTAAATCAGCGGCTGTCCTGCCTGGAAGTTACTTTTGGGTAGCTGTACCCTGGGCCTCATTTTAAGAACAACAGATAAAAGAAGTAACACAAGGGGGAAAAAACAAACAAAAATTAATATTAAATCTAGGAAGACAAAAACACTGCAGTCCCAAATTCTCCTTTGGTAAATCAGCACAGATTCATTGTTGTTTACATCAGCTAAGCAGAATGGAAACTGCTGACAGAATGGGAGCTTAGAGGCACATGAGTCACCACTCATTGAATTTCCATACTCTTGTGACCTAGTAATGTTGTTGAGCATTCAGCAGAAGATGCTGCTTAGGATGCTTTTTTCCTCCAAATAAATAAGTTTTTGCATTCAGGGTGCATACAGGGGGTTTCCAGAAAGCTTTCTAATAGTGAAGAAACAATTCAGACTATCAACTTAAAATCATTCAGCCTGCATCTGAGGCAAAAACTACTTGCCAGGGATACCTGCTAGGGTAAAGCAGTCTCCTAAGGGAAGCAGCGGAAATTTCGTATCTTGACACATCACAAGCTACCCTGGATAAAACACTAGTACAAGCGTAAGAAGATACAATCTTGCTTTTCAGAGGGAGATAAGCTTAAACATTGAGCTGCTGAGATACTTTGGAGACAAGTGTGATGTGAGGTCTAATATAAGCAGAGCACTTCATTGCACTGTCAGTAATGAACTGCAGGGAACTATCCTGGTTGTTGTAGTCTGCCAATATCCTGCAAAATATTGAACATGGTAAATTCTTGTTATAGAGAACATACAGTATTATCTAGGAAAAAAAATCTCTGCAATGAAAAAAATACACCAACAAATATAATTATTTAGGTAAATCACATTGCTGAAAAATAACTAAAGAGCGAACACATGAACTGAAAATCCACCATTAAAACAGTGTCATTTCAAAACACACTCTTAAGTGTACATTCAAGTTGCCTTCATATATACAATTAAATTGTCCTTAGTTTCAGCATGTTCTTTCAAATTGGATATGTGGCCAGTGTGAATTCATTTCAATATCTCACTTTAACTGATTCATAAAAATTCTTCCAATGTACAAAATATTGCTCTAATTTGGGCTCAGTGTTCAACGTTTTCAGTAGCTCTGACTCTAAGTGCCTCAACAAAAATTTCTTCTACTGCACAGGAAGTTGGAATGAACATTCCAGCCATTTCAAAAAATTACGTGAATGGAATTTGAAGGTCGAATATTGGGCTGGCTTCTGAAGTACTTACACATAGTTTGCAACATTTCTCAAAGCAAAACATTTATCCTAAAATCCAGAAATCCGTAGCAAGTCCTCTGTTTTTATTATCCTTCGGAAATGTTCATGGTTGCCTGAAAAGCCTATCAAGGATCATAAGCAAGACAGAGTAATGTAAGTTTTGCTGTAATTAAATTGGAAACCAGAAACTTAAGAGTTAATATACACACAGGAGAGAAATCTCTTTCCATTCATTCTTAATTTCACACAAAAGCAACCTTTCTTACCAAATAATTTATCAACTATTTACTTTAACTTCCTGTCATAGGCTTTGGCACATACAAAGCATATCATTCCAACTTAAAATTTTAACAACTTTGAGCAATTTGGGAAATAAATAGAAGTAGCAGCTAGACCTCTTCTCTGTATTGTCATAAAGAAAAGAGAACTTGGCAATTCTCTGCTAAGAAACAAGAGACTGAGATGGAAAATATTTCTGAGACCCTTTCAGCTACAGCATATATTTGTAAAAGCCCTAACATTTCTGTGCAATCGTGACAACAAACTGAAACAGCCCCTGCCTTCCCTGTCCCAGGCCATAGTTCCCAGCCTTGCTCTACAGCTCATTATTCCCCTGGTTGTGCCTATGCACCTCTTTCTGTAATGGCATGGTACTGCAGTTGCATCAGTAGCATAAGGACAATCTGTTACAGTCCTTTACTTCCACAGCTCGAAGCATCCATGGCCACAGGGGAAAAAAATTTAAAACACCTTTAAAGTAAATCCTTAGGTTTGGGTTTTTTTTTTAATTCAAAGGACACTAATATCATGTGCGCAATATGGAAATCTCACCTGAGAAAGCTGTATCATCATCTCATTAAGCCAGTGCTTCTTATTTCCCATCACAATCAAATGATCTTTTGGCATGACAATGGATGAAAATATGTTTGTTGCCTTTGTAAAAAAAATTTTTTTACTCTATTTCTATAGTTCTTAGTATACATTTTTCCTCAGAATATTTTTTGGAATCAGATTAGACTTATTTTAAACATCTGCTCCATTTGTATGCAGGCCTCCACCTGACAGTCCACTGTAACTAAAAGACGCTTCTGTATAACTTGTGATATGTCTCACAGTAAACAGTGCTATCTCATCCACGAAAAATCATTACTCTCCCCCTTCCACAAAGTAACAGCTTTTGCCTTTTATTGGGTGTACCCTGGCTTCTTGTCAGAACATGGCCACTCAGTCAGTGGTCAGCCACAGTTCACAAGAGACTGTAAGAAGTCAGCCAACTGAAAATGCAGAATTGTGCCTCAGCGCAGACTCAGATCCCTGACACTTCTATTTCCTTTGCATTGCACAGGACCAATTTATCCCAGATGCTACATTTACAGTAAGCAGCAAGTGTTGTTCCTGTACAGCAAGTTTTTAGCCTGGTAGACATACAGAAAGGGGCAATATCCACATACCAGAAGTTGAACATAGAGAGCAAATCTAGTTACAGTTCTCCTGAGCAATACATTTCTAGTTTAGCTTTTCATGTTTCAACAGTGATTTGATCATTTCTGTATAAGGTCTGCAAAGAAATATAACAAAATTTTGTTTGTTTTAAAGGAGTACATAAAACGTGAACTGCTGTTGGCTGTTATCATGTACATAGACCTTGATTTCAAGCCACAATATGGCTTTGATAAATGAAACGGCATTCAGCAAAGGTAGTTTAGATCAAGTCGCTCAAATGTTGCTCTGAGTCAGCGAGCACTCCTGGTACCTCCCTGGTTTACCCAGTCCCCACCTTGCTCTAGCCAGATCCTTCAGCCTTCAGCAGTGTGTCAGCATGGAAACTGGGGAGTCTCCAACCACACTTTTTTTTTTTACAATGAAAATTTTACCCCTGTCCTCCGTCACCCTCCCCATATCATTACCTGGAGATATAGGGAACCCATTTTTCTCTCCAGCTGTATTCAGAGCTCCAGACCCAGTAAGGAGCTGTAGTTCTGCCTCCATCCATGAGCTACTGACCCAGGTGGACATTTCCAGAGACCTCCAGTGAAGATCTTGTCTTAAAACATCCCTGCTCTGACAGAAGAAGCTGTCTAGACACATGTCAAAACTCTGCCTTGTGCACAGTACTCACTCACTTCATAACTGACCCTCAGCCGGCTGGGTGCCTCTACCTTTTGCTCTTTATCCAGCTTCTAATTTCTTTCATAAGTTCCCTTTCTTGTGTAAAATTTCTTGTATGGCTTACAAAGCAGAACCATGACGCAATAGTGTGTTTTACGCGGCAATCTGCAACACGAAGACAAATCCATGATTGTTTTTTTCAAAGCATTCAATTCAGTGTAATCTTCAGACCACACAAAAAGAACCTTATTTCTTCTGACCTTGGTAGTTACTTTTTCTAAACGATTCCTCCAGGCTGAATTTTGCACTTTGTGCAACATTTAATCAACACTTCTATTGCTTAGCATTGCACTATGAATGTCTGATCATTTGACAGACTAATCCGATCTTCTCTTTCCCTCTGCAACACTGAAATGGGGGATGTCTTTTAAAATGGGGGAAGGCTAGTCCCCTGCAGGTTCCAGTTCAAGAGAAAATGCCAGTTCCTCAGTGTACATGACTGGTAGCCACCCTAACTGACTCAGCTGGCACCCTGGAGGGCACTCTGCCTGAAGAAAGAACAGCCTCCATACCAAAAGCAGACAGCTACAGCAGCAGCTCAGAAGACATGCTGGCTCTGTGTGTGCCTTGGCAGCCTACAAACCTCTGCCAGTGATTGGGAGGAAAGACCTCTTATCCTGTCTCTCATTCTTCTCTCACAGTTGCCAGCATCTACTACAGCAAAAGACCCTATCATGGCTTGCACTTTACACGGAGGCATGTAAGACAAGCTTCTGGCTTCTTCTCTGTACATTGCGACATCCTTACTGACCTAGCCTAACCTTCCTAATTCCACCACCTCAGTCATGCTGCCATGTGGTGCTTCTCTTTTCCTGTCTCTGCAAACAGGGCATTTCCCCACAAAATGACTGTGAGACTCATTTAATATCTGCAAATCATTTTGAGTTTATGTGGAGCAAGGTATAGTCTAATGATATATCTGAACAAGTCTCTAACACTGCATATTGACTTATTTAGATTTTCCATTTAATGCTACTCTTCATGTAACTTACAATTAAACAATTTGGTTTTGTCTGCCTGTGGAATTTTTTACATCCAGGTGGTAAATCAGACATACCCTATAAAGTGTTTTGAAAAACCGACAGATTCTCAAAAGCATGCCTCTGTGCAGGCACGTAGAATCACAGAATTGTACATGCAAGAAGAGATTTCTTGCACATCAAACAGACCAAACCACTGAGTTATTAATATCTCCAAGGACAGATTTTCCAGTTACCAGGGACCTTTCCCAACTGCCATAATCTCTCAAAGATGACAGAGAGAGACCTCACAATGACACCAAACAACTGAACAAGCACCTTTGGGTGCTTCCCATTCAGTCCCATGGACATGTGTATGTTCAATTGGCTTTAAGGCTCCCTGGCTATACCCTCAGAGTATCATAATCACATTGCTTCCGTTTTGCTTATGCATCCATTCCCAGTCACCATTCTTGTTGGTTTACACTGAAGAAGAATATATCTGGAAGACTTCCATGCCACCAGACAAGGTCCTACACTAAAAGACTTTTTAACAGCCCAATAAATTCTTACCCAGCATGTTTAATCTTTTTTTCTCCGTAATTTTAGCCTAAATTTTAAAGCTTCCACTTCTTGTGAAAGGTATATTACAAGTAGTCCAGTGACACAGGCCTAGATATGAATGCCTGGTCACTCAAATGAGCAATGTTGTTGAAAAATGCTTTTATTGCAGTAGCTGTTCACCAACACAAGCTACATGCCAACTAGGCTATAGCAGCAGCAAACTGAAAACTTTTTTAAAATAGGTTTTAAAGAGCCAATATAAACTTCACTGGCTGCAACTACAAACACTTAAGCAGATCGCAATTAGCTGTAGCCTCTTCCACCACTTTCTGCTACCCTAGCAAAGCTTCCTAAATAAGTGCTATCAGCCATTTGAGTACTAGGTAATTGCAGAGGGATCTTGAGTCTTTAAGCTGTTTGTTGATTCCCAACATCGGCAAAACCACACAAGATTTAAATCCATCTCCACTTTAAAATATTGTCACACCCTCAAGCAACAAGTAGAGAACTCATCTCAAAGCTAGTGGTTTCATAAGGATAGCAGAAAGTGGAATATGAGGTTGTGGTTCATACAGATAATTATCTGAAGTCATAGTGACCTTTGTTGAATGCTGCACTGAAGAATAAAGAAGCATTATATAAACCGTGCATCCTTAAGAGAAAGCAAAGGTACATAATGGCATCAAAGTCGATTAATTCCTAATAGATCCTGTCACAAAGGGACCTTTGCTATCAAATGACTAAGTCAGTCCACTGGGTTATTTTTATCTCTAAAACCTCTACCTTAGTAGTCATTTTCATACAAAAAGACACATTAATTCTGATTTTCAGGATTTTAATGCGTATATTTAAACTCTCATGAATATTCTGAAGGCTTCACATGGGAAGGTCAGCAAGGGACTGTGTTAGCACTGCCCTCTTTAATATGTATATTAGCCACTGGTGGTTGGGGAGATTGCTAAGTGTACAGCATAAGCAATTTGCTGAAGCCACAACTCTCTTCCCTGCCATCAAATGCAGATGAAACAGGGTTTTTCTTTACCCTGCAAAACACTCTTTCCGAGACTGGCAGTCAATCCAGCTAAGGAACTGGTATTAGAAAGCTACAAAGAAAATGAGAGTGAAAGAAGTACAATGAAAAATAGAAAAACAGTGTTAGTGTTAGTCAGTTAGCTATATGTTACTTATTCTCTCTAGTATAGGTTTCATTGCCACATTGATGGAATACAAATTGACACAAAATTCATGTAAATTTATGTAAATGCATATATAAATGTGTTGCAGCCCTCAGGCTCCTGGCAAGTTGCCACAGTGGCTCAGAGCAGAGCAAAGACTTTGCGCCACTGTAGTACTCTGAGAGGTGTTATTGTGAATAAGAGTGTGGTTTTCTGAGAAACATTAGTAGCTTTATCAGTTTCTACATGGAGTTTGCCAGGGGCAAAAGAAATACCACTTTGTGAACTTTTGGCTTCATATCTGCGTTAGTAATAGCACTGAGCCTAGGAATAGCTCATGTGTGACCATTACAAACTCTTTCACTTTCTCAGCAGAGTTTATAGTTACTGTGAGACAGAAACACACACAGCTCATGAACGTGATAAACTTCACTGGCATTTCTGTGGAATCTGTAATAGCCATGAACTCAGAAATAGCTGGTTCATGACCATTATAAACTCCTTTAGCTTCTCAGTGGAGACTTTCTAATAGCCATGAGCACAGAAATAGCTGGTTCACAACCATTAAGATCTTTGTCAACATGTCCATTGGGAATATAATGGTTGTAAGCCCAGGAACAGCTATTTCAGAATTTTTACGCATTTTTTTTTACTTCTCCATACTGAAACACAGCAGCGCAATCTACAGTAACAAATAATGCCATTATATGGGCTTGCTTAGCAATTCAGGGGTAATGCAACAGAATAAAATATAACACATTAAGGTAAATGGCAGGACTAGATTTGGGTAGCTTTCCAAAGATTGTGGGTTTATCTGATGATTTTCCATCTATATGTCATGGTATTTAGCCCCATTGGATTTGCATTCATGGAATCCAATCCCATCTTCATTCATAAAGGGAAAGGACAGCTCACAGGAGGTGCCACAGACAATAACAAGAGCAAGGCTAGGGTACTGGCCTGACAGAGTGGTGGGCTGTTCAAAGAGGCAGCTCTTCTTATTTTTCCATGTAAAGGATCTCAGGATGAATATGACATCTCTACAAAAATACCTGTGCCAGGTCTATAGATGTACTTGCTGGAGTTTTCTAACTGAAGACGTATTGAGTCTAGCTGGTTGGCTGTTCACCATATAGCCGGATTAAGATAGCTGACATGGTCACTGATAGTCTGCATGCAGACACCCAGCTCAGCCCTAAACAACCTACCCACTGAACCTATGCTCAGCCGTGGCATAATGGCAAGGTAATCTGCTGACAGCCCTCTTGAGCCTCAGCAAAATATCTGATCTTTGCAAAAGAGCCTCTTTCCCTTCAGAAGTCTTCTAGACCAAGTGTGGGAGACCCTTGAGGTCCTCACAGATACCTGCTAGAAACTCTGTATATTTACAGGTGCCTAAATGACAGATGAGTATCGTTTGCAAGCTTTTCCAAGGGAAAAAAATATGACAAGCCCCAAATTCTAATTCTCAAAATAGAAAGAAGCACTTTTGCTCTGTGACACACACAGCCCCCTCTCCCCCCAGCCTCTGACTCCACACCTTTTCCTTCAAATTTCCCCTAGAGCTCTCTCCTATGTGACCCCCTAGTCACTGATCTCTCAAGGTTCTCATTTTAAAACACGTCTCGTCAGAGAGAGATTTTCTGGGGGTGGAAAGTTTTTCCTTTTCCCAGCTCACCATAAAAAGTACTAAGTGGAGGCAACAAAGCATAAACGTACTGGTGACACAGGGGGAAGCATTTAAGTATTTATACTCTCTTTTCCCTGCTGCTTTAGGGAATTTATTATTTCTTTTAATAAGAAGTGTTTGTGCAAACCAGCCTCTCTGGGGCTGTGTGGTTGTAGTCTTGGGACCTAATTCTGTTCCCACTGAAGTCAGAGGACAAATCTCTATTGGTTTCAAATGAAGTAGCCCTGGAGCCTTCAGTGTTTGCATTTCTGACTAAGAAATTGTTTTCTTTAGAGATCTGACATCACATGATGCAACCCATTGTAAAAATTATGTGCTTGGTGTGTGTAGATGCAGACAAATGGAGGAGTGATTTCAGTGATGATGATAATTCTTGGTGGCACAGCAATCATAGGAGCTGAATCATTGCAGGACAGAAAGCCTCTGGAGAAAGCACTTACCAACACATCAGGCTTTACAGAAGAGATCACAATCCAGCAATTTAACATAAGAGGAATCAACCATTTCAATTAATTTTACCCAAATTTTCACTGTTTAAAAATCCCCAGCCTTTGGGGGCCTCGGGAAAAGGACAGATGGGGTTTTCAAGGAAGTTAAAGGATGAAATAAGAGATTGGATTGGCAAATTGGCAGGAAACAATAAGAGAAAGAGATGCCAAAGAGTGTCGTTATGGTGGTGCTGGGAAAGGACAGTAGTCCCAAGAGAAGAGAGGAGGCGATCAAGGGCCTGATCCTACAAATCTTTATTTGCTTATGTGAATGATCTCACTGATCTTGGCTGGACTCTGTGCTTGGGAAACTATTTATAGAATCAGATCAGAGAGTGTTAGAGAGCAAATGCTACCTCATTCATTGAATAACCTGCAAACATTTAGACAGAGGTACAGATTAGGGGGTGGTGAGAGAAAAAGGAGGAGGAGGTATCAGAGTAAGAAGAGAAAGTAACACAGCTGGAGAGATTTTGCTCTGCTGCTAGCAGAGAGATGTCATTGATGTCACCTTGTCACCACTTGATCTAAAAGGAAGGGGAGACCCAGCTACTTCAGAATGTATTTTAAAAATTAAATGCAATTCCTGGTTTGAGGTTTATTTCACCTAAGTCTTAGCCCAAGGAAAGGTCTGAAATAAAGTTATGAAAATCCTCAAAAGATAAGAAATGTTGACATAAATGTATCTAATCTTGTGTAAAAGCCATATCCTACTGATAAATCATGCCAGGCTATGATGCATGATGAAACTGCTGAAAAATAAATACCTACTGAAGAAATAAACCTGTCAAAGCAAAAATTTCATCTTAAATAGTCATGTATTTAATTTCTTTGTACTCATTACAGAACCTGCACAGTCCCAAATTCTAAATATGTTTTTGAATGCCTGATTTCTACTGAAACCATTAGGAGTTAAGTACTTGTATGCCTTTGAGGGCTTGACTCCTAGTTCACAAATATCATAAATTTAACTGTGCTCTATTTTCTTCTAATGATGCTTCATCCAATTTCTTATACTTTGTTTCACGCACTGATAGCACATTGATAATAGATATTTATACACAGGAGCTATCAGGAATGTTTTCCCGTGAAAAAGATTTTCACTTCCAAGAGCTTTGGACTGAGTAATAAGTTACATACTCATTAGTTACTGTAAAAAAGGGTAGTTATGGTAATTGTATTTTCTCTAGGAACACAGATCTATATTTGTTACTAGGTGTTAAGGTGCTCCTGTCCTTGATGACATAAAAGGTTACTTTGCCACCCTTTAGATAAAAAGTGAAACAGTAGATGCAGTGTCTTGTCTTCTATTGCATAGCATGCTGCTAATCACAGAGCAGCTTAATTGTCACAGTGAGAAAGCTGATGCTTTTAGCTCTAGCATTATACACACTGATGTTCTTCAGAAAATATATGAAAAGGATTTCTAGAAATTTAAAACAAGAATAAATTTATACAGAGGCTTTTCTTAACAAAAGAAAAAAAAAGTGGAAGTTGCTTATTTAACTATAGGTTCTAGTGGGCAAAAATAATTCTATGCTGAAACAATTGCAATCACTTGTTGACATGCAATCAGAAGATAGAACAAAACTATATCATCTATAAAACTGGGAAACAAAGAATATTCACTTCTAATCTTTTCCATGTTGTAGGCAGGTAGGAATGCGGACAGAGAAACAGGAAAACATGGGTAGGTGACAATAGTGATTTTTTTTAAGGTCCTAAGCAGTGCAAAATAAAATTTTATTTTTTTTCCTAGTGTATGTTTAGCTTCAGAGAGAAATAGCTCAATAATGACATCATGCCAGAGAAGTCTGTCCTTTCACCACCTGAATCATAGTTTAATCTAAGACCATAAGGATCAGATCTATTTTTAGTCAACATAATGCTAAATAACTTTTTTTGCTTTAATTGAGCTCATTGGAATAATCACTAAAGGTAGGAGAACAAGGCACAGATTCTCAGAACTACAAATATAGTAAATATTGACAATATATGCGATCTTTTCTAAAAGAGAAAAGGATAATATTGTTGGTTCTGATCTATTCTTGGGTTTGCATGAATGTAAATGCAATTCCCTGGCCTCACTAGAATTTCTCCACATTCACTCCAACATCAGTAAGATCAGAAACAGACTCATTTGTTCACCATTCTGAGGAAAATAATTGGCTTTTCATAATGGCAAGTTTGTTTGTTTTGTTTTAACCAGCATTTTTGTGATCAAACAATTTCATTAAATATTTTAGGTCATATCAGGAGATGTAAAGTGAAAACTAAGACACAGTTCTCACTAAGTTCCTAGAGCTAAAATCACATATAAGAATCATAGAATTTCCTGTTATTAATGTAAATAATTGGATTTATTTTCTGTTATCAGGTTTTGATTACTCAGACTCAAGATTATCTAAAAGCATGACGTCTGAAAAAAGCACCAATCAAATTTTGATGCATTTCCTTCCCTTTATAAAAAAAATCCTGTCATTAGGTAATCTTTTTCTTTAGCTATATTTTGGAGGTTTTCCCCACCTTACCTATCTTTGCTCCCTTTACTCTTGTCAATAATTAAAACACTTTCCAAAGGTTTTATAGGGCACTTGCTCACAAGTCCTTCAATTTATCGAAGGGTGCCCACCACATAAATATAGGACAATGTATACTTACAAAAGGTGCTCTGGGACTAGTAAGTAGGAGGGCGTACAGAGGGATGGTAAGGGACAAAGTGGGGCCACAGTAACAGAGCAGTTTGCTGTTAAATTTCCGTGAAGGTACATCTTGGCATTCAAAGACAGACACAACTCGAAGAACCCCAGCTGTGGTCATTATCAACATCATGTTCAGCACCAGTTCGTGGCACAGAGCCAAGCTCTACATTATTACCACCAAAACTAGGCACACCAATAGTGCCTCTTTCTATGGCATGAAAGGCAGGACAGAAGATAACAAAAACAGTGAGTTATGCGTGTGCAGAAGAGTTACCTGCTGCCAGTCATAATACAGATGAGGTGAAGCATAAAATTCCAGGTTAAGCCTAAAAAACAAGTAAGAAAATTGCTCTTTGATGATGAATATATTGACCCACTGTGCACTTAAGACAAGTCTTGAGAACATCAACATTTGCTAGTAAAAGCTTATTCATATACCTAAAACGTTTCTGTTCCGTGTCTCTAGAGGAGCCACCATTGTGGTGGTGACTGGCACCCTCTCAAAGACTGGAGATCACTTGACTAAGCACTAAAGTCTTCCCTGCACACATGTTCCTCCTTGGCTAATCAGAGGAAGAAACAATGGTCCACAGGTTTGTTTTCTTTTTAACAGCCATGCAGTTAGACCATTCAGCCTTGTGGTAGGAGACTTGATATTCTCAGATACTACTTAATCAATACAGCTATTCATACTTATTAAAAGGAGATCATTGTGATGAAATGACAGGAAAGACTTATGATAAGCAGGAGTCTTCACCTTAAATTAAAAATGCCTCATTCTCTGTTTGCTATACAAATCTGGTGTGTATTTTGGAAATACCTAATGTGTGTCAGTTTCAGCTGATGCACCTAATGTAAATAGGCATAAGAACATTTGTCAAATAACCCAAATTACAGTTCCACCACTGCAATTTTATTAGAAAAATGATATATTAGAAAACTAATCTGCTAGGAGGTGCGGAACAAACTGATGCTTGCCTTTAAGCTCCTTACAGTGCCTGAGTTATAGAATTTATTACTATTATTAACTTAACATATTTAAAGTCAATCAAGTATGTACCTGAACTCTAGAAGGAATTATTATCACTGTGTCACTGCCTTGAAATCTGTTAATTATCTAGGAAGGATCCATTTGGAGACTCGTTGTACAGCTAGATAGGTACCATGTACCTGATCTGAAGACTTTCACCTGTTATTTAAAATAAGATTAAGCTCTTGAATATCAATACATGAGTACAGGGTCATGGATTTGAATTAAATGCTTCTAACGCAAACTCATAATAAAATTAAATTCCAGTTTGTTTTTTGGGAGGGATCCACAAGATCTCGGGACATTAGTCACTAGTGAAAGACTGGAAAGCATCTGCTCTGTAGTGGAACTTAGGACATTCAATAGGTTAAATATTCAAGGTGAAATCCTGACTGCACTCAAGTCAGTAGCAAAACTCCCTTGGACTTCTAAAGGCCAAGATTTTCCCTTATGTCATTTTAAGTATCTTTGATCCCATCTTTTTAAGAAGTTGAACATCCAGAAGTAATGACTATTCACAATGACTGCCAGAGTTATGACTTGATTTCAGTTCAGGCATATCTATCTGATACATTTCTTCAGGCCTTATAGGAGAGGAGATGCTCTGTACATGTGGGAACAGGTCCTTCATAAACTAGTAGTAAAAATTCTTCATTATTGGGGTAGAGTTCACGTATCCAGAGAGAGGAACAAAACCTCAAAGGAAAGAAAATCCCCTGCACTCATTTCTTTCGTCCACCCTCTCTACCCAGAAGCAATAAAAGTTCTTTCTGTTATCTGCACAAAGCAATTTGACTGAGCAGAAAAGGAATCAACAAGACAATTTACATCTTTGGCTACTAGTCTCCTAATTAAAAAGACGAAAAACAAAAATCACAGGACAGCAGCACAGAAAGGAACAAGGAAATAAAGCAGCCCTGCAAGTAAAACAAGCAATAACACATTCCTATTGATTTTGTAAAACAGACCCAATTATACTTGGATCCTGATTCAGGATTGACTGTGAGTTATGGGGAAAGGAAAAAGGACAAAGTCCTAGTAACAGATAGAAACCTTTTTCAAATACAGGCTTTAGATCCTGGGAGGGGAAAAGAAAAATGCAAAGGGGTGCAAGCTGAGAAATCATGCTTTTATTTAAAGGAGAAATATGATAGACCAGTTTCATTCATGGTTTACATCCCTGGATTAAGCCAGCAGGATTCTACAGATGTAAATTCAAACCCAAAGAGAGCCAAAATCAAAATCATTTTTTTCTTTGACTAGTTTAAAAGATTTCCTAATGATAATGTAATTTCCTGCTAACTTTGTACTGAGCAACTTCTTCAAGTTGATGTCCAAATGGGGTACATTTTTCTGCATTCCTATTCTCACGCCTTCATCTGCTTTTATTTCCTGAACATTCTATTTCATCTCTATTTGGTAAATATTTTTATCCTTATCTTATTTGGGGATTTATATTCACAAACACAAAGCTTTCACATATAACACGGTGCTTAACATGAAATATCTATAAACACAGGAAGATCTGAGTTAGAACAAACTAGAAAACAGTAGAAGAGCCTCTTTTGACCAGTCATCAGCAAAACATCTCCCAGTCACCACTAGAACAGCTTTCTAGCACCTCCTCCCCTACAAGATTACCTCCAGTTACAGAGCTTGCTGAAATCCCATAGTAAACTGGGTATCAGCCAAGGTAACTAGGAGATATCCACATGGTTAATACCCCACTTGCCTTACAACAAAATGTTGATTCCATTACGTTTCTGCACAGGGTTGGCTAATGCGACCTGGTAGTTCTGTAGGAAAAACACACCTCCCTGTCAGTAGTGACAGCCTTAGTGTTTTATGCACTCTCCTTGTCAAATCAATCGCATTAGGAAAATAAATCTCCTGTGAACCACACAGTTGCAGGTGCTTTTTTTTTTCTCCTTGCTTTGAAGTTTTGATAGCACATACTTTATATCTTTGCTAGCTTTTGGTGATGACTTTCATGTTTCTTGGGGCTTGAAAACTAAGTCTTCATAGCCCAAGAATGCCTACAATAGTTCAAAGGAGCACATTCGGAAATAGCCAAAGAAATTCTTCCAAGAACTTCTAAGATAGAAGAAATAACCTTGCAGACACTTTTTTTTTCTAAATTCCACCCATATAACAGCGATCCAAAAGCATTAGGGTATGCGTCTTTGATCTTTTTTAGCTCTTACAATGTCATAACTGCGGTTCTATTATTCATAAAAATTACAAACCTTATTATGACTCCTTGGAAGCTCTTGATTTCTACACAAAAGAGCTAGACAGACCTGTTCAAACAGGGAGAAAATGAATACTAACCTCTACAGAAGCTTTCCAAAAAGATTTTGCTAAGGTTCAGGTACAGATCAAGAACTTAATCTTAACTCTTTTAATAGACCATAGTATATTGAATAGTGTAAGACAGCATTAAAAATAGCCTGAGATAACAATATCAGTACCAGCTTAGCAAAGCATTAGTAGCAATTGTAAACAGTGTGTGCTTAGCTTAGCTTTAGTCATGGTTAACAAGAAATAAGATGTCTGGAAAGTATCAGTAGTGAGAACATTCAGATGTTTAAAGCTGAATGAGAGCTTTCAATTGGTGAAGATCTGAAAGCTGCTCAGGTTGTAAACAAAGAGTTCTGTCCCCAATGCCACTGAACCTACATTCCTGATTAGATTCCCATCTGCACAGGCCCTAAAACCTTCTTGAAACTCAAACACTGCACTGAGGTTAAGTTAGATAGAATGTGTCCTAAATGTCACACACCTGCAGCAATTTCTGGAATAAATATTCTTCCTTTATGTCTATTATTCACACAATTACAGATCTAATACATTCCCTATTACTGTGATATATGCTAATAACAACTAAGCTCCACTGCATTGCTTTTTATTTGTTTATTCATGTATTTGAGATTTTAAACATATCTATTTTAATCTCTTACTGTGAGAATATGGTCCATCTACAACTGGTTCATTGAAACATCTTTATTTACAGTTATATCTAGGGTTCAGCACAAGCACTCTTTTGCATCAGTGCACGACCTTGAAACTCTGGCTAATACTCATTAATTGAAAGAGATTTTATTTGCAGTGATGCTCTATATTTCAAATAATTTTAATAAATTAGAGAAGGAACACTAACTCTTCAGTCCTCCCAAATACATTCACTATGGTGATAGCACAGAAAAGTGATAAATAATCGTGATTAAAGAGTCACCACATCCAAAGGAAAGAAGGGTGTTTGAGTTACCCTCAAATCAACTTTATCCCAAGACAAACATTAAGAAAGAGTTACAGAAGTAGATGCATAAAAACTTATGCAGAAAACCTGTTTATTGTGGTTCAAACAGTATCAGTCAAATAGACTTATAACTTGGTTTAAATTCAGATTTAAAGAAATAAAAAGGAATAATGATTTTATATGTATGCACTTCAGATCCATTCAAAGGCATTTTTCTTCATTTCAAATACTGCTAAGATGCTTACATGCACTTTATTCTTAGAATTAAAACCTTATGTTTCACCCTCAGAAGAAAATCTTGTTAAAGGAAAAGGTTTGTGTTGAGATCATACTTGAACTCAAACCTTTATTCCAGCACAGATACCTGTGATCTGCAATTTAATCAGTGATAATTTTGACACTTTCCCTGAAGGGTTATTGGCCCTCCCCATCTCACTTTGAGACTTACTAATGTCTCTTTCAGGTGGAGTCCTCTCCATGTAAACAGAAACTTGCTGGGGACTATTTCTGTATTTAATATAAACAAGTCATTAACCCCCTGGGGAGACAATGTTCCCTCCTGCCTGTTGTTCAAAGAATTCAGCTTTCAGTGTATATATCCTTTACAAACAAAAATCTGTATCTCATGTAAACAACTAAGCTGACAATTGTATTTTATACAAGCATATAAAGTACAGCGTGATGTGGCTCATTATGTGTTGTTGATTGAGGGCGGACATGTACTAGACAAAGAACTACTAGGAGATAGTAGTTTTGAAGGTTTCCTTAATCTGGACTTAGGAGTATTATGCTGTAGTTTACATTTTCCTATGCCAAGTAATCACTGCTATGATGACGAACACTTCTTTCATTCCAAACGTAGAAAATGTTCTTTATTATATATCTTCGAAGTACACGTCAGTCAGGTGTAACAGCAAGGCCCACAAGCTCCCATGACAAAAGTGCTTCTTTGTTAAAGCTGGATCCCAGGGAAGACTGAACTGTTCCCAGCTGGCACCAGTTCTCTATTTATATGATCAAAGCTGAAAACACAGCTGTCACCTTGATGTCCTTAGCCTTTTGTAGTCACTGTTAAAATTTGTATTTACATAAGTGGTTGCAGTTCTGCTTCATCTGGTGCTGTACACTACCCGGTTATGTTCACTGCAGCCTTTACTGAAGAAAAAAAAAGCTAAATCCACGTAACTTAGACATTTGTTTTCTCTAATGGCAAAGCAGTGTAAAATAGTTTGCCATTTCCGTGTCCCTGGACACTTTGTTCCCCTCTTTGCAAACTCACCTGGCTCACAGCTGCAGCTCAGTGCCCTCCTGGCTCTACCAACTAAAGCACCGTAGGTGCTGCTTTGGTCTGCTTTGGCTGTGCTCTGATCACAATCACCAGAAGGATCAGAGGGATTTTTTTTTCCTTAACTACTTCTGAAGAGGGTTTTTGGTCATCTCAGCAATCCAGTTTGCAACATGTGTCAACAAATGGTTGTATCAGCACAACCATTAGCTGTTCTAGTAGGAGAAACATCACAGAGTGGGCATAGCCAGAGGTATAGGAAAAATCAGAAGCTCTTAAACTGGCTTTACTGATGGGAGAAATGTTACTGCAAAAATGTTACTGGGATGAAGTTTTCGGGGCATGGCTTTGTTCAGCAAGATAAGCCAAATAACTGGAAAAGAGAAAGCGTGGACATCCATGTCTGCTGTTTAGCTTGGGCCAAGCTGGGCTGTTTGTGTGGCAGCATGGAGGGACAACCAAAAAGTTTAGTGAATTCAGTACACTAAAATGATACTAAAATTCAAGGGAACAGAAAAAAAAATTGTGATGTTGTATTTCAGTGGTTGGGTTTGGGTTTTTTTTTTTTCAACTGAGGAAGTTAGCTTGAAGAGGAAGGGAAGGGTATTATTCTTATGAGTGAGAAAAGAAATGAGAAGATGTGGGAAAGAACCAGGGAAGGAAAAGAAATAAGTAAACAAGAAAAAAGTGTGGAATGCAGTCTGTCCCTTCAGGAGTAGCAGTTATTCATTTGGTTCAGCTGTGTCAGGAAAACTTGCTATTACTCTGAAGAAATAGCGGCACTAATAAGAAGATAACCATTGCAATCAATGAACATTATCCACTTGCAGTCAGGTTTCTTGTTATAATGACAGAAATGGAGCATCATTACTAAGCAAAACTCTGTGTGATGTTATTTCCATAGACTGGTTCACACTGTTGGCACTTCAGCAGGTGGAGACAAGGGGCTACATTCCACCCCGGCCAGGCTGGACTTTGGAGCAGGGGATGCAACAAGGCTATAAAAGTGTCCATTGTTTGGCATGATTTTTAAAGCTGAGAGACAAATTTATGACATTAAGCCATCCTTCAGGGATTCATCTTCCTTCCAAAACTTCCCAGCATACATATTGCCTTCAACTCTTCCTAATCTTCATTTAAACCAGCATTATTTGTTGCACACGGCACCGAAGCCAGAGGAAATAGCAGGATTCCATCGCAAGAAATCACTGCAGTGCTGCTGTTCAGACAGGTTTTGTCTCCTTCGCATTACCTACAGGATTCAAAATAAGGATAGACCAGTGTCTTTCCTTTGTGGTAGTAACAGCCTTGCATAGGAAAAAGGAATAAGAGGCTTGAAATCACTGACTTCTCACTGATAAGATTTTATCCTTGATAAGTTATTAGAATTCCTGTCTGACACGTGCCTGCCATTATATGAAAATACAATTCTTTCAGATTTTTGCCATTTTCATAGAAGGGATTTTGTCATTGCCATGCTCCATTTTTGTACCCTTACACTGGAGTTAACCTCTGATGGAGCAAACAGTAGTTAAATGAATACTATTTAGCATCGGATTAAGAAACCCAAAAGAGATGACAGAATTCAGGCAGCCTGGGAAATGAAACTAGAGCTCTGTTTCTACAAAGAAGCAAGGAAAACAGCATCAGGGCCAGCAAATTACTGTGTCTTTTACCATGACTGTGCAAAATAGCTTTACCTACTGGCGAAATTTTTCAAGGTTCTGGAGTTCCTCGCCTGCAGCTCATTAATGATAAATCTGGGAGTCATTCCCTAAAGCACTGCCTCATCCTGCCATTGGGCTTGATTCTGAGAGCACCACCTAATTTTCTACTGACCTCTTTGAACCTGAGGTCCTCAGCACTTGTCCAAGCAAGGCCATAAGCTGGATAATGTTCAATGGTTTTACTGCAAACAAGTCTGCCTTCTGGTGGATTGCTGCTGTTGTTGTTGTTATTATTATCAACATTAGCGTGCATCCCTCAAAAAAAATCACTTTCTCTCTGTAAAAAGTAAACAAACCCCAATAATTTCCTCTGGTAGGAAAAATTTCCTCACTCTTTTGTCAGCATGCACCTGACTGCTGCTGTGGCTGACACCGATAGCCTTTGCTCTGTTTACTTTAAAGAATAAGCCACTGTTGTTTGATTTAGCTTTTCATTTTTAATCCGTAAGCCCTCTCTTGATTCTGCATTCCAGACAAAAAAGAAACTGAGTTCCTTTACGTTTCATGCGGGGTGCCTTCTGAAGCCAGAGTTGTAGATGTAAATGTTCCCAGAAAATTTATATAACTGAGATTTGGGGGGGGGGGGGGGGGGGGGGGAGGAAAAAACCCAAACAAACATGTGAGCACCAAGGTCCCCTGGCAGCATTAATGTGACAGGTGTACCTCGGCCAAGCCCATCACTTTTCACTGAACTGTCAGTACACTTGTTTAAAGCTTTTAGCTGCATTGCACCAGTACAGCTTTTTATTCTAAAGGTCAGCCCCACACACCAAAGTTCAAGAAGACATTTAATGCAAACAAAAAATTAAACCAAAGGTGGCTTTCATCAGATCTGATTTGAACTAGCTAAGCAAGATGAGGTTCATTAATACACAGGCTCCAAATTTTACAGAAAATAATCTTGTCAGGAATGTATGAATTGCAAAATTAATAAGATAGAAAGAGCTATGTACTTCCTTATGCTTATACCTGTCTAAAGTACTTGGGCTATCAGTTACACAGGGAGGGATTTGTATATGGAAAGAAAAAGCCCTGAAGGAGGAGACTTAACATTTCCTCTTTAAGGGAGAAATAAGAACCTTGATCCTCTCTCTGGAAAATCAGTGCAGTTGATTTGGATGTCCAGAAATTTGTTTTAAATTATCATTTATGAACCCCCAATCCTAGGTCGCTGATCTTGAAGGCACTCTCCAAGTCATTGTACTGGAGATGCCTAATGAAGCTGTGATGGCTGCTCCAGCATTGAATACCAAGAGAGTGATGAT
Organism: Myiopsitta monachus; assembly: GCA_017639245.1. Taxonomy (NCBI): domain Eukaryota; kingdom Metazoa; phylum Chordata; class Aves; order Psittaciformes; family Psittacidae; genus Myiopsitta; species Myiopsitta monachus. Next base: position 37,862,785 of record CM029919.1, on the reverse strand, counting down.
AAGTCCAAAGCCCTGCGACCTGAGGCTGCCAAATTGTTCCCCATATCACTGAGAAAGGCACACAATGACCTGTGATGACTTTTCAACAGAAGATGTCTCTATACAGCTCACATAAATCCAGTCTAGAAGGGAAAATAATCCCTTTCCCTTCTATTTCTTTCCTTTCTCATCTGGAAGGTGGCAGATGAAACACAACAGCACTCATCTTTCTCAGACCAAATTGCCTGGGTTTTATGCCTCCAGATGAACAAAGCAGCCACTATGTCCAAAAGGATTGGAAACAGAGTAACAAATGTGAAATCAAATAGGTTTTTGGTTTGGTTTGATTTTACACAGGACCAAAACCCACCAACAGCTGCTCAAGGTGTAAACTTCTCTTGTGTGGAAAACACTTATACAATTTGTTTGAATTGGCTGATCCTCAGCAAGGGAAATCAGGTATTTATATAAATCCTACACTTCGTCTCAGATGGCAACATAGAGACATCTTAATCCAAATGACAAGGGGCCTGGTCTTTCAGACTCTGTGTGAAGACTTTCTAATGAATTGCCTGTGTCAGAAACAGGTTACTCATTTATTTTTAAGTGCATTCATCTGATACAAATATTTGCAGTTCTTCGTTAGGCAGCTCCAGTCCTTGGGCCTCTTGACTGATTTCATGACACCTTGATAGCACAGTGATCCTGGAAACACCTCTAGGGATGCGCAGCAATCCCCGACAAATATCTGACTATGCTAAGGTAAAAGGAACAGATTTGAGGTGGTCTTTCCAGTACTTTAAACATTACGCAGCCATCTACAGCTCCAGGGAGAAGGGGTTGCAAACTGTCCTTTCGAAGAGAACAGTCTGAACAAACCTGAATATCAAACTCAACCATGCTGAACATGGGGAATTGGACTCTGTCTCAGAAGTCACCATATCTAATCTTCAAACAGGAAAAAAACAACAAACAAAATCTCAACAGATTTTTTTTCTCTCTTCATTTTCATGTTATGGTCTTATTTTTAATTCCTGGATCAAAAAGGAGCTCAGGTTCATTTTGTTAAAATTGTTCATGTTTTGTGAGAATGCAAAAAAAAAAAAAAAAGAAAAATAATTCCAGTTGGAAGCTTGGCTTTCAGTAGTTCAGAGTTTTTCTTGTGGAATGTCGAATGATGTGAAATTTTGCTATCAACTGAAAAGCCATTTCAAGTACAAAGCAACTTCTAGTCTAAAAAATTCATCAGTTCCCTTTTGAATGCAAATTTACAGAACTGTTTATACAAAAATTCTGTGCATTTCAAGGTACATTCATACTTCTTCACCTCCTTCAATAAGGCTATGCAGAGGCTTAACTTTAAGTGCCTGTTCAAGTGTTTTGCTGCAGAGGAGCCTCTGAGACCTTGATGGGGGAAGGCATTGTTGTGGTGATTTCAGACCTTGAGGCAGGAAGGAAATTGCACATGTTGCATCTTGCAAAGGACAGAAAATAACACTGGCTTTTTTGGAAAATATAAAGGCAGGCTTTTCCTTGGATTCTAAATGGACAAATTAATGGTCATTGGCAAAGGAAAGGAGAGAACAAGAAAAATGATAGAGAAAGCGAATAAGGGAAGAACAGATGCCTTTTTTCTCACAGGTTTTACTGAAATCCTTTCAAAGTATTGTCATTGGATCAAGAAAAATTCCTGACTGATTTTGCAAAACAAAGCAGAACTGCAAATGAAAGCAACACTCTGACAACCAAAGAAGTGCTTCCCAACTCAAATACAGTAAAACAAAAGGTCAGGCGGGTGGGAGTGTGGATGGGAATGCATGACTCTATAAAAGAAAAGAAACAGAAAGAGGGTTTTAGAGGGGTGGAAATGTCTGTAAAGATGAGAAAGCACTTTTATTTCCCGATGTTTCAGTGGTACATCTATTACCAGTGTTTCACAACCCTAACATTGACCGGTGCATTTTCCAAGAATTTGTGTTTTCATCCTCTGCCCCTATTTTGCATATCAATTGAAGTGTTTTCCTCCAACCTAAGATAGCCATACACTCTTAATGAACAAAGCCAGCCTCCCATTGATGTAAGTCCACCTAGAGCTTTCTACAGAAACCCAAGACCGTTTGCAATGCCTTCAGATATATTCCCTACATGTGTCTGCAGTGCCTGCATGCACTTCAGCTGGGCTACCCTCCTACCCGTCACTTAGCCTGTTTTTGTGAAGGGCTCTCTGCCACCTACACTATGCACTCTTATGATCAGGTACTCACTTCTTTGTCACTTTCTTAAGCCCTTACCCAGGCTGTAGAACCCATGGTCCATCCCTACATATAGGAAATCTGGATTGATCTTTTCAGTCGGGATTTCTGAGTGAGTTATTGTGCAACATTTGGAAGATTTCCATTTTTGTGCCAAACTGCACATATTTCCACTGAGAAAATACGGCCTGAGAAGGCCATGCTGGACCTTGCCTCATACACAGTTACCTCACTCAGAGGCATTAAGCAAACAGCTCTTGGCTAACAGTGTGGGGCAAAAGTTGTGCTTACCCACGTGTACACCCCTTTACTAAACCCAGAGAGTGTCTGAATCATGACCATCCAAGCACCTGACAAAGCATCTTTTACTGCAGACCCTTACACTAACCTCATTTTCCTTCTGGAGTGGAAGACCATGAGAACTTCTTTACATTGAATGTGGAAGAGCACTAGGACAGGCAGCCCGGGGAGGTTATGGAGTCTCCCCCTCCGGAGACATTCAAAATCCGCCTGGACACATTCCTGTGTAACCTGCTCTAGGTGGTCCTGCCTCCGCAAGGGGGTTGGACTAGATCATCTCCAGAGGTCCCTTCCAGCCTTAATGAGTCTATGATTCTGTGTAGAACCATTCAGAGAAGGGCAGCAGTCAGAGCACCTTTCAGAAGGGCAGTCATTTCTGCTGCTCTCCAGTTGTCTCCTGACACACACAGACACACCATGCCACAGGCTTCACACTGGGAAATGCCCAAGACCCCAGAAGTGACCACTTCAGGGCACTGTCAATTCATGGGAAAAATGAAGGTCCCCCAAAATGTGTCAAAATGTATGTGTCGGCCCCTAATATCTCAGTTTGGTGTCCAAGAAAAAGGGAGTGCATTCTGACTCAGACTGGAAATTACTTGCTGCAGTTAGGCATTATTACACAAACTTCCACAAAAAAACCTCAAAGAAAAAATAAATATCTTTATTGCCTGTATTCCAGGAACCTGACTAAATAAGCAATGGACGTTGCTTACCGTAGGCCAGAGAAAAATCTCTGCCAGAGTAAGATTTTATTCATGGTTTAGCTACGTTAATTCAAGAGATTCAGACCTGGCACCCAGAAGCTTTAGTTCCACAAACATTTTGGTCCGGCACTGAGGCCAAAAGAAGCAGTCCCATTCTCCCATCGCCTTCATTTTTTTCTGTCTCAACATTGCTCTCTCCCTTGTTCTGGCATCAGAAGGTGTGTGTTGATGCAGTGGACCAGAGCAGGGAACAGACCCATGTTTGATATAGCCAACCCTCTTTTCCTGGCATAGCTTTCTCCTGGATGGATTTCCCTGCCCAGAGCACTGTGCAGCTGTATGAAACCTCACATGGCACCAGGGATGGTATGGCATAGGTCAAGGGGGCAATATGCACAGGGGCAAGGAGAAAATAAGACTGCTTATTCCACTGGCAGTCCTGCATACTAGCTTAACTCGGCTGTGAATGACAGTGGTGTCAGGGTTATTCTTTCTTGCTATTCCGTCCAAATTCACTGGCCAGTTTTAGAAGTGCATCCTCCATAGTGCCATGCTGTAAATGGGTAAGAGGATGTCACTTACATAGGATATTTATTAAAGTGACTGCATAGAGCCTACACAAAATAAATATAGAGAATATGCTGAGAGTATGCAGCACACATGTATTACACAGGTTTATAAATGTATCTTTTATATCTTTATGTATCTTCATGTATCTTTATAAATGTATCGTTTATCTATTTTAATGCTGAGTATCTCGATCTGGAACTCAAAAAGCTGCATTTTACGAACACTGGCATAACAATGTGTGATCCAAAATGGGAAATAGACCTAAGTTAGAACTGATCATTTAGTTCTTTCATGATATATGGCTACCAATAGATACAGAAGAACCTCTGTTGGAAAAGACCTAGTGAAAACTACGTGCCAAAGTAGTTAATTTGATTTTAACAAACAGCTTAAATAAAGAGTATTTGTTTTTCTCAACTAGGTTCTGGGTAGTCTTTAATAAGGGCGGGGGGGAGCAATATTTTTCTGGCACCAAAATGTAGCAGTTTGGCTGCTGGCAAGAGTCCCTGTAGAGTACACAGAAGATGAGTGAGGAATCAGGCTGTGCTATTTTAAAAGGCTGCTTTCACTGACTGGAACTTTATTAACTGGACTGCAGCACATTAACACTGGGAGACTACCTGACTTTTTTTGCAGTTCTTAGTAAGATCTTTCATATTTCCTTGTACCAGACAGACTAAATACTAACTATTTCCTCTATGATGATAATTGTTCTTCTGTGCTGCTTCCTGTGTTCAGAACATCCTGATCTGTTAACAACAAACTACCTGGGTACACGCTTGGGTTTACACATTGCTATTCAAATCTTTCAGGATACAGATACTACCAAATGCCATGTCGCAGGTGGCCTTATGTGAGAACAAAGGTATGGTTTCTCCTTATTAACATCTGTTTTTCAGACAATGGGACTTTCTTGGCAGGCTTCACTCCAGAGCAGAGACTGCAGGAAAGCACCACCACGAAACCTGCACCTCCATTGCTTTCTCTTCTTGTCTCCTCCTCTTTTATCCCCACACCTCTTTCTTTCTCTTTCTCAGACCACGGCTTACTGAACTCCACTCTTTCAACCTGGCTTTGCGGTTTTCTTTTTCTTCTGGAAACATGGCTCACCTTACCCCCACCAGTAACTCTGTCCCTACAGCCCTGGTCTCCTCTAAGATTCATCCTAGATCCCCACCACACCCTCCTGGAGAGCAGATCAGTGACATGGCTGGAGAACAAGCAGTCAACCACCTACTTCATGCTGATGAAGTAGAGGACTGTGCAGGATACATCTTACAGATTCAAAGGCATAAGACTGAAGGGGATAAGGGGGGGGAGAGTGGCACTGAAGGTGGGCCTCATGGTTAGCACACCACAGAACAGCAGACTGCTGTTGCAAAGGCTACACAGGCATCAGTACCTAATAATTGTTGATACTACTTGATGCCATGCATGTTCAGAGACGCATCATGTTGCCTAACTTTTCTGGAAATGGGGAAGGCATGGTGGGGGAGGGAGGGAAAAAAGATTTATTAAGATTGTTTTGGATTTTTACTGTCTTCTAGCTCTTTTTTTTTTTTTTTTTCTTTTATTCCCTTGTAGTGAAGAAGTAGAGTGGTTACTGTACAACATAAGGCTGACTATTAACTGACAAGTAGGCACATCAAATCTGCTTCTTGTCCCCTCAGGCTGTAGTCCCTCACTCTTGGCTCCGAGAAACAACATTTTGAGCACCAGATTCCTCAGCATTACTTGCAGCTATCAGCGAAAGCAGAGTACAGCATCGGACATGACTTGTGGGGCATTACTTCTTCAGTACATTACCCAGGCAAATGGGCTCTCTGCTTGGGATTAGACATTGGCCAAAAGACATCAAAATGAGAAAATAACGGAAGGTGGAAGAGGAGTTAGGTGATCACAAAAACAGTCTTACCCAGTACCTGAAAGCTCATCTTTTCACTGCAGCAAGTCCTGAAAAAGAAGACTGTAATTCTTTGTTTCAAGTGCTTTCCACAAACTCCTTCCTTAGGTTCATGAGAACAGAGATATAATCTCTGCACTAAGGATGGTTTTATAGTACCAGGCTGCATTTCATGGAATAGCTATGAAAGCTGTGTCTTTATAACAAAAAAATCCCAACCAACCAACCAACCAACCACCCAAGCAACCAACCAAAGTCTGGAAACAAAAGATAGTAATTCAGATCACTCACAGCTACTCACCTGGTTTGGGTTAATTGTTGTATTTAGTTTATAAATAATTATTTAAAACAATCTGGAGTTCAGACTAGTCCCACATGTCTATTTCTGTTTTAAGTTTGAGAAGAAAAGAAAATTATCCATGAAATACAAGGTAGGTTGCAGCATACTGCTGATCCACAACCACTGTTAAGGCAGATTCCCACTGAAAAACTCTGAAGGTATTTCTTCCCTACCCTGAAATATAATATGATGATGGAAACAGGCTACCTGTTTCTCTGGTGTGAGGGGCAGCAGCAGTAATGCCTCTTCAGCAGAAATAAAGGGCTGTCCAAGCAAAGAAGACACATATACAAGTTACCCTCACAGATAAAATAATCCTGGTCAACCAGATTTGAAGTGACACACTCATTTACAGACAGTGTTGTGACCATGTGTATGCTTGATACTCTGCAGATTTGGATTATAAAGGTTACACATAGATGAGTTAGTTAATCCTCTTCAATGCTAAACCTGGTTGTGGCTGAGAGATAGGATCTATCTTAAGGGATCTCATCTTTGAATCTCTATTCTGTATTCAGGAAAGCTCCCTAGACAGGGCTAACAATCTTTTATAGATCTGCATGAAAAAAAGAAGGAGAAATACCTTTACTGCCTCTTGCAGCCATCTCAGTTGGGTCAATGGCTCACTTCTCAAGTGTAATGGGCTCCCTCAGGTTCACCCTAGTACATTGACAATGTGCTTTCCTTCCTACTGAGTGACTTTTTAATGCTCTGCAAGCTCCATGCATATCTTAGTTGTGCAGAGAGCTGAGTACCTGCAGCAGCACAGCTTGCCTTGCAAGTTGCCAAGGCTACCCTGAAAACTCTTTCCTCCTTTTCTCTGCTTTGTGTATTCTTTTAGTGATACGCAAATGTCAGCAGTTGTAACCTACTGTAGGGAGGCATCTGGCAGTGATGGCTGCCACAAAGGAGGAGGTTTTTTGCTGAAGATGCTCTGCCAGCAGTGTTATGCAGACTCCCCTTCTCAATTCACATTTTCTTGGCACCTACACCCCTGTCTGACTGACTTTTAAACGGGCAAAGAGTCAACCCAGCAGATGGGCTGGGTGGCAGGCAACCAAGATGCTATGAATGTACATTGTCTGGGTGTGGAGAGTCAAATTGCCAGTCAGGAATATCCAAGTAGCTGCCCATCATAAAGCTATGTGACGACAGCGCAGAGATATGCCATGAATAGCCAAGTTTGAATCTCTTCCGTAACAGCAGCATTCATAGACAGAAAAAGTACAGTAAAGCGCGTTGCAGCTGACCACACTTGGGAGGAATCCAGGAAGGAACTGCAGTGGAGAAGCAAGTCCAGCTGAAGAACAACTTTCCTCTTATGAAAGGACTGTCACTGTCCCACATCACGATACCTTCTGGCACCACAAGTGAAGATTTCCTACAGAGCAAGGCAAGCAGCAGAGAGAGTTTATCTTCTGCCTCTTGGGAGCTCTTTAAAATTAGTACAAAAAATCTAATGCATTAAATGTTTTTGCTAAATGGCTCAATAAGCTTTGTATGGTATGCGGTGGCCTCTGCATGCATGGTGTGAGCAGACTAGCCTAGCAAGTCTAGTTACCAAGGAAACAGGATTTAAACTTGAAACATAGGTAGTCAGGATGACAAAGAGCTCTTACACTTTTGGGGAATGCGTTTCTTTTCTGAGGAGGGCATGTGGAAACTGGCTTTCAAAATCCTCCTTGTGGTGGTCACAGGGCTGGTGGAAAATATTTCATTGCTGACCCTGACTCACTGGTCTAGCAGGGGAGGAAACAGAATATATAACAAAAGATCATTACACAGCATTGCCTAATGCTTTACCTTAAAAGAAAGCAAATGAGGGTGTTAATTAGACAAGGACTTCCTTTCTTTCAGGGAGCCAATCAATCACATTTTTTCTGCCCTGAAATGAAAGAGATCTTTTTAAAAAACATAAATCTTTTAAGCCCCAATGCTACACTTTATAGGAAGAGGAAATTGATCTCAGACATTCCCTTACAGAGTGGCACTGAACATAAAGTGTCCTTCTTCCAGAGCATATTCATTAGTTCCTTCTCTCAATCTGACCTTGAACGGATTTGATTAAATGATTAAAATAATTTCATCCTCAAACGACAGTTTGTGGGACAAATTTAATTAAGATCTGGGATTGAGGAATGAAAAAGCGTGTGCTACTCTTGCTTTGTACGAGTTCCTATGCTTAAATAACCATGTGAGGGCCATCATAAGCCCCTGCAATATGTTAGACATCTGGCCTCCCTGATTCCTCTCAACCTGATGGGCTGCCAGCCAGCCACCCCCCTTCCTTGAAAGTAGCAACTCTACCTGCACTGTGAGCAGTCCCTTGTCAGCATCTCCTCATTTCAGAGCCCCTCCAGTACATACAAACTGGCCACAAAGAGCTTGAAAACTCGTTTGGTGTGTGTAACAAAAGGGAAGGAATTGTGCTAAATTCATTGTCATCTCATCATTTACAAAATGATACAAAAAAAGTTACACCCTCTGTAGGATAGTGCAGGGAAAGTTGTGAAATTATTACTTTTTTGCCTCTGTGTTTGATCAGCCTGTCTACACTGTCAAAAACCCGAATCTGATTTCTCTGTTAAAATAGCACCACCGATTTTGGAGCAGCAGTGAAATATTAATGCAGATTGAGATCTTCAGTATTGTTTCTTTAACATTTCTCAGATAATTTTATCCTGGCAGTTTGGAAATATAGGACTTCATTTGCTAATATTCACACTGCACCTAGTCCTGTTGCGGGGCCTCTGATGCTAGCAGTGTTGGATATATCACTTAAATAAGGCCTGAGAGAAAAGTACAGTGGACTTAATACAACGCTCAGTAACAACTAAGCAATTTTATTGACTTCAGTGGGGCTGCATAAAAATAATTGCTAGCAAAACTTGGCTCAGAAACTTGAAAAGAAAAAGGAAGAAAAGAAATCCTTAAACCACAAACAGTATGTGGTTCATTTTGCAAACAATTACTTAACTCACCAATATATCAATGATTAAAACAAACCTCCCCCATTCCCCAGACAACAACAACAACAACAAAAAAAGGACTAAGACAGCAAAATTGTCTACACAGGGTAAACAGCACACAAATAAAATAGAACAGGAAAAACATATTAATGAATCTTCTTTTAAGAGGTAAATAAGATGCTGGCTCCTTGCCAAGGAGGCATGCATGAAAATCAAGCCGGGGATCCCTGAAAGCACAGCAAAGCAGCCAATAAAGCCTTAAATGAGGCAGACACAATCTGAGAGATGGCTGCACCACCACACACAGGGGAGGGGCAAGCAGAGGGGCTAGTGGCCCACCTTGGCATGGGGAAGCTGTGTGTGCTGCCGGGGGCCGCTTTCCTCCATCAGCCACCTTTGAAGAAGCTGCTAAAAGACCTCAAGGGTCCCATTCTTGCCTCTCTCTCAGTGGAAAGAGCATAAAGGAGGAAAGAACTGGCTGAGGCTGAGTTTGATGGTTTGTGACATTTCCCACTGGTGTGGCTGGTTGGAGCAGGAGCAGCTTGAGCAGAGTCTAGCACATAATGCATCCATCCCATTAGCCCTCCTTGTCCCAGTGGCTGGGGAGGACAGCATTCATTTCTACACTGCTTCTGTATCCACCACCATAAAGCCTATGGTGTTTCCTGTACAATGAACCACTCTCCTGTATAACACGACTCTCTCCTTAGCTTGTTTGGAAGTTTTTGTTTCTTCCCTTGAAAGGCTCGAGAAAAACCTGAAATGTAAAGGAAAGTACAAACAGGCTCACCTTACTTTTCCTCAAGTCAGTCATTGTCCAAGAGCCACCTTGCAGATTAATGCACTGAGATAGGGGTTCAAAAGATTTTGGCCCTCACTGTAACTCAGTCATGCAGATTAAGGAATTGGCTGGATGGTTGCACTCAATATCCTGGGTTGCATCAAAAGAATTGTGATCAGCAAGTCAAGGGAGGTGATTCTCACCCTCTATTTGCTCTTGTGAGACCCCACCTGAAGTGCTGCATTCAGCTCTGGGGTCCCCAACATAAGAGGGCTGTGGACCTGCTCAAGCAAGTCCAGAGAGAGCCATGAAGATGATCAGAGGGCTGGAGCACCCCTCCTGCGAAGACAGGCTAAGAGAATTGGGCTTGTTCAGCCTGGAGAGGGGAAGGCTCAGGGGAGACAGTATAGCTCAGGGGCCCTACAAGACCCTCCCTGGAGAGAGACATTTTACAAAGGCATGTAGTGGTAGAATAAGGGGGAATTGCTTTAAGTGGAAAGAGGGGAGATTTAGATTAGGTATTAGGAAGGAATTCTTCACTGTAGGGGTGGTGAGACACTGGCACATATTTTCCAGAAAAGTTGTGGCTGCCCCATCCCTGGCAGTGTTCAAGGCCAGGCTAGATGGGACTTCGAGCAACCTGGTCTAGTGGAAGGTGTCCCTGACTGGGGCAGGGGGCTTGGAACTATATGATCTTTAAGGTCCCTTCCAACTCAAACCATTCTACATTTCTAAGATTGTATGAGAAATAGATGTGCTAAGAGAGGCACATAGCAGCAGTTCAAGCTCTAAGGCAGGAAGCTTAAATCCTTAGTGGCTAAGTTGGAGGTCCACTTGAATTTCTGATTTCATTCAGGGGACAACTGATTTTCACCTTGCAAATATTCTCTGTTAGAGGACAAGGAAAATAGTCACCTGCTCATTAGCAAAACAAAGCCAACCAACCAACATCTGAATACATGTCAATTGGTACACCAACATCAGTCAAACTGTATTTGAATGCATACAAAACATGAGATTTGTTGTGTAGTAACAAGTATAATTTGGCCTTTATCACAGTAACCATTGTTAAAAATGGAATGCTGCTTCTGCAAAAGAGAACCAGAGCATTTCGCTGAACAGCATGGGAGAACTTCACCCACAGAGAAGTGATGCACCTCACACTGCATAGATACATCACTGGTATATTGTTGCTTTACCTATCAATTTGAGGACAATAGCAGTGTAAAATAACAGCATTGCTGGAGCTTATAATTTGTCAGAAGGCAGGCAGTTCAGTGGCTGGAGAATGTAAAGGCAAGTCCAAACATGAATGAGGTTCTTCTGACCACGACCCCTGGATGTTTCTCCCAATCTGCATGTCTGTAAATGAAGAGCCAAGATCAAGGTGTAATCCAGCAATGAAATCCTCCAAATACATCACATACCAAGTGTGTTTGTTCAACAACAAAGAGCAGGTTTCCAAAATTAAAATTATGCTGTCTTGAATTTCTTTGTAGAACCACATCTCTGGTTTTGAAGGCATTGGACTACAGCTGCTCAATTAGAAATCTCATTTCCTTTATTCCTTTAGAACAGGAAAATCCTGGGGTCTGTTACCTTCTGAGAAACACAAAGTCAATAAATTAATGAAATGTTTATACAGTCCAAGTATTTCCTGTTAAATATTAAACCCATTATTTTATTAAAATAGTATAGAATCTAGCACTTGGATATTAATCATGATGCATCAAAAGCAGAGAAGGAAAATATTCCTCTTTTGTCAAGTCTGTTACTAAGAAAAGACTCTACTCAAAGTAGAAACACTTCCATATTTGTTCTTTAGATAAATAAGATGAAATTTTAACCTTTACTCTTCTGAAACCTTTAGAGAAACATTCATTTATCTGCAGCTGAAATGAATATTGGCTTGCTTTTTTGGTTTATTGGCTAAAGGCACAGACTAGCATGAAAATTCCTCTCTGCTTGCATTGACACATTGAATAGGAACAAAAAAGAATGTCATTTAAAAGCAGTTTAGCCTTGAGAAAATGGGCAGTCATTGTGAAGTTTGGCATTCTAGGGAAAAAGAAAATGTTCTTCATGTACCCCACTTAGTAATCAAGATATTCATATGGAACAGCTTGATAGACATGATAAATAACTGACTATAATTGCATTTCTTGAGGTACTGCTCAAAGGCAATCTTATACCACAACACAGAAAAGCCTTCAGCGGACATAAGGTTTAAAAACCAAAATATCAAAAATATATAAACAACCTCCTCAACAACGTCGAGTCAGCTTCAGTTGCAGTAAATCACCACGAATGCAATAGTGGCATATTCCTAATCTGCAGCCACTGAAACTGGGGCCCCAGGGTTTATCTTTGTGCAACAGCTTGTGATATTTAAACTGCAAATTGGCAGCAGGAGAAGGGCAATCGGGTGAGTACATTGTAGGTGATCTGGGTGACCCTACTAAAGGCAAGTTCAGCGTGAACTTACTTCCCGGTCTCTGTGTTTATACCCTGATCTCACGGCAAGTGTGAGATAATTCAAGGTAATCACTGATCAGTAGGGAAGGGGTAAACATCTCACAGTTACCACTGGGTCAGATTAAATAAAATGATAGATATGGTGGTGTTGTTGCTGCATTCCTTATTTCTCCCATATCTCCATAGCCTGTTTAAGTATATACACATTCACATGAACCATGACAGCTTTACCCAGGTTTATCACACAGCTGAAGTAACAGCATAATAACACACACTCACACACACACAAACATACACACACAAACACACACACACATATTTTTGGTCCTTTTGCAGGATAGCAACACTTGTCTGAAAGTGACAAGTTTGATGACAACACTTTTGATGACAACAGGCTGCTTTGCCACACTGACCAGCTTCACCCCTGATGCCTGAGGAGCAGTGGGAGCCCTGCGTGGAGGCCCCACAGGGGGGTGACAGTCACACATGATGGTTTCTCTTCTGTGAAGTGGAAAACATTTGTGTCTCCTGATATGAAATGATACTGCCCACAACTGCCAGAGAGGTTGATCATGGTTTTGCTTTGATTTTTTTGATTCATCATGTTTAATAAGGAGTTTCACCTGCAATTGGATGAGAGGACTCCCAAGCAAATGATCTGAGTTTTAACTGAGTAACCAATCTCATCAGTTTCTTTCTCTTCAACACCTGCATCTAAATCAGGTCAGTTGCCAGTGAAGGGACAATGTTACAGAAATTATCTTCCCCCCCCCCCCCCGGTAACTTCCCTGTCAATTAGGGTCATAATGTATTGTAGCAGCACACATTTAGACTGCACCTTGGAGACCTCATAAGGGATACCTGGGAGACCTTTTCACAGTCAGTGTACAAATTTGTCCAAAAAGACGTTCTGCCTGGGTGAAAGGGAAAAATTTAAAGGAATTAGGAGAACGCATTAACTCCACTCTTTTAAGGTCAGACTTCTTACAAAAATATTCTGGTGGAGATGTAGTAAATTCATCCCTTTACAAACATTTCATCATTTGATCTCATATTTTGAATTAAGGGTAGGTACACCTCAGTTCACTTTTTGGGAGGGAAATCTAAGTCATATTACAAAAACTAAGTCTGAACCCTTTTGCTTGGGCAAAATTCCCACATCAGAGTTTGTCTGAGGGAGAATGGTAGACCTGGATGTTCACCTCTGCAGTACAGCTTACTAACACTTATTAATGAATCGGGGAGTAATTACTGCATTGTTGGGTACACCCACATTTTCAGACAGGTTCCTTATTTAATGAGAAGGAAAACTATTTTTAGGAGCAGTAGCAGAAATTTCAAAGGTTGAGACAGAATAATATATTAATGTTTAACTCCTATCAAATGTGGGAGTTCAATCTGACTGGTCCATCTGCAGCAAGCACATTTCCAAGTTAGGAAATCCCATTCCTTTATCTAGATCCTCCTTGTATTCATATTAATGGATGTTTCAAGGTGCATCTCATTCCATCTTCTGCCTCCTCCATTTACAACATGTAAACATAGCCTGATGTTTATATTCTTTCTTATGTAAAAGCTAGTATTTGGGCAGTAGTGCTCCTCACCTTCTAGACATAACTTTTACGTTTAGTTTAGCACTTACTGATGCATTTTTGTCATAGTGTTTATTACTCACTTTAAACAGAGGAGCAAAGAGAATGCAAAGAGACCCTGTAAAGAAATACTGATGGCCAGGTAGGCTTTGCAAAAACACGTGGCAGCCATAAGCTCAACACATGACACTGTGTTGCCTAATAATATGGAAAAAATTATGAGGTCATAGTTCATATAAAGCAATGTTCTGTGTCATATGCATCCCACAGGCAATAGTTTCCCCATCCCTAGCCTGAACATTATAAAACATGTTTGGTCTGGTATAAAGATTGGACACATCACAATAATAAATAAAAATTAAACAAAACAAAACAAAAAGCCAACAAAAAGAAAACACACACACACAAAGAAAAAACAACCCCAAAGATCTATATTTTCAAGTTTTCCGTCCCTCTTACTTCAGTAGGCCATTGCTTCTAAGCACCATGGCACAGGTAAGTGCTCAAGATAACTTCATTCCACGTCAGGATGACACAGACCTGTACCAACCCTTCTCAGAACCCTGTACCACAAAAAGAAAACCAAGATTCCCAAGGAGGTTGAAAGCCATGGACTGCTTTGAGGTTCTTGAGAAGAACAGTCACCGAACAGGGACACTGAGCACGACTCTCAGGTCAGCGCAAATTGCTCTGTTTGGAAGCAGCCTACATCACACCAACCTGTCCTGTGGGTGGGTTGGGTATCCAGAGATTTTCCTTTACACTTTGATTATCAGAAATTAAACCCACCAAAGAATCTGACATTGAATTTCCAGATGTTTTCTCATTCTCCTTCTGTGTTATCATAATGTACCACCCACATACCCTGTTGACAGTAGGAGAAGATACTCTATATTTCTCCAGAGCGATTTCAAAGACTAAATCAATTGCTCTTCTTCTTCAAGGATGTAAGCACCCCAAGACCCACAATGTATCATTTTGCCTCCCCTAGCCCAGCCTGCAGCTAAGAGTCAGGACGGTGAGAGAGGGAACTAAACGCTCTCTCTTGAGCAGCATATACATTGTCTGTGGTTTATGTCTGCGCTCTGTGGCTTATATAGGCACTGCAGCAGCCACAGAATGATCCTACAGCAGCAACAGACAGAATTGCTCTTTTCCACATAAGTTCCTTAAAGAGAAAGGACCTAATCTTGCCACAATGAGACAGGTTTTGTCTTTCTAAGACAAAGTTGCATGAGTACAGTCCTTCAACTATCCCCCAAACGTAAGGAAAATATGAAAGTACCAGCCCACTTAGTGGTAGATATAGCCAGATGAAGCCAGACCCTTGAATGGACATCCAAGTGTTTTTATGAACCTGCTGTCGTTGGCCCCTGCCCCTCATCACCATAATCCCTGTCATGAACAAGTCAGTGACCCTCGCATAGGTCATTTAACCTTGGTATAAGGAACATTGAAAAAGAGTAATTTATATATGTGTAAGGGACATTCCTACTGACCAGGAGCAGACCTGTGTCACTATGGTGATCCTGTGGTGTCCATGACTGCACCCTGGAGGCCCTGCATACAAGCCAGCAGATGAAGATGCCTAAACAGAGCATTAGGCTCCCGTGCACCTCATACCAGTGTGACTGTACAGCATGTATAGGCAAAGTCTGTTCCCATAAAATAGGCTGCCATAAGGACTCCTATGGTCATTTTAAAAACTGGAATGAAACTGGAATTAAAAATTAAGACCAAATTCTGCTCCTAGTCATTTCCTGAATTATACAGACCTTGCCTTTATAATACTGATTTTTTATTATTAAACAAGATTTAAACTTATTTCATGACTTTTCATGTGTTACAAATGTTAAAAGGAAAGCAGGTAAGTATTTGCAGAGCAGTAAGATTTGCTCACAGAAAGTGTGTTTCTGCTTAGAAGAGAATAAACTGATTTTATGTAAACAACCACAAAAACCACCCTACCCCTAGGGAAAACAGGCACAGAAATACTTTACTCCTTTCATAAATAATGTATTTTATTGCATATGGCTATTAAGGAGAGCATCCATGATCAATACAGACTAAATACAATACACTACTCTAGTTCCATTTATTCTGGTCTCCAGCAGCATCACATTTATCCTTATATACAGTGTGTACATTGGAAGACACAGCAAGATAAGTTAAGTCTCTTGTCATATCACAATAGCAAGAAATATATTTAACATCTTGATATCCAGAAACAATACGTACCCAAAAAGAAAACACTGCTTAATAACTGTTAAGGTTATATAGCAAAAAATATTTTAAATTTAAGGTAAGTCAGGCAAAATGTACAAAGACCCAATATACATTGTGAAGTTTTAGCAAACATAACATTTATACATTTTGGTTCCATTCTGTAAACTAAATTAAGAATGTAAGTATTGCATATGCCTTTGTGAAATATACAGGATAGAGAAGAATTGACTATATTGTCAAGTTTTTGTTTTGAAGTTGCTGTATGCATTTTAGCCATTTGTTTTAATGGCATGATTTCTTAATTGGTACAGAGGGCTACTTCAAAATAGAAGTTCAGAACATTGAATTCAGCACGTACCACACTCAGTGCTATGGGGGAAATCAGACAGAAAATGCCAAAGGTATTTGATTTTTTTTGTAGTTCCAGACTTGAACAAGCAGCATTTTAGAATGTCTTAGAACCATTTATAGTATTATTATTAAAAAAAAATAATAATTCAAACAGATCAGATATTTAAATTGATTTTAGATCTAATATTGTATAAGCCTATGCATTGCTGTGATTTAAGACCCCAAAAATTACACTGGAAAATAAAGTGTGTCACAGGGTAGGGAAGGAATTAGTTTACATTCATCTTTGTCTTGTAATACAATCCTCAGTTCTAGAAATTCAGCATGTAAGCAGGAAGACTGCACTGCCATTCATTATACTTGTTAGACATTGACTCTCATCTTCCTCAGAAATAAAAACTCCCAAAAGATAATGCATTGTTAATAGTGAAGTACAGGTTCCACCTAGCACAATGATTTAAAGCAAAAAAAGTCTCACCCAACTCATAACTTAGTAATACTTACATGTCTATCAGAGCAGGCACTGGGGAGGTACCCTTAACATGTATACAAACAAATTTATCAAAGGAGAAACAAGGTGGCATGACATTCTGCTAGTCTGGTGCAACAGTTGTACGTGACATTTGTGACAGTAGCTGCCACATCACTTGGATTTTCAAGGTAGCCTTGAAAAGAACTCAGGATAAGTGACTGCAATGGTTCTTTTTCCCTGTAATAACACCTGCAGCTACAATGGTGCTTTCCTGGTAAAAGGCAAATATCAGGACTTTCTAGATGGCAGGATAATACTGTGTTAACATTAGCGCTTGAATCTGCGTGATACCCATTATCGTCCCTGCATTCCTAGCATGCTAATGTGGATTTTTGGTTACAAGAAATGCAGCTAAGAACAGGGTTAGCTGACAAAAGTGAGCTTGTAAATAGGAGTAAAGGCTTTTGCAATCTGAAGTACCTACATAAACACCTACATAGAGAGGATTAAACAAGTGTGTCAAAGGTACAGAGAGATACCCCCAATACAGCTGGATGTTTTTAACTTATGTTGCTTCAGTTATACATTTTATATTTTTTAACTACTCTGAATCCTCTGTCCAAGTCCAATCCACACAGTTTCATCCAATTTTAGACTTTTCAGTGCCCTGGTTAGGCTTTGTCTGAGGAGTAAACCCTGCGGCTAGTGTTTCACAACCCATCAGCAGCAGCTGTACGCGTTGCAAGTTCAGTAAGGCTGATGACCATTCTTGAGAGACTCAGCATAGAGATAAAGGAGATCCTGTCGTATACCAACACTGTAAATCCGGCTTTACTTTGAACTGAGGTAGTACTGTGGTAGGCTTGAAATTATGCCAGTAAATACCAGATCTTACTGCTTCAGCAGGTGTTACAGAATCCCCTAATATGCCGAAGAATAAATACAGTTTATCTTTGCAGAAAAAAAGAAATGAAGGCATTGGCTGTTAGTTAAAGAGGCCGGCAGAAAAGTTCCTACGAGCTAAAGAGCATCTCCAACTTCTGTCGCAACAGCAGCAAAATGATACCATAGATGCCATGGACAGGTAATAAGTCAGGCAGGTTGCTCTCCCTTCCTCCCAGGTTTGTTGCACAGTTTAGTCCACAACAGTTAAGCAACTGTCCAGACCAACAATAACAACAATGAAAAGTAAACCTTAAGCAGCTTCAGTTACAAAACCCAAACCAGAACAAAAAAACAAACCAACCAAACAAAAAGGTATATGCTGAGCAGCTTCTTTGAAAGTTGTACTCTGTTGTTTGAGGTCATGGTGAGAAAACTAACTCCTTCACTCTGAAAAGAAAAATGAAAGAAAGTCAATAAAAGCTGAAAAAAAAATCATATTTACGACTTAGAAACACCAAAAATACCATAGGGAGATTATTTAGAATGGGTTTCATGGGGGAGGGAGGGGGAAGCTATTCAATAACTGCTTTTATGTTTGTATACATAATAAGATATTGCAGAAGTGTACTCCCCAATCCAACACCACTTCCTTTTTTTGGAACTTTTTGGCTGTGGCTCTTCAGACCAGCAAACCGTGAGAGACACAACTGGTTAGAAAACACAACATAACCCCCCCTCTCTTCCCCCAGTTCAGGTTGTGACCATCACTACTTGTGTCTGCGGAAAAGGAAAGGGGTTGCAGAAATAGGCACAAGCTCAACTGTTTTTGTCAGCTGTCTATTCCCAGACCTTAAAACTAAGACTATATGATCTGAAAACCTATAACCAAAATACAGAAGGAACCATCTCTAACTGACTTATGTTATTTACTAAATAACTTTTATTTCAGAAGTAAAAAAGTGGGTAGGTATGCAAATGGAAGGAATCTTCTCTGGATTACTGACCACAAAGCTGTTTTAAACAGTCAAGGTGATTACAAAGTAACCCACCCTAATTTAAAGAAAGCAGCTGACTCCTATGATTTTTTACTGCAAAGTATTCATGGATAGTATGTGCGACCACCGTAAAGGGACATTATTATATTGATGAACTCACAACTCTATCATTAAAAAAAAAATTATCAAAATTTTCTCAGCATGTTGCTTATGGTGTAGATGTTTCCTGTTTGATACACAATTTGGAAAGAGCAATGCACAAACAGTAGTGAACAGAACACCGTGACTGTACATTTTACACGACAAAACACTGACACCTCATTTCAGAAGGTGCCAACTAAGTGGTAAATTCCAATACAACATCAGGCTGGTGCACTACATTCACACTACGTGCTATTCACAATGTCTAGCTCACATAATAGTTTATAGCAATATTTTTTGTTGTATGTTCTTGTCCCCAAGTTTACAAGTTAGACGATTATGGTTGAAGATGTACTACACAGGTTTTCCTAAAAACTGAAGTTATTTGAAACATTATGGGAACTAACATTGTTACTTAGTAAAGTCTACAAAGTACATGACCCATTTATTTTGAATGTACTGACACAATTACTCAGTATTCTTGTGTATTTTTAGTGTCTTTGGGACCATAAAACCCAAATAGATTACATATAAAACCTGGATGTCAAAGTAAGCATAGTGCTTATGTGTGCAAGTTCCAATCCATGTAAGCCTCTGATAAGCCAATACAAAGGCTTTTCCTTCAAGTCTACACAAAAACAAAAGTTGACATATCTTGGCATATAGTTGAGAATTGTTAAATTGTCACTGAATCTCTCAGAGTTATGGTTTACTTAAGGAATCAGTCCTGCTGGAATCAACTGGACGCACTACATAATCAGATAATTAGGATATTACTTAGAATTTTATTTCATGTCACAGCTTGAGATGAATTAATAGCTTGCCAAAAGGAGACCAAAAGAAGAGCATCTCATTGCCCCCACTCATTGCATTTATTTGCTGCCACTTTTCTGATCAGATACCAAGTCAAATCTACCCATTAATCTTCAGAAAATGAGCTTTCATTGTTTGGGCTGGGGGGGTGTTTCAGATTAAAAACTTGAACTGGCTTACAGTGCAATCAAGGGAGCCCCAAAACTGCCATAACCATACAGTAAGGCTGTGTGCAAGAACATTTGGCAAGATGGACGCCGCTGCAAAAGCAGCAAAGACCCCACATTTGAGGAAGAGCTAGCTAACAAATCACTTTGTTTCAACTTTTGTTCAGGGAAGTAGTATAAATGTATCATATAGGCAAACAAGTGAGTGTTTAAAGATACATGCTGATTCTGTGTTACTGCTCTCCTTCTCTGAATGGATACCAACCTGACAACTAAACTTAGGAGCTCCAAAGTCGCCGCATGATAGTGAAAGCCAAATAAAGTTAAAAAAAATAATAAATAAATAAATACATTTTTCAGATAGGGAATCAGAGGAAGATGTTTTTGTACATGCAAACACAAACAAACATGTTTCCAGAAGTATGTCAGCCTAGGGCAGTCATCAGGGAGGACTATTAGCAACTGAGTAAACCTGCCATCGTTCTTGCAGCACAACAGGTACTTTCCAGCCAGAATTAAACTGGAACAAGTGAAGTGGCAGATGCTTCAAAGCACTTCTAAACTTGGTTCACAGGGTTTTGTAGTTGACAATTGGACTGTGGGCACAAGCCTAAGTGCCTATGATGCAATAAACACGTCATCCACAGAGTCTCTAATGCTGACCTAGAAATCAAAACCCAAAACACAGTTTTCAATAATGAAAAATTTTCTCCTGACTTCAATAAACTCTGGATAAGGTTTTGAATAAGCTTTGAATCAAGACAGTAAAAATTACTACTGCTACCACTTGATCCACATAATAGCAATGACAGCTTCAGAGGAAGCCTACTTGCAAGAAATAAACTGCAAGTTCCACATTAAAGTAAAAAATAAATTAAAAAGCCCCCACAAAACTAACCACCACCACCAACAACAACAAAAACAAACTAAAAAACAACCAAACCAAACCAACTAACCAACCCCCCCCAAAAAAAAAAACAACCAAAAAAAACCCCAAAACTAAACAAACAAGAAATCAATATTGCTGTTAATTTTTTGTTTCAGTGATTAGTATCTTTTACTTATTTCAAGTCTCAGGTCAACATTCAACTTACACAAGAAGTCACACTACCATACATTGTCTTTACCCAGGAACTAAACAAAATTCCTACAGGATGTGAATACATTCTTTGATAACCTCATTGTCCATGGGCACACACAAATCAAAATACAAAGTCCAGCACTGTGACAATACTCAAGTTTCCTTTCGGTTTTGAGCTTTATCAGGAAAAGCATCCATGATCAATACTGAGTTTTCAAAACTACTTGAAGTCATCTGATTCCACCAGTGCTCCTTGGGGAATACATAAACACACACAAAAATTGCTAGGAAACTACCAAATACTCAAAAGACTTGTTAAACATTCTGTAAAGAGAATACAATGGTTAGTCAATTAAAGAAGATCAAGTCTGCTTATTAATTTTCAAAGTCAGTAAGCAATGAATAAAAATTTCTTAATTCCTACAAATAATTCTCATCTGCTAACAAGCACACAGACAGCACATGGAAAAACACACTGCTGGTTATTCATAACCAACAAATTTATTGCACTGGTAGAGCGACTGCCAGAGCGGATCAGGTACTGGATGCTCCACCACAGGCTTCTGCCTTGACTCCAGGAAAATCACTCAGTGACTTTGTCCCTTTGTTTCCCCTCCCCATGCTGCCTGCCAAATTGGTTAAGGCTCTGATCCCAGTAACTAACTTTTCCTGGAAGAGAAATCTTATTGACACAATTGAATCTGGAGGTTAACAACATGTACATCTGTGGGCATAATGTCAGGGCATTAGATGGCACAGCCTAAGGAACTGAATTCCACCTATAGGGAGAAGTAATTGCTTCCTGCCACCTCCCTATGGAAGAGATGTAGGGTCCTGGGTGACGCAGCTGGCTGGCCAAAGACAAATGTCCTCCCATCAGAAAGCTGCACTGCCTTCCCTACCCTCCAGAAAGCTGCATCACACCTGCCACTCTGCAGCAGATGGGTTTACAGGTACCTGCCCAAGCTGTAGCCCTGCACCTCAGCAGCACCTTCCCTATGCCTAGAGCAGTTGGTATCAGCAAAGAAGCAGAGCAGGGGGGCAAGCAGCAGGGGAAGAGGGTGGGGAAGGACAGCATG
Organism: Myiopsitta monachus; assembly: GCA_017639245.1. Classification (NCBI taxonomy): domain Eukaryota; kingdom Metazoa; phylum Chordata; class Aves; order Psittaciformes; family Psittacidae; genus Myiopsitta; species Myiopsitta monachus. Next base: position 37,840,707 of record CM029919.1, on the reverse strand, counting down.
GGTCCCACAGTGATAAACCCACGCTGACCTGACACCAACAGCAACAGGAGATGGTCTGAACTGCAATCTCTGAGGGCTTCTTTACAGGAGGGATTGTAGGATGAACACATGCACATTACAAGGCCATAAATTTGGCCAAGCACTCCAATGCAAATGCAGTGTGCCTGCTCCCTGGCAAGCTACTGGGAAGGTGTACAGTAGGAGCCAAATCTTGACTTGGCTCTGACTCTTTATTAAGCAATTTAATGAATACCATACTTAATATCAAGCACATAGGTAGCCCTGTTAAAGATAGCAGAACTCATGTGCTGAGCTACAGCTCTCCACAAGTAATTCCAGGGAAACAGAGCACTTGTGCAGTAGGACTGCTCATACCAAATAAAGCTGAGCTTGACTATCATCACAGGAGAAGGTTTTGATCAACTTAAGCATTCATCTTACCAACACTACGCAGGAAAACATGGTGTGCTCTAACAGTTTACAAAGACTATGAAAAACATCCATCCAAAGTAAATGATTCCACATTTGATGGGAAAAACAAATTAAAGTGTGAAATGAAAAAGGCATGTTGTTACTATATTTTTAAACAAGTCATGGTTGATCATAATTGGAGACATGCTGCCCCAAGTAACTAGGCTCTTCTGGTATGCTCTTCCACTAAGAAACAGTACACAATGTTATTTAAATGTGTCTCTGGTGGCTTATGAATTTAGGAAAGCAAGCATTGGGTCAACATAGATTCTTCATAGAATCATAGAATATTTAGGGTTGGAAAGGACCTTAAGATCATCTAGTTCCAACACCCCTAAAAAAAATAAAAATCACTGAATTTCTTTAAAGTAGTAAAATAGGGATTTTGTGGGCACAGTTCTCTATATTAAAATGAGCTTGACAGCACTTTAACCTCTTGTGCCAAATAGTTAAAAAATCATAACATCTTGAATTGCATTAAGATAACCATGGGGAAAGATACTATCTTCTATCTTCTACTGTGGAAAACAAACCACTAGATTGTCTGGAAAAAGATGCTACATGGCAGCACCTGCAAGTACTTTTTTTTTTTTTTTTTTGTCCTAGCATACGCATGAGAGTCTAAAATGTTCATCTGATGGCACAGACAAATCTCCACGATTTACAATGAGTGTCAACTTCTATCCATAGGTACTGAAAAATCAAAGTAATCTGTACTTGATACTATATACTTACACAACTAACACTTCTTTTATCTGCAACACTTACACTAGAGTTTAAGCAGCTGAGTCTACAGTAGAAGTACAGATGACTCGGAGGGCTATGCTTAGTTGAGTTCAGAATTTGATAAAATTTGTGTTTCATATCAGTTTGTCAAACTTCTTAAGATTTTGTAGTATGAATAACTAAACATTAAAATGTAATTAGGTGGAAAATAAAGGATTTAACTTACTAATGTCATTATAATGAATTTATAGCTAAAGTGCCAGTCCAGAAATACATTTCCTATATCAATTTTAATAAAAATAGGCACTTCAAATATAAAATTAAGAAACTAGACATGCTCATTTTTCCAGGATTAATTTAATACAATTGCTATTATACCTCTTTGTTTCAGAGCTACAGCCACTGTCTACTATTAAACAAGTTTGCAAAGATGTGATTTAATCCCATGATTAGGAATAAAATAAATTAGACAAAAAAACCCTCAGTATAGTAATATCTGAAATTTGTTCACTTATCCTCTCCTTTGCAAATTGGGTATACAACCATTCAAAAACATTCAATGCAATTAAACAAAACCAAGCTGGTTTCCAAGAGCAAACAAAATACTAGCAAAAAAAAATGTTCAGTCCTTTTGGTCTTCCATTGGGAATTTGTAAGAGGGACAGAAACGCACAAGCAGAAGCAGATGTGGAACCTATATAGAAAATTTGCGACTGAAAAGCTTAGTCTGTGGCAGCCAGCCAGAGAGCCACTCGACAGTTCACATGCACTGGATTTAACCACTGTGGAACAAGAAGTCACGTTCTTATCATGCAACTGGAACTGCCTCCCACCTTACACCCATCACACCATTCCTTTATAAGTGCAGATTCAGAACCCAACACTGCAAATGTGGCCTCTATTAGGCAGCTGGCTTCATTTTTACACCTCCTTCCACCACATGACCAAGAGAAGCAGCTCTTCCCAGAAACAGACTGACAGCAATACCCAAACTCCAGCAACATTACTTTGCATACAAAGTGAGGCTGGAAGTTTCTTAAGAGACAATTTTTTTTTGCAAAACAACATGCTCACCTTACAAGTGATGAAAGGCAAGGGAGGAAGGGATTGGTGACTAACACACTAAATGACCTACCAACCTCATCTTCAGAGACACAACAAAAACAACTGAATTAGCTTGTCTGCTCCTGCAGCATAAACTAGGCGATACACACTGGGGGTGGCAGCAGTTAGCTGAGTATCTGTGCATCTCTGACCTACTCACCCTATGAGGAGCTAGTCATTCTAGCTCCTTATAGTCAAGGAGAAGAAACAGGCACTTCTAAGCAATGTTTTTTCTGCTCTATTTCATGTTAGGCTCAGATGAATAAGTTATGAAATTCAGTCTTACAAGTTTACAAGTTATGAAAGATCACCAAGTATGTGAGGTGTTACTTGGTATTCATTTTAGAAGCAGACACCAAATCCTTTCACATACCTTTACAACCACTTTAAAGTTTGCTGAACTGGGATGTCACACGCGTATCTGTCCCTCTTCTAATATGTATTAATAATCATTAACAAAGGCAACAAGGTCTGACAAGGAAGAAGAGCTCACATAACTGCACATTGAAAAGCCATCAGTGTTGGTGGACCCACTTCAGGCAGGTAATGGTGGGGGAAGTATAATCATTCTTCTGGTTAGCTCCACATGCGAGAACCTGGCTGCCGTTCTAGGTATCAGTGGCCAATACCAAAGTCAAATGGCTTTTTCTGAGCCACTAGGTTACCTCCATCCACATACCTGAACATGTAATGTTAAAGTGCTCTCAAAGAGCTTAAAAGCATTTTCTCTCTCTCACTGGGGAGAAAAAGCAATCTCTTCCAGTGATTAAATTGAAGAAATATTCATATTAAAAATTTAAATATTCATGGGAACAGGGACAAGGACTCATGTAAGTTGTGGGAAGTCATGTCCATTCTCCCTTTCCATTACAGTGGATATCTAATTATTCCATGAAAACAGCTTCAGCAAGAAAGAACTAAAGAACTTTACCAAAGAATATATGGCTAAGACACACCAGGGATGGGGAGGGGGGAAAGAGAATTGAGACTTTTTCCAGCCAGAAAATGCTGGTCAGCCCTGGGTGTGTGCTCTAGCCACGTAAATATTGTGGGCAGGGGAACAGAAACACTTCATCCGGGCTCTCTTTGAAAGACTGATCCCTGCCTCCATCATTGCCAAAAGAGCTTAGACACCTAAAACAGGTTTCAGATTTACAGTCTTTATGGAGACTGGAGCATTCCTCCATCCTAGAGGAAGGCATTTATGCTCCAGAAATTTCTTAACACACAAGGTTCTCATCAACTTTCACAGTCAGCTACCTGACTGTTTTGCAAACTGACCTTCAGACTGCTTACCAAGAACACTGAAACACCCCTGGCATTACACAGGTTCACTTTTGCATCTAACCTGGCATCTAAGCCGACTGGATGGTCACACACGAAGCATTAGGCTGCCTGCTGCAGCTTTTGGACTTTCAAGTTAGGAGATCTGTCCAGAGATGATGCTTCTCACAGAAGAAATACATGGAGAGTGAAGGGACAGAAAAGAAAGCCTGGACAGGCTAAGAGGAACAATCTGGCATGCACAGGAAGGCAATCTTTTCCCTGCTGCTTTCTCTTGTTGTCACACCCCCACTTAAAACTATGAGCATCTGACAGTAGGCTAGAAAAAGGTTTTTAAAGGATGATTTTCAATTTCTGTCAATGCTTTTCTAGCAATCTTTTGTATTTGCACCATTGTGTGCTGACTGTGAATCAGTCAATTATAGAGGAGAGAGAAGAAGATGAAGCTAGGTAAGAAGTTGCAAACTTCATATATTGCAATAAAAAGACACCACCATCCCCTTAACCTCCCCCAGACCATTTAGTGAAATGAGCAATACAGCAAAAAATGGTGGCACCGAAGCAGGCTAAAGTCTCTATATGGTTTCCTCTGTAAGTGGGTCAAAGCAGCAGCTGCAAGACTATAAAAACCAAGACAAGCATATGGAGATGCTTCCCCAAATTCTCATCTAGTTTCTAATGATTTACCTATTAAGGACCTCCTGCACTTAACCTTCCTTCAACTACAGGCTGCAAGAAGAATTATTTCCTTCTGTTTTTTCTGAACCTGCCACATGCTAGTTTAATGCTCCCAACAAAGCTGAAGTCTTACTTCCCATGTATATATATGGACTGAACCTCAACTGTGCATGGGAAGTAAGACTTCAGCTTTGTTGGGAGCATTAAACTAGCACGTGGCAGGTTGTCCTTTCTTTATATATTGAGACACACTGCAACAGGAACTGCAATTCTCCCATAGAAACATTTCTTATCTACAACCTGAAAGCACAATGGAAAGGCTCAAAACCACAGCGCCCAAGCATTTCTATACAACCCTGCAAAACTGGGATGAAAACCCCTGTACCTGCAGGATTCTTGGAAGAAGCAAAGTTATGCTGTAAGTCACCCAAAAACATTTATGACACCTTGATGGGAAATCAATTGCACTAAATCTCAGTTTAGAAAACAGCACTTATTTCATTTTTTTTTTTTCAGCAAGGATGCCAGCAGTACAAAATGTTACCTTCCCCTAGGAAAATAAAAAATCAAATATTATTAAAACATGAAGGATACTATGTTGTCAAAGCACAGTGCACTTTCACAGCACTTTTCTCAAAACTTCCAGGATTTTAAGAAAAAAAAGACCAAAAAATTACTATCATTTATATGCAATATTGCTAACTCCAGAGCAGGATGCACTTTCTTCTGTAATTACAAGAGCTCTCAGTAAATATTTACACAGAGCTGTACTCTGCTGTTTCCCCAGTTCTGTTTTTCCTAAGTACTCTCCTCACACAGGTGTCTTTGTTTTGTTTTATGGCTCCCCTGATTTGTTGCCAATAAATATGTTTATAAGCAACCAATGACAATTTCCTGGAAAAGGCTCACCAGTACCTCATATACATACTACTTATAGCGATATATCTGACCAAACTACTATATAACTGACACTGTCGCATCTTTCTGAAAGTCAATAATGTTAATGGGACTGTTTCTATAAAACAGATGAAAAACCATCTTTGTCATGTATAAGAGTTTGGCCCTAGTCCCATGATGTGCAGCAGAAAATTCCTCTCGGCTTCAGGGATGTTTTCCAGTACATAAAGACCTATGTGTATTTTTCTCCTATTGCCAGTAACCTAGCTCTTTAAAGCTGCTTAGGACACCTTCAATGAGTGTGATAAGCACTACAGGGCATTGCATTAAGGAACTATAACTTCCGATGGGATACTGTGCAGTAGGTGAGGCTTTATAAAGCAAAGATGCTGTTCAGGAAGGATGATCTGCAAAGAATGGAAAAGGAAAGATTGCAGACAACATGCATGAAAAAATACTTTGCAAAATACCAGTATTTGCCTAAGCCATCTTTGCCTAGTGCATCTGTGCCTTTAAAGCCCAAGTCTACTTCCAAATGCTAAGGCCCTGATACCATTGCATATTTCACATATTGTCATTGACCAGAAAATATATTGAGAAGTATTCAGCCAACAGTGCAGCAGTGTCCTGGGTTCAGCAGCAGCAGTCATTTTTCTCCTTGGTAGCTGGAGCAGCGCTGATAACACCAGTGTTTTCAGTTGCTGCTTGGTAATGTTTTGGTCTGACCAAGGACTTTCTGAGTCTCATGCTCCGCCGGGGAGGAGGGGAAGCCAGGAGGAAGCAGAGACAGGGCACCTGACCCAAACTGACCAAAGGGGTTATTCCATACCACAGCATGTCATGCCCAGGATGTGAAATACTGGGGCAGGAACTCGGAAGTCTCTCTCTCTCTCTCGGCTCGGTTGGGTGGTGAGCGGTTGTATCCTCTTCCCTTGTATTTGCCTTGTCATTGTTATTATTGGTGGTGGCAGTAGTGATTTGTATTATATCTCAGTTACTGGACTGTTCTTATCTCAACCCGTGGGAGTTACATTCTTTCAGTTCTTCTCCCCATTCCCCCCCATCGGAGTGGGTGGAGGGAAGAGAGGGAGAAGTGAAATTTACAGCTTAAACCACGACAAGCAGCTGCATAGCTAGAGAAAACACAAATCCCTTTTAATTTCACATTTACTGTGAACAAGTACAATACATCATCAACTAACTAGAGTACAGTCCAGGTCAGGCAGGAATGCTTAGCTAGTCATCTGATTCACACATGAGTATCAGTCTCACTTCAAGTCCTTCTGCTTACAATAAACTCTACAAAGTTTGATCTCACAAGCCACACACCTCTGAAAATTAGATGTTTCATTTATGTCAAGCGCATAGGCTTCCTCTATAGCCAGGGAAGGCAGGTTTGCACCAATCTCAAAGTCTGGCTTTAACCAGCCTCTTCGATACTTAAAAGACACCTGTATCCTTCCAGTGACTACTTATGGAAGCCATTTTTAAGAGGACTCTTTCAGCAGGCTACTAACAAGGTGCAAATGAGATGTCTACTGACTGGGCCAAACCTCTCAGTTCTACATAACATGCAAGAACACTGGCTAGATGAAAAAAAAAACCCCACCACATGTGGGAATCTAAACCAGGCAAACGGACCCTTAGAACGCACTGACCGCACTTGAGCTGGAATTTGCAACATAAAAGGCAATAAGCAGCTTCACTCAGAACATCTACATTAAGGTCCCTTAAGATTTTGAAGTCTTGTGGTCAACCTACAGCCTCAGATGAAGACATTTCTACCTTTCCTTTATACTCTTGTGTCCATTTGATCAAAATAGAAGCCCAGCACAGACGAATTCCACAAAACCTATTAGAAAAAACAAGGATAAATGGCCTACTCTGCAATATACTCCCTTGGCTTGAAAACAATCCCATCCCATCTATGCTCAACGATCCTACCAAAATTTTTCTGTAGCAATCACAAGATACTTATTTGCGAGAAGCAAAAACCAGCCAACCAACCTGAGGTGCTAATAAAAGGCATAACTACTTTGACTGTGTCTTCTACTTTGATGCCTCAGCCTCTCCAAGTGTCATATTAAAAAAAAAAAAGAGAAGTTTCAAGTAAAAAAGAAAAATAAAAGAATCTAAATTCAATCCATGTGACAAGAGACCACAGATACACTTTCCTATACAGCAAGAATAAGACTAGGGCAATTACTTAACCATTTCCATAAAACGCATACAAAATAAACCCAGTATGAACAAGCTGTAAATGTTCCTCCACATTACAGCTTTCCAAATTACGGTCCGTGGACTACTTAATACTGTATCAGAGGTCCCTATATCCAGTAGTTATTTTTAATTAAAGTACATTGAAAAAATTAATTGAAGTAATTCATTATTACTATTCCAGAAAGATATTATGTGGTCACAAATGGCCCAAAATGGGACCTAAGACAATCCATGAGAAAAGAGAAATGGTTCCAAGAATCTTTATTAGTATTTTACAGCTGCTACGAAAAATCTTGGAAACCACTGTCAAATTTAAATTTACCACATTACAGAAGCAGAAAAGAAGTTTAAGAAAAGTGCCACCAGATATACCAGGAGAAACACGCACACTAGGGGAAAAAACCCAACCTCCAGTACCATCTGATACAGTGAAGAAACAGAATTTTAGGCTTAAAGGACAGAGAGTAATGTTGTTCACTCAGACAGTTAAAGTCAAAGCCCCACTACGCTACATCCTGTACTAATATGGGTACCATTTATTTCCAGTGTTTTCCCTAAACTAAAACACAGAATTTGGACAACTGTTTCCTGCTCCTGAATTTACTGACAACTACCAAATATAATTCTTTTCAGCACAGTGCTATTTTTAACTGATCAAATACAATTTATTCCCTTCTAACCAGTAAGAATCAGCTTTGTCTGTAGCTGATGCAAATAACAAGTTAATATATTGAGTTAATATATTGTTTATTTGGCTACAGAAGCAAAATCAATATCTTGCTCAGGTACACATACATAAACACAAACCCACAGTTGCACTAATGAGTAAGATAATGCCATTTCACAGCCCAATAAAACAACAGATTTACATGATAAAAAAATTAAAAGATTGTAAATTAGAAATTTAACATACAGTTTCAATAAAAGACTTGTCTACTGTTTTGTCATCTTCAGCAGAACTTAATAGAACTTTGCATCCAGAGTGGAACGGAGAACAGTTGGCTGCTCAGGCAGCCCTTTACAAAGTGGATGGGAAAATGCCTCAAGACAATAAGCTAAAAATCAGTGCCTGATAAATGGGCTGGTGTCTACAACAAACTAATAGAAAATACTAAGAACATTTTCGGAGTTAAGATACCTGACTAAGGACAAGATGCATACACTTCATTCCACTCAAAGTAGAGTCTCTACAGTGGAGAGTCTAAAGTTGTCTCCTACACATCAATACCCAAAAGAGTTCGTTATTTCCAAGGTAAATGTTCTGAAGTCCCAGGCACCTTTTTTGTTGGTTTTGATTTGGGTTGGTTTTTTTGGTCATTTGTTTTTTGGTGTGGGTTTGGGGGGTGTGTGTATTTTTTTCTTGGGGGGGGGGAGGAGTGGGAAGATGGAAGGGGAGTATTTGGATTTTTTTTTTTTTTATTATTTACAAAGAATAACAACTAAAACCACAAACAGACAAACAAAAAGATCCTGAACCAAACTTCAGCATTCTGCTTCTCCTGCACTTAGGGTAAGAAAACAGAGTAATCTGTGCTATATTGATATGGAAATTATTAGTAAAAGTCAAGGCAATTGCATTCTTCGGCTAAGTAAAATTAAGTAGAATACAAGCTCGAGTCGTTATGATCAAAATTATCATGTAAATAACTCTCAATACATTTTTTTTTAAAATACTACAGTCGAAATGTTATCAACTTGTAAAAGCGACAACAGACAATCTGTGAGTACAAAGGAAATGGAAAACATCTACCAAGGAGTAAGAGGAATAGAAAATGTTGCAGTATTTTCTCTTAATATGACAACACAGCATCCTCATGGCCAGTACGGCAAATTAAAGCTTGCCATGTCAGTGACTGATGAAGCAAACTCGAGACTTGGGGAATAATTTCAGACTTGCAGAAGATTCTCTGAATGACCTCTCACAAGTCCATCAAAGAGTAGTGTGGGACCTAGACATCCTATGTAGCTCACCCACAGCACAGACCAGCTCCCTCTGGCATTCAGGCACACCAGTTTGGCTGTGCTTACTCAAGCTTCAAGATCCAAGTTTACTGTTCCCATTGTCTAGCATAGTCAAGTATATATCTATGAAAATAAAAGTACATCAATTTATTTCCTGGGGGGCAAATTCTAGCTCATTAGTTCAAATCAATAACAAAAACAATAACAACATTTTCATTTGAACATTAGTTCAAATCAATAACAAAAGTCCAGCTATTTCTCTATCAAGTTCTGACTCACTTTTTTTATAACAGATGGACTATCTCATGTTACCATACGTTGCAAAGCTCTCAGTTCACTGTCACTTGAACATTCATACTAACAGAAAAAAAAAAAAAAAAAAAAAATGAGTGAGGACCTGGACCAGAAGTCACTTACAGAGCTGAAATACAGTGGTGCATTTGTATCTGGAAATCATCCTATCAGCTAACATTCAACACTACCAATTTATTTATTTAGAACCCATGCAATCTACTATTTATTTAAAAATACACCAGATATGGTGAAGGTTAAAAGCCTATCTTGACAGGATTTTCATTTGACATTTAGCTACTGAAACAGAACAGTGTAGCAAGTTACCTTTCTTAGATATCGAAAATGCAATATTACCTTAGCATTCATAGATACATGTTAGAATCTCTCACTGGTACCTGTGAGAGTAACTGCCACACTGTTGGGATTATAAAGTCTTATGTGCTAACCATTTTAAGTTTATGGTCAATTCTCTCAAGTATTCTGTACCTATGCATCATATATCTATATCTACCTATATATTTATTCCTAATGCTCCACCACACAGTCATTTCTCTGTAACTATTGTTAAAGTCATGAGCACCAATTCTGTAACATCATCGAGGGAATTATGTACCCTTGCATTGAATTATACAAGCTTGATCCCAAAGCCAAACAAAAATGTTGAAAGCTTTATGCTAGATCAAAACTAATTTGCTGTAAATAATTGTAATATAGGGACTTTTCATAGTTAACAAAAAAACTTGAATATTAATCACCATCATAAATCTTTATCACATTTGTGTAAAAGACTGTTACAAAAGTGTAACTTCTTTTTTTCTACATTAAAAAACCGTATTTCATTAATTTTGGCAGAAATAATTGCTCAGGACTGGAACCTGTTGTAAAAGATGCAAGCCATCCTCCTTTAAATTTTTCTAAATGTTTACTTCATGAAACCAAATTATATTAAAACACAACCCAGTGTGACTGCCTTACAGGAAGGTTTTGCCTCCACCTTCCAGATCCAAACCTCATAATTCTCTTTCAAGAAGTCTTTTCTTGGCATCAGTGAAAATTTTGGTTAGACACGTCACCTGACATTTGGTCTGCCTTCTTTTAAAGCAAACTAAAGCCACTCACAGGAGTTTTTGAGAAACTGGTAAAAAGAGTAGAGAATAAACTCACACCATAACTTCTGAAAACTCAAGCACTGGAGAGACCAGGGTAGTAGAAGCAATAAACTTGGTGATTTAAAGAGGTTTTGAATTCACTAAAAAACTGCTGAAGTTTGCATCCACTTGTAAATTCTATTCTTACTTCCTTTAAATAATGCTAAAATGTAACATTACCAGTTATTGCAAATAACTTCCTATGGCCTCAGTTATCTCAATCAGTGAAGGCAGACTACGCCTGCATAGTTGCTGGTTTTTCGTTCTAGAGCAGCTATTCAACACTACCATCTTCTATGTAAGTGTTAAGCCTAACTCTTCCCCAAAAGAATGTCAGATGCCTTGTTCAATCAATCTTCTGACCTGTGGCGAGCAAAAGCCTAGATCCAAAGGTGGGGTGGGGGAAGGGAAATATTCTGAAGTCTCATTCCATACATTACCTTGCCAATGCTACGCAATTTAATGAGGGGTTAAACTGAATATTAGGACTGTCTTAAGCACTGCTTTAAAGTAATATATTGCTCCTGCTGGGAGCACACAGCACAAGAGTAAATCTAAAACTGCCTAGATCTTATTTCATTGACATGATTTTCCCACTGTCACTGGAATGATTTATTGATGTGTCTTCGACTGAAGAGAAGCAAAGTCCTCTGCCTTAAGTCACACTTACAGTGTTGTTCTTAGTCTACTGTAAAGTACCTGTGGAACAGACTTGGAAATTGAGACCCAATGGTAACGTAAAATGTTAAGTTTCATACTTTATGCTTGTCATCACAGCACATATGAAACAAATTTTACTAAAGCACCACTTGAAAAAGCTTGGAAAATTATCCACTGTGCTCTACTGCTTCTAAGAAACTTCTGCTGTTTCTGGTATCAGCAAGTTTGCTATTTTGGCATTACACTAAAGCCCCAGTGCCTCCATTTCTGACCCCTTCAAACAAAAACAAGCTGCTCAACAATGTCTAATCCGTGCGTCATGTAATCCTGCTTAATACGCTACAAACTCTGGGTAATATTTGGGTAGTTTTTAAATTTAGCAAAGAACATCCTGGCCTACTTCAAAGATACCCTCGCCTTGGGTAGCGTCCCCTAGAAATATCGCCCACACTCTTTTCAAGGAAGAAAAGCAAACACACAAGTGCATAAGAGAAATGAACAACAGATAAAATAAGAGATCCTGGTCTAATGACATAATAAAAATATATAATATCAGAAATCAAATTACTGAAATAGGAATGCATTATGCAAGCACCAAACACACCACTCAAACAATTAAAGAGACATTCTGACTTTCTAACACCGCTTTGACCCCATTTGCCAGAACAGGACAGAGCCCTGCACAAGTACTTCCGACCCCCTCCTTCCAGCAGGGGCAGACTGCTGCAGAGGACTGTGGCAGAGTCAGCTAAATCACACAAGCCTTCCCTCTCCCATTGACACAGAGCTATTAATATAAAGTCAGCTATTGCTTCACCAGAGAAACAGAAAATCCCTTCTTTGAGACATCATTCACTTTCTGCAGCACCATTATCTTAAAAGTGGCTCACACTGCAAACACTACCAAAGAGGTCTAAATTAAATTCTATTATAGTTCTCCAGTGTACTGTCCTGACTGTCCTTCCTAAGGTCTCTCAGACACTCACTGAAAAACAAATATGCTCCTATTGCTGTTTAGGCTGTCAGGCAGACAGTCTCCAATCATTAGCCTCTTGTCAACAGCAATGCCGGGGTAGATTACTAGTGTGCAGTGCTTGTAATGGCAGGTGCATGGCCCTGGGGCTGCCATCTGCCAGGAAGGAAGTGTTCTCCTCTAGGATGCTGAGGAGATTGACAAATAATGTAAACAAAACACTGAATCACTCCCGATCTATGGAATCAAGCTATTGCATTACTTTTCTGAAATGTAGATGCTACTATCACAGGTGGGGGCTTACACTTGAAGCTTGGGTTGAATTTTTTCCTCTTAACTATTTCTGTGACTGATTTACTGAGACAAAAAACACACCCTAAAATAACTTTCATTTAACTCAAGCAGGCAAATCTGGATTTGAAAAATAAACAAAAACACAGCCTAGTATCAAAGATGTTTATTTTGAAAGTATTTCCCTACTGCTAACTTGTAACATACCTCTTTCCAGCATGCACTGCCCTTCACTGCGCACAAGAAGTGAATATTTTTAATTACTATTTTATTTACACCTATACATAATTTGGGGTCATAATCACTGATAATAAATTCAGAACATCTGTTCTGGAAAAAAAAAAATAAAATGTGAAAGTAAGAAAACCTGGATAGTAACGGAACTCCGAGTATTGTCTTTAGTCATTTAAATCTATTTCCACAGGGATTTCTCATGATCAGATTGAACATCTTTCCTAAACATTGCTGGTTTAGTGGCCAAGTTTTCACCCCAGCAACCAAGCAACAGCACAATGCCATGCAAATGTGCATGCATGTACAAGACTAATCGCTGTGATCACATCTGTTCTTCAGGGAAGATATACATTACTGTCTAACTGGCAACACAGAGGAGATTACACACAACTGCTGTCTTTCAGTGAGCCTCAAATGTTAGTTACTATATGTGTTAGCACTTCAACACTCCATGAAATGCATTTTTCAGGTGAGCCTCTGTAAAGACGTAAACAATCTTTACATTGATTTATCCATGCTTTGGATCAGGCATGTAATAACTGAGCCTTTAAAACTTGTTTTAAATACAAACTCTTACAACCTAAGGGATTCAAGCCCACCTAAGCTCATGTGGAAACTGCAAATACAATCTAAACCAGTAATCCTGGTTTCCACTATAGCTGGCAGAGAAGCAGGGAGGAAATTCATGCTACTTTGTAACTTGCATTTGAAAGATATGGGAACATCTTTTCCTTGCTGGCTCTGCATATGGCTACTGGTTCTCCAGAGCAGCATCCAGAGAGTATGCATGGTGGACTGACTAACCCCAAATGTCCACATATTGGACAGCTAAATGCAGCTGAGACAAACATAAGTGTAAAAAAAAAAAAAAAAAACAAAAAAAAAAAAACAAAAAAAAAAAAAAAACAAACAAAAAAAAAACACAAAAAAACAACTCAATACCACCAACAAAACAACCAACAAGCAAACAAACGAACCCCACAGCCAAAAAAACCCACAAAACCAACAAGAAAAGATTTCCTTTGGAAAAGCTGCAATAGGAAAACCAGGCTTTTCAACAGCTGGCAGCAAGGCAATTGCTCAGCTGAACTTGGCCTTTCAAGGCTGCCACTCTTGACCCCCTACATACATACACACAAAAACTTTAAACATAGCTACATGCCAGACAACAGACACACAAATAAAACATATCTGAACTTTGGGGTCACTACACCCTCTTCTAAAAACTCAAGTGAGCTACTGATTTCTATGTATACACAGATCGCTCCTAAGCAAACACTAAGAAACAACAAAAAACAAAGAGTTGTGAAACCCTTATAACAACAAGCCCTAATTTATCACATCAGTCACTACGCTCACTTCAAATTGCCATTACACACACCAACACAACAAAACTATCACAAACTCTGCTGAAGTATATAATGATCAATACACAACACACCTAGACACAGAAAACATATGGACAACCAGTACAAAAGCATACTGTACTTCAACTAATGTGGGGGGAGGGGGGGAGGAGGAAAGAAGACTCCAGATACAGCCATTTCTTCAGGTGTTTATTACTTTTAAAGAAACATATTAATGGGGCTTTAGAGAAAATTCAATATAAACAGAAAAGACCCCACTGTACCTATGTTGCCATTTAACTGCTGAATAGGGGGGAAGTTAGGTTACATACACAAACTCTAGCTCAATTTTTCTGTGGATGCTTGCTGTGTTTCAACTGTTTAACCGCTTCAGCATTCCAGTGTAATTAATGCTATTTAAAAATAATAGTAAATCAAGTTTAAAGAAACCCATGTTATTCTCTCTTTATTAAATAAAAACAAAACCACCATATAAGACACGTCCTAATACTCAAACATTCCTTCATCCATTTTACTTACAAGCAAATGTTAGCCTCTGTAGCTATCTTGAAAGAAATCAAGCAATCAAGCAATCATCAATCTAAGCACTTCCTCTGCCTTGAGCAACGACTGTACTGGTTCATTTTAGAACAAACCCACCATTCAACTTGGTCTATAACAATTTATCTTAAGTGACTCAAAGTAACCATGACATTCTTTCTAGGAGCAGTATAGCTAAACATGAAGGATAAAGCAAAATAAAAGTCTAATAGATGCTATACATTTTAATATTCTGCTTGTAAAAAGCTGACATCCATATAATAAACATAATTTAAACTATCAAAGGCTTCATTTAATCTTAGATAACTTTAGTTTACATTTTGCATTTTACAAGTGGCACTTCAAGGTTCAGACCTAAGTATTTTGGTTTGGTTAGCTGTAAAATGCAACCTGAGAGAAAAGTTGATTTCTCAAGGTTGCAAAAAAACCCTCAATTTTTTAATTCTAAGCATAAGATAATATATATATCTGAGAAAATACATATATAAAAAATATCCAACTATGTAAGGTATTAGGATATTAGTTCAGTTCTTTCTGCTGTTAATTTTAATGTTCTTGCAGAATTTACCACAACTACTTCATTCAAAAAAGAACTTTAAAAGATGTATAGCTTTCTAACACAGCATATAGTTCTTCTAGTACTTTTAAGAAGCCATTTTTAAATGAATACATGCTTTGTTAAAAAGACAAACATTCTCATGCTGCTCTGAGAACCAAAACTTCATGGCAGTTGGCATATTAGAGAAGGGGGAGGGAACCCTTAATAATTCATTGTGCGAAAGTAATCCCAAAGAAAAACGATACAAGGGTTATGTCGTCAATAATCTAAAATGCCATTAGAAAGACACAGAAGAGATTTCTTAAGATAGGCTTTTTATTGTTTAGCTGCAATCATAAAACCCTCACAAAAGAGCTAATTAACAAGGCAAGGGAGGGGTCATTATTATCAAAAATCACCTTATTACGATCTTAAGTAGATGCATCACCAATGATGACTTCTTTAAATAAATCAAGACAAAAGAAAGGAACACAGGAGGAAAACAACCCTCAAGTTTTTTTGCACCATTACACAGAGCATCTGTTCAATTTTAGAAAACTAGATCAAGTACTAGAAACATTCACAAGTTACAGAGTATTTTGTTAACGGAAAAGAAAACAAAGTTAAAGATAACCCACCCAAGTCTGGTGTTTTCAATTAAGCAAAAATTCCCTATTACACACCCACTAAATTTAATGGGAATTTTACTTAAGAATTTCAGGATTACACAAAGAGCAAAATCTTGACCCCACCAGAGACAAAACTCCCATTTGACTTCAACAGAACTAAGATCCACCATAAAAAGTCACATAATTACCAAGTGTAATCTGTCATAAATATACTGGAATAAATAATTTACACTATATGAGAAAAATTACTGTAAAATTCTCCATAAATAATGAAAACCATACACAGTTCATACGTTTTTTAAGCAGAAAAAGCAGTCATAATTTAAGAACAAAGGCTAATTACCAGCAAGTAACAAGTTTGAACCAACCAGTAATAGCATTACTTTATTTACACATCTGATGAAGGCAAGTGTTTCTCCAATTCTTAAACATTTGCACACTTTCAGAACACAGTAAAGCTGAACAAACCAGTAATTTCAAGCCACCTCCTAATTGTTCTGTTTTGACAGCAGTTGTGGATGCACTCATTTGCTCTTGCCATGACATGATAAAGTGGACAGAGATTTTCAAAAGCACAGCACTCCCTACAGCAGAGGCAAGTTACTGATAGCAGAGAAACAAGCTACACAGGAAAGCCAACCACCTTTAAATAATACAAATAATTTACCTTAAAACATCCACACGAAAACACATCTACTACTACAGACCCTCAGGCACATTTCAAACTGTGTTTTTTACATGTATTTTACACAAATCAAAATATTAATTTACTGAGGTGATTACAAGGAGTCTGTTTGTATTCCCTGTATCTCTGACATTCTCCTGTTCTAAATATTAAAAGTTATGTGAATTTTCCAATGTTTTACAATCGCTAGAAACCTCTCTAGGGTTTTGAAGAAGTTCTGAAGAATTAAAGCTTCTCAATTTGCTAACATAGTTAAAACCAAAATTTGAAAAAGTGCAAACAAGGAAGTAAACAATGCTGATTTTATATATAAGCTATCTCTTGTGCAAATCATTTTTTACAAAATTAGATTCTCTCAAATCTACCTGAATTACTACTGTGTTAAAATGATCTTGCTTATGCTCAAAATACAATTTCCTTTAAATTGCATATGTTTTTCTCTGTAAAACATGGCATTCTTAGTAGTCTCCCAAATCACAATGTTTGAAATTCAAATACACTGGCAGAATACTCGGCCATCTTTTTAAAGAGTGGAGGCAGTCCTTCTGCAAACAAACCCTGGTGTGAAATCCCAAAGAAAACCAAAAGAGAAACTAGGACACCTGCAGAAGTCAATGACTCGATTCAGCTTACACCGATCAAGTCCTTCATGATACATTTCTCCTTTCCCCATGCTATGGCTTTTCCAGTTTGCCTGCCACAGGTGCAACTAACCTGAACCCCTGGTTTTGGTGCCTAACACTGTGCGATGCTAGGGTGAGGTTTTTCCTACCCACACTGGTTTTGTTGCTCCCCAAATCCCCCAACCCTGAGTACACCCAGCAGGCATGCACACTTCTCAGGGAACAGGGTGGTGGAGAAGCCTGCCTTGCCTCCTACAGAGAGAGGAAATTTCAACCAGCTTCTTTCCCTGCACCACTCCTTGATGTGTTCTGTGTTTAAAAGCTTACAGGAAAGAAGAGAAATAAACAGGCATGCAGATTAAATATTAAAATAAGGCAAGCCTATAACCACCCTTTAACAAATTCATAGCAGAACTGAATTCCCTCCTCTGGACACCACCGTGTACCAAATCAACACGGCTGTGTTTATTGCATTCTCCTTTTTACTGGGTGGGAAAGAAAGTAGGAAGGAAGGAGGGAGGGAAGGAAGGACAGCAGCCAGTTGCCCCTGCTTATCCCACCCACCGACTCCTTCGCTCCTGCTTTTCGCCCATCCACTCCAGGTTTTCTTGGTAGCCGGTGCCCGCCGCCCCTTCTCCCCCCCTCCTTAAGGTCAGCAGTTTGGGGAATGTTGTGGAAATAGCTCTTTCCCAACCTGGGCCTCGGTTTGCAGTTGGGGCTGTAGGTGGCTGAAGAAAAACTCCTCGTTTCTGTGAAAAAACAAATTTCAGTTTGCAAAGCAAAGGGCACAATCATTTGTGGGTGCCTGGGGCATCAGCCCAAGGCTAAGCATCCACATCGGTCCAGCTCAAGCCCAAAATCAACCCCAGCAAAACTAAAAGTAACGCTCTGCCCTCAGCCCTTCCAGTCCATCAGAGTAAGCGTCCATCATCCTCACAAACTCTGACACTGCATTCAGCAATCCTCTCGCCTTAATTAGGTGCAAAGCTTGCTCTGCAAACGTTGGCTCTCTCTCTCTCATCTTTTCCATCTTCCTGTACTTCCTATCAAAAGAGAAAATATTTTCTTCTTCAAAATCAACTAGCTACTCAGAACACAGAAGAAAAAACAAACTGCGAGTGGCTCTTACAAACTGTCGCTGTTGGGCTCCTACTGCTGCCTCCCATCAGCACCATGACTACAGCAGCAAGCACTATCCACGTCTAAGAAGCTGCTTCCTGCAGTATGCCACCTCACCTAGCTAGCCCCGCGAACATACAGCACAGCTATGAATGCATACAGGGTCGAAGTACCATGTCTTGCATAAATTCAAGAGCAAAGAGAATCCCTACAGTGTCTCATCATTAACTTTTAATCCTTGACAGGCTGGCTCTTTGGTGCCTTCCTCAACCAGCCCCCAGCTGCACACAAATTCTCACTCCCTGAAAGAAGGCAGGTTGCTATTTTGAGAGTGTGTGCACATTTCTTTGTTTCTTTCCTTATTTTTTTTTCTTTTACAGCATAACTGGCACCTCCACAAAGGAACAGCTATGTAATTAAAACCTAAATTCTCTCTCTCCCTAAGTTTCTCATCTATTTGGTTTGCCTTTGCCTTGGAACACCCGGCACTTGCAATCGTATAAAAGCAAAACAAACCAAGTGGTCATTCACGCTGGGGCTCAGCTGACAGCTGGGACAGTTACAGCACACCATAGAGTGGGCCTTGAAGGGAAATGTGCAAATATGTGATACAACATGCAACAGCTCATGCATATAGTGTCTTCTGGAAAGAATTATTACTTTTTTTTTTAATTCACGTTCCATGCTCACCATGATTTACTGTTAAAACTTTTGCAAGAGATAAAATATTTCCAAACCTAAATATTCAATTTATCCTTCCCATTTTGGCATGATTGACCTTCCCAGAAAGAGAGCCAAGGATTCGGTTTTTGGGTTTGGTTGTTGTTTTTTTTTTTTTTTCCAATCATTTTACATTTTAAAATAGTATTAGAAGCTGCATTAACATAAACTATTTTGGTCACATTTTCCAAACACTTTCCAAAATCTTACATAAGAAAACTCTGAAGTACAGCCCAAACATAGTAACTGTGTAAACATAAGCCTCTATTGGGGTATCCAAAAGTATACACTCATAGCAATAATAGCACAGTAGAATTCAAACGTGAAGAAACATCCTAAAATTAAACTTTTTCTCATACAAAAAGCCAATGAGTTCCTCCAAGACTGTTTATTACAGGACACATTGGGGGAAAAGAGATTTTTAAGGAAGCAATGAGAGGGCTCTACCCAACAAAACTTAACCCTGCAGTGAGGAACAAACACTAAGCACAAACACGCATGGCAGGCACTGTCAGAGGTAGCTACTCACCTTTCACAGCACTTGCTTCTTTAAGGTTGTGAGACAGAAAGTCTATGCTGGCATAGGCGCTCATCTCCACTCCATTGATGCCACCGTTGAGGACATGCCTGGCTTTCAACCTGGCTTTGTCACAGTTTGCCAGAGTCCCATCCACCACATCAATGGCGATGTAGTTGAGGCCATTCTGGAAGCCAGCCGAGGTCTCCCGGCACATGGGGCTGCTACCCTGCTCCTCCTCCAGGCCTTCGCTTTTCCTGAGGGACACATTCTCCACCGAGGCCGAGTTGTGCCTTTTGGGGTTGTGTGCGAAGGAGGGAGACACAGGGGTCACAGTGGTGGTAGAGGAGAAAGTTTCCGAGCTGTGCCTCCTGCGCCCCTGCGGATCTGCCCGGATTACCTTAGCCCCCCTATTTGGGTCTGGGGGAGGGCTGGAGAGAATGAAAGCCTCCACCCCAGAGAGGGTGAGCCTCTTCACCCCTGCCGTGGGGCTGGTGACCCGGGCACTTTCTGGCTTCTGAACGATGGGTTGGGGTGGGGTGGTGGCCATGCCAAAGGTCATCTCAGTGTAATCCCCGCCATCAGACAGACTGGATGAACAAGCCACCCCCACAGCAGCCTTCAGGTAGCGACCCTCAGGCTGGCTGGTGCTGGAGGAGGAGCCTGGTGAAAGCGCTTCGAGGGAACCCACTGAGACTGTGCCCGACTGAGAGGGTGACTGTGACCCGAAGTCAATGTTCATGTAGTCAGAGAGAGGGGAGCGCCTCTGCCCCGTGCCTGAGCCCAGGGAGGAGGCTGGGCTGTCCGCAGGCAGTGAGGGGGGAGAATAAACGGCAGCATCCCCAAAGTCGATGTTGATGTATTCACCGGGGCTCTTGGGCTCAGGCGGCAGAGGGTGCTCGCTCATGCTGGGCAGCATCGTCCGCAAGGTCTCCAGAGAGAGGCGGCTGGGCCGGACCGCCCGCTGGCAGCGCTGGCTCAGGAAGCTCTCAGTCCGGCTGTGCCGCAGGGGCGAAGGCACCGTGTGGCTGGAGGGGGCGAAGGTGCTGACAGGTAACTGGCCCGCTCCGCACACCACCTCCTCCGGAATCATCCTCCCTGGGGAGTTCATGAAGACATACTGGTCACTGTCCTTCACCAGGCCCTGGCTCTTGTAAGAGCGGGGTAAGGAGCTGTATGAATAGCAGCCAGGCTTGGGGGCCTCACTGGAACCGTGCCCCGAAGGGGCAAAGAAGAAGTCCGGAGGAGTGAGGGAGGGAGCCTGGGGCCCGTGCTGGGGGTCCCGGGGGGACATGTTGATATAGTCACCGTTACTCAGCCTCCCATCTGAGCTCTCCACAGACAGCTTGGAGCCACACCACATCCGCATGTACCCACTATCATCAGGGGAGCTCTCTCCCGGTGAGCTGGTCTTATAGCTGCTCCTGTTCCCGGGGGACCCGCCACCCACCCCTGCCCGGGGCTGCAGGATCTGCTTGGGAGCAGACACGCTGGTGGGGCTCATGGGCATGTAATCATCGCAACCCCGGCTTCCCTGTCCTAAGGCTGCAGCCACGCCGGGGGTCATGGGCATGTAGCCGTCATCATCTCCCCCTCCTCCTCCTCCCCCCCCTGCCGGCGGCCCCAGGTTGATGCTGCTGCTGCCGGAACTGCGGTGGGAGCCGATCTCGATGTCCCCATAGTCCTCGGGGTAGGGGGTGTAGGTCACTTTGGGGGAAGCCCCAGCTTGGCAGGAAGGGAAGAGACGGCCGGCACTGCCGGCGAATGTAGCCCGCATCAGCGTGTACTCGTCGAGGGAAGCGGAGGAGACCTGCGGCGGGGCAGGCCGCTGCCGGCACGGGGTGGTCAGGGAGTAGGTACGCTTCCGATGGCCCCTGTCGGCCGCGGCGTCGAGCCGGTAGCAAAGGCGGCCGCTCGGGGGGCGCTCCATCGCCATGTAGCCGTAGAGATCGGTGCCGCCCCCGGGGTCCCGCACCGGGGGCGTCTCGGCCACCGACTCGGGGGTGTTGCTGCGGTTGCTGGCGGTGGAAGAGGAGGAGAAGGGCCGCAGGTCGCCGCCTGGGCTGGAGCCGTACTCGTCGAAGGACATGAAGCCGGCGTCGCTGGGGGAGCCGGAGACAGAGGCGCTGCCGCTGGATGGGCGCTGCGGGTGATGCGGGTGGGCAGGCTCGGAGCCGAGGCCGCTGCTGGAGGAGAGGCTGATGGGGCTGGTGGCAGAAGGGGGCGAGTGGGATGCAGGCATGGACATGGAGCGGCTACTCTGCAGGACGCCGCCGCCGGCCAGCACCGGCAGCAGCTTCCCCGCCTGCCGGCCCCCGCCGCCGCTGCTAAGCGTGTGCGAGCGGCTGAGCGGGGTCCGCACGGGGCCCGGGCTCATGGGGCTGCCGGCCACCGAGCCCACCCGGCAGCCGTCGCCCTCGCTGGCCGTCCGCACCCGGCACGGCGTGCACTTGGTGCCGGCGCCGGCGGCGAGGCTGTCGGTGCGGGAGCGGCGGAGGAGGCCGGTCTGGCTGGGAGGCAGGTTGACCAGGTGGTGGTGCCGGCGGCCGGGCACTGTGATGGGGTGGGTGGCGGAGGCACCGCTGCCGCCGGGCCCGGCGGCCCCCCCGGAGGAGGAAGAGGTGGAGGACTGGCTCTTGCTGCGGGGCCGGAACTCGGACAGCTCCTTCAACGCCTTCATGGCCTCCAGAATGGTCTCGTGGATGTTCTGGGCCACCACCGAGTCGTCCGCCTGCATCCAGAGCTCGCCGGGGCCGGTGGCCGCCGAGCGCCCCACCTCGATGAAGAAGAAGCTGTCGGAGTGGCCGCAGCGGCGGATGTTCATCAGCTGCAGCGTGACCGAGGGCAGCTCGCAGTTGAGGCGCACGAAACCAATGGTGCGGGCTGAGAGGCAGAGACGGTGAACGCCGGTAAGGTTTTTGCTCTGCCCCAAGCCCTTGGGCTTCAGCGTCACCTGCCAGACCTCCCGGTAGGCAGCGGATGCCGGGGTGATCAGCCCGTAGTTGAGGTCCTCGCCGGTGACGGCCAGGGAGGCGGCGGCAGCGCTGCAAGAAGCGGCGAAGGGGGAGGCGAGGTGGCGGTGGGGAGATCCCTGACCGGCCACCTTTCCTTCGTTAAGCAGGTCGGTGAGAGCCCGGTACCAGCCCTCCTGCTCCTGCTCGTTCTCTGCCGCCACGGCGAAATACTCGTCCTTGGTGTAGAGGGCGATGAGGTACTTGTGCTTGGCGTCCGCCCGCTTGTTGATGTTGAGGCAGGAGTCCAGGGAGATCACCCGCTTGGGCGCCCCGGACTTGTTCCTCCATTTCTTCTCGCTCTCGTAGTACTCCAGCCGGGCGCCCCCCGCGCCAGCCGCCTCCTCCCCGCCGCCGCTGGGGCCCCGCAGCACGAAAAAGCGTTTGTGGCCGTGCTTCTGCTTGCGCAGGTACCCGCACTTCCTCACGCCCTGGTTGTTGTTGTTGTTGTTATTCAGGTTGGGGCCGGGCAGGGAGCTCAGGGGGGGCAACAGCCCCAGCACGGCGGGGCTCGCCATCCCTGACCCCACGGCGGCAACGCCGCCCGGCTCCTCTCGCTGCTGCTGCTGCTGCTGCTGCTGCAGCTACTGCTGCCGCCGCCGCCGCCGAGCGGGGCTGGGGAGCGAGCGCCGCGGAAAAAAAAAAAAGAGAAAGGAGTAGAAGCGGTAAAATAAAGTTATTCCTCCGCAGGAAGAGCGCGGCTGCCAGGAGCTGCAGCGGGGCCCTCCGCTGTCGCCTCTAGGCAGCGGGTGCTGCCGGCGGCTGCCAGGCGTTCTCCCCGGCTCGGGTACCGGCGGCGCCGCTGCCGCTCCCCGTCCGCTGCGGGTGCTGCCGTCGCCGGCGGGAGTTTCGCCGTAAGTAACACATCGCGCACCAAGTGCCCCAACTAAAGAGCAAAACAACACGTGACCGCCGCCTCACCGAGACGCTCACACACCGAAACGGGGCGGAGCGCACCCGCAACCGGCACCGCCCCGCATTGGCCCCCGAGCCACGTAAAGGACGGCCCTGAAAACCAATGGGGCGGCGGGGCGGGCCCCCGGGTGCGAAGTGATGCGAAGCCATTGGGCGACGGGAGCCTCGCCCCCGCCCCGTTCCCGCCTCACAGCGGCGGACGCCCTCCCGCCCGCTGCCTCCAGCCCCCCTCAGGCGCAGTGGCACCGCCCTCCCCGGTCCCCCCGTTTCCTTTGCCGCTGCTTTCAGCGCACAGACCCCCGAGCGTGCTGCGGGAGTGGCGGGGAGCGCCGGTTTCCCCGGTGCTGTCCCTCGCCATCCATCGTAGCCCCAGCGGGCGGGACACGGGCGGGCATCGTGGCGGCCATCAGGTGATGTCGCCCCCAGAGCGGAGCTTCCGGCCGCACACGCGCGGCCGGCTCCCCCCCGCACACCCACACACACGCGTGTGTGCGTCAGCCTTCCTTGCACACGCACGCAACGGCGGCTCCCCCGTACGCGCGCTCCTACACCTGGTGTGTCAGCCCGCGGCGCCCACGCGCCCCCGCCTCACGCACCACCATCATGTTGCTCCCCCGCCCCGAAACATCCGCGGGGCCGCCGTGTATCGTGTGTGACCCCTCGGGGTACGGCCGCTCCGACCCTCCCCGCAGCGTCGGGGGAGCGCCACCCGAGGGGAGCAGGGGGCGGAGGTGACCGGCGCTGGGGATTAAGGGAACGAATCAGTTCATCCGGGGGTTTCGCGGTGGCGGTGGATGGGGATGGCGTCCGCGTCTCCTCACGAAACGACCGCTGAGGGGCACAGCGCAGGAGGCGTCCTCCGCCGCCGCCTGCGCTCATTTTCCGCGAGGTGTGCGCGGGTTCCCCCGCTTGTTTACCCGGGACCCCCACTACAGGCAGCCCGCCGGAGGGATGGGAATGGCGGCGGAAGGGAGGTGGGGCGCGACCCACGGCCGCTGGACGGCGAGCTGGGAAGTGGCCGCAGCCAGGGTGGGGAGGGGGCCGCCCGTCCCGGTCTCCTGTGTGCGGGGAGAACGCGGAGGTCCATGAGGTGTCTGCGGCTCGGGGAAGCCCTGCTGTCGCTCCCCGGTCAGGGCAGCAGCGGCGCCCTTCTCAAGAAGAGGGCAGCAATAATAACAGCCAGGGGATGAAGGCGAGAGGCTGCGCTGGAAACTTCCAGCCCGGGCTGTTTGTCAGCGACATCCCCGGGAACGGCCAGGGGAAGCCCCCGTCGCACATGCCGCCGAGAGGAAGAGTGAGGATGGGGCTACACAAGCGTCCCTTCGCGCACTCCCGTTGTTTCCCCGCATGCCGCCAGGGCACGCTGTCATTTGTTGATCTGCAATAAAGCTGAAACAGCGGGGGGGTGGGGTGGGGGTGGAGGTGGGGGGGAAGGAGGGAGAGAATGAGAAAAGGGGGAAAAAAGGAAAAAAAGAGGAAAAAAAAGGGGGGGGGGGGGGGGAGGGAGAAAGTGAATCAACGCCTTCAGCTGCCGCCGTGCGGGACCGGGGCCCTGGTCGTGGCCATATCGGGGGCCGAGGCCGACAGCCTGCATCCTGCACGCCCCGCTGGC
Source organism: Myiopsitta monachus (assembly GCA_017639245.1). Taxonomy (NCBI): domain Eukaryota; kingdom Metazoa; phylum Chordata; class Aves; order Psittaciformes; family Psittacidae; genus Myiopsitta; species Myiopsitta monachus. Next base: position 37,815,489 of record CM029919.1, on the reverse strand, counting down.
ACCGGACTGCTCCGCTTTGCTCTGTCCTTCGCGAACTTCACCGCGGTTTAGAGACATAATGAACCATTTAGAAATCACCGGTTGTAACTGGGAGGGAGGGAAGGAGGGAAGAGGGGGTGACTGGAAAAGACCAGTCCACTGTAAATACTGGTATGCTGCAATCAAGGAGCTTTGCTGGAAAGACCCCTCCCTTGGTCTTATGCGGGAATATTAACAGTTACATGCAAGGTAGTAGTTACCTGTTTTTGGGTTTTTGCCTGGGTATTTTTTGGGGGTGGAAGGAGGGAGAAGTTGGAGATCTGAGGCACAGACCCCTCCACAGGAGCAGAGCAGCTGCCACTGACTCGGGGTAACCTTGAGCAGGGTACCTGTGATCTGTCTGTACCTCTGCAACTCCTCACACACACAAAAGGATGCTTACAGTGTACTGTCCTGGTAATGTTCTTTGATTTCTGTATTTGGAAAAATGCACAGAATTGGTGATTGTAGGTTTAGATTATGTTCAATGATTGCTTAACAGAATCACAGAATCATTTAGAATCACAGAATCATAGAATGCCTTGGGTGGGAAGGGACTTTAAAGATCTTCTAGTTCCAACCACCCTGCCATGGGCAGGGACACCTTCCACCCATCCAACCTGGCTGTTGAGGCCAGCCATTCTTAATGAGGAAATGAGATCTCAGTGAGGAAAGTTTCATGAAAACTTGTGAATAGTTGATTTTCTGTCTACAACTGTAGTGGGCCAGGCTATCCACTGTACTCACACCACTGAAGACATAAGGGGAGTGAGTTACCTGAACAATTTCTTGCCACACTGAGTGATCTGGGCCCATAAACACCAAGGGGAGTTTGTTATTCTTGATTCTGTGGGCAATACACTGTTAATACACTGGCTACAGCAGCAGAACTAAGTTTCCAAACAATTTATAGGACAAAGGCATTAGGATAGACTAGAATTGAAGATTGGAGTTCATACTTCTTATTTCTGTATAGCATTGATATAAGGAGCATCTTTAGCAGTTCGTTTTTAGCAGTGGCCGATTCATAACAAGTATGATTTTTCTCATAATTCTATTTGTTTGGTTGGGTTTTGTTGGTTTGTTTTGGGTGGGGTTTTTTTTTTTGTCGTTGTTTTGGTTTTTTTATACATAACTGGGGTACAGAGCACAAGAAGTGGGACTCAGGTGTACCTAAAATTCAGGTTAAAAAGTACTATTGTTTCATGACTGACACTCTCAAACAAACGACCCCAGTTTACACAGGTGATCTGTCTTATTCAGAATTTTCTCTGAACTCCTCTGAATTGCTTTTCAAAACTCTCTCTCCTAGAAATTTTTTTCCAGCCTTTTCAATGTAATTACAGGGGCATTTAATTGAAACGAACACATTAACACTACTTGTCCCTCCCACCTCCCAGCTACAGGTCTCTCTTTCTACAGGCTGGCATGCCTTCATGGCATATGCTTCAGCCATTCCTATGAATCATGCAGCATATTAACTTTAATTTCTGAAGTAAGTGGTTTTTCAGTGATGCAGCAGGTTGTGAATTTGGACAGTTAGTTGGAGCATAGCACATGATCTCTTGGTTCACCAGCTAATTTCAGGAAGAACATAGGGGATAAATCAGGGCACTAGCATCTTCACTAACTGCAATAGATTTGCCAGAGGATGTTTGCTTAAATCATCTCCACAGAGTAATTCCATCATGAGGAAAGAAATATCTCTTTTTACTTCTCCTGTTCCTTTTCTTCTGCTGTATCATCCTGCCACATCTCTATTTCACCACGTTTATCTTGGAATTGGAGGTCTCTGCTGTTAATGAGTTCCTAGTATGTGACCAACAAAACAGTGCTAATACTAGCGCCTTTCCTGGCTGCAAAACTATGCTTTTGCCAGTATACCTAGCTTCAGCCACTTCCTTTTTCTCCATTAAAAATAAACTGTGCTGGGTAATGGTCAGATCTATCAAAATATACTGTTGATGTGAGGGGTGTTTGCTGTCACTTATATCAATCAGAATATTATCTCTGTCCACCCTGAAGTGGCAGAGACATGCCTAGAAAATTATAGACTTTGCTTATGAAAATTATGAAGTTTAGTCTTGATATAGCAAATAGAGCTTTGCCAGAAAAAAAAAAAGAAAAAATTAAATGTGTGATTATTTCATTTATGTATAAATGCATTTAAACTTCATCGTTTGATTACTGGATTATATGAATGAACGATAAACAGTGGCCAGTAACAATGTTTTTCAGGCAATGAACTTCTCAAGCCATCAGTGAATTTTGCTTGGGAATACTGTTTGCCTGAACGGTAACTAAATGGTCGGACAAAAGTATTGCATCTAGGGGCATGCAATTGGTTTTAGTTACCTGTGGGAGCTTCATTCTACAAGCCCAGCACCCACAGATCTAGGATTTTTTTTTCCACCACATTAGGGGGATTGGAATTTGTTTTATTTAAACACTGCCCAAAGCCTCATCCAGGCTATGTATAAAACACTTTCTGAGAGGCTGGATGCATGAGTAGGTTGAATTTCATAATCCTTTAAAAATGAATTTTTGTTTGTTCTTAGTCTAAATCTCAGTTTGAAATACTTTTCAGTTTCAGGATAAGGAGTAGCAGTTGAAAGGGATGTTTGGCTTGGCTGTTGCCTTCTACCTGTTGCCAGGATCAGAGAGCTGGTGGTAGGGAGGCCATGGGAAAAAAAGTGTAGAGGAAGATTATGTGCGTCAGCAGCACTTTCTTGTACTATCATGGGTACAGTTATCTGTTCCAACAAACCAGAGTGATTTATATTTTGATGTCCTTGACCACCTACATGAACAGGTGAAGTCAGTTTATTCCCTTGTATATATATTTGCATACTTCTAATACAGTGGCATTCTGGTTATACATTTCATAACCTTACTGTAAGAGTTCTGCCATCAACTTTTCTCTCTCACCTTCCTCAGCTCCTTTGAGTGCTCATGTGCCACAGCTGCTACCACCCAGTTGTGAAGTTTGTGTTATTTGGAGGGGAGGACTGGCCACCTATCCAGATGGTTTTATAAAATAGTGTGTCAATGTAGTAACTCCTAACAGCATGGATTATCCCTCTATAGCAAGAGCAATGCGAAGGGCTACAGTTGCCCTATTCTCTTAACTTGCGGCTGGCAATTTTCTGAAAACAATTATGAGTGTCTCTGTACATAAGAGGAATTCAGAAACCATAGATTCTGAAAATACTTATTTTAAAAATAAAAAATACTTGTCTGAGTGAATTACTGGCCTGAGTGCTCAGAGGCACTGTAGCTGCCCCATCCCTGACAGTATTCGGCCCAGGTTGGACAGGACTTTGAGCAACCCGGTCTGGTGGAAGGTGTCCCTGCCCATTGCAGGGTGGTTGGAACTGGATGATCTTTAAGGTCCCTTACAACCAAAGCCATTAATATGATTTGATGAATATCACACCCACAGATTTCCAGAGAATTCCAATTTAAATAAACTGGGGTTATAGTTATGTAGCTTTGTGCATATTCAGTAATTCTTGAGGCTAATAACACTTCTATTAATTATTTTAAATAAATATTGCAAATGATGTTATTAGCTTGTACAGGCTTACATGGGAGGGGAATAAAGCTGAGGCATGCCTTATTTCCAGTTCATTATTTTTTGGCTAAGACTTGGGATATTATTCTCAATTTAGATTATTTCTTCCTCAAAACTTGTATTTCAAATTCACAACCCTGCAGCCCTTAAGCTGGAGAAAACACTGAGAAAAGATCTTGGGTCTGAAGAGTGAGACAGTTCTTCCTTGCGTAGCAGGTGTACCCCCAAAAGGGCCGTTTTGGAAACACGCGTTGATCCAGCAGCGTGTCCCAAGGCATCCGGTGCCCTGGCTTGCGCCAGGAGGAGGTTTCTCGGCCCAGCCCCCGCCCGCGCGATTGCCGTCTCAAGTGGAAATCACTGCCTTCGTTAAACCTTCCGGGGCATTCCCAGGCAGGGAGGGGGTGTCACAACCCCTCGAGCTCCTGCTTCCCTCCAGCCCCTCCGCTGCCGGTGTAAAAAACACGCCGGTGTAAAAATCACGCACAGGGGGATGAGATCAGAGATGCGTCAGCGCGTCGCAATCGCCAGGATTTTCTTCCTGGAACATCTATTTTTGTTGCTTGCGGGATTGATTTTGGAATTGATGGGGTTTTTTTTCCCCACCCCAATTCCCGCCTCTCAAACGCATAAACGGTGATGGGAAAGGTTCAGGCTATGGAAGTTGCCCCGGAGCGCCCACAACTCCCCCTCTCAAGACCCTCCCGGCACGGGTGGACACCGCCTGTGCTGCTGCTGCCCACTGGCGGCTGAGGCGGCGGCGCTGCCCGTGCCGGCGGCAGAGGGAGGCGGTCGGAAGCGGCTGTAGGAGGGAGGGGACGGTGCCCAGTGGCACTCCCCCACCCCTCTGCCCTGCAGCCCCTTTAGGATGCTTTAAAGGTAGTCGTTAAATTGCGGGAATTAGGAGGGTAGGTTAGTTCGGGGAGGGGGATTTTTTAGGGGGAATACTATCTTTCGTTCCTTCTGGAGTGGTCACGAATCTGAAAAATGTTGTAGTTTATTTAAAGAAAAAAAAAATCCTGATAGAATATACCCAATAATCCTGGCTTAAGGGGGGGGAAAAAAAAAAAAAAAAAAAAAAAAGCATTCATGAAGCAATAGAGCCAGATATTTTCAAGCAATGATTGAAGTCTGTACACCTTTTGCATATGTGTAAATGTCTGAGAAGCACGGCAAATGATGCTCTTTTCCTCCCTCCCTCCCTCCCTCCCTCCCTCCCTCCCTCCCTTCCTTTCCTCCCCTTTCCTCCCCTTCTTTCCTCCCCTTTCCTTCCTTCCTTCCTTTCCTCCCCTTTCCTCCCCTTCTTTCCTCCCCTTTCCTCCATTTTCCTCTCCTTTCCTTTTTCCCTTCCCTTCCCTTCCGTTTTCCCCTTCCCTTCCTTTTCCCCTTCCCTTTTCCCCTTCCCTTCCCTTTCATTTTCCCCTTCCCTTCCATTTTCCCCTTCTGTTACCTTCCCTTTTCCCCTTCCCTTTCATTTTCCCCTTCCCTTCCCTTCCCTTCCCTTCCCTTCCCTTCCCTTCCCTTCCCTTCCCTTCCCTTCCCTTCCCTTCCCTTCCCTTCCCTTCCCTTCCCTTCCCTTCCCTTCCCTTCCCCCTTCCCTTCCCCCTTCCCTATATGACCAACATAATGAGCCAAGATCTGGGGTCCTTCAGGGTATTTCTGTTTAAGATGAGACCAGTGATAGAATTCAGGATTCCTTTGATGCAGTTATTTACAAACGACTTGCCCAAACACAGTTGGACTTCAACAGGAGGGCTTTTTCTGGTCTCCTTTTTCCAACTCTGATTCTTTCCAGGTAGCATTCTGTTAGATAATATATTGTTTCACTTGTTTTCCCCAGGCAGGTTACTCCAGCCTCCCTTTCTGTTTGTTTATTACTGCTCTTAGAGGCTGTTCCCCAGCAAAACAATCCCAGGCATTCAGCTTTCCCCTCTGCCCTACAGTTCGTTTGGCTATTTGTCTTTGTTTCAGCTGGCCTTTGCATCTGCTTTAGGTAGTAACTCTTTTTTTTGTCTTGCTGCTGCTTTCTTTTCTTTAAACTTCAGAGGGAGCCTGACTTTCTCTGTCATTTATCTTGACATCAGGATAATTGTCCTAACAGCGGGGGTAATGCAGTCCTGGAGTTGATTGTCAAGGGATTTTTATAGAGTGCTCATCACTGGAGCATTTTAAGCTGCACGAATATTTATCGGGAATGACACAAGTACAGTTGTCCTGACTCAGGGCAGTGTGATAGCCTAGATGATCTCATGTTTACTTCCAGTCCTGTTTTATTGGATTTCGATTATGTATACACCTTATAAATAGCCCCATGTTTATTACTGCTGAAAGGGAAAAACCAGACTTCTTTCTTTTTGGGGGTGTGTGTGTGTGTGTGTGTTCTGGTGTGTTTTTTGTTGGTGTTTTGTTTTGTTTTTTGTTGTTTTGTGTTGTTTTATGTTGGGTTTTTTTTTGTCTTTTTTCTGTCTGCTTATCAGATTGTGCAAAATAAAGACCATAGAACTCTGATTATGAATCACCACTTACTGTTATTACTATTTGGGATAAGCTATTGGTGCAATTCACACAAAACATTTACTGGTTTAATTTGTGCACAAGACCACCAGAGAGCTAAAGAGATGTTTGGGGAAATAGAGTCACCAGGGAGGAAAACCTTGCCTGCTTTATTCAGTGTATCCCTTCAGTAGAAATTTTATGTGAATCAAATGAGGAAGGCTTGCCCTCGGAATGGGCTCACTGCTTTCAAGGAGAATTATCATCTATCTGCATTATTTAGACAGCGTCTGGGAAACTCACTGGAGTCTCAGGCTCCCATTGTGCTAGACATTGTGTAGATGAGTAATTAATGGTGGGCCTCCTTCTGTTTTGCTTAATGTATATATTTTATGTATACAAAAGATTGAGGAAGATTGCTGATGTGGGGAGTCAAATGGGAGAAAGGCAATTCTGCAGTCCCATGAACCATGTGGCTAACAAGCAGAGGCTTCAGCTTGCCAGTTGTTTAACTGGTGGATGCTGCAGGCGTGCTCAGCCTAAAGAAGAACTAAAAAATGCCAACCTTCCATATTTTGGTGGGCGCATATGCAAGGGGAAAGCACAAAAGGCAACATGTCTGCTGAAGGAAGAGGGGGAGTATCTTTCTCAATGTATTTTTGGAAGCCTATTTTTTCAGACATACAGCTTGGGTGCAACTATTAATTTCAGAAAGATTAAGATTCACAAGAAGAGTACAAACTGTTCAACAACAAGAGTATGAAACTGTCAGCACTACAAACTTACGCAGTTTTATGGGCCTGAAAGAGAGGTTAAATAAAACCTTCTCCCAGTCTGTGGGCATCATGGCTTAAGGCCACACCTGCTACTACGGACTCTGTCATGGATGGCTGGATTGTGAGGTAGGAGAAGGAGTCATGGGTATCTCTGAGATATTTGTAGCAAGTGCTATTGTGGTTGGAGGCAGTTTATATGTCTAAATAATAATAATAACTTGCTAAAAGAATTACTGTTGAGTAATTTCCACAAAAAGAAGAAAGATTCATGCATGTTCTGCTGAGTGCTCATGGACTCACAACAAAATGGTCACTTAATAAAATATTCATGTGAACATTACATTTCAATTAGTGAAGTGGGAGACCACAAAATCAAATACAAATGAAGAGTATGCTTTCACTTAAACTGCTGATTAAGCAAAGGAACAGCATATGTAACAGAAGAGAATGAGGTAACCGTGGCAAATGAACATGTTTTTAATTTCATCTGTTGCATTTAATCATACAATAAGGGAACGTTTCTGGGTGCCTCACTTCATTTCTAAACACTTCTGTTTCGAGATATTTTTTTGCTGACTTGCAGAATCTGTCAAGACTATGGAAGTAGATTTTTTAAAGGTGAGTAACTCTAAATGCAGATGTTGCAAGAGTTGGTGTCATCTCTGGAAAGCAGCTGTCATGGAAGTGCTCAGTGAGTTAAGATTTAGTCCACTACCTTATGGTGACCAAAGCAAAGCCAACTTTCTTCAGTTGGAGTTGTATAAGGACCTGCAAGTAGCCTGAGAAATGAAGCCCCTGAGGGGTATATTTTTCTTACAGCCTCCAGTGAGCTGAAAGGGCCTTTAATTTCTGGTACAAAGCCTTCGGATTTTGTTTGCTAACAAAAACATCTTATGCCTAACTAACTTGGACCTGGTGATGGATCCCTGGGCTGTACTGTAGTTTGGCCTTTGGTTTACCTTTCCCAGCCAATGTATCTACCCAACAGCTTCCTCTGCAATGATTTCCTGAGAAGGTGTTCCTCTTTGTGACAAAATGACCTTCTTTGCTTTGTTTAGAAACACATAAGCACTACAAATGTGCTAAACGTGTAACTGCTTCACAGCAGTATAAATTACACAGATGCAATTTATTGATTGTGGAAAGATCAGATAGTTTTAAAGTCGATAGTTAGCTGTCAAGCTGTTAATTGAACATTTGCTGAAAAATGCCTCTGGGTAAGTGATCTAGAAATTCTTGCAGGATAATCAAGTTTAAAAAAAAACCCAGTTGTCTGCCACCCTCCTGTGTTGGCTATATTTAAAGAAATACCAACAAGTTAAAAATCACACTCCCCAAAACATTCACACTCAGACATCCGTAACATAACCAGTCCTTCAGACTGATAACATTGAAATCATTTTACAACCCAATTTAATGACTTCTTGTTGTTAGTAGCTTTTCTACTTTGAGTTGGGGGAAAGAAAGTAGGTTGTTCAGTTTCTCACTTTCGAAGACTGTCTATAATTAATTGTGATTTGCTTTTTGCATGTGCACATTCAGCTTTGTAACCATGCTGCACACATACATCAGATTAACAGATCACTTTAAACAGATATCTTGCCTCCAGCTGGATTTCAATAATTTAAAAAATCTTAAAATCTTACAAACCATTCTCTCTGAATTGTTTCAGCACAACCCAGGAACACGCAATTGATGAGGCTCCTTTCTTTTTGAAAATAACTCTGCAGAACTGACCTTATTCTGTCTCAAGTTCATTAGTTTCAGTAAAAAACATTCTGTCCCTCATTATAAATTTTTTAGGGCTGGTTAGACCACAGGTATTTTACATAAATGCATCAGCTGTACTCTGCATTTCCAGAAGGGATGATACATCTGTAGAAAACCACCACAACCCAGAAGGCCTATTTTCTCTCGACAAGCACATTCTATTTTGTAGGTTTTCTTGCATAAATTTTATACTTCTCCTCAGGCTTAACAAGTCACTTAAGAATAGATATTCACAACTCAAGTTGTGTTTGTTATGGCAGCATGGATTTTAAAGCAAACTGTATAGAGTTCACTGATCTGATGTCCTCTGCAGCACAAACACAACTTGTGATTGAACTGAATTTTAAAATATTTAAGTTTTCCCATACAGGCCATCAGTGGCCATTAAGTTATATCCATAAGTGATGGGATAAGTGAAGAGATGCTGTAAACTCAGCTGGATTGAATCTTGCTTCATATTTGTTGAGGTGGTGTTCATCTCAGCAAACCATACCTATATAGATGTTGGTCAAGTAATGCCCTTTAGCTGCTAGATTTCCTCCGAAGTGATGAAGGGACAGTTATTCATCCTTTCTTCAGGTAGATCTTAAATCTAACAGTGGGTTTAATCACAATATGGCAAATCTGGGTTTATGTTCCTTTTAATATTGGAGAAGAAAATATGTGGACATATGATGTAGGTGTTGATTTGTACAATTTCAACTACTATTTTTTTATTTTTTACAGAAAATTAAGACATTGTCAGTGTATTTAGAGCTTCTGTAGGCAGCATAGAACCTTAATGCTAGCACAGACTCGATTTTGTGTGCTCTGGTCATTCAACAAAAACCTTCAAATAATTTTAGAAGAAGTGCTCAAGATATGTTTAATATCTCTTACATACAATTGTGTGCAGCTCTGGTATTATCATGAGGACAAAACAATGGCCTAAAAAAGGTATGACGTATTTCCAATTAGAAAATAACTGTCCCTTTCCATTTGCTGTAAAGGGACACTAGAGCACTTGCCCCCTCTCTTTTAGATGGCCAAGATGCTTACATGCATTTGATTGCCTGCCTGTCTGGATACAATGTGACCACTTTGGAATTTATTGGAAAACTTCAGGAAATACGTTAGGCATTATGGGGCAAAACCCTGACAATTTTGCTGAAAAACAGAAAATTGGAAGATATTTGTACCTTAAAGTTGTTCATTGCCAAGCACTGTGTGGCAGCTGTGGGACAGGCACAGCTAGCAAGGGAAACAGAGGGGGAGCAAAGTGGAGACATCTCATTTTTTCCCTCTTCTTCTTCACAGACGGTGTGTTGATGGTGGTAGAGAAAGAAGGAAAACAGCAGCTGCTGGGTGATTGTTTTAGAAAGGGCAGAATTACTGGCTATTTAGAAGGGGGATTAAAAACAGAAGCCCATGGTATCCTTAGTGTGGTGGTGAAGATGCTGAGGGACAGGGCTGCTATTCATCAGTGCTTTATTTATAACCTATCCATTTTATCCCTTTTCATCTATATTGATCTTCACATTCCCTGCAAATGTCAGTGATTATTAGATTAAGTGATTTTTTGACTCCCGGCCCTGATATCAGTCCTGCTTCACATTTGCCTCTCTGTTCCCAGTCTGCCCAAATCTCATGCATTAACCATGAGATTTGTGCTCTTGTCCTGCCTGACACATCTCTCCATTTGGCCCACATCTCACCCACTTTTGCTGCAGGCTGTTCTGCTCCAGGAGCTGAGGTACTTGGTGCAGCTGATTGACAAGCCCTGGTTTTAAAAAGCCCTGGTTTTACCAATCAGATAAAGGATCACATGTCAGATCAGAGAGGAAAGGTGCAGGACTGTAAGATGGTGAGTCACCAAAGGTACTTTGCACCTTTAGGTTTGTAGGGTATATGCCTGGGTTGCAGGGCAGCATGAGGGCTGCTGTCCCACCGCATGACCTGATGCACCGGTCACATTATCAGCCATTACTACTGTCTCATCCTGAGGCACTGAGGAATACAGATATGCATCTCCCCATTTACATCTCTCCAGCTTCATCTCTGCTTCATTCCAGCAGCCTACCTAACCCAACCAGGTTAGTAAACCCCAAGCAGTTTCTTCAAACTCCAGGTCTGGCTCTATACAGAAATGAAACTATGCATGGCCCCTTTTCCTGCTTCCTGGTTTCTGTCTGAAACCCTAGCCCTGGAGACTAGGGAAGACTAAGAGATCAGGGTTGACTGGGGCTGGCTGCATGCGATCTTAAGTCAACATCAAACTGCCTTTGTGTATGATTTCTTGTTGTTTGGAGACTAAAAGAGCAGGGTGAGACCTAGAGACATCTTTTGTCGTCTTTGCCTTTTAAAACATTCCAGGAAGGAAAAAATGAGTGGAAAATTAGTGTCTTTCTCTGTCGCTCATGGAGAAGGAAGACCAGAGGAAGAGGGGGGATTTGGAACGGGGGTGGGTGGACAGAGAGCTCTGTCTTCCCCTGCCAATGATGACTGCCCCTGAGGGAACCAGAGGAGCATTCCACCTCTCACACAGCAAGTCTCGAGGGACCTTGAGACAGGAAAATAAGTTGGACACTGTGACGATGGGTTTCCCATTAAAGATCTCAAAAATTTCAGCGCTGTCTCAAGCTTTCTCACTCTGAGATTTGCTTTGTGCTTACTAAAATAAAACCCAAAACAAAAACAAGAACAAAAACTGGACAGGGGCTAGCAAAGTTGTGCAATCTTATTTGCAAATGATGTTGCCAAACTCCTGTTTCCCCAAACATAAGTTCCCTGCTGTTCTTCTTTGCCTTACTTAAGCAGATGTATGTAACACCTGCTAACCGTTTCTTCATCCACTGTGTTTGCAATATATCCCAGAGAAATTGCCCTGTTCGTGTAATCCAAAACAGAGTAATAGGTGTTTGTAGGGTGGTAGCTTTAATTGTTTCTGCCTTTCTCTGTGTAGAGCTTATTTTGGTCTGACCACCATACCCATTAGAAGACTACCTCTGACCCCTTACAGAGTAAAACTGTGGATCACTTTAACCAACTTCATGCTATTTTACACTAAAAAATTCTCCATCAGCCATTGCCTTGCCATTTCTTTAGAGCCACTATACTCCTTAGTCCTGCAAGTGCAATCTGTATGTCCTCTTCCCCAAATACTAGTCTTTAATTGGCAATATTAATACCCATATTTTTTCTTCTTAGATAGAAAGTTGTCTGAATCACTTCCTGCTTGTAATCTGTCCTCACAATTTCTCTCCTCCTTTTGTCATTTGCATAATGTAGAGGTATTACTAGAATTTACTTTATGGGGGTTTTTCTCATGCCATAAATAAAAACATTGGATAACAGTGTCTCAGACATGAAAGGATCTCTGTAGCACCACAGTGGCAGTAGCTGTCAACTTTTAGCTAACAATCACACGTTGAATTTCTGAGTTATACGGTTTAGTCTCATTTAATATATGTTTTCTTGGTTTTGTTCTGATGCTAACGTTTTAATCAGGGTGTCATGTGGTATCAATGCTTAACAGAAATCTGAAAGACATTGTTTTGTCAGCAGAGTTACCTTTCCTAAGCCAAATGATCAAAATTTTTATCTCATAAAAGTACTATGCAATTTGTTTAACTTAACCTGATTTGCATAAATTCATGTTGACCGGCAGTAATTATGTTGCAATTTTTTATTTCCTTATGGACAGGGTCCCATTTCAGCTGTTCCATTCTTTCACACAGAACCAAGGTCAAGTTAACTCATCCACAGTTACCGTGGTCATCCTGTTTATGCTGTTGAAATATCCACATGGCATTAGATTTTTCCAAGCCTCTTGGGCTTGCACAGAATGCCGAAGCTTTTTGCCAATGAGCAGCAGTACAGCATTCTTTTCAAAAGCTTTAAATTAAGTTATCTGGCCCTGCCAATTAAAAAAAAAAGATATGTATGTATAAAAGTTAATAGATGCTTTTTACCATCCACTCAGGAGAATGTCAGAATAGATGATGCTTTGGCAATGCACTCTGTTTTCTTTTCTAAATGCAAACCAGAAATATTCTATGAAAGCTTTTTTGTTTTCGACAGCTATCAATGGAACTGTGTCATCACTAGGATTTTATTGTCCCAAATAGTCCTATAGAAATTTAGAATAAAACAAAGACAAGTTCTTTTTGTCTTTATTCCTGTGTTTTCATAGATATATTAGTTTGCATATCAATATACTGCATTAATTATTTATGGCATTTGTTAATTTATATGAATGTTGGCTTTCATTTTTTCTTAATTACAATTATATATAATTGTTTTTTAAGCATTCTGTTAGTACGTGTCTATACACATACATGTGTATATATACTAATACACTCGTACTGCTGTATGCACTAATTATCATGCACATGCTAATCAGCTCTGAATTCTGTGTCTTTAATTAGTTCACTGCTATGTACTTCTTGGCAAGTGTTAGTTTTAAGTTCAGTGAACAATTGCTTTCATGAGTCAGAATGAAGGATAATGCAGTATTATAACGTGCTCTCCTTTGTGATAGAAATTTCAATCTAAGTTTTAGAGGATCAAGGGCATTGTAGGGAACGTGGAGCAAGAACTTTAGCCCATATCATTGTATTAGAAGCCTTTTTATAGAAGCAATTTTATTTCTTTATAGATATTTCTTCTTAGTCGCAAAAGTTACATGGGGTGGAAGTCATCTCATCTTAGTTGATAACATAGATATCCACATCTAAGCTAGTGATTACCTAGGGTGACCATGCCTTCATCCATAGAGGAAACCAGGCATTTTAGAGCTCAATGAATCTGACCTGGTTTAGATGCCTACATTAGGATGGAATGAAGTATGCCTTAAAGTGCTGCTTCTCTCTTTTTTTTCTCTCCTCTTTTCTATTGCCCACAGGCAATAGAAGGAGCCCAGGAAGTTTAGTCCTGATCCAGTTCCTTGTACTGCAGATTTCTACATCTGACCATCCACACTGCATTTTTCTTGCCTAACTGAAAATAAGAAAGAAATAAATAATAGTTGATTATGTAATCATGAAGAAAAGCAGCAGCTGAGCCTCTGAATCTTCAAGATACAAAAATCATTTAAAACCATTCATTTTCTTTACCAGAATTACAAGCTAGAATATGATTCTGTGAGGGTTTTTAAAATTATTTTTAGTTAAATTCGATGAAAGAACTTAAAATTCTTAACTAAACAACTTTACATTGAAATAATAAGTAAATATTTGTTTACTGTATGTCATATGAATCAGACTAAATAAATCAAGACAGCATTCTCTAATTCAGATGACAAATTAATTTACTGTCTTTTATTTGCTTTAGCTAAACATTATTTTTATTTTTACTACACTTGAAAATGTTAACCGTTAAATTTTTAAGGATTTAAAATGTGTTCAAACCTTAAAGTTTCAAATTAATTTTTTTTTCTTATACATTATAGGAAAACCATAATGGCATGAATGATCCATAAGAGAGCTATCTAAAGGGATACGTTGAAGCTGATTTCAAATAACTCGTGTTAACCTACCAATGAATTTGGCAAAAGATTTCGACATACTGACTTGGTACAAATAGCTAGCTGCGTGCAGAGATTGCTTCAGAAAGACCATGGTTAGTGGGTTAGTGAATGATTTCTTTTGCATTTGAGAATTCTGCTCTAGTGCAGAGACAGGAAATCCTAAAAAGAAAGTGGGTTTTGCAACACAGGTTTTAAATTCAGTCTTGGCCTTACGAAAATACTCTCATAATCATCAGTGCAGCTATTAAGACTGTGATTTGAACACAGTACTCTTCCTGGATCATCAAGTGGTAGAGCTCTAGAAATAACAGTACATTACAAACAATGTTTAAGTGAAATTAAAAGGAAAATACCTTTCCTATTGATGTTTTCTGCTTCTCTGCTGTAGGGATTGAAAAACATATCAAATAAAGTTATTTAAGGCATTTGCAATATTGAACAGTTTCCCTCTTTTAATGCAGCTTATGCCGACAAAACTACAGACAAGCCAAATCTTTCTCACTAGCTATCACCATCTATAAGAAATCATGGCATGCAGGCCTTTAAATGAATGCCCCAAAGGCCTAACCAGGCACATCATCAGCGATTCTTGTTGTGAACATATCTCTGACAACCAAGGACTTGAAGCAAGCAGCAAGTCTTTAGACATGTATCATTTGTTACAAATTATGCAGCTATGCCAAATGCGTGAATACCTCTGATATCCTTTGAAGCACAAAACATTATGCCAAGGGCTACCCACCTATCTGAGTTGTGTAGATCTCAAAATTAATTGAATTTGTTGATGCACTTATAAATTATAGGATTCTTTTGTTTATATGGACAGCTACTAACTCCAGATTCTCTCAATATTGGCTGTACTTACACTGGAACCTTCATGTTCTGATTATGATCATAGTGCTGCTTCTAATGAGTTTGGTAAGAGCTAATACATTTAAGAATTAATACATGGACATGTCTTACAAAGACACATTTCTTTGTATCTAATATGCAGCGTTTCTACCAAGATAGATGCTTTGTCAAAGGTTACGAAATACATGCACATCACCATTTTATATACAGTCTTCAAGGAGACTTTTGCACATCTATGCGGCCTCCAGGATTAGCTGGAATGCTCTTACCTGTCATAGTTAAGAGCATTCAAGGGATATTACGTACATCATGGTATCTGATGGATAGCAAGATGCCCATCCAACTCTGCTTCTATAATACATATAGCCTCCATACCAATGTCATCTTCCTTGAACAGCTAGTGTCTAACTTTGCTACTGATTTATGAAAGTTGGCACTGAATTTTCTTTTCTGAAGATCCCACAGTAGAAGCAAAGCATTTTGGACTTGAATACTAAAGTGCCTTAATGTACAACACCTCAGAGCCACTTCTTGTGAATGTAAACAAATCTCCAGTGAAGTCAGAGGAACAGCCCTTCATCATTGTTCCCTTTTTCTGTCCTTCTACCGTGTACCTCAGAGTCGTACATATCCAACAGGGCAATCCTGTGTGGTCTAAAGAGCAGAAGGCAAGTTTATTGTGGCAGCAGACATAGGATAGAAAAAAATTATAGAATAAATTTTCTGGCATATTTTCATCATGCCTTCAGCTTTGAATTGAGGTGTTACAAAATAAATCACTCAACTCTGACTACAAAGATATTTCAATAATTAAAGAGATTATCAGCATTTTTAATATTTGGTGACTGCAGAATCTTGTTTATTTGATTCATTTATACTGACCTACACAAATTAGAAAAGAAATCTTCAGGCAAAGATTGTACTCTCTTTTCACATGGATATTGTGCAATTAAGGAAGGAGCAATATTTTACAGTTCTTAGCACTGAGGCTATTTCTTGGGCAACAGCTACCTTTTTCTTTTTTATCTTTCCTAGCCATGGCACATTGCAGCAACCATGGTCGCGAGCACTTACTGTCTGACTTACAAAAGAAGGAAAGGAAATCAAGGGATGGCATGTCTACTGAACTTGTGTACACAAGACAACAGAGTGACAAAAAGATGGAGAAATGGAAAGAAAGTTAAATTTTGCATGATTAAGAGAAGAGAGAGAGTAGAGGAAAATGGTCATGATCCTTCAGAAACAGCTCTTGCAGGAGATAGAGAGCAGGTGAGTCTAAAGATGTTTTTTTCAAAGCTCTCTGTGTCTGCGTTAGCCTTTTCCTGAAAATGTATCTACTGAGGTAGCACCTTTTAACAGCACTTTGCACATACAAGTTTGTCCTTCCACATTCCACATTGCAAAGCAACAAATAAAGCATGCATAGTGTAAGACCCTGTAAACTCATTTATTTGCCCAAAGGGATAGTGTATTTCTACAGATGCACAGAATATTTTTCCCTGCTGTTTTGCCCTAACTTATATTTTCTGAGGTGATTTTTGTAACATTTCTTGATTATATAAAAAGCCTTGCAGAATTCAGTAAAATCCTTGTGTATGATATATTGAACCTTTCACATATATGAATTTCTCTACTCCTGCCCTAAGAGGACATCCATTTTGTTCACAAATCTGCACTCATTTCACCCATTTGAATTGTAGGGCATCCCTGACTATTGCCTTCTTGATGAGAGGAAGGAATGCACTACCGCTATTTTTTTTACTACTCAAAATGTCTTAGTGTTTCTCTGTTTACTTTGCTGTGAAAGAATCTGCATAACACTGCAGAGGAAATAATTCTCACATGAGGCAAACATTACCAATCAAGCATCCAGTTTTTGAGTACTGTTAATGCGCAATCTAAAATCACCCTACTTGGTTGGGTATAAATGAGCCTTTCTTTAGTTAAGCATCCGGTGAAAGGCTTCATAAATAGGCGAAGCATGGGTGTATGTGTATGCTAAATCTTTTGGACAGACAAGAATAATCATAGCACTATTGTTTTCTATATTTGCCCCTAAGGAAAAAAAAAAAAAAGGAAAAAAGCCCAGTGTTTCTAAAAATGTAGGTTTCTTGGACCTACCAATCACATCGCTCTAATATTAGTAAGTCTCCCATGGCGATCATCTGCCTTTGCTGCATCACAAAAAAATGCTGCCTTCTGTTAGGTGCAGTCTGAAGTAAGAATAGCCTCATCAGTCACATTAATGACCTAAAGACAATTAGCTACCTTCAAATATTTAAACTCATCAATAAATGCCTGTGTATTTCCAACTCATATAAGGTAGACAGTTTAGAGTTCTTACACATAACTGCTTTACAATAATCCTGACCATTTTTTTCCTATGGATTTCTTTCTGCAGAAATGGTTACCAAATGAGAATGGTGAGCTTTCAGATGAAAATGGATGAGTACATTTCACCATGCCAAAAGAAATGTTTATGACATGTTTCACTCTTACAGTTGTGGGACAATTTCTCCATTTAAGGTGCTTGAAAGTTATTACTCCCAAACCCTGTTGAAATTGCTGGCTGTTCCTGTTCTGCATCACTACTGGGCCTCACCATTTCATGCATTAGTTTAGTCAGTTGTCTCTGCTCAGCTTCAGATGTGGACATATCCCCATCCCTGAAGATATACAAATAGCACCAGGAACCTCCCAGTGGTCTTCAGTGCTTCTTGCCTGATGCCTAACAGTCCTTTGAAACAGAGCTCACTTCGAACGTTGTGGTGTGATGAAATGAAAGAAATTGTGGGAAATACTCCACTACCTTCGGGTGGGATCTTTCACAGTAAGCAACATGGAAAAAAACAGAGGGGCAAAGCAATAAACTATGGAATCTTCCAAAAATGCAAAGCAGCAGTGTTGTAACAGCTGTGTAGACATAGTGATTCCAGAACAGTATGTAGACATGATTATTCCAAATGCAAATTGCATCACCGAGGATAATGAAACACTCTGGGCATACTGCTCGTTATTTCAGAGGACTTGTCTTAGATACAGATGTCCACAGTGAATTTCAGTTGAATATAGAATTCAGTGTCTTTTGTAAGCAGGCATGACATTTCTGTATAAGAATCACCAATGTATGGCAGATACACCAAACTGGAAGCACAGCCAAGTGCTGGATACTTTATTTTTACCACAAGGTTAGTTCAGGAAGGTGTGCCCTGTCCTCTTGCCTGTGTCTGAACTTGGAAATTCACCTCACACAAAATTAATGTGACTTATCTTGACTATGTTTTTAGCACAGGAGAGCAGAAGCATTTTGATTTCTCTGAGGTTAAAAAAAAAGTTAATCTTTTTAGCAGTATAGAAAAGTCCAAATCAATAGAGTTATCTCTGTAAGGGTATGTCTGCAAAACCGTGTGTTACCTGTGTTCTTCTAGGTGTTCACTATTGCATTAAAACATTAGTAACCATGGTATAGGCACAGCATTGCATTAGTGTGGCTGATGGTGGGTTTATGCAGTACTAGTCTTGAGAATGGCATAGTATAAAATAAGTTAGATGTAAATTTAAGCAAACATAGAGGTATAAGGTACAAGTACCCTTGACAGCTGTACAAATGGCCAATGAAGTGCTTTGTCTTGCATCTTTTTAATACTGGTAAAAGCCCAAGGAGAAACCTATGTACCATGGCACAAAGTGGTACAGCTTATTTTGCACTTTTCCCTTAGTGCATGTTACATTGGTAAAGCACTTTTCTTGCTCATATAGGCTGTTCCTGAGTTAAGAGCGTTTTCTGGCAAGTCTATTCTGACAAATCTTTCTTGGCTTGGATTTGGTCCTAAATTTGTACTAGAGCAGACTTTCATGTGTACACTTCTATGACAGAGTAAGAATGATTTCTCCCATTTATCTTGAATATATTTCTGACAGGTTGAAAATGAAAAATATCCTATACCAAGAAGGTACATAACATGGACAGGCACTACAGTAACTATACTGGATTCAAAGCTTATTAAATTTGCCTCAGTACAGCTTTCCCCTGTAGACAAACCCAGAAGTGCCAACCCCATCAATTATTGCCTCACTCACCTCCCTGACCTATCTTTAAAACTTGAAAAAAAGCTGATCAGCTCCTCTCCATTTCAATTTTGTGCTCCCCAGCCTGAAGATCTTTTTATGTTGCAGCTTCTGGCATGATGCCTTCCAGTTACTGGTCAGATTCAACAGTGGCAGCTGCTAGCAGAAAATCCTCCTATTCAAGAGATGACCTTATGTGCTCCAAACACTGCTTTCTCATTCTGCCTAAATCGTTTCTCCATGTTCAATGCCTACACTAACACCATGATGCAGACAGACAGGTTGCAAATGTTCTGGAGTGAAAGATATTACTTAAAAGGTATGAGATTTTATATTATAAATTCAAAATGATGATGAGACAGCCTTTCTACAAAATTTCACATATAGCAACCAAATTTTATTTTGAACTCAATGCCACAATATCCGTACTGATTCCCTTATGAAAGATCCACTGTAAAATCCTGTAATGCCTTGTGAATAATTTTAGCGATTCACTCCCATGCGAATCTCTTATTTTCCAATGCAAATATTACATAAGGGCAGCACAGTACTCTTAAACTTGAACAAGACATAAACCAATTTCATTCAGATTATGTTTGTGTCATAAATAAGGCTCTGTATCCACTCAGTTCAAATCGGCCTCCTTAAGCAGGCTTGCACTTGTTAAATCCTGTCTATGACCTCAGGCAGCCTGTTCTAAATGCAAGACTCTCGCATGTGAAGAGAGGAGTTTGGAAAATAACACTGAACTAAGCTAAGGCTAAATCTATTTGGACTCATTACATCTATGACCGGTCTGTCTTTGTAAATAACATACTTATGTATATTTTAAGACCTGTCAGTTTTGCATATTGAAAACAGAATCACAAGAATATGAAAAACTCATTCAAGTTTTGGTGACCCACAGACACAAAAAAAAAAGGCTGGTTTCTTACACGTTAGACAGAGAACACACAGTCAGTGTATGCCTACTGAAATCACTACATTTCTTCTGTCCCTTTTTTTTCACACCATTCTTTTTTGGTTTTCTGCTCATCATACCAGCATGAGTAGATTTTACGTATGCGATTCTCTGAGTGTGTGAATGTCTGAAATGACTACTATCACTGAATGACAAGCCAGTATGACAGGCACATTTTGATGCTTTTTTTTAAAGAACTTTAGGAATTTTCTAGCAGCACAGAGAGAGTATGGGGAAGTAAAAAAGGGTACCTAAGGGAAGATGACTATTACTAAAAAAATGTCTTCACATAGGTTTCCTCACTAAGGCATAGCTATAAGGTAACAGTTTTTCTAGATGTTAACCTGGCTTTACTCCTCTTTGAAAAGGTTCAGTTCTGTTAGCTGTTTAATTTTTAAATACAAGGGTTTTCCTACTCTAGGCTTTGCTTAGGAGCCTCAGTAAGGTGCTGTAGCTGGATATCTTCCGTGGTTGTACTGCCACAATTAGGGGGTTTGACTCATGCTCACACAGGAGACTAACTCAGGAGCGAGAATGGCTTAAGCTGGCATGGCTGCAACGTTTCCTGCTCACAGTCATCTATTTTGGTCTAGCTTTCTCCCCTCTTTTGAGTTTACTCACTTCACTGCAAGATGGGCTAGGTTTTCTTGGGAAGCAGCCGTAACACCAAAGTTTTTAGGCCTGTCAAAATAAACCAGCACTGATACTCAGTTCTTTAGTTCATGGCTGTTAGCAACTTCATTCATAATTTGGTCACCTCACAGTAAAGGTGGGAACAGAGAACTGCGTCTGGGAAATGCTTTATCTTGCCCAATGTTGGCCACTCTTGCTCCTTAGTTTGAGACCTTAGCTTGTGGAAATTCATCCTCTTCCAGGTCTGTCTGTGGTATCTGAAATTAGTATCATCCATAGCCATGTATTGCCAGGTGCTGTTAACCAAGCCAGTTTTACCTAAGAAAGATTAAAGGAGGTAATAGAGGAAAACAGAGGGGTGCCTCTCCTGAGAGGATACTGCGGATCTAGGAGATTAAAACATTATCAGAGTGTGCTGCTGTTTACAAAACAAAGTCCATTATAAGCAGTGTCATGACCTGTACAACTGTTCAGCCAGAAAACCTACCTCCAAGCCAGAAGGTAGGTGGATCAAATGCAAGTCCACGTGTTACCATGTCAGCCTGAAACCTGACAGTTTATTTTAAGTTCACCAAATTTTATGCTGCGCTCAGTGACCCTGCTTCTCACATGTTCTGTAGTGCCATTCTACTGAAGCAGTTGTAACCTTGGTCAGGGCAAAAAGGAAGGATAGAGGACAAAACAGCTACAGGTACACTCTAAACACTACAGTTCACTTGTCATTCCTCCAAGTTTTCAGTGGAATGAACAAGATTAAATGACATCACATGACTGTGTAGAGGTCCTTAGTCACATTGTATAGTTACTGGGCAAGCTCCCACATCTGCTTCTGCTAGAGAGTGAAGCTTTATGCAGAACATACTTATACTGGTGCAGATCAACCAGGCTGAATTGTCTTGGTTTAAGGGCTATCACCCACTGAAACAATGAGATTTTTTTTTCCCCAAATTTAATAGGTGTACAGTTTGATTCTATGTATAACCTTAGACAAGTCAGAGTTTGTACAGTCTAGTATTAAGACCACATTGGCAACTCAGGTAACACTTCTTACAGGGAAATGTAATATATAAATAAGATGGATTAATTTGCCAGAGGAAATGAACTAGATAAGAGTATCCAGGAAATGACAGTTTTAATCTTGTTCTGTGCCTTATTTTTCAGCAATTTACTAAGAATCATTCTATGACCCTATGACTCTATGAAATAGACCTTTTACACTACTGGTCTTCATAGAAGAATGTACTAACCTTCTCAGGAAGAGGATTCATTAGAGTTATTGTGCTGGTAAGGTCCTGAAAGACAGAAGAGTTGAGAACATACATGTGATCACTGTGTGAAAGTGATTTGATTGTCCAGGTCACCACACATACCATTTGTTTGCCACATGAAATACTGAAGACCAAGCCTCAGGCTCTTTAATGCTAACTTCATCCACGGAAAAGAGTTAAACAGAAGACTGTTTTCCTTATGAACCACAGCAAGTGAACTGTGTAAAGGTGCCTTAAAGGAGGGTGCCTCAAGGAAACCTGTGGTGATTCATTCTGGAATAATTTAAGCAGGTCCAGCACCCGTCTGTGTAGGTTACCATGTCTAGAGCAAAAACTGTGCTTGCTTCTGAGCCACACCAACCCACAGTCCAGTGCATCAGGTACAACTGGGATTGGTGGCCACTGCAGGTAATATGCCAGGCTTGAGGCTGTGGCAGCTGAAAAGTAGAGATAGTGCCTGTTCTCTGAGCTTTACAAAGGGGCAACAATTTCTTCCAGAAGAGCAGAGCAGCCAGCAGGAACAATATACTATTCTAAGTTTCCTCAACTGTGTTATTTTTAAAGCATTCTTTTATTTGCTGCTATATTGCATTTTCAGCTGATATCACATACTTTTTCCAAGTGATAGCATATAAATACAGCTACTGTTATTGCAGCTGGTGCTGCCATACCCAAGCCAGAACATGAGTCTGGTACTCTGCTGTCAGTGTAACCATAGCAATGTGAAGCTGTACATCTGAGACACAGCAGAAGATATGTTAATATCTTGTTCCCAAAGAGTCAGTTGATACAACGTGAATTACAGCAAGTCTTGTGTCCTTTACACAATATGTTTTGACTGGGAAACACTTGGGAAATTAACAGTACTATGAAAAATTGTTTCTGTAGACCATCCATGATTACTCTGTTGGCTGGGTAGTGGCCACCTCCAAGCTGATGCATTTAACATGTTTCAAGTGGTTTCTACATTTTTCATTGTGACAATGGAGTGCTCCTTCACCTGTTTCTTAGAACAGGAATATCACATTTTTTTCTCTTCACGTTTAGAAAAAGAAGAAACTTTCATCTGAGGGATTTTATCAGGCTTTGCTTTGGAGAAATCAGTGGCAGCATTCCTTAAAACACAGGCAGATGAAAACCAAAAACAAACAACCAACCAACCAAAAAACAAACAAACCCCAACCTTCTTAAAATTATAGCGTAGGTTTCTATCCATTACTTTCATTCATCTTCATAGACTGCAAATGCATTGGACTGTATTGAAATAAAGACTTCTCTGGCAGAGGTCCTATTAGCTGCAGGAGAAGGGCAGCACATTGTCCCATTTCACTGGGAAGACATTGCGGTATTTGTTTTCTACGATGAAAATGATGAATTCGTTATAAGAGAGCATTAGGTGAAGTTTAATTACAAAAGAACTGTAGGAATAGCAAGACCTAAATTTCTTAACTCAGACTGAAAGATAATGCATTCATCAATAGCTTCTTTTTCAATTGTTAAACCTCCATAATAAAGTTAAATAACTTGTGAATTGTTCAAAACAATGCATTCTATCCAGCTTGCATCAAGTTATCTCTGTTGAAAACCAATGTAAATGAGGTGCAGCAACTAATGACACAGGTCTTCTCTTTCCTAACATGAATCTGAATTTTTCATTGGTAAATCATAGTATGCCTGGATCACCGATGGCATAACAGGGAATTAAGTTTCAAATTGACCTTAAAATTAGTTATTTCCTTTACACTTTCAATCATTTAATACCTAAGCACTTAAATCTTCAAGTGATCATTTGTGTTTCATTGTCCTTCCTTTTCAGTAATAAGTAAAAAATAATTAGAAAGCGATCTTCTTGGCGGCTCCTTTAGTTTTAAAATAATACCTATTATATGTGTAATCAAAAGTAGAGTGGGATCATCTAAAATATATAAAATGAAAATGGAATTACATCTCATAGCTCCAATAAATTAATAATGGGAATAATCTATTTTTGCAAAAAGATTCCTTAAAATTAGAATAAAACCCTTATTTTTGTCTTGTGTTAAAAATCTGTGCATATATTTTTTAGGGTTTTTGTTTGTCTTAATAACAATAGTGCTACTATGAACTACAGAAAGCAAATGATAAATTTAATGTGCATCTCATAGATATATTCAAAACCATAACAAAGCCAGGAGTAGTTGCAATTTCCCATTTATGAAATGGAAACATACATTCTAGTTTCAAAATGAATGAAAATGGTTTTTTTTTCTATAATTAGCATACATACTTGCAAAGGTTCAGATAAAATTAGAATTCAGTCAAGATGAAAAACTACTTAACATGCTGTCGCGGTTTAAGCTCAGCTATAACTCAGAAAAACCATGCAGTCTCTCTCTCACTGCCCTCCTCTTTCTCCCCCCCCCACTCCTAGAGGGGTGGGGAGGAGAATAGAAAGAATGTAACTCCCATGGGTTGAGATAGGAACAGTCCAGTAACTAAGGTATAACACAAACCACTGCTGCTACCACCAATAATAATAATGGTAAGGGAAGTAACAAAGGAAGAGAATACAACTGCTCACCACCCACCGACCGATACCGAGCCCGACAGAACAGTGATCTAGCCCTTCTGGGTAACTGCCCACAGTTTATATTGTGGCCATGACGTGCTGTGGTATGGAATACCAGTTTGGTTCGTTTGGGTCAGCTGTCCTGTCTCTGCTTCCTCCCATCTTCCCCTCCTCCCTGGCAGAGTATGAGACTCAGAAGGTCCTTGATCAGATTAAACATTACTGAGAAGCAACTGAAAACATCAGTGTTACCAGCGGTGTTCCCAGGCTGAAAGTCAAAAACACAGCACAGCACAAGCTACTAAGAAGGAGAAAAATGACTGCTACTGCTGAACCCAGGACACATGCACAAAAAGGGACCCACAATTAGAGATTGGAGAAGGGTTAGGCACAATAGTGGGAATACATAATTCAAAATGTCACTCAGCAATCTACTTTGGAATAATATTAGTTGTACACTGATTCTCCTGTTTAGAAACTCAGAGCATACTTTGGCTGAAAACAGGAAAAGAGGAGAAGCTTCACAAAGTTCTGTGTTCTGCTTGGGAAGATAGTGAAAACTGGAACATTTCCTGACTGTTTCAGGAGAGATCCCCATCAAATTAGATAAGGCTGCTGTCTTTCACCTGCTTTTCACTTTAAAAAAAATAATATATGCAGAGAATTCAATGCAGATTTCTTAAAGTCCTCAACATATCTGGCCCAACATTTTAGCTCATTAAATAAAAAGTAATGCAGCTTAACATGGACTACTGCAAGGAAAACTAAAAGAAGGAAAAAGAAAAGCAGAGGAAGCAAGCTAAATGAACACATTCTAGAAATTCTAAGCCTTTTCAAGAGACAAAAAAGAAAAAAGTGCAGATAACTTATTCGTAGCTTGGATTTTTATTCAGATGTTTCCTCAAGGCTTTCAGAGGAGGAGAGTTGAGGAGAAGAAAGAAACACTGTGGAATAGCTGGAAAATACAGCAGAAAGAACAGTATATGTGGCATGAACGGTTACTGAAAACTGGCTGATAGTGACAGAAGAGTCAATTGACAAGAGCAAGGGTCAGCATAAAAGAAATCGGTAGGAAGGCCCTGAAGCATGGAGAAAAATGTCTGTGCACGAAAAAGAAACTGTTTACTTAGTTTTGTCTTATAGCTGCTGCATTGTGAATTTTGGTTACATTTAGCTGCATAAGGCAACATTTCTCTTCAATCCAGACCTTGCCAGTAAATGAAAATATCTGATTTTCAAAACAACCTTTCAGAAAGAGAGTATTAGGTAACATAGGACAGATGAGTAACTCTGGTGTTATTAAAATCATTCTAATCTAATGTGCTCCCTAAGTCTAATAATCGTATAGTTCACTGTTACACTCCCAAAAGAAGTAAAACATGAACTGACCAAAACCACATTTAAGAAACATAACTTTAAAAAAACCAAAACATTATATAGCTTGAAGCTTTGCCTCATGTTTGCAAATAGCAATCAAGTTACTTGTTTACTGATAGTAAGTGAGATGACTGACCATTAACCTTCTTGGAAGATATTAGACATTGAAAACATCTTGAATGAATTCTAAGTAGTATCACCAGGTATCAACATTTGACAGCTTTTTAGTTTCTTGCAACTATTCCACATTAAACAGCTCTGCAGCCACATTCAAGCAGCTGTCCTGGCCAAAGATAGTCCTTATTTCTGCCTTTTTCCCACAGTTTTACCCACAGAAATAGCTCTGGGGGTTTGCATTATCCAGACCGACTTCAAGAAAAGTTAAAGAGCACTCACACAAGTACTTCTGCAGACAGCGTTACAATGGTGGTAAGTCAAGGCACAGAAAAATCCATGAGAAGTTGTCTGTTCATAGGCTGAAGTTTGCATTGTACATCTGGCATCTACTCAGTAATTTAGTAAATTAGCAAAGTAATGTAGATAGGTGCAGATAAAGGCTGAGGGAAGGATTGTACAGAAGCCTTTTCCTTCATTTTTGCAAACCTGTGGATAGAGAAGAGTATAGAGAGTGCCATTACATATTTTGGACATTAAACAGGTAGGATACACCTCACAGACTTTCAGAAAGACATAAAGCAAATTCCAGCATTTAGAAAGTGCTTCTTCAGCAGTCTGAAGAGATGTCTACAAATGATCACTTCCTGCAGGTCACCACAGAAATGCAAAAACCAACAATGTCTTACCAATGGCTGAAAGTGGGAAATTTACTTCTCTGGCAGTTCTACTCTTAGAGATACCAGAGGTGACAGTTGGAATCTGCCTTGTCTTTCGTTAAGGTGGCTTCTAGAGCCCTAGTGAACAGTGAGCACCTATCTTTGATAGTCTCCTTTGGTCAGTTCTTTTATTTATTGGTTTAGTTTCAGCACTGATTATAAGATGCAGTAGACCTGCTCGGTGTAAGCAGGTGGCAAAGTGTTTGCCTGTCAGCAGTACAAGAAACCTAAGTGTTTAGTGAATTAAGAAAACAAATGAAAGGACCAGCATAAAACTGCTATCTTGAGTTGCTGTTAGAAAATAAAATGCAGAACTTCACCTACCATGAAAATTTCATAGAATGAATATTAATGTTATGAAGAGAAGTAGGGTGGATTTGCATTATGTATTTGATTGTCCCTGGAGCGCAGAGACTGACACAGACTGGTGACTGTGTTAACTATAGCCAAATTTTAATTGAAGATGATTGATTGTTGAGCATTCCATTAATTAACCTCTTTATTCTGTATTTTCCTACTGAGTCTGAGATGTCCTTTTAAAGTAAGTTTTTGAGTTTAACCATCAAAAAATATGGACATGATCTTCATTCACAGAAGATGCCATGTAATAGCAATCCGGGAAAAAGAAGGAATAGCAGATATAATACAAGTAGATTTGAGCTCAGAAATGATTTAATGAAAACCAAAAACTATTTAAATCTAGGGTAGTTATTTGTCATTTCAAAGCTAGAAACCCAGTACTCAGAAGCTCATAAGGGACTTGTCCTCATAATACAGAGGTAAGTTCTCACAGCCCCATCTGAATAACAAGAAGGCAATAAATTAATTTCTTAAAAAATCAGGCCTGGAAAATTCTCTCCCCTGCCCACCCCTCCATTCCCCCATCTAGATGCAACCAGCTTTGTTTGCTTTGAGCTTTTATTTCTCCCTTCTATCTTGGATTTAAAATTATGTTCAGCCACAAAATGCATTTTTTTTTCACCGGTTCTGCATTATTTACTAACAGGTTTGTGCACTATATCTGATTTCTCATCCTGGCATAACACAAAGGTCAGATTTGTGATATGAATGATTAAAATAGTTTTTCCAGGATGAGAAAGAATGCTTGTTTCCTAATGCAAAATGACCTCTTTCTAAATCATGTACTTTTCTCAGTCGCCTGTGCTGTGAAGGAACCTTCTCCATACAATGACACAGAGAAAGGGAGGGATCCTTCTTCAATCAATACCAGTCACCGCGAGCAGCTGTTCTACATCTGATCAGGCATCACTCCATCACTCTCCAGCTGCCCCACAAATGGCATCTTTGAAGCACCATGTCAGTGACAGTCTAAGGCATATTTCAGCACCTTTACAGTGCAGAACAGATCATGATTCATAGAAAATTAGAAGGAAAACAAGGCAGTTAAAATGATTTACTTGTTTTGGGATGGCACACTGTACTGTTCAGATTGAGATTTTGGGCGGGATTAATCTAAACAGTGAAGTCATCTCAG
Source organism: Myiopsitta monachus (assembly GCA_017639245.1). Lineage (NCBI taxonomy): Eukaryota > Metazoa > Chordata > Aves > Psittaciformes > Psittacidae > Myiopsitta > Myiopsitta monachus. The sequence continues at coordinate 37,787,320 of CM029919.1, read as the reverse complement.
TGCTTGGAGGACTAAGCCAAATTGTTTCTCTGCATTCCCTCAGTGTGTGCCCAGGAAAAGAGATAGACACCACCAGACAGTTATTACCCAATTCTAACATGGGTGTCAGAGGTAGTGTGATAAATTGCTTCTTAAGGTACCTATCTCTTTCTACTGACTACAGGGGAAGCACAGGCAAGACACCTTATTGTATAAAATAAAATTAGGTGAGATTAAGGCTACCCAGCTGCTCTGAAGTCAGACAGCATTTATTTTCCTTTTACATACTTCATGGGAGGTGCAGATAGAAGGATCAAGAAAGGATGAACAGAGCTCAGTGAGTGGGTAGTCGTTCAATACTTCTTTTTAGACTCCTCTCTCAACATGTGCCCCATCCATTATTTACTGCACACCATCTGAATGCTGCACTGAACAGAGAATCACTCATTTTCTCATGGGCTTTTCCATTGTGCTCTCATTGTAGTACTCTATTTCTCTGCAAATACTAATTATCTTCCCAACACCCTAGTGGTATTATTATCTTCCTCTTACATGTTGTGAGTGGAGATGCTGAAAAAAGTAAAACTAGTCCTCCAATATTGTTTCCCCCATGTAATATGCTTTCCAGCTGGATTTTTCAGAGTACTTAGCAATTTTAGGCCTTTATAAGGTCAAAGTACAGTTCCTGTTCACTTCTGCTGCAATTACCAGTACTTAGCATTAGCTGAGCAGTCTCTAGATGTTTTTAGACGGATGTGCAGAAAAATGAATTAAAAACAGGTACTGAAATGTTTCTATTTGAAGTTTTCTGCCATATTCATGACACACTTTTCAACATTTGCAAACAAGCAGATTTGAGCCTTTTTCACTGTTCAGTTTGGACTCATTCCCTGTCTGAACGCACTTCCTGCATTTCCTGTCCTGGCTGGGAGATCTGTAGCTTTTTGGGTGGCTCATTCCTAGATGCTTCATATATCCTCAGACCTAAACACCTACAATTCAAGCAATGTTCCAGGCCCCTGGCTGATGTGAACAAGCTCTGTAAGACTATGACTAGAACAGAGTGGCGGGTGTATAATGTACTGGGACTGAAAAGGCTCATTGACAAGTTAAATAGAGAGGCCCAGAAACAGAACTTGAACACTGGACCTCTGATCATAGACATTGATGGCTCTTCTTTCTCTAAAAGAAATTCCCATATGAAGAAGGGTAATTAAGTCCTGGAACTCCACAGCAGCACAGAGATTACAGAAGAATGTGCTTCATGGCACAGACATCCCACCTGCTTGAGGAGCTCTTCCTAGGTAGTGCAGGTATAAACCTCTGGGTGCACCTTGGGTTTCAGCAGCAGTTGGTTCTTGCTCCCTTTCTTAGCAGAAATACTCCTCCAGAGCTGTGCAGCGGGAGCCGGCCCTGCTGTAAGGCAGAATGGCTTGCCAATATTTGGCTGAAGGGTGTGACTCTCCTCTTTCCGCAGCTCTGCCTGCTTAGTGTCAGGCTTGAAATAAATGCATTGAACAGTACATGCTCTTCTACTACCTTGTTATGAAAACACTGGTAATAGTGTTGTAACTGGGGTGGGCCAAAGACACAAGAGCAGCAGGCTTTGCAGGAAGAAAGTCTACTTTTTGTTAATTGTGAGATAATTCAAAATACCTTTTAAATCACCTTGCTCTGTAAATCATGCTGCTGTTTCAAAACCAGGTGCTTTTTTTTTCCTGTGTAAAACCCCCCCGATCTGTAAGAATAAAAATGAAAAAGAAAAAAGAAAGCCTTTTTTTTGTTTTTTTTTTTTTTTCTGAAAGTATTGCTGCCAGAAGAATGTTTTTTGCCAATAGTGTGATCTGTCCATGCTGTGTGGCAGGGGTACTCTAACCGGGTATGGTAGCTGAGTGAGCCTTATTATTATAGTGAGTTTCAATTACTCTATTAAAATAAAACTGTGTTGCTCTTAAGAATAAAAGAAAAAAACTGCAGGAAGAATTTTAGAATAGAAGTCACCAATACCATGGCCTGATTTTAATTTAATCCAAGTTAAATCAAGATAAGCACAAGTGGTAAATTAAGATAAGAACAAACAGTGTTTATAAAATCAGCACAAGTTTTGGCTTGAAAATTGATATAAAAATACTGAATAGGTTATTCAGTATTGCCAAGCTAGTAGATTTCCACAATTAAATATGGGATTAATTAGAGTTTATTAATCTTCATTTTCCATCTGACCAAATACAACAAAATTCATTTCATCAACCTCATTGATCATTTTTACCATTTACATTTTTTACTTTGCACAAAACACTCATGTATTGCTCCACTCCTGCTTTAATATGTACCTTTTCTGTAGGAAATTGTGCAAAAAATAGATTTGACATTGCACTGTTTCTCTCTTCACAAGTCCTTCTTGATCTCTGCATCCATTAGATGACTGTTTGAAATAAGGGTTTATTTCAATCTGCTTCTTGCACCATCAAGGTCTTTAAATGAAGTTCTGCCTCTGTACATGAAAAGACTTCTTAATTCATAGTTTCACATGCAGAGATTAACAGTAGAAGGTTATTAACAGCACAAGGTTATTAAAAGCATGTTTAATAGTATTTGAACGATAGCAGAATCCTGTGGAATCCCATTTCAGTATAACTTTATTAGTGACAGAAGTATTCAGCTAATTCCATGCTTTTTCCTAGAATGACCAATAATAAATTATGGCAAATCAGTATGCATTTTAAGCTCCTTTTCAGCTAGCAGTTGACAATTTTGTGGTCTATTAGAGACCGTGTAAGTGCTGAGAAATGAATGAACTTTACCACTGGCAAAGCTAATATTATAAAAATATTAACATTATTTCACAGAAATTTCCTTCTGGTTTACATATAATCATCAAAGATACATGTGGAAGTTTTTGAGTTCAAGCCTAGCATTCAGTAGGCTAATTTCCTAAACTCTGATGAGAGCCACATCCATCACGTTTCACTTCAATGTAATCCAGGGAGGAGAACAGTGGAAGCACAGAGGCTCTCTAGCAGCTAATTTGGTTTGTACAGTGCTAGAGGTGATCATTTTTGGATCTAACTGGGGCTTATAATTAGCTTTGTTACTAATTCTCAGCAGAAGGTCTTTGCCCCCAGAGCTCAGCAGACAGCAGCAGGGATAGCTCAGAAGTGTGTTTCCCCCTGCCTTGCCACAGGCATCCACAGGGGCACTGAACTGTCCAGACCTATAACTAGGAAACCACTCAAGATCCCTCACAACACCTGTGCTGGAAGATGATTCCTCCTCCAAGCCACATGTCAGGTGTAAACATCTTAAACTGCCGTGACTGCTTATAAAGTAATCAGAAATCTAAGCTCTTAATCAGCACCTACGCTGAAACACCATAGACTTAAAGGAGTCACCTAATACATTAAGAGCATACACCTACACATACCAAACAAAACTCTCCTTCTTCAAGCCAAGCCCAGATAATACTTTCCCTGTAAAGTTTCAAAATCTCACAATCGGTCTCAATTCTTGTTCGTTTGCGATTTTGTCATGGATTTCTTGCAAAACCAACCTAGATGTGTGAATATATACTTCTTTAAAAAAAAATAAACCACCCTTGTTCTATTTTTCCACTAGAAAAAAAATACAAGGATGATTTGCTGTTGAAGGGTAGACTTGTTTTAATTTTGTAACCAAACTACGCTTAACCTTAGGAGCCTTGTTTTAACAGCACCTTGTTGTTTATTTAAATTCCCCAGTGTTGCACAGCATCTGCAGCATATTCGCCAGGATCCTTACAGAGATGAGCTGCTGGCAGCTCTCAGTGCTTTGTAATCTTCATACCATCCAGCCCTACTCAGACAAGGGCTGTAGCATAGTTCCAGACTTCATTTTCTCTGGTGGCAAAACCAATTTAATAGATTTTCATCCTTTCTCACCCCAGTTACTCATTCCCACCCTTATACCACATTTATCACCTCCTTAGCTGTGCCCATGTTGCAGGACAATGAACGTTCAGTGCCATTCTCTAAAACAGATTAGTGAAATAATCTGGGTTGAAAAGACTTTTTTCTTGAAGGATTTTTCTTATTTTGGAACATTTTGCTGATCATGTTGAGGAAAATCTTATCAATGGCTCCACTGGCAGAACTGAGGAGGAAAACACAAGTGAGGAAATGGAAGCAAATGGCTAGAGAGGAAACACTGAAGAGGGAAAATTATTCATGAACCTCCACCCTTAGATACTGTTTTAGTTCCTCCTCCGGGGAACCAGAACTCCTGTTTTCTATGATACGGAAGTCCTGTGGTGCAAAGAAATCTTGAAAATAAATTTAGTCATAACTATGAAATCCACAGATATCACAGAATACTTCAGAATTCTTATTCAGGAACAAAACTATTATGTGGTTCCTAATTTTATAGGCTATTCAGCTTTCTGCCTGGCTTCTGAATTTGCAGCCATGTAACAGCTGACTTTGGTCTTTCCATTTGAGAAATTGTTTTTCTGATTCAGAAGAGGGTTTTGCTCCTCCATCATGCACAACCTTTCATTGCCTGGCTTTTTAGCCTAAAAGTGTGAGATAACTGATACAGAGCAGACAAAAGCTTGAATACATAACCTGTGACATTTATGAAACACACAGTCTTTCTGTACACAGTGCATAGAAATAGCCAAGAGGAAATTGTTAAATCCATGTCTGGGTTCACAGCAATGAAAACCCCGGAGATATCTTGCCTTTAGGCGGGGGCAATCAGTATGGAAATATCTACCCGATTGGAGTGGTAATATTTTCAGACTCATGTTGAAGTATGGATAGCTTTGGTAGTGACTACTTTGCAGAGAAATATCTGGGTAGCTCAGCTGGTGCACTAGGTGCTCACAGCCTCTGAGGAAGAGTAGAAGTTTAGCAGAGCCATTGAAGGAAATGGTGAACAATAGAGACTATTTCAGCCAACACATCACACGAGCAGAAATGAAGAGGAAGGTGATGCCCAGACTGGGCTGTCAGAGGGGGGATTGTCAGGATCAGGCCCAGTGAGGGAAATCAAGGCCAGACATGGAGTCCTGGGCTGTGGGCAGGGTAAGGGGACTTCCAGGGCTGACCAGGGGAGGGAGGTCCTCTGTGCTCCTGGAGTCATGACAGGCCAAGAGTCAAGTCAAGGAGCGATGGGGTGAGGGAGGATAACATTGTAAGATAGATCTGCCAGAATTCATTTGCCATGGGTTAGGTGAGAAATTACAGTGAAGAAACCCTAGCAGATTTGCAGTTCAGCAGTTTGCTGAACGCACTTTGTTATCATACTGATATAGAAATAAAACATACTCTGCACCTCTAAGCCACTGAAAAGATATCATAGAATTACTGCAACTAGTAAACATACCACAATAGAAAAAGAAATGTGAAGTAAATTTTAAGGCCTCATCTTGCCTTGTATAGAGGGGAGTCTGCTCTGTTGTTAATACGTCACAGAAAAGATTTTAGAGACAAAAGTTCTTGCAAATATGTTTTCATTCAAGCCTGCCTGATCCTGTCTCTTTTCTGCTCCCACTACGTTCCTGAGTAAAAAAATCAGGGTTTGAAATCTTTCCCTCTATTTGCTTGCCTTTCCTTCTTATCCCAAGTGTCAATGTGGGCTATTAGCACCCAAAAGGATGACAAATATTTTGCCCCCTTCTTCTTGATTGTATGAATAGGGTTTTTGAAAGAATAGTTTCTCATTTTTACTGGAAGATTTTCTGAAGGACTGAAAAGCTCTCTGCATCTTTCACAGCAGAGGGACAGGCAGTGGGTTTCAGAAGGGCAGCATCTGGTCGTTCTGGCAGTCATGCCTGCCCTGATCCCCCCACTGCCCATTCCCCACTCATCCTGCCCATGCTTCAGTCGCTGTGCGGCAAAGAAGACTGAGGAACTGGAGTCACTTGCTCACACTGTTACATCAGCTTGTTCCTAACAGATGTGTCCAACTACAAACCTCTAAACAGGAGGACTTGGTCCACAGAAGCACTGAGATGTGGGAAGGATCTGTTGTGCCCTTTATACAGCTGCCTGCTTTATTGTGCTTGCTCCTCAGTTCCCTTCATTCATACTCTTTAAGAAGAGAAAAGAGTCTTGCTTTTTTCAATTACAAACCTCACTGTACTTTGTTTGGATTTGGCTTTGAGGAGAAGCACTTGTTCTAAGCTACACAGCTTAATGTTTCATTTTGAATTTAAGGCAAGAATGGGTTCTCTGCAATTCTCCTACTGCTACTTTTGGAGTGTTTATATGGATCACATCAGATAACTAAAATATGCTTTTTCCTCAGTGATAGCTTCTAGTTGCTGGTAAACTATAAAACTGAATGGGGAATTAAATGGCCAGTAGAATGATAGAGTTTGACACAAACATTCAAAATGAAAAATAAACTCACCCAGGAGTGGAAGGGAGGAAAACAACATATGAAACCCATTTTACAGTTCAAGACAGTCTTGAACATTTCAGCTATTGCTTCAGCTTGGCAGAACTAAAGAGAGAGAAAGGCAGATTACCAGAACTCCCAAGCTTTTGGGTTTGTATGAAGACATGGTGATTTATTTTGTTGACTTTCTCTACTGACCTTTATGTTCTGATTTGTTGATGTGTAATTATCATAACGGTTCCATAGGTCCAAAAAGTCTTTCTGTTCCAGGTATCACTTTCAAGCTATCATTTCACAATATTCAGTCCCTAACCATTAATTCCTGCCTTTGCATATTGTACCACCTCCACAGTTGTGTCAACACAACTGTTTGTGGAACTGCAATCTAAACTGGATCGCTGAACTGATTTGGACTAAAAATAACATTTGTTTTGGAGGGGACAGGTCATGGGAATGAGCAACTGGGGGCATAAAAGGACCGAATGAGATGGGAGGAGGAGAAAGGGTGGGAACTCAGTAAACTAGTTTTACCACTGAATTTGAGCTATTGTGAAACAGAATTCATACCTTTACTCACAGCCATGCTTTTCACCTAGTATTAATCAAATTAGTCACATTGAGCTCTCATTCCCATAACATTTAATACAAACAATGGGACAAATTCAATGAAGAGTTTATGAACTGTCAATCATAACTACATCCATTACATATATTGCTCATACAAAACCAAATGAGTCAGCAGCAAACAATGCTATTGCAAATGTCTAACCCAGACCTCTGGATGGTCAGTGAAAGTACACCTGGCTAAATAAGCAGGAGCCAGGGATTAAGCTCTAGCCCTGGTCTTAATCATTGTTGCAGCTGATTTGTTGTCACACTCACTGGCTCTGCACTGGCCTCTCATATCTTGCTCATTGTCGTGGTTTAAGCCTCACCCAGGCTAATAACTCACAAAGTTTTACTCACTCACTCACTCACTCACTCACTCCTCTCTTTTTCTTCCCCCAGTCCCAGGGGGATGGGGAGGAGAATCAAAAAAAAAATGCAACTCGCACGGGTTGAGATAAGAACAGTTTAGTAACTAGAACTGTTGTGGTTTAAGCTGTAAATTTCACTTCTCCCTCTCTTCCCCCCACCCACTCCGATGGGGGGGAATGGGGAGAAGAACCGAAACAACGTAACTCCCACGGGTTGAGATAAGAACAGTCCAGTAACTGAGATATAATACAAATCACTACTGCCACCACCAATAATAACAATGACAAGGCAAATACAAGGGAAGAGGATACAACCGCTCAACACCCGGCCAAGCCGAGAGAGAGAGAGAGAGACTTCCGAGTTCCTGCCCCCAGTATTTTACATCCTGGGCATGACGTGCTGTGGTATGGAATAACCACTTTGGTCAGTTTGGGTCAGGTGTCCTGTCTCTGCTTCCTCCTGGCTTCCCCTCCTCCCCGGCAGAGCATGAGACTCAGAAAGTCCTTGGTCAGACCAAAACATTACCAAGCAGCAACTGAAAACACTGGTGTTATCAGCGCTGCTCCAGCTACCAAGGAGAAAAATGACTGCTGCTGCTGAACCCAGGACACTCATTCAAGGCAATTCTTATATAAGAAGGACTAACCCGAAGCACTGTGGGTACAGGTCAGTGGAAACACATGGACTTCAAGCCAGTTACTCGTTCCTGTCCCACTTCTGTTATGCAATAGAAGGGGGAAATGGATGACTCAGGGAACTACAGACCAGTCAGTTTCACCTCTGTGCCTGGGAAAACCCTGGAGCAAATTGGAAGGCAGATGCAGGGACAGTGAGAATGAAGACCCTGGGCACACTGTAGGAGAGGATCTGGTTCGAGACCATCTTAAGAATCTGAACGTGCACAAGTCCATGGGACCTGATGGAATCCATCCACGGGTCCTGAAGGAGCTGGAAAATGAAGTTACTAAGCCACTGTCCATCATATTTGAAAAATCGTGGCAGGCAGGTGAAGCTCCCGATGACTGGAAAAAGGGAAATATAACCCCCATTTTCAAGAAGAGGAAAATGGATGAGCCGGGGAACTACAGAGCAGTCAGTCTCACCTCTGTGCCTGCAAAATCTTGGCACAGATTCTCCTGGAAGGCATGCTGAGGCACATGAAAAACAACAAGGTGGTTGGTGACAGCCAGCATGGCTTCACTAAGGGGAAATCCTGCCTGACCAATCTGGTGGCCTTCTATGATGGGGCTATGGAACTGATAGACAGGGGTAGAGCAGTTGATGTCATCTACCTGGACTTGTGCAAAGCATTCAATGCTGTCTTGCACAACATCCTTGTCTCAAAACTGGAGAGACATCAATTTGGTGGATGAACCACTCAGTGGATAAAGAATAAACTGGATGGCAGCACACAGTGAGTTGTGGTGAACAGCGCAATGTCCAGTAATGAGTCGTGTCCCTCAGGGGTCAGTGCTGGGCCCGGTCTTGTTCAACATCATGGCTGGTGACATGGGCAGTGGGATTGAGTGCACCCTCAGCAAGTCTGCCAATGACACCAGGCTGTGTGGTTCGGTTGATACGCTGGAGGGAAGGGATGCCATCCAGAAGGACCTTGACACGCTTGTGAGGTGGGCTGATGCCAACCTGGTGAAGTTGATCCATGCCAAGTGCAAGGTCCTACACCTGGATCAGAGCAATCCCAGGCACAGCTACAGGTTGGGCAGAGAAGAGATTCAGAGAAGCCCTGCAGAGAAGGACTTGGGGGTGCTGGTTGATGAGAAAATGAACATAAGCCGGCAGTGTGCGCTCACAGCCCAGAAAGCCAACTGTATCCTGGGCTGCATCCAAAGGATCGTGACCAGCAGGTCGAGGGAGGTGATGCTGCCCCTCTACTCTGCTCTCCTGAGACCTCACTTGGAGTATTGTGTGCAGTTCTGGTGTCCTCAACAGAGAAAGGACATGGAAGTGTTGGAACAAATCCAGAGGAGGGCCATGAGGATGATCAGGGGACTGGAGCACCTCCTGTATGAAGATAGGCTGAGAAAGTTGGGGCTGTTGAACCTGGAGAAGAGAAAGTTGCATGGAGACCTCATAGCAACCTTCCAGTATCTGAAGGGGGCCTACAGGGATGCTGGGATGGGACTATTTATTACGGACTGTAGCAATAGCACAAGGGGTAACGGGTTAAAACTTAAACAAGGGAAGTTTAGATTAAACACAAGGAGGAAGTTCTTTACTGTGAGGGTGGTGAGGCACTGGTATGGGTTTCCCAGGGAAGTTGTGAATGCTACATCCCTGGCGGTGTTCAAGGCCAGGTTGGACAGAGCCTTGGGTGATGTGGTTTAGTGTGAGGTGTCGCTGCCCATGGCAGGGGGGTTGGAACTAGATGATCTTAAGATTCTTTCTAACCCTAACTATTCTATGATTCTAATATCAAGAGACCTGACTGCCCTTCCTCTGCTTTCAGCAGGCTTTAGGAAAGGATCAAAAAACTGGAATACCAAACCAAGTTATTCATACCTGAATTTCACACAAAGAGATGTAAGCAACACAAATGCACTTGTACCCCCCCTGTATGTTTTGCTCAAAATAGATCTGGAACTAAAGGAATTCAGGTACTGAATTAGAAACTGACTCAATGAAAAGATGATTCCTTCTTATAAAAAGTCTCCATGATTACCCAGTGATCTGGAATAATAATTTAATGACATCAGTATGTCAAGTAAACAATTCCACAACCAAACACTGGAGTGACCCACATGTAATTCCGTTATTTATAGCACAAGTATCAACAGAATGTAAAATTGTAATTAAATATACTAATCAAATAGCTGCTAAAATCATTGCTAATGTCATCAGCATGCACAATGCTTTTGTCATATCTTAAAATAAATTTTCATATATTTATGTCAGCTTTCTCCTAATGAACAATCATTTCCCAGATGCCCTATCAATCCACATAAATAAAAAGCATAAGTAATTTGCTAACTTGTAACAGTGAGGATATAGTTAGCAAACACTCTTGGGATTATGACCAGAAGCAAAGTGACGTTCTTTAATTGAAAAGTATATGATTTTATGTCCTCTTGTGGAGAAAATCAGCACCAACAAATCAGCGTTTCCTAATTTTCTACTAATTATTCTTCTACTAGCTGTAGACCCACACATAGTTGTAAATTACAATCTATCCTGTTCTTTATTTGGATACAACTGAGTAGAATATCTAAGTTAACACATCAAAGTCATATTCGATGGAGAAAAAGTCAAGATTTATGATTTCTCTGAAAGTCGTCACGCCTGTGAACACTGTTGATAGAGTAGTGGGCAGTGTTTGTGGGCAGAGACATTCAAATACTCTTATTTAGTTCTACTTAAGCAAACGTTATTTTTCAGCAAGATTATGATTTTCACTGTCATTTAATGCCCACGTGTTATCTATCTTTTGCTAAAAGTGCTACGTAATTCTTCATGTACTGTGTCTCCTTTAAGGAACATTTGACAGTGAATGACCCTCCAGAAATATTTAATCAGTCTTGAACTTACCAAGGAAGCTGCAGGGGGAATAGGTTCCCTTCTAGTATAGGATGTCATGATGTGTAAGATTTTGCCTCCTGCATCAGAGGCAGGGCGATGTGAGTATGCAACTCCTCCTTCTGATCATGAATGTCTTTATCCTGTTAAGAAAAGTCATTACTTTGCTCATATTATTCCAATTTCACCCACAGGCACTGGAAGGGTAAATAAATCCCCACCCCCCAAGAATTTACAATACAAAACTCACACTGCTGCTTTTTTTTTTTTCCCCACAAAAGTAATCACCAGATACTAATTGAATGCAACCTATATTGTTACACCTCAATGAAGCGTTGCAGAAGGAAATGACAGTCTTTGCCTACCTCCAAATGCCTCTGTGTTTTTATAACATCCAAACAAGGCAATCATAATGGAAAAGAAGATCCAGTGAACAATGGCTCTGTAAGTGTTTTGTATGATGAGATACAGAGTTCAAAGAGTATTACTTAACTGACTCTTTGAAATGGAAGCAACACAGCAGAATGATTTTCCAAATTCTGGAATAGGAAGACCTACCGTGTCTAGAGTGACAAGTGTTTTCTGGGCCGTGATTCAACACTACAAAGAGTGTATCTGCAAGACTTTCAGTGCCATGTTTAACAACACAGCAAGGTGCCACAACGAAATTTTCAGCGGATCTGAGCAGATTTACTCTCAGCCACATGCCACAGAGCAGGGTGGCAGGAAGAAAAAGGGAAAAGAGTATCTAAATCCAGTGTTTTCACTGAGCACTTTCTGCCATGAAACCACATCTGGAATGTATTAATTTTCAGATATATTAGGCAAATCAAAAGACTAGGAAACACAAGCTCTTCTAAAACATTAGTGCCTTATAATAACAGTGCAGACTAAGCTGCCAAAGACTGACGCACCAAATTTCATAAGCCATTAAAAAAAAAAAAAGCCTATTTAACAGTAGGAGTTGCTTACCTAATTCTTACAGGTAACTTGTGCCCGCCAAGGAGTACAAAGATTATTCTCTGTGGATTTTGGTCTGTCTCAGGCAAGAAATTTTGTTTCAATTAATTTTTTTGATGTACAGATATCAGTTTCTTCTCGTAGGCACTGAAAAACTCTGCAGCAAAGTGGTAGGTTCCACAAAGAAAACGAAGGAATTAAAACCTGCTAAACATTAGCGGCAAGCCTGACCAGATAGCTTTTAAAGCTATAGCTAAGGTCATTGCAAGCAGCAGCTAAAGTTTCTGTGAAATAAATTAATTGGTTTGTGGAGGTAGCTGGCAGAAATTGTATTCCATTATACATGGAAAACCAGTGAGAACTATTTCTAAAATACCTAGAAGCTGTGGGTTTAAGCCAGTTTTCCAGCAACTTTATAACTAATAAGATCTATAGAAAGTATATGACGTCCCGTGTTTCTAAATTTATAACTAATAAAAAAAAATTCAACAAGACTGTACAAATGTGTGTATCTTGCTTAAAAATTTAGCCACAAAGTAATACTACTTGTTTAGATTCATATTAAAAGCTATGTTTACAAACTCCAGTGTACTGAATGGGGACCACCATATACTCTAATACTCTTCAGGTATTAGATAAAAGCTCACCACAGTTTTATTAACAGTTAAGAACAGCATTGTCAGTTTCCCCAGCATAAGGCATGAAGCTGAGTAGGCAACTATGTAAGACAGTTTTCAGTAACTATGAAATGACATAAATGGGTCATTTTAGTCTCAAAAACCTAGGACTGTTTCATGAAATGCCATGCTGTCTGCTCCCAGCAGCTTTGGTAAGTATTAAGGGTTATCTGTATCTCAAAAATTAGGGTGTGTTTTGCTAAAAGTTATGTTGATAAATTTTTGAGGTTGATTACTGCATATTACTAAAATTAATTCAAAGTAAATCTCCACATACTAGTAAGGATCCAGGAGAACAAACAAAACAAGATGCTCAAGGACAAGATACCTGGCTGTTGTAAATCAGAACAGTTCCTAGGTTTTGAAGAATGTATATTAATCTGTATCTGCTAAAGACTTTGCTCGGTGAATACACAGTGCACAGATGTAGACAACAGTTTAGTGAATTCATTTTTGCCCTCAGGGTCTCTATACAGATTCTTGCTCTTCCCATCCACTCTTACTCAGAATAACCCGCACATTCAGAACCTACCCAATGTGATCAAGAGTGGGGGAAATAAACAAATAAATTATCTAGAATCAGAGGGCTGGAATTCTGAGAAGAGAGTTTTTCTTCCAATGTTTTGTTGCACTTGAGGACTTACCTATTGAGAATATTTTTCCAGCCTTCAAGGAGGAGTTCGGCAGTTTCTTTCTGAAATGCAGTTCATTGGCTAGGGTCCCCTGGCAGCAAGAACATCATTACTGCAGAGCAGTTAGATGCCCTAGGAAACCAAACCACTATATTGCTTCCCCATGGATGATGAATTGTCTTCTGAAAGGTACCAGACCAACAAAACTATAAGTGTCAGATAAAGAGTGGGCTTATCGAAAAACAAGTAGGTTTTCACTGCTTGTAAAAATATATTTGAAAGGAGATGGTGCCCATGTATGTTGCCAAAGACTAATTCCTCACCAGTGAATCCTGTAGGAGTATGGTGGCTGGTAGAAACAAGACCAGCTTCATGTCTGAAATAGCTTGTGATGCAGAGTAGTGAGAAGGATGGGCTGAACTGTTAAGAAATTAATGTATTTAAAAGTATGTATGTTTCATACATGAGGTCACTTCAGGAGGGCTGCAGGAGTAGGTTAACAGTGTCAGCAGCTTCAGTGGAGGAGGAGAGAGAAAGCTAAACTGACTTGAAATATGAGGGTAAGTTCTTACATTTTGTGCTCTCAAACTGGCATCTGGGGAAATAAAACAATTAGCAAGAAAAGTCTGAGAACAGTGCTCCAAAAATTTTAGGATCAGATATCTCTGTTCTTAACATCTAAATTTTATTTGCAGACTGCGTCATGACTTTTTATTTATGAAGGTTTATGGCAAGCAGTTTAAATGGTTCCAATGACCAGATGTGGACAATTTCCTACAGCCTTTTATTACACAGTCTAGGAGTGGCATAATTTTCATCTACTGCTGATTACCATCTAAAACTGTTTTATTTTACAGAGCTTATTTGACTACTTTCAGCTGTCCTGAAATGAAATTGAAGTGATGTCTTAAGGTCAAAGACTTGAATAACGGTTTGCATGATAGGGACTATCTCTACAAGGAAGCTTAGAAATGTCTGATCCCCCTCCTCCTGACCACCCACAAGTTTGTAGCTGACATACTGGGAATCTTATTTGCTGTCTTTGGAGCTGAGCAGTTATTGTAATGCTACTGCTTATGTTCTTAAAAATTTTAAATAGTAGTTCACTCAATTATTCTTTAGGAAGTGTCTTAGCTATCTGCCCCATAAGTCCATCAGAGAAACCTTTATCTCTCTTCTTGCTTCTTTGCTAAAAACTGTCAAAAATTATTAAGAGATAAAGTGAATTCTGATGAGCATTTCTATTTTGTGATATCAAGATTTCACTTCACATTGGGTAGAAAAAAATAATTATATATCCTTAAGATAGTCATTCTGCAGTAGATTTTAGAAGGGAAAAATGCATGGAGTTGAGAAATGGCAAAACAAAATGTATCTCTAAAATTCAATTAAAGGGTACCCACATCACACCACGTGGAGGAGCTGACAGGGGGCACTTTACACTCTGCATCTAGTTGTCTGGCATATGTCAGTGTCTTGAAGGTTACCCGTCGTCACATGAGAGGCATCAGTTTCCACTGAGCATGGGGGCTACTGTTACAGCAAGCTTAAATCCGGAATGGTTATCCTCCCCCGTTCATAACAGTGTTTAAAGCATTTGTGCCTATCTCATGAGCTCTTTCTGACCTAAGGACTCTTGCTATTTTACAGTCCAGGGTACAGTGTGTGCTGTGCTCTGGAATATCTACTATCTGTAGTCTGCATACAGCCGAGATGTGAATCATTCCATAGTAAGTCAAATACTTACTACATTGCAGATTGTCCCTTGCCTATAGATTTCTTTCTACTCATGTTAGAATAGCTAAATCTTTTTGTATACTACTTTTTTTTAGCCTAAACCTTGCAGATATATTGTCTTAGCTGCCTTATACGTTTTGTATTAAACTCTGACATGATAATAATAAAGAAGAAAATACTTATCTTTTCTGCAAATTGACACCCCTGCCCCACAGCAACTTCCAGATATTTAAGAGACTTCTGAACACATAATGAAAGACTTCTGGCGTAAAATAAGAAGAGTTTGAACTCTGAAACAAAATCACCTTACAAAGTCATAAATTATTGAGTATTGCCATTCAAATCACACAGCCTGTTTCTTAAGCTCCAACAAACAGGTCCATTTATCTTTTGAACTCTAAGATCTTTCCACTACTTAGTTGTAATAATATATTCTACATAATTATGGGACAATTATAGGAGCACAATAAATTCCACAATTTGCAAAAAAAAAAAATCCTATCTTATTTTCATGTCACTAATAGAAAGAAGTCAATGGATTGCTTTTCAATGGTTCTTACCACCTAGCAGCACCCAGTCCCACTGGACATAGTGGAATGATCTGTCATTGCAGTGAAAATATGATTTGAGAAGCATGGCTCAGTACTAATTTTAGAAGATCTGGAAAAGGCAAACACATTACTATGCACTAGGAGCCAGGTGTGTAATGTTGATTTTGCATGGTTTATTATGCACTTATTTATAAGGCATATATTATAATATAATTATTGATATACTTTGGAAAATTCATGGACTGTATCACATATATAGACATGCTTGTAAGGCAAATAATGAGGAGCATGAAAGTGCAGTCTGTACTACTATGTTACTGACTTAACGTACCAAAGTAGGTTGGCTTTGACATGGATTTGCCTTCCTTTTATACTTAGAGATGTGATATATAACCAAGCACAACACTGGTTTTCAGAGCAGCTTCCCTCCAGAGGGAATCAAGGTTTAAGGAACACAGAGGGCCACCAGCAGAACACCTCAGCTGCAGCATGGGCTCAAGGTCCTCCAGCAGTCACCTATTGTGCATGCACCGTCTGTACCATGGACCAACCATTGGCATGAAACTTTCCATTCTTCTGGATACTATTGAAAGGCATTGAAAGAACAATGCAGACATCAGGCATAGTCAATGTGGGCTCACAAAGGGAAAGTCCTGTTTAACTGATTTTGTATCCTTCTATGATAAGGTCACCTGCTTACTGGATGAAGGGAAGGCTATGGATGTAGTTTTTCTGGATTTTAGTAAGGCCTTTGATACTACCCCTCAGCACCCTTCTGGACAAGTTCTCCAACTCTAGGATGAGTAGGTTCAAGGCGTGCTGGACGAAGAACACTTTTCTTATATTTTTTGCTATTGTAGGTAAGAATTTTACACTTTAGTTAAAGATCTACAATTCACATTTAAACAGGCAGGTGCTTTGAAAGCCAGCTGGTGAAAGAAATGAACAGAAGTTTAGTTTATTTTATTTATTTATTTCCTTCAGACAGCACAAGAGAATGCAAAGAAAAGTTTCTACAACACGTTTTGGAAGAGGGTGTACCATTTCTACTGTGCATTGGCTCACAGATTCCACTTTTTACATTTTTGTTGGTAAATTAATCAAAGCTCAATGAGCTGTGATGGTTTCCGGTTCAAACAAATAAAATCCATTTATGCATGAGATTTATCCGTGGCTTTCATGCACTGCTTTATCAGTAGGAGTTAACAAGAAGAGACGTGTTTTCCCTCTGCAGGGCCAACATTCCACTCATGCCATCAGAGAGTAATGCTACTGAGGTTACGGACATCCCTTCTGATGTTTCAAAGCCTCAATTCAAGATATGGTTGGCAGACAGCAGAAGCTCAGGCAGTATAAACTGCACAGAACACTGATATAGAGCTTAAATTAATAAAGGGTTTCTTCCATTATATATTAACCTCTCCTTTTCACAGTGAATTCATAGAGCTCCTTGTTTCTGCAGTGAATGGCCTCCAGCAGCAATACCAAACAGACACTAAGTTTGTTTACTGTCTGCATCTTCAGGTTTAAAATGAGTGACATCACAGCATAAAAATCAGGAATAGCTGTGAGGTGCAGGTATGGATTTATGTTGGAGCAGTGAAAAGATCATTTTGGAAGTAAGTTTTATCTCTAATTCAACCACAAAGTGATAAACATTAAATTTGTCAAAAGCCACTGATGCAAGCCAAAAATGGTATTGCTTGGAGAAAACAGACACTTGGATTACTAACAGCAGAAGCCATATTCAAGGAAGCCTGCATTTAGGGACTACACCTATGTACAGCATTATTCCACAGAGCTAAGCTATTTGGCAGTGTTTAGTCCTTTTCCTTTCCATGTCTGCACAGACTTGGAATCAAATATTTTCCCTGCAGTTAGCTTTGCCTACACGTTTGTGTATTGTTTTAATTTCAAGTACTTGGCTGGTAGTAACTTCACAGCAGTAGTAGCACTATAAACAGATTGAGAAGGCCACCTTCCCTCTCAGAAACAAAACATTTAAAAACAAAGAAACAACAAATATGAGCTGAAATAAATTCTGCAGACCCTCAAGATGCTATGCATGAAATTACAAGTTAGCTGAGGATTCAGCAACCCATTCCCTTTAAATTCAAAGAGCAGGTATCTTTAACAATGCAAAACACTAAGTAAGTATACTTTCTAAAGCTGCTGTCCTCATTCTGGTATGTTAACAGCAAAATTATGGAAGAAAACAAAAATTAAAGGCTTCTGTAATTGTCATCTTAGAAGAATGCCAAGAAGAACAGGAACAACTTGAAGGAAATTAATTCCTGAAATCTGCAGAAGCTCTGTCAAAACATCGTAACTTAGATTTTAGAGAGAAAGGGAAAGGTACTTTGAGTAGAGAGAGATGCTTTTAACCAGGGAAACAAGCACTAGTCATGTTGCCTGCAGTGAGAAACGTCTTATTAATTAAAGGTTTCTTCACTGTTTTCTGTGGGAAGTGGAAACAGAGAGCCAAATTCCTGTCCCTGCTAATGTCTGATTATACAAGCAGCAGAATATTAATCAAAACTTTAGCTTCCATACAACGCTTAATGCCCTTAGGCATTAAAAGAGGTGCCACAGAAGGACAGTATTGCTCTCTTCACTTTTTGGACAAGTTTTGGCCTATTCCTGCAGTCCCTGTCTCATGTAAAACTCCTGGTAATGCCGAAATGTAAACCATGCTCATTCTGAGTCCCAAGCAAAGCTAGGTCTAAGTACCTCTGCTCTTTGTGGAATCAGGCCTTTTTTTGCTAGCAGGACAACACGTGTGAGAGGTAAATCATTTGCCTGGGAAAACAAACATTTTCTTCCTGCCCTGTACATGACGTACCAGCAGCCAGTTATCGTCTTAAATATAAGTAATAAAATGTGAACTACTCAGAGACAGAACAAGATTAATGCTGTATTTTGAGGGCATGGGTAAGAACTAGAAAAGGACTGCAGAGGGCTTTTAAGCCTTAACTTCTAGCAAATAATTGGCAGCAAATGTCTAACAATTTATACGAGGGAATAAAAATACTCATTGTGTGTGTATGTGTGTTGGCTTTGAATACCATGGTCACCCTCCAGCTAAGGAGACATTTACATCTGCCAGCCAGCAGCCAGACACCAGCGGGGAGTTGGCAGAGCCCTTATGGCCTCATTGTGAGTGAGTCCAGCCAGGGAGCAGAGCCAAGACTCCTGCCTGGGCTCTCCCCAGCAGCCAGAAGCAGTAGCTCCCTTTGGCAAGCTAAAAATGACCTCCCTACCTACTGGCCAAGTCCAGAAAGGTGCTGAGCTTGGGTTGCTTCATATGGACACTGCTCCCTGCACAGCCCACCATGTGGCTCCTATGACTGTCAGCATACGGTCTGCTAGGAGCTCTTTGACAAAGGCTGATAGATTTCACTTGAAACTCTTCACTGCCTCAAAGTTCCAGCCTATGATTTAGAAGCTTTCAGTGTATAACTGCAGTCCTGATAAGTAAAGCAAAAAGAAATTATCAGAAAAGTGTCTCCTCCTGCTATTGTTCCAGCGGGGGGGGGGGGGGGGGGGGGCAAATAAAGAAAGAAACCCAAGAAAAAAACTGAGAAACTGGTGAACTTTTTTTATTAGTATTTATTGACAAGAACAGCTCTTGTCCAAGGGCTAAGTCAAACTCTTGTAAAGCTGTAAGCAGAGGTAGCTAGATGGTTATGCCTGAAGGAAAAGATGCTCAGCTCAGTTCAGCCCACCTGGTGCAATGATTCCACAGGCCACTTTGCTTTGATTTACCTTTTTCCAGTGAGGGCGAGGGAGATGCTGGATACAAGCTTTGCCATACTCACCAACATGTGGGTTGTAGAGGCAAGCACACAGCGTAGTACCACAAATGTCACAGGATCAGTGGAGAGTAAAGGAAAACAGATGGAGAAGAGGGCTTCCATTGAGTATAGGAGATGAAGCTGGAAAACACAAGCTTATTCTCTGCCCTTAGGCCACCCAAGGCAGCTATATAACGCGTATGAGGTAGTACTGGTGAGGAAACTTCCACAGCAAGCAAAAGCCCATTGACCAGAGCAAAGTCCAGCAACATAGCCCAGACATCACACTAATAGGAAGGTGTGAATGAATCTGCTTCTTCCTTTCCCAGGGCATTTAAAAAAAACATCTTGCTTTTATTCACCTGTAAGTCATCTTCAGATGTGGTCACAGAATGTGATTCATTAACATACTTATGCACTGACGGAATTGTAAACATAGATATACTTTATACCTAGAAACACAAAGCACCCAGGGTCCAGCTCAGTAAACATGAATGCATTTTGTCAACAGATGTATAGCGTATCATTACATTCACAGTGACGGACATACTACTTTCGGTCACTCGATACATTGGTCCTATGCAAACATGATTATCCAAAAGGTTATGGCACATGCCGTTTTGTAATTCAGATGTGATATTTTACACAGCTCAGTGGGGTTATATTTACATTTTGCACGTGGAAGATGAAATGGTGGCAGCAAGTCCATAATTAATACTCTTCTGTTTTATTTAAATTTGGTTTTGCTATCATTTTCTTCTGTCTCCTGGAAAATTTCTCTCAAGCTCAAATATGCTGCCAGATGACATTTTTGCTGTCCTGTTCATTTTATCCAGGTATGTCCTTTGGAAGTGGGAAATGAAAACTTATTTTTAAATGCGCTCAGAAATGAGGTGGAGAGGGGTGGGCCACAGCTAAGATTTTCACAACCTGGAGAAGATTTTTGTATTTAGAATACAAAAAAAAGAAAACAAAGTTAGATTTCAAGGCTGCTAGTATAAAAATACGAAGTTTCAATGAGTTTTTATTTACTTTTGCTAATCCCAGCAGGATAGAATAATAAGTCAGGAAAAAAATAATGAGATTGGCTTAAACATCAAATTTTGCATTTGATAAATTTGCAGTTCTTTGCATTTATGCCTATTTTTAAGCCTTGGGCATCTTCATAGCAATAATGGCTAGAAAACTTCTATTAAAGAAGTGGAGACTCTTCTGTATTTAAGGGAAATGGCTTAAAGAAGGTATGATGTAACAAACTCTGCGAACTGAAGTATTATCTAAAGTTTTGGAATTGCGGAGTAAGTTCAGGACTAGAAAATGCTATGGGACAAGAGATTATTTGGACCTTTTACCACCAAAAATGCTGACGTTGGGATTTAAAGTCCAAAAAGTTTCATTTTTAAGATTTTGAGTTTTGTCTATAAAATAATTTTGAGGGGGATAAACTGCAGAAAATGTTTGAGCTCAAACATTATGATTAATAAAAGGCATTGTGTGTGTTTTATTTTTGCGACTAACCATAGCCAGTAATTTAGTCTGGAGCATTTCAGAGCCCAGCACATGCTTTGTAAGTGTGGTGAGTGAAAAATCTCCTGGGAACAGAGAAGTTCATCCTGCTCCCGTGGAGTTTCTGTTGTTGAATGGCAACAGGGAGGGAAATGGAACGTGCCAAAAGCTGTGTACGCTGAGGCATTTCTGGGGACAGAAGACTGTGCCAGAAGCAAACTCTTCTCAAGTTCCACAGGTTTCTGCAGCTTTACCTCTGAGAGGAAACTCTCCAGAGTATAGGAAAAATAAGTTTAAAATAGGAAATAAAACCCCTTGATCTATCTGAATCCCTCATTTGGTGAGTAGATGGGGAGATAACTTGGAAGTAGGTAGTGAATGACATTAGCAAATGGATAGATGGGAGGGAATGAGTGTTGAGGCAATGAATAAGTAAGGAAGGAATGAGTGGTAGGTGTGATTTGAAAGGGCATAGCTTAAAGCTGCTATCTTACAGCCTTGACAGGACCCCCCAGGAAAAGATAAAAAGAAGCAAGAGAAAAACCTGAGTCACCTGCAAGCTCAGCTGATGTCAAAGTTTTCACTGCCCGTTTTCTTTCCTTTTCTTTTTCCCCCCCAAACATTTGCATGTTTTATGCAAGGGTTATAACAATTAGACCTCTAAAACATACTGTCAGCCTTAATTCCAGCCTAATTAGGACTTATTTAGTTGCTGATCTTGGAACTCATGGTCTCTTTGAACGGAACTTCTAGATAGACACATGAACACCTCCAGCCCTGGTAGAATAAACTTAACAACACAACTACTAAAAAGTCTCAGGCTTGCACTACTGGCCAATTCAGCTGTGAAAGCTGAGGCAGCTTGTACCCACAACTATCCCATCCCTCTTCCAGCAGTGGCTGATCAGGGCATATATCTCAATTACCTCTGTTTACAGTTTGTCCTATAGTCATAAACAGAAACTGGTAGTGGTTTTATGTTAATCATACATTAATGTATCATGCTGGAGATTGCAGCAGTGGAGGATTGGATGTCAATCCCATTTAAACCTCTTTGGTATTGTGGCTGAAACTTTGAGCAGGATGGGCAGCTGGGACAACAGACACTTCCCAGCTACATCTTTTTCTAAACATGAGTCAAAGCCCAAGTTTAAACAGTCTTCAGCTGGAGTCAATAATATTGACATTTTCATAAGTTTCAGGCTGGTTTGTGACTGAGAGACTCTGTTGCACATTATCAGCAATGGCAACAACCACTTATATTTTGAAGTCAATTTTAAAAACATCCTCTGAACCACAACACCTTGGGACTGGTAGTGTGAAGAATCCACATTTATTCTGCATCAGATTGCTATGTGAAAACTGACTTTTATTTCTATCATCATTTACCTGTAGCACCATTTACTTGGGACTGTAAAGGAGTGCATCAATATTTGAAAACAGGGTGGTGTACTGCAGCTGCTGATTCTTTTACTGATTTCCAAAGTAGTGAAAACTAAGCTTGTTATCTTAGACCTGTGTTTTTTCTATGTTGTTGACAACCTGAAGCAGAGTAGCCTCCTTTATAGCTTAAGGTTACACAAAAATATTTGAAGTACCTAAATGATCCAGAAATTCCACCGTCAAAGATAACACCTGCCCATTTTGCATCTATGTCTAATTTAATGAGGTTAAAGATTTCAAGCCTTCAAAATACTTCAGAAAATGAGATTTCTGGAGACATTTAGTTAAAAGCATTTATGGATAAGACTACCTGTTTCTTAATGCCTAGGACAAGTTCTGTAGTTTGGCTTACCTTCTTGTGTTGCTGCTTGTAAGATTTCCATAAGTAAAGGAGAAATTGCTGAATAACTATTGGGCAACAGAGAATATCACTGCTCACAGAGTTCTATTTCAAATAGTTAAGCAAGGGAGAAATCACAAAGCTTTTATTTTGATCCCATTCTCTGGCAGCAGCAAAGGCAGTTACATTACCTCAAATATACAGGGAAGGAAAGAGCAAAAGCTTTTGTTAGAACAAAGGGAGAAGAAAGGAGGATACCTACTCAGCTTCTCTTTGAAAAAAAGGGTTAACTGTATATTGAACTGAACACCAGATTAAGCAGCCAGCTATGACATGCATGAGCATTGTATCCTGCAACATAAAAGAGGAAAAGTGATTTTTAAATAGTGACAATAAGTGAGTGAATGAAAAAGATTTGCTATTCAAAGTAAAGATAAAATGTCTAACATGAGAAGCTGCCTAATTCTGAAAATAAAGATTAAAATAGAAGCTGGAAAAAAAACCCTCACAACACCACAGTAAACAAAACTGCAAGTGTTACTTGCTTCAGAGTACCACAAAGCTTAATAAAGGATAGGGCAATATTACTGAACAGAGGTAAAGAGGGGATGAAATCACAGCTGCTCCGGCTCTATCACTTGGTCAGTGGTCTTCAGTAACAGTGACTGCAGACCTCTACAGATTAGTAGAGAGAAAAAAAGAGGGAGTTACTTTCTCCGCATTGGCCAACCGTGAAACTAAAACCCTTAAATCTTTTTATTTTGTTGATTCTTATGACCTTGTTACCTCACTAGACTAGTGCTTAAAGAAGAGAGTACAGTGTAAAGTGTGGTTCCTCTCTAGAAACAACACTGTTACTCAAGTAGGGTGTTTTCGTAAGAAAGCCAGTCTCACTCGTATCACATTACAAAGCATCCTGGTCAAAGTGAATGGAAACCAACAGCTTACCAAAAAAAATAAAATCATCCATTCTGCTACTTGCTCTTCCTCCATAAGTAAGAAAATAGAGTACGAAACAACTCCTCTGGTGACGCACAGTTCAATATGGTTGAAGTGTTATAATGTGTTACTTGAGTCATAACTGACAGGGTGCCAGCCTTACATTTGTTAGAGCAAACAGAGATCAGCTTTAAATTTCCATGCTGTTACGCAACCATGCTATTGCTTCAAGGACTACTTGTACTCAAACAAGAAAGGCCATCTACCTTCCTGTTACAGTGCTGATATAATTGTCTTCACTACAGACACATTTTCATACACACACAGGCATATATTTAAATACAGCATTTTAACAGCTCTAAGGAAGCGCTCACCATTTGGCCTTAGAGCATCCTCATTTTTACCAAAGTTTGAGACTCAAGATTGGTGCAGCTAGTGAGGGAAGACGTGACCACATAGGC
Source organism: Myiopsitta monachus (assembly GCA_017639245.1). Lineage (NCBI taxonomy): Eukaryota > Metazoa > Chordata > Aves > Psittaciformes > Psittacidae > Myiopsitta > Myiopsitta monachus. The sequence continues at coordinate 37,763,414 of CM029919.1, read as the reverse complement.
CAGCTGACCATGCAATTCAATTCTCTACCAATCTCAGTAGCCAACAGGATGTGCACACTAAAATGAAAGGAAGTAAAAATCATACTTGTTGCTGCTAGTTTCCCAAAAGCTGATGTCAATATAACTTGGCCCTCACTGTCATTAATCAGTCATTAGCAGAGTCATTGTATTCATCAGGTCTCTATTGGCTTTGCGGGAGGTATCCACTCACAGAACTGTCAACAGAAAAAATGCTTCCAGTAACTTTGTCTGGAAAACTATTAAGAGAATAAAACTACAACATCGCAACAAAGTTGTGCTCCAGGTTTCACTGGGCAAAAGGTTACCTTGCAATCTAAAAATGACAGACCCTAGGGTCTACCTCCAGGCTGGGCCAGGAAATGGTTGTGCCTAGGTGTCCCCAAGACCTTCAGAAAGCAGGTCAAACTGGCAGAGCCTCCTGAAAGCCAGGGGAGGGGTCTGGCTTTGGGGCAGCTGTTTGTCTTTAGGCTCTGTAGCAACCAGCTTACTTCTTTGCAGAGCCTGAATGAAGATAGCAGTGCTATACTAGCTTAGCTTATCAGAGCCAATCATATGACCAATGACTAATCATCCAAGTATTTATCACTTCAGTATAATTTCTGCATACTATTACTGGGGTTGCACCTTTACTGCTGTGGCTCAGGCGTGATTGGAGCTGACAATTGGGGAGCATCTTTCAGCAAAGAGCTTAAAGAGCTTGAGAGCCTGAATACTGACAACAGGTGAGGCTGTTGTTGGCTTGAAAGCAAATGGAGGAACAAGCCATGACAGCTGTGAGAGAAAGCAGAAGCAGCACAATTTTATATCATCTCCAGGCTGCCCCTTCAGGTCATCTCTGCAGACCCAGGGCTCTTCATTGCCCATGATATGAGAAGGAAAGAAGGCTGCTGGCAGGGAATATGGGCAAATGACCTGAACTCAACTGCCCTGAGGCATGTGCCACTCTGGCAGTGATGTGATACTGCTTGTACAGCCCCTGGAAATGTACTCCCTGGATGGCCATGCTCCATCTTTCCACCTCCCCATATGTTCCCCCATGTAAGCAGTGCAAACACTTGGGATGTCTTCTTTTCTCAAGGAATCCAAGCAAGTTAGTGCCTCACCTTCTCCAGCAGGATAGCAATGAAGGCATAAAGCAACTGAAAGTTAGTCAAATTATGGTATCTCTTTGGGTCACGACAGTAAAACAGACAAAATAATTACTCTTTGGCTTATGGTTGAAAGCACAACAGAGTATATCTGGATTCCAGTCCCTTCTCCAAGCTTTGATTTTGTGTTTTAAACAAAATAACTACTGCATGACATACAGAACATATCCTGGAGAACAAAGGACTCCATGCTCTCAGCTCAGCGCTATGGCCACTCAGATGCAGTATCACAAGTATGTCTCTCCATCTCATTCCTCAGTAAGGCTGCAATCCCTCCTGTACAGTGGCATAACTTTAATTGGTGGAGGAGAGAAGCTGGTAGAGAATGACATGGTCAGATGTTGATTTGAGGGGGCTGAAGTGGGTTTTCCATTTTCCAGGTAGATGCTCTCACCACCAAATTATGAAAGAAGAGCACTACTTCAATCCAGATTATTAAAAAATGGAAACAAAAACATTGCTTGAGGAGCCCTATGGTGTGCGTATGCTGTAGGTGTGCTCTGATAATGCTTAATAGATTAGGATCCTCTGGGTAATTATGTGCAGTGAAGCTGAGCAGCTAGATTTTAATCACACTTCTGAGAACTGAAGTGTTCACTGAGTGGGAAATGCACAGAGTTCTCATCAAGGAGCTTCCAAGTCAAGGCAGTACCTAAATGGTAATCTAAAATTGCAGGTTTGAACATATACATTTGACTTTTTTAGGGTTCTGATCCCTAAATTCTGCTTTACAGCTTAGCTGGTCTTGTAATAGTGCCTTCTTGTGTCTCTGATCATAAGAAGAGGAAGTTTTTACCATGCCTACTGTTGGCTAGAGTTTTGTGAAAGTATGGCAATGAATAACTCAGTTAATATGAAACAGCAATAAGACCCACTTCTTACTGTAAGAAACAGGTCAGATGGCCATCACGTAAACAAGACCAAAATATACCTCTGTTAATCAGCCCCAGCATCTGTTAGGGAAATCCTTGGTTCCCAAATACAGTCTCAGCCTTTTTCTCTACTGTCACTTGCTGACATATCACCCTCATAGGAGGGAGGCAACTGCAAGTTCTACCTCTTCAGAATACCTCTTCTATTCCCTTCAGAACCTTGGCCTCTCTATTAGATAATCCAATGCTCTCCTCACTTCAGGTCATATTCAGGAAGCTGTAACAAAGTCCACGCTCTCAGAGTGCTATATGGCCATAAGGTTGTCTTCTCCCTTCAAAAACTCCCTGCACAAGGACAGAGCAGGAACAGAATTTTCTGGTATGATTTAAAGGTCAGAAGCCATTAGCCCTGTGTTTGTACATGGACGCTCGCTTGCCTGGACAAGCCAACATGATGCACATAGAGAGCAGCGCCATGGTTACTCTTCTACTTCAGGCAACAGCTGTTGTTTGGCATTCATCAGCTGGAAGAGAGCCAGTTATTTAGTTACTCAGTTATCATCGTGTCTCCACAGGGCATCTCACAGACCAGTAGTACAGCCATCCCTTCTCTCACGCCCTCCCAGCACAGGATCTGCAGTGCCCTGAGATGTCCCCATCACATGGCTGCAAACATGCACATCAAACACGTGTCTCCCACACCCTGGCCTGCTGCCACCCATCATTTGACCCAGTTCATGGAACTCAATCATGGAAGTAACTACATAGCCTGTATTTGCATTCCTGTGAAGGCTGCTTAAGCTTGTGGACAGAATACATTTCACAAGATAAGACAAGTACAATTTCTGCTGTTCAGGATATGTGTACATATTAAAATAAAGCTGTCTATGTAAGTGTGTGTGCTTGTCTGGGGATAACTCAGTGCAGAACCAGAATCTGGTCTTAGGGCAAAAGTAAGAGAAGCACTGCCTTGCAGGCATTTTAAAAAATACGACTCCTAATGAAGTGATGATAATCCTATTTTTAATTTGGCTTATGTGTCTGCTCAGTAACAATTTTTCACAACGATTTATTGGCCCCAGCTTTTTACTGTGCTCTTCCTGCTAACACTTTAGGGATGATAAAAAGCCTTGTCCTAAAATTTAGTGCTTTATAGATGTCTTCTGGAGAGAAATATCAAAAAGTGGCCTGGGTTAGCCAGATTTTTTTGGCTCTTTCCTTTCTGCTTGGCTCAAGGCTTACTTATTAGACATTTTCATGTTCATATCCCTGGCAATGGAAAAGCTATACATTCAGAAATCTGGCACATGCACAAAGATATGCATGAAACATTTCCTAAGGTTGTGTTGCTTGAATTTCAGCTCTTTAATTAGCAGGATGCCTTCGAGAGGACATTTTCTGGGTTCTTTTCACAGTTGACTGTTCTATCTGAAAGGCTTCTCCTAAGATTAGGTTTACAGTGGGGCCTGACCTGATATATCCGTGGATTTCTAGACCAGTAGTCCTTTACCACTCAGAATTTTTGTCTCTGTTGAAGAAGACTCTATTGGTCAGCTGTCATTTTTGATGCAAAAGTCAGGTATACCGTAAAGCCTGGATATGTTGGCCTTACTCCACGTAGTATGCAATTGGTAGCTTGTGAGTAGTCCATCTGACCCTGCCAAAAACTAATAGTTTTGGTGCGCATGTACAGATAACCAGCAGGTCTGACATGTCCCAGAGGCATAGTCCTCAGGATGCTTGCTCTGCACGGTGGGTGTGAGAATTTCTTGGACACAAGTACAGAAGCCTTTCCAAATCGTGCCATCCTTAAAAGGCTTTGTCTAGACAAGAGAACTTTTTTGGCATAATTATTCTGTTGCATTTTAGCTTTGCATACAAATAATTAAAACTGGTGTTATAATACACTTTCAAGCAGGCCACGCTACTTGTAGAGACCTGAACCAAACTCTTAGAGGCCATTGGGAAAAGAAAAGAACTAAAATACTGACAAGTCAGTATAGTATCTTATCAAGAACAAAAAATAAGCTATCATAGTTTTAGCACTAATTAATATAGATACTGAAAGCTGACGAAGGAATATGACCCTCTTTCACAACATTGTGCCTTTGGACTGATTGACAGCAACTGGATACATACACACAGTCATTTTTGCTTTGGAAATTATTCATTACCACTTTTAACTGCAGAAAGTTTTCTACATTTTTATAAAGCAATGGAAGGTTCCAAGGAAATAAAAGGAAAATGGGTTGTTATTGCCAGCCTGCCATTCATTTCCCTTTGTACACCATGTGCAGTACAACTGTGTGTGGTGCCAAATAAGGGCCCCAAAGTGGAGTGAGGAATTAATACAGATTATAAAGATGCACTTTTTTGTGGGTGCTTTTCTGGGTTCTCAGTTTCTCAGCCTGGTTCACTGTGCAGCTGTACAATGGGAGAGCGTACGGATGAGGAGATACAACATGTGAACTCGCTCTGCCACAAAAATAAACGTTCATCTAAATGGGGTCTTAGTCAATTTATCATTCAAGCACGTAAACTAGTTCATTACATTGGATGTGCTGTACTCAAACTATAAAAAAAATCCTTATCTCCATAGTAAACATGCAAACCTGGAAACTCAAACTCTATTTTTTACTCAGTACATATACATCTGAAATAACCATCTAGCTTTGAAGATGTCCTTGAAATACATGTAGAAATACAAGAATTTTTAGAAAAATTACTAACATCAGGATTATGAATAATCAAAATCTTAACACAGTCGACGTATTTTCTTCTATTCCTATATTCTAGAATGACTCCTCTATAAAGAGAGTCTAATTTGGAATAGAAATTATTTCATTTTAGGATATTTACCCTGCTTTGTAAGTAGAGTAATTATTCTGGAACATGCTCATTTACATTTTGGATTAGTGCCTGCAGAATGGCTCAGAGGAATAATTATTTTGGAAGAGCTATTCTGATCAATTTCTGCATCTGAGGCCCTGCAGACCATATGTGTCACCAAAGGCAGTCCAGAACTCCACAAAATACTAATTGAGGCCTTTGAGTTAAAAGGCTTCAACAGTATTTGATCTAATGTTTCGCATTAACTATTTATAGTGAAAAAAATACAGAGATCACACTTCTAGGGCACTACATATAAGCCAGTTAAACACAGAATGCAATCATTAAATGCCTACTGTAGGAATTTCAGCACAATATGGAGGAAATATATTTGCCTACAATATGCCATTAGGGCCTTGATGGTCCCTTTGTGCCACGATACACCAGGTATTCGTTGCTAAACTATAAAACCCAGTAGAAAGATTCAGCTGGCCCTGATGTGTAGGTACCAAGTTTTTACTGAGGCGGTCACCAAACTAACTGAGAAGTTCAGCCCAAGTTCTTTTCTTCAGCACAGCACCCACAGGATGCCAGACCAAAAGCCCATGGTGGAAAGATCCACCAGCACAGCACCAGGGATGAGGGATTTTCTTGGCCCAGTAATGCTCCCTGCCAGCAGGTCACTCACTCATATAGTCACAGCCTTATATCTTTGACAAGGAACAAGAACAGCAGGAAGACTCCCAGCTTATTTGCGCTCCTGGAAAATGATAAGACTTTGTATACAGTATATCTCTGCATTGCTATTATGGCTCACATCATTTCTTCCCATGGAAAAAAACCAAGGTAGCATATGCCAGGAACAAAAATCTCCCAAAAGATATTCTTGTGGAGAACTCCTCGTTCCTCAGATGCTTGTCCTACAGGAATAATTGCAGGTCTGCCCCAAACAGTGTACTTACCAGAAACTCAAATTTACACCAGTAGGAAGAAGAAATCAGAACCTATTCATTAGTTGTTCCATAATAGATTTAAAAATACAAACTCACAAGGTCACTTACATAAAGCCTGCAATACCATATGCTCAACACATTCCAGAACACCAAACACATGAATCACTGCACTTATATTCATAAAAATACTCTTCTACTCCCCCAGCACATCACACAATGATATAGTTACAGGAACTTTTTTCCAGGTGGCAGCTGATTTAAGAGGTTCCTGTATTTGCTGCTTATTCCTGACCCATAGCTATTGAGGTTGCTTCCGCAATTGTGTTGGTTTAATTTTCTGGAGCTGTGGCAGCCACCATCCTGGGTTTAAAAAACTCCAAAACAACAACCAAATGAAACCCCACCAATAATTTTTGAAAGTTGTCTCAAAACCCACCAACTTTGGCTATTTCAGGGATGTAGCTGTTGCTTCAGCACTGATGGGGGGCAGTGATTTGCTTGCTTCATGTGCTGCCATGAAGTATCCTTCTAAGAAACATTTGCAGGGGTTTTAAACAGTAAAGAAAATCAGTAAGCGTATGATGACGTGCTAGCACAACAGCGACAAACTATGAATGTCCTAAGTCGTTCATGGGAGAGATGCATGAGCTGGGCTAGGACTAGCATGCAGGGGCTCCATTGCTTCTTTAATTATTAGACCTCCTGAAAATTGTTTTGCAAAGATGTATACTAATAAACAAAAGTAAAGCTGAACGTTACCAAAACACATTTATTTAAGTTAAGGGTTTTTTTTCACCTGGACTTTACTGAAAGGCAATTTCACCCTAGCCCTTTTCTGTGTGTATTCTGTGCATGCATATGTACACAAATAAATGGCATGAATCCTCATCTGCGTTTGCATTGTTTGTTCAAGCATTCAGACTCAATAAACCTGTGGGGTTTTTCTCTTGCTTTTAACAGAGTAAAACAAGAAAGCCTCAGTGAAACTAACAAAATTAAATAAGCACTGGTGAAAGACGAAGCAAAGCCTCTATGCCTCAGTATTTAAAATTAGGCCAGTTGGCAGACAAATTTCCAATGTAACTGATTTACTAATCAATACAGAAGAACTCGCATTTCTTCCATAAAATGAACTCAGTTTGCTTAAGGAAGTTATAGTGTTCTGAATATTGAATGCTAGAATAGATACGTGTGTGTGTACGATGGAATGTGACCATGACCAGTGTGTTTGATGGAAGATTTTTCAAGACAATATTGATTTTTCAAGAAGTGTTTATTTATCTGGGAGAAAACCTGGAAAAAATCCAGTATGGTTTTATGTGGTTTAGGGCTCTCCGTGTGTTGCTACATATTGTTTTACAAAAGCAGGAATGCAAAAACCTCTCTCCTCTGAAAACTTAAAAAGTACCAGGAGAAAAAACCAAGACACTCACAAATTAAATTCTACTTTAACTTAATTTTCACTGAAAGACAGTTTTTCCATTCTGCTGGATAAAAAAATCAAACAGCAGGAATTATGAGAATGAACATTTTTTTTTTCTACCATTTGATGGAAAGGCTAGCAGGTTTTCTGTAATATGTGTCTTGAGAACTGTTGCCTCTAAAATAAGCACTTGATTACAGATACAAGAGCTTTTTTCTTCTGTTATAAGAAGCTATTATTTTAAAAAAAGGGCTCACAAGAGGTCCTATCTCAGTGAACAGAGTGAAAACAAGATGCTATTTCCCCACTGGCAGCATTATGGGCTCTGATTTAGTAGTGGGGATGGCACAGCTGAGGGTGGCTGGTGTGATTAGATTCAGCTCTCTGCCCTGCTGCTTCCAAGAACAGGGTTTGCTCATCCACAGAAGATGACAAATGGGATACCTTACTGCTGTCTGCAGCTGCTTCACGGAAGAATATAAAGAAGATGGAGCCAGACTCTTCCTAGAGAGGCAAGGTGGAAGGAGGAGAGGTGATGGGCACAAGTTGTAATGCTGGCAATTCCCAACAAGAAAAATATTTTCAGCATGAGGATGGCCGGACACAGGAATAGGAGCCTAGGGAGGCTGTGGGCAGTCCAACCATGGAGATATCCAAAGTTTGACTAATCAAAGGCCTGATCTTGCTTTGGGGAGGTGAGTTGGGAGAGACTACCTCCAGCAACCTGCAATATCTTTTATCCTTTTATACTGTACAGACAGCAGATCCATTTGTGAAACCCTGCTGGAAGCACTGCTGAGTGGTGCTCAGTAGTTGTCACTAGCTTTGATTTACCTGAGAAGTTTAAGCAGTGAACTGAGGAAGCACTGATGGGTGGGCTGGAGTTGAAGGAGCTGATTGTGCATCAGTGTTGAAGGAATCTCTTTAGGTCTCCTCAGTTATGCCTCCCTTTCCTGGTCAGTTACAGCTCAGGAAGGTCTCATTGATATCTCTGGTTTTTCCCTCCTTCTTTCTCCAGGACTCGTAACTGCCAAGCTGCGGACATTTATGGGTATTACTGACCATAGAGAGAAAAAAATTATTTTCAGTAATTTTACATACAGACCCACAATGTGAATGTATATCCAGATAATCTCTGCCAAGGAAAGAAAGCTTACTTATCTGTAGGTACTCTACCGTCATCACTCTCTTCAGCCTCAGAGCCCACGCCTATTTAGTGCCTTCTGTTGTTTTTCATTCATACAAGTAAATCACTAGTCTGGGCTCCTATTACCCTGACTGCCTCAAAGTCCTCTTCTCTGGCCCTGACAGGAGCCACTAACATCTGTTCACAATGTTGCTGCAGTGATGGCTTTGATTTATCACTATGACAACATCATTCTCAGGGCTGCATCCCAACACGGCTTCTGCTTTCTCCATGCCATCAGTCACTAAGCTCTTGTCTTCAAATCCCATCTATAGAGAAATCACTTGCTCCACAGCTGAAGCACAGCTTCCTCCAGCACGGAGCTCCAGCAATACATAACACTAAACATCAGGTTTAGGAGAGGAAATGAAAAGTTATAGTGTATACAATGTTAAATAAGGACTGATCTCCATAGGTTGAGTGTAATAGCCAACTAGGAACTGAAAAGGTTCTAAAAAAGATTAATTGTATTATTACTTTCTGACATGTTAAGATTTCTTACTGGCTTTTGAGATTTACCCAAAGGAGTGGGTGGTTTAAGTGGCTTTTATCAAAACTTTCGTTCTTAAACTCAGAAGAACTTGACTCTTAGAGGAAGCCATTAACTGCATGTGGCTGCTGGAGGGATACAGCACTATGCAGTGGCAGTAAGTTTAACAGAACATGTCCTTAGACAAAAAACTCTCCTTGAAATACTCTTCACTTACATCCTGCTCTGACTTTAGAAGTTAAATGCTATACTCCTTTTTGCAAAGCAGCTTACACTGAGGCGAAAAGAACAATGGCAGCCTCCAATTCCATACAATGATACATATGTATGTGCATATTTCTGTTTGTTATGTACTGATACAGAAACTTGACAAAGCATTAATTTTGTATATAGCACTTCTGAGCCATGCCTGATATAATGTTGCATTTGGCTACAATTCAAGATGTAGATTGATATTTATATGCTATTTTACATTGAAATATGATTGCATGCTCTTAGATATACAAAACTCTAGTCTTGCCAGGAGATTCTTGCCTGTGAAGCTATTTTAAGAGTTTATCAGTTAAAAGGCTTAAGAGCTAAATTTTGTCCCCACATTGACTTAAACGGATGCTGCGTATGCGTATTCAGAGGGAAGCTTTGACCTCAACTTTGATTTAATTGTTTAGCGTGGTTAGAATTACATACTTAAAAATCCTGGGTGATTAATGAGACTGGTGACAGTTTGGGAACTCCTAACATTTCTCTGATGCTTGAAAAAAGCTCTAAATTTCTCTCTGACACATACAAACAATAACTTAAATTCCCATGTGGGTTCTATTTGTCACAAATACAGATGATCTAAAAGTTTTAATGAAAAACTGACTTTGAAAATAGAAGTTTCACACAGCATATTTCCTTCTTTCCTTCTTTCACTTTTTATTACCAACCAGTTAAGCAACTGAAACATTTCCAGTGCTCAGAATCAAACAATTCTAGTATTGCACAGAAAATTTGAAAGGTACCTGATTGTTTTGTTTTGTTTTGTTTTGTCCCCCTCACAGAGGTTTTTGTAGCTCTTTTGTAAAATTCTCTGGAAAATATCTACCGTTTTCTAATGGTAAGAGACTTGAGCAGGAAGACAAAGGCACTTGGTCAGTAGCTGCTACTGTCAGCCATTATAAAGTTAGCAGCCCATTGGAATCCCCCAGGAATCCAAACTGTAACTTAGAAAAATAAATACGTTTCCAAACCTAACCAATCCAGAATACACTGACAATATGAACTGGGAGTAAATCAATGTATTGTTCCTTTACTGACTGTGCATACAGCCTGAAATAAAGCCTGGAGAGATGGGAGTGACTACTAACTCAAAATCCTTAATATGATCAGTCAAGTCTTAGCATCAACTGAATTATAACTGTTTATCATTTTAGCAGCATTCAACTAATGTGCATGCATTATGAATCTAAACCAGCTGCCAATCTTCTCTCTGTGCCAGAGCCTCCCCCAAACCTGGAAAATATAACACATTGATTTTTGTGTCACTCAGAAGTGGAGCCACAGAGGCCTTGTTGCAAAAACTGCTAATTAACACAGAACAAAAGGCTAGTCTCTGCCCTAAGGAGGTTGCAGTTTAATTATGACTGGAGTCAGCATGTAAATATCAACAGAAAATAAATGAGCGTAAGGGTTCACTTAAGATTTCTCCAGGGAAGGAGGCTTAAGAGGCTTCCATCTTCTTTCATTTCTGATGCTTTTTTCTAGGATTGAAAAAGTGATCACATTTTGAAAACACCACCACTATTTTTAGTGCAGGGTTGGGGGGGGGGGGGGGGGCTGTTAGCTTGGACCATTTTGCTTTTTAGAGATGGAATGTAACCTTGGAGGGAGCTGGATCAGCAAACCTGATGGGATGGCAAGCAGTGCCCCATGAGCAGTTGATGCTTCAGCCTGGACCTGCAGTGGAATTGCTGCCTTTGGGATTGCAACAGGGCACTGCTGCCAAAGATCACAGCATCACAGCAGCATCATCAGGGTCAGCTCAAGAAGCAGCAGTGTCAGTGTGCTGGCTCCAGGGGAGAGTCTCAGCACCAATAATGGTGTGCTTACAGAGTCAAATAGCAGCAGTGAGAGCACAGAGCACTTGTTTGAAACATAACAGGTAGTGAAGTTCAGTCTTTGGCAAAGAGCAGGTGGGAGTCAATGTTGCCTTACTACATAAGAACATAGAGGCTGAATACGAAAAAAGATTGAGCAGCCTGGAAGACAAAGCCTGGTCAGCTAGAAATTGCCTGCATATTTGCCACTATCAGTACAATGTCTTGCAATTGTGAAATTAAATGGGTAAGAGATGAAATTCCATATTTCATCTCAGAGCTATGAACATGCAATATTTGCACACTTCAGTAAGAAGGAACACATAAAGTCAAGCAGCTACAAAATTTCTCATATTTTACAGCAGAATGGGACAAATTTCAGCATCTTGGTATATAGCAAACTGCACTTATATTACAATGCACTGGCTATAGGACAGAATACCTACCTTGCTCTTTCATTGTCATACAGATAAAGGAGCAGCACTGTCTTTTCATTGTAACATATCTGACTTAAGGGATAGCTGTTATCACAGTGACATTTTTCTCTAGATCTCATACATACAGTAGGTATTATAAAAGGTAGAAAGAACTCCTCTCTAAGTGCATTATCTGTACCTTTCAACTGGGCCCTGCTGAATCCCTCATGTAATTGTCATGCTTTGTTCAGTTTATAAAAAAAACCCTCTGTAGACCACCTTGAATTTATGGTACATGGCAGCTTTAAACTTGTTTGTAAAGGTTTAAAGACAGGAGTTGTATTCCCTGGATTAAAATTCATTTTAAATGCTTTAATGGGGTGAGCTCTCATCTTGAGGTCTGATGTACCTGCAGGCTTCATAAAACACCGGCATTCTAGGATGCAGAGATATTCTCTGAGTCAGGTTGCTAAAGGATATCACACACCAATGGCAATTACCACTCTCCCTTTTGCGGTCACATATGATGCCATAAAATGGGCCCCAGACTTCCTTATTTAATTGCCTGGTTTCTTTTCATCTCAAGCACAAGGCAAAAGAAATGAATTTCACTCACCCTTGTAAAATAGCACACATTTTCTTATTATTATGCCTTTGAAATATTGCACATGAGAGAGAATATTTAGAGAATTTCATGAATGGCAGAGACTTGTATGCAGCCTTATCCTGGGAATATTTGTTGGCAGAAAGCTTCAGTGGCATTATGTTTTCATGGTATTGAAGAGGTAAGACAAGTTTGTGCTGGTGGATGTGAGTGTGAACAGACTTCCTGCTTTTGAACGGTGACTTTTCTCTTAGCCCGTCTACCTAAGGACAATGCAATTGATGTGCAAGTCAAACATTTACATACCTTTCATTAGACCGTTTTCAATGAAAAAAGATTGTAATGTCATTTTGCAGTGCTATTATCATACTGCAACTTTGACTTGATCCAGGTTGTGGACCCTAGTGTGATCTTGAACAAATTGCGTCACGGAATGGACAAATGGCATGTTTATGTCTCAGTTTACCACACTATGTATTAGGAAAAGTAAAAATTATAGAAATCCTGCCGTCTTCACTGAAAATGTTTGGAGAATCCCTGACGAACATACTAAACTAGTGTGAAGTATTCAGTGTGGTTACGCAATTCAAAATTAATATAAGACATTGAAACTTTTCACTAAATAATGAAATATGTCAGGATTCCTGGCAACCTCAGTGAGAAAGACATTGCCAACATTGAATATGTGCTGTCGCAACAGCCACCTGACATAAGAAGGAGGAAAAAAGAAATGGCCAGAGAAGGGAAACAGAAAGGAGAATGCATGAAGAGAGACTCTTTTCTGCTGCATTCTCCTCCAATATAAGCCAAAGCTGAAGTGCATAGCAGTGCAGCTCTAGCTCAAGTGGCTGGCATCAGACTGCTGCAAAGCAGTCAGCACCGTACCTCCCTTTCACCTGTCTGTGACCTCTCTTCTGATGAGGAAACCTGCAAAGAGAATATATTCTGCACCTGTGAACCAGCGCCACCAGTAAGCCGCCTTCCTTAACACCTTTGCTGACCTCCCAGTCAGTCCCCAGTACAGAAGGCCAATGGTACCATCACATGTTACCACCTGCCCACTCACCTCCTTCTCTCTACGGCACTGTAGCAGGGTCTGGGAAATGCTGCTTCGAGGAACCACTCATTTCCCCCTCCTTTTTTTCTATACTGATGGAACACAGAGGTGGTAAGCAGCCATTTCGCTCTTCCCACTATGCCTGAGGTGCCAGCTTCTCCCAGGGAAGTGTCTGCCAGTCTCTATGTAGGTCTGCCCTTGTGCTAGTCAAGCAGGAAGAAATCTGGGTCCCTCTGATCTCCAGGCAGCAGGATGTCAGCGACAGTGCCTACAGAAAGAAAGACATTTTCCTTAAGACACACATTTTTACACCTCAGAAGATAAAGCTTTGCCTGTTAAAAGTTATGAAATAGTGGTTAATATTTGCCCATAATGAGTTCTGTACTAAAAGACAGATTACAGAAATCATTCCTTTTTACCCATTTATCTTAGCAACAAAAAGAAAGGGAAGAGTACACCCACAGTAATAAAGATACAGGCTTTAAAAGTCTGTAATCACTCTGTTTTGCACAGAATGAATGAATCAGAAGTTCAGTGAGCTACAGAAAAGAATTTCAGGGGAAGCATGAAAACAGTCCTCCTCTGTAGCTGTATAATCTCACTAATGCCTGGAAAAATAAAACCTCCATATTCCGACACTTAGTATTTCCTTTTATATCCCTTCCTATACAAAATCATATGTCTTTTCCCTAGCACATGTTGCCACTAGACTACCAGTTGCCAAAGAGGATTCAGAGGCAAAAATGTTTAAAATAAGGAAAGGACAACCAAAACCTTCAATGATTAGGTCACCATTTCCTCTCTATTACCTGCAGGGGGGAGAAGTGAAGAGCCCAAGTTTAAGATGTGCCACTGCCGGGCTACTAGAGATTGCTGTCCTAGAGACCTGCTTGCTGAGCTGCTTGGATAGTCAGTCCCTGACCTGCATCCATCAAAATAAGCCAGGTTAAAGCTGAAACAGGGTAAAAAGTGCTAGCACAAGCACATCAACAGAGGGGACAGTGGTGGGGATTGCCAAGCATTCCAGCTGTGGCATTTCTGCTGTCAGCAGAGGATGTGTGGTCAGTCTCTCGGAGCTGGAACTTGTGGAGACCTGACAGCCTTTAAAGGGAAGGTTTCTATAGCTGAACCTACACTGATCTCTGGCTGGTGTCATCTAACAAGCTGGCACCACAGGGGATGAGCGAGAAATTCTAACAATTCCTCTTGGTCATATTGTCATAAGAGAGTAGTTACATAGAATATAAATGTACATTTCTGGGAAAATGTGACAGCTAATAGTTAACCTAGTTGATGAAAACAGAAATGATACTTCTCAGTCTAATTATAGTGTGGTAAACTAGGGACAGAACTCTAGCTAAAATATAAATGGGCTGAGAATGTAATTCTGTGTTTCACAGCACATACTTAAAACAAGAAGTGATATACAGAACAATCTTTACAGGAAGTCATTTTGCAGTTGAAACAGATGAGGAGCTTCTCTAGGACTTTTTATTTGCTTATTTAGACACCATTTGTCTTGCACTTAATACCACATTCAGAGCCTAGCTGTGCTTAGGGACATTCAGATGCTCAAGTCCAAGAGGAGCACTTGTAAGGGGCACAGGTCCTTAATCCTGTGTGTCTATAAGCCAAGCACAGCTTTAATTGTATTGCTATAGAAGGAACAGCCAAAAGCTACGTAAGGCAAACTTTGTGAGAATATGTAATACCTTTTATTAAACCAGACAGTAAAAGCCAGACAGCATTTTGGATGGGCATGTGATTCTTCAAGCCTGAAATCAAATCTTTTTTATTGTCTTCAGTAAATGTTACATCAGGATTGGAGAGGTGCAGGCAATTGTTTCTGCTATAGGTAAGAATGAAAGACTACTGATCAACCGCTCATCAGTTTCCAGAAAGAATTGCCACAGAAGAGTGCAGGAGTGGTGGTGAGATGCCTAGGGCTGTGCCTTATCTCTTCTGTAAATGTTTCTCCCAGGAAGCCAAGTGTGGTTCCCTTTGTACGGTCATTTAGACTTTACTGTATACCTGGCATCTTTGAGGGTGACTCTTCTTCGCAGTTCAGAGTGAAAATGAAATATTACTTCCCTATGCATAAAGCAAGGGTTCAAAAGTTAAGTTAAAGCCAGTGTTAACTTATTTAGTATATGACTAGGTGACTTATCAAAGTGAAACACAGAGGCCCATTGTACAGGCTCATGAAGTCTGATTTGATTCCAGCAGCTGATGCCCACTTTCTCCACCAAAAAGGCCCTTTCCCATGAATTTATGCACATTTATCTTCTATCCAGATTAACTGGTCAGCCTCTTCTATGATCAACTATGGTCAACTGTACTGGACACAGAAAGGATCTCAAATATATGCTGAAAAAGTAAAATTCTCCCAGGCCTCAACCTCACATCAAAGCCTCTCCCTTCACACAACACATTCATATGAGGGATTTAAAGAGATTCAGAGCAGCCCTGTGGAGAAGGACTTGGGAGTGTTGGTCAATAAGAAAATGAACATGAGCCAGCAGTGTGTGCTCACAGCCCAGAAAGCCAACCGTATCCTGGGCTGCATCCAAAGGAGCGTGACCAGCAGGTCGACGGAGGTGATCCTGCCCCTCTACTCTGCTCTCAGGAGACCTCACTTGGAGTATTGTGTGCAGTTCTGGTGTCCTCAACATAAAAAGGACATGGAACTGTTGGAAGAAGTCGAGAGGAGGGTCACGAGGATGATCAGGGGACTGGAGCACCTCCAGTATGAAGATAGGATGAGAAAGTTGGGGCTGTTGAGCCTGGAGAAGAGAAGGCTGCGTGGAGACCTCATAGCAACCTTCCAGTATCTGAAGGGGGCCTACGGGGATGCTGGGGAGGGGCTCTTCATGAGTGACTGTAGTGATAGGACAAGGGGTAATGGGTTAAAACTTAGATAGGGGAAGTTTGGATTGGATATAAAGAAAAAATTCTTTACTGTGAGGGTGGTGAGGCACTGGAATGGGTTGCCCAGGGAAGCTGTGAATGCTCCATCCCTGGCAGTGTTCAAGGCTGTGTTGGACAGAGCCTTGAGTGACATGGTTTAGTGTGAGGTGTCCTTGCCCATGGCAGGGGGTTGTAACTAGATGATCTTAAGGTCCTTTCCAACCCTAACTGTTCTACGATTCTATGATTCTATGATCTTACAGATCTGGTGGTCCAATGTATAGGGAGCTCCTGTCATATGGAATAACGTATAGCAACTTGTGCTCTGGCACAGAACAGACTTAAATCCATCTGGAAGATAGTAAAACCTACCATCAGGTATAATTGTGTTTAAAGGTAACGTGTACACTAAACATCCTTCATTCAATGTATACTAAAGCAGCAATTAAACATTCTTTTGGTCAGTGGCAGCTGCAGTACTAAGATAAGGCCCAACAAAGCAAGAGCAAGAGCAAAACCAAAACCAAAGCTATGTTAGGTGATAAGTTTCCCAGGGGCTTGCTTGCAGAAACAGGATCTGGTAGTACTGAATTATTTTGCACCTGGGTGTGAGACAGTCAGAAAGTGAGTACAATGCCAGGAGGAAAAGAGAAACCCAGTAGTGTGTGTTGCCTTCAGGCAGTGCTTTTTTTGGTGAATAATGTTTTATTCTGGGGGGGAAAGTTCTAATCAAAAGGGCATGTTTGAACTCCTGAAAATGAAAGCTGCTTCCTCCTTAGTATTCCAGTGTTCAGGGGAACAGAATTTTAAATTTTTTACATTTATTTGGGTTTTTAGTGTTAGATATTTAAAGACTGAAGAAATCCTTGATCCACAATAAGCTACTTCTAAGATACAACTGTCCTGTGAGTTTCCAGTATCAGCACTGGGTGCTTGAACCAACATGCAAAACAGAGTTTCCATGGCAAATAGAAAAAATTCACAGGCAATGAGGATGCTTTTGTTCAACAAGTTTGCAGGGAGAGTGCAACAGATTCAAGTCCTTGTACAGCACGCAGCTGGCATGGCAGCATTTTCTTTTATCAGGTTAATTTTGAGACAGGACCAGGGAGGTGAAACTGTAAAGATTTTGCAATTTTTAATTAAGTAATTGTGTAAGTATATGAACAGCCACATGATGAACAAAGTAACCAGGCATGAAAGCATTCATGTTTACACAATATGAACAGTAATAAAAGAGTCATATAATGAGAGAGCTACCTCCCTTCAACCTCACAGAAAACAGTATATCCTGAATTACTTCTCACTGTGCTTTCATGAACACACTTATCACCAGCATCTTTATCAGAATTACCAGCAGAGCTGAGCCACATGTAACTGTTGTCGAAAAAAAAAAAAAGACACCAGTCATTGCTAACTGACAACAGATATATGTCAGATTGAAAAATAACACGGTATATGCACGTAGATGGATATGCAGGCATTCCTGGAGGAAGAACTTGGAAGTTTCCATGGGAACTTTACCTCCTTTGTTTCCAGGACTACAGCTGCCAGGCTGCTGTGTTGCTGTGTTGCTGTGTTGCAGGGTTGCAGGCCTCCAGGGCAAGGCAGAGCACCACACCTGGTACTGCACAGTGGTGCCAAGGCCAGCCACACTTAAGGATTAACCTGAAGCAAGGCAGCAAGTTGCATTTTACCTTATCAGCCAATTGACCTTTTTTTCTGGGAAAGTACGGGCTCTCATCAGGAAAGGCTCTCAGGTGGACTCGTGAACACTTAGAGACGCCTCACATTTGTTTCTGTAGGAGACAAAGCAAGGTGCTCAGGTTTGAAAAGCATGCTATATTTTAACCAGTGAAAAGATGAAGGTAATGGCTTGAAAGCACCGTGTAATTATGCTGTTATTAAACCTTATACACAGAAACAGTCTTGTATAATTACTATTGATATGGCCAAACCCTCATGAAGAGGTATGAAAAGAACTTGGGAAATTATCATCTATCTCCACACCTTTGGTTCAGAAACCATTCAAACACAGACTAACTCACCCAATGTTAACATGCAACTGCAACTCTGTGGAGCTGCTGCTGCCCTCTCCCTTGTCCTGACCTTTTCTCCCTTCAGATTCTCCCAGTTCAGTGAAAGATCATTAGGCCGGGTAATAAACACTAAAGACAAGTAATGAGAATGGAGCATATAAAGGAGATGTTAAAAGACATTGAAAAAAGTGTGTTTAAAAGTTAAAGGTTAAAATAGCATTTTAAAATAGCTAAAAGGAGAGTTTAGAAAATTATCAAAACCTTTTGATAAAAGCTCTAATATCCTTCCTGATGGTAAGCAATATCTTATTCAGTGAGAAAAGCCACACTCCTCACAGATTATGAGATTTTTTAAGTTTATTGTAACTTGAGCAGTAAGAACAAGCAATGGCTTGAGTCTTATTAAATGTGGTGATGACAATATAAACTTTATTCCTTTAACTTCTAAAGCTATTTCAAGGAGATTTAAAAGAATTTATTTAACATCAGAACAACTTGAAAGATTAAAGCTGAGTGACAGGACAAGTCTTAGACAGTTTTACACCAAACGCTGCGACATTGATTTGGAACTTCCTTGGATTATTTTAAGACTAATTCCAGAATTATTCTGGTTTCATGCAGTGTAATTGAGATCAGAATTGTGTCAGAGGATTTCTTCACATTATCTCATCTGGCTGTTTAATAAACATGAGCATATTCCCTTTTTCTTTCACTGACCATATCATGGTCTAACCTGGAACTATTAACAGGATTCTCCAGCATTAAAACCAACCAGTAACATTGTAGCATTTTTTTTAGAAAGCACAAAAAAATAGTATTTTCTAACAGGAAATTTAATACCAGTGTGTAAGCTTTGCCTAAAAGGTATTGTGGTTGTTGATATATATAGATCATTTAATTAATTCCTATACAGATGTATTTGAGCTGCTTTTTAACATAAAGCATCACTTCTGACGACAGTTGCCTCTAAATTTGGCCCTATTTCAGTTACTTTTAAATAAAAATGAGGGGATATGACATTAAATTACAAGTGATGTGGTTGAGTAATCATTAAAAATCTCTGTATCCTGTTGCACAGATATCAAAATCTCTGCCTACTGCAAAACATGTTGTTGTTTACCAGAAACATATAAATTGTATAGACACACAATGAAAGCTCTTAAAAATATGTAAGCAAGAAAAATAAATCTCTGACACAGTTTTTATATCATGGAATATTGGTTTTCATCTGGAAAAGCACAAATCACTAAAAAACAGCTGGGAATTTTTTTGGGACACGTCCCAAAATTTCAATTGTTCTTTAGAAAGTATCAGAAAAACAAGTTCATCAACTAGATGTAGCCAGTGAAACAAAACGGAATTTTCAAAATAAGCCATATTATTGTGGAAATGTGCAGAGAAACATCACAGTTACTTTTCAGTCATTTCAAGACGTAATATTTTTCTTGTCAGACTTTTAAGCCTTATTAAGCCTTAATCTACACAAAAATTTGCACATTACGTGTATAACCAGTTCCATATGCAGGTATCAGTCAGCCTTCACTATATGAAAAAACAATTTAACATTCTATGTTAATTTGGTTAAACCACACGTATCCTGTCTGTGTATCCACACATTTTAAGCTGTTAAGGTTATTTGTAATGTTGTATCCAATTATTATGACAACTGAGAATGGTATTACATTAACATTTGAGATCAACATAGTTTACTTATTATAAATAAGCCCTGAAAATACACATTTTTAAAGTTATTATAAGAATTTAAGTAATTTTAAGGTCAAGCACCTGCTATAAACATTACTTTTACAGTACAGATTTAAGACAAAAGAAAATCTTTGTTGACATAAGAACTTTGGAATCGAAAATCTTTTCTTTGGAATGTTGCAGAAGACAGTGCTCTCTAGGCCTGACCACAAAAGAAACATGAAATATTGAGCAAATAGAGCTTCTTAGAAACAACAGTCTGAATTTTTCACATCCTGTATAATCTTCTAAGAACAATCTTAAAATCAGGGGAACCCAGACTGCTGGTGAAACAGTCAGTAGATAACCATATCTAAGCTTGTTCCATCCTTCAGCAAGACCCACAGAATGACCACAAACAGGCATTCGGTCTTCTTATATATTTACTGTAATCTGCTTGACAACACTGAATATAAACAGGCTTAGGAAAGATAATAATTTAATCTTTTATTTATTTTTCTTGCACTCTCTGAAATTATTTCCCAGCCTTTTTTTAAAGATTTATATTCTTTTGTCACCCTCAATAGATCTTCATCCCACCATTATTGAGAGTAGGTCAGTTGCTCAGAACTGTGACAACAGCAACATCTTTTTGGGCGGCAAAACTGCTGTACACGCTGTACAGCTGAGGTCAGTGGATAAAAAGTCTTCCCTACAGGTATGTTTCCCTGAAAATCTAAAAGAAACTTCTGCTGCAGAAGCAGAGAATTTAATCTCTTGGTGTGAATCAGGCTATAACTTCCTCATCCTTTTTAAATTATTCAGTTAATCTCTGAGACTGTGTATGTTATCAGATCAGTGATTTCTTCCCAATCCCCAGTTCCAGGTAAGTGCTACCATCAGACCTCAGCTCTGCTGTGAGGGGTGGGAAAACATTGTTCTTCTCTTCCTTGCTTTCACAGATAAGGCACTGATGTTTCGGGGCTGGAAGGGAGCTCAGGAAATCAAGACCTCAAGGTCCACATGACAGCGAACTCCTGGTGTCACCCTCTGGTATCATCACCTCTGCATCCAGAGAGTACATTCACCAGTCCCAGCTACGCCCTGACCTAGAGGTCATCTGGTGTAGTCTCAGGTTGTTGTTGTCTTCAAAATACCTTTCTTAGACAAAACATCCCATGCTGATTATACCAGACTTTTTTGGGAAGGCATCAGCCAGTTTTGTTCAAGCTCAGCAGAGGGCAAAAAGCTTCAGCTCCCAAGATCATAAGGGCCTCAACAACTCTGCTCATTGTCTGAAGAGACACAACTGGGCAGAGTAAAATACTGGGTTTACATCTCTCCCAGAGTCAGTTCCACATCTTAAAATTAAACATACACAATCCCATAACCTTACTGCATTTGTGGTATGGGAATAACCATTTGACAACACAACATTGATCCACAAACTGGTTTGGCACCCTGAGTCTCCCAGCAAATGTTTTAGAAAAAGGTGAAAGAAACCCCAGAATGAACAGATGCAGAGTAATCTAGCCATGGGGGAAATATCTACCTAACTCCCAGTAAACGGTAGTTCTCTTATGCCATAACTCACTGTAGGTATAACCTGTATATTTCTTATCCTCTCTAATTAACTGTGAATGTTCTTAGTGCCTGTATAAAAGTCTAATAATTTTTCAAATCCTGCTAAGCCCTTTGCCTCAATTATCTTCTAGTAATCAGTCCCAACAGATAATTACACACTGCATAAAGAGCATTTCCTTTAAATCATGTTTAAACATGATGTTTCTCAATTTCACAGGCCACCCCCTTTCTCTCGTATTGTGAGACCCCTAAAAGGAATCTCCTCATTTACATTCTCTATTTAAATTTCCAATTGTGTACTTATCTCCCAGTCCCTCTTACTTGACTCCTTCCTAGTATAAACTACCTCACGCTCTCATGATGCAAAGGTTTCTACATAATCCTCATGACTTTAGCCCATTGCCACAAAACTACAGTTCAGTCTCTGTTTTGTTTCGATTTGTTCTTAGATGTGACTACCATCATTTGGCATACTCTCAGTTTACATAACCATCTTCTTGTCTATCTTAGCATTATTTGATTTCTACTACTGATGTTATTATGAACAGAGATTTTCATTACACTTCAGATGGTAAAAAAAATGTTTTTGCTGCATGCTGACAGTCACTTTTGATTCCAGCAATCCCTAGAAGCTCTGTTTAATCCAAAATAGGTAACATTATTTGTCATACGTAGCTACAGTTATAAAAATTTTGTGACAGGCTTTAATAAAAGCACTTTGGATCTCAGAACCACATGCTTTCCTATTAAGGATGGTTTGGAAATCTTCAACAACACATTTTTATTTTGGAATTCAATTTTTATTTCAAATGTTCTGCCTTCCTAGAGAAACATTCAGTAGGAATCTTTCTATGTGTGTTAAGATCACAAGAAATTGTGGCAAAAATAAGTGTCTCTGTGTGTGTGTGAGAGAGAGAAAACAAGGGAGGGAAGGAGGTAGACTGCCAGTGCTGCAGTCGGGGCTATTTCCCTGGGTGGAGAGCACCAAGGTTCAAGACTGCTCTGAGTGCTGAAGTCCACTGATGTGTGCATGGAGCTGCAGGAGCTCCTGGCATTTCACAAAAAAGTTGACAGCATCCAAACTGCTCAAGCATCAATTTTTCATGCAAAACGCGACTCTTGGTTTTTGTTTTGTTTTTTGTTTTGTTTTTTTTTTTCTCTCCCATCCCTGTCAATCCGCTCTTGGGCTTTCACAAACACATATTTTCTTTGCAAAGGCAGTACTTTTTTTCCCTTTATATGTTATACCTACCACAGCATTTTATAATTCTAATTTTGGTTACTGCTTCATTTAATAGTTACTAAAGAACTGGTTTCTCTGGTTTTGATCTCATGAACATCCCCTATGACATTTCTGAAGGAGAGATGCAGCATTTACTGCCATCACACAAGAAACTGACTTTAGTACATTGCTTCATGTTTCTACCCTTCTTTTCTCAAACACGTCAGAACTGCTATCTCAAACCTAGCCACAAAACTGTGTTAAACTTCACCTACGCTGATACAGAATTACAGAATAATTAGGTTTGGAAAGGACCTTAAAATCATCTAACCCCCCTGCCATGGGCAGGGACACCACACACTAAACCACATCACCCAAGACTCCAACCAACCTTGCCTTGAACACTGCCAGGGATGGAGCATTCACAACTTCCTTGGGCAACCCATTCCAGTGCTTCACCACCCTCACAGTAAAGAACTTCCTCCTTGTGTTTAATCTAAACTTCCCCTGTTTAAGTTTCAACCCGTTACCCCTTGTGCTATTGCTACAGTCCGTAATAAATAGTCCCATCCCAGCATCCGTGTAGCCCCCCTTCAGATACTGGAAGGCGGCTATGAGGTCTCCACACAGCCTTTTAAAGGCTGAACTTCCCCAACTTTCTCATCCTATCTTCATACGGGAGGCGCTCCAGTTCCCTGATCATCCTTGTGGCCCTCCTCTCGACTTCTTCCAACAGTTCCATGTCCTTTTTATGTTGCAGAACTGTACACAATAATCCAAGTGAGGTCACACAAGAGCAGAGTAAAGTGGCAGGATCACCTCCCTCGACCTGCTGGTCATGCTCCTTGTGATGCAGCCCAGGATACGGTTGGCTTTCTGGGCTGCGAGCGCACACTGCTGGCTCATGTCCATTTTCTCATCAACCAACAGCTCCAAGTCCTTCTCTGCAGGGCTGCTCTCAATCTCTTCTCTGCCCAACCTGTAGCTGTGCCTGGGATTGCTCTGATCCAGGTGTAGGACCTTGCACTCGGCTTGGTTCAACTTCATCAGGTTAGCACTGGCCAACCTCACAAGAGTGTCAAGGCCCCTCTGGATGGCATCCCTTCCCTCCAGCATATCACCGAACCACACAGCTTGGTGTCATCAGCAAACTTGCTGAGGGAGCAATCAATCCCACTGTCCCAGTCACCAACAAAGATGTTGAACAAGACCGGGCCCAACACCAATCTCTGAGGGATACCACTCGTTACTGGTGTCCAATTGGACACTGAGCCGTTGACCACAACTCATTGTGTGCTGCCATCCAGTCAATTCCTTATCCACTGAGTGGTTCATCCACCAAATTGATGTCTCTCCAGTTTTGAGACAAGGATGTTGTGCAAGGCAGCATTGAACGCTTTGCACAAGTCCAGGTAGGTGACGTCAACTGCTCTACCCCTGTCCATCAGTTCTGTAGCCCCATCATAGAAGGCCACCAAATTGGTCAGGCAGGATTTCCCCTTAGTGAAGTCACACCGGCTGTCACCAACCACCTTGTTGTTTTTCACGTGCATTGTTTTTCATGCCTTCCAGGAGAATCTGTGCCAAGATTTTGCAGGCACAGAGGTGAGGCTGACTGCTCTGTAGTTCCCAGGGTCATCTATTTTCCCCTTCTTGAAAATGGGGGTTATATTTCCCTTTTTCCAGTCATCAGAAGCTTCACCTGCCTGCCATGATTTTTCAAATATGATGGACAGTGGCTTAGCAACTTCATTCACCAGCTCCCTCAGGACCTGTGGATGGATTCCGTCAGGTCCCATGGACTTGTGTACATTCAGGTTCTTAAGATGGTCTTGAATCAGATCCTCTCCTACAGTGTGCCCAGGGTCTTCATTCTCACAGTCCCTGCGTCTGACTTCCAAGGCTTGGGTGGTGTGTTCAGAGCCAGTGAAGACTGAGGCAAAGAAGACATTAAGAACCTCAGACTTCTCCAAATCCAGGGTAGCCAGTTCTCCTGATAGCTTCCACAGAGAGCCCACATTATCGCTAGTCTATCTTTTGTTTGCTACACACCTACAGAAGTCCTTCCTGTTATCTTTCACATCCCTTGCCAGATTTAATTCTAACTGGGTCTTGGCTTTCCTGACCTCATCCGTAGCTTCCCGGACAACATCCCTGTATTCTTCCCAGGCTGCCTGTCCTTGCTTCCACCTTTTATAAGCTTCTTTTTTCCCTTCTAAGTTTCCTCAGCAGCTCCTTAACCATCCAAGGAGGTCTCCCGGCCTTCCTGCCACATTTCTTTCTAGTCGGGACACAACACTCCTGAACTTGGAGCAGGTGATCCTTAAACATCAACCAGCAGTCCTGGGCCCCCCTGCCCTGTACAGCTTTATCCCATGGAACCTTAATAAGCAAGTTCCTGAAGAGGCCAAAGTCTGCTCTCTTGAAGTTCAGGGCAGTGAGCTTGCTGTGTGCCCTTCTCACTGTCCTGAGGATCTCGAACTCGACCATCTCATGACCAGTACAGCAAAGGCTGCCCTGGAGTGTCACATTCCCAACCAGCCCCTTCCTGTTGGGTCAAAGCATGTTGGTCAAGCATGGCACCTCTCCTTGTCAGCTCCTCTATCACTTGCAGAAGGAAGCTGTCTTCCACACAATTGAGGAACCTCATGGATTGCTTGTGCTGGGCCGTACCGTCCCTCGAACAGAGATCAGGGTGGTTGAAGTCCCTCATGAGGGCAAGGGCCTGTGAGTGTGAGGCTGCTCCCGTCTATAGAGCACTTTGTCCAGAGAACGTCCTGATCAGGAGGTCTGTAACAGATCCCCACAGTAATGCCCCCCATCACTGCTCTTCCTTTGACCCTGACCCACCAGCTCTCTGTTGACTCATCACCTGTGAGAACATCACCCTTTGGAGGAAGCTCCTTTCTTTCAGTTGTCCTCTTCCTTTTTGTTTGTTTGTTTGGTTTTGTTTTGTTTTGTTTTGTTCCTAGCTCCCAGCTTCCCGTGTCAATGCCCTCCTCCTTTTCTGTATATGCTGCGGTGGACACTTGTGGCCCGTCTACAGTTTGGGCCTGGAGCAAGCAGTGCTGCTCCCTCTCAGCTTCCCTGACATCTTTTATCCTATCGACAGCGTCCCGCAGCTCAGCCCCTGCTGCAGGAGGGCATCCTCCAGGGCGCACCGAGCGCAGCCCTGCCCATGGTGCACTCTCTCCTCACGAGATCAGTGCAGGCACTTCCTGCACCCCGAGCTCTGCGCTGCAGCCTCCCCTCTCATCGGCTCTGCCTGGGGCCGACGCCGCCACCGCCGGGGCAGCCGGAGCACAGCTCCCAAACCGGGCCCTGGCCCTGAGGCGAGCGCTCCCCATCCCGCCTCCAACCCTAACGGCGGGCAAACGCCAACCGCCGCGCCAGGCGCTGCTCCCGCGCTCCCCGGGGCGGGTTTCCCCGCTCAGGGCGGGGCCGTCCCTCCCGGCGCCGGCCCCAGTGCGTCCCTGCTCGGCTCAGCGGAGCTGCCGCCTCCTGGACAAGGCCTGGAGGGGGCTCGAGGGTCCCTCGGGGGCTCTCGCCGCTCGGAGCTGAGGCTGCCGGACGCGGGGATTCCCCTCGATCCGGGGTTGGAGGCTCCTCTCTGGAGCTGCTCACCTCGACAAATGACTGTTGTGAAAAAGTGAATAAACTTCTCACAGATTTCTTGCTTTTCTATCAGAGACACATTTTTGATGGACGGTTTAATTTTTACACGCTTTGGGGACCAAACTGTCAAATGTTTTTTTTTGACTTGTTTTGCTCTGTAGTTGGCTAAACAGAAACTAAGGGAAAACTGGCAAGAACACACAGTGCAAGTTCTTGGCCTTACAGTTAGAGGGGCCTGTATGGAGAAACAGGCTGCTGTGCGGCTGGGCTGGCAGCAGGGTTGACACAATTCAGTGAGCCTCTGATGCCAAGACCAAGCTCAATAGTAGGGATGGCAAAAGTCTGCCTCAGACATAGACACTTTTCAAATAGGAAGTACCTTGAGAGGAAAAGGTGGAAGAAGGGCAAGCAGCTGCTGAGAGTCAAGGAATTACAGATCAACAGGCATGCATGGCTCATGCTGCTGGCTGTCTGGAGGTGGTCAGATGTTGATGAAGGTGGGTGTATGGTAACTTTAATTTGCTTTTGCTAACAGCAAAATAGTATGAGTAATCGTAACACAAAGCAGCTTGAAGAGGGAGTTGTACTGCTGTGAAAGCCTGAGGCGTGCCATGCTTCTTCAGTTACCTAGTCAGTACTTTACAAATACATCTATTGCATGGACTGTGTAGGCTCCCGAAGACCCCAGCCATACCCAGTCTACACACTTAGGAGTGCTGAAGAAATTTCCATAACATTTTTTGAATATTTATTTGACAACACCTGAGGACAGAAGCTGGCATTTATGACTATAGGGGGTAAGGCATCTCCCTCTTTCCAAGGGTAGTGTCATTTGGTATGAGGCCTCCATGAATGTGAGCTCAGCAGGTTTAACCTGCACATGGTGTGTGTTTGACATTGCATCTTTCAGGTTTTTAACACTTGTGTGATATGTGGTACATCACTACTGCTCAGCTCTGACATTCTGTCAGGGAAATTCTGTGTGGAAAGAGGCTTTGAGGAAAACTGTTTAGGTGAGGAATGCTATGTCCTCTCCACATCATGTCGGGCTTTTGCCCCCCAGCACTATTCCCCTAGCTCTCAATAAACCTCCACCCTCAACCGCCCAGATTTCAGCAAAGCATGTCTTTATTGTCACAACAGTGGCTGTTATCTCATCTCTACAAACACAGACATACACACACGCACAAGCTACAGTTGAATTTTGTCTTTCTAGAAGGGAACTCATAGAGACCTCATATTTACTGACGTTTGGCTTGTTGTCCTTACGCTTGAAGGGGGGACTACTAAAATAAAGACAGTAGAAGATGAACTTCTGGATGTTGTGTATCTTATACATATAAGCAGTGCAGAACTTGGCTATCTGGACTTCAGAACCCTCATCAGCCAAGTTTTAGAGCTACAGCTGGTAATGTAATTTGATAGGAACATACCGTCCTCTTAACTTCTAACCTTTTCATGTGCAACCATACCTAATCCCTCTGTGAACAGTAATTGGTATGTTGCAGGGGGACTCAAATTCTGTGTGGTAACCACTTCTATACTACCTGAGTGTACTGTTTCTACATCTGCAGTGTTAGTGAGCCTTCTCAGATGCAGACCTTCTGCCTGTGCTTTCCTTGGTTTTCCAGGCGTAAGAGTGCATGTGGCTGAGTCTGCCAGAGCAGAACCTACAGTTCTTGCCACAATTCCTTATGCATGAACCTTTCAAGCCAGGGATGTAGAAGTCACGCCTTTAGTCTCTGATTAAACCTGGCAAAGTGACAGAGAAGAAAGAAATCTGAATTTAGCTGGAGTTTTCTGACTACTAAAAATCTTCTCATATATATGTATATATTTGAGAATATTCTACTATATAAAGATTTTAAGATTTTTATTATATAAATATATAATCTTAACATTATAAAAATTCTTTTGCTAAAAAGCAGCAAAGAATTATTGAAATTCTTTAGTCTGGGTTTTGCTCTTTCTCTAAGTAAGGATCTCAGAGCTCTGAGGATGAGTCCTTTCTGCCCACTCTCCACAGCCACTTCTGAAAAGTGTGATGTTGGCTCAACTATTTTCTGTACACAGTCATGGACCACATGCTTCAGCCAGCAATGAGCACTGGCTTGCTGCAGTTTTAAGCAAAGAAAATACAACAGGTGCAACCAAGCTTTTGAGAGCAAAATCTGGGGAATGCTGTGGTATGAACAAATAGAAACATCCCATTTGTCTTGTTGAAATGATCAAGTGAAAAACAAAAAGCCAAAACCTTAGAACGAATGAAACTTTTGCTTATTTCCAAGTAAGTTGATTAAACCCAACAATGAGATAATGGAAAAGAAAAAATAAATGTAGGCATTGACTGCAAAATGGCATGGAAAAAAAAATCTTCCATTACTTTTTCTGATACACGAGATGTGGGAATATGAGGCTCAGTTTCCTCCTCCATCTGAAAATATTTCCTTTCCTCTCCCTATAGACAAATGCTTAGATACTTGTAGGTACAGAAAGACTAAATTCTTTGGTGTTTTAGGAGTTTGTACATGGTTTCACATACCAGGTTCAGTGCATGTTTCAGGATCCCATATAATTAGAACGGCTTCAGCTAGAGAGACTGATATTAATAGTTAATGCATAACTTGTTTCAGAGTATTCAGACACACTACTTGTGGGGCTGGAGGTCCAGATGCAAATTCACTTAAGCAGAGGAAAGAACAAGACCTAGGCCTTCTGGCTTGTTAGTGAAAGCTGTTGCTCCTGGAGAAGGGGTGAAAATCAAACAAATGTGATTTCTTTTCTTTCTTGCAAAAAAATAATTTATTACTGTCTTTTTGTGCTCAGCTGGAGTGTCTTTTTTTCTTTTTTTTTTTTTTTAAATTTTTAACTGTTTGTCTCTCTCTCTCTACTTGTCTGGATTGGGGAGGTTTTTTCCATATAAAATTTTTCCATCAGTTATTCAGAAACTAAGACAAAACGAGTTCTCATGCCAAGCTGAATATTGGCTAGTTGTGCAACTGTTTCCTTAAATACAGGTCATTTCTGGGAATACCAGACTGCTACTATTTCAGACCAGCTACACAGCTTCTGGAATAAAACAGTGTCTGCTGTTTGAAGTATTACCATTCACCTGTAAACATATGTGATAATTCTGTAAAAAGAAAAGGAAAAAAAAGCAGTGCATGTCTTTGTCACATCATAAAAGACCCCATAAACAGCAACATTAACATCAGGGCTGCCAGAAAGTCCCAAGCAAATGAAATTTCACTGTTTATGGATTCTGGGTGATGATTACTAGGGTGGACATTTTCAAGCATCTCTGCAAGTTGTTGCTTGAAGCCTGGGCACTTTTACTCATTCATTGACTAAACAGTGTGAGTCATTAACCTTCATATTTGCACACATAAACACACACACGCATACATACACGCACATATGCCCTGAACAGCTGGGCTTCTAAAAACTTTTAAGCTATAAACATTAACAATTAATCTGCTCTGGCAGCTACCCCTGCTATTTCCTTGTAGGTCTTTCATGACATCTCCTAAACACCTCCTCCTCACCTTTCCTGTCAATGGGAACTGTCCTGCAGCCCCCCCCCCCCCCCCCCACCCCGGCCAGCACACACGCACGCTCACAAATGCATACGCAAACACACGCAGAGTAAACTGAAAATGGCAAATATGCCATTCAAGAAGGCTGTCATGGAAATAAATTTCCAGGACACTGAGCAAATAATTGTATACTAAAAAAAACAAAGGGCTGAGGTTTTACGTCGGCTGCAGTGTCCTGGCTCTCTTTCCTCACTAAGACAAACACACAGAAAAAGTGAATAAGTCAGCAAAGAAAGTAAAAAAACTTGTGAAATACTTGTGTAATTAGCTCATTCATTAGAGGAAATGATTAAAATAATTATCTTAAAATGTGGAAGTATTTTTATCTGGAAAAAAAATAAATGAACAGGCACCTGACCAGCTCTGATAAATGTCAGCTGAGGGCTTAGATCAAACATTAAACCTTCAAGTGTCTTGTTTTGCCTAAGGTGGTAATGCATATTCAGCACGGATTAGGAACCACAGATGTAGAGGTGCTTGGGTGCTTAATTCTTATATTGTCAGGGATTCATATACTATAAGCATTTGTTTTCAATTGAAATGAAAAATAACTTAAAACCACCTTCTCTCACCCTGAAAGGCATCTCCCTGCTAATTTTAGCATAATTCCTTAAATTACTCCAGAATAATTGGTCTTCCTGGTGGTAGAAACCATATAGCATATCTGCATGATCAAGAGTCATAAAGTACACACCACATACACAAGAGACCCAAGGAGAAGAGGAACATGAGAGCTGGTCCCAGGGGGAAGGAGGTTGTTTTGACCAAGGACCTCATTGCTTCACTGTGGGGTGTGAAAGGGATGTGAAAGCCCAGTGCTGGAATTTGCAATTTGCCTTTCCACTCCAAGATCTGGATTGACCTCTGGTCTCAGCTCCTGTGTAACCTCAAGCATTTAGCATTGTTCTTGTAAAGCAGTCTTCTCCAGACTGCTTATGAGCCATGTGCAGCTGGTCACCTGTGTTCCAAAGTTGAGGGAGGGACAGAAGGAGAGAGAAAGTATGTCTCCTTTAGTGGCATCTCATCCTAACCCTCTCAATTTAGTGTCTAGAGAGACTGGCCTCATGAAGTTGTGGTTAGCCTACATGAATAATTTCCTGTATTTTATTAGCTTGAATTCCTCATTCATTTTTAAATGGCAAATGTATTAAAAGGAAGAAGATGACAGCTGTACAGAGGAAAGCTGCACTGTGCTTTAGCCTTCTGTCATGGTTTAACCTTTGTTACTGATGTCGTAGGTTTATATTTGAGCATTAACAACTGCTGTTGTTTATTGTTTCTTTGCAAAATAGAGAAGGCAAGCCTTTCCTGTCTCACATGGGTGAGGAGGCATCTAATGAATTCTTGCGTTGTATTTTCAGTTGCAGTTTAAAATGTTGTGTATAATGGACAAAGATAGCACTTTCAAACATTTTTCTGGAGTCTTCTGAATTCCGTGAATGTTCTTATTGGCCATTGTTCAAAGAGCACCTGGGAGTGGTGAATGTGCAGACACAGAAGGTACAGATGTGGATGGAAGGAAGCCATCAGCTTTTCTTCTTCCAAAAGCAATGCTTCTTTTCTTCTCTTTTACACATCCAGATGTTACTGCTTATATCTGTCTTTAATGAGTCACAATGGATAAACTATTGTAGATACCAGTTTCTCCCACTGGGGTGTATTTTCTCTGGTTATGTGGTGTATTTTCTCTGCTTACCATTCTCACAGTAGCTGATAGATGGAAAGAAACATAATTTCTTCCTACCCTGTCTAACATCTAGTCTGTGAATCATGTAGCATATCTGCTATGGATTCACACCATACACCTACTCACTTTCTCACTTTTTATGTTAGGTAACTAGTTAAGCCTACTCTAAGCATTACTTCAAGCGATCAGGAAGAACAGTGCTTATTTCCAAGTAGAATTGAGGAATTTGACAGCCATTAAGAACATCTGTAGCTATGCCTCTGTCCCCTCCCTGAGACACAAATTTGTGCTGGCTGCAATTGCCTGGAGGGTCAGGAAAGCCTCCATGGCACACACCCAGAACAAATAAGTTTCAGTGCATTCACTATGCTGGCCACGACAAGAGACATGAAGGCTGATAGGCAATTTCCGTAATTGCATGTTTCTGTGGAACTATTAGCCAAAGAGTAGGATTCCTGCTGTTACAAATATAACAGGGGGAAGAAGTGTACTGTCAAAATAAATTAAATGCAACTCAGGTTTAATTAGCAAAGTGGGACTGCACTGTAACTATCCAAGTTTTGTTACTGAATATGCACTTCACGTTGCACAATCTGAAATAGGCAAAGGCCTGTTCACTTGTGCAAATGAACATAGAGGTCCCAGCTGGAAAAAGCAGAAGCACACTGCCTCTGCCAGACTGCTCAGAGACCATATTCTACTCATCCTCACGTCCAGCCCACAAAAAGAGCAATGAAGATGCCTTGAGCAGGCAGTTTAATACCCTTGGCCATGCTTAGGCCTAAAGCCTTGACTTCAGAGGCATAGAGCCTCCACTGTGAGTCCCTTTGGTAGGAAACCCCTCAGGGAGGGGACAGGCTTTTAGGCTGTAAGGAAAATGTTTAGTCCTGGCATGGAAAGTATGGAAGTCGTGCAACCCTACATCTACAGCCTGCTACAGTTGTTCCGTGGAAGAAGGACTATGCCCATCACTGCCTGCTGTTTCATACTTTTTACTTTGTGCCTAATGGCAGCTTTGAATTTTATCCTTCATTAGGAATAAAAGAGTATCGAATGCAGAGTGTATATATCAAATGTCTGTCTAAGATCTTCCCTGAAGCTTGAATTGAGTGTGTGGAGTTGTGGGGGCATAAGTTCTCCGTTAATAATTTGCTTGGATATGTTCAGATTTTATAACACAGACAGTGTTTTGTACTGCACTCAAGCAGGTAGTATGTAATTCAAGAACAGTAAACATGTATTTTTCTCCCCTTTTATATCCATAATTACCCTTGCTATAATTACTCAAAAAGCTGAATAGCAACATGTATAAAACATAGAAAAAAATAATAGAATATTCATTGTTAGAATGGTAGGGAGCTCAAGCTAACAAGAAAAAGGGTCTGACTGAATGAAACTTTGGTCATGTGAGCAATTCAAATTAAAATAAAATCAGCCCGACCTCCTTTAGTTCACCACTTCAGGGAGAGCAGTTTGGGAGGCAAAGTGCAAACATTCCGGAGTATCATCCATCACCTGTCTAATCTGCCTGCCAAACTACCCAGCCATACCTTTCCACTAGCTGTTTCCTCTTTATTTTCCTACCTGCCCTTTCCACCCTGATTAGATCCCTTGTTTAGGGGAGTAGAGAGCGTAGAAGGAAGGAAGAAAGGAAGAAAAAAATTAGTAAGAAAACAAAGGAATACTTTCCCTAACAGAGTGTAGGTATGTTAATTTACAGGTATGTTTGATGATGACATTTCACAGCTGTCGTTTTTATCACTGTCATCACAAAGGTTAATCCTAACATTTCCGTTTGAAGCAATGTCTTCCTGATTTTCTATTTTAGAACATCCTGATCCATTCTAGGACTCATTTTTCAGATATACACAAAGACAGGAAATTTTTCAGATCACTAATGGATCAGCAAAGAATCCCATCAGCAGCATTAGAAACCAATTCTGTGGATGTTAGATGCGACTTTTCCTGAAGTATCTGATATTGGCTTCTGTCTGGAAAAGAATGACCCATTTTTAGTCTGACAACTTTTAAATTCTTTTTAAATTTATGTTTTCTCTGTGGCATAGTATCTTCCCCATTTGTTTTCCTCACTTGATCCCCAACCAGGTTATCTAAGTCAAGGAATAGGAAATGGCTAGTATTCAACTACAAATTCAAAAATACTCTCATACTTTCAGCATGTTGGGCATGATAAAGGGTCTGAAAGGAATCAGAGAAGGCTCAGATGCACAAATGGTTGTGTCAGTATACTCCCACACCTCAGAGAAGCATCTAGTTATGTAGAATATCCCTTTATAGACATGCTCGCTTCCATTCCACAGGCATCTGATAACATCATACATTTTAGCATAGGAAATAACACAAGTGTTACAAACAACAGGAGAAAGAGAAGCATGACAAGCATAATGTTTCTGTGTGTATGACAGTAAATAAACTATGGGAATCAAAATCAAGTGAAGCTTCATTTACTATTGACTAATTAATAACAGGAATTCCCAGTGCCACTACAAGCTAAGGTTATGGTAGAAGGTAGGGAGGAGCAGGTAACAGGCAGGCTCATGAGCTACACAGGAATGTGTTCTTTATGCTGTTCAAATTGGGAGAAGAAAAATAAGGAAGCCAAAAATTACTCTTACCAGCACAGCAGGACACCCATAACATAGGGTTTTTAAAACTGGATTTGCTTTGATATATCTGCTATGGCTCTGCCAGTCGACTAGGGCTGCCCGCATGCCAGAAATTGCTTCTTCATGTTCCAGGTGGAGTCTCTGAGCCTCATCTGCACTGTGCATGTGTGGCTGGACTCTGCTGGCAGCTTCCTGCAAGGCCTATGGGTATCTAGGGACTCTTCACCCCAGGTCCTACTATTAATAGGGCAAAGAGGAGGCAGTATGTAATATCGTTTCTCTGTCCTTCCGAACTCTGAACTGGCATTTACTCTTCCCTTTACACATCACTCAGGCCTGGTTAATGCCTTCTTACTTTGTTCAAATACCTGGCTATCTGGTTTCCTGTCACCCTTTTGTTAGACCAAAGATTCTTCTAGCATATATAGAAATGGGACTTGACTGATTTAGGATTAAGCAGGTCTGATTGTAAACACCTTTAGTCAAGTATTTCAGGAGATTTTTGGTGCCTGATAGTCTGCAAAATCTCAGCTATTACTCATCTTGAAATATTAGAGTATCTTGTTTCCAAAGAAATGCATCAGAAGAACAAAACAAAACAAAAATCTCATATTGATTATCATCACACAGTAAGTATAAAAAAGTATAAAAAACTTGGATATTTGTGCTTAATGGCTGAAGTAGATAAAATGCTTAATTTATGGTCCTGCTAATCCCTCAGGTTATGAGGAACAAAGTTAAATGTGATCACACAGCTGAACCTCAGGAGAAATCTTTGTGATGATTCATTGATGCTTATCCAACTGGAAGATTCACAGTAGTGAAGAGAAAATACCAGACAACAAATTGGAAAGGTTTCATTTTGGTTTTTTTATATAATTATAATTTTATATCAAAGATTTGCTTTAAACTATGCTTTATTATGTACAAAAGTCTTGCACATTATCTCCTAAAGAAAAGAAACATAACTGATTTAAAACACAGTGCTTTGTTACACTTTGATGAAATAAAAAATCCAGTCCATTTTTTCCACTTTGTTCAGTTCCAGAAGTATCAGTTAAGGAGACAAATGAAAAAAGCTCACAGATCCAATGGGATAAGTTTACTGTCCCAAATTACTTAGATTACTTCTGTTCAATCTTTTCAATCCTATAGGATTTTGGGGAAGTATGGATTTTGTGCTGCTAAATGAGAAAAAAAAACCTCTATATATAATTAAGGGGGTAGGTTTTCCATCAGCCTTAGCCTTTTTGAACACAGTAGGAGGCATCCAGCTGTACTGCAACATAGTAGGTTCAGGGCATACCTTAAAAGTCGCACACATATTCCTGACCTACAGATGCTTCCAAGTTCCCAGGTGATAACTGTAATATTAGAGTGGGTCAAATGTAAATAAGCATCCCTATACTTGAATTCCTCAGAAGAGAAAGCAGGCATGGAAACTAGACGAGGGATCCTGTAGATACTGCACCAATCTACAGTGCCACATCTCAGCTACAAGGCCAGGACACCAGCATCAAAATCTTAGCTTGTTTCCCTCACCATCTGAAGGCTGAGAAGAGAGTGTAAGGTAATGTTTACATGGACACTGTGGCTTGAAACAGCCATCAAGTTTTGAAGAGACATCCTTGTTTGATTCTGTTCCAGCATCTTGATTCAAGCAGCAGAGTGATTTTGGTGTGCACAAGTTAAATTTCACTTGGAGGAAACTAAAATGAAATCTCCACTTCAGAACTGCTCTGATGCTCCACGGAGACAATGAGTGTTAAGCCAGGGTGTGGGCCACATTGCCACTAGATGTAATGTGAAATATCTGTGCTGTGAGGAGGCTCTTGACTCTTCCAGAGATCCCACAACATCATAAGGCATCTCTCCTGCCATGCAAAGAAACAAGTGCCATCTCTGCCTTTCTATTTATCAAAACCTGCTATGCCTCTGCTGTTTTTGCAAATTACCTTTCCCCTGGGTCACCAGCCCAAACTTGTCACTCTTTGCTTCTTTCTGTTGTCTGTCATAGTATCAGACACCTGCTCATTCTCCTAGAAGAGGCTTCCTTCTCTGTCTTTTTTGATCTTCGCTCCTATGCAGTTTTTGGCCATTTTGGTTTTCTCACTCTGCCATGTTGATCTCCTTACAAGTGACAGGGCGTGTCAGCTCAGGAGATTAAGTCACCTGTGCTCAGCTATTTCTGCTTAGGTACAAGTATTTAATCTTGACGTAAAACTCTGTGCCATCCTAGCATGTACAGGACTTTTTTGCATGGGATGAGGGCAAGCTGCTGGAGAAGGGAGTGTGGGTTGTAGGAACTGATGGCCCATCATAGCATGGGAAGACTATAGTAGTGGTTCCTTGAATAGCTATGTCATTGCAGAAAGCTTGGCCCCTAAGTGCTTCATGTGTGAAAGGGCAAACACAGTTTCTGGGACTCCAGCTTTAAGTCCTTCTGGGGCAAGGAATGTGGGCAACGTGTAAGGTTGGAAGGGCTCAGTCTCTCTGTGAATTGAACATGTGAGGCAAAAGCCTAGGCACAGAACAGATGGGAGATTTTTTCCTAAAATTTGAAAAGCATGAAGGAAGAGTAAGAGAGAATTTTGTCAGACACAGGAGGAGAATCTTCCTGCTGAGGGGTCCTTCCCACCACTCAGGGCCAGCTAGTCTTCTACTCCAGCACTTACTGATTGTCTCATCTGCCAGGCAGCTTGAACTAAGAGCCTTCAACGATCTTCCCTCTCACCGCTGTCTGCTGCCAGCTTACTGCAGTGCCACATGCAAGCAAACCACCCTCAAGCCCCCCCTCTCCTATGGATCCTTGCTGAACAGCACAAACCACACCCACCCACTGCCCTTTTCACCTGAGCAGCCTGTATATTCTGGCTGCTACATCCCCCAGAGCAGCTACTCCAGGAAAGATCTGTAAGGGCAGGAGACCCACCTTAACAGAGGGTGCGGGTGATTTTCTTAGAATTATTGAGTCAAAGGACATACTGGTATGCAGAAAAAGTCATAGGAGGCAGAGAGAGCTGGCAGAGACTTAGCCAACATGTTTGCTGAAAAGGGATAAGGCATTGAATGCTTCCAGTAAGCAGCTGAAGCCCCACCTAGGGGTATAGAAATCTCCTGTAGCCTCTCCTGGAGGAAGACTAACCAAGATGGTTTTTTTGATCATTTTTTTTAAATCTTCTAATTTCCATTATGGCATTTCATTTCTGGAAAGGATAGGGACATTTAAACATCTTGTCTCATAGATGCTCTCTATCAATGAAGGAACAGATAGCATCCCAAGCATGCATGTCATGCTGGGTGTTTTGTGTGCAGAGTAGAACAGGCTGTGCATGATTTTTTTGAAGAAGCTGTCCCTCAATGGTTTCAGTTCAAAATGTGTTCTCCTAGAACCCTGCAGGACGCAGCAGACACCCATAATTTGGAGAGCACTGGCACTACTGCTGCTCTGTGCAGCCCTCCAGCTTTCAGTGTGTTGGCCAGATGCACGTGACCTGCACGTATAGTGAGAACCCCCCTGCAGTATGGAAGCATTCCCCATCCTTGGTGGTGTAGTCCTCAGAACAGACTCATGATCAAGTGATACATGGGTATGCAGCATCTCTACAGAGCCTGAGCACCCTGAATGACACTTATTCACCCTGGAAAGAAGGTGCCAGAACCCAACTGACTTCATGGCCAGAGCTGCAGAATGCTATGAGTATCCTGAACCCTTTTGGTGAATTCTGTAAAGGCATCTTGGCTTGCCTTGGTCCTGAACAAGAAGTGATGGTAGCCTTTGCAGTTTAGGTGATCATAGCTGCTATGCACTGGGAATTAGATGAGAAAGAAGGGTCCTGCCCCTCTCCTCCATGACAGACACAGTTCTGCAACCCCTGGATTGCAAAGGTCTCAACAATTTTGCTAATATTTGCACTCTATGTAGGAAGCATCTTGGAGAGCTTCACCGAACCCCACCTATGGTGGACTTGCCATCCCACAGTGGTTAGCCACAGACAAGGCTTTGAAGTTTGTAAGGCTCCCTAACACTGTGGCTGCTATCCTGAGTGCAGATACCAGCTTGCAAAATTTCATGTCAGGATAGTAAGGTTCTGGCACCAGCGCACAAGAGATTTTCTTGGTGGTACTCCACTACAATGGGAAATTTCATACCCACTACTGGTCATCCCAATGGTGATGCAGTCCCAGTAGTCTCAACACTAATTGAGCCTGGGCAAAAGAACCAGAACAGAGACAGAATTTTGGGAGTACAAGTGTCAGTTTGCTCTTACTGTCCTGCTGGGGTACCTACTGAAGCCGCAGGATTCACTACTTGCCTGCAGCACAGTACAGCAGACACTGTGCAGACTATGAGGAGGGAGGTGGATGGAGCTGCAGGTGGTGTCATGCAAAAAGAGCATGAGAAGGAACAGAAGTGATACTTTCATATGTTTGACCTTACACGCTAATAGCAGTGTGGAAACTGCTGTGAGCAGCGGCATGAACCTGCATGAGGCAGATGGACAGCGTGGCACTTTGAAGAGGAACCTGAGATTCAAGAAGGAAAGGTCTAAGTTGCAGATTTCTTTTGGAAAGCTTTGAAAAATATGTGCATTGGGGGGCATTCAACCAGAAGAAATCACATGCCAAGTAAACTGCCTGTTAGGCACTGCTTCTGCCTGTCAATCCAGTCTTTTTACTGACATTAATTTGCTAATGTAGCGGCAGCTTGAACCTTTAGCACCATGGAGGGAGGAGGTCTATTTGAAATTTCAGGTATACTTGTAAGAGAACAGGTAAGTATAAACTGGCTATTAATAAGTTATGTCTGGGGATTAGAAGGTTTCTA
Source organism: Myiopsitta monachus (assembly GCA_017639245.1). Lineage (NCBI taxonomy): Eukaryota > Metazoa > Chordata > Aves > Psittaciformes > Psittacidae > Myiopsitta > Myiopsitta monachus. The sequence continues at coordinate 37,724,549 of CM029919.1, read as the reverse complement.
ATCTTCGGTTCAGTGAGATCCTGGAACAGCTTTTCAGTAGGAGCTGTTGTCAACAAACAATAACTACTGTTAGCTGGAGCTAACCAGGCAAAGAGGGATAGAAGTTGTGAGTGACTGTAACAGCACGAGACTGAATTGCACAGCCAAGGCAGACTCTTCCAAGTCCATGGTACCATGTACAGCTGAGAAAATCCCAGGGTCCACTTTGGAATCCTCGGTCCCCAGCCACGGCAATGGAGGTACTTACGGTTAGCAAGTATACCCACCACCCTTCAGCTGCCTGAGAAGACAGGCTCCAGGTCTTAGACAGCAAAACTAGCAGGAGTTTGCGGAGCCTCTGGAAAACATTTTTGTGCTCTGAAGTTGAGATGATGTGTGGGTGCCATAAAGCGTCACTTCAACTCTGTTCCCTCTGCCAGCTTATGGTGTTGATAGACTGTGGAACAAAGCAGAAACAGACAGCTCAGTTGTGTCTCTGTCTATAACCAGAATCTCTTAGTAGCTGGCCGAAGCACAGTTTCAAGAGTGAAATTTGATGAGTTGTTTGTGAAAATCATTACATACTGTAGTTTCTTTTTTGTTCCCCCAAATCAGTGGGAAAATCTTCCATTGATTCTAAGAGGTTTTAGTGCAATCTCAGAATAAGTGTATGCATTACAAAGGGAAAATGAAGAGTAAACACCATCAGATTTTTCTTAGTTACCTTTACTTTTCAAAAACATAATATCTAATTACATTTATATAAATGATGCATATCTTTACTGTGCATATTTTTACGGCAAATAATTATCCATTTTCCTTCATCTTCTTTTCCTGAGGGTTAATAGAATGAATTATATCCATACTAGAGTAGATTTTCCTAATTTAGCAAGAATAGCTAGCATGAATATCTGCGACTGCTGCCCTGCTTTGTACATTTTCAAGACAACGTTTAGTCTTCTCTTGGCCATGCTATTTAAGATTATAGACCTCTACCTGGCTTGTTTCAACACAGCTTCATAGAAGCAGCATCTTAGCTATCTTCACTAATGAATGTACTTGACATCTGTCTAGATTCATTGCACCAGAGACAAAGAAAGACCGTTATATCATTCTATCCAATCTTTTGTATATGTGTTCATATAAATTACGGAGATACTGCTTGTCAGGAAATCTTCAAGTTACACTTCATTCTCTTTCATTTTATTTTCTTTTGTCCATAGTCCATGCGCTGCAGAACTAGCTCTGTTCACAGGCATGGTATTAACATCCTTCCAGCTAAGGCCTTTGGGTCTAATCATGCAAAACCTTCCTACATACTTCTTACTCAGAGCTATCTTATTAAAAAAATGAGAATATTCTCATTGGAAGGATTGGTCTAAACATTTTAAATTAGTTCTTTTAGACAGTTTCCTGTTAATTAGAGAGGAAAGAGCTCCATCTAGCTGTTTGGTGGAGGCTGGTGTGAATTTGTGCCAAAAGAACACAGAAATACTAACAGAACAGAACGTAATCGGTTCTGACATCTCATAACTCTATTTTGAAAAAAACCCAAACACCTCTCTCCAGACACTTTATCAGTACTGTGTTAATAGCAAAGCAATACCAGCACTAATAAAGCCGCTTAAAGAAGATATTTGCTGAAAGCAAGAGGAATCTTTCCAATCACAAATGCACATAATTTTCTTTCATTTTAAGTAATAATTATCCCTAGAAGAAAACGTTCAATGAATTGGAGCAAAACAGTCCACAGCTAATTTTGTTTGTCGTCTTTTGTTGCATTACCTATTCTGCAATAAATAAACATCAACTGCACAGTGAATAGTTTTCAAATGATTCAGCAGAAGTTATTAATGATTCATTATTACCTCTATTGCAGCAGTGCTTGAAGGTCCAACTGGGGAGTTGAAACTCCACTGTACAAACAAATAAGGGCAGAGCTGGTTTGTTTGTGTGGATCCATGACTGGAGCTCATGCATACAAGCCCAGTCTGACTTGAAACTAGCAGGAGTGATGTTACCATGTAGCTATGGCAGCACAACTCAGCTTGTGTTATGCAAACCACCTGAGAAGCTGAATAAATAACAGGAAACATAGCTTGCACCAGACTCCGTGCCACCTCAGCTATTTCACAGGCCGTATCCAAGGTAGCTACTTCAAAGCATGTTCAGATATATCTGTACAACTCGCAGCATTATCTCTGGCTGCATTTATTCTGACAGATAATCACATTCACTGTTCAACAGCTGGAGCAACCGAGTATGTTATGAGTCTCCTCTATTCTGTAGCTGCTTTTTCTTCTGCTGGTGGTCATCATCATTGACACAGAAGAAACCAGGCAGAAATACATGTGCTTTGTACTTTGACATCTTAATGTGAATTCACTGCCATCAGCAGATTAAGCATGAACTGGAACAGGCAAAGTGTGGGCACATGTTCCGCTCTGCTCCCCCTCTTTGGGGTAATAAATTCATACACGTTAGTGGTGATAGTGTCGAAAGCTAACCCAGTAGCCTACTCATGTGCTCCTCTGCAATATTAGGGGAATAAAGTAGCAAATCAGGAAAGAGTGGCTCCTAACAAAACAGCCTTTGGAGGCAAAGCATATATTGTAGGCAGCGCACCATGTTAGTCTCAGAACTTGCAAGAAAATATTAGTGTAAATATTTAATAATAATATTAAATAAACTCTAATATGAGTTTATTCATTAATAAACTCTATTTTAGAATATAGCTTCAACTGGTCTGACAGTCTGTCACTGCACCTTGTAAATAGCAGTTGACCAATCTCAAAGCACATAAACATACAGTTGTCATTATCAAAGTTTTCCAGAGCATTAAGAATGGCACTCACTTCCCCCTCTCCCCTCCCAAGTATTTATATACACACAAATTGCTGTAGATAGTGAAATAACAAAGTACCTGTGAATGCGTGGGGTGTCCCTGCACATGGCGGGGGGTTGGACCTGAATTATTTTAAGGTCCTTTCCAACCCAAACCATTCTATGGTTCTTATAATTCTATGCAAGAGTTGTAACACTGAGACATAGGAAGACACAGGCAGTATGACAGGATGTTCCTAATAGCACAAGAAGGCAGACGTAGCAAGGAATAGTCATCTGCTAACAAGAAATACTTTTAGAGAAAAGAGTTTTCTAAGCTTCAACACAGTAAGATTCATTTCAGATTTGTGAAGGAGCTGAGGATGGTGAGTGATTGAGAGATAACATCTGTCTTCTACAACATGAAGAAAACTTATAGAACTCAACCACAGAAATTTCATGGGAGGTCTCAAACAGTTCTAATGACTTGGCTTATTTGCCTCTGAAAAAACACAAGAAGAATGATCAAGTCTTCGTCTGGTCCTCAGTAAACTTTAAGCATATTACAGAAAATTAAGTTTTTCATTCAGCTTGTCCATATTCCAAAAAATTCAGGTTAAACTTTGCTCCTAAAGTTGATTTCCAACAACAGAGCTATCTTACACTCCTCTTCAGTATATGAATTCTTTATTTCCCTTCTCACAATGAGTGGGAACCTTCCAAGATTAAGAACTATGGTACAAAAAAGAGATTAACAAAAGGTTGTTTAAACCACTCCAGAAGATTTTAAGGTCCTTCTATTTAGACAGTCTGTAAGGAAATAGTATCTTTCTCAGGCTCTCTGTCCTGGCCACTTCTCCATCCAGTGAAAGCACAATGCAATCTGTTTTTGTGTGAGAGGGTAGGAGTGTTCACACTAGATGTCAGACAGAGCTTTACATAAAGTTTTACACTAAAGAGTTTTCTGCTTCTTCCTGAAGCAACTAAGGTATAGAAAATGTACACAGGGATAATACAAATGATCTTACTGTCATTTTGGAAAAGGCTTGAAATTGCTAAGAAGCATATGGTAGTTTATATGCGAATTCTCCCTTGGTGGTATTCATATGCTTCATGTGGGACAAAAAAAATGGAATTTAAACCATAAAAAACCCATCCTGGCTTATATGAGGTGGGTTTCCATGGCATCTGGATGCCATAGGGATAAATTATATCCACTTTGGTGCTTTCTAATATACATTCAGAAGAGCACCAGTGTTATTCTAGCTCCCATATATATCCTGTTCAAAGTGTGAATGGCAATCCTATGAAGAATGCTGCTACTGCTCCCCTCTGCCTCTGAAAACTGCAGCTGGGAAGAGGCTGCTCATCATACAAAACATGCCTGTACAACTCTTACAAGTCTCATTACTTGCAATTTATATGCAAGTGAAGGGTTATGAAATTGTTTCAAGAAAAGGAGCTGGCTTTCCTGAGCTAAACCAGAGCTACTTCTCATTTCCTGAACTCACTCACTCCTTGGCGATGTTGCTGAAATGGTTTAGGCAATGTCATATTTCTAGATAGTGGGTTTTGCTCTGGTACATGTCTTTTTATTCTGACCAGTATGCATGCAAAATAATGTCCTTAATAACAGTGTTACTTATTTCCTCTGCCACACACTTTTTTGCCACTGATTTCTAAGTTCTGTCTCATCATACAGTGTTTCCAGAACTGTTGTACTGATAGAAGGAGCTATTTAAAAGAAACTGTGGACAAACTTTTAACTCTCTTGTTAAGTTTCATTAGATTAATGCAAGTAAATATTTAAACTGTAAGTAAACCTGTAAACTGAGGACTTAGAGACTGAAACTAGCTTCCATTTTTATAGCTATTTCTAACGCTTCAAACAAATTGCACTAATCTTCATTAGTGTGATGCTGTATCTGGCAAGGATTTCAACTTCTAGTCTGAATGAAATGCATCTTGGCACGTGTTTGCCTTTGAAAGCAGATAGTCAGTACAGAAAGATAGACCAAGATGCAGTGTCTCTTGTAAAACTAGCAAAGTGTTATTATAACATAAATGACTGCAAATATACTGAAAAACAAGGACAACTTCAAATCTTTAATTCACAAATGATCAGGGTCATGATAAATTCTATGACAATTTTAAATCTTGATGAACTCTTATAAAAAGTTCAGCTCTTTGGAATGCATACTCATTTTTAATAAGGATACAAACCTTTATAGCCCTCTGCCTCATCCAAACAGTTACATGTAAGTGCAATAAAATCTTCAGATGGGAGTATCCCTTTAAGATGGCATTATACCCTCCCATCCCAAAAGTGTGTTTGGTTTGCAAGGAGCCCTTTGGCTTCATGGCAGTGATGTAAGGTTCTTATGCCCAACATATGCCACAGAGCAGACGGAGGTTGTGCGAGTCATGCTTACACACACCTGGGATGTATAGAAGGTCCAGAAATGCTAGGTAGGACAAGAGATATGGCAGACGGATGCCAGGTCTCAAAAAATGGAAGAAAGTTTTTGGATTATTTTGGCCTTTTAGTAGCCATGCATTCAAGCTTATCAGTCTACAGTGTATTGCTAACCATGTCTGCTTCCATGAGGTCCCTAACAGAATACCTTTGTAATACCAAGACTATCCCTGTCAAGAGCACAGCTGTACCCCTTCTCTTTTACATAGTCTCAAAAAAGACACAGCAGTTAACTAAGATACAATGCCTTCAAATTGTCTCATCAGTATTTTCCCTCCAGTCCTGCAAAATAGTGCTTCCTCCAAAGATGCCAGCACAGGAAATACTGCAAATGAGTACATCAAAATGACCTAAACCAGCTTGCATACCGAGTATGAACACAGCTAAGACAACCAAGGATTATTTGAGGAAGGCTTTTGTTTTATGTTCTGAGATGTATGTGCCTTGTTCAGTTACCTCCCTCAAGATTTCCACTCTTGGACTTTTTTCTTACCTTTGTTTCAAAACTAGAGCAGGTGAGGACTCTTCCCCTGTCAGATGTAGCTGGAAGAAGAGAGGATGATGGAACCAACCTCCTCTTTCCACCCAGAGACTTCACGGATAGGGGATAGCTCTTTGGTGTAGGAGACACAAGGGTGAAAGCATTTTCCACCTCTAGCCAAAATGAGTCCACAGTGGTACGGCAACTACAGATTCACTCAGAGGCATCAGGTAGGAAGAAGCACTCACATTTTTGCCTGCAATAGGAATACTCAGCCTCCCTCCTTGTGTATATCATAGCTATAAGGCTCGCACTAGCTCCCAGGTGGCCTCACTCACTGAGGAGGACCTCCTTTCCTTGCCTGCCCTCTCACTTCTAGCTCCTTTCCGTGGCCTGTCACTCATACCCATTTTCAAGAAGATCTGTATGAGCCTCACACCATTCCAAACAGTCCAGTGGCTAGGGCAGGCCTTAAGAGAAAAGAAGGCTTTTCAGGACATCTCCACCCATTGTGTTTTCCAGCAGCCACCTGGGGTGGCTTTCTGCCCAGCTCGCAGGTGTTTGCAGCCTCCTCCACTTGAGATTCTTTCCTCTCCTGATACAGTATAGAAAGGGGCTGCACCTGGCTTGGGTCTGCTGGTCTGACTCAAATCTAGGCATCGAAAGGAATTCAGGCATCAAAAAGTGAAGCACACAACTTCTGAGACCTTTTGGGGTCTCAGCATAGAAGTCTGGGAAGTACCATTTGATGAGACTCTTAGTAGTTTCAGTTTTCTTCCCCAGAATCTAAAGTTGCATCCTGACTTCCAGCTAGCAAAGAACAGAAATGTCCAAGTTATCCTCTAAATATTAACAGGCAGTTGAGAAGAGGAGGCCTTGCCAGTTACCACTATAACTTCTTGGACTGATTTTGCAGTATGTAATGTGTTATCAGCTTCATGCTGGCAGCTCCTGAAGAATGGACCCTGTTTGCCAGAAAGGCAATATATCAAAATGAACATAATATTTAAAACAATGGTAAAACATTTTCGACCTTGCCTATTTCTTTCTGAGGGCAATGACAGGCTCCAACCCCAGTCTGTCTTGCACTGGCTGTAACTTATCCAAACATATACTAACTTCATGTCCAATAAAAAATATCAGAGGTACAAACCATGATGCATGAATCATAGAATCATAGAATGGTTTGGGTTGGACAGGATCTTTGGGATAATCTAGTTGCAACCCATCTGCCATGGGCAGGGACACCTTCCACTGGACAACCAAGTACCTCAAAGTCCTGTCCAACCTGGCCTTGAACACTGCCAGGGATCTCTCAGCCACAACTTATCTGGGCATCCTGTGCTGATGCCTCACCACCCTCATAGTGAGGCAGCCCAAGACAGAGCTGACTTTCCGGGCTGCAAGCGCACGTTGCCATGTCATGATAAATTTATTGTCAACCAACAACCCCAAGTCCTTTTCCTGAGGGCTGCTCTCAATCCATTTTCTGCCCAGCCTGTATTTGTGCCTGGGACTACCCTGACCCAGGTGCAGGACCTTGCACTTGGCCTTGTTGAACTTCTCATGGGCCAGCCTCTCAAGCATATCAAGGTCCCTCTGGATGGCATTCTTTCCCTCCAGCATGTCAACCAGACCACACAGCTTGGTGTTGTCAGCAGGCTTGCTGAGGGTGCACTCTATCCCATTATCCATATCGCCGACAAAGACGTTAAACAGCACCAATCCCAATACCAACCCCTGAGGAATGCCATTTGTCACTAGTCTTTACTTCGACATGGAGCCGCAGACTGCAACTTTGTCTGCAACCATCCATCCAATTTCTTATCCACTGAGTGGTCCATCCTTCAAATCCGTGTCTCTCCAGTTTAGAGACAAGGATATTGTGCAGGACAGTTTCACATGCTTTGCACAAGTCTAGGTAGATGATGTCAGTTGCTCTTCCCTTATCCACCAACGCAATAACCTTGTTGTAGAGGGCCACCAAATTTGTCAGGCATTATTTGCCCTTAGTGAAGCCATGCTAGCTGTCACTAATTACTGCCTTATTTTTCACATATCTTAGCAAAGTTTCTAGGAGGATCTGCCCCATGACTTGCCAGGCCCAGAGGTGAAACTGATTGGTCTGTACTCCCCCAGGTCTTTCTTTATTCTGTTTTGAAAAATGGGAGCTATGTTTCCCCTTTTCCAGTCAGTGCGAACTTAACTGGACTGCCATGACTTCTCAAATATGGTGGAGAGCTGCTTAGCCCCTTCATCCACCAGTTCCCCCAGAACTCACTGATGCATCTCATCGGATCTCAGGGACTTGTGCAGCTTCATGTTCCTTAGATGATATCAAACCTGATCTTTCCCACAGTGGGCAGATTCTCCCAGTCCCTGCCTTTGCCTCTCTAGAGAGTGTATCAGGTTGGCAATCAGTTTTGTCCAACAAAATAAAAACTATCTAAAAATTAACTGGATGTGAGGAAATGGTAAAGAGATTTGTTTTTGAAGAAAGGATGACAGGTGGGAAAGTAGGAAGATTAACAGGGACAGTTATGGTCAGAGCAATGTCTGGAAAGTCCTAAGAGAGGAAAAGAAAACGTGCCTGACCAAATAGCCCAGCCTCACCTCCTCCTTATCATTGATCTTGCTAGAAACCTACTAGCAAAGCTGCTCAGCCAAATGAGATAGCCTGATTATCATACACCCTTCAAATAGATCTTTACTAATTTAGCTATTTTGTCTGAAATTATGTTGGAGCATCCATGTAAGCCACTCTTGCAGCTGACTGAAAAGACATATGTGTGTTCCCACTGCATGCAGTGACATGGGGTAGTAACCTTTTTCACTGGTGCATTCTGATCCAGAAAATGAGATGTGTCTTGAGGCCATCATGGATGCCTGATGGATACTGAAGGGAGTGCGATGCCCTACTATAACAGCCCAGGATGTGAAATCATGTCACCCAGAAACAAGTTTTCAAAAGATTCTCGAAAGATTGCTTAGTTCAGCCCTTTCACTCCTTCCCCTGCCCCTCTTCCGACCCCTCCAAAGTCTACCTTTGGCTGATGTTTTTCTAACCTACTCTTTAAAATCTCCAGGTGATCAAGATTTCAGGACTCTTCCAGTGCTTCTCTGGCTATACCATTACAGTGTATTTCCTAGTGTCTCTGTCTCTCCCTTACCACAGTTTAAGACCATTCCTTCTTGCTTTTTTAGCTGTCAGCTTGGAAAATAAATAAGCATAGCTGCTTTTTAGATATTTGAAAACTATTAAATTTTTTCCTCCTTGTCTGCTCCTCTCTAGGCTAAACTACCTAGGTTCCTTCAATCTTTTCTCATGGGTTATGTTTTCTAGACCTCTGCTCATTCCTGTTGCGTTCATCCAGATTCCTTCCAACTGGTTCACACCTTTCCAGAAGTATAGTGCCAAAACCTGAACTTCCAATATCTGATGTTCAGGCTTGGTTTGTATGAATAATCTAAATTTGAATGATAAGCAGTATCTGAACCTAGTAAGTCAGTAAAATTTGCAGCATAATAAAGTTAGGTTCAAAAATGGAAATGGAAAATATGAGTTTGATTTTACTTTAAGCTATACAGAAGTTTCTGGGGTGTGTCTGGAATACTGGTCTGTGTGTTTGTGTATATATATATACATGTACGCTTTTCTACCAATTAGTACAAATATCTAGAACTGAGGACATAGCTGCTGTTATTCTTTCTGTAATCGATCTGGATCTATAAATAAATGTTTGAAAAGATGAAAGATTAACTTTACAGCAACAAAAACCTTGGCAGGTCTCACTGATTGTTCACATATGTAATTATATTCAAAAGGACAGTTTCCATTACTGCTGTCTGAAAGAAATAATCTGTAAGCTATCATACTGTTTTCCTCCCAATACACTTGTTTTCTCTCTCTGGAGAAAAAAAAATCCCCAATTAAATAGATGGTTTTGTTTTGGTTAAAATTTTCATTTCTTCCTGTTAGGAGTGATATTAAGAATCAAAATTCAAATTTTCTCCTTCTGAACTTTAGGAAGCAATGACACCTCTGTGAACAGTCAAGGAATAATGGAAGGACTGAAAGCTATCTTTTCACTAGCTAACATGCTTGCCACTATCAAAAAAGTAAATACATAATGGGTGTGCAGGACTATGTGTACTCTTCGTTTCACGTGTAGTGGGTGGAAATTCTCAATTACAAAATTACTGAAATTACATCAGGCTGTAACAGTTTGTTCCTTTCACAATTTGTTTTATGAAGTTCTCATTCCTGCGTGTGTGCTCCTTATAGAATGTCAGTCTTGTTTGTTAAAGTGTGCTGTTTATGTAATGAATACAGTTTCTCTGTGTATCATTTTGGTTTTGTGGAATAAATTGCTACGCAATAATGTTTTATAGCTCTGTAATAGCCACTCATCCTTTGAAGGCTCTTAAGGCTGTGGCTGCACTCCACAATCCAGTGCCAACTTCAGGTATATGATCTATCATCAACTGATTCTCAAGAGCCAGTTTTCTAGGGAGCTAGCAAGCTAGAAAATTAGAAAGCAAGTTTGCTTTCTGAACAGCGGACCACTGTGCAGCATAGACATACTCTTGCAATGAAAATCTCCCCTGGAAATTGGTGCAGGTGGTATACAGCAATCCTAGAAACAGTATGTCTGAAATGCTCTCAGGCACAAGATACGTACCTCTATATACACAGTTACATTGGAATTACACACACACCTCAACATGAAACTAAAGTATAAAAGTCACTACAAACAGATTCAGAGTGGAAAACAAATTAATGAGGTTTGGGGGAAGGGATATGAGGGAAAAATGCCTTCAGTACCAGATTTCTTGCTACTGGTTCTCTCTCTTAGAAGAGAGTCAACAATGTTTATAGGATCATTGTTCTTAAGAAGAAATGCAGATTCTGAGTCTTCATTTACTGCAATATTTTCAATCTGGAAAGAGAAGAAGGGAAACAAATCTAAACTGGGCTGAAAACTTCAAGTAATAAAGGTATTTAATCAGCACTACAGCTTGTGCTTAGAGATAATTCTCATTTGTTGTTATGATTACACATTATACAGCGTAGCATGGCTATCATCAAGGTAAATTTAAGGAATAAGAGCGGAAATTGCATTTATGGTAAGACAACTAACTTCTCTACACATATATAACCCACTGATAACTGACCTTCAGTAATGGAAGAAGAAAAGATCATGTTTTGCTTAAATTGCTTCAGACCTTATTTGAAGGAAGCAATCCAAAAAAAAAAACCAGACACCCTTCAGATTTTTCATGCATTTCACTACTTTTATTTTTTGATGACTTCACCCAAACCCATTATCAGAATTCTTCAGGGTAGAGGGAGGGGATCAGAAACATTTCAAGGAAAAGGCAGCCAAAAATTATGTTGAATAAAGGAAACATCAACCCTTTCAAAACTGAGTATTTGGACCCTGTGAATAGTCTTCATTTTCTGAAGAAAAGAATCAAAACTAGAAAATAGACTTGATAAAGGTCATCCTCATATGAATAAGGAGGTGTCATTTATGGGTTAAAGTAAGCTTCTAACATTACTGGCCTTGAAGGTGCCAGATATTGCTAGGAAATGCAAGTTCCAGATGCCAACCTGAGGATAAATGTGCTCAAACTGGTGTTTTTATTGATCAGATAACATGTGTGATCACTAAGATTTAACTGAAATTGGCTGATATTAACCATAGTTTCTATGTAACTTCAGCTGCAAGCCATATGAACTTGAGTGGAGGCTCACGTGTCACGATTGACGTGCCTGTTAACTATTCATTCTGATGTCTATTTGCTAAACCTCATATGCAATTCCATTGATATTGCATCTTTGTCCTGGCACACATGCATGCATACTATACTTTAGTAAGCACAAACAACAAAACTAGCTAATTCCAATAAGAATATAATGATTATGTGGGATTATAGCACATCATTAACCCTTTAACAATAAAAACACAACAACCAAGTAACAAACAAAAAACAGTCACAAACATCCCAGTTTTATAGCCATTGCCTCTTAATCCACAAAACTTTCATGCCATGAGAGATTTTCCAAAGATATTGTAATTGAACTGATTTCTGAACAGTACAGCTCCACTGGTGAGCAGGAATTAGCAGCACAGACACCAAACCTGGGTTATAAGGGAGCTCCTGAGTGGCATGCAGGAGGGCAGGACTGGGGGTATTTGGAAATTATATCCTGACAAGCATCAGTGAGAGGCAGCAGCTCCCTGCTCTTGGGAGAGAGAAAGAAGCATCTTGCTTTCTGTAAGAATCCCAGGGAAACTTCAAGGGGTTTAGATGATGCATATAAAGCTTGGCATGCTGTGGACCACTGGTGTGAAGGAGAAATATCTGACTTCTGAGTTGCCGTCTCAGGTTCCCAGCCAGGTGCTCCAGCATGGTGCCGTTATCTGGTACTTTGCAAAGGCAGACAAACAGGATTTCTAAAGGCACCGGGACATTACTGTGATCAGTTGCACTATGGATATCCTCCCATGCTACATGCAAGACTATTTCATGCGTGCATTTTGACAGTTTCATGCACAGATGAGACGCCTAATAACCACATGTACATAGGTGCAAACTTACAGCTTGCACACAAAGCTTCATGAAGGGGAATACACCTTAGGAAATATGGGCCTAAGATTATGCAGAGAACCTCTAAATGAGTTCTTGCAATGTATGCTGGAATAATTTAAGAGGCTATTACTCTCAGCTGCCTGCCCACACAGCCAGAAGTTACTGCCTAAAAGCTAAGACTTATTGCAGTTTCACTCAATACACCAGGCTATGACCTCTGTAGCTGAAAGAAGGGTATATCATCCTTTCTGCTGCCTCTGCTGCTGGGGTAGTAATGTCTGGCAGAAAAATGGAGCAGGTATTTTAAATCATTCCCACACAAATAACTGAAGTTCATCTTGGGTACTCTCAGTAAGGCCAAACTAGAAGACCAATGTCCTCACGGTTATTTGCTGACCTACACCCTTGCCTATGGAGTCTTCCTATCAATTCATCCAATAAAATCTTTAACACTGATAGATGTATTAAAATGGGAACTAAAATTCATGCATTCTGTAATTAGACAGGAGAGGAAAAGCAGGTAACAATAGATGAATCATGTATCAAGCATTAAAGGGAAACTCATTTTCTGGTGAGTCTTCCAGCTTTCACATTCCTTTGGAACATTCAACACATCTCTCTTTCCAACAGTGGAGTTTTAAATAAAAAAATACTCTAAAATAGACCCAGAACCTCAGGAGATAAGGCAGACATAACATAGGTCCCATTTACATGCCCCTGATTGTACTCAGTTCTGTAGTTCATGCTTCTTATCTCTGTTAGTGTAACTGCAAATTAGCACAATATGTTCTTTAACCAACCATGTCAGCAGACCCCACAGTGCTTGCCAAATAATTATCTTCAAACTTCAAAGTCACCCTTGGAGGCTTTTATGTATAGCACTGTATCTTTTAAAAATAAAATTTTTATATATTCTGAACCTCAGCAATCATTAATCACCAGCTGATAGAGTTAAAGAACATTCTCGTGTGAATGTACGCACCAAAATAGCTTGCTTTGCAGAAACAGGGTGATGCCTAGATGAAAATGAGAGTTGAGAGCATTATTTTTCATTCAAGATACTGTCAGAGGAAAGAAAGAGCTTTTTTCTGAGAGAGACAGTTGACAGACAGAAGCCACACCTCAAAACATAGGCAACACACAAAACACAGGCAACATAGAAGGCTGGTCATAACTGATACAGAGGTAACGTAACAGTAATGGTGCTAAAATAAAAAGAACAATTTAATTTGGCACAAACCAAGAATTATTCCTGATATTTCTTAGTAAAACAAGGGGAAACCTTGAGAAAAGTCTTCAAAGTTGCGTTAAACATTTAATTTGACTCAATTTTCTCTTAGATGCAGGTAATAAATGTGAAGAAAATGATGAGTTGGAGTCGCAACAGTGGCAGGAGTCTGCAGGAAGGAAATTCAACAGTTATTAGGGCATGTATCATGTGGTAGGACAGGTAGCTAGACCCCAGATACACTGCAGCCCAAATGCATACCAATACAAGTAGGTTAGAGAGTCAAAACTGCATGGTTTTTATCAAAAGGTCACCTGCCTTGTGCCAGGTATTCAAGATGTTTCTGTCACACAAGGGTGATGTAGCTCCAGATGACCTCAGCCCAAGAAGGAAAATTAATACCTGCAGGAAGTCCCCAAGCACCTCCACTTCCATGAGATTTGCCTCAACCAAAATGAAACCACACAAACTAAACCAAAGCTTTACTGATTATCCTTTTTGGTTTTGTTCGCTGCTGAATTTTGACCTGACTTGAGCAGCATTCCCAGGACAATTGCACCCACATGTGCAATGAAAGATAATTCAATCTACGGAGTCTGAAGATAAGCACTGTCAGAATGAGGATGGAGAGGGAGTGGGGCAGGTACCGTCTGATGGAGGAACAAATGTGTGATTTATTGCTTAAGCCCTCACTTGGGCAGAAGCACATGGAGATCTGATGGACAGCAGCCAGCAAGCACTGAAGGTGACAGTTTATGTTGAGGATGTGGCCCTGGCATGAAGTGCACAAGGGAAGGCTCTTTGCATGGTGTGTTGCTGGAGGATACTCCCAATGGCAAGTAAAATATCTGGTTCCCCTATCCAATTCCTTTCAAATTCATGGCAATAAGGATCCCATAGCAGTTTGTCCTGTTTCCAGAAATGTCCTGCACTGCCATGAATAATGTCTGGCCCTTGGTGACAAGCAAGACAACTGAGCAAAGCCTGAAGCATGAGTAAGATCTGTGCTCCCCAGGACTGTTACACATAACCGGCTCACCAGTTGCCTTTGCTTAGGTAAATGTCACAAGTGCTAAATAAAGGCTGTGACTAATTGATTTCTACTGGGAAGGAATGAGGAAAAACAATTGTTTTGTTGTTGTTTTTATTTTTAATGCATCCAATTACTGTAGACTAGCAACAGTTGCCAGGACAAGCTGTTCCAGTTTCATTCCCAGTGCCAGGGAAACAGGCCATTTTAAGGAGTGGTTCATAGAGGCAAGGAAACAGAAATACCCAAAAAGCTGAAGTGTCAATATACAGTAAAGCATGTTTAAGAAAGCTGGCAAACTACTTGGGATAAAAGCTCCTGAGGGGGGCTGCTGAGGTGAATTATTGCAAATTTATTGTAGTTCTGATTTTGCAAACAGCATTTGAAAGCCCAGCAGAACATCAGCAGGACTTACCTAAAGTTATCTCCACAGAGATCTAGTTTGCTCTGCTCACAGCTAAATTGTTAAAGAGTTCTCACATCTATCCTGAATTTTCTCTGGGCATGGCCTAATAATTACTTTCTAAACCACAAACAATAGGAAATTATTTCATGTATGAGATTCAGCTGGAAAGCTCACAGCCCTCCTGGAACAACTTAGCTCCATGAAGTAACAAGAAAATTCCTGCTAAAGGAGGCCTGCTGCTGCATCCCACCTTCCCTGCTGCCTTTAGGGCTTAATTTGGAATTTATTTTCAACAGACCCTCTGTGTATGAAACAGGACTGGCACAGTACTGCCCCTAGTTTCTGGATGGAAAAGGTGGTTTGTATCCCAGAGTACTCGCAGCAGAAACATTTTATCCATAGCTAGAGATGAGTTTAGTCATAATAATCATGAATATGTATTAATTATGAATAATAATGTTGGCTAATATATCTAGACAGGATATTATTACTTCTTGACTTCAGAATAGCTGTCTCAGGCCAAATTTCTCTTTTCTAAGGTTTGAAAAGTTATTTAGGCAAACTTGTACTACTAATGTAAGCAACCATGTATGTATCTCAATAACTTTTTAGATTCAGCAAAAGTTGAATGAGTCAGCCAGGTTATAATTCTTTAAAAAAAAGCCACAGATTATTAGCTGTATTGTCAGCTCCAAGTGTTTCAGAAACCAGCCTCCTCTCTTCATATTTTCAACTAGAAATCCCCCACCCTTCTGGCTCCTTGATGTCTGTTTGGCATCGAAACAGAGCCCTTCCACAAGGCAAAGGCAGACAAAACCAATGAAATGAAATTGCCTTGTGAAAATTTGTTTTGAGTCATTTTTTTGTGAAATATTTCTATCCCACTGAAGTTACAGACGATTTGCTGTATATTCTTCTCCTTAAACACGGCTTACTGTTTAGCTACATCTTCCATGAGAGAGCACATAGTCTCCTATTAACAAGGATGAGATTGCATCTGTGGGACTGCAGTTCAGTTCATGAGGGCAAATTACATGCAATGAAGAAAGAAACCCCCAAACAGCCTAACTATAACTTCTGCAAGACTCTGCAGCAGAATATCTGAACTGAAACTTGTGGTCAGTTCCTACCTAAAATTGAGTCAGTTCAAAATAAGTATTTCTTGTAAATGTTTTCTCCTTCAAAAACCGTTTTTCTACCTGAAGCAGTTTTGAAAATGGATTAGTCATCTACCTGCCCCTCTAAGCTTTTTGTCTAAATTAGATAAATTCTTTATGGTCAAGAACCCTATTTGTTCTGTGTAGTAGAACCCTATTTGTTCTGTGTAGAACACTTATGGTTCCCCATAATAGATGCTTAACCTTTGAGATGAACAAGTGTAGATAACTTAAATTCTGAACAAAAACCCCTCCAACAAGATGGAACTATTCCTTTTTTCACATGATGGCATATGCCAGCTAATTAGCCACATGGGACACTGAACACTGCAGGAGACACAGATGGCAATTTGGGTCCTACAGCAATGGAACAGCACATTGTTTGTTGGCAGAGTATATTGCCATTTTTGTGCTGAAGTCTGCAGAGTAATCATAGCAGCTCTTGGTCTTCATAGTTACAGCTTCTCTCAGAATGGATTCTCATGAACTCATTTATTATTACTTTCTTAAAAAATTCAGCTTCACAATAACAAAAAATAAATACACTACAACTGCATAAGATGTAATGGAAAATTTGAGAACTCTTAAATTTGTGGATCTGCACAGGTACTTTGGCTACATCCGCTCTCTCTTTTGCAAAGAGATGCACAATTTACTTTCCTCGCCCTTTTATCCCATGACTATGTAAAGGACAGGGCATGTGGAATAGAGGTACTCTCCAACTATGACACCAGATTAGATCATCAGGAAACCATGCTGCAGGTTACACTATGACAAACACCAACGCAGATTACCTATTTATTTCTTGATAGTATTGCAAAATAATAATGAACATTTACTTCACATCTTTTGGGCCAATTTCTCTAATCTCCATTATCAATTAACTAATTTCTAAATATTCAGGAGCCTCAGAGAAAGAGACTATCCTTATACTGAATCTGTCATGCCTAAACCAACAGTTTTTGACACATTTCAAGCTTGTTTGAAAAATCATCGTAGTCCTTGGCACCATCCCAAGGCTCTGTTGGTGACTTGGCACCCCTGTCGATTGGTCATCATCACTCTGGTAGGGAACACTGGGAGAGATCAGCCCTATGCTCATCCTGGTATAGGTTTTAAATGCTGACCTCATTTATGCCAGGCATAGTGGAAAGCAGGAAAACTTACATTGCCTGGAAATATCCCTTGAAAAGTTCACATCCATTTTGAGAGCTAAAAAATGACTCAAGAATTTCTCCGCAGTAGGACATCCTTCTCCCGTTTGTTTCTGAGCCTCAATGCACTTTCAGGGGTTATAACTTTGCAGGGAAATGAAACAGAGCCATGGACCAGACACACTCCTGGTAGGCTTCTTCACATAATTTAGCTCCTCCCAGCCAATATTCAAGTATGATGCAGGGGAGACCATAGACAAAGGCCTGTTTCAAGTAGAAACAATGAGTAAGAACAGCTTATTTAGTTGAGAGAAGAAAGATTTTGGCCCTGTCATTTCACTGACACTTGCTTGGTGGACCAGAGAGCACACTGTACTCTCTTTTGGGTTTTTTTAGTAGCATACATATATCCTTCAGGACCTTCCCATTCCAGATATAACTGAGCAAATTTGATGGGAAGTAACACCCTTACCAATTTGTTCTAAGTGTACCAACAATAGACTGCATAATATCTTTAGGAAGATGGGCTAGTAGTTTGCCTGTTAGCAAAACAGAAAAATCCTTTTGCTTTCTGTCCCAGAGCCCTAGAAGAGTGCTTGCATTCCAAGCCTCAATCTGCTCCTGCCCCCAAACCAGACCATGCATCACTCCCTTCGATACCACTTCACACTTCTTTGCCAGGCTTCTCCATTCTGGAAATGCTTTTCCTCACAATCTCTTTCCATTACACCCCTGATATTCTTCCAGACCTTCTCTCATTTCCTGGCTATTTTCCCCAGGCCTCTACTCCTCCATACCTCCTCTCCTCTCATGTCCTTTCATCCTTTTATCTGGCTTCCCTTTTATTATTCTGGTAGACAGATTATTCCTGAGCCCAATGGTGCCAACAATTTCCCTTTGAGACTGCATTCCCCAAAATTTCCTCTTATTAAACCCTCACTCACAGGGTTCATAATACCAACTCTGAAGAGCTAGCACAATTGAGTATGATCAGAATCTTAGATTGCATTGCCACTGTACGACTGGAAGATATGCCCTAGGAAAGAAGAAACAGTGCGCTTTCTGCAGGAGACTCTATGCTTAACAACATCTGACACAGAAAAACAAGGTGCTGAAGCCAGACCTAGCACAACTCTATTGCTAGGCCCATAAAAAGAGGAAATGTTCTTAAATCTGCTTCAATGAGGTGTTTTTATGGCATGTTTGTTCCTGCAGCACAGAAAGCAAGCTAGTTTTCCTGGAGCTCTAAGCCATAAAAGGTTACCTGCCTCCTCCCACCAGAACCCAGAGAGTCACATAAATGGTTGATGAACGCATTCCAAATGCTGTGAAAGTAGTTTGGTTAAATATATTGAATTTGATGAACAGAACTCATTTTAAATGTGAGATAAACAGGTGCAAACACCACAGAAGTTTCACCTACTCGCACAGGTTTTGAATTAAGTACTCTTTAAGGGACACTTCACAGGACAGTAGATAAGTCTCTCAAGCAGTAGATTAGGTAGAAATCCATATTTGAAGACAGAAAGACAAGTGAAAAGATATTTGCAAATCACTTGCTACTTCTGGGAATTTCTAAGTGATAACAATCCTGAAGCGCTGTTACTAGAGCTTGAAACTTTGTGGACATAAATTTTAGGGTTTCGAAGTGTATGAAGGAGAAAAAAATATCTTCCCTGGATATGAAAAATTCCATGTCTAGAGGGGAAACTTCATTAATAATGAATTTTGTATTCTTACTATTACAGGGAAGAGATGTAGAAGGATGTACTCAGGACCTAACAGCCATTTAAAATTTCCAAGGGGAACATAGACGCTCTAGATAGTATATCTCACTCCCTTTAAACATGCAACTGCTTTTCAAATTCCAGAGGCCAAATATATTGGTTAAATGTCATATGCTTATAGATCCTGTTACCTATATTCAGCACCTCATTCTTCCCACCTCCCTTTCCTCCGTCAGTACTACTGAGTTTGTACGGTACATCCAGGACGCAGACCTCATTTCCCACTGGTGCTGAAAACAACTTGGAACACAATTAGCCTTGTCAAGTCCTTCACTGGTATGCCATATAGGGCTGCCAGCTTTCCAAGCAATTCAATAATCCCTAGAGCACTGCCACAGGGGCTGCGATTAACAGAGGTGTTTACATGTCTGAAAATGTACCAGGCTAAATATAGAAGCAATTTTCTTAGCATCCTGTGATGTTGGATTTGTTCTTTTCTCTTTCTTTCCGTTTGCCAGATTGACAAACAAAGCGTGTTTGCTTAATTCCTTCAACTGATATAGAAGATCAACAACAACAAAAGAACAACTTCACAGTTCTGTGGTGGTGGAGGAAAACAAATCCCAAACAAAATACTTTCTGTAGCAGCCCAAAAATAGAAAAACACCCAAGAGTGTTAGCAAATTGGTCTTTGAAGCACAAGGCACAATTCCAAACTGGGGTGTCCAAAGGGAGGGTCCAAAGATGGTGCTCAGTATGCCCACACAGACATTTTTGGTTAGACAGTAACGCTCTGCTGCCTCACAGGGAGGGGCGAGAGGCATACATACGTACCAGGAATGCTTCTGAGCTCTTGGTGTGATAAGGCAAATAGGAGACTCATATTTCTTTCCCTTTGGGTGCATCATGTGGGATAAAGACTTCCTTAGAAAAGAGTAGTGTCAAGAAACACTGCCTGAGGAGTTCTTGGAAGGCTGGCATCTCTAAAAGTGACACATATTTTTTGTGCTCTTTTCTGAAGGTTGGTTTACAGAAGCTTAGGACAGAGCCATTCTTCCTTCCACCCCTTCTAAGGTGACACATCTCTCAGGAGCCACAAATACAGTCTCTGCTGCTCAGCAAGAGGACAAATGAATCAGTTCAGCTGCTGGAGACCTGATCATTCCCACTGCCCGGCTGTTGTTTCGAATGATTCTCATTTGCCCTCCCTAAGGCAGATAACATCTAGTTACTAAACCAGTGCTAGCCCTGGTTTTGGTGGACATAATCCTCAGCCCAAGGCTAGTACCACTTGGGCTGAGGATTCATTACTGAGCTAGAGAGAGAAACTCAGCCAAATCATCTTCCATGTGGCTACCTGTTTAATGGTCACTGCTGGGCTGAAAGCAGCTCCTATAAACATCATGGCAGCTTTTTTTCCCCTTTAAGCTAGAGCTCTGAAACACTTAGAAAGCTTGTGCCTGCTTCATGGCATAGAATGGGTAGGGACAAGTTCATGCTCATCATGAGCTTCACACGGGTAAAAGAAGAAATCTCCTTGAATTAAAAGTGCATGCAGTGCGCACATCAGAACCTATGCACTTACACCATCCACAGATTCCTAAAATGAGCAAAAAGCCATGGGTAATATTAGCATGAGACAGTACCAGTCAAACCAGATGACAGTTGGATGAATTCTCAGTGCAACTCCATCCCAGCACAGGGTCTGGTGTGATGCAATTTAGATCACCTCTGAACTAGGGCTTCTTCAGAGCCTGCTGCTGAATAAACTGATTTTATCTACCCTGGGTCACTCTATCCAGACCTGGTTTAATCATGAGAACTCCTTGTTCCAGGATATGCCCCCATGTAGGGCATTTATGGATTCCTGTCAACTTTGCAACTTTGGGCTTATTTATACCAGGCAATGTAGCTTCATAGATCTTACACAAGTAAACAAGGTGGCTCTTTTACTGCTGTGCTTGTGAGGCTACGAAAAGGCTATGGACCTAGATTCTTCCAGAAAATAATGCAGATTGACCGAATGTCTTTATATGCTGCATTTTGCGTTTGACACTGAAAGCTGACTGAGAAGTAAATATAGTCACATGTCAGCAGGGTATAGGTCATTTCAGAATTGAATATTTCACAGTATTGAAGATCAGAGACTGCTCCTGTCAGCATAAAAATAATATCTGTGAGTTTCAGGTGGTAGGTAACCCCTACACAGATTCTGAAAGACATAGTCATCTTGGAAAACTGAAACGTTAAAGAGGGACAGAGGTGGCAGGTACTCCTTTTATCACAGAAATAAAGCAAAATTCAGGAAAGTAAAGTGAACAGCCTGGTTTTTTTTCCCATGAACTCATTGCTTCCAAATGTCCAAGGCTCAAACCCCAGAGTGCTTTAAATGATGCTACATGGGGCAAATTCCTAGTGAAATCAGTGTAAATTTTATTCCTTTAAATTATTAGTGGAAAGAGGACATATTTTACCTCCAAATCAAAATCCACTCTCTATCTGTTATAGTCATTACTTCATCTTTCCCCGAATCTCAGCACAATTGCTCACAGTATAATGTGATATAAAAAAAGATTATGTGAGGACTCTTTTACCCTGGGATATCATTAATAAAATGACTGCCTGACTTTCAGTTCCAGATTTCAGCATGGACAGTCATTCTTTTTAGCCCCAGGTGTTTATCAAACTTATCACAGACGGCCTAGTATCAGAAGGTGGTCCTGTCCTTTTAGGCTGAGAAAAACAGACACCTGTAGTTTTCTTTAGCAGAATTTGACAGAATGGCCAAGCTGTGAAGCAAAAGTACATCTTGGTACTCTACAAGTCAGTGTTTCTTCTGCTGTTTTTAGCCTCCCAAAGCCTGCTTCCTGGGTGGTAATAGTAAAGCATCAAACTCCAACAGGTTTGTTCCTGGTTCAACTCTCCATCAAAACGTTTGTCTTTCTAGCTAGTACCTGTGGATAGGAGACATGAACTTGTCCAGAAAGACTGGAGTAAATTAAGGTTGTGAAGATTCTTAAATATGCTGTAGGGAGATCTTACATTTTAACTGGCCAAGTTTGTAAAATGACTCCTTCATTCTGGCATCTTAACCCAGATTTCTGTCACTCAGCAGCTACTCCTTAAACAGAATGCTTCAACTGCCGGAAGGAGTCACCACTAGATGAACGCACAAGATCTAATTGTTCACTATGGTGTCCAGTGTAACCAGTTTTCCATCTCCCATATGAGCATATCTTCAAATGAGAGTTATTTTTATTTTGTCCCTCTTTCCTTTCTACAGGACTACGTATGGAGTGTGCCTGCTGACAGTCACTTTGGCATGGTTAAAATATGATGTAAGAGTCACGTCCATTCTGTTTGGCTGATCAACAGCTGACCTTCATACTGTGCATGAAGAGAGCTGAGGACATTGCTAAGAGATTGAAGACAGTCCCATGAAGAATATAATTTTCTGTTCTTTTTCTTTCATTCCCATAATTTTTCCTTCTTTCAGGCAGCTTAACAGATCTTTCTCATGGCTGTAACTTTTCTCTTTATCTATTATCCACATTTTGGATAGATTGTTAAGAGGACCATAGAGCCTTTCATCTGTCTCCAAAATCTGAAACCTATCTTTCATTTACTGAGTGCCAATCATAGGAATAATAGTTTGCCACCAAAAGATTTGATCCCCAAATACAATTGCTATATGAAAAACTCACTAAAGGTTTCACTTTAATGGGTGACCTATAAATGGTAGGCAGACAGCTCTGGAACGAAAACGTGGCTATTCAGCCTTTATGGCAAAGATCAGTAGCGCACAGCTGATGTGGAAATACTGAGGTAACTTAGCTTTCCTAGATGGAAGTGTAGCATAAAGGACTGGGAACTTAATCCTGTATTTATAACCCCTGGCTGAAGCTGTAGACATATGTTCTCTTCCAAATCCTTCTAGGTCAACTGAAGACAATATCAGCTCCTCTTCCCTCCCAGCTGTTTTGTTACCACAGTGCAGCCAGCATTAAGGGTATCTTCTCATACCTCCCTATCCAGGGCTGCCTTAAGAACTTGAATGTTTGCATATAGTACAGGCTTTCAAATGTCTTTGCCCTGACTTTTACACTTCTATGTAGCTAAAATCACCTGTGCGCCTTGTGACTCTATATCATATCTGCAGTTAATGAGGCAGGTCAGATTCAGTGCATATCTGATATATAACCACAGAAAGCAGGCACAGAAGGTCTGACACTTCCCAGAGTTCAGCTGGAAAATTCTATATTAAAGCATCTTTATAAGTAAATACGAACAGTAAAAATCACTACTCTGCTTATTTCAGTCTTGATGGAACTGAATTTAAACTGTAAAATCATCTTGATTGTCTGTCCCAGTGTTGCCAATTGGAGGAGGTAACTTTGCTATACTGGACCCCAGAATCATACCTCTCAGGCTAGTTTTGAGCTTACCTGGATATGAATGTGATTTCCCAATTTCTTTCTTCATGACTTGTTTTTCTCTAAAGCCACCCACACTTAGGGAAGTTGTATATTTAAGGCTATGATATATGAAGCTGAATGATTTGACCTATAAACCATATTCACTGGAGAAGCTCCTGGGAGAATGTGCTTTAAATATGATATTGTGTGAGAATTGGTATAACGACTGTGTGAGTTTCAGTCCCCTTTAGACTTTATTTCTGCTAAGGTCAGATTCCAGTGTATGATGTGTACTTGTTCGAAGTTCAGTGATTTATAAATAGCAAATGCTTTCAAGGTTTACCTTACTGATTTTGACCTTATCGAAATCCCTGTTGTATGCGCTGAACATAAAGAGCAAGCAACTTGACTCACAGTCCATCACAGTGTTCAGAAAGGGTGCTTTACTGAAAAGTTGACATGGCCACAGTTTGTTCTTGTCTAGTTTTTATCATTGAACAATAACCAAAACTGTGGGGGTATACATTTTTCAAGTACTTTGTGTTGTATAGAGATCAAACATTTGGTTCTCCACTTATTCCGAAATTGAAGTTATCCATAATGCAGTGTATTACTTTTTCTTGTTACTGCATGACTAGAAACTGCTGAGTATTTACAATATCATGGGAGATATATGTGAAATGATTAATAGCAGATAGTATAATTCATTTGGTATTCTTTTTAGGAATATAAGTAGAGCCAATTCTGTGTGAGAGCAGGTGCTGAAATACTTTTCTGGAGTGCTAGCAGTATGGCACTCAAGATCATTCTGATACAAAATTAGCTCTCCAAAAGCCATAAAATCTGCTTGAGGGAAATAGATGAAGATCTCTTTTTTTAGTTACACCATAACAAGCCATTACTGCCTTACCTGAAAAGCCAGCTACTTGTTTTATGTGGAAAGGTAATTTGTGCTCACCTTGCCCTCCAGACTGTGCACATAAACAAGAGTGTGCACCTTATTTTGTAATCATTATCATGTGCTCCTATCATGTGAATAATGGATTGCCTAAGTAGCAGATTTCTGGGAGTCACTAAGCTTCAGATGGCAGAGCATCACATGTGTGCAATTCTTTCTCTATAAATATCTTACTCATCAGGGCCTTAGAATATATGCCACATTTTAATGGTCCTTCTTCTATTCCTGGCCTAGTTTTCTAAGAAAGTTCCTTGTCTCTTCAGAGATTGCCTATATTGCCCTTCTCCCCCACCGAAACTTCCTAGTGGACTTAACCTTTTTCATGTATGCTTTGAGTTCTTCCATCTCTTCTGGTTAGGTTTTTCATCCTGTGTACCTGCTTAGCTGTAAGCTTCTTCAAAACTTAACTGTAAATATATTGGGGAGGTATGAGCTTTAACTGCTCTCCTGTTGAAACACACCAACTAGTAACAGAAAAATATTGCATGACATCATCCCTAGAAACGTCCCTGATTGATAAATTCTGGCTAGCTGTGCAGGGCCTGGGATTCCTGTAAGGGAATTTCCTAACCAATGCATGAAGTATCACGTAAGCCTGAGCCTAAGACTTTCTGTTTGCTGCAGAGCCTGGTCTTTTCCTCCACTGTCACCAGTTTAGCCTCATGTAAATTCCTTTACTAACATGAGTTGGCATTTAGAAGCATACCACCTTCTCTTGGAGATAAAGCTTTATGGGAACGAACTCAGAAGAGTTCCAGGCAGCGGTATAAATTATCCTTAAGAGTAGTAAGAAATATTTAGGCTGGACTCAGCTGTTGTCAGATTCTCCACCATCAGCTGAGCATCAGTAATCCTGTGTGTGTGTGTAATCTTACAAATGTGAGATAATTGGATTTAGTTGACCCTGCAGTAATAAAGAGTTAAGATTAGATGAATTATCTTGCATTTGCTGCAGACTAAGAATGTACAAAGGGAGCTACCACAGCCGCAGGTGTGCGGTAGTTTGCTAAGCTCTGGAAACTAAGTTCACTGTACGTCTGAGTCTGCTGTGGTAGCTCTCAAAAGCCACAGATACAGGGTTACCTCCTGTGGTACCAGCTGTCCCAACGGGGAAAAAAGAAAATAAGATTTAAAAAACATTAACAGAAAAATCAACCCTGAAGCAGATCTGAGCACGAGACCGAGCACACCACTGCACTGCCCTGCACAGGCAGGGGAGACACATCTGGGAGCAGTGGAGGGGCAAGCCAGGCCCTCACCCACCCAGCACAGACCTGCAGTTCCCAGGATGGTCACTGGAATCAGGCAGGACTATGGGGAGGGGAATGGACCGAGGTCAGGCTGGAACATCAAGTCAGCGAGGCTGGTTTGGATCAGCAAATTTGGGCACAGACACTCCAGCAGGCACCACAGGCCAGGGCCTGAGCACAGAAGTGGTCCCCGAGGTGCGGGAGGTCCCAAGGAAGCTGTTCACAGCCATTCCACCACTAATGGGCCCTAAATTGCTTAAATAAACATTTGCTAAAATAGCCATGCTTGGAAAGGTAGCAAACCCTCAATCTACTCTCTCTGTGTGGCCTGAAAGGTAAATGGAAACCATGAAACAAAATCTACATGGACCGCAGTGATGCAGCACGGGACAGGAGAAGGAGCTCCTGTATGTCCTTTCCCTGGCTGACTGCAGTCTCAGGTATTCAGGGAGAAAAGTTGAAAACAGATATACAAGGCATATAGGGACATCCACACTGCTGCAAACAATTCAGAATAAAATGGAAAAAACGTCTGGAGACTGTAATCTTGTATTTCTGGAATCCTGCAGAATGTGTCAGAGAAGCAGAGATATAGACTGGGTATCTCCAACAATTAGAGTGCACCCACAACAAATTGCATTTTCACCCTCTTAGCATCCTTTCTGGGTAACACAGGAAGCCTTCAGAGCTTTCATTGCACTTATTTTCTTAATATCTCCCACACACATTATCTTAAATGCTCTTTCTTTCAGTGGTAAATAGCATTTTAATCAGGAACATGTAAATTAGTTCTTGGTTCCATATTCCTATCTACACGTGAAATAAGAAATACAGGAGACCATACCAGTGAGACATGGTTCTGGTCTTTGCACTCTTAGCCTAACGGGAGACTGACCCCCATCTCCAGCACAAACTGGGACAGCTTGAAGTTCACAGTAACCTGAATTTGGCTCTACAAGGATGATGTACCCTAAAACCAGGATAATACATGCACTGGAGTAGGTGTCAGGGAGTCTCTTACACATACTATTTTCAAGTTCCTGGTTGACTTTGCTTCTTTTTTCCCTTTGGACCAGCACATATATGCAAAGCAACTGGAGTGAGACCAGGTTCCTTCCTCACCCCTTTTCTTATAAAGACCTGCAACACTCAGAGGTGCTGGAAAGTTACTCTTCTGTCAGCTAACTTTGAGTTGGCCTCAGCAGACAGCACCTCCATGTCTGCAAGCGGACGAGGAAGAAGGATTACTTCTGATGGGGTAACATGAAGATACCCTCTGTCTGTGGCACCCCCAGATTTTACCACGTACCAGCAGGCCAGAGCTCAGACGAAGGCTTTGGGTTGCTCTTCGCTTCTCCAGGCAGCCCTCACCATCTGCCTTGGGATGGTCAAAATGGTTCCTCGTTTCCTCTTGCAAAACAGCCCCACCTATCCCTGCTGCCGAGATGAGTTTGGGACTTGGCACCTGGCACAGCTGGCGGCCGAGCGCACACACCCTGGTGTGAAGGCTGCCAAAGGGCTCGCAGCCCAGCTGCAGCAGCCAGGCAGGCCCCATAGTCTGCCTAGACCTCTGCACAGCAAAGGTCTCTCTGAGCAGCTCGGGTTAACAGTGTAGGGTCCAGGAGAAACAACTGGGTCAGTGCAACGCACCTCCACGCTCTTTATAACCCTCTGGGATGCAGCAAGATAGCTGAAATCCCAAAGAGCACCTGCTTTTAAAGCTCTATATTCTATTAGCAAATGGGCTATTAATTATACCCCAGTGACTAGTTATAGCAGCAGTATCGAGTCTCTCTATCAAAAGTAATAAAAATAACCTAATCACTTCTCTGTTTTTCCCACTCAGAAAACTGCTGTGCATTAAACTCAATCCATCACACAAAAGATTTCATTTTGTTTCTGCATTTCAGCCCTAAAAGGAGGCTGTCAAGCTTTTATGATAAAAAAAATAACTACCTCCTTCAACAGTGGTCTCACTTAAATGGTGCTTTTAAAGAGCCATCTTGGGTGTATTTTCCTTTTCTTTCACCCTGACAAGAAGAAATGAAACATTTCTCAGCCTACTATTTCCTCCCTCCTCCAATTTCACATTAAGAAAAAATAATAAAAGGCTGGTCATATTTATTATCTCTTTTATCTCTTACGGCTGGCTGTTCAGCCGGAATTTGCTACAAACCTAATCAAAGTCAGTATGGTTTTTGAGCTGTCTTAACTATGTCTTGGTGAGGTGACACCAAAACACAGTGTCAGTGTAACATATTTTATTAGAATTTTCAGTAATTGGTGTTTAAGATCAAGAAATGATTTTTTAATTTTTTTCTTTTTCTTTCATTTATATACTAACTGGGATTGGTAGCAACTCCCTCTAGGAAGCTAGGCTGGCACTTTCTATAATACTCTTAACAAGACTTCCCACTGTAGGATTTGTCATCATCCAACTACACGCATGAAAGACTTCAGAATGAGGCAAACACTGGATACTGAATTTCTGTGGAAAATTTGTCATGGCAAGGCCCAGCCACCCACAAGAGTGAGCGCGGGGAAAAGAGAGTCTTTTGTGCATTTTCTTAAATCTAGAGGTTCACAGAAAGCATTTAAATCTAAGGGGAGATTAGTGGCTTACACGTAAAAACTTCTGCTTTTTTCCAGCCAATATGGTCCAGTTATAAGGCTTTGAAAAACAGTGATTTCACCTCTTCTTTAGAAATCCATAGCCAATTGTCTAGAAATTCCACCCTTTCTTCACATGTTCCAGGTGGAAGCTGCAGAGGGCAGAGCAAGACTTCAGTTTTACCTGGGCAGAGCAGAAAAGGAGAGGCCAGGTCAGGGAAAGGACTCCCGGGAAGGGGTGGGAAGGGGGCTGCAGGCAGGGGGAAGAGGCAGCAGAAGGAAAGATCTGGGGAAGAAGGACAGGAAGAACAAGCCTGTGAAAGGAGATCTGGACCTGGCCAAAGACTGGAATGAGGTGGAAAGGTAGAAATGGGCAGATCGAAGAGTGAAGATTTTTGTTCCTGAAAAGCAGGAAACAAGAATGGTTAGGAAAAGAAATACAAAATGGGCAAACATCTTTGACATTCCTGGCCAGACTCAATTCTAACTGGACCTTGGCTTTCTTTCCTGACCTGATCCCTAGCTTCCCAGACAATGTCCCTGTATTCTTCCCAGGGCCAGGAAGAATACAGGGACATTGTCTGAGAAGCTAATAGAATTCAAATTCTATTTTAATAAATAAAATTATACGATCTTGGGGTGTCGGGGGGTCTGCAAGCCTACAAATTGACAACTTGGTGTTGCCTTGAGTAAGGAGTCACCAAGAGATGAGCTTCCACAAATCCTGAAGAAACATCAGGGAAGAAGTCTGAGAACATGAACAGGCTGTGAGAGGTGGGGAACTGGGAAAACAGTGAGAACTTTTTCAACCATTTGATATGAAAAATAATTCTTATTTTTTATTGCTGCTGTTGTTACAATCTGCTTTCCTCTCCTTTATTTATTTGTATGGGCTAAATCCAGATCTCTGTATCCACTCATAGTCTCAATGCCCTGTGAGTCAGGGAAGCGTTGGCCGGGAAGAGCTCGGTGATCTAACCCAGTGTTCCAGAAATTCGTATTCTCCGGTCATGTACCAACAGGCACACTTACGAAAATGAGAATTTTGAGTACATTAGCCTGGCATTTCATAGTAGCAAATCCAAAAAGCAATTTTCAGTATTATAAAATTATTTTTCCATCCTGCAGCCTGCGCTGCAGGGCAAATATACATACCTTTCCACAACCCTACTGATTTCAACAGAGGTTTTCCAGGGCACTAGAGTCAGCTCACATAAATCAAGCAGCAAGATCAAAGTCAGTGCTGGAGAGACTCAGACTATCAATTATGATGGAGTATAACAAATGGAAGACCCACTGACATTTCATTTTACATCACACATGTAATTGACAGGGCTCAGTGACACGACACTATCAAAAAGTGATGTGGTTGTTCTGAAAAGCACAGCTGCCTGATGATGTTTTCCTCTTGTGAGCTGTTACATCTAAAAGCCCTGAGATGCTTTCTGAGACATCGTTTCTTCTCTCAGCATAAAAAATAGTTTGTTTGTGGACTGCCCTTCTAATTAGAAAAGCAAGCCACAGATGTTCTTGAAAGAGAACTGAATTCCGTAACTAAGCCTCTACTCACTGAAAACATACCTCACTTGGAAAGCCTGCAGGAGAACTCTGCCACAGCTCAGCTGTTTATGAACAGCCCTCCATTCACTCCTGTCTCTGGGACCAGATGTGACAACAATACCACAGGCTGCTTGTTGTTTTCCACTTGCCTTTTGTTCCTGTGCTCCCAAGGTCCTCTCTCACCACTTTTGAAGATCAAATCTGTGCGCAGCTCTACCCTGGGCCACACTAAGTTATCCTCACAGCATTGGGAAGTGCCTCATCTCACAATTAATCCTTTTTTTTTTGTTAATTTCAGAGCAAGATACAATTAATGTGTTGAGTTTTTACAAGATGGCTGTCAATTAATCTCGCATTCTGAAATGCCCAGTCTGTTTGAAGTGCATTATAGTCATTTCAAAGAAATAATGGCAGTGGCAAATTCAGGCCTAAAAAGAACATATGTTTAACACAGATGGTATGTATTCAAACACTTGTACAGTTGAATCCACTTTTAGAGTCTACAAATATAGCCACCTTTTACATATAGTGTAAGAAAGTCAGATTCCCAGATTTTCATTTGCACATCAAAACAGTTATATTATAACCAGGCGTCATGCATACAATGAAATTGTTCTGTTTAAAAACAAAACCAGATTGCTATAATGGGATTCCATTGTATCTGTGAAATTAATCTGTCTTAATACTAAGGAATAGCATCTGTTTTTAATGGAACAAAAATACCTCAGCCAATATAGCAAATAACACTGTAAAGTTTCCAGACTTTCCACAGAAGGGATTCCTTGGTAAAGGTGACTTAGGCTTCCCGTGTTTCCACATTGAAGACTGTGATTCAGACATTTCCTAGGAGGGAATAATTGGATTGGCTTTGTGTCAGCAAAATGCTATGTTAAAAAAAAATACAGAAAAAAAAACCCTATACAAAGAAAACTTTCATTTTAAGTGGCAAAGTTGAAGGGCTCATGAAATACAGCACAGCAAACTAGATACTGAAAGAACGTCTCCTCTGCTTCCTTCTTAATACCTTTTACAAAATCCTTTTCTATAACTGTGCCATAGGTCTTTGGTAACACAAACTATTCCTTGTTTTGAGCATGATTACAGATAAACATTTTGAAGCATATTTGTAACCCTAGGATGACATCAGTTCTCATCTGACCACAATCCATGCCATTTTCAGAAGAAAGGTTGCATCACAGTGAGCAGTAACCAGCTAGTAAGTTTGACAAACATTTTAATGAGATGAAAGATTAGGAATCTGTTCAGAACTTTTACAGTAATGTCTGTTGCTAAGAACAGTTCACCTGGTTTCCAATATAAGAAACCTTCTGATCTGGTTCCTACGCACACCGCGCAAGCAACTGAAGTTAGGTCCCTCAGTTAGGAAGCAGGAATACTGTGAC
Organism: Myiopsitta monachus; assembly: GCA_017639245.1. Taxonomy (NCBI): domain Eukaryota; kingdom Metazoa; phylum Chordata; class Aves; order Psittaciformes; family Psittacidae; genus Myiopsitta; species Myiopsitta monachus. Next base: position 37,693,295 of record CM029919.1, on the reverse strand, counting down.
CCTGCTTCTGCAAAAACTATCAGACGTAACATTGCTCTTCCCTGTTGCTCCACTGAAGTAAATTAGATTACGGCAATTGTCCTGTCGTGCACAAGTGTTTGCAGGATTGGAGACTGCTGATAGTGGCTGCAAAAAGTCCATCCTCAGCTTTGAGGATGGACGTCATTTAAAAGGACAAGTTAAAATTGCTTTAAATTAACAAACTGTTTTTACATGCTTTCATTTTAAATGAAATACACAATTGGCTTTCAAATAGACTGCACATCTTACAAACCAGCATCATTTCCTACTCCAGGCACTTGCAAAGATTTTAATGTTTTATGAGTGTGGAGTTATTTCTAAATGCTTTTGAGTGCTTGGGATATTTTCTTCCTGAAAATGGAAGTGAATTAAGCCATGTGTTCAAACAGGCAGCTCAAAGACATATTGAAACAATTTGTATCAAACAAAAGGCTCACAATGAAAGGAACAGCCAGTAAGAATAAAAACACAAACCATTTAAAAACAAAGCAAATGGAGCACACGTTTTATCATCACTATTATAAAATCAGAAGGAATTTAAATGAGACTTCCTATTACTACCCTTGTCCATGGTTTAACTAACCTCCCCTGTGACACTGATTTTACCTTCCCTTCTCTTCTTCCCCTTCTTCTATCCCCAAGCCTTTTTCTCTGGAGAGAAATGTTATGAGCTATACCACACAGGCACACTTATCCTGGATCTGGTTTCCTCCAGCCTCTTCACAAGCAATATAAACTAAATTGGAAAAAGGTCCCAGAATGAAAGTGTTCATACCAGTATGAAATCATTCAGATAAAGTTGCATCACATGGAAAATATTTTTTCTTGAGTAGACCAAACCTACATCTTGTTGATTCTTCTTCTGGAACTAGTTCCCTAGACTGGGTTTCACTTCACCTCCTTTTAGATGCTTGAAAGTCAGATACCAAAGTGCAAGCTTTTCAGTCTTACCTCCCTTTGTAGTTGATTAAAAACAAACAGTATGTCAGAGTACCAGCAGGTGTCCGCTAGTACCATCTTGAGCACCATTTTTAGATTATATGCCTCAGCTTCAGTAGAAGCCCGTCTGTATGTACATCTGTGAGGGTAGTGATAATGGCTAACTTGGAATTAACATCTCTATGGGAATCATAGAATCATAGAATAGTTAGGGTTGGAAAGGACCTTAAGATCATCTAGTTTAAAACAAATTCAGGAGAGTCTGGAGAGTATTCTAGAGGTTCATTCTAAAATAGGTGTCTAGGACTCGATTCAGCTGGTTCAGATGTACCTTTAGACAGAAGTGCCCAGCATCTATTTCAGATGCACGCAGGTATCTGAGACATCTGTGTGGGCCTGCAGGTATAATCCAGATCTGTTTGCCCTATTTGTTTCAGGAGTGGCAGCTGTAGGCCAGATGGCACAGCCTAGGGTGTCTCAACTGGCAGTAGATATCTCTGTTTAGACAGCTGAATCATGCTGCAAATAACTTGTCCGCTGAATTTCTCTCTGGATCCCATTGACTAAACCTCTGTTGACAGTAGCAGGAGCTTAGAAAAGTGGCCCGTATGCGACACCTACATACCATAACCACAATTTCGGCATCTTAGACTCAAACTGAATCCCACCTACCCTTCAGGGCGAGGTTCATTACATCCCTTAATTTGTTCTTGCGTGCTAAGATCATATTGACCATATGCCTGCGGATAATCGCTTTCCCTGTAGTCTCTGTATTTTTCCTGTCTTGACCACGGCACGCTGCTGCTTAAATGAGTTTGCCTTATCCTTCCCTTCAGTCATATCTCAGAAAACCTTTTTCCTCTCACTTCCTGTCCTGTGCATTCTTCAAATTTCAGCTCCAAATAGATCCTTCAAGAATGAAACAGAATCTGCATAGGTGTGAAATGGTGTCAGAAAACGAGCCCAGCCTCTTTAACTAGTCTAAGCCCAATGCTCATAGATGCAGAAGATGTGGTGAAGTCTGGCCTCTGGACAGCCAGTCTGCTACTGATATAAACGTGTGGCTTTTACAACGTCATGCCATCCAAAAGCATAGTAAACATTATTTTTTTTTTTGAGCTAAACTGTCTGAAGTAGATCACAATGTGAGGAAGAGGGGAAGAAGATGCTGCTGACCACTGTCTCGCGTGTGTCTTTGCTTAGGACTTTTCATGTAACTGCTATCCATCTTGCTTTCAAAACCTGTCCCTTCACTTTCTAACCCTAAAATAAGCAGATGCAGTTTTGCTGTTGCCTTGCCTTCTGGATGCTTTTCAACACCAGACTCTGCGTCTCTGTCACTATGCTTTCTCACCTGATGAAAATTATTCTTTCTTATTTTTATTCATTACTTGGTTTTGCAACTCTGACCTCCGCTCCACCACACACACAAATTAAAAATCACTAACCAATATACATAGTTCAAGTAGAAAGATATATGAAGTCGGTAAAGCATAAAAAGGCATTATTTCCTCTGTTCTTTCACCAAAACCCTGTTTCTTCCTTTTTTCTTTTTCAAAATCATGCATTAAGTTTCATGCTTCAGGCTTAATCTTGCAAACAGATACGCATATGAGAAAATTTAATCATATCACAGCTCTCATTTGAAATCAGGGATTCCTTATAGAATCATAAAATCTTTTAGGTTTGAAAAGACCATAAGATCATTCTTAAATAGGTTCACCTTCTTCTTAGTCTACAGAGTGATTTGTGTATTCTGAATGCAGTCCAGCACCTGCAAGATGTATCTTATAAAACTGTCATCAGTGAAAAGGACCTTTAGCTGAGCAAGAGCAGGTTAAAAAGAACACAAATTGAAATGCAATAGTTGTTATCTCTAATCAGCACGGATGCAAAGGAGTGAATTTTATTCTTTTTCCTAGCAGTTGGCAGTTTCACCTTATGACTTCATGTCTTATACAGTTCACAGAACAGAACGGCAGCTTTACGTGTGAAGTTATTGTAAATGTTATTCATAACAAGCTAATTTGTTGTTCTGTTAAACTGGAACTCTTGTTTCTCAAGGGCATTTACTCATTGTGATTGTGAACTGTTGCATTCACATTTTATGTTTGGTTAATCTAGTGAGCACTGTAACCCAACTTGTCCTCTTTGAGAGAGTGGTGTGATCATAACTCAGCCTCGAAGGGTGGAGTTACCATCTAAAGTCTCTCAGAAAAGGAAAACAGATGGTATTTACCCCGGCTAAAATCACTGATGCTATACCACTGAAGTTTGGCTCAGTTCCAAACAAGCCATGAAGAAAAGACTCCTGGCATAAAGAAAAAAAAGATACGAAACAAAACACCTCTTGCTGATAATTTTATGTGTGTGAATATACCAATGCAAAGCAAAAGGCAAAGAAGGTATAACAAATACCTCAAGAGGTTTTCTGTGATTTGAAACTGGCTGCACAAACTCTCTGCTGAGCAAAGCTATTTCCTAAGCAAAATCTCAAGTCCGTTAATGAAATCTACAGTCTTTACTCAGAAAAATGGGCCGCTGCTTCATGTCATTTAACTACATATAACTTAGCTTGCATGGCGCTGGGCCTGTATGCCATGTGAGTATGTTATAGAAACAAGAAGTGAAACAGAGGCATGAAGCCAGAACAAATGAGAGAGCAAGAACGACATGGCTGTGGAGCAGGGAGCTACACCAAAAGCTTAAGAATCAGATCCTAACACCAGTGAATAACCTGGATGAGAGTCTCCTCTGGCACTCCCTAATTTCAAATGGCTATTTTCTTTCTCTTTGTGAAGGGCTTTTTCAGTCCACTTCATCAGAAGTCACGCAGCAATGGCACATCTGCCAATATGGGTGGCCCTGTGTACTCTTTCACACCAGGAGCTGAGATTGTCTGCAGGGTGTTGGGAACCAGTAAGACAGACATGATTGTCCTCTCACACACTGAAAGCATGAAGTAACTGATTGCTAAATAACTAAGCATACTGAGTTTACTTTAAGCTGAAATAGTGAAGAATAGCTGGTATTCATTTAAGCCTAACTGGTTCTGAGCCCGAGGATTTGGCATTAAAGAAATCATAAATGTTTATATCCTGTGACAGACATTTCAGGAGTGTTCAGGCTGCACGTAGAAGTGAGCTAACTAACGCAGGCTAGCTGCTAAAGTTTAGAAATAACCTTCTTGCTCCTCACTCCCCCATCAGAGCCAAGGGCTTGACAAAGTCTTTTTGACTGCGCGTCTGGGCTCCAGCCGACAGCAGCACATTACACAAGCCTGAGTGTAACATAACTGGTTTCAGCTGACGTGCAGAGAAGTCCCTTGAAAATATGATTACCAATACTTTCTTTTCGCAGCTAAGGATAACAGAAGTGACAACGATTACATGATGTTAATGTGATATTTATAACCAGCCTATTAACTTAATCTAAGTAGCAGCCTCATGCATGCGGTTTGTGCACACTTTCAGCCTGTTTCCCAAGCTGGGGCTCAAGAACCTGATTCAGTTAGGGTGGGTTTGAAGTAAAGAATAAATTTATGCCTAAACTCACAGTTAATTCAAACCCAAGCATCCCGCACTCCCCCAGCTTGTCTTCAATGCACAGTGTAGATAGGAAGGAAGTTTATGCTCATTACCTAGTTAGACATGTTCAAACAGCACTGTGGGAGTATCTACTAACCTTCGGCCTTAAACAAGCTCTTTCTTCACTGTGTCCAGGTTCACTGTGACCTGGAGACGTTTTTCATGCTGCGACCATTCCTGTGTCTGTTAAAGTAGCAGGAGGGAACAATCCAGTCTTCATCAGTATAATTTTAGAGTGGTTTTGTGTGGAGTATGACCATTCTGTCTTTTCTAATCAGTATTAATTACCTAGCACTATATTCTGCCAAGCTGGATTTATTTGGTTAAATGCATGATCTTTTCCATCTGCCTGAGTTCACGTCCACTGGACTGTGCCCCACTGTCCAGCTGCATAGCTCTCCTGGCCTTTCAGTACTAAAAGGTTTCAAAGTCCAGGACAAAGTTGCACTTAGAACTTAATGAAATACATGTCAAGCAAAAGCAGATTTCATTTGTACAATCACCTGTTTTAGCTATAGTGTCTTTTAAGAAGGTGGTATACTTGCAGTAAGATTTTACAAGGACACAGGGTTTTTTCCATTCATTATACGGAAGATCCAGAGATCTTTTCCAGTCCTATGCTCCTTAACAAACAGATCTGTCTCCTTTGCTCCAGGATGAGGACTTTTTCTGTGACATCAGCATGGGCTCCTTCACTTTACTTGGCTTTTCTTTCTGGCATATATGACAAAACCTTGCAGATTCGTCAGTGCAGATACAGAATGAAGCACTGTTGAAGCCATTTGCCTTCCCAATTTCCAGGAAATTTCAGCTCTATTGGTTTTTGCTACTTAATTCTGCCACTCAGAGTGTTTCATGCAGGTAATATGTGTTCCCAGATAGCGTCTGGGTTTTTTTCCAGAAACTGCTTAGAGCCAAAGGCTCTGACAGAGGTGTGCTTTGTTTAGTATCTAGTGAAATGATCAGTGTTGTTTGCTTCTGGATAATAAAGCACAATGGTTTCAGTGGTGTATGCTAAGGGTTATTAAAGGTATAGCTAAATTAACTTGATAAGAGCTCTGATTTAATAGGACTGGCCCAAGCAATATGGATCTTGCAATTTTAGAAGTCAAGTCACTATGTTACTGCATTTGATAGTCATCGAGTTTCCACAGCTAATAAAAAAGTAACTTTATGTATCAGCTTTTGAGTTAACAAGCAATTTTATGGAATATGTAGGGATAACTTCATATTTTACCTATCAGTGTAGATGTGTCTCTTGGAGAAATATCTTTCTTTAGTACATTTCCAGACTGTCCCAAGTGTCCAAATTAGTTCAAGTCAGGTGGCCCAGCTTTGTGGGTTATCTCTTTGTCAGAGTGAAGATAGACACTTGCTATGTCTCAGTGGGCAGACTTTGGTTCATTTATTCTCTGTTCCTTTTTTAATTTGCCCATGTAAGTAATTTAAAACTTTGTCGATATTCTTTTTCCTATGAAACTCACACACTTTAGATACGCAAGCAAGTAGGCCCAAAGGGGTGCTAGGATCTTCCCTCCGGATCACATCAATACTGGGAAAGTCTTCAGGAAAATTTGTCAGTGTAGAGGTGCTGAATTTAAATGGCAAAAAAGTTCTTTGTTTTATGGTAGCTAGTCCGAGTCAGAGGTTAGAGCCACTCCTTACCTCTGCTGCAATTTACAGCACTGCCACACAGTAAAAGGCCACTGCCCGGCATTTCCTTTGTGCTGCTGTTTCACCTCCTTTTAATAACAATTAGATGCACAACTAGTACAAGTGTACAGGACTGCACAACAGGGAGACACAGAGCTCAGCTGGGAATGAGAGCCTGAACAGGAAAATACCTACTCTCAGAGTCTGCAGAAATAAAGGACTGAACCTTCTGAATGAGAGGAGGTACAAATGCATTAAAAATGCATCCACTCATTTACAAATGCATCCTTCAGGTAAGGTTCAGCCTATGTTAGTGAAATGAAGTAGGCAGTACGTGTGTTTTCATTTTATGTCTTTTGCTTGATGGCTTGTTTGTTTTCAGTCTGTGCCTATTTCCTTTATGTTGGATACCACATTCTATGCACTTTTGCATTACAAGGATACCCTTCTCTTTCCCACAAGATCTGACTTCAAAATTTGATTCAAAGCATGACACTGTGTGGCTGGATGTTAACTGCTACTCAGTGATTCTCTCAAATGTATGGGCTTACCCCATATGCTTTTCCACAAGTAACAACACTCGCTGAGATCAGAAGTTTTTTAGCTCTTCTTCTTTCTCCCATCTACCATTATCTTTGCTCACCACACATTGCCCGGTTCATCAATACCATGGACATCTGTACAACCTAGATTACAAGTCCAGAAAAATTTGAAGTCTCAGATGCACACATATGGATGGTTCAGAGCTGGAGAGCTCATTTTCTCTTAAGTACAGTGCACTGTCTCTTTTTTTTTCTTTTACCCTCAACTGGGTAGAGCTTAGCTTAATACCTGCATCTTAGAGCAGTTGAAACTACATGCACCTATCCTTGCACATCCGTGGATACCATATGCAACCTGGTCTAGTGGAAAGTGTTCCTACCCATGGTAGGAGAGTTGGAACCAGGTGATCATTAAGGTCCCTTCCAACCCGAACTGTTCAATGACTATGTGATTCTATGTACATACAAGTAAGAAACTAGAAGAGACTAATTCAGCACCTCTCCCACATATACACACATAATTAAGCAGCATTTAGGGAATTTGCATGATCCTCAGGGGTCTGGTTCAACCCCAGAAAGGTAGGTCAGGGCCAAAATAGGTAACTCTTTTCACAAGCCTGGTACAGAAGTTTTCCAAGGTAGAGTGGGGAACAACTGTAGAGCTCATAAGTCTGAAGGATCTGAAATCAGGGGAAAATCCCTGAGAAATGGTCTTAAATTACAATAGTTCCTATAGCTGCTGTGGGTTACACCCAGTGATGTGTCAGTCGCTGGAACACAGTCAGTAATAGAGTGAGCACACCTTTCCCTACTTCCCCTACTTTTTTATTTCTCAGAAGACTCAAGAGTCTCTTATTCTGAACCTCTAGTGCTAAGTTAATAAAAATGAAGATCAATGATTTACTACACATGCTAGATTTTACTTACTGGAGCAGTTAAAAATGCTGAGAGTGCAATTTCTCAGCCTGTAAGTTGAAGTAGCTGATGGGAAGGGGGTGAAGAAGCAGCAGTGCAAGCACAGAATACTGAAGGCATCATAACCCAGTGGAAAAGGTACAGCCCAGGGGTGTGGTGGAGGCATCACAGGCTATCAAAGTGTGGCATGTTTCCGTATGGGAACAATGCTCAGTGTCTTCCAATGCTTTTTTCCTAGAAAGCTGATGAAGAAAGGAGTCCTGGGTTGCACAACCTGGGCCTCAGTTCTGTAAGAAAAAGAAAATCAGGCTGAGGAAGGAATGACAACATTGTGCAATATCACTGTCCAAACCAAGTTTATGCTAGAAGGGTGAGATCAAAGTTGGAGGGTCTTCAAAGAGTGTTGTTATTTTTCAGAGTGCTATATGACAGGACAAGAAGTAATGCGTTTAAACTAAAACGGAGGAAGTTTAGGTTAGATATAAAGAAGAAGTTCTTTAACGTGAGAGTGGTGAGGCACTGGAACAGGCTACCCAAAGTAGTGGTAAATGCTCCATCCCTGGCAATGTTCAAGGCCAGGTTGGATGGAGTCTTGGGTGACATGGTCCAGTCTGAGGCATCCCTGCCATGGCAGGGGTTGGAATTAGATGATCTTAAGGTTCTTTCCAACCCTAACTATTCTGTGATTCTCGGTTCCTGAGTCTGGTTTGCTCTATTGCCATGGTCCCTGCCCTACATTTAACTAGGAACCAGAGCTTCCACAGCTAACAAGGAGAATTATCTTAGTAATTTGTGGCTCAGAAAGGCTGTGGAACCAGCACTGCTGTATAAAGCAGTGGGTCTATGGGATTCCACTGGCTATAGACATCAGATAGTGCTTCTGAACCTGAAACAAATTTCTATGAATGATGGTTCTGTCCAGGTTCAAGAGTCTTTGAGATATACAGGCTTTTATATTTCATAATGTACCCAGTGAGAAGCAATTAAAAATGACAGGGTAGATGTTTCACAGAATTGGAAGCCATGAGAACAGGTAATACTGAAGTAGATATTGAAGGTACTGCAGGATATTAGCACAATTTGTAGTTCACTGAGGTTGGAAGGCACCCCAGGGAGTCACCTTGTCCATGTGTTAGCTGCATTGTGGGAACTATCTACCTTAGGAATATTTAGGAGAAAGGCCTCACTTTTTTAGGTGGTGGTGACAAGTGGATGACATTAGGCATTTTTCATGGGAGTATGAAAAAGTGCAAGTAGTTGGGTGAAGTGTTAGGTAAATTAACTACAGAGACCTTAAAGTATCCGTAGAAAGTGATGGTAAGAGAGTTGCCATGCCAGAGCTTTTTTTGATGGACAAGCAAATATTCACTGCTATTTAGAATATTTATGTTTGCCTGTATATTAATCATCATTATTGGGTTAAACTTATTTGACCTCAGTACTGCTACTAATCAGCATTATATTTTATCAATCTTAAAATTGGCATTTTTTAAATGTATGAACTAATTGGCAACACTATAAACTGGAATTGTATATCTAGAGTGAGAAATGCTTTGAAAAAGTACAGGAGGAAATGCTTCAAAACTAGTTCTTGAATGTTAAATTTAAAACCATGATTGAGCCATAAGGAAATATTCGAAGGATTAAAAAGAAGGGGGAAAAAAAAAAAAGATGCCGGGTGATAAAGAAATCCTCAAAATTAATATTTAGAACCTGGGAAGGAAAGAAAAATGGCAGCGATGATATATTTTAACTTTCAAAAGGGAGGAGATAGTGGAAGCGAAAGGAGTCAGTGGAATCTCACGAGTCACAGTGAGTGACCAATGAAATTTGAAATGAAAAGACAGCTTTGAAAAAGGAACAAATTAGAAACAAAGTATGCTCTGTAAGTCATGATCAGGTCCATTACAGGACACTGGTGGTGAACTGTAGTGATGGAAAAAAACCAACAACTCTTAATTTGGTTCTTTCTTCCATATTTGAGAAGTGTTGGACTATTCTGTTGACAAATTTGCCATTCATAGTAAAAAATGAGCAACAGACTCTGCTATATTTAAACGCTTTTGAGTCAGTATCGTCTATGCTGATTTATGCCAGTGGCCAAGATGCAAGGGTCTGTGTTACTGTCCCCAGCCAGGATTTAGCACCAGATAAATTGGATGGGAATAGCATCACAAGTTGCAGTGAGTCCAAAGGAGGTCATAGAATCATAGAATAGTTAGGGTTGGAAAGGACCTTAAGATCATCTAGTTCTAACCCCCCTGCCATGGGCAGGGACACCTCACACTAAACCATGCCACCCAAGGCTATGTCCAACCTGGCCTTGAACACCACCAGAGATGGAACATTCACAACTTCCCTGGGCATCACATTCTACTGCCTCACCACCCTTACAGTAAGGAACTTCTTCCTTATATCCAATCTATACTTTCCCTGTTTAAGTTTGAACCCATTACCCCTTGTCCTATCACTACAGTCCCTAAGGAAGAGTCCCTCCCCAGCATCCCTATAGGCCCCCTTCAGATACTGGAACGCTTCTGTGAGGTCTCCACGCAGCCTTCTCTTCTCCAGGCTCAACAGCCCCAACTTTCTCATCCTATCTTCCTACGGGAGGTGCTCCAGTCCCCTGATCATCCTCGTGGCCCTCCTCTCGACTTCTTCCAATAGTTCCATGTCCTTTTTATGTTGAGGACACCAGAACTGCACACAATACTCCAAGTGAGGTCTCCTGAGAGCAGAGTAGAGGGGCAGGATCACCTCCGTCGACCTGCTGGTCACGCTCCTTTTGATGCAGCCCAGGATATGGTTAGCTTTCTGGGCTGCGAGCGCACACTGCCGGCTCATGTTCATTTTCTCATTGACCAACACCCCCAAGTCCTTCTCTGCAGGGCTGCCCTGAATCTCTTCTCTGCCCAACCTGTAGCTGTGCCTGGGATTGCTCCGACCCAGGTGTAGGACCTTGCACTTGTCATATGCTTTAGTGCGTCCCCGAAGATGCTCAGAGTGTTGGAGCACTTTTCCTATGAAGACAGTCTGAGAGAGTTGGGGTTGTTCAGCCCGGGGAAGAGAAGGCTCAGGAGAAATTGCAGAGCAGCTTTCAGTACCTAAGGGGCACATACAAGAAATCTGTAGAGGGACTTTTTACAAGGCATGTAGTGACAAGACAAGGGGGAATGGCTTTAAACTGATAGAGGGAAGGTTTAGATTAGACATTAGGAAGAAATTCTTTACTGTGAGAGTGGTGAGACACTGGCAGTTGTCCCAGAGAAGTTGTGGCTGCCCCATCCCTGGAAGTGTTCAAGCCAGGTTCATGGGCCTTGGAGCAACCTGGTCTAGTGGAAGGTGTCCCTGCCCATGGCAGGGGGGTTGGAACTAGGTGATCACTTCCAACCCAAACCATTGTGTGATTCTGTGCTGCTGGCCATCTCTGCTGTCAGGGCTTGCTACTGGCCTCTGTCCAGCTCACTGCCTCAGAGCTCCTTCCCCAGACCCTCTATCCAGACAGTTTGTCCTCAGACTGTATCATAACAAAAGAATCTTCCCAGGTCAGCACTTTGGTTTTGGTTTCTTGTGTTTCATAAAGTTCCTGTTGGCCCACCCCTCCAGCCTGTCTAGGAGCCTCTGAATGACAGCTCTTCCATAGAAAGTATTGGCTGGCCACCAATTTGGTATTTTCTGCAAACCTGATGAGTGTGCTCCATGACCTCTTCCAGGTTACTAATAACAACATTAAGCAGCACAGGCTAGAGGATAGACTTTGTGATACCTACTCTGCTGCTTGCTCCAGGTAGAAAATGATTAATTTACCAAGACCCTCTGAGTCTGATCATCCAACTGGTTTCTTACTAATCTAGTTGTCCACCTATACAGGCTGTAACATTGCAGGAGACAATGTCAAGTATTTATTTGTTAACATGGATATGTTTTTGATACCATTTCAGACATTCACTCAGGTCATGGTTTCATGTCAGTCAGTTTAGTCACAACATAAATAATCACATGAACTCCCCTTCCCTCCCAGATAAATTGGCTTTTGTACAGAGGTTTCTGGTTCACAGTTTGGTCTTAAGATACTTCACCTGCACCAGAATCTCAGAATTCCATGGTCTGTGGCCTCAGGTACCTAAGTCACTAAGAGCAATTTAGGACAGACTTTTTGGTACTTAATGCTACACTGGCAGTGCTCATATGGGTAAAGTGCTCATACTGAGTAAAGGCACGCTCTTCCCAGGGGATTTTTTGGACTTCCCTCACCTGTTTCTCTATAAGGTCACAGAGGTGGAACCGTTTTGTCCAGAATTCAGGCACTTAAGCAGAAGTCCGCATCTTTTCACCCAATATCCGTAACAGTCATTCAAAGGACATTTGTGATTAAGACAAAGATTTTAGTAACCATGTGGTTCTGGGGCTCAGTGTTATTAAGAAGAGACAGGACAGAAAGTGCTGTAAATTGAAAAAATAATGAATGTTTACCTCCTTAAAGGTATTTTCCTTGTGGAATATAAGTCTTAGTTGAGTACACTGCCATCTACAGGTTGTCAATACAGAACCCTGTGGGCAATGTTCTATTTACTTTTATTTTTCTGTCACTGACTCTGGCTTCTGTTCTGTTTTTCTACAGTCCATGAGCATTCCTTCGGGAAATGGACTTCACTGGACTGGATTTATAGTGACAGTGACCTACAAGTCATGCTGATGGAAAATTCATTATGGTTTGGGATTAGTTGCTAATCTTTGGGATTATTAAAACTCTACCAGTTGGACATTCTTCTTTTTGTTTTAATTGCCTGCGCAATGCACGGAGGGCATGGCCAGTCTAGCATCTGGTGTATGTGTGCAATTTCTTATGAGCACTGACAGACAAATAAATACGAGCTAATTTCAAAGTGACCTTCTCCTTCTACCCATATTAGAATGTTCTGACAAAATTCATAATTGACTGAAGTCTTTTTATAGCAGCAACAAACATAATGACCGGGGACATAGTTTCCAGGCTGCCCTGTCTCTGCTCAGTTTCCTGTCATAGCCATGGCTCCAGTTGGGCTGCATACGATCAGGGTAGCGCCTTTACTCTGGCAGAGTGCAAAGTCTCAGCAGCCTCTCCACTGTGGGACTTGACTTCACAGCAGATAGCATTTCTAACTGGAAATAACGATGCTTTGGAAGTATCTAGTAAACCCCAGCTGGCTGTATGTTCTGTTGTTCACAGAATGAAATGGTGATTAAGCCATCAGCAGTCATCTACAGATGATTTGTTCCTAAATTCTAGAAAAATCCCATGTGGTCTCTCTATAACACATTACTAAATTATATCAATTTTTAGTTCAGTTTACGGTTCATGCTTCAGCCTATGGTAAGCAAAAACCTCATGGGTTTATGACAGAGACTTAAACTATACTGTGATCTTCCTGGCAACAGCCCCAGTTGAAATGGTTCCTTGCTACTTGACTATAATACAAAACCCCTCGAGCTCCTGTGGGCAATGAAATAGCTACTTGCCTTTCAGTTTCCTGAAAGATTGAACAGTGTAGCAGGAAACTCAGCAATCTGACAGAAAACAGAGGACAGCTGCATTTTGCAATTTTATCCTTTTTGTTTGCTACCCAACGTGTCTTCACATCCCTCTGGAAGCATGTGAGGACCGTGATCCCATCTAACAGGGTACGGGTGAGGAAAGAAAATTCTGACTCATTGCAAAAAAAATCATGCTTCTTTGGCAACACACCAACCTGAAACACATGACTGAGTGCAGCCACTTGTGAAATAATTAACACTTGCAGAGGCTTGCTTGATGCGGTGGTTTGAATGACAAATGTCACTGCATTCCTAATGTACTCTTAGTGACCTACACATAGACACTTCTCAAATAACATGTGTAAAATCAGGCACTTCAGCAATATTCAGCTACCTAGGCTCAGAGGAAGAAAGCGGAGCAGAAATAGTGCCTTTGATGTTAGCAATGATTGAATTGGGGTTAGTACTGCAGTGGGAATCATTTTGTCACAGAAGCACAGAACAGTCGAGGCTGGAAGGGACCACTGGTGATCATCTAGTCCAACCTCCCTGCTCAGGCAGGATCACCTAGAGCACATTGCTCAGGACTGTGTCCAGATTACTCTTGACTATCTCCAGGGAAGGAGACTCCACAACCTCTCTGGGTAACCTACTCCAATGCTTAGTCACCCTCTTAGTAAAGTTATTCCTCATGTTCAGGTGGAACTTTCTGTGTTTTAGTTTGTGCCCACGGCCTCTTGTCTTATTGCCTGGCACCACCAAGAAGAGTCTGACCCCATTCTCTTGACACTGTCCCTTCAGATACTTACATGCATTGATGAGATCCCTCCTAGGCCTCCTTTTCTCTAGGCTGAAAAGGCCCAATTCCCTCAGCCTGTCCTCATAGGAGAGATGCTCCAGACTAATTCTGGTAGCTCTGAGCTGGACTTGCTCCAGGAGCTCCATGTCTGTCTTCTACTGGAAAGCTGGGCAAATGTAGTACTATCATATCGTCTTTTGAGATGCTTCAAAACTTCAGAAGGAATATTTTTATACAGATAAATTGACAGTAATTGTGGACACAAGGGCAGCAGGGGGTGTGGACATGGCCAAAGAGTAGCACCGAGTGTGTGAAGAGGCTGGGGTCTAGCTCTAGTCCCTGGCTCGTGGGCATGTTTGCCTCAGCTCCTGCACCTGCAAAACAGGGATGATCAATCACACTGCAGAAGCCCAGAGCAAGTGGCATTACGTAAGGTTGAAAGCTTGGCATTTGATGACATTTTTGTGTTTATAGTGCGCTTTGATGTGGCCACTGAGAAAGGACGAGAGCAGCAGGCAAGGAAGCAAGCCAGGTGCTTTCTCAGGACACCCAGATGGCAGCAGGTACAGTGTCAAAGACAGCAAGAGAACATATATTTCTTGCTTCACAGGAAAATCATCCATCCAAGCAATTTTTGCTCCATGATGTGTAGCTGAAGCCCATTTTGTTTACAATGTAAGAATATTACTTTTGTTACTGGGTACAATTAGTTGCTTAGAGAACATATTCCAAAGTGTTATCTTGAATATATGCATTTTTATACTTCAAAAAATTTCTGGCAACTCACGTCCATAAAGTAGCAGGTACCAAGCCAAAAGAAGAGCTACAAAACTGAAAGATTAGGAGTAGTGCTTAGAAAGCAAGTTGAGTTTCCCACATAGGATAAAATTAAAGTGGCAAGCTTTTCACAGAGGAGCCCTTGTTATTAAGCAAAAGGTAAGAAGCTCCTTTATTGTGCCAGGAAAAATAATATTAAAAGAGACACTCCAAGCTGTAGGGTTTTTTAAAGTAAAGGTTTTTGTTGTTTGTTCTCTCTGTTTAAACCTTTTCAAGTAGACTAAGAGGACAGAAAATGAAGTCAATCTGAAGTTTATAGTTTGCCCTTAGAAAAGGAGCAGGATTTGTCTGTATGTAGTAGAGAGTATATGAGAGCAGAGAGCCTTACTCAGCACCACAATTCCTGCTTTGCTGTAAGAAAACAAGGTAGCTTTGTATCTTTTGGTGGAGCATTATGCTCGCTCTTGTGCTTTCATCAGGCTGCTCTTGTTACCTTGTCAAAAGAGGATTTCTTTTGTTGCAGAAAATATTCTTGGGCCTATTGTTCCCAGAATTAACTTCTAAGTGGAACCAGATGAGAATGTGCCCCTAATATTGACACACAGACTTTACACCACCCTGAAACAAAACAGAGGGGTAGACACCATGTGGTGTCGTGGTGTTTGTCTCTGAATAATCTGTAGGAGTAGAGGACAGGGAGAGACAGATGCTTGGGCTAACACGTGTGACACACTGAAGAGACCTAGACTTTCCTGGGATTTTTAACTGTTATATTCCTAACAGAGAGCAAAAGTCAGAATAGCTGGTGGCTGAAAAGGAACACATCTCTTCAGTTTGCTTTCCTTTCATCAGGAAAACATACTGTTTGTACAATCAGAAGCAGTTTTCAACAGTGGATTGGCTGGAGATGAGTCACTAAAATGAATAATCCTTTTTAATCTCTATAAAAAACATCCTGTTAGTGTTGCCATATTCTAGGAATTGTTGTAACAGGAGCAGCAAAAGGATTAAATGCTTAAACCTGTCCCACCAGTACAGGTTTACTACAGCAGAATCTCTCTGTTGGCAGTAAGTCTCCACTTCTCACAGAAAATAAAGCATATTCCTATTCTGTGTTTCTTTGTCTGTAACAAGCCCTCCAGGACCCACCAATGATTTGGTTATTTTAAAAAAAATATAATTTAGATCAACTCACAGCACACACAGAGAATGAAATAAAAGTAAAGATCATAAGTTCACCAAGACCACACCGGAGCCTGCTCTCAACGCCTTTCACTGAGAGCATTACACTTCTGCCAATAAATCCTCTTGAGGGTAAGAAATCTTCAGACTCAACACTGTCCTTTCTGTGCTTTGCAGTGCAGTGCTGTGCCTCTTTCAAAAGGTGAATGATTCTAGGAAGTGATTAAAATGTGTAGGATATTCTCTGTAGCATAATGCTGAAGCCTGTACTTTCAATACCAAATACAAAAAGGCTGTCAGCTATAAAGCATGAAAAAGCTATGCAGCTACCTGACAGGAACGATTAGTCTCATGAGTTACGAAAATTGCTAGAGGAGGCAGATGACTGCTTTGTTTTCCCCACAATACTTAAAATGGCAGGAGCTTGCTAAAATATTTAGTGTTAATAAAAACTGATGATGAGCTCTTATTGGTCTCCTTTCCAGAATTGAGAGTTCAAGAAGATTGCTTACTTTCACTGGCTGTGTCACATTAAGGTGTCCAAAAGATGTTGAAGGTGATGCAATACAGAGCCCACGCAGACATCCCCAATTAATCTCAAATAAACCGACAAGGGTTTACCATCAGCTGGTGCCCAGGCTGTGCTTGTTTTGAGCACTTCTTTTTAAATACATCACAAGGGAATGTTTCAAGGTGCTCGAGCCTCAACAGCTCTGCTCCTGTGGACTAACATTGACTTGAGCAGATGGAGAGTGACACTAGCAGTATTTGCACAGTGAGGCAACTGTGTCTGTAGGCCATGCACCTTGGCCATCTTACAACCCCAGAGCAAATCTACCCCACAACATATCCACCAGTCCTAACTCACTGGGTGCCAACATCATGAACCTGATGGACCTCACTATTAGCCTGCCCCCCTTTCCTGTGCCGCCAGATTTCTTCCCAAAAGCAGGGGGGGTGGAGAGGGAACAGTCTGCATCTGCATCACCCTTCAAGGTGGAGATGATTCAGAGCTAAAATTCACACCTAGATCTCTCCAGCTCTTAGCACATCTGCCTTCATTAAGTAATGGAAAACTACAGAGCAGGACTTTATAGCACTTACACATTAGGTTCATCTTTCTGTCAGCTGAATTTTAATATGTTTTGGACAAGTAGTACTGATAATGGGATAATAGTTCTTAGATGTAATACATATAATAACTCTTGGGTTTATATATGTATTATATCGATGATAGATAGATAGATAGATCCATAATCATAACCAGGACAAAGAATAGCAATATCTGATAATAGGAAACTACAGATACAGCTGTGCATTTCTTTTCAGTAAGTGCTAACACAGCTTGGGATGGCAAGTGTCTTAGTTCTTCAGTTCTGTCAGCCCAGGCTCCAATTCCCCTTTGTTATGAAGGATTCTTCAGGCTGAATATCTTTATGGTCAGTTTACACCAGATTTGCTAAGTCCTTTCTCTACTGAACAGGAGAGCTTTTAGGCCCTCCTTGAAACTGTGTGAAGGAGCTTTAGCTTTCTGATCTCAGAAGAAAGACAGCTAGAATGGATCGAGGAGGACAACTATAAGAGTTCGTGCGTCAGGATAACTGGTTATCCATAATATCGTCTCCTAGCCATCATTTCTCTTTTTATCCTGACTCTTCCTGGAGCCCAAAGAAAAAGAGAATAAGTAAGTGATACACTGTTTTCCTGAAAAGAAAATTCTTGCCTTGTTTCATCTATCATTGATTTGCTTCTACTTTGAATACCATACATTAGTGATTTTCTTCTTCTTCAGGAAAGTTAGTGGGAAGACAGACTCATTAGGCACCCTCTCTCATGTTATTTGACATCTTCTGTACAATACCCACATATCTGATCCAGCTGTAATTTTAAAACTACTGCAACTCTCTGGATTCTCTACAAGGTTTTATAAAGTCTAAATAACGCAATGGAATATTCAAAAACCAAACAAGTATTTCTTTTTTCCACCCCTGTTCAGGAATGCCCACTTTCGGGCAGATCCAGCAGGCACAGGCTCAATCCAGGAGTTAGTTAAGGACTGACTTCTTTTCTAACTAACTACGTGTAATTTCATTTCCATTTCTCCTGCTTGTAAACTGAGAGCAATGGCATTTATTTGCAATGTAGATAGATATTAATCAAAAGTCTTGTACATCACTTTATTCTAACTAATGTTTGGAGACAGTTACTACTAAATTCCTATGGTTTAACTTTATAGATACGTACATAAATGTCACCCTTTGTCTGAGTTTGTGGCTTTTCATATATTAGCATCCAATAGACTTTTGTTATAGGAAGCAGAAAAAAAATTGTTGTCACAAGTCTATGCAACTATATAAAATTAGATTAACTCCATAAGAATGACAAGAATGTCCTCTGCTGAACCTTAATGCCTCATGGAAGAGTTAGCCGCATGTGAAAGGAGGAAGATGATCTTACATGTTCCCTCTCCTAGTACTTGCTGCCACATGATGAGTTAATATTTGATTAGACAGTGCTGTATCTATGACACCTGTTCACCAGGGAGACTAGGCCAACAACTGATGTAATCTACCTTATTATATACTTAATGATAGAGGAGAAGTGCAGCTTTTTCAGCTTCCCACGTCTGCTTTTCATTTCCTCTCCTACACATTCCTGAAGGGTCATATTCAGTGCCTTGCAAGAGCAAACAACTACAAAATTTCTCTCTCTCTGTGATTCTCTGCAATTCGCCTGTAAAAGAGAATCATAGAATCATAGAATCATAGAGCAGTTAGGGTTGGAAAGGACCTTAAGATCACCTAGTTCCAACTCCCTGCCATGGGCAGCAACTCCTCACACTAAACCATGTCACCCACGGCTACGTCCAACCTGGCCTTGAATACCGCCAGAGATGGAACATTCACAACTTCCCTGGGCAACACATTCCAGTGCCTCACCACCCTCACAGTAAAGAATTTCTTCCTCATATCCAATCTAAACTTCCTCTGTTTAAGTTTGAACCCATTACCCCTTGTCCTAGCACTACAGTCCCTAAGGAAGAGTCCCTCCCCAGCATCCCTATAGGCCCCCTTCAGATACTGAAAGGCTGCTATGAGGTCTCCACACAGCCTTCTCTTCTCCAGGCCCAACAGCCCCAAATTTCTCAGCCTGTCTTCCTACAGGAGGTGCTCCAGTCCCCTGATCATCTTCGTGGCCCTCCTCTCGACTTCTTCCAACACTTCCATGTCCTTTTTATGTTGAGGACACCAGAACTGCGCACAATACTCCAAGTGAGGTCTCCTGAGAGCAGAGTAGAGGGGCAGGATCACCTCCCTCGACCTGCTGGTCATGATCCTCTTGATGCAGCCCAGGATACGGTTGGCTTTCTGGGCTGCAAGCGCACACTGCCGGCTCATACTCATTTTTTCAGGACCCCCAAGTCCTTCTCCGCAGGGCTGCCCTGAATCTCTTCTCTGCCCAACCTGTAGCTGTGCCTGGGATTGCTCCGACCCAGGTGGAGGACCTCGCACTTGGCATGGTTCAACTTTCTCAGGTTGGCATCAGCTCACCTTTAAGTGTGTCAAGGCCCCTTTGCATGGCATTCCTTCCCTCAAACGTATCAACCAAACTACACATCCTGGTGTCATCGGCAAACTTGCTGAGCGCACACTCAATCCCACTGTCCCTGCCACCCACAAAGATGTTGAACAAGACCAGGCCCAACACCCATCCCTGAGGGACACCACTCGTTACTGGTCTCCAGCTGGACATTGAGCCATTGAGCACTACTCTTTGCTTGCAGCCAGCCAGCCAGTTCTTTATCCACCCAGTGGTCCACCTATCAAATTGATGTCTCTCCAACTTAGAGACAAGGATGTCATGTGAGACTGTGTCAAACACTTTGCACAAGTCCAGGTAGATGACATCAACTGCTCTACCCCTGTTCATCAGTTCTGTAGCCCCATCATAGAAGGAAAAGTTAAAAATATTCCACTGTACTGTGTGCTTCTAGAAAGAAATCTACCTCTTGTTAATAGTTATTAATATATACTTGTTGGATATATTCATCTGATATGACAGATGAGGACAAAAAAATACCAAAAAATACGTTGGTACCAAAACTGCACAGAAGAGTTCATTTTTTTTTCTGTAGTGGGGAATCAAATGCTTGATTACAGTTAACAGATCCTCTTCACAAATGTCCTTTCAGACAATCTCAGGCTTCGACTAGTATGTCCTACTCAGTTCTTTAGGTCAGGTCTCTGAAAAAGCAAGTGACTGTGAGTGAACCTTTGCAGGGGCTGCAGAGCACCTCATATGAGCAGAACCCCAATTGTTCTCACTGCAGAGTTATTTGTACCTGTGATCCCTAGGTTGCAGTGCCTTCCTCTAGGAAATGCTGTGCTTCTGGTTTGCACCACTAACAGTCACAGTGACCTTCAGAATCCGATGATTTTTATTTCAAATGCATAAGGTTGTGTTCTACTTAGCCAGTGTGATTCTGTATTTTCTTTTCAAGTTGGCCTTCATAGCTTTCCTGTTAAGAAATCCCTATCTTTATAAGGAATTCCTCAAATTCCCTCATAACTGTAGGTGTTTATAGCATTTCAGATATTGCTTTTCTTACTCTGAGCAACTGTTTTTATAAAGTGAATATAGAATCTAGAGAGTATTTTCTCAAATTTCCATTTCAGATTTTTCCCTCTCATTTTAAAGAGGTCACCATCTATCCCTGAAGTAAGATTTGCCTTTAAAAACAGGAGAATGAATTTTTTCACTGTATTTTTATTGGAAGGCCAGCACTTCTTTTCTGTGTTTTTTTTTATTGGGAAAGGGAAGGCTGTGACTAAGATAGGGTGTATCTTTCACTGCCCTGGGCTAGATCCTTTCCTTAGTTCAGGGTAATGCTACAGGGCTTGGCAGGTACTAGCTTTGAACAGAGATGGTCAACAGTTCCCAATTGCTGATCAAGGGTGGTAAAAACATCTGTGAAAAAGCCGTAGTCAATCTATGTGAAAGAGAGCAAACAGTCCTTCCACTTGTGCCTGTTGACCTACCAAGAGGTCATTCACTTCTTGTACTCACCTTCTCACCCATCAAGAGCTCCTTCAGACGCTGCAGCACATCCATGTGCTGATAAGATAATAGTAGGATAATATAGATCTCAATAGAACTATAAACTGATACTCACTGGGACTGCCCGGGAAGTCAGTCGGTGTCTGACAGCACAGCTAGCGTGGGGATTCCCAGATACATTTTTGAAAGCGGTACGCAGAAACAATTCTTGACGTGGGATTCCTGTGACTGCATTTCAAGTCCCTATGATTTTGCTGCCACTTTGATCACATGTCTCAAACAGGTTCATGTCCAAAATTAGGCTGGAAAAAAGTGCTATAATTATTTAGAGGAAATAGGAAGAGGGCAACATCTTCCACTGCCAGCTACTAGCCCACAAAGATAACAAAAGCTTTGATAACAGAAGATAGCACCTGGCATGGGCTAGCACTCTCCACTTTGCACCTCTTCCAGGAACTGAGAATGAGAAATGACCACTATGGTGCAAGCCTGAGAGGTACATTACAGTGGAAGCATACAGTAACACTGGTCTAAAAGCTGTGCACTAAGCATAATAAAGATTGATCAATGCTCTTTAAACTGTTTTACAAGGACTTTCTCCTCTGCCCAGGCCATTTTACATGTTTATTTACTACAGAGTAGATCATACTTCATATTGCTGAGATGACAAATGAAACCTGCCACAATTCTGCATTAAATGTAACATGTTTTCTTAGGCAAGACAGGAGTTGACAGAGCGTCAAATGATCATGTTCCATCTATAGCTTTCACTCTGTCAAGAATTCTGTCCTCTGCATGCCAATTATAATAAATATAGCTGACTGCATATAGCCAGAGGAAAATGAAGGCAGCTCTCTAACATATGTAAAACTAAAAGATTCAGACATTTGTACATCTTTTGATTGTTTACAGAAAAGCAACGCTCTGTCTTATTTCAAGACAGTGAGATGCTGGAAAAGAATATATCTTTACAAATCAAGAGTGAAATGTAAGTAGGAATATTCAGCTCAGAGTAACATCCTCTACAGTGGGAGCTGAAGACAGAAGGTGGTGTCAGGAAGCCCAGCTGGGTGAAATATCTTTACCATAGGAAGCTTTTCTGGGTTCATGAGAAGTCATGCTGATTTATCCTCCCACAGGTATTAACACTTCAAGCAACACAACAAGTATACTGTTTGCTAGAGAGAAATAACCAAAATCACACACACCCCCTCCTTGCATTTTGTGAAGGACTTTCTTCTGACACTCTGAAGGAAGAGAATGGTTTCAAAAAATTATACTTTCAGGAAATTCTATTATCATAGAAGAATTCTATGATTCTAAATTACTTTTGAGGTTGTTCTGAATGTTAGTACATCTTTCAGAAAGAACATGTGGTGCTTCCTGCTCAGCTGTTAGTGCTACAAGTTTGCATGTTATTTTATTTATAATTATGCTATACAGACCTCCCCCCACTATTACAAACACAAAATACCAAGATCTTACTAAATAAACTATACTGTAATTAATGGATGGGTGGAATGAATTCCTTCTCTCTGGTCTTACCTCAGCCTGAAAACAGAGGCTGAATGTTTCGATGTGGCCACTGGATAGTTCTTTTCCTAATAATAATTAATTATATTCCAGACCATCTATTGGTCTTGGCATTAGCCTGAGCCTTATGTATGCATAAGGATCCACACTGGTCTTGTTCTCTAATTCTGAACATGAGGTTTGTAAGAAAGGATATTTCTATATGAAGAGATAGAAACACACTGCCACAAACAGCAAAGAGGAATCTCTGCTGCAGCCTCAGGCAGAAGGCTGCTGGACTCCTTCCGGAGGTGCAAGTGCAGGCACTGCCAGTCCCCGATACCAGGACAGGGGACAGAAATCCAGGCAGGTGCCAAGACACCTGTGGTTTCAAATTGCCAGTGGCCTTTCTTTGTGACAGTTGTAACAAGATAGAGTTAGATTAGATATTAGGAAGAAACTCTTCCCTGTGAGGGTGGTGAGACGCTGGAGCAGGTTGTCCAGAGAAGCTGCGGCTGCCCCATCCCTGGAAGTGTTCAAGGCCAGGTTGAATGGGGCAACCTGTTCTACTGAAGGTCTCCCTGTCCGCGGTAGTTGGAGCTAGATGGTCTGTAAGTCCCTTCCAACCCAAACCATTCAATGGTTTTATGATTCTATGATTTTCTATTTTACTGGGTTTAAGTGGGCTCTCTGGGACCCATGTGCCTGCCCCTGTTTTACATCTTGATGTTCTGCCTTGTGTAGTTAGTGCAGATTACCCAGGATTTGTAAAACACGAAAATTAGGAAGGGAATTCTGAGGAAGTCATGCAGCTTTATGATTTCAGTCATATAAAGGTATTGGCTTTGATACAACCACTTTTCTGAGAGCCTACTCGGGGGATGTTTTCAGAAGTACCGTTTTGTAGAAAGAAGTGTTCATCAAGGAAGTTGCCACTATGGAAAGGATAAAACATATAATTATAAACTGAATATACATCTATCAGAAAAGACACACACAGGCTAAGAGATCATTCTGTGTCAAAATACATACTGGATTATTCCATTATATTCTATTTTTATTTTGTCTATGTATAAAGGGTATTTTTGTTCCTTTGTTTTGTTTTTTGTTTTTTAACTGAAGACTGCTCCACTGCTATTTCAGAAGGAACATGACAGAAAAGAGACGGACTTGGGAAAATAGAGAACTATCAGGCTGCTTGACATTTCAGCGGATCAAGAACAGGCATTTGTTAGTATAGTTGTTAGTCCCAATCTTACCATAAAGAGAGCAAGGGCACCACCTCCTGGTTTAGAAATGTATTTATTTGGGTCATGAAAGTTATTCTTCAAGTACTGCATTCAAAAACAGACAGGCCTACCAAACAAGCTGTACTTCTTTAGGAAAGCTTTCTCCTGAAATTTGATCTTATGCAAGGAAGTTTTAACAAATGATGTTTCTGCAGTTGCCTGTTCACACAACGAGTGGTACGCAGCCACAATGCTGGCCATAAATGATGGAATGTGGGTAGTTACAGATTTGTGAAAGCAAGAAAGTGTTTCACGCTTCTTTTCCACATTAGTACATGGGCTCTTCCTCACCCAGGGCATCAGACTCCAGCATTCACGACATTTTCAAGAGATCTGATTGGTATTCGATAACCACTGAAACGTTTACTCACTCACTTAAGTAGAAATAGCATCTTCAGCATGACAATGGTTCAGGTCCTTTTATGAGCTGGAGGTCATGGAATAAATAATTATTACTATAAAAGTAAGACATCAAACTATAGTCCAAACAGGTTTTGAACAATTTCAAATGGCCTGGTTTCCAAAAGGCTTCTAGTTGAGAAAACACAGGTTAGTACATGACCAGCTGCAGGGAGTAGTCCCTTCACTAGCAAAAGGAATTGTATTCTTATGTACAGGTTTGATTCAGACATACATGAAGGACTTTATAAATTCAACTGTCTGGCAATTCTGAACAATTTAAATCAAGAAAATTAAATCCCTAGCTGACCAGAAGACAAGCTGTAGAGTGCAATTAAAAAGCCTGAGCAGCAGCCTGGATCCTCTGAGTTAGAGCAGGCTGAATGCTTAATACTTCCTAGAAGCCACAATGAATTGCCCTTAGCATAGTGCTCTCCTCTTCTTCTGAATAACAAGTGGCACTTTGGAAAACCCTGCTTCAGCCTGATTAGACATAAACAGACTCTGGTATGTTGTACTTTGGTAAGGGACTTTTGTGAGGACTGGTCATTTATAAATAAAATGATCATCTGTCAAAACTTCCATGAGAGTTAAGAATCAGCGCCAAAGGAAGCGGCCAATTTCTGTACAGAGGCCTTCCTCAGCCATTTGGCCAGACAATCCTTAAGGATTTTAAGTGCAAGTGAGCTCAGAACAGCAGCAGCAGCCTCTTCACAGATTTTGTAAAACAATATGAAACATTAACAATTTCTGTGCCTTTTCCAAGGAAAAACATACCATGGACCGTTTCCTCTCCAAGCAACCAGAGCCAAGATTCACCTTGCCCACTTAACAAGCAAAACTATATGAGATAGTTTAATTTTTCTCCTGCATAATTCAATTCTGCTTTGTACAAGAAAATTCCAGGAAAGAGTGAAAAATGCATGTAACTTGATTGCTTCCCATGAGCTAAAATGAGGTTAGCAGATTTTTGTAACATGTTGACATCAAGCACATTTCAGTAACAGACACACAACCTCGGTTTTGTCTATTAGTACCAGTTCTCAGAAGACAGCAATAGAGGTGTTGATACAGTGTCCTGTTTTCCCCTTTGAAAGATGCTTTGTACATCTGAGAGATGTGCAAAACAAAAATAATCTAGGATTGCATCAAGCTTGTGCATTTATTGGTGGCTTATTAAAAATTAATTCATCGCTGTAAATGAATGCTAATAACAAATTAGTAAAAACTTCTTTTCTTCTGCTTTTTTTTTTTACAGAAATAGTTTTATTACAAACTTGAATTCTTAAGAAATACACATATAAGAAATTACACAAACGCCTTGGCATTTGTAAAAAATCCTTTGGTATTTGCACGGTAATAGGCTATAAAACACTTTTGGACACAGATGTGCTCAAACAATGATATAATTGCATAGAAATTCTTTAGAAATATTTCTGAGGCCACTTTGAAGAATTTTTTTGGCACTATATTAACAAAATTAAGGTCTTAAGCTTTTCAAAATCAAGTCATTCAGTGTGTGAGTAGTGTTTAAAACCCTGAAAAATATTAAATACAAATAAAGACTATAAGCTTAAAGCAGGATTTACTATAATAAACACAAATAGCTGTTAACCTGGGTTCAGTCTCTGCAACTTCAGCATTGAAATGGCCTATCGTAAAATGAACATTTCACATCATATTTTGGTATTAAACACCTAATTTATGACACTGAAAAGAAGAACTCTTTTGCAAGCTTCTTTTTGAAATTATAAACTCAGAGCTTGATTTGCCTAATGGTTGATATCTATATAAATTACTAAAATATCTATATATTTTTTTTTTTCTTGACCATTGCTGGATCATTCTTTATTCCACAGGAAAGTTTGTTCTGCTGCATAAAGAAGCTGCATAGTACCAACATGGCAGAAACACTTACTCGTCTATTTGGGAAACCAATTGGCAATCTCTTCCAGGTGTAGTCCCATTAAAACCAACAGCACTAAAGACTACAAACAGAAGCAAAGGTTTGCAGGATGGCAGTCTATGTTGTGAAAAGATGGTTAAATGTTGCTTAACCGCAGTCTGTAATCCCAAAACTCTTTTTTTACATTAGTATTGCTTTGTACAGGAACAATAAGTACATACCCAAGAACCTAGGATTTTGAGAAACCTAGATAATGGTAACAACAAACTTATCTGGGGAAAAAAAATGTATCTAAATATATAATACAAGAATGAGAAAGGGGGGTCAAACAGTATAAGGCAGAACTGCATACCTCCTAGCACCTTTGCATTTTTTCTGGATAAATGCTGACTTTTTATTCTATCAGTGCATTGCATTTATATAAAAAATACATATATTTTGATCAAAAGTGCCATTTGGCATGTCAACATTTGAAGCTTATCTTTGTTGTCTCTTTTCTTCTTCAGCAAGGACAGGGCCAGTAAAGCAGTGTGTGTTAGTTATGCAAGTTCCTAAAAGGCACTTTACTGTTTTCGTATTGGACAACAATGAGGTACATATGATATATGCCTAGGCTTCATTGCTGTTAAACGAATAGCACCATATTGTGTGAAATTAGTTGAAATTCAAAAGTCATTATGTTTTTCTCATACAGACTTGACAACGGCTAACATTCGAGCGCAGATCCCCTGCTTTCAAAGTTGAGGGAGTCGGTTTCCTATTAAAAACAGAAATGAAAAGACCCATTAGCAATTGTTGATATCAACAGCCAGTTTTCAAGTTTAGAACTGACAACACAGACTTTGCATGCAGCCAAGTGCCTCTTTAAGGTGTGCTGAATCAAGAAGATGTCCCTAAGTTCTCCAATGTATATTCACTTTTGGTCACAAACTATCACAAGATTAGTTTTAAACATCGTCCGCTTCCAGTATAGAATTCAGTTCAGTCAAAAGCCTGAACATTTTCTTAACCAAAAGACACTACTTATTTAATCAGCAATTTAAGAACATGCTGGAATTTAGGTAGCAGAACAAAAACAGGCAAAGAAACTGAAAACATTTGACTGTTCATGAGTTTCTGCTAACTCTTGTGACTACATAAAAACAAAAAGCCAGAAAAGAAATTATGCGATATACTATAGAAAAGACAAACCAAAATCTTTTACTTTCTAACCTCTCATAAGGAGTTACTCCTAGCAACTGGAAATAAAGCATTTTCAGACACAAGCGTGCTTACATTTAACACTTTTCTTCAAAAAAGATGATAAATTTATGGGAAAATGATGAGTATTTGTGAATCATGATGGCAGGACAGGACCCCTGATCTGGAATTATTTTATTAATTTGAAATACAGTTTGTCTTCAGAAAAGGGTATGAAGTTGACAGGTCTCTGGGTAGGACTCAATGAATACAAACAACACAGTGCTGACTTCTCTGAATTTTCCTCTGACCAGCTTTTCTCTTTTCTAGGGAGCCACTGTTTACCCCAGTGTAAGCAAATGGGCAAATGGGGTCTTTCATTAGCTTTTTGGGTTGATGAGATTGTCACAGCCTCAGTGATAATCACTCCCAGTGCTCAATTTTTCTGCTTACTCAGTTGACAGCTATCTCATAGACACATAGTCAAAACTGGCTAAAAAACCTGCTTCCTTTTGAATGAGACAGGCTGAGAAGCATTCACAGATCTAGAAGACATGAAGAGACGAAGGATAACAGATGAAGGGTACCAGGAGCAGCAGCCTGGACTGCAGCAGAAGATGGTGCTTGCCAGCATTCCAGAGGAATGTTTGCTCATCAGGTAAGCTGTGCAGACCTGGGAACTGGTCTATATGCTAATATAATAATGAAACTCATCTGGAATAAATTAGACTGTGTTGAAAAATACTTATGTGTGGGAGACCAGAACAAAGCCTACTACCACTTAATTCCTGAAATCAGAACCTCAGCAGGACTGAAGAAATACCTAAAGGCCTTCGCCTTCAGCTGCATTTTATTCAGACATACTTCCTCCAATATTAGGGAAAAGTAAATAATTGTGCAGCTCACTTAGTTCAGCACTTGTGCAAATTTCAAGTGGTTCTATTACATGTTAACATCCATGAGGCAGAATGCTGTATTCTAACTTAATTTCAACCAGTATGTCAGCCTATCCCAGTTACAACTCCGTGAATACAATCCAACATACTGGAAATGCAAACACTGTTAGATTATTTTGAAAAGCAAAATGCCAGGTACAAATGATAATAAAGGAAGTTACATTCATCAATTTCCTCAAAAGCTATTACAATTTCTTTTTGTTACAAAAATCATTAACTGCATATACTAACGAGGCTGGGTCGCAGCCCATACTTGAGCCATGTATTACATTCAAACAATACTTCTCTTAATTCAGGGACATGGCTTGACTGAATGTCAAATACTGATAAATAAATCATGAACTTACTTGAACATCTCATTCCTTTCTATAGTGGCAAGCCAGAAGCTGTAAGCGTTTGCATAATAATTGCAGGTGCCCCGGCCATGGCATTCAATGAAGGGAGCGCTGCGAAACTCCTCAAGGCAGGAACCAGGAGACGCCAGGGCCTGGCCAGAACCCTCCGCACCAGCACTGGTGTGCTAGAAAAATGAAAAAGCATCAGTCAGAGAACTACCGGCTTAAGGAGAAGCAAGAAGGTGGAGCTGAAGGAACCAGAGGTGGTACTAGGTTCTTGCACTTAATGGCAGTACAACACACCAGCAATATAAACATCAGGGCACCTGTAGCACAGAAATCCTACAAGACTATCAGTAGGACCCAAGCTATCTGCATGCTAGCAACAGGCCAAGGACAGCAGTCTGTCCAAGAAGGCATACAGACTGGTATTGTTTATATCCAAATAGCTTATCCCAGTTCCTGTCCAATATCACTGTGGCCTCTTTCCTACAGCCAACCGCTAACAGCTCTGGGTCCATGCTATTTCTCAGACCATGCTCAGACTTTGCCTGGGAAAGTGCCTGTTGATATAGGCTGTGAGCATGACATTCCTGTCTTACATGCTAACAAACCACTATGGAGGACTACATAGTAGCTCTTCCAGGCCGCTCTTTAGCGCTATTTATTTTACTAGTATAGATACAGGTAAAGAAACTGGATAAAAGGTCAAAAATGCCATTTGAAAACTGAAGGTTTATTCATCAAAAAGCAGTGATATGCTACCACTCTAAGAAGCTAGTGCAACATAGATGTAAAAGGACAATGGAAAATTGTGCTTATTTCTTCATTTATTCAGCACTTGGATTCTGCCTGGAGCTGCAAACAAGACAGCAAGGTGTGTGCATCTCCCCAGAAGTGAACAACTAATTGCCGCTGTATCATTCTCATTTAGTAATTAGGCAGAACCTTTTTAATGACACCACGAAGGATGGAGGTCTAATGCCCTCCTAAAGCATAGTCAGATATTAACTTTCTCAGACCAGGAGTGTAGATCAAATGCTGAAAAAAATGCTTTTCTCAGCTCAGAGTATGCCCCAGTGCACTCACCATGACAAAGGAGTAACCAATCCAAAGCGAACTCCAGCCTTCAGGACACGGTGGTATTTGAATTGTTTGACTGTGAACGGCTATTACCATAGCAGGAGCTTCACACACAGAACATCTAGAAAGACCAAGACATGAATGAGCTACCTACACTTGAGGATTAATAATACTTATTTTTTCAGAAGTTACTTCTTTAAGAAATCTTGAATTGAAAATGTCACTTTCAGGAAAAAAATAAAATTAAAATGTTTCATTTAGAAAAACAACCATTTTTTCTGTCTATTTTGGGACAGCTTAACTACTAAATCTTATTCCTATTAGCCTTCCTATGAGCAAAGAACAAGAGACCTCTTATCTGAATATTTAAATATATTTGTCTTTTTCTAGTCCCATTTGTACTGTAGTTTCTAAAAGTGCTCAATGTCATGAACATGAGAGGCAAACATTATAAGTCGGCAAGTATCAATTAAAAGTGGTCTACTGTGATCAGAAAGAAGTTATAGCAATTCACCATCCTAAAACATAGCCCTGAGTGACTTCCAGAGAGAAAGCGATCTCTCTGGAAAATGTCTTACAAGGCTAATCTAATCTAATACAGACTCTTCCCAATGCATTTTCCTTGAAAGTGGCTTTTATTTACAGTTGTGGTATTTATCTCCAGTAAGAGATTTTTAGCAAAGTAACTTGAACAATGAACTTGAAAGCAACTCTCTAGAAAGCTGTGCAGCACCAGTTCTTTTACTTCAGACAAATTCATTGTGTCTTAGAACTGCTACGTTACTAACTAATCCAATGACCAATCATGCCTTCACAGGAGAAGCATAACAAATGTGAGCTGAGCTGGAAATTTTAATATTGGAGCTGGTAATAAAGAATTTGGTGGATATAATCCATTTGCTTTTTTACAATGCTTGAATTGGCCACCACAGTTAGCAATGATGAAAATGATTCAAAACAGAACTTAAGTCTGATTCTAGTTATCACAGAAGTGGAAAGAATCAAGTGCAGAATGGATTAAATTGGATATTGGAAAATGCACAGAAGCAAAGGAGTTCAGAATTAAAGCCTTCTATTGCTGATTTGTGAAGACTGCTTTCATATCTACTGCCTTCACCTTCAGCGCAGAAGCAAGAGAGCTATTTTAAGAAACACATCGATGAAAGAGTAAGTTGAAAGAAGAATGTAAAGATGCCCCTGTTCCCAGAGCTCTGCTTTGCTTCAAGAGATTTCTGGTATTTCAGTGGAAGGCCTTACATGAAAAGAAGTCCCATGACCCAAGGCTGCAAGTGACACTTCTACACCTTTTCAACTTTTGCACAGGGAAAGCTGCTGGTTTAAAAGCCTCAACTAATAAAATAAATGGAAAGAATAGCCTTCTCAGATTCCTTGCTGGTTTAAAAAACGTGTATTACAATTATCTCACTCTCTGTTATGGCTAAAAGATGAAAAACCCACATACACACACATGCACACATACACATGCGTGTGTATACGTATACACACACACACATATACTTTTTTTGGTGCAAACCCTACTCTATCTGCATAAGGCAAAATGTTGGTGGGTACCTCCCTGAGAAGGAGTTTCATAAGTGATTGTTAAAGGCTACTTTGGGTGCTTGATCAGGGAATGCATAAAAGCAACATGAATTTCAGAGGTTGTTCATTTGAATTTTGCTGCAAGTCAAGCCCCGTCCTTTCACATCCAATGAACAACCGAAAAAATAAGACCAACAAATACTATAGCCTGTCTTGAGAATCTTGCCCTCAATCTGCTCACTCATTTTCAAGGCACACCAATTTCTACAGCACTAAGCCAAAAATAGAGTACAGAGTACAAGACACAAGATGGATGTTATTATGCAAAATAAATATCAGATGTTTTTCAGTAGAGACAAATAGTTTTTTGAACATACCAAGATGTTAAGACTACGACCCACTGATGATTTGAATTGTCCTTTCTCTTGGGTAGTTTATACAGACCCAAGAAAACAATAACAGCAATCTCCACTCCCATTCACTTTACTTGGCAGGAAGATGGATCAGCAAGAGCTGATACAGATTAGAAGCAATGATAGGAATCAAAGTAATGCCTATATCTAACAATTATCAATTAAGCTATAGATTGGATATTCCTTGTCAGATTCTCATCTAATGACAGTGGTAGAGTTCACCACATTCTTCTTACACCTCTGCCTTCAGCACTGGGCATATTATGCCAGGATAGTTTTTGCTAGAGGTCTTGAAATTTAAAATGGACCAAAAGTTTGACATGTTGGATTGATGCAGAACAGTTACGTGCCACACTTTTTGCTAGCTAAGAATCTGGAATTATTAAAAAAAAATAGATGATTGATTTTGCAACTGTTTCCTTTAATTCACACAACAATGGTTGTATTCAAGCAGTGTGTCCAAAACAACGGAAGAAGTCTGGCAGCCTAATGAATGATAAAAATGCTACCATTTTCAAACAAAAGAAAATTGAGCCCCGAAAAGCTTCTACCTACAGCTGATCAAAAAACAGAAGTGTTTTGGACAAGAACTGGGAATAAATTCAAAACTTTTCCTCATTCAAAGTACATCATAACTTTTGCAAAACATCATTTCAAAGTAAATCTTCTCATTTGCATCAGACTCAAAATAAACTATTTGTTTGGGTTCCGCTCCAAATGTATGTATTTTTGATCAAAGTCTAAACTGAAAACATGCACACTTTGAAACACTTCATCAAAGGAACTCAAACTTTAAATTTAAAAGCAGGAAATAAAAATGTACAGATTAAAAGCCTTTCCCCAAAAAAATAATGTACCATACGCACTTTTCACAGGCTTCTTCATTTTACAAACACTGCAGAACTAAAACCGTACCTGCTGATGAATGGTCTGATACTATCACCAGTGATAGGAGCCATACTCATTGGCATGGGTTCAGGAGTGGACAGCCAGTAGGAATAGTCATTCCTTGATGCAAAGTTACATACGTTGTTGATATTGCAGAATAAGAAAGGCATGGTACTAAATTTACGAAGACAGCTTCCGGCCGTGCCTGAAATGTTAAGTGAAAGGTACCTTGTTAACCCACTTTTGTTGAACTATTGCCAACTGCCAAGCAAAGATTTCCAGGAGCAGCTAAAAAGCAGTTTTCACTTGTTCTGGAGGGCCCAGCTCTCTTGAAGGAAGTGACTTCTCTTACTCTCTAAGGAAGGAACAGGGCAAGGCAAAGAGTAGCCCAGTCTTGCTTGTAGAATTATGGAATAATTTAGGTTGGAACACACCTCTAGAAGTCACCTATCCCAAGTCCCTGCCAATTAGAACAGGTGCTTGGGTCCATAGCCAGTTTGAGTTCTGAGTATCTCCAAACACACAGGTTCAACCTCCCTGGGGTTCCGTTCCAGTGTTTGAGCATCAGTGAGGTAAAAAAGGCTTTTCTTGATGTTTCACTGGAATATACCTCATACTTGTGTCCCTTGCTCCTTCTGTTACTGAGGCCCTCTGAGAAGAGTTGATTCCATATCTCTACCCTCCCTGTAGACAGCTCTAAACAGCAATAACAGCATCTCCCTACATTTCTGTTAAGGCTGAGCAAACCCTTACAGTTCCATCACACTGTGCAGACCCCACTAGCCATCTCAGTAGCTAGCTTTTGTATTTACTGTAGTGTGACAATAATATATTTGCTCTGGGAGGCCCAAGTCTGGGCACAGATATATTTACCAGATGCAGTCTTAAAACTGCCAAACAGAGGGGAAGAATCACTTCCCTCCATCTGCTGCTTGCACTCTTGTCAATAGAGGCCAGCAAGTTGGGCAAGGGGGAATAGGTAGTTGTTGCTGTTGCAGGGGCACATGACTAACTCATGTTCAGTGTTGCTCATCAGGACTCCCAAGCCCTTTTCTGCAAAGCAGCTTTCTAGTAGCTGTCTGTACTGCTGCCACCGGAAGCATAGTCAGTCCCCAGTCTATTCTGTTGCACAAGGTTATTTTTTTCTAGGTGTACCCCTTTGCATCTGTCTTTACTAAACTCTGTGAGGTTCTTCTCAGCCCTTTTCTCCAGCTTGGCCAGATCCTTCTGAATGGCAGCTGTGTCTACTAGGGCATCAACCATTCCTCCCAGTCTGGAATTACACATTAAAAACTTGCTGGGAGTGCACTCACCCATGTCATTAATAAAATCATTGAGCTGTATTTGCCCAGTACAAATTCCTGAGAGATATCACTAATCAACAACCACCACTCAGGCTTTGTACATCTGATCACATCCCTCTGAGCCTGATGGACCCATCAATTTTCCACTGACCTTATCATAGAATCACAGATTCATAGAATAGTCGGGTTGGAAAGGACCTTAAGATCATCTAGTTCCAACCCCCCTGCCATGGGCAGGGACACCTCCCCCTAAACCATGCCACCCAAGGCTCTGTCCAACCTGGCCTTGAACATCGCCAGGGATGGAACATTCACAACTTCCCTGGACAACCCATTCCAGTGCCTCACCACCCTCACAGTAAAGAACTTCTTCCTCAACTTCATCTACTTAGCCAGCCCATATCTCTCTAACTACAAACATGCTATGGAAGACCACATCAAAGGCTTTGATAAAGACTTTCTTAGGTAAACGGGCACTGTTTCCACTATATACCAAACCATTATTTGTACCAACCTAGAAGACATAATAAATTACCAGCTAGCCCAGATTAATTTTACAGGTTTGCTCAATACAGTTCTACAAATGAAAGAAACATTTGGTTTGTAATTAATTCTAATTAAATTCTAATCTGTTCTCTACTTACCCAGATCTTGGCCATGTGCTCTTTCATTGCCTTGTACATAAAGCAAGGAGTAGCCATGGTAAATCAGCCTTGTTCCAAATGGACACGCTGGTTCTTCAGTGGTTTGACTGTGTCTGGTAACAAGGAAGCCATGAGCAACAGATGGTGCACCTGGTGGGCCCATAGCCCCAGGCAAACCTTCAGGGCCAGGTGGACCAGGGAATCCTCTGGGCCCTAAAATACAGAGTCTCCTTTTACCTCTCAGAAAGCAGTACTCTGCCTACATAACTAAATAAGTTAAATCAGACACATTCACACCTAGTCTCCTATGTTATTTTTATGTGAAGGAATCAAATCTCTGAAGAACTCATGGACTTACCTGGGGGACCATAAGGACCAGCT
Source organism: Myiopsitta monachus (assembly GCA_017639245.1). NCBI lineage: Eukaryota > Metazoa > Chordata > Aves > Psittaciformes > Psittacidae > Myiopsitta > Myiopsitta monachus. The sequence continues at coordinate 37,658,477 of CM029919.1, read as the reverse complement.
TCTCCTTTTTGCCCGGGTTTACCATCAAACCCTGGACTACCAGGTGGTCCGGGTACACCTGAAGGTCCTGTCAGCCCTGTTGAAAAACAAGGAATAGTTATTACTAGATATTACTTCCTGTTAGTTCTGAGATTTTGCCTTTTTATTCAGTACAGCACAGGCACACCTCAGCATAAACTAAACTCAGGCAGATTCAGTGCATATATTTCAATATCTAGAGCACATATATGGGTTACCGCAGGCAAAGTGATTATGATAGAGAAGAACAGAGAAGTAAGCAGAGTGTATGCTTCTAAAATAATTAGTATTCTCCTGGAATATGAAAAGGAAGGGCAGCAATCTCTTCCCTCTCTGCTTATCATATGACTCAAACAAAAAAAAGCCATGAAAAACTTGGGTCAGGAACAGTGGGAAAATCAGTATTCCCTTAGCTTCTTCCCAAACAGGTTTTCAGACATACATTATGTCCTCCCTTTATCAATTTCTAGGGATGCTTTGAGTTCTACGTAAGCTCAGTAACTCTGACTGGGAAAAAGAAGTTAACACCATCAGCACCATATCAACATTTCTGTGGCACATGACACGCTTTTGCTAGGCGCAGCTGTCATTTCCTTGATCACTCAAAAAGCAATACTGTGTTCACATACTGAAGTGACTACAGAGAATAGCAACACATCCCTTACAAGCAAACCCATGCTGTGTTCAATCACTGGGATTATTTCATAGCTATTTCTTAATGGACAGCAGTTACAAAGTTGCAACCATACCTTCAAAAGCAATCTTCCATTATCAATTATATTAAATAGAAACAAGATACTCATTATATTCCCCTGTAATTCCCTATTATTTTCTCATAAAACAATCAAGAACAAGGATTTCCATTAGAATATTACTAGCTTAAGAACACCTCTGAGCACCCACTCACCAGGTCCTGTCATTCTGAAGGACATGCGTCCTTGTGCTAGCATTTCATTTGTCTTACCCTTTGCTTCATTCTCTTATTTATTCTCTTAAACTCATTCTCTAATGCGTTAATTTTTGCAGTTTACCTTTTCTTTATAAAATTGCAATCTAGGACTATGACACAAGCTTCCTCAGGAAGAAAGCACTTTTCACTCCAAGATCAAAGTGTTTTTCCTCATGCTTGTCTTCTCCCAGAGACAGACAGTAATTAAGTTTGGATTCAACACTAAAGACAGAAGATACCCTACCAAATACATTCTGGGGAAAGGATGAGCAGTGTGTCGCCAGTCATTCTGCTTACTGCTGATCTCAGATACTGATGTGCTGACTGCAGAGTGAGAGCCTATATGAAAATCACCAAGAAGGCATCTGTTCCTGGTATTCTTTTGGATGAGCTCCAAAATGAAGGACTCTCCTCTTCATTGCTGATGCTATTTTAAGTGGCTTATAAAAAGCTATGCAATATTATTTCAAAAATCTTCTAGTGTCTAGCCTACTGGTCTACTTTTACATTACGTAAAATGTGTTTCTACTACAAGTTTAAGACTCTCACCTTGCTGTCCTTTGGGACCTGGAAGTCCTGGGAATCCTTTGAGACCAACTGGTCCTACAGGGCCAGGTAATCCAGGATCACCTTTAACAAGCTGAAACGCACCTGGTGGGCCTGGTGGGCCTTGTATACCTGCCAAAATTTACAGAGGAAATCAGCACATATTTAGTATTGTACAATAAAAAAGTGAGAAAACAATGTTACCGTGTAGCACCATTTAGAGTCAGGAAACAGACAAAGCCTACACCTACAAGATATCAGTGTGTCCAAGACTTTATACGTGCATTGAGTAGGGTCATACCTGTTAAGAAGCCAAACCTCAAACTGACTGAGGGTACAAGACAATGGGGTTCAAGGCACAGTGGGGGAAACAGCTTAGGTTGGGCCTATGCCACTGACAAGTCTCCAGTAACACCTAAGAAGTTGAACATGCTGCTGCTGAAAACCATATTGCTACCTCCTACATTCCCATCTCCTACCAGGAAGGACAGAGCAGGCCCACAGATGTAACTCTGACAAGAAGCCCTGTGACCAGGGTGTGCAAACAGGGAGTGGCATCTGATGGAGGTGACATTGGCAGGTTGTGCAACAATTTGCTCATAAGAGCTGCACACTTTGCCAGTTCCTGGGCTGCTGCCTGCTTTGCTCCCCAGCAGCCCCGACAGTCATGCTAACTGACGGCTGTGCAAGCCTACTGAGAAGCTTGTGGTCTCCAGGGAATTACAATTAGAAGGATGATGTCTATCAAAAGAATTACCACTTTTAAAGTGGACTTTTTTTCTAAGAATTGTAATAAGACTGTGACCTGTGGAATGAAAAAGCATCTACAACTGCAAGGCTGTAGCTGAAACCCAAACAGAAGCACTACAGAATATCTATATTGACATCTCCATCCAAACAGACCTCCCAAGGACTGAAATGGCTGCCTAGACCTTAGGTTGTTTGCAGTTCCCTCAGCATGTTTGCAGATGACACCAACATGAGTGGTGTAGTCAATATGCTGGAAGGAAGGGATGCCATGAAGCAGAACCTTGACATGCTTCAGAAGTAGGCCAGTGTGAACCTCAGGAAGTTCATCAATGCCAAGTGCAAGGTCCTGCACCTGGATAGGGGCAATCCCCAATATCAATACAGACTGGGGGATGAATGGACTGAGAGCAGCCCTACAGAGAAGGACTTGCGAATAGATGAAAAACTGGCTATGAGCCAGCAATGTGTGCTCACAGCAACAGAAATCCAATCATATTCTGAGCTATATGAAAAGAAGCATGGCCAGCAGGTGGATGGAGGTGATTCTTCCCCTCTATTCTGTTCTCATGAGACCCCATCTGGACACGGCATCCAGCTCTGGGATTCCCAGTACAAGAAAGACATGGACCTGCTGGAGCAGGTCCAGAGGAGAGCCATGATGATGATTAGAGAGGGCTGGAGCACCTCTCCTTTGAAGAAAGGCTTTGAGACTGAGGGTCATTCAGCCTGGAGAAGAGAAGGCTCCAGGGAGACTTTATTGGAGCATTTCAATATATAAAGGAGGCTTAAAGAAAGATGCAGAGAGACTTTCTACCAGGGTCCGTAGTCACAGGTCAAAGATTTTAAACAGAAAGAGGGTAGAATTAGATTGGATTTAAGAATTTTTTTTACAAAGAATTGTGATGAGGCACTGGAACAGGTTGCCCAAAGAAGCTGTGGGCCTCAAAGTGTTCAAGGCCGGGTTGGACAGGGTTCTCAGCTACCTGATCTAGTGGAAAGTGTCTCTGCCAATGTCAAGGGGTTGGACTAGATGACCTTTAAGGTCCCTTCCTACCTGGACTATTTTATGATTCTGTGATTCAGATGCTGATACCATGATATATAGTTTAATATTCTAACTTGTGACACTGAATATAAGGGGGAAGAAGATACCATTATTAGTTACATTTTAACAACATCTGGGATAAAAAAAGCAAGTCTTCATATTATACCTTTAGATCCAGGGAGACCTTGGTCACCTCGTTCACCCTTAAGGCCTGGGAAGCCAGGAGATCCTTTTGGACCTGAAGTCAAAGGAAATATTTACATGAAAATTCAGTATCTTCTTGATTTGGAAGGATGTAAAGGTCACCACCCCACCACCCCTGTAAAGGCCATGACTTTATTTACACAAATATTTTTTAACTGTTTGCAAGAACAAGATACAAACAACAGCACTAAGTAACCAAATAAATGATGACTGAAACCAAATTTACCTTACTTCAACTAATTATATCTTTAAATACACTTAAAATTAGCAAAGCAAGACAACAGGCAAAAGGCAAAAAACCTTGAGAAAAAATTCCATGTTCTTGTATGCTTTCTCATGCAGTTTTCAATGTCCTGTTTCAGTAATTCTTAACAGCCAACATACTTTGAGCATCTTTTTCGAGAGAGGAAGGATATGAAAGTGACATCTTTATATACTTTTTAGGAACATGGTAAATGCTCTTCTCACCTGGAACACCTGGAACTCCTGGAGGTCCCAGATCACCCTTTTGACCAATATCACCTGGTAAACCAGGACTACCCTGTACAAAAGAAAAAGTTAAATATAGTTATCCTACACTATTAAGATATGACTCTCAAATAGCCTGGATATTTTCAGAAACCTATTAAAAGCACGTTTAATATGAGAGAAAAGCCATTAACTTTAAGGAATGATTATTCTCTATCATGACTGGATAAGAAGCTTCTCTTCTAGGAACAAGCATGACACCTTGTTCTTACTAAACTATTTTTTGCCTTACAAAGATGCTAGTTCAGAATAAGGTCTCATTAACAGTATAGCAAATAAAAAGGTTCTCAACCATAGACTGTATATATTGTCATGAAAAACATCAGCAAGTACAAAGCTCAGCAAACTCTAATTTCAGGGCAGTCCCACAAGGCAGTGGCTAGTCATATAATTGAATGGGGTCATTCTAGACCATATCAGACTTGAAACCTTCTACTTTCACATGTGGAATGAAATTGAATGTGCTCAACGATTTATAATCCTCTGAAGATTTTTACTTCTCAACAGGGCTAAAATATACAAGGACTTAAACACTTCAAATACAATGTGAACTTTTCCTTCTGCCTTCACTATTATACACTGTTCTCCTGAAGTTAATGGTAACAAGCTCACTATATAGCCTCCCTTCAAGGAAAACCAAGCCCATATTTCAAAAGACACTGTAAATCTTAACTTAAATGACTGTCAATTTCCTTTTCTTCTTTTGTCTGTTGCAGAGCATCTGCAAAAAGCTTGTAAGTATAGTTTAGATTTTCTCCCTGGCTGAAGCAATAAGGCAGTGACAGACCGCTATCTAATAAAATGTGAACGCAGGTGGAGGAAAGACAAAATCCCTTTGCTAAGTAACCTACTCAAAAGAGTAGACACGGTGGAGTGATTCTTCATTTGATATATGTTAGATGTTTATACTTAGGTGAGAAGAATGGCTCCCTAAAAACTTCTAATTCTTTCCACTGACTATAAAGGGAGAAGAGATAACTTGTTCAAAAATGGATGTCAACAATGAGTCTATCGAAGTTAAACAAAAGAAATGCTACCATTGGAGCAGTGAAGAGAGGTATTAATGAAGTAAGGCTCCCTAGTTTCCTTCAGCCACATAGTCGTAGTACACAGGATTGTTTAAAGAAATGGCCCTCTCTTTGTATCATAACGTGAGCCTCTGTAGCACAAAACAGGAAGGCTAACATTCATTCAGAAGACAGTCATGAGTCAGAAAATCTCACTATAAGAGGTTTTTTTAATAACCTCTTTGTTTTTTAGGTTATAATTATAAAATGTAATAATTTATAAGAAAAGTTTATTGGAAGCTTTCCACAAAATACATTTTCCACAACAGTATGCAGATTCCTGAACTTTTTTTCTCCCCATTATATATAGCTTGGCAATCAACATTTTGTTTTGGATCTGTTCCAAACAAAACAAAACTATTTCCGTTCATGAAAATTCTGGAAATGTTTCTTTTCTCATTTCAACTTTAAAACGCACAGAAAACCAATGGGATTTGTATTTCATACTCTGATCTCCACATTCACTTTTTTTTAATTGGATTTTTGGACAGGCTGTGTCACCCATGTTGTAACAAAATGTCCTTTGTGATATAGGTTACCATGTACCTGGAGACCAGTACGAGCAAATGAACTGTAATCAGGGCAGGAGCCTGTCACACTGGGGAGCATGAAGACATTAGAAACCCATTTTAGTATATATCACCAGAGGAAGTTTAATATTGGAATAACTCTCACTGGAGCATTTCACTAACAACCCAATACATTGTGGCACAAAGATAGTAAAGCATTTTCTTCTGACTGAAAGCACAGAATCAAAATCCTTTGGCATTTCCCATTCTTCAGAAACAAACAGTCTTGGACTGGAATAACAAGCCATGAAAACTTTAGAATTTTCTGGCATATAGAAACCTGGCTCTCTGCAGAAGCACTGAAAATTCTTAAAACAGAGGAAATATACTGGAATGCTATTTTGAAATTTACTACCTTGAAAGCTGGTACAGTATGGTCTCAAAGATAAAAAGATAAAGCCAAGATTTAGTGTTAGAACACTGAATCAATCCTTAATGTCTCTGCAAAGTGAATCCTGGATGCAGAAAAGGACGTAGTAGATCTTTGCATTACTTGTATCAGAATCTTGCTTTTCACATCAGGACCTTATTCCTGAGTCTTCCTTCTCCTTGCACACCAGGAGTTGTTGAGTCATATATGCCTGCTTTTTTATTCATAGAATCATAGAATTATAGAATAGTTAGGGTTGGAAAGGACCTTAAGATTATCTAGTTACAACCCCCTGCCATAGGCAGGGGCACCTCACACTAAACCATGTCACCCAAGGCTATGTCCAACCCGGCCTTGAACACCGCCAGAGATGGAACATTCACAACTTCCCCGGGCCACACATTCTAGTGCCACACCACCCTCACAGTAAAGAATTTCTTCCTCATATCCGATCTAAACTTCCTCTGTTTAAGTTTGAACCCATTACCCCTTGTCCTATCACTACAGTCCCTCATGAGGAGTCCCTCCCCACCATCACTATAGGCCCCCTTCAGATACTGGAACGCTGCTATGAGGTCTCCACACAGCCTTCTCTTCTCCAGGCTCAACAGCCCCAACTTTCTCAGCCTGTCTTCATACAGGAGGTGCTCCAGTCCCCTGATCATCCTCGTGGCCCCCCTCTCGACTTGTTCCGACAGTTCCATGTCCTTTTTATGTTGAGGACACCAGAACTGCGCACAATACTCCAAGTGAGGTCTCATGAGAGCAGAGTAGTGGGGCAGGATCACCTCCCTCAACCTGCTGGTCATGATCCTCTTGATGCAGACCAGGATACGGTTGGCTTTCTGGGCTACAAGCGCACACTGCTGGCTCATGTTCATTTTTTCAGGACCCCCAAGTCCTTCTCCACAGGGCTGCTCTCAATCTCTTCTCTGCCCAACCTGGAGCTGTGCCTGGGATTGCTCCCACCCAGGTGGAGGACCTTGCACTTGGCATGGTTGAACTTCCTCAGGTTGGCACTGGCCAACCTCGCAAGAGTGTCAAGGTCCCTCTGGATGGCATTCCTTCCCTCAAACGTATCAACCAAACTACACATCCTGGTGTCATCGGCAAACTTGCTGAGGGCACACTCAATCCCACTGTCCCTGCCACCCACAAAGATGTTGAACAAGACCAGGCCCAACACCCATCCCTGAGGGACACCACTCGTTACTGGTCTCCAGCTGGACATTGAGCCATTGAGCACTACTCTTTATGTGCGGCCATCCAGCCAGTTCTTTATCCACCCAGTGATCCACCTATCAAATTGATGTCTCTCCAATTTAGAGACAAGGATGTCATGTGAGACAGTGTCAAACGCTTTGCACAAGTCCAGGTAGATGACATCAACTGCTCTACCCCTGTCCATCAGTTCTGTAGCCCCATCATAGAAGGCCCCCAGATTGGTCTGGCAGGATTTCCCCTTAATGAAGCCATGCTGGCTGTCACCAACCATTTTGTTGTTTTTCATGTGCCTTAGCATGCCTTCCAGGAGAATCTGCTCCAAGACATTGCCAGGCACATAGGTGAGACTGACTGCTCTGTAGCTCCCCGGCTCATCCGTTTTCCCCTTCTTGAAAATGAGGTTATATTTCCCTTTTTCCAGTCATCAGGAGCTTCACCTGACTGCCATGATTTTTCAAATATGATGGACAGTGGCTTAGCAACTTCATTTGCCAGCTCCTTCAGGACCCACAGATGGATTTCATCAGGTCCCATGGACTTGTATATGTTCAGGTTCCTAAGACAGTTTCAAACCAGATCCTCTCCTACAGTGGACCCAGGGTCTTCATTCTCACAGTCCCTACATCTGCCTTCCAAGACTTGGGTGGTGTGGTCAGAGCATTTGCCAGTGAAGACTGAAGCAAAGAATTCATTAAGAACCTCAGCCTTCTCCAAATCCAGGTTAGTCAGTTCTCCCAATAGCTTCTAGAGAGGGCCCACATTGTCCCTAGTCTGTCTTTTATTTGCAATGTACCTATAGAATCCCTTCCTGTTATCCTTAACATCCCTAGCTAAGTTTAATTCTAAGTGGGCCTTAGCTTTCCTAACCTGGTCCCTAGCTTCCCGGACAACATCCCTGTATTCTTCCCAGGCCGCCTGTCCTTGCTTCCACCTTTTATAAGCCTCTTTTTTCCTTTGAATTTTCCTCAGCAGCTCCTTATCCATTCAAGGAGGTCTCCTGGCCCTCCTGCAGCACTTTCTTCTAGTTGGGATGTATCACTCCTGAGCTTGCAGCAGGTGATCCTTAAACATCAACCAGCAGTCCTGGGCCCCCCTGCCCTCTACAGCTTTATCCCATGGGACCTTAATAAGCAAGTTCCTGAAGAGGCCAAAGTCTGCTCTCTTGAAGTTCAGGGCAGTGAGCTTGCTGTGTGCCCTTCTCACTGTCCTGAGGATCTCGAATTCGACCATCTCATGATCGCTGCAACCAAGCCTGCCCTGGAGCATTACATTTCCAACCAGCCCTTCCCTGTTGGTGAGCACAAGGTCAAGCATGGCACCTCTCCTCGTTGGCTCCTCTGTTACTTGCAGAAGGAAGTTGTCTTCCACACAATTGAGGAACTTCCTGGATTGCCTGTGCCGGGCCGTAACATCCCTCCAACAGATATCAGGGTGGTTGAAGTTCCCCATGAGAACAAGGGCCTGCGAGCATGAGACTATTCCTATCTGTCTATAGAGTGCTCCATCCACAGAGTCCTCTTGGTCAGGAGGTCTGTAAGAGATCTGCACAATAATGTCTCCCATTGCTGTTCTCCCTTTAACCCTGACCCACAAACTCACTGTTGACTGCTCACCTGTCCCCAGACAGAGTTCCATACTCTCCAGCCTATCCCTAACATAAATCGCAACTCCCCCTCCCCGCCTACCAGGCCTGTCTTTCCTAAAGAGATTGTAACCTTCCATTCCAACACTCCAGCCATAGGAGCCATCCCACCATGTTTCTGCGATGCCTATGATATCATACCCCCATAGACATGCACACATCTCTAATTCCTCTTGTTTGCTCCCCATGCTACGGGCATTTGTATAGAGGCATCTGAGCTGAGCTCCAATTGAAGCAGGCTCATTATCTAGAGCAGCTGGAACATCTCTACATTGCTCTGAACATTTACTATTCCTTCTTCTATAAATTTTTTTATTATTATTTTATGAGTATGAAAGAGGAAATTAAAAGTTAAAATATAGACCATATTTTTCAGTGTGGAAAAAGGCAGCAGACAGTCTAAGTGAAAGAGTACAGAAGAGCAACTATTTTTGGTAACTGTCCTATTCTACTTTATTTTCCCTAATATACACCAAAGGGGCTGGTTTATACTAGGGGAAATGAATAAGATATACCAACAATGTATTAATAGCATTGCCTGTTTGTATTTCTAAATCAGCAGCTATATTTCATCACTGACAGTACTGAAAATGCACTTTATTTGAAAGGTTTCATAACAAAACCAAACAACTCAGGTATTTTCAGAAGGCAATTTATCGTGAAATATGCAACCTTTAAAATTAACTACTAATGCATTTGCAGGATTTATGGATGTGCTGCAGCCATCCTGTACTGTTAATACACTGTAAATTATATTCTGGGTGTTGTATGTTACCACTTACTATCTATAAATTTCTATTAAGTTCATTAGCTCACTGGGGCTTATTGGTAAGCAGCCTTTAAAAGGAGAGAATTGAAATGTTTTTGAACTGACTTTACATCGTCAGCAGGGAGTCAGTCCTAAAGGCACTTTAAGCATAAAGTATCGTTATTTTGAACGTGAAACATCTATGATTAATATATCCATTAATTACAAGAACCAGCTTTCAGAAAATGTGGAGCGTACTGAAAGTAACTTACTGGCAGTCCCTGGAAACCCGGATCACCTTTGACTCCTGGACTCCCAGGAGTCCCAGGCCAGCCATTGCTCCCCTGCTCTCCTTTGGCCCCTTTCAGACCTGGGGGTCCTGGTGGCCCTGTTGGACCTGGTAAACCTACAAACCAGAAGAAGTGACTATTTAGTGGCAAAATTAATTCAGAGCAGTACCTGATGAAGGACAAGCTGTCTCAATCTACAGATGGGCAGAATCAAAGTAATTATCGTGACAACATTTTAGGAAAATAAGGAGAATCTGTTGCAGTGATGTCCATATGACTCCCCATCCCATCATTTATCAGCCTGTGGCTGACAGAAAATACTTGAGAGTTTTCTGTATGTGCAGAACAGATGGTATGCTCTTAGGTATGAAAGTGGTAGAGACATACTGAAGCTCTTCTCTGCTCTCCTCCTTATCCTCTAGCACAGTGCCATTCACTGTCAAGATAAGGCCACACTGGGCTGTTTTTAAACACATTAACACTCCAGAATATAGGAACATATAGCTATGGAAGCCTTAAAACAGTAAATAAAGCCCAGAGGGAAACATGGAAATGGGAGGCACTCTTCTCAGCATTAGAAAGACTTCTGGACAAAACCAACTGCCTAAGGACATGAAATCATCCTGTTCTAGAACATAATGCCAATATGAAGGGGAGGTTTTCTCTGACCTGTGAGAAGAGGATATAAAAAGTATATGCAATATTTATTATATTATTAATTAATTAGTTGAGCTTTGATTAACAGCAGTACATTAACACCAAAGATAAAAGAATTACCTGGAAGGCCAGGTTGGCCTTGGGGTCCCCTGTCTCCTTTAGGGCCCTCAACTGCACTTCCTGGTAGTCCAGGAAAACCTTGGCTGCCCTTAGGGCCTGGTGGACCAGCATATCCTGGTTCTCCTTTCAGGCCTGGGATCCCTGGACTTCCTGGGGATCCTGGAAAGCCCACATCACCTTTTGCACCTAAGATTTGAAAAAAAAACCCAAACAATCCACAAATAAAACATGATCAGAGAAAGGATCACAATTACTGAAAACTTCTGCCTTATTATCCACTCACAGTAAGCTTTATTCCTTAAGAAAATACTGACCTTGCCTTTATACATTTCCATAAAAATGCAAAACTTTAGAAAATTATTTTCCACATTATGACATAAATTGTAAGGAAAAGACTAGTCTGACTGACATCTTTTCTTAGCTAAACTGATCACTGGCTATTTTAAACCACTCTAAAAATAGATGAACATTCAGCATCTCTATCAGTCTTTACACAAGGAATATAAAGCCCTCAAACTCTTACTCCATTGCAATTATTATTGTCATAGCTGAGTAATGGATGTTTTCCTTGACTAAGCACAAAAGGACTTGCTCCTGGAGAAAAATGGAATGTTCTTACTAACATCTAGATTTAGACACGTAGTACTTACTTTAAGGCTTGTACAAATGGTTAACATTTGCAATTCAGTCCATGATTAAGAAGAATATAGATTAGCTGGCATAAGTACAATAATAAGAGAAATAAAATTTATAGAGAACAATATCCCTGGCTTTTTGCCTAAACAGAACAGGGATTTTAAATTCTGGACTTATTTCTTTGGAAGTACAATACATTTGGAACACAAATAATGGCAGCTGGATATGTATTTACTCTAAACCCAAATATTTTTAAGTAAGCTGTGCTGACAAAATGAGATGGATAAGGTGTGAAAAGTGCTCTTATAACCTAGCATTCCACATGCCTTACTGAGCCATGATTAGAAAATCTGCTTATCAAGTAAGCTCTTTAACATTAGGCTTTCTCAGTAATTAAGTAGTTAAATTAAAGTAGTTAATTAAAGTAGGCTGTTAAATGCTCTAACATTGTAATTAAAATTCTGGTTTACTACATCTGATTGTCCACACAAGTTTCCTGCATTTATAGGAAGAATGAGTGAGATAGGGCACTGGAATTTCAAGCTATGTAAGTTATTCAAAATCTACCATGTTGTGTTTATTTCACAGATGGGCCAGTTGAATCTTCCTGTTTTCTGGATTTTAAAAATTCAAAACTCTTTAAACATACGCAATTTCCTTTATCAGCAGCAGTTTCATATTTCTTCAAACAATTTCTTCTGATATTGCAGCCCAGTGTCTAGGACATACTTATTTCATCAAATGGAGCATGGTGCATTACAGACACCTTGAACAAACACTAACTCAAGCCAGTCAAGCTGTTTTCATGTCACAGTGTAGTGATACACTTTGCAAAGACCACAAGTGGTCTTGAAATTGTGATAGCTAGTAAGTTCAGAGTCTAGGCAGTAACAATTTTCAGGAAGATCTCATCAGGTCTGTGCTACCTTTTGCACCTCTGCACCATGCTCCTGTGCATAGCTTAGGCATGCTATACCAAGCTATACAGAGTAAGAGTCTTAGCAATGAATAAAATAGCATCTGGGCTGCACAACAGACTCAGGTAAAAAAATTACTGCAGTATCCTAGCCATGAAACTATTACCTTTAGCTGTCTGGTGCAGAGAGCCTCACTAGACTTTGATTCTTGCAAAATTAGTACAAAACCAGGAATACTTGGAGTCAAAAGCACAGCACACAAATACATGAGTTATTTATATTACCTCATCACAGCACAGCTTGCAGTAAATTCCACACTATGAAAAATTACCTATTTTAGGGCATAGCTAACTCATGTCCGAGATGCTGCCACTGTAACAGAAATTAGTATTTAAGCTTCTCAGAATTTCTGTCTGCTCTGAAAAGGTACAGCATGTGAAAGAATGAAGTAGAAAGCAGGTCTGAATTACAGAAGTATGTTTATATTCTGTTGTGAGGGAGGTTTGCTGCTTGTTTGAAGAAATGTTTTACCTTTATCTCCCTTTGCACCAGGAAATCCTGGAAGGCCTCTACCTGGAGCACCTATAATAGAGAAGCAGAAAAAAATGAAAAGATGGGATAGACTTAAATTTAACATGTAACAAACAAAAATTTATTAAGCAAGTATAAAATCTAAATAAATGGTTTATGCAGAAGTTTTTCAGTGCAGAGACTTTGTTATATATTGGTATTATATCTAGGAAAATGTGTCCTGTATGACTGAAAACCCTACCATATGAAAAGGCAAGCCTGCTCCATTATTTCACAGAGAAGTTGCAGACCGAAATTAATTCCAAAATGGACCAATTCTTTGAGGTATTGCCAGCTTTGGTGAAATAAATTCTTTCAAGATTACACTGATTAAACACAGTTTCTCATCTAAATGATCACCTTTACAATTATAGATGATAGTAACTTGCAAGACAGCATACTAACTTTACTTTCTAAGGTTCCATTCAAAGTACCTCAAACCCAGCACACCTCTCTACCAGCTACTCTTGTGTAGATTATCTCAGTGCATTTTTGAACCCTATAAACTTAACACGACAGCCACAGTACCTTGTTCACCCTTTGCACCGGCTGCACCTGGAATCCCATCATAACCTGGTTCACCCTTCTGTCCAATGGAACCAGCAGGACCTGGAAGGCCAGGTTCACCTGAAAAAAAAATTCCCATTTTTATTTCACTTTCTATTACACCTTTCATTTCTCTAATGAAAAGCTTCATTTATGCTTTTGCCCCCACAGAGACCAAGCAGAAGCTGCATGATGATTTCATTGTGACTTTTCTTTGAGGTTACTTCTGAATTAAATCAGTGTGAGACAGGACTCAAGTACTACAAATTTTGATATAGGTAATTATAATGAATTTCAGTGAGTTTAAAGTGCAGGAACTCCAGCAAAGATTTGTGAATGGCACAGCCCATTGTCCAATGAGATGATGTGTCCTGCAGCCAGTAAACTACGGACATAAGACTCCAAGTTCAAAAATGTTGTTATATTCATAACAGCAATGGATTTATTCCTCGTTAACATCTGTTGAATGATGTTAATGTGGTGATTGAGGTTTAGGCCCATGGATCAACCTTATTGTTTTTAAATTAACTCAGAAACAAGAGAAATAATGGCTATAGCAACAACCAGTGTTGTGGATGGTGGTAAAATCTCTTCTACAAACAGTGAAAAAGAAGTATTAATCCAACACTACACTGACTCAGATTTAGCTGAGAAACAGCACTGTCTTTTTTTGGTTATGAAATGAACAAATGTAGCAGGAAATAGCTGAGCTAGAACAAATGTAGGATGCCACCATATTTGTTTTAGCCACTACCTGGAGGTGATAATACTTTAAGTAGCATTGGGTGGTTTGTATTTCTTTTTTACCTGGTTCTCCTTTTAAACCTGGAATGCCAGCTAAACCAGGAAGTCCTTTTTCACCCTTTTCTCCATGGCGGCCTGGGCTTCCTAAAGAAAGGAAGAAGACATAGGTTTATATACAGGATATTTGGTACAAGTTTCACATTAATTTTTCACTGTAATTTATGTTTTATTAAAGCGTAAAGACTTGCCTGGAAATCCTGCTATGCCAGGGGATCCTTTGGGACCTGGGGCACCCGGCATTCCAGGAATTCCTGCACTACCCTTTTCACCCTTATCTCCAGATAAACCTGGACTACCCGTTCTTCCTGGTTCTCCCTAGAAGAAGCAGCACACATGATAAAATCCACACATTGATTATGAATCAGCTTTTTCTGTTAGCAATCGTACATGTCAACCCTCTGAACCATCAGACATACAAAGAATTTTTTTCCATTTAGAAACAAAGCAATTTAGCATTAAATTTGGCATGAGGTTCCGCTATCAGAACTACTGACTTTTATAGCAACTGCTTAATACCTACATATTACTCATGAAAATGAATAGTTTCCTATGAATTCTTATGGCAGTTTTTACAAAGTCTCCTCCAAATTAGCCTCTTAGCTTATTGTCCTGGGGTCTGTTCAAACCAATCTTTAAGTCTTCGGCAAGTTTGCTACCAGATGAGTTTTATTTTTACAATTATTACTTATCATTTCATTATTAGTGTCATTGTATAGGTAGGAAAAAGAATGTGAAACAAATGAGAATTCTATTAAAATAGTATTAGAGATTAGATTAACTTTACAGACAGTATTAATACAGTTCTCTCTCCAGTAATAGCTGCACATTTTAGAGTTCTTTTCAGCTTCCCAGTATTTTTGTCAAAGTACAAAAATACTATTTCAGTGTGATTATTTGCTCTGTTTGTAAGAAGCCCTTTTCACTTCATTTACTTATCATTTTTAAAAAGTTCTTCCCCTCACCCACATTTCTAGCGCTGTAAATTAGCCTATTCTGAAGAGACAGAATAAGTAAGAGTTGGAGATAGTGGTCCCATCAAACAGGATGCACCTAAAGCTGCACATATGCACACCTTTCAAGTTTCTCATCAGGTATTTAAATAAGCATATCCGAAAATATGATAAAATACCTTAAAGATCAACAGCATCTTTTCAAATACGGTATTTGGTAGAGACAGACTATTAAATCCTTAGAGATATGAATACCTTTTCACCAGGAGCCCCTGGAAAGCCAATTCCAGGAAAACCGGGTGCTCCTTTGTCTCCTTTTTCACCTTTTTGCCCAGGGAACCCTGGTGTGCCTGGTGAACCTGGTACTCCTGGCAGACCCTTTTCACCAGGTGTTCCTAGAAAGAGAAAAGGAAAATGGGTGTATCAGAACTAGTGGTACCTTAGCAGTGTTGACAATGATTTTTCAGTGTTGCCTTAGCTATTCATTCAGAGCTAGAAAAGCAATGTAACTCACTAAAAATAGGTAGTAAATTAACTTTCGAAATTTACTCTGTAAATGGGACTTGCTATCGGAAGATAAGCTCTCCTCATCGGAGAAGATTTGAATGAAAGTTTATATTGATTTGAAGAATTTCTAACAGGACAACAGTGACAAAGGGACTCTGCTGTAGCAAACTTTTCTGTCCCACTTTACCGTTTCAGTCTTCCACCTTTGATTTCCTAAATATCTAGGCACAAGGCCATCTGAATGAAGACCAAGTTTCCATGATGAGATATAGGTTCTTCTCCATTCTATTCTTTACCAATCCTCTTCACAACAACCTAGACCACTACAGTTTGTAGTTAACAGGCAATACACAGCAACACACCAAACATTTTAGAAGGCGGAAAATACTCAAGAAGCTTAATGCAGTTCACATACTAGCAGAGACAGAGACAGAAAAAACAGGTATCACTTGGAGAACTGCCTGCCTGAAATAAATACACAAATCCTACACATCCAGCTAAATGATTCTCATGTAGAAACTTAGGAAACCATCCTATTATTTGTATATCACAATAGGATTGAAAAAGCAATGTCCCAAAAGTCTAAAGTTCAGATACTGCAAACAGTGCAATCATTTAGGAGATCTACTCCAACAAATATTCTATACAGGTCTCATAATGTTCTATACTAATTTGTGGAAAACAATAGCAGGAAATTCCCAGCAGTCAGTACCTGGCAAACCCATTTCACCAACCGATCCTTTTTGTCCTGGAACTCCTGGATCCCCTGGGAATCCTGGGGGGCCCTGATCACCCTTTGGCCCTACAGACAGCAGAGAAATTAGAAGTCCCATTAATGAATGAGTTTTCAAATACCTGATGAACAGTCTCTCTGTTGCTAGCTTCAGACATACCTGGTTGTCCTGGAGTACCAGGTTCACCATCCTTCCCTGGTATTCCTGGTTCTCCATATTCCCCACGTAATCCTTTTTCTCCTGTTGCTCCATGGTCCCCTGGACACCAAGAAAGCAAACACAGTGAGATGAGTTTTATCAAAATCTACTGTAATGCTGTATAATAGTCCTTCCAGTTATTTTTTGATCACTGCTGCTTCTCTCTGCTGAATAAGGAAATGGCTGAATTCAAGCTTAATATGTTGTACAGTAAAGTCACATTTGAGTAAAACACAGCTTTCTAGTTACTAAACCAGTGCTGAGGAAAGGAAGTAAACGAATACAATTTTATAGGTGTCTGTGCAAATTACAAGGCAAGTTATGTCTTTAAATGAAATTGCAATTGAGCATAGTTGAGTTAGATTAATGAGTTACTTCAGAAGTGCCAGACTCAGGTGTTAACAGAAATTATTGATTTGACTGTTCTGCTGTCAAAAAAGGTACATGTAAACAACCACTTCACAGTCAGAAATTTGCTGTTCCCTCAGTTCTGTCTAATGTTAAAGCATCTTCATCATTCCAGAAAGCTTCACCTCTCATTCTGTAGTGTGCCTCTTATCTAGGTCTAAGGTCCATGCTTTTTGGTCATAATCCTTTCTGTTAGTGTCACATACAGGTAGAGGGCAATAGGCTACTGAAAATAGTTCATTGAATATTTTTAAGGAAGCAGATCAAATTCAAAAAGTCCCAAGACGTCCAAACCATATTTTTTTCATTAAACATCACTGATCATCTTCCATAAAAATACCATGTCTTTTCTGCAGTTAGTATTTTAGAAGCTTTTTAAAGCATTACTGTGATATTCACACCCAGAGAGATGAAGGCTGATAATAAAATTATAGAGAATAACTAGATTACTCTTCTCTACTGGCACTAAGTATCTTTGGGTTGAAGAAGGTGAGATGGGCAGAGTAGGCAGAGTAACAGCAGAAATTGAAGGCTGGGATCTGCTTGGAACCTAAACTTCCAGGCTGCGTAAGCCAGGCCAATCTCTAGACTTTTTGTGGCCAGGAAAAGCATAGATATTAGTAAGCGTTCATTAATAGCGCTGGAGAGATGAAGTTAGAAACCGAAGAAATCAAGCATTTGAATTTCTCAGCAAAGGCTTCTTTATATGCATATAACCAGTGCACCTAATTTGGATTTCTGGAAAGAAAATAAAACTAATTATCAATCAGTCAATCTTCAGCAGTAGATAAGAAAGTAATGAAATACGATCTATGCGGATTTGCTTTAAAGCTTTTCATACAACCATATATATCGAGTTCAGGAACAAATGACAAAATTAATCTAGGTGAAATCTGTATAGGCTGGGAGCCTCATCAAATACTCTTAGAAGCTGCACCTTAGCTTAGAGACAGATGCAGTTCACAATTGCTCCTGCCCTTCCTTGCAGTTCAAGGGTGTCCAAGGTGGGAGACACTTCCTATCCATATGCCTAGCCTTCTCGGAGACCCAGCCAGGCCTCAGAATGAGAGCCCAGATCTCATTCTGACAAGTAGTCAGGAAATGGTCATAAAAGCTACATAGCCTAGGAAACCATCCTGTTCCACAGTTCAGATATAGCATAGCACAGTTACTGGTGAATCACTGCCAAACTGAAAAGGAGGCTCAAGTGCTTTGTCCTGGGCTCAACGGAGAATAAATTGATGAAACGTACAGATGACACTAAACTGGAAAGACTTAGAAAGAGGATAGAGTTGGACAGCAGAAGAGTTGAGGTAAAGGTTGAAATCACCATCATGAAATTCAAAAAATGCAATACACCACATACGTGATAAGAAGTCAGAAGCATGCATCGAAATAGAAAACAATTGCATAGGCACCAGTCCAGAAGTAAAGGACTAAGGATTATAACTAATCACAAACTGAGTTTGCTGTGGGTTCAAGAAAGGAAAATTTAATTCTAGCATGACCCAAACTTCAGGAAGTACTTCACTTGTTTTAGCAAAGTGCACTCTACCAAGGATGCAGCCAAACTGGGGAGAAGTCAGAAAGGGTAACGAGAATGACAATGATTTCAGAAAACATGAATTATAATGAAAGGCTGAAGGATCTGGTTGAGGGAAATGGAAAACTGCATGATCTCAGAAGCTCCCTTCTAAGCCCTACACTTCTATTTTAACTAAACAGTTATCGTTTATTTAAAAACTTTTATGTGATTTTTTTAATAAAAAGTAAATCACAACATAAAGGGGACAAACAAAAAAAAATATAAAATATACACTATTTTTTCTCTGAAAGGAAAAACAAGAAAGAGAATGATCTTCAACAACTAAATTTTCATGTAATGCTGAAAATAAAATCCAAGAATGCATTGTCTACAAACCCCTAATATATCTACCATCATTAAGTTTCTAAATAGAAAGTTGATTGTCTTCCTCCTGCATGTTTCCAGATGTTTCTAAAGTGTTATAAATTGATCTTTTGGTATTGGTGGCATACGATGTGTCTTCCCTGAAATGTCTTGAGGTCACAAAAAACACGTGTGCCAAAAAAGGCAACCCACTTTTTCTTACAGTATCTGTTGGTCTTCATGGCCACAACAGTGTTCCCACTATATGTTTACATGAAAGACAGCTTTTCTCTTCTGATAAGCTCTAGTTTCTACTTTTAAAATTTCCTTTCTTTTGAGAGTATTCAGATGAAAGAGGTAAAATGGACTTTACGAGGGCAAATGGAACTTCTTCCATCCAACTAAAACCCTTTCTCTGTCTGTGATTAATCTTCATTTCTATGGAGTTGAAAGATACCAGAAATGTATCTGCATTTGCTATGTGAAATACTTTAATCTTATTTCAAAAACCAAGATACAAATGAACTCAAAGCATTGTTGCTTAACAGTATATAGTGTTGATTACGCTTATCCACAGTTAGAAACTAAAGTTACCTTTTTCTCCTTGATCTCCCTTTTGGCCTTTGAGACTAACCATATCCATGGTGTCCATTGTTCCAGGTTTTCCTGGGAGACCAGCTTCACCTTTATCTCCTTTGACACCAGGATCACCCTGTGGTCCAACTACACCTTTGAAACCTTGGCTACCTATAAAGGGATAGCACAGAATATTATAGCGGCATATAAAACTTTTAATTAATAAAGTACTCAGTAAACATGAACAAATGAAATTAGCTACTCATTCAAATTTTGAACACCGAATACCATGATTTGGAACATTTCATTTATCTAATATCAAGACTTTCATACCAGGACTTTGCTACAGCTCTGTCAAAAAATTGACATATTTTTTCCTGCCTCACAGTCATTAATTTTAGACTCTGAAAACAACAGTTTTAGGAGTTTGGCAATAATACAGTCTTCCAGTACCTAAAGGAGCCCTACAGGAAATCTGGAGAGGAACATTTTACACAGGCATGTACTGACAGTATGGGGGAAATGGCTTTAAGCTGAGAGTGAGGAGATTTAGATTAGATATTTGGAAAAAATTCTTCACTACAAGGGTGATAAGGCACTGGAGCAGGTTGCCCAGAGAAGCAGTGGCTGCCCCATCCCTGGAAGCGTTCAAGGCCAGACTGGATGGGGCTTTGAGCAACCTGGTCTAGCGGAAGGTGTCCCTGCCTATGGAAGGGGGGCTGATCTTTAAGATGATCTTTAAAGTCCCCTCCAACCCAAACCATTCAGTGATTCTGTGATTATTTGAAGAATTGAAATAAGACTTTCCTTCTGGCTTTTTATAATTTCAAATACAGTGCTTTCCTCGGAGTATTATCTGTAGCACCAAGCAAACCCTTACATTATTGAAGAATGGATCAAAAATCATGGCTCAGTGCCCAAATACATGACTGCTCCTAGGATATGGCTTTCTGAATTACACTGTTTCTAACTTACAGGGAAGTTACTTGATGTAAAATATCCCTTAGGCCAAGCATACTCAATTTGGTGATTTCCAGACTTGCCTTCTGCCAAGAAAATTGGATTTTACAGCTTTGATTTTTAGAAAATCCCTCTTACCTTTTTCACCAGGCAACCCTCGATCTCCAACTGGTCCAGGAGTTCCCGGCAATCCAGGAGTTCCCATAACTCCCATTTCTCCTTTGGCTCCTAAAACCGAAGTGAAAGCGTGAATAACAAAAACAAAGCAAGCAGTGTGAAGAAATACAAGAAACAGAATCATTTACTCTCTACCATGTTAGGAATCGCACTACTTAAGGAAAAATGGGACAAAGAAGATGATTTAAAGCAGCCTGATAGAGAAAACAGGAGTAAAAAATAGTGTTATGAAAACCAGAATAAAACTGTTTGTAATGTTTTTTTGATAGATTCTTAAAACTTCCTATTACAGTAAACAATGCTGTCATTAAGAAAGGCATTATTAAAACCCCATTCTGTCAATGAAAGTGTACAGAACAATCCTTTTATTATTACAGACTGAAAGCTAGTCCCTGCAAGTCACTGAATTTGACCCACCAAAGGACCTGAACAGCAGTTCAATTACATGTGCATAGAGCTGCTTTACTGATGTAAGCCTCTGTGCTTTCCCAAGCTTGAGCATTTTGATGGATCAATTCCTGACTGAGTAAAAGGCCATGATCCCAAAACTTACTAAAAGAGTAGCCAAAGATGAGGGTTTCTGAGGGAAAAGTTGTTTACCTGCTGATCCTTTCAGTCCAATGGCCCCCTGTGGACCTGGCAGGCCAGGTAACCCCACAGACCCTGGTACTCCAGGCTGGCCCGGGCTACCTTTATCCCCTTTTGGTCCTGGCATATCTAGACCTGGGATACCAGGGAAGCCCCTTTCTCCTTTTATTCCAGGAAACCCTAGGAAAAAAAGCAGATACAGGATTAGTCCTTAACAGAGCATGGTGAACATGGTTAACAAGAATATCTGATAATGTCCACCTGCGGTTCAGGAATTACATAGCATGAAGAATGAAGACCCAAAGCAGACAGCAGAAATAGCCCTCATTTTCTAACTGTATATATATTACCTACCAATGACCTGAGGAGACCAAACAAAATGGCAGGTGTTTCCTGGAGGCCTCGCCCTGTGTTTTGGACCGGATAGAGGCAGCTCACCAACATCTCCCGTGCACCCCCACCAATCTCATACCGCAAAACAGTTCACAAGCAATACTTTTACCAACACCAATATCTACTTATACCAAAAGTCCACTCCTAAGCAGAGTATTTTCCTCTCACCTGGTGGTCCCTGTGGTCCTGGCTGCCCAGCAGGTCCCGGTGATCCCTGTGGGCCCAGCCCTGGTGCGCCTGGAGGGCCCTGCAAGCCTTGCAGTCCTGGGAGGCCAGGGTCGCCTGTGGGGAGACAGAGACAGAGACCGAGTGTCCTCTGATGTCATTTGATGTCTTTGTGCTGAAGATGCTAGACAAGGTGTTTGGAGGTACCTGGCCAACAGGGCATCATTTGAGCCTATAATGCCTCCTTGCCTGTGCTTGAAGGAAGGGCTGCTCTTTGTTGCTAGCATTTGTTACTGGTGGTTGGTAGAAGAAAATAAGGAGACAAAAAAAGGGCAGATACCAGCAGGATGTCTCAGTGGTGAATAGACTTTTTGCTACATTTATGATGGAGTAACGTTAAAAGAAATAGAAATACAGATCTTAATATATTTCTGGCAATGTTACCTCTGAATCCTTGCTGTCCAGGTATGCCTGGAAAGCCTTGCTCGCCACGTAAGCCAGGCAGTCCTGGACTTCCCTTTTCTCCAGGGATGCCAGCTGGGCCTGGGGGGCCTGGCAATCCCTTCGGGCCAGGGATACCTATACCAGGTTCACCCTAGCCAAAGAAACACAACACATTAGGAATCAACACATCAAAACCAAGAATTCATTCACTCAGAGGCTATTAAATCACTATACATGACTTCAGGGGAGAGCTCTAAGCCCCATAGTGTTAATGTCAAGCATTCATCCCTCTACTCCATTCCTTTGTGTGCATAGTAGGAAGCATAAGAAGGACAGTTTGGCCAGCTTTGGTTTTGTTTTTTTTTTAAGAGCAGGACCTTTACACACATTCTTCTTAGCACAGACAGCCACAAATAACAGTGCCAGCAGCTGACACCTACCTTTTGACCTTGTAAACCTGGTACACCTGGCAAGCCATCCAGGCCAGGGGTTCCCGGAGTCCCTGGAAGACCAGGCGAGCCAGGCTGACCTTGGAAACCTATAAAACAAAACAAACCAAAACTCACATCATTACTGTCTCTGCCTGTAAGTGTCCTCTGCTGTTTCTTCAAACCTCTAATGGAACTATTCACATCCTCCATTCACTCAAAACCAGTACATGCCCAATAAACTGAGATGAAGCTTCTCTCCCAGGCAAAGGTCTTGGGGAGTGGAAAATACAGCTTTTAGGCTAAGCCCCAGGAAAGGCAGTAGGTAGAGCTGAATTCAAGGAAGGGTCCTTGAAAGAAATGTATTTGATATGCCATGCCTTTCTTGTTGGCATCCAAGAGCATTCAGCAATCCCTTTCCTGATGCAACAGGCCTCTTCTGTTCAGGCTCATTCCACACCAATCTTGGAAGAACTGGAGGTGGTCACAGGTAAAAATTTGCTTTTTCTCCTTGCTATGTCTTCTTGATCCTTCCAGTTCATTGGTGTGTGGAGTCAAATAAATGAAATAATCATGAAGACAAACAAGAACTTTGGGGATTTAGGTGGCTTCTGAAAGCTCAGTCATAGAAGCATAGAATAGATAGGGTTGGAAAGGATATAAAGATTATCTAGCTCCAGCCCCCCTGCCATGGGCAGGGACACCACACACTAAATCATGTCACCCAAGACTCCATCACACTAAACCATGTCACCCAGTCATCCAGTTCTAAATTAGTAACAGTACTATTAAGTACATCTCCCCAAAATACAAAATATTTAGACTCCCTCTAAGCTATATGCATACTTTGACAATGGCCATGCAGGGAAGATTAAACTTATGCTGAACAAGCTGGTATTCTAACCAAACCACTCTCAGCCACCTGGGACACAGCAGAACTATCTCTGGTCCAAAAATATTATAGGTTTATCAGCATGGTTTTTTGACCAGCCACACATGGTGCTTCATCTCTCAGCAAGGTCATCTCATCTCTCAGCAATCTCAGTTGCTGCAAGGTAAGATGTTGCACTCTATCACTTTCTATCCTGGCAGTAGCCTTGACACTGTATCTGCACATCACTGCACAAAGCAAAGCAAGTGTGTGTTGAAAGTATGCTTATTGTGGGCTTGTGGACTTCCATAACGAAGGTTCTTTAGCTGCACCTCCCAAATCTCATGCAACCATGGCTGGAGGATAGTGCATGCCTCCATTCACACTCCAGTTACACCAGCAGTGTTAGGTAGATAACTTTTTCTTACCTTTGGGTCCTGGAGGTCCAGGGAACCCTATGCCTGGCTGACCAACAGCACCTTTTTCTCCTGGCAGGCCAGGTCTACCTGGAAGCCCAGGATCCCCTTTGTCACCTTTGCAAGTGAAAACAAGACAAATGTTAATACAAAGGCCAGCTTCTTGAGAACAGAGCCATTATGGTCATCAAAGATTAACAGGCTACTGTACCTTGGGGTCCAGGGAAACCAGGTGGCCCAGGAAGGCCATCTGCGCCAGGAGGTCCGGGGAGCGTTACAGTTCGTCCTGCTTCACCCTTTGCTCCTGTGAATGTAAAGATGTAAAGATGTAAGGTAAAGATTAAATACAGGAACTGATGAAATTAAACATGGGAGTTTCACCTAGCCAGTAATATTAGTTCATCCATACCACTGCAACTGACTTATTAGGAATTTTTTTTGCAGAAGATTCATAGAAAATTAAGATGAAGCTAAACCATTCCACTTGGCCTAAAAAAATTCTTCAAGAAACCTGCCCTCAAAGATTTGCAATTATACTGCTGAAAGCAAACACTAATTTAAATCAGAAAGATTTTCTTTTCAGTCTTAAATTCTGGTGGTCCTGCAGGTTGTATACTTAAAGGGCACAACTGTTGGGTTTGGGGTTTGTTTGTTTGGGCTTATATGTTTGGGTTTTTTTAAAATCATGTTATAGCATTACCTGGAAGGCCTGGTAAACCTGGGGTTCCAGCAAAGCCTCTGTCTCCTTTGTCACCAGGTAATCCTGCAGCGCCTATCCCAGGAGGGCCAGGAAAACCTCTTTCACCACGTACTCCAGGGAATCCAGGTTGGCCAGGGGGACCACGTTCTCCTTTCAAGCCAGCTGTACCCTAATTTTATGAAAATATTAAGTGTACTTTTTGTCTGATTGATTGGCAAGACAGAACACATCATCCTGTCTGAATACTCTGTAACTTGGATTTAGTACATGTATCTGTAATGCTAAAGAAAGTTAATTTTCTATTGCTGAGTTCCATGGAAACTGGGTTCCACATGGAAATTATACCTAGTATGCAATGCAACTAACTGGACTATGAAGGCTATGTTCCCAGTGATAGATCTGCGAGCATATGAAGTCCACCTTCAGCTCCACATCCATATCAGCTGCAAGACTTTGAAGCATTAGTTTCCACAAGAAGGGAAGTATGCTAGAAGAGAGTTGAACCCTGCCTTAACAATCTCTACTTGGATAACTGCATTCCTTCAATCACCTCCAGGTATCTGCTAAATCATCCACGTTAGCTCTCTTTATTAAGCTGTGAGAAGGGAGAATGGAACAAAACTATTATCTATGCCCACAACTTTGTGGAGGAAGTATCCTTGCTCTACAGTCCTGAAACTAGCAACCCCATGCTGAATACATCTGAGTCAGATCACTTATTTGCACGACATGCAAAAAAGGGTCAAAATCTAAAATAGTCTGTTGTTGAAAGACCTTCTTCCCCACTAGTTCCAGGGAAAATGCAGTCTCCCTCTGAGAAAGAATGAACTTCTCAAGGTAAGTACATGATGCGGAACAATAAATGAGGCCAATAAACATAAAGCATGTATAGGGCATAAAAACACGTGAATTTTGGTCTGAAAGACAGAATGCATAGGACAGTATGTAAACATAAATAAACACACATACCGGTGCTCCTTTCGGACCCTGGAGACCTGGCAATCCATCTTTTCCTGGTAATCCTTCTCTCCCAGGAATACCTGGTTGTCCTGGGAAACCAGGATCTCCCTTTTCACCTTTCAGGATAGAATCATAAGAAAAATCTCCTGGTTCTCCTTTTGCCCCAGGGCTGCCTATAAGTCCTGGAGCGCCGGGGGGCCCCTGAAATTTCATAAAGTCAGATGTCATCAGTTGCCCTACCAACCTTTCAACTCATGCAAAAGAAAACAAATCTTTAGAAATTAAAGAGTAAATATGAATCATGCAAACCATTAAGTTTTCAATTGAGAAGGCCAAATGAAAATATAATCTAGGACACAGAAGTGTGAACAAAAAAATGCATATCTTGTCTTGACCATTTTGTCATTTATCATATCACATTTTAGACTGTACATATAAACTGACACCACTTACACAAGACCTTCAGACCAAGATACCAAAAAAATACTCTGAATTTTCAACACTGGATTTCAGTTATAATATTTATGCAATATCAGCATCAATGTAAATGAGGCTTTTTAAAAAAGCACTTTCAGAGTTGAAGTGTCTGCCCCAACCTTTAAACGCTGAATTCTGTAACATTGTGGAACCTACTTCCCTGATACAAACGCAAAAAAAGTACCTCTACATTTCCATGATAATTTACAATACCAGCAGAAGTAGTACCAATATAAGAAAATAACAAACTTCCAGTATGCAAACTCAGCCAAACTTAGAGGTTTGAATTGCTTATACAAGCCCTCTATTATTTTCTTTCTTTCAAAACCTTTAAAATTAACTATTCATCAAATATATGGACTATCTATGAAATTAAATTGATTGTCTTACACAAAACTTAAACATTATTTGCACAAGAGCTAAGGTTAACTGAAGGATGAAAGCTTCTCCCTGGGTAGTTTGTTTATGACATTTAGCTGACACAAACCCACATTTCTCTTCACTACTAACGTTAATCAATTTCGTAAGACTAACAATCACAGTCAGTAGGTACTATCAAAATACTATGCACATGCTCAGAAAAGAGTTTTCTAAGCATCCCTGGAAGAAATTACCTACCTAATAATATACCTATAGGATTTCTAGAATTCATTTTTTTTCCTAAATATTTTCTAGGACTTAGATGAACTTTTCTCATAGAAACAGTCTCTCTAATTTCAAGTGAATCAGAGCTACTCACTAGGGCAGTAAAGCACAAACTTCATGGGCAATGTCCACTGATTATGACTGATGTGTGCTCTCCACTTAAACCTGAACCAGAACACAGTCAAAGGTGATCTTTCCATTAGCTTTGGTGGGTCTTGGATCAGAATCTGGCTCTGGCATGTTTCTAAGCAATGTGAGTTTGCGAGGCTGGTCTCTATAGGCAGTTTTTCCAAGCTAAACTATATGCTGGATCACCACCTGGCTGAACTTTGTGGAGCAAAACAAGCTTAAAAGAATTCAGAACAGCAGCCAGTTCTTGTCTGATGAAAGACATGAGCAACTTAAAAGGCAATAAAGGGATAATATAAAGGTGCGGCAGAACATGGGCTGAGAACAAATGCTAGACACAAAAAAAAAAGTTTAAATATATTAGGATGTCTTTCATTTTTCTCCACTGTTTCTTCCAAGGATCCCAATGATACCATAGTAAATTCAGTCACTGAGTAACATCATCTTATTTATCGTGGTAGAAATAGAGAATGGACTCCATCTTAGCTGAATTTCACTGGCTGAAATCAAGCATCTAGCCTTTATTCATACTCAAGGGAGAGAAATAGACTCCTTGAAGGAATTAACTCAGGGATTGGTTTAACTTCTGAAGGTGCAACTCTCTTACCACTAGTGATAGAGGGAGCTTGTGCACCTCCAGTATGTGTTAAAGCTAGTGCACATGAATAACGCTGAAAAGTTATATTCCCGAAAGTGATCAGCTGGAAGAAGAAAAAAGCTTTTGGAAAAAGAAGTCTGGGTAAACTCTGACAAACTCAGTCTACTTACATTAGGAATGGTGTCAAAATCCACGTTATACTACAGGAACGTGTATGCTAAGGTAGGTCTTGACAGCATACCACAGTGTACGTAGGGACACTCAAGTGAACTCTGACAAGATCAAATGTAGTTGTGCTAGTACAGTGCTCATGTAGGAGTAATTTGTGTTACATTTTATACAAGTGCTATGCTTCTGATATCTGGCCTTCCTCACTAAGAGCCCTGTTGTGTCGCATCAACACAATTTACAAGTGATCATATCGTCAGGACACTATCCACTTTCAGAGACTGACTTTATTTCTTCAAAACTACTTAGCTTTCCTCCTAAGTAATTAAGTTTTATGACACATACTGCACATATTTCCCAAAACTCAGACAAAATGCCAAAGTATATTGCACGCAAATATCACATTGCTTACACTACACTAGATGGCACTGTTTCACAATATATACGTACATAACAGCAAAGAGTTTCTGAAAAGATTCACCAGAAGGTCAGGGCAGACCGACATCGGTTTCCTGCAGAATCCTACTCTTTACTCAACTCCACTGCTTAGCTTGGTCAGCCAGGTCATGTGTCCCGCTGAGTTCATCGGATGGGCAAATAAAGAAATATAACCCATTTCTGACCACACTTTTTTCTCCTCATAGCTCAATCATGCCTCCTATTTTATTTTTCTAGGCATAGTTCCTCAACTTCATCATGTCACTGTGCTGGACTGTTTTTGAACAGAACTAGTATACCACCACACTGACGATCACATGTTTTTCTAATTACATGTCTCATAGGACACATAGCATTTGGCAAGGCATTACTTACAGGTACCCCTGGAAGGCCATCAAGTCCAGGTAAGCCTCTGTCACCCTTGAAACCCGACTGTCCTGGAAAACCTTATCATAGAGACAAAAATAGAGTTTAAATTTATTACATGCATTTACAAATAGCTCATTATATGTGAATTCTTTGTGATCCTCCTCAAAGTGTCTCATTTCATCCCACTTACATCAACATAATGCTGTTAAAGTCAGTGAGGTTGTCTGGATTCATGTGCTCATGCGTTATATGTGTCTGCATTCATAAACTCAGAAGTTGATGATTCATCTGATTTAGGAATGAATTCACCTTACCACTTAGAACTATCATGTAACCACTGCAGTCCTGAAACTACCTAAACCGTCCTATTTTTTCTTAACGGCCACTAGAACAAACATGTTTGCATGTGGAATTTCTCCCATGTGATTGCAGCAAAATTCATTTTTTTTGCCACAGAATTTAATGCTAGGATTTGGGATGTATGTATGGCCCGCTGCCAAGCCTGGGAACACAGGGCAAATACTTCCCAGATTATTTTTAACTTTCACAATTTTGCATGAAAATATTTGGGCCACAGTTTGCAAAGACCCTCCCTGTGGCCAATTTTTCCCCCCTTAGTAACTGTTGATTACATCGGAAATATGGAATCAGGCCCAGAATAGGAATATTCCATGCTCCTTTCATTAGTTTCAAAAATAATTAAATTAGTAGGACAAAAAAGAATTAATTTTACCATATATACCGCTTTTTTAGATTTTAGCCTATGTAGTGAATTCTCAGGTAGTTAATGAGTTTTTACCTGCTGGGCCTGGTGGTCCTTGTGGTCCTGGAAGTCCAGGAGGTCCTACTTTATCACATAAGGCACAGGATTCACCTTTGTCACCTGAAAAAAACCATCACACAACAAAACTAATGAATAACAACGAAAAGATTTAAGATAACTGCAAGCAGGTGGATTCAGGGGCAAATGTCAATTTAACACACTTCATGTGGAAAGAAAAAATACAGGTGTGCTAGTTCTAGTTATGTGCTTCAAAGAGAATTTATCAGCAAAGTTATATTCAAAATTTGAAAAAACTTTTAAAGGAATGGCATGAAAATCAACTTAAGTTTAAGAAAAAAAGAAATATACACTGCATATAGAAAAACAGATTAAAGCACAAAAAGGAGAACCTTAATATTAACTACAATTTTCAGTTTTAGAAAAGCAGTGAGCAGAATGAGATTAGGAAGGATCAACCATTGTGTAAATGAGTGCAGCCCATTTTTTTATATGCCCATTTAGTCAATGCTGTTAAAACCCATGGCTGACAGTCTTATTTATAGGCGTTACAATTTTAGCTTCGATTATACTTATGGCAATGATTCATAAACCATTTCTATTCCCAACTCATCTGCCCCTCTCTAATTCTTTATCTCAGAATTCACACCTGCAGGTGCCATGTACAGTTCACTTTACACTTAATGGGGCTATACTCAACCCTTTCTCTCTTCCCCGCTCCTTTCTCAGCCCTGCACTATCCTTTATGACTTTACAGCACTGTGTAGGCTAAGAGAAATGTAAGTGAAGTTTGTCACACAACTCAAAACACAATATCCTTCTTTTACTCACAAGAGACTCAAGAAAAGTCTTCCATGTCGATGAAGTATTTAACTAACTTCAAGTACGCTTCCTCTGGATCCAGAGTAACTTGCTCGGCCTTTTTACGTACTCAAGCTCCAGAGTACAGAGTATTACCAAGCAATCACTTCAAAATAATATTACCTTTCTCTCCCATCTCTCCTGGAAATCCATCTCTTCCTGGAAGTCCAGGACTACCTGGTGCACCAGGTTCCCCCTGCTGGCATTGATCTATTCCATCTGCAGTGGAAATACAATGAAGAATACCGTTTGACAGGTTCCAGTTTCCATTATAGGGCTTCATTTATGAATATCCAGCTGACGAGTGGTAAGTTAGGATAGCATTTTACTTTTCTATGTGATTTACTTTGACAAATGTAGCTGGGATTATGCATGCTGATTCCACACATATTGTTTAAGAAACCCCGAGGATTACAAAGAAAAGACAGGCTCTACCATAATGAGGTTATAAACAACTTTCACATAAAATCTACTTCTAAGTTTTGGATAAGAAGAGTGCTGTTTGTTAAAATTGCTGGTTTGACCCTGAAGAGAATGGAGAATATTGACTTCTGAAGAAATTCATTAAGTAGAGGTTTTTGTACTGCAACTTCTTTTTTTCCAATATTTTAGGAAACTTTCTAGGTCAAGAGCAGCTTGTTAACATCTATTTAACTTCTTCACATTGATCAGGCTTCCTGAAAACAAGAAACTTCGTAATATTAGGAACTTAAATAGGTAACAAGTAAAAATATTTAGCAGACTTCATGTGAGAATACTAATTGTGCTGCTTCTGTTTGATGATATGGCACAGGTTCTGACCCAATACAATGTGACATTATTTTGGTCAAAGCCAGTACTGAAAATGTTAATGCAAAGTTTGACAAACGATAGTTAAATGAAAACAAATTGTTTCCCATTATGTACTTGAAGAAAGCTGAAGTGTCTGGGGAAGGAGCTGAATTAAGCAGTAAAAAGAAACATGTTGTATGAAAACCAAATTGCTCTTATTTTTAGGCCAAGGTAAGATTTAGCTATTTAATTCCATTTTCTAGGTGACTGATTCATTGTCAAATGGATTCATTGACAAATACAGCAACAACGGGGCATCTTCAATTGTTTTTGAACAAAATATTTTTTGTTTAGGAATTCCACAGAGATTCATGTTCCTTTCTATAGCTTTAGACGACCTAAACTACTGTAATAGGTTTATCATTCTTTCTGATATGACGATATAATTCCCAATATCAGTATCAGTTATAGCAAAAGCTTTCCTTCAATAAAAGAGTTAAAACATCACTTGTAAGGAGCTATTAAGCACGGACCACTTTTGTATACACTTTTTTCATTATTTTGTTGCAGAGCAAAACCAAAACGTTTTCATCTTGAAAAGTCTTTTTTCTCTTTTCTCTCTATTTCTTCATCAGATGTAGTTATACATAGATGCATAATATTATTATTACTAATTATTGCGTATTTGTCACATCATTACTAGCTTTTCATTTACCTCTATAAACCGTGTGTGGACTCTACTCTCCTGTAAGATAATTTTTACAATAAAAACTTCTAGCAGGCTAGTATCTCAGGCTGCAGTTTTTACACGTGTTCAATCTGTTACACAGATTGGAACTGCAGACTTGTAAATTGAGATATTGAACAGCTATCTTTCATGCTAAGAACAATATTAGTATCTGTTATTTTTTAAATTGAAGATCTATAACTATCTCTAGGTTGGCGCATTAGGACACAGAGGAAATCAGTATATATTAAGGTCAATTATTGGGTTGTATTGTAACAGTCCACAATGAACTTTCAAAGAAATTAAAAAAAAAAAAAATGCAGCAAAGAATCCTTGTCCCAGTAAGGAAACAAGCAGCTTGCTGCACCTTGGAACAGCTTTTTCTTGGTCCATTAATAACTCGGATATATTTATTCCACAATGTAGATGTATTCTGATTATAGCTTTTATAATCTTGCTGCTTTTTTCTTTTTTATGCGCATGCAGTGTGCATTAGTCAATCTTCATTGTGAAAAGCAACTGAATGCATTACCTACCTGTTTTGCCTGGAGGACCTGGTGGGCCAGGCAACCCCGGGGCACCTGGGAAACCATCTCTTCCTGGGGGTCCGGGCAAAGAGAATCCTGGAGAACCCTTTTCACCTTTTTCACCTCTCTCTCCAGGGACACCAGGTGATCCTACCCTGTCTGGCAGTGGTCGACCTTCGGGCAGAGTAAAACACACATGAAAGAAGTGACAAGTGAAAAGACAGTAACATTAACAACACATTGGCCTCCGTTAGGGTTCAGAGAGAAATGGAGAAATGTTAGCGCACAATAAAAAAGGGACTGTATTTTACTAAGGGTGATTTATACAAAACTGAGATTATAAACTCGCTACAGCTCAGAATAATTCACTTCAGTTAGGTCCCTAGACAAACACATTTATTCTGCATTAATTGTCTTTCTGAGATGTAGTTGAAACAGCTTTTGCTGGGTAGTAATAGCAGCAACACAGGAGTTAATTTAACTATTACACTTAGAAACTACTACACACTTGTTATCTCATAATAAACCAAATCTTAAACAGACCTAGAAAGGGACAACATGCCTAGAAACTTCCGTAAATAAGTACTCAACAATGCTAGCAAATTTCAGCAATGCTAACACTAAATCTGTTTGTAGGAATAATAAGCAAACAACAGTCAATAAAAAGCAGTTAAATAGCTAGGGATAAAGCCTACTTAAGATCTCCTTTTAGCTGTTTGTCACACAGGTCTTCATACTTTAATGAGTTAATTCAGTTCATAACTGATCACTAGACATGATTGCTAAACCATTTTCAGCTTTCTCCAACACTGCAGAAAGACGTGAAAGTCACACAAATCTCAATTTCTGCAGGGTAATGACAGACTAAGAGCTATCATTCTTCTTTCCTTGTCATACAGAATTCTTTAGAGACTACTGCAGCCCACTGTATATAGTATCTCCTCCCTAAACTGTGAAAAAAATTTCCTAGAAACTATCTGTCCCTGGCTCACATTAATTTCATATTTAGCTCACTGCAAGACAGAAAATGCAAGCAAAGGAGGTAATAGCAGTATCTCTGTAGGATGCACTTGAGTCAGGTTTCCACAGAGGATTTGCTTAATTTTAGAAAAGCAAATACTGTAGTTCAGTTCGAACACAGGTACATGTAGATATATACATAATAGCAGCGTGGTCTTAATGTGAAGAAGACAGGTAGGTAAAGCATTGCTGCCTATGAAACTTGCAACATCTGCAGGCAAAAGAAATAACTTTTATTACGGCAACTGACAAAAAAGCAGGAAGCTTTCAGGAATGACTTTGATGAAATAAATGCCATTGTTTCTCCCAGCGAACCTTGTTTTATTATATTCATACAAACACATATACAGCTGGAGTGAGAGCAAAAAAATTATATATGAGTATGCATACATAGGTACATATGCATACACCCACTCACGTATTCACATTTAATAAGTCTTGCCCAGTGGAGCCATGCTCTCCAGGCTATCTCTGATGACCTGTGCACAGTACTTCTTCAATTTAAGCAGAAAGTGATCAGGGCTTTAAACAGGGGGCGAAGCTGGATAACATTTGAGACATGAGAAGAACAATCTACAGGAAAGGTCTAGGGGGATGATTAGATATCTGGAGACACCGCTGCCTGGCTATTCTGTAAGTCAGGCAAGTAACTGGCAGTAGCTACAGAGAACATCTCTCTGGACTCTTCACCCAAGGACAACACAGGAAAAATGTGATCAGTGGCCATAAACCCATACCTGGAGGTCCTGGGATTCCT
Source organism: Myiopsitta monachus (assembly GCA_017639245.1). Lineage (NCBI taxonomy): Eukaryota > Metazoa > Chordata > Aves > Psittaciformes > Psittacidae > Myiopsitta > Myiopsitta monachus. The sequence goes on along the minus strand of CM029919.1, from coordinate 37,624,646 downwards.
TGTATACCAGGGAAACCTTTAGAAAGAGAGGTTTTCAATTAGGCAATGAAGTCAGAAACACCAACATCAGTGAACTTTTAGCACATGTTATTTAAGTACACATTAGAAGCTAGCATGTCCTGAATCAAAAGTTAAATAATCTACAGATATCTGCAAACAGTACATTTAGGCAAAAAGCCCTGCTGTGACCCATCTTCACTGATCGTTCTTCAATAGTGTATGGTCTATAATGGGGAAAATGGGAAAGGGGGAAAGGGGATGATTGATAATTTCTGTTTACTGAAGTATTTTATAAATTATGGAAGCCAAATTTTAAGACTAAAATTTAGCTACTGACTTTTTTAAAGAAGTCGCAAGATTCTCTGTATTAGTATCCTCTCTTTTACTAGTATTGATTTCCATCTTAAATAATCTCACTGTATTATTCAACTGCCATAAAAAAACAGATCCTACGTTATCCTTTTCCAATCTGTAACTGAAAGGCAGTTTTACTTATGATGAGGAAAAGAGTCCTACAAATTACCATCAAATGTAATAACCTGAAAGAAGTTAAGTAAATAACTGGAACATTTCACTGTCATATAGAGCTCCTGAGCTCACAGATTGTGCAATTTTAATTTAATTTCATTTTAATTTAGTAATAAAACTAAAATCATAATCAAAAAGACAAGACAAAATACATACCTTTTTCACCTTTTTGACCTTTCAGACCAGGCAAACCTGAAAGTCCAGGCTCTCCTTTTTCACCAAACATATCTACTGCTCCAGTATCTACAACCTGAATCACAGGACAAAGGCTAGGACACTAGGAACATACAACTGTGCCCTCATTTGTATCTTTCCCTTCTTGACCTGATGGTACAGAGGCCATTTTGGCCTGTACTAACAATTCTGCACAATTTGGTTATACTTGCAATTTCAGTGACGTGTAACAAATGCTGTGAGTGGGTTGTAGCTGCTGAGGAATTACCATGAAAAATATTTCCTGTTCTACCAAAAGTCCTTCACATCAGTAGTAGGAGTAAGTGGAGAGCTTTATAGCACCTTTCTGAACAAGAATGATGCCAAGAAACCTCAGCATGGTCTAAGTGCTCATCCATTAGGTTTGTATTACCTTTAATTTTAAAACACTCTGTTCTGGTAATTTCTGCTAACATTGACCTGAGCTTGACATATCGGATACTAATATTTAGAATAAAATATTCAGGAAGTATGGACAAGTTTTAAAATAAAATCAGCAGATGTTGGGAATGTTCCCCCTTGCTGGGGAAGCAGCACCATCAATAATATCTTTGTTGCTGAGTAATCCCATTTTTTATTTGAAATGTTAAAAAAATTACAGACTGCAAGGTGACAGACTTACTCTTAAATTCTCTTTTGGATACTTCTATTGATTGTCAATGCCTATTATTTTCACAGTACAAAATAACTGAAAGTCATATTTTTTCACAGCTCCTTTCCCAAATTTCAAACATACTTAAAAGAACTGTATCCAGCTTTTGTTTTCATTGAGAGAAAATTAGGACATGATTGATTAGAATGAGATCAGAACACATACAGTATCTCTTTATTTCCTCATTGTTTGAGCTATTTGGCTTTCACAGAATTTATGTTTTCACTGAAGTTTAAAATAGAACAATAATTTATTTTACTTACTCTTCCTGGAGGTCCTGGAAAACCTCGTTCACCTTTGTCACCCTAAGTCAAAATACAATGCACATTTTAAATACAGATCAGATTTTCTTCCCCACAAAATGGCATTTCCTTAGCTAATGAACACTTTGATACAGACTCATGCAACTTCCAAATGGTAAGTACCTGGACCATTATAATAAGCAGTAAGAAATTAGTTTGCAGGCCTGTGCTGCTTTACACTATGTAAAGAGAAACTGGATTTTTTAGGAAAGTACATCTGTACATATGCTGGCTGGGCTAAGAATTTGTAAAAATAAAGCCTGCATTAATCAATTTGTGTAAGAGATCGCAACCAGAGATACCTATGTTACCTTAATTTTGACTTTTCTCAGACTCTGAGTAATGACTTTACTTACAACTTGGTTACATTCATTTAATATTGCTTAAAATGCATTCATTGCTTTAATGCACATCTATGAATACACCATACAAGCTCTTAACTTCTCTTTCTATTTGATGGGAAGTGAAGGCCGCTACTACACACCTTAGCACCAGGTTCCCCGGGTCGTCCTGGAATCCCAAACCCACCAGGCAGACCCTGTGTGCAGAAGACAGCAAAACCAGAAAAGACAAGTATATTTGTATCTTAGCCCTAGCAGCATCAAAGTTTTAAATTTTCAAACCAGTCACTAGTTCACCAAAAGCAACAACTTCAAGTAAACAACTCAGAAGGCTAGAAAATCTCTACCATTTATAGTACACAGACTACAAGAAACAGTACTAGAAATTCAGTAAAATACATACGGCTTCTCCTTTAGGTCCTGGTTCACCATCTTTTCCTGGCTTTCCCTGTAAAACACCAAGTTCCACTCTACTTAAACAGACAGGCACACACATGCAATTTCTAAATACAGCTGGTGAAGCACTAGAACAAAACAAACACTATTATAACGCATGAATTAAAGTGCGCTAATGCAGCTAACTGCAAATGGCACAAAGCAGGCAAATTGTGCCTGCCTAGTGCCTATGTTACTCAACATCCTACAAGCTGCAGAATTAAATAAAATCCTGAAAATCTGTTCCCAGATCCAGGAATAACATATGGATTTCCCAGTCAAGGAGGCTTCATGAAAAAAATATATCAATAGGACAGGAAACTGGAACTAGACCCAGAAACGTTTTCCTTCATAGTAATCCCTTTCTATATATATATTCTCCAACCTCACAAAACTTTATTCATAGACATTCAGTGGCTCAGTTTCAGCAGAAGGCTTGGAGAGTGGCCCCATATCAGATAGTGGGTAATCTAGTGATAAATTGAAAGCTATAATTTCAAATCACAAGGCACATGATAACCTGGAATCCCAGACTTCCTCCTCCAGAGCAAAATGATTCACTATTAGACCACTGTATTCGCCTATAGAGGAGATCAGATTAGTGATAAATGACCTAGATGGACTAACCTACTTTTCATCATTCCCTTCCTCTTCCTATGGACCATGAAGGGACTGGCACCTAGGCTTGCAGCCTAATCCACTGAAAGTTGGCTTTTAGTTGGTGTTACAGTCCTTAGACTGTATGTGTACCATAAGCAGTATCAGCATGTCCCATTAAATGAGAAAATGCATATACTTAATGAACAAAAGCAATAGTGCATGAAATTCAGTCTGAAAAATAATCCCATCAGTTTAGGTCAAAAACCTATGTCTAGAACAATGAAATTGAAGGATAAAACCAATAAAACAAATGTGAACAGGCCACTAAAGTGTGCAACTATGGTATCTTATAAAGAAGTTTATAAGTGATTTTTAACAATTAATTAAAAATATGAGCTGTAAAGTCACAAAAATCTTCAAACGGACACTGTGATTGCTCTTAACGACACAGCTTCATTCCATGAAACTAGAATATCAGGTGTGTTCATCTGTTCATCTTTCAAGCCTTATCTTAATTTCAGAAGTAGCTACAATTTCCCTGAACAGCAACAATTATATACAAAATATCTTAGGAACTTTCTTCACGGAACTCTGCAGAAACTGAAGGCTGTATTTTTGAACAATTCAAAGAACAGTTTTCTTCTACAATTTCTAGGCCAACATTTCTCCATTTTTCCCGCTTTCAAGCCCTGATTTACTGTAAGAGTAAAAATTCATACGCAGCAAAGATAATCCCATCACATATCTTCACTGAAAGGATGACGGAACATTAGACCCTGAAGTACAGTAGAGAGCAAGACTGTCTCTTTTTCAGATTAAAGTACAATTCAACACCTGTACATGTGCTGGTCCTTTTCTAACAGTTTATGAGGACCTACAATTTGAGATACAACACTTTAAATATGCCTGCATGTAGAAAATGTATGGTTTTGCTACCAGCTCAGCTATGAAAGACACAGCATGACTCATGTAGAAGTTGTATGGATAAGACTATGCTATAGATCAGACCAGGCAAATGTAACAGACCTCATGGCCTCAAGCATCTACAGTCAGGCTAGAAACCAGCAAGCAAACATATTTCAGTCATCTAAAGCTTTTGCTCCATTTGTCTTCTTTATAAGAAATGGCACCTTTAGGCTAAGCAGGCTTATTTTGTAGATTGCACGTAAGAGATCTGCAATAAATTCAACACGTTCCGTTTAGCTAAAGTTATCCCAACAAAGTGATATATTTTGCTCTGTTTTTCCTTCTGTTCCAGAATGATTTAATCTTGCTTCAGTTGGGTTCAACGGGAGTCTTGCTTTTGCCTTCAGCACTGCGAGCTACTGTATGTTATCACTACCTTGACTTGTACACCTGTCCAACAGCAAAACTTGCCTGTTTGAAATATACCAAATTTGCTGGTTTGCTAGTGGTTATGAAGTTTAGTTAGCTTGTGGAAACAATACAATGACTGTACTTATAGTACTGATAAAGTTGAGCATACTTACACGTGGACCAGGCTTCCCAGGTTCACCCTTTTCACCTTTGAAAGCTGAACCTGGCAATCCCTGCACAATAAATACACAACAGATTAAAAATACTGCCAAATTCTAAAGTTAATTTGCTTTTATCCAACAGCTATAAAGATACTCAGGGCCATTATCAGATTCTTCACAACTTTTATAGTAATAAAACCAAATTAAATCTACACAATACTCACTGGAACTCCCTGTTCACCCTTTTCACCAGGATCACCCTAATGAAATTATAAAAAAAGAAAAAAGAGTAGATTAGTAAGCAAAACCTTAACCATTATTTATTTAGGTTGCAAATCATTTAACTCTTCAAGTCAGCAAAAGTACATTTAAGCTTGTTCGCTACTTCAAGTATTATGCTTAATAGTATGATGCACAAGTTAGAAAAACACAAAAAGTAAATCCATTAAGCTAGTTCATTGCACTAGTATATATTGCTTAGACTGCATAATTCAATAACTGAAAAATTAATTAGCACTCAGATTCCATGAATGTGATTCTGCACATGAAAAGTACAAGTTACTTAATTCAAATTTACAGAATATTTGGTGTTTACAGGACTTCGCTTATTAATCCTCCTTCCTCAGAAAGTCCTCTGCTGTATACGTTACTAATTCATGCAGTTATTTATGCATTTATCATACATTTTTCAGAGAAATTGCTAGAAAGACAATCAAAATTCACTCATGAAGTAAAACAGGAAGAAGCATTTGAAAATTTGCTGTGGGGGACTTACTATACTTTTCCGGTCTTACTTTAGTTTGCTAATTCCTATTGAACACATTTTAATGAAAAAACAACAAGATTGATCATTTAAGGTCTCACCTTTTCCCCTCTTATGATTTCACTCCCTTTTTCTTTCATATGTGGTGCTGGTCCTGGTGGGCCTGGGGGGCCCCTTACACCTTGTTCTCCCTGTCAACATCAAATCCAGGATAGTCCATTGAAAACAGTACTGACACTGAGAATGAACATTACTAAGGCCAACAACAGCGAAGAGAATTACCACTTACTTTTAAAAATGTAACTACATTTTTTTTTTAATTCTTATTTCAGCAAAATCAATCAGAGAAAGGGTTACATCACAGTTACAGGAGACACAAATGGGTAACAGATAGAGACTGCCCTGAAGAAAAATCTCTGAATCTCCTGGTAGGGTGAAGAATGATTAATACCAAATATGAGGAACACATACAATTAATTATTGTAATAGGACACATTTTTTAGTGCCTTCTTTAGGAAGAAGATAGGGATAATGAGCTAAATCAATGTCAGGTATAACATCATAATGAACAAAGCCTGTAACTGTTCATTGTTGATGACTTTTGTTCATTTAGGTGTAAGCTACAGATTTACTCAAGCATTCCAAAAATCACAATGTTCTCCATGGATTGATTCCAACAGATTGTTTATTTTAAACAAAGTAATAGGATATGTCTGACAGTAGCTCTCTAGAAGTTTTCAAGAGACTTACCTTTTCACCTTTGGGACCCTGAAAGCCCAAGCCCATATAGCCCTGAAAATACAAATTACCCATACTTAGCCATTTTTTATCAGCAGCGCATACATGCATACATACACACATGTGAAGGTATTCTGTACACCACAAAAGCAAAGAGAAGATATAAAAGACGGAATATGTCTTTTAAATGCACATGTGAAACAAACATTTATTTCCTAAACCTCCTGCTGCGTTTTTAAGTCTTGTATCACAGCAATTTCTGAAAATATAAATAGAAATTTATCAAATAATTTTATTGTCAATAAGGTCTTTTTTTTTTCCTTCAACATTTTAGTGAAAATTTTGACATTTTCAGATGAGGTCAAATAATCATAGAATGTTGTAATTACTGCTGATTTGAGCAAGTGAGATAACAGATGTCCATTAAGACATAAAATAGATGCCAAAGTGTAAAAAATCCAGTCCTTTATGACCATTAGTTTTCAGGTTTTTGGGGATCTAGTCTGGCAAATAACAAATTAATAGACTTAATCTTTACAATAAAAAGTCTTACCTTCTCTCCTGGGAGCCCTGGTGGCCCTGGGGGACCCTACAAGATGGTACATTTTAGCATATATATAATGGAATATCGGTGGAATAATGCTTTATTCTATAAAGATGGCAAGAATTAAAATCTTTCCCTTAGACAAAAATATAAAATCTTTTTCTGCTACTGCACATAACTCACAATTAAATAATAAGATCCAACAGAATCTGTCTAAGATACCGCATCAGACCTTATTTTGCAGTTAGTAATGTCTACTCAGCACCTAGACAAGAGACTATAAGAAAAAAAAGTCTATGGCACTACACTGTAAAATAAGCTTGTTGCTGATTTTTTTTTTTCACCTCTCCAGGCTAAATATTCGTCCTCACCTTTCTTTCATTAAACTTCTTTGTCACATCAGCAAGTGTGAATTATGACTAAACCACACTACCATTTTCCTTTACATCACTTTCAGTTTCTTCAGAAGGGGCAGAAATCTCACATAGCACACTATAATAGCCAGAAGCACAGGGCTGACTTTCATCAGATAGAAATAACTGATTGCTGCTAATGTTACCTGCATCCAGTACATAAACAAAAGATATTACATCTGTTAGACCTGTCAAAATGTCAAATAGCTGAACTGCCTTCAGCATTTGGCAATTTCCGTAATAACAGACAGTTGATATCCTGCTTTCCATAGTACTACTTACTTTGGCTGTCCATAAGTACAACCTTGGCAAACATTTTGATTTAGATCTGTCTAGTAATGTGGCTCATTTTTTATAAACTAAGCAAGGGAAGAGGGGAAAAGAGGAATAACTGTTACAACCCCTTCCGCACAAAAATACCCTCCAAGACTCTACTTGCAAAGAGACCACTGTAGGAGCAACTGCTGTTGAAAACCTGTGTTACCTATTTATTCATGGTAGAGTCCAGGAGGTTAAACATGAAGCCTGGAACCACAAGTTGTCTTTCCCAAATCCCAGCAAACACTGGGTATACACACCTTGTAGAACTTTCCTATAATAAAACTCTATCAGTAAAGTGCAAATCACCATGAAAGGAAACTTACTGGCTCTCCTGGTGGCCCTTGTGGTCCCATTGACCCCTGAAACCCTGGAGTTCCAGGAGGACCCTATGAAAAATTAAAATGGTGTAATTAAAAAGTGATATTTATTTAGATATTTCATAATACTGATAGAATTTTAATTGAAGCTCACTGCTATTCAAACATCATTTAGACTTACAGGTAGCCCAGGTTGGCCAGGAAAGCCTTTATCACCTTTTAGCAGACTAGGAGGAAAAAGACCAATCACTTCACCTGGATCTCCCTATAATAAGAAAGGAAAAACAGCAATACTTGAACATCCATTTAAACACATTCAAAGACACCAATACTGAGATGAGAGGAAAGTTGGAGCTATGCAAAGTTTGGAATAATTTGGAAAGCTGACTTTAAAAAGCCACCTTCTTTTAATTCAGCTGAAACATAGCAAGAGATATTTAAAGTTAAGACCTCATTGCCAAACGTCCTTTAAAGCCACCTGAAGAGATTCCAGTACCAAATGTACCCTCATACCTTAATTTCCTGTACTGTAATGGGTCATAGTAAAGATTTTTCCACTAAATCTATCACTAATACAGTGTTACCACACAACTGGAATATCTGACCTGGCTGCTTGGAGAAGCAGTAACCTCACAATCCCTTTTCCTGGCTAAGATCTTTTGTCTTATACCATATTTTGACATAAAAGCCATTTACGGCATCCTCTTTCTTCCAAAAAGGAATCCACTTTGTCTTAGTTTAGAAAACTATTCTGACTGTTATCCACTTCTTTATGTTTCTTCTTTTTACAGCAAAAGATCCCTTCTTTCCTGCATTTTTGTATGAAGTTTCAACACTGTAAGTGATTTTTTTTCATGAGCTGCATATCTATGCATACAGGCTTAGGAAAGAAACAGTAAAAAAGCCTAAAGTAGGTTCTTCCCATGTGAGATAAAGAGAAAAGAGCATTTTACAACTTCAGGTAGCCATGTCATTACAAATCCGAGATTACATTTAGATTCATATCTAGCTCACAGTTCCAAATTGTGTCTGTTTATTTCAAAGAAACTCTCTGATGGCATCCAATATTTCATTCTCCTGCTCACAAAATGCATTCAGATACCTAGTTAGTTTACACATACCATTTACACATAATTAATGATATGTACTACTTTTTTCTGTTGTAATCTATGTAATACACATTGAAGATCTGTATGGAGCAACACATATGTTCAATTGTTATTAACTGGAAGTCTCCCTGCTGTCTTTGTTTAGTGGGACTGCAGAACAGAGTACAAAATGAAACATGGTAGTATAATTCTTCAGTCCTTAAGCAAGGACTCCTAGTCTTGGAGGGTATAGAGTTCACCCTAATTCTTATTGTTAAAAGCAGGATATCAACGCACTTAGAGTAAAATGTACCTTCATTCCAGGAGGCCCTGGGGGTCCCTGTGGAAAAAGACATATTTGATATTATTGTTCCTCAGTATTGTATATTTTGCATCTTATACTCTATAGCTTTTTATATAGCTATATTTGCATTTCAAGAATAAGGGTTGAAACAAGTGAATCAGGCATGAAAGAATCTACTTACTATGCTCCCAGTCAGCCCTGGTAAACCTGGGGGGCCTACAGGACCTCTTTCACCCTAAAGGGAACAGAGAATTTGGTTCTGTTTAGGGAACATACGCTTGAGGGATGTTTTTATTTCAAAACAGAGATGCTGTTATAAACATATGGAAATGTCACCTTCGTGCCGTTACATCCTGGAATGCCAGGTGGACCAGGAGGGCCATCTTGTCCAGGAATGCCCTACATGAACAAGAAGTAAAGAAATTAGCAATATTAGCCATAATCCAGCTCAGATGCCACAATTAGAACTTTGAAGTTCTTTGTAAAAATACTTCATACATACAGGAAGGCCTGGGTTTCCCGGGAAGCCTGATACTCCTGGAGGACCCTGCAATTGACAAAAACATAAACTGAAATGGCAAACCCCTAAAACAGCAATGACAAGCTGCAGCTCAAGTCTCATCTCCAGTGGTGACAGTCAAAATACAGTAGCAGTTTCTTTTAAATTTCCTTGACAATATAGCTCTAATCTTCAAAACCTCTCAAGTATGGCACCAAAGTAATCATTAACTGAAAAAACCTCTTCATATTTCTTTAACTTTTTAAACAGCAGTATGGATTTCCTTCAACAGGAACTGGACCAAGGTCTTATGTACAGATAAAAAGGAATGCAGAGGTGCTGTTTTCTTCATTTTCAAAATGAAATTTAAAATGAAATGTAAGCACCTCTTCACAGCAGAAGACCTTGTAAACACACTGTAAAATGCTTCTTTATCTTCATACTCCACATCAGTGTAGCAATTCATCCTTATTCTCAAAGAGCCTACTGGGTTGAGATAGCTCTCTCCTTGAACAGCTTTTCAGTGTAATGAATCAGAAGTCTGACTTGGCACATAATTTTCATCTTACCAGTTTATTTAATCATGCAGTACTTTCTAATACATGTATTATGCAGCAGAAAAGATGTATGGGAATACTGTGCTCAGATAGAATACCGGCATCTTCCAAAACTTTGTAATTGCTAAAATACAGTCTACTTGCACTGTAGCACACAAACACGTTTGTTAGGAGATGCCAAATTTACATTAACACCCAGGATACCCCGGGTATCATGAACATCATAGACTGAAATCAGGATTTCTTGATCTAGCAGAATAACCCCCCTGAAATAGTTCAGAAATGGCAGTTGATTCAGTAAGAGCTATGTGCCGCAGCAACTGCAGGCAAATGCAGAACAAAACTGAGACAGCATTTTGAAAATCTGTGGACAAGCTGATACAGCTGAAAATGTATGCATCATTACTAGTTAGATCATTTGAATCCTCTCTCACCATCACATTATGAAACGTGAAAATGCTCAGAATGAGGTTGGCACCTCACAAAACCCCAAAAGACATGGTCCTGGTTAATATAATGTGCTAAAAGAAGTATTATGCAGGTGCCACATTAAACAGAAATGACAACAGGAAGGTGACAGGTATATTCAGAGCCTCTTCTAGCAAAGTCAAGAGTCTTTTGTCCCTAGCTTTAATTAGGTTCTGCACCTTATGAGTATTTTTAACATGTTATATGTTCATGGGTGTGTCAGCTTCTCTGCTGGAGGGCTTGAAGGAGTTTAGATGGCAAACATAAGAATTTTGCGTGAGATAATAAGGTTGATTCAAATTCAGGCTGTAAAAAAGCTTCTTGGTATGTCAGAAGATATTCAAGCATACTTAAAGTGCTGTCGATGCAGTGGTAAGTACATGGTGAAAATGCAAATGGGTAAAGGTACTGAATGCCCAATACAGAAAGAACTTCAAAGGCAAATGCAAGAATCTTGAAATTATTGTGCAGCACAAGGGGATGTCATTAACTCAAATAAAAGACTAACCCAATCTTGTGCTTGAAGGCAGTCATGGAAAGTTAAAGAGATAAACACATAGAGAGCAGAATTGCAAAAGAAGTAGGACTCACCCTTGTTCCCTTTGTTCCTGGCAGTCCTGGTTCTCCAGTATCACCCTGCAAAGGAAAAGAGAGAGCTTTGTCTTTCTTAGGGACAACAATTTAGAGAAATCTGAGTGGTTTAAATACTAAAGCTTAAGCTGTTACCTTAAGCCCTGGTGGCCCAGGGGGACCTTCAGGTCCTTGCATTCCAGGAAACCCGATCACACCCTGTAGTCCCGGCAAGCCTCTTTCTCCCTGGGGAAGTAGAAAACTCATTAGCGACTAAACAACTGAAGCCCCTTCTTCAAGCAACCCACATACTCGCCATTTCTGTGCTCAAGAAACCTGCTAGGTGATAAGAATCTACATCTGACAGCAAACATTTCATGTTGGTATTTGAAAGAAGGATTATTATAAACAAAGAAATATTTCTGGTTCAATAACAGGTTGGCAGAAGCTGAGTGTGGCACAATAAAAAAAACATTCTTTGAATGACAATGAAACCTTTTTTCTGTCTCCCCAAATAGCTCTTGTTCATAACATGGTTATATACATCCAATCAGGAAGGACACTTAGTCTCTAATAAGATCTACTTGCATTCCTACCGAGATACCACTAAATCCTGGTAGAAAACCTAACACCCCAAATCAGCAATTAAATTCCTGAAAAACACAAATATCAATGTTCAGTCACTACTGTATCATTACCCATACGACTCCTCTTCTAGTACATCATTCACAACGGTACGTTTAGGAGACCAGGCTTGTCACTTATTTCTGAATTTCAGGGTGGTTTAGAGTGCTTTAAGATACATTATCTTCCCAAGAAGCTGAACTTACAGATTGTATGTGTCAACCTTTAGGTTCTTCTTTAATGTTGTATGGGACATCTGAGCTTTCTGTGCTGTCTTTAACTGTATTTAAATTAGATAAAACTAGAGGCAGAAAATCCACGCTCTAGATCAATATTTCAGCTATTATGCATTCACAATATTTGAGCTCCCAGTGAAACCAAGAGAAACATTATCTGAATAAAAGCTGCAAAGTCTGCACACAGGGGAGCCTGAAAAGAGCAAATCAAGCAAATCAAAAGCCAAATGTTCCATGTAGGAAGTAACCAGAGTTGTCCTTTCTAGGTGGTGTGAAACAGGGAGAAACATTTCATATTGTCCAAAAATGTGGGAACATTAGATGAATAAAATATTAGTAAGCAACTGCAAAAAGGAAAAGGTACACAAGTTAAAAAAAACGTTGCACCTGTTAATAGCTTATAAACTCAAGACATAGACCAATTTTCAAAGGATACAAACAGGAAAATGAAATCAGCAGGGTTCAAAACAAAAGGAAGCTACACAGATATTTTAGTATTTTCTGCAAAACAATGACAGAAGTTTACTATTTGTTAATTGAGTGTTTGGATTTTAGGATGGTAAATAGCAAAAAACCTTTCTCCTGTTTGCTCAGGACAGAGATTCCCAGCAATATGCTGGTAATGTGCAGGGGTCACCTGAGGACTGAGCACACAAGAAAAGAAGAACACCTAAGTCTTGGAGAGCTCACTTTTCAAGTAGGTATAACAGGCATCTTGCAAAGAAAAGGTTATATTATGCAGGCAGAGAAAACTGAGTGATGACCCACAGACATGGTGCAAGTTACAGTTTTGGAAGATGAGAGTTATTGGGTTGATACTGTTTTTAGCTCCTTGTCAAGGATTTTGTTAAGATGATGAAGAGACAGGGAGAAGAGAGGTGATTGACAGATATGAGCAGAGCCAAGGAGGAAAAGAGGGGAGAAAACTATAATTGAGTTGATAAGAACACGAGAAAGTGAAATCAAAATAGCACTCATTTATTAAACAATCCTGCCAGGAAAAGAATCTCCTGCTGCTTCCCTTCCTCCTACAAAAATACATTTTTCAGTAAAAAGGTATTTTCTGAGGCAAACATGCAGCTTTTCCTTGAAGTGCCAAAATGACATGATCTCCTCTCTTTACTCTCCAGTATTCTTTGCCATGGTTGAGAATAAAGTTTTTTAGTAACCCAAGCACGAGGCAGTATGTTAGACCACAAAACCCAGCAAAACAAAGCAAATAGCAGAACAGCTGAAGAAATATATTTCTAGGTCAGCTGTAAGAAGTACAAAGTCCAAATTCTAAAGTAACAAATTGTTTTGAACAATATTTTAAGGAAGAATGTATTAGGATCCAGGATAAATGTTGAAGTAATTAAAAATCGGAAGGCTATTTGAAATAGTAAACAGATTACTGAGGTTCTTAAACCCATACTTTGGCTTGCTAATTGGCACTGCACGAACAAGAGTATTTCTACAAAATCAGATGCTGTCTCACTTCAGACCATGATTTCACACTGAACCCTGGGCACTTGCTCTCATGACGTGCTGGGAGATGGATTAAAGAGGAAGACACTCAAGTATATAGAACAGGATTTTCCATTACTGAAGAAAAGTACAATATGTGCAAATGAAAAGAAAACAAGATTATTTTGACACCCACAGAGAAAATGAGTCATGTGTAGCTCAACTAATACTTTCTATGGCCAGTTCAGAGGATTTCAACACACTTTGAACAAAACACAGGGACATACGCTTTCTTCCATTCTTAAGGAAAGATAAAACTGCGGTTTACAGATCGGATTTTCACTTAATCTAAGGCTCCCTTAAGACTGTTCTGGCACTGTAAAAGGGCCTTATTACCATGCCTGTAAATCACTCACTAAGGTAATGACCACTTCAGCTTGCCAAGGAAGTTAATTCAAACTTGGGCTTCCAAGGCAACTAGAGTCAGTTCTCTCAAGGCTGTCTTCAACCTCCCAGGCTGCCCTGTCTGAGGAGTAAAACATAGTGGCAAGAGCAGGCTGAGACCATACCAAGTCACTCTGAGCAGAGCTACACCCAGGTTTCCCTAGAAACATCTTACTTTACTGACTTGAACTGCTTGACCAAAAATAAAAATAACTGGCTATTTGTCCACGACTTCTGGACATCCAGTCAAGCTACTGGATGTGCCAAGGCCTGGAGAGCATAACTTCTGAGCTTGTGGAGGGCTGTGCTGTCCCAAATACTGCAGACTCATGGTTTCTCATGCTAGAACTGAGCTCATCTTTTTGCCTCTGATTAGCCATAGGGAAGTAAGGAAACATAAAGGTGACTGCGTGTGTGAAAGCTGCTGGATCCCTCCCTGCATGCAACCTGCAACCTTAGCCACTTATTCTAACAGGGGAACGTGGACTTTCATACTGCTTACACTTCTCCCTCTACTCTGCCTTCCCACTTCATTTTACTGCAAAGTAAGTTTGAGCAAGCAGTCTGAAGTAAGTACTGAATAAGTAGCCCAAACTTGTGCAGTCCCAGGCTACACAGTTAATGGGACCTTATCTCTCCATGTCATCCATAGAAACTCAGAGAAGTTATGACAACCTATTTCACCACAACCCTGTAACAGAGCTACTGATGTCCCTTGGATTACAGTCTCTTTCTTTAGTCCAGCTAGCAGATGGCCTCTTTGTATCAGTCTTAGAAAATTAGTGTGTCAAAACTTGAAAGTAAAGAAGCAGTGCTAATGAACAAATGTCTTATTTCGGTAGGTAGTACCAACTAACTTCAGTTAGTACCAACTTCCACCATAAGATATTTCTTGGCATCAGTGAAACTACATTAAATTACAGTAAAATTCTATCAGTCTCTAAGTACCTGCCCTGAACAAGAGAGTAGAAAAACTCTACCACCTAGTAGCTGTAAAGATGCATGTGAATGCAGTGCTCCATGTGTCCTAATGTCACTGGGTAGATTAGACAGCAGAGATCACTGAGGTAGCAACATCTGCACTGCTGCTTTCCTACTCAGTACCTTATTTGGAACTTCAAGCTCAGATGAAGCTATTGCTTATTATGCTGAACAACACAGACATAAGCATGTCCTGAAGATGCCTTGCATTGTAAGGAAATACTTGAGCAGCATCCTTTCCCTGCTTGTTTGCCCAGTTCTTTTCTTCAGTCAACGTTCCAGCCAAGCAGCCCAAGAGCTAGTGTTTGCACTACATTTATGCTGCTACTCGTTGAGCATCCACACTGAATAAATTGGCAAGCACCAGATCACTGCTGCTACCCACTTATTTTTCCCTCAGCACTGAGATTTCTAGCTGCGATGCATGAAGAGCATGAGACTGACTGCAAGGGCTATGTATTGTTCGAGTTCCAGTATTCACAGCTGTGAAATCTTGGCAAGTAATGTTGAAAGAGCTTCTGCTTCTTACAAATCAATTCATGAGACTCAAAAATTAAAACAGATGTAACCAAGTCATCTGTACCTCTGCTGATTCAATATAAACTATCAGAAAGCACAAAGGAGAAACATTACTCAGCTCACAAAAATTAATATTCTGCCACTCGGCTGCTGAAAATGCGGAGGTCCTACATAAGAAGACGGCAAGTACTCCGTCACTGTTGCACTCATTTAGCAAGCAAGATGCCTGTGTTAGCCCAGCTTTTGTGAAACGTATCCAAATGCCTTTGCATTAGATATAGTTCAAATTGCAAGCAACTGAATGGACTTCTAAACAGAGGTGAACCTGTTAAGAGCATAACAGCATGGGCTGATATTTTTTCTGGCACCTACCCTTCCAAATTTGCCATGAAATGCTGTTTGACACATGGAACAACTGCAGATTGCTAAGCAAGACAGTCACATGAAGTAAGTAGTTTCGGAAGATTCAGCTGTAATAAATTAAGTGCTGAGGGGAAGGAAACAATCACCACCCCATGATAAATTATTTCTGCCTGCAGGACTGGGAGATTTCAGATAGTGTGGGCTCACAGGGTGCCTGGGCCCATACGAATATAATGTTCCCAGGCTCTCCAGAGACTCAGGCATATGGCGAATAACAATGTGCAGATCTTCCTGAAGCCATCTGAAAGATGCTTCATTTGCCACTCCTAGCAGTCACCCTGAAGCTGAGACAGCAGGACAGGCACGTGTCTGCCCTTAAGCTGAAAAGGCATAAAAGTCTCATGGAGAAATGCCACAAGGCAGCTGAGCTGATCTACCCAGCAAAGGTAGCTCTTCTTTTAAAGGCATGGTGCTATTTCATTCTTTTTTACATCACCTGGTATTATTCCCTCAGCCTCCACTGCACCAGTTCAGCTCACTAAATTTACTCACTTTCCTTTAGCTAGTAAGCTTGCTCTAGTCTTGGTGAGCTGAGGAGCTCATCAGGCCAGGCAGCTGATGCAAGCAGGACATAGCAATGCAGGACACAGGGTGGAAAGGCAGCAAGAGCAGCTTCTCACACCAGCACAGTGGGGTTTGTTAGAGTTCATTCACCAGAGCTCCTCAGCTGTGCCTTCACTGCAAAAGAAGCTGAGCTGGGAGCCAGCAAATGCTTGACCTTGATGGAGAGCCATCTTCAGACCAATGCTCCCACTGACTCCAACATTGTTATAAGTATAGACTTCCTCTCTCACAAACACACATGCTCCCCTCTTCCCAAAATTCTAATGTTCATTGAACTGAAACGCCACCAAAAGCACGTGTGCCAAAGAAATGCAACTGCTTCAAGATGAAAACTGAGGATGAAGCTTCCAAAGAGAGACAAATAGGGCCTGCAAATTCAGCATTTTTTTCTATTCTTCTCTTATCCTCAGTCTGATTTTACAAAGAGTCTCAAACATTGCTTTTGAAAGAAATTAGTTTCAGACATAGATGCAACTAGAAAACCCACTATCCAAATCATTCATCATGCCTTGATGCTCCAGTGTAACCTTGTAAAATCTACAGCAACTCACAACAGCCTTGCAATGCACTACATGGTTTCCACCCAGACTATCTCAAGCCACATGAGAGAAATGAATACAGGCTCTGTATTTGTTCCTTCAGCTGATATAACTGTGAGCAGGGAAGTGAATTGGCTTTGAGGAGTTAGTTAGACCAGTAATTACACTGCACAGTTGGAAACCCTATTGTGTGATCTGAGTAGCTCACTCAAGTCACTGTATTTCTCCACACTCTTTTAAGCCTGTGTTACAGAATTGTAATTGGCTCAGTGTTACATTAGTGAAGGCACAGAGGTGGGCAATATCCAACTCTTTATTAAAGCAGTATTTTTAACCACCAGAGGGAGCACAGGCCCTGAATATCTCTCAGAATTAAAATAAACACGCAGGATAAATATCATCCGTTTGTCCTCAGCTGCACTTACCATTTTCAGTATTTTACTGAAAGTGTGAAGTGGATATCAGTCAAACAGAACTACTGCTATACGCTCACAGAGCAAGAGTGTCCTCAAATGCACTATGGATGCTTAACATTACAAAATTCCCACTGCACATCCTTCAGCACTACGGTCTATCTGTGCTATAGCTATATAATTCTGGAGCTACACAAGTAATGAGTAACTAATTACATAAACATAACTATGAAGACATGCAAAGAATCTGTGTAGGAGTTCTGTAAACATCTTGGCTCACTCTGATGTTTTAGGACTGAGCTCCTGACAGTATGCAGAGTAGAAGAGGGGGCAGGGGGATGTGGGGGCTTGGGGAAAAGGGAAGAGACTCAGCAAAATCTGTATTCTTACATTGCCAGGAAGCATCTGAGAAAACTCACTTGCGTGGAAACATGAGTCCAGCCTTTTTGGCAAGACTAAAAGAAGGAGCAGCCCTGACAGTTCTACATCACCTGCACAGCTCCACAGTCAGGCCAGCTGTGGGCTGGATGAGTCCCCTGCACAACTTCAAGAATTAACAGGGTTGCTCTAGTTTACACACAGACACAGCAAATGTTGACAAAGAGCTACTCCAGCAGCTGCCAGAGAACCGCACTCTCCAGTCATGCTCGCTCTGCCAAGGTGCTAGTTCTGCCCTCTCCTTCTCCCTTTGCTCCCTCCCTGGTGACCTTCACCTGTGGGACTCCTTCGGTCAGTTAAACCAGCACTCAGGCTGCACTTCAAGGTGGGAACATTGAGAAGCAACAACTACACAGTGCAAAAGCCAATGCCCATACAGAGTGGCAGAAGCTGTACTCTTGATCACCAAATGATGGCATCTCACCCAGCTCTGGTCTCCCACTCCCTGAAAAGATTACTCTTAACTACTGCAAAAGTGTCTTTCCTGAGCCTCATGAGTTTACAACACTGGGGAGCCTGTGCAGCTTGATACAAAATGAAGCCAAAAATAGTGTATCTATCTGTACAAACATTTAATTAGAAAGCTGTTCAGGTTTACAGTTCAGGGACTGAGCCTGTGCCTCTGCTTCCTAAATACAAAAGAATGCTTAGACTGAAAGCATATTTCAGTGTCACCTCATGGCTGCATAGAGCATTCCTCAGAAAGCTGCCAAGTGCTTCTCAGAAGTATAAAAATAGAAATAACAATCTTTGATTATCCTTTTCTCTACATATCATATGTATGTACTTAGTTGGTGTGCAAGTAAATGGGTGGATGTAGAGTGTGTGAATTTGATTTAGAAGATGAAAAATAGTAAAATAAGCTGAGGGAAGTAAAATCAACATGCAAAAGTCAGTCATGGCTGCACAATCAGCCTCCATTTAATTAGAGTCAAGCAACTGGTTGCTTATCAGCATTGTACAATTTCAGTTAAACCACCTATAAGTAACGGCCCCTCCCTAATAATTTACCAAGCCTCCTTCATCTAATTCCTCTTCTTGCTCACTCTGTAGTTATTCCTCATTTTCCAACTGCAGTAGTCAGTTTTTCCAATGGAGGTGCCCAAATTTCACTTTTTAGGACTTCCTGAGCCATGTACACACTTAAGCTCCCAGTGTTTCCTTATATGCGAGTGTCTTTGGCTGGCATACTTTTTGTGTGATATATATGACTCCAGTGTAGATAAATGGTTATAGAACCAGAAGTAGCCAGGATGCTGAGGAGAAATGTATTTGTACTTAGAGCAAAAAATTATTTTGTTTGTTTTCCCTCCATTATAAAAAAATAATTAGAAAACGAAGAATGACCTTTCATTCACTCACAAACGATAGCATACATGACCCCTAGTCTGAACATTTTATAAGCCAGGAGTAGTCTACCTCAAAGCAAGACTGAGGGCATGGCATATGAAGGACAAATATGAAGACAATACTGACAGACAGCAGAAGCCAACAGACAAGCAGTGAGCTTTATTTTCAACTGTGGAAGTCTGCTTGCACAAAGCCTGGCAAGGTAACACTAAGGTATGTGGTTCATTGTCTTTATGTTTAAAATTTGCTTGATTTTTTTAAGAAAAAAAATAAAAATAAAAATAGAGCTCTCATGATGTTTCAGGAGGAAGTCACGCAAACCTTTTACCAAAGGTACGAATGGGGTTTTCCAAACCTTCCTTTCTCTTTTAATCAGATGTGGGCCAAGGAGCCTCTTCCCCATCATTTACAGCCACCCTGGGGAACAGAAGAACCTCACAAAAACCTGAGGAAGGGGAGGTTTCAAGGATAAATGAATTTGCAATGTAAAAAAAAGAAGGAAATTCGACCACCTGCAGACAGGTTGAATCAAAAGGGTGCTATATTTCCCACCCCTTCTAATCATCTGTGGAACTCATTACGTCTGAGTAACTCTTCCTTTGTTTTATTGCACATTGTGTTAAATCACTTCCAGTGTTGAAGGTCCAAGAATATAAGAGGTAAAAATGCTCCACGCCCTTCCTTATTCATTAGTGAAAATTATTTAGCATTTGTTTGCATTTGGCACTGTTTAAAGGCTTGCATTTAAAGATGAAACAGCAGGAAAAAAAAGAAAGGTCTTGAACTTTTCAGGTTTTTTTACTTTATTTTTGTTCAGACCCTAGACCTGGAATGAAACGTCACGTTACATGCAAGTTTTATTCTCTTGGCAAAGGTTTGTCATGGACATATTTACAGAAAGTAATCTCTTCCATAAATAGTAAAAACATGGGCAGCTGGTCCTGGACAGTACAGACGGCAATAAAGTTCTCATAATGAAGTAGCTCGTATCTTCGAGAGTACATGACAGACAGTACTATTTGAGACAGTAATATTTGAGCTGCTTTTTGGGGTTAGGTTAGAAATGGCATTTCTAAAGTTTTAAATATTTTGAATGTTGCAGAAGAGTTGTTTCCCGCGAAAGCTAGAGGAAATATTCTGGCTTCTGATCTCACCACCCTCTACAACTGCATGTTGGTCTTTTCTCCCAAGTAACAGGTGACAGGACAAGAAGAAACAGCCTCAAGTTGCACCAGAGGAGGTTTATATGGGACATGAGGAAAAAAGTCTTCCCTGGAAGGATTGTCAAGCATTGGAACAGGCTTCCCAGGGCAGTGGCGGAGTCATCATCCTTGGAGGCATTTAAAAGACATGTACATGTAGTGCTTAGGGACAGTTTAATTGGTGGACTTCGCAGCATCAGGTTTACAGTTGAACTCACTGATTTTAAAGGTCCTTTCCAATCTAAAGGACTGTGTGATTCTATGATTCTATGAAAATACCAAAGGCAGATAACATTGTGCCTCAGAAGTGTAAATCATTGTTTCTTCACTTTAATCTCTAGAGTCTCTTTGCTCAACCAGATCCACTGCAGAACAGACACCACAATACAGTTTTCTTTGTATTACGCCCACGCTTGTTTAGCCTAAATCAATTAAATTAACAAGGATGCAGTAATCATTAATAATAATGAAAACAAATATTTTCCTTAGTTTGATATGGTGCAGGATATCGCTGCAGCGTCACTTTCAGTGAATGCCAACAGAAAGCTGATCTCCTGCTTAGCAAGTGGGCTTAAGGTTTTCTTTGCTTGACTAAAGAGGGAAAAAAAAAACAAACCCAAAGCCCAAACAAGAACAAAAAAAAAAAAAAAAAAAAAAAGAAAAAAAAAAGAAAAAGGCGCGGATGCCTCCCGCAGAACAGGAATCCCGTGATGTCTGACTGCCACCCAGAGGAGCCACCGGGGAAGTGACACAGCTGCGGGGAAGGACGATACGAGCCAAACGGCTCAGGTCTTCCCCCCCGAGCTCCACCCGCGGCGGCATCCGGATCCTCCCGGCCTTTCCTGCCCGCCGCGCCTGCCCAAGGAGAAGTAGGGTGCAGAGACAGTCTTGCTATCAAAAGCTTGTATTTTGTCTGCATCTGGAGAATTTCACTTTTACAAATGCTACCTTTTTCATTTATTTCCTGAGGTGAGCAGTGTCCCTCAGTTCCCACGCCCTGGCATCACTGTAAATTCATTGCATTTAATACCTAAAACTTCTTAAAGAAATCCCTCTGGAAGAGTATCACGAAGATGTGTGTGTCTCTACTGAACCTGCAGCTTCCATCTCCGAACTTTCAGACAGAAAGGAAGTTCGAGTTGAAGATCTGCAATTGCATCCTTAACTCACAAATCTCACTAAAGGTGCTGCATACAGCACTGCCTTCTCTGATCACTGCTCCACAATACCAACCTTTGATATTCTTCCCTTTTCTTCACTCAACTCCTGACGCTGGAGTCAGAGGGCACTTCAGACTGCCCCTCTGTGCCAGAGTCCCTCTCCTCCATTAAACCCATTTGTTTTGCAGTCCTGCAGCATCTTTGCATGGTAGGCAAGCAAACTGTTGTCACAAAACTAAGAGTTACCAAACCCCCTCAAGGCTTTTAGTATTCTGCTAGCTACCCATGAAATAGCTTTATTGCATCTTTTTATAGTCAGTAACAGCGTCAAATGAGAAAAGAGTGAAAGGACATCCGATTTGATGCCAGTGCCTGTGTGCACTCACTCAATTCAGTATTTACTTTAACTGTGCATACTTTAACTGTGCATACTTTAACTTTGACACAAACCTTGGTAAGAATTATTTTTGTTGGCACATAAAAACATATAAAAATGTTGCAGATGAACTGCAGTGGAACATGCTTTCTTTAATAGCTACAGAATTTATGGGTAGGTTTAGCCTTTCTAGTTACAGTTGAACCTTCTAAGGGATAGAAACATGAGTTTCCAGATGGGAGTCTAAGTTGCTTGTCCCTTAGCTTTACCTTAATTTTGCTTTTCTTCTCCTGTTAAAGATGATATAGAAGAACATTTTGCCTGTTACTGAAAGCTAATAATTATTTTCACCATTTAGGTGAACTTTCTTTGCTATGTTATCTATAATTCTTGTCAATACTACTACAGAGAAAATGTAGGCAAAGACTGATTATTATGTGCCTCAAGTATTAAATTCTTGTGTGGGAACTGACACATCACAGAACCATCAATTATAATAGCTGGTTTGGTCTGAGATCCCCAGCAAACACGATATAAATTGAATTGCAGAATGATTTAAAGAAGCCTGAAGGATAAACTACAAAATGTTGCTATTGCTATACCCATTGCTATGCCATTTGCTGTCCCAGACCTGTAATCTACGCCCACAAAAACCTGTCAGTATCACAGAACATAAGTGGGCAGTAAGATAAACGATGTACAAATACAGACTGCAGATGCTGTCATGCATACGACCAGATACTAAAAAAACTGCACGCCGCAACATAAGTTTAATGATCACTGTGTAGTTAGTATATAATGGAAGTGTGATTCCATTTGCATGAACAATATTTTAAATTTGGGAAGATTCCAAACTACACGTGGGTATTGCACAGGGATTGTAGCAGCTCCACTTCCAGAGCATGCAGATTTCAGAGAAGTGGCGACCTACAGGTCTTTTCTCATCTTCCTTTGATCTCACATTTGGGAAACTTTACTGACTTCACTGGAGGCTTAAATGCTTCAGATCAAAATAAGGCCTTGTAATCCTTCAAGAAACGATAATGAAGACATACAGTAATAGTTGTACAAATGTAAAATCAAACTCTATGAGGTCAGAAAGCATGTTTTGTTTCATGAAGAAATGCCTGAGCTTATTATATCAATACCTTTACAAGCAAACACATGCATCCAGCAACTTAAAAGCTGCATAAAAGATCATATTACGCCAACTGACATACCACTTTGTGAAAAACTTTAGAAGTCAGCTCTGAAAACTAAATATGAGCATACCCCATCACACAGTATTACTGGGATATCTGCTTTTATAGCACTCTCTCCAAAGAGGTAAACTCATCAGTAATCCACTAGTTTGCATTAATCAAAGATACATACTGCACTGAGTGCAAAAACACATCTTAATATAGAAAATGTTGCTATAGACATTCAATCCTATTTGGACAACTGAGACAAATGGTCCCAGTGACAATTTTAAACTAAGAATATCTGATGGATACACTTTGCAGTTTACAGTTGGGAAAGTGTAGAAAACTTTCAATACTTAGCACATTCCACTCAATATAATTCAAGGTATTTTGACATCTCATTCTTTTCAACAATAGCAGCTTCATTTATATATTTTCTTCATGAAACATAGGTATTCTTTTTCCCTGATTTGAATTAAAATCATTCTTTTTCTCTGCATGAAGGGCAAATCAATAAAAATACACTACTATCACTGCAGAACTGACATAAACATTGCGACAATGGCCTAATTTTCAAAAATAAGAGCCACAAGTATCCTTGTAGAATATCGGATCTGCAGCTGATCAGTATCTTTGCTTATTTTATTACAGTCTTCTGATTTCCCCCTTTCAGGAATTAATAGATGATTTCATGTCATCTATTAGCAGCAAACTAAAGCTGCAAACACAATCTTTCCTCCCACATTGCCTGTCACCCTTCTTTGTCAACTTTACAGCCTTTTCTGGAGTATATTACTTAACTGTAGTTTCCTTAGTGTCCTCAGTTTATAGTCTTTCCAACTTGTGCATGAACAAGTGCTGGACATGAGATTAAGTTCCCACAGCAGCCACTTACATAGAAACATTGAGCAAAACTATGGAAGAATGTATTAAAACCAAACAGTACCAATGGAAAGTACTGAAAAATAAACATTCTTGGTAAAAAAGAGTGTTGATGCTGCTAGTATAGGCTGAATATGAAAAGCACAGATCCAGTGATTATTGATTCGCTCCACTAAAGGAACTGATTTATTGCCCTTTACTATATTCTAAAGGAAACTCAGAATTACTTAATAGTGATGATCCCATTGACTATCAGAGTTTCTCTCTAACAAGGGTTTTTCTATTGGTTTAACTCATCAATATCATAAATATTTTTGCTCTATCTTTTGATACCTAAAATGACAGGAAAAGCCTTGAAGGCCTTCCCAATCTGGTAAACCTTAAAAAACCCCCAAGCCAAACCAAATATATAGGGACACAGCCCACTGGAACAGTCAACTCGCCATTGCACAATCCCCTGCAGACAGGACAACTGTGTGTGACTTTCAAGACTGTAGAAGTTCACAGGAGAGAGAAGACTCATCCTGTTGATGGGGAACCACAGAGGCGTCACAGGAACTGTCAGCCTAAGCCAGAAACAGAGCTACCTGCCTGCCAGGCCCAAAAAACCCTCAAGCAAAGACAGTCTGTGTACTTCCACAGTCAATGCAGTCAATCCACACAGGAATGATGCACCCATCAAGGGAAACAGAAGTAATTCTTATGCAGGTATAATAATACAGATACAGTCTCAGAACTAGGCACTAGGCAAACAAAAATATGCCAGTATAAAATTATTTGCTCAAGTTTTCTTACATCTCATATCAAAAATGTGAAAACCAGCAGTTACATGAGTTAATACTATTCTTGTTTTCTGTTTTCTTTCAGAATGTCCCAGCAGATAGTAAATTTTTTTAAGTGCAATATTACATGTCCAGTGTCAAAATCACATTTGAGATTTTTGTGACTTGAACTTTCAATTGATAATTGAAAGCTGAGACAGGGGGAATCATCGTAAGGTATTTTATATTAAAGAATGAAGACATACTTCAATGTATTCTAGCTGATAAGCGTTAGAAGATTAATCATTCTGGTTTAGTTACAGCAAAGTTCCAGTGTTGCCTCTGTTTATACATGTTTCTGATATGGAGTAAAATGAGTGCAAATGGTCATGAATGAGAGAATGAACATTCTTGGAAAAAGTCAGTGCATGGAGAATTTTACTCGGCTCTATAAAGTCTTTGTTCTAAATGGTAATTAAATGCTTAACATGCTTTTTCTACACACATTACTGGCTAGCACTTCTTATCTCCACAGCTGCTTGAAATTGTTCTTAAAATCTAGGTAGGCATAAAAGAGAAAATACAACTTCTGCCTGCTTCTGAGTAACTCAGTAAAATGTAGGCAAGCATTCAAAATTAATCAGTTCAAACAGATCTCACTTCTAGTGAAGCTGGAAAGAACAGTCAAGCTATTATGCAGAAAACCAAATAAAAAGTTAAGAGGAAACTAATGAAGATGTTTTCGGCTAATCTATCTAATGGAAAACACCAAGGTATTATTTGTTATTTTAGCAATATTATGTTTTTCTAAAATTTCTGCACCTATCGTTCAGTAAATGTGTGATATTTTAAGCTATATATAGTGTCAAGTAACAGCCTGATGTTTAGGGTAATAATAAAGGCTTTATGGGATAAGAACCATCTGTTCCAATTACACTCACTTTCTGAAATTTTCCGAAAGGGATGAAAAACCCTTAGACTTTGTCAATTATATGCCCTTGATAAAGTATGAGTCATCTTAAAGGAGTTTGGCATAGAGATACAATTTTCATGGAAACAGTCTTATGAGAGAACATACTGAATGCATTCTAAATATGGCCATCCAAATTGTCATATTGACTAAAAGATTCTCAAATGAGAGAGAAAAATATGGCAATATAACTTACTCTTCCATGTCTGAAATGCTGATGGGCAATATTTCTTGGGAATTTAACAGCTTTTAAGTCAAATACTATTTTCAGTGCTTTTTGTGGTGAGATCATTGTCATGGGTTCAGCATGTTTTGGGGCAGTTTTTCAGTTCAGTTTTTGGGCCCCTCCCTGCGCTGCCCATTACTGTTGAAGTTTGAGTAGCTGCTGTACTTGTCTCTGGGGGTGGTGTAGCTGCTGTGCTTGGAGCTGGAGTAGCTGCGCTGTCCATTACTCCACCCGCAGATCCAGGGACATTTTCTTCCTTTTGAAGGCGCTGGATAATGCTGAACAGGGCTCCGTAAGCGTAGGCCAAGCCCCAGCACGTTGCCATGATTTGTCCATCTCTGGTGTCACCAGAATGACCGCACACCTCCTTTAAATGTTTTACTAATTTTTCTGGATTTTGCATTTGTTCATTGGTGAAGCTCCAAAGCACTGGAGGGGCCCAGTGAACTAGATACTCGCCCATACTATCCCACGCCCCCTGCCACACATGACTGTCCAGCCTCGAGGAAAAGCTCTTGATCATCCTACATCGTAGTCTAACCCCAGACAAGGCCCACACCCCACTCTGCTTAACTCTCGGGACCAGAAAAAATGGTTGTGGGTAAAACACACTCCGTATGCATGCCAACATGCTGATCACCATCACAATCAGCAGGCAGATCTCAAGGGTACCCAAAGGCCATTCAAAACCTTCAGAACTCTCAAATGACACTGCAAACTGTCTGGTGGGGGCGCTGGGAGTGTAAAAGAATGTCTCCTTCATAGGTTGACCATGGGAGGAGGTGAAAAGAGATGTGTAATTGCTAAACACTTCTATTACATACCTCCCAAAGTATAGAGGTGGTGACCACCCTGGGAACAAAAGCCGGGTCAGTTTCATGATCACTGAGTCTATTGTATTAAAAATCAGTGCAATAAAGTACAATGTAACAAGAACCTTAATCCAAAACCCAGATCTGAAAAATGTTAAGACAAGAAATACCGGCTGTAAGTAAAGTATCAGATGCTGAACCCGTGAGAACCAGAGCAACAACTTTGAGAGCCAATAAATCAGCATTGTGACGAGTGACTATTAATCCTGTCGTTATCTCAACCCTTCGTGCCCCACGTTGGGCACCGAAAAGAACTGTCGTGGTTTAAGCTGTAAATCACGCAGTTTGTTCACTCACTCCTCCCTCTTTCTTTCCCCCCACTCTGGAGGGGGGGGGGATGGGGAGAAGAATTGAAAGAATGTAACTCTCACAGGTTGAGATAAGAACAGTCCAGTAACTAAGATATAATACAAATCACTACTGCTACCACCAATAATAATAATGACAAGGCAAATACAAGGGAAGAGGACACATCTGATCACCACTCGACCAAGCCGAGAGAGAGAGACTTCCAGGTTCCTGCCCCCAATTTTTTACATCCTGGGCATGACGTGCTGTGGCATGGAATACCTCTTTGGTCAGTTTGGGTCAGATGTCCTGTCTCTGCTTCCCCCCGGCTTCCCCTTCTCCCTGGCAGAGCATGAGACTCAGAAAGTCCTTGGTCAGACCAAAACATTACCAAGCAGTAACTGAAAACACTGGTGTTATCAGCGCTGCTCCCAGGCCGAAAGTCAAAAACACAGCGCTGCACCAGCTACCAAGAAGGAGAAAAAATGACTACTACTGCTGAACCCATGACAATCATTAATATGATTATTTGGCTAAATGTATTTTACTTAAATCCCACCCCTAATTCATAGGGTCTGGAACTCCTTCCCACACTGTGTTTGGAAAGAAATGTATCTCCAGATGTTAATAATTAAGGCATTAAAGAGTAAACCCAGCACCCACTTCCGCAGCTCCTGAAGCTCCCACAGCAGTGAACTGGTGTGGTTACGTTGCTGAAGAGTGTGGGTGGATTGGAAAAGGCCCTTCAGCATTTGTGCAGTTCTGCACAACATGGAAGACAGATCAAAAGGGTTTCCAGTGTAGGCAACATGTTGGCTGTGGATGGTGTTGGGCAGGATCAATATATACTTCCCACGCAAGTGGCTACATGAGAAGTGGAGAGCAGATGTTCCCTAATGTGGTCTCCTGGGGTACCACAACAGCTGGGCACGGTGGACCTCTTCTGGCCTGGATCTTGGCAACGATTAGTCTTTCTAATCTGTCCCTCTCTGATTAAGCAACATTTATGTATATTTCTGAGGTAGCAGGTACCAGTACTGATGTGCATGTTAATGGGAACTGTGTTTACAGAGATATGTTTCACATACAAATGCATTGGGTGGAAAAACCATTTATAGAAATATTTCCGTGACAAGCAGGAAGAATGCTTCCCCTGCTTTCCTCACCAACTTCTGTCTTCAGGCCTGGGACTGGATACCAGGCTGTCCTTATTCCAAAAAGGCATTAAATGCAAAGAATCAGATGAAAAGCTGCACTATGCTAAAATAAAGGCAGGGGCAGATTTTTTTAAATAAGACTCAGTTTTCTGTTCAAAATCCTAAGTATGCATTTGAAAACCTCAGAATGTTAACATAATGAGCAAGCACTATTATCTGAATCGAGTTACTTTTAAATTCACTCCAAAATACTTTCAAATACCTTCCTTGAATATTGTTTTCTAGGTATAACTATTCATTCACCTGTCTAAATGTCTCTAATGTCAATAATTAAATTTCCTACACAGTCTGAAAATATGTAAATATACCATTACACGCATATTTAAAGCTAGAGAAGTTTTTGATGGAAACCCATTAGGAAGAGCAAGGCGTACACTGACTTGTTGAGCAAGTTTGCAAGAAATCTGGAACTTACTATGATTTCTCTTACTATGGACTGATATTTTCTCTCTTCCACATTTTAAAATAGCCTACATTAATTTGAGGTAGTTTTGGCTTCTGGCATATCAGATAAGGATCTATTTACTTCAAGGAGAACTTTTTGAGACTCTGGACTGTGCAAACGAAAAATGCCAGCAACAGCTCTAGCAAAGAGTCATGATTTCAGCCAGAAACAAATGAAGCCAAATTATTTCCCCAAACTACAATTTTTTTTAAATTATCTAGTTACAAGATGCTGGCATACTCTAAGAACTGAAAACTAACGCCTTTTAACAAGAGGGTTATAACGCAATCTCTCTCTTATTCTACAATGATTTATTTGTACTTGTTACTGAAAAACAAGATCAGGATATCAAGGAATAAATTCAGAGTTCCAGACCTTTCCCAAATCTTTGTGTTATTTATTTTTAATATATATATGCCTTTATTTAAACAGATACTAGCAGGCCATTAAAACATCTAGAAGAAATTTTGAATCTCTTTTCATCTGTCTCACAAATTAATCCATGTTCTGTTACAAAGAAAATTATCTTTGCTTGGGTCTGCAAGTAAGTAATTTATATTCCTTGCTCTAGAAAACACTAAAGAAGAGCCAACAAGAAACATTCTTAAAACCTTCATCAGGAAATATGCAGCGATCGCATGTGAGACAATGTAGAACAACAGCTGCACATTTATTTAAAAAACCAAAACCAAAAAACAAACAAACCCCCCACATCTTCAAAGCACTCTTCTGACTGACCTAAACAACTTACCTCAAAAAACATTCCCACTGCAATCACAGGATGATAAAACCTTTGGATTGCACTAATTTATAATGGTAGATAATACAATACATGTGTATGCACAACATAACACATTGCAGATTGAAATCTCTACAGCAAAATTGGAAAAGATAAGGAGAGTGATTGAATGTCTATGCTATTTACAAAAGCAGGTAATTTACACCTGGAATTCATGGAATGCTTAAGTACACTGTATTTTTTCTTCACTCTTACTACTTTAAAAGAAGCCTCTAAAGTGCCTTTTCTGTTTCACACACAGAAAGTTTGGATAGCTGAATGGGAAATTTAAAACTCATTTGCAAGGTTCTGTCAAAAAGTTTTAAGTATTTTATTTTTTTCCTTGACCTGCAATACTTTTCTGTATTTAAGTTGATTATTAACCTACTTCTTCCTATTCCAGGTCATTGCCTCCCAGGCCTAACCCTGGTCAGGGTGAGTTGCTTCTGCTGCATTCACAGACTTCCTGGAGAGCAATCTGCACAACTCGTTGAGGGGAGCATTTTGGAACTGAACGGCTAGCATTGCATCCAGAGGTGCTCAGGATGTCAACCCTGCTATCCACTGAAAAGACTGGAGGTGAGGTGTAGGAAAGGTGAGAGTGCCAGGTTAGCATCCCATTAAATGCAGAAAAAGGGAGGGCACAGCCAAGCACCGGACTAGGAGCTTCACCCAGCAGTGAGGGTATTCATCTGTCTCCCACCCCTGGCCCTCCTGCCCTCTGCTGCTGCAGACACCAAGCTGGCTGCTTTTCAGAAAGCTTGCTGATGGCATGTGGCCTGGCCTTGGAAAAGCTCAGTGTCAGAGTGTTCACTGAAACCAATGGCTCACCTGCCTCCCAGTAGATCATATGTTGTGTGGGTTAAGCAAGCAAGATAATGAAGCAGAGGGGGCTGACTTACTCACCTTTTGCCCTTTTACTCCACTGCAGTCACATTTTCCACAGCCGGAACAACCCTGAAAATGAAAGAGAAATTGAGAATTAATTGTCTGAACTGGATGACAGGCAGAACATACCACAATAAGCCAGGGATGCCAGCAGTACCATGCTGAGTACAAGGCTAGTCAGCATGGCAAATGTTCACTTAAGCCCAATGCAACACTGTTAAATTTATATAGATGTACGCTTCTGGTTTCATACCACATCCAATATAGGATTCCTTTGTAAAAGAAGAAAAATACCTGCTATAGTTTTTAACCATAGAAAACTTACATTACTTCTAAATCATTGTCTTTAGGGTCACCATTTAAAAAATAAGTAGTTTTTATAGAATACACACATACTCTGCATCTAGCAGTACAAACGTCTCAATTTAAAAGAAATAGGTTCTCCTCTAGGATACTGCAGTCATACATTCAAAGTCCAACAGAATATTTAAACCAAAATCAATTCATCTGTAGAAGCCTTTCTTAGGTCTCAGTTTGTTAATAAATGGCTTGCATTCTGCATAAATACTTAAGCTCTATAAATATGTGCCATTGACTTGAGGAGAGAGGGATGGTGAAGCTGCAGTTCATGATTTAACTTCTACGTTTAAGAAAAATATCAAACCTGAAGAACATGTTCTGTGTTTCTTTCCCAAATATAAATACTGTCTATACCCATCGGGTTTTTACCAGAGATTTCTTCATATTCATTTACTAATTTTTTTCAGTAATTGCCAATCTTCAGATAGGAAAAAAGTATTTTTTACAGGAAGTTAAATATTTCTATAATTACCACAGCAAACTACATCAAGAAGTATGCCTGGATGTACTTTATGAAATCAAGTCAAACTGCAGCCCCTCAGAGAGCAAACTGCTCCTAATGGCAAATATTAGATATTGAGGCAGCTGTTAATGTTGTTTACTGGCCAGACAATGTCTAACTGCTGGGTTCTGGTCCTATTTATTGCATCTACCACATTTCAAGTGATCTTTTTTCTTTCTTGCCTTCTGTAATGACTAACTGCAATTGTCATTATGATGGGAAAACTCCCACTAAGTAAAAGCATATTCATTGCAGTAGGAGAATGCATAGAAAACATCAATAAAAACATATTCAGTCCAAATTGTTCTCCAGTAGACACCATAGAGATCCCTTGTTTCCTGAAAGCCTTTCCTTGTAACAGCACCACCTCATGGGTTTTCTACACTAGATAAACTTGACACTGGAACAGGGTGTCCAGAGAAATTGTGGATGCCCCATCCCTGAAAACGTTCAAAAGCCAGGCGGCACAGGACCTTGAGCAACCTGGGCTAGTGGAAGGTGTCCCTGACTGGGCCAGAGGGCTTGGAACTAGATGACCTTTAAGGTCCCTTCCAACTCAAACCATCCTATGATTCTGTGACTTCAGTGACATAAAAAGCCACTCATTATTTTTTTGCAAAACATGAAAAGTTATAACATCTGAGAGAAGTCAGATTAACTGGTCCAAGTGTAAAAGCTTTCAGTCACTTCGTGTTACCAAGTATTTCTGTACACTTAAGTGCACCTGGGCTACTCCCCACTTTTCCTCCCCATAATCAACTCATAAGCAACTGGTGAGTAACTCAGCAGTCTATTGCTTTTGCTATTGTCATGCCCCTCAGAAACCAACTGGGAGGAAAACAAACAAAATATTTATATCACTGAATATTGCACCAATGCACACAAGATAATTCAGCAGTTTCATTAAGCCATTAACAGGAAGCAGTCAGGGACAGCACTTCTTCAGAGCCAGCTCTTAGCACGGACGCTGGGCACCTGTCCCTCCACACCTGCGGGTTCCACAGCCTACTGGGACCTCAGTACTTATGAAAAATGGAGAAAAAATATGCCTAATCTATTCTGAACTTGGAAAACCTCCAATGAGAGACCAATAAGCATCAACACTCCAGAAAGTTCAATAATGTAGCAACACTAATAAAAAAAAAAATAAATATTGAAGACCGTCCAATAAAACTAAGGTACCAGCTCCTGAAAAAAAGTGTTGCTTTTGTTGAGATACTTTTAAATGTAGATCTGCTGAATCTGTTGTTTGAAGTCAAACTTCCTGCACATTCACATAAAAGTAACCACATTTTCTCTCTTTCATTACTACAGCACTTTGCCATGTTATATTACAAATGCACAGAAAGATGAAAATTTATTATTTACTGCAGAAAGAGAATTAGATCAGAAAAAGATGCCACCCGATGCTGCAATGCCAACTCAAGTACTGACCAGAAGGGAAAAGTGCCACCCACGGAATAATCAACTTTACTTCTTGCAGTTACATGGTTACGCCTGGACAAACATTGGGCCTCCCGTTTAAAGAAGTGACCCACTTTGACCTCTCTTAGTTTTTCAGACCTGATAAGATCACAGCTGGAGGACGCATGCTTGCAGCTCATTCTTCCTCCTTCAGCATCATGTAGAATGTTATCAGTTTTATCAACACATCCCTTAAATTCAGAAGAAGTCTGTTTTAATTGCATCTGGGAATATAATTAAAATACGTCATTGATTCATTATAAACATCTGTTTTCAAGTTAATCCCCACATATTTCCTTCAGCCTGTTATTTAGTATGCACTGTTTTAGGGAAAAAAAAAAAAAAAAGAAAAGAAGCCTGTTGTTATTTATTTTTAAGTTGGGTTTTGTTCTTAAGTTTAGCATGGCCAGAAGAATGGACTTGGGCTTTTCCGTCTCTTTTTGTGCTTCCAAAAATGATGCTGTAATATTCTATTTTTCCTGTTTCTTAAGTCTCAGAATAACCAAAGACAAGGAAGATAAGAAGGTACTGAGCATCAGGGAGCATAGCTGCACAAGGCTCGATGTGTAGGCAAGTGCTGTAGCCTGCTATACCAGAACAGGCCACCTGCCCTACAGAACTCTGCCTTTATTTTACACTAGAATCATCTCCCACTATCACTGACTGCAACCTTTGCAGGTGGATGGAAGGTTGGCCAACAATGACAGCCACTACTGGTTATTATCCTCAGCTACTAAATGTACTTTTGAATCTGAGGGATGTGATAAAATTCTGCATATACTGGGATGAAATAGGAGCTTTTTCCTTCTGGTCATCTGGGAAGACGGGAGGGCCAAACTGTAAAAAGCTTGTGGATCAAAGGTCAATTTAAGGAGGTCAAAGGGTCCTTTAAGTAATGTGATACTGGGTTAGAGGAAGATGGTTACAGCAGGTACAAGAAGCAGGGTCTCTGTTCACCTAACACAGTGCAGGTACAATCATCTCTACCAGTCACTGCAGCCTCGCTTTATTCAATGGCAAAAAAAAATGCGCACTTCTGTGCTGAGATCCGTCTCACCTACTTTGGATGTTCACTTTCAATGTAGATGAAGTATACCTTGGAGAACTAAGTGGTGGAGACTGAAATGGGCAGATAGAGCATGAGGTATGAAAGAGAACAAAGAGACAAATGGAGAGAAAAGTGTATGTGGAGGATCTGAGGGCTAGAGTTTACAGACAGAATGGGAGAATAACAATAGCTCTTCATTCCTCAAAAATCATTAGAAATTTAGTTGAATATCTTTTGAACTGCAAACAATGAGATCTGCATTTCTGGTACTCACTTAGGAATGACTTAAGAACCCGACACAATCAAGTCCTTAAGTGGGAAACTTCACCCTGAAGGAATAATCATCACAAGGTAAGCTGAAACTATGCAAAATTATTGCTTATTTCTAAACTTCTATAATTTAAAATCAACTTCATGTTATGATGAATTTTCATGATTTCTTGCCATACATGACTAGAGATAATGAGACAAATGGAGAGAAATAGTTTTGTCCTATCTCCCAGGCATCCTCTTTGAAACAATGCCTTCCCCAGAAAGACACTGGCATTTGGAGCAATCACTGCTGTCCTCCAAGTGCCAAACCATGAAGGGGAACGTTGCTGAGCAGGAAGCGTAATCTGCAAGGTGGGGGGGGGGGGGGGAAGGAGGGGGAGGGAGAGAGAGGGGGTAGGCAGGGTGTGAAAATGCAGGCTCCTTATCTTTTGTCTAGAAGGCAATTACAGACTAATCCAAAGATTTTGGCCAGGCACACCGTGATACCTCACCTACTTTACATGGTAGGCTAGCATTTTTCAAATAGCCACAGCTTCCTTACACCACAGGATAGCCTCTCATATAATACTTGAAGAAATTCATTTTATCTTATTCCACCCACAAAATATCACTCAGCCCAGAAGCAGAAGCTCATTTGAGTGATACTAATGGCTTCATTTTTTGACAAGCATTTCCGTTCTGTTTCATTCTCCCAGACTGTCTGCAACTGATAAGCTTAGTGAATCATGCTAGCAAATCAGTATTAAACTATAAAAAGATTATGTCCCTTCAACATTGTGCATACAAACGTGCTACATGTGGATCGAGTGTTTGCCTACAGAACAGCAATTCATTTGCTATCATATTAACTTATAGCTAAAAAAAAAGTGTGCCTAATGAATGGGCACCCCAACCCAGACCTCTGACTTCTATGAATCATGTACAGAGCTTTAGGGTTACTAAGCCTCGTCAGTGACAGAGCTGAGAAGGCTTCTAATAGTTGTTGCAACAAAAAGAAGAAACTTTGCACTGCAACGCAGCCTGTGAGACATCTGTCAGATCGTAACTGCAGACTTTTGTTGCGTTTTGCCCTGTTTTTCCATGTCTAGCTACTTTCCTGGCATTAGAGGACTACTGCTTGGAACAGCCAGATGAGTAGCCTAGGAGGGAAACAACTGCCATATTTGGAAATGCACCATTTCTGGAGGCTACAGAGATCTCCAAAAAAACACAAAAGCCAAGTCAGTTCTTGGACATTCCACTCTCTTACAGAAGTGCATTTTTCAAGACAAATCATAGTTCTCTTTCCCACAACATCAGTTCAGACTCTGCTTGACGAGTTTCAGTTGCTGAGTGGGCTACCAGCTTAGGCTAATTGCATAGGTATCAATCAAGTTCAAAACTTACCCTTTAAAGTACACATTTAAGCTAGAAAATGAATAGAAGTCTCACTGTACACTTAACTCTGTCCATGTTAAAAATGTCATTCCAGGGAATGTAGTCTGCTTTTCCTATCTAAAATCCAATGTCTTTCAAATGACTGAAAATCCTGTGAACGGGTGAACTGTGACTATTCACAGTGTTTCTGATTCACAGCTGAAATGCTTCAAATAGTAATCATACATGTTCCATCTTGTGATTTATTCATTATAAAATGGCATTTTCTGTTTAGACATGACACTTAAACTGATGATGTCTTCTGATTAAAGAGTATAGATTTCCATTTACATTGCTCTATTTCAAACCCAATTTGAGCTGAATTCAAATACCAGTTTCAAGTTGAAACACCAAGAATGTCTATGCCAACAGACGGGCATTTGACAGTGACAGCTTTAAGTCTCAGTGTCTTCCCTCCACAAAGTTCACCTACTTTCACCCCTATGCTAACCTAGTCTAGACAGGGAAGGCCAACAGAAATTTATGCCTATGTAGCAAATGCTGTACTTCTTCCTAAGCACATGTATGCATAACTCATATAGCTGTAACAAGAGAGCTGGATCAATGATGTCTTCAAGTTTCACATCCCACCAAATACAGAAATAGGGGGGTGATGCCAATTGTGGGACACTTATCTTGCATTCCTCTCATATTTTCTTCTCTCTTCAGAATGTCAA
The DNA here is from genome assembly GCA_017639245.1 of Myiopsitta monachus. Lineage (NCBI taxonomy): Eukaryota > Metazoa > Chordata > Aves > Psittaciformes > Psittacidae > Myiopsitta > Myiopsitta monachus. The sequence continues at coordinate 37,588,549 of CM029919.1, read as the reverse complement.
AATAACTCCCTGGCTGTATTGCTATTCTTGTCTTTACCCTTTGGATATTAATGCATTGAATCAGTCAACCTGCTCTTTTTTGTGAAAAGTACCATTAGAAGAAATCACTGCTATATTCCAGTTCACCTTAACATTTTCTTAACTGATTTTGCAGCCCATTAGCAACATTAAAAAAAATGATGTTACTAAAATTTCTGATTTACACTTAGAACAAAGAGGGTAACAAAAAAAAACAACAGACTGTCTTAGCAAGTTATAAAATTCAGTTATGTTTCCCTACAGGAGTTCATACAAAGTAAGGTGACCTCTCAAAATGGTTAATGAAAAGGAACATCTGCCATGTCTTCCTTTTCTGGACTTAAAGCAAAGAACAGAAATTGGGCAGAGTTCTCACTTCATTTGTAAACCCATTGATTTCAGATGTCAATAAATAATCAACAAAAGGAAACATTTTATGATTTTATGATTTTATAATCATAGAATCATAGAACGGTTTGGGTTGGAAAGGAGCTTAAGATCATCTAGTTCCAACCCCCCTGCCATGGGCAGGGACACCTCCCACTAAACCATGTCACCCACGGCTATGTCCAACCCAGACTTGAACACCACCAGGGATGGAACATTTACCACTTCCCTGGGCAACCCATTCCAGTGCCTCACCACCCTCACAGTAAAGAACTTATGCCTTATATGCAACCTGAACTTCCCCTGTTTAAGTTTAAACCCATTACCCCTTGTCCCATTGCTACAGTCTCTGATGAAGAGTCCCTCTCCAGTATCCTTGTAGGCTCCCTTCAGATACTGGAAGGCTGCTATGAGGTCTCCACACAGCCTTCTCTTCTCCAGGCTCAACAGCCCCAACTTTCTCAGTCTGTCCTCATACGGGAGGTGCTCCGGCCCCTTTATCATCTTCATGGTCCTCCTTTGGACTTACTCCAACAGCTCCACGTCCTTTTTATGTTGAGGACACCAGAACTGTACACAATACTCCAAGTGGGGTCTCATGAGAGTAGAGGGGCAGGATCACCTCCTTTGACCTGCTGGTCACATTTCAAGCTCCAGCTTTCCTTCTCTCCCAAGTCTTTTTTCTCTTCCATCAGAAACAAAACAAAACAAAACAAAACAAAAAAACCAACAAAAAACCCCAACAAAACAACCCAAAACACCCAAACCCAGTTGGCAGCTTCTCTTAATATCTTTTTTTTTTTCTATTTCCCCCCCCCCCCCCAGCAAATCATGGGTTGACTTCAATTATGACTGTTCAGGGAATTCCCTGAACCAAGGGAAGGCTTATTGGTTTTACAGCTTTCACCCTCTAGGTCACCAAATTCAGGTCAGCTCTAGTCAGCAACCACTGGATGTTTCTGTCATGTAGTAACTATTTAAAGTCCTTGGCTGTGTCATTTCAGTTTTCTGAAGCTCCAGTATTCACAGAGCACAGAAGAACAGAACCATTCAAAATGACCTATGGGATATCACCTGTTTCCATGTCCCAGGCCAGGCTCTCCCCTAGGTCCAGAGTCATATCTGCTAGGCCTATGTAAGTATCTCAAATGGCACTAGATGCTTATGTTTAAGCAACAGAAATAAGCGTAACCCAGTAATCTCCAAAGGCTCAAACTTTGCACAGATAAGAAGAATTAAAATGTTCCTTCTCCTGAAGACCTCCTTTGGCTTTAGGCTGATGTACATGAGAAGGACAGAAGGAAGCAGAAGTGGTGTCCACTCATTTCTGTCAATGCGGAGCTGTTCTCCTAATAAACCCAGAAGTACGTTTAGATCAGGTGAAAAATCTCCTGGAACAAACCTACCCAGTGGAAAAGTGTGGCACCTCATGGACAGTAGTATGTCAGAGCATTAACTAAAAATCCTTGTTAGTCCAAGAGAAACTTCAAGTGAGTCTGAAAGTACCATACAGACAATATCTGATAGAAATGGTAACTTACTGTCTGAAATACCACTGTGCATGATGAAATCTGAACTAATTACAACAATTTTTAAAGCCTTGTACAATTTTCAGAAAATCCACTGATCTTAAGAAAAGCTCTACAGAATATAATCAGAAAAAAAAAATTCATTATGCTCTTGGGACATGGGGGATGTGTGTAGTTTTTGGCAAGGTTTTTTCCTTTTGGCTGGGGGAACGGGGTAGGGTTGTTTTGTTGTTGTTGTTTTTAGTATTACCAGAATCATGCAGGATGTTCATACAAAAATTGCAGACAGACCGCAGATTCTTATCAGAGACGTCCAGTGGATGTCAGCTACTCAAGGGAATATTAGTTAAATCTTATATTAATTATTTCAGAAAAATATTTGTTTTGCAAATTAGCATCAGTCAGAAGTACTTGAGTAAAAAGAAGTGAAGTGTTACAAAAGAGTCACATCTTTTTAGTCAAAAGAATACCAGATTGCTGGAGCTGAAATGTTTTGTTGCTGGGACCTCATTTCTGACATTCTTTTCCAAATTCCCCAGGGATCTGTCCTGGTGATAGGGTCATGGGAGTCCCCTGAAAGCTGCTCTGTGAACATGACTTTCCTGTTGGTGATGTGAACATCGTTTTCACAAAGCAATGCAAATCCAGGGGGCTTCTAGTTAGTTCACAGGAAATATAAAATTATTCCTGTTGTTCCATATTTGGACATAAATGACATTTAAAGCAACTGTTTCCTCTAAGTACATTCTTTTACAGGAAGCTCTGGCAACAATCAAGGTATTTGCTTACTCAGTGCAAACTTCCAGAATATCACATTATACCACTCAGTTCTGCACAGCTCAAAGCAGATAACTGGTTTGTGAAAACTAATGGTGTTACCATTAAAATATACAGCCTCCCATCAACATTATCTACTAAGAGGTCTAATTCCACAGGCTGCTCAATACCGCTTATCCTTCAGCAAGCAGAGAACATTGTATTTACCCAGTGAGTGTTGGCCCAGTAGGTTTTGTATCCTTTTCCTATATAAGAACTCTACTTTCAGTTATATTTTCAAAGAAGTGACAACAATTTCAGGTGGCAGTAGGATCCTCTAGTGTTACAATCACTGGTGGTGCCAACAGCTAAATTGGATTATGGTAAACACTGCCAATAATCCCCACCTTACTCTTCTACTTTGTGAATGGGCACACTGGATCCAGGCAATGCAGGCGAGGAGCTCCCTTTTCTCATCTTGCTAACTTAAAAAAAAAAGAAATCTGAGGAAAACCTGTTGAAGAACCACCATGGCTGGTATGGAACTTACCATCCACCTCATATGCAGCTACTCTGGAGCATACAAAGCAAACTGCTCCTTGTCCTGCACAAAGCAGGTCCAAACACCCTGCCTACTAATGCATGTTTTTAGTATAACTAGCAGTAGCTGAAGGGAAATCAAACATCAAACTTCATTCTTCTTCAGGAGGCAGAGAGACTGCAGACTCTGAAACAAATTATAGAGTTTATTTTTCTTGCTGCCTTCCAGGATGGATCCTCACAATCACATCCAGCACCTACTAGAGGCACAAGGCTGGATCCAGGAATAACCTGGCAAGATGGAAACAGTGTCATTATAATGGTGTCCTGTAACAGCTGCCTCTGCCAGCGGTGTCCTCCAATGCCAAGGGTACAGGCAGCAGTCTCCTTGCTGTCCTCTCATTAAACCCACATCTACAGGGCTTAACTGCTTTCTAAAAATGCCTCAGAGCTTCTCAGGCCTCTGTGCCTTCGGCGCTCATCACACATCCTCACTTTCACAAGCACAAGGGTACCCATAAGTTCATAGAATCATAGAATGGTTTTGGTTGGAAGGGACCTTAAGATCATCTAGTTCTAATCCCCTTGCCCTGGGCAGGGACAGCTTCCACTAGACCAAGTTGCTCAAAGCCCCATCCAACCTGGTCAACTGCCATGGATGGAGCATTTACCACTTCTTTGGGCAACCCGTTCAAGTGCCTCATCACCCTCCACAATAAAAAGCTTCTTCCTTATATCTGAAAGATATAACCTGAACTTCCCCCGTTTAAGTTTAAACCCATTACTCCTTGTCTTACTGCTACTGTCCCTGACGCACCTCTCTGGCATCTCTGTAGGCCCCCTTCAGATATTGGAAGGCTGCTATGAGGTCTCCACGCAGCCTTCTCTTCTCCAGGCTGAAGAGCCCCAACTTTCTCAGCCTGTCCTCATACGGGAGGTGCTCCAGCCCCTTTATCATCTTCATGGTCCTCCTCTGGACTTGCTCCAACAGCTCATGTAGGGATGCTTGATGTGGTTGAAAAGCCTGCCCCAAAATGCTCCATCAGGCAGGCAAAATGCCACCATGCCACAAAACCTAGGCAGAGGCTGAGGGAGAGGCAGCGCTGGCCATCAGCCCATCAAGCAATGAAGCCCCTCTTGGCCAACCTACACCTTCCAGCACTTCCCCTGACCCAAGCCAGAAGCAGGACCAGGCTGAGAGGAAACTGCCATGGAGGACTCCCTCCTTCCATCTTTTCACACACAGCAGCCCTCTCTAAGTAGCACTTGGGAACACAGGAAGAGGTGGCTGCCAAAACCAGAGCAAGCCCTCATGCTCACAGGCCAGTTCACTGGAAGAAAGACAAACCACAGCAGTGTAGCCACAAGCAAAGCTGCTTTGCTGTGGCACAAATTCTCAGGAGGTGGAGAAGAAAAATATCCCTCTTAATGGCCATGTAACTGCCCTGCTTCCTTGCCTGTGGTTAGTAAGACATGAATGCACAGCAGCTGTTTTAGGTACCAAGCATTACACCCAGTACGGCAGCCTAGACATGGCAGTAACCACCCACAGAGCCATACTGGGCACACTGACATGGGCCACAAAAAACCCAGGACTATCCCTGCAGCTGCAGGCCTCTGCATAAGGATGATGGCCCATCTCTTTGCCACATGAACTACAGCCATGCCTAGGTCTTCCCTTTAATAACCAGTACTCAGCTGGCCGTTGCAAGACCCTGTTACTCAGAGGAGTGCAGTGAAAGAGTGAATCTGCAGGAAAGATGCAGCCCTCCAGCACTCCAAATCTCCTTAAGGCAGTTTTGTAAACCTGAAGGCAAATTAGATGCCTCAGGAGGGATGTGCAGGAAGCCAATGAAGCCATATTGCAAATATTTACAGCAAGTCCATGAGTAGTGCTTTCCCTTCCCTTAACTGATAAACATGAGCATTAACATAAACAAATTTAAAAGTAACAACTTTAAAACAAAACAGCACTTAGCTTCTTCCTTGGCCATCCTTGCCCAGACTAAATAAATGGAGAGGTGAAATCCCCTTAGTTGAGATGATGCACCAAAGAATGTGAGAAAAGCGCAGGAAGATAAACTGGACTTCTAAGTTTGAACACCCTCCTGCAGTATGATTCATCACCAGTGGAAAAGGTTGTGTGCACATGCAGGTCACACCATCAATATTGCCCAGGAGGGCTCCTGTTTCCATGCCACACACCCTGCATGAATGGTGTCCACATGTTCCTTCTTAGTCCTTTCCTCCCCATCGCTACTTCCTTACTTTTCAGCCCTCCCCGAGCCTGATTTTTCATGGTTTAGGAAACAACATAGCTTTAAGTGGGTATGCAGTACCTGCAGCAAGGACTCCGCATGTGCGCCGGCAGCCATTCCTCAGGTTGCCCCCTGAGGCTATATTTGCATGGCATGAACATCCCCAGTGCACAACCCAATCTGACAAGAGGTGGTGCAGCATTCTGTTAACAAGATTCGCCCCTACATGTCAAATGCTGCAGCTTTTGCAAGGAAAACCTTAAGGGAAGTCCCCACTGACCTCCATGGCACACTGCAGGTGTATATGACTTGTCATTAAAATACTTCCAGAAGGACTCTGGCCAGATGGATTATTTAAAGACTGTCAAATTTTACTAGACTGTATGCAATTTTTATTGCATGAATTTATCAGAACTGTCTAAATGATTTCCTGATTAAATCAACACTCATTTCATACAAAGCTGTCTTTTCTTCTAAAAGAAACCTCAACCTTTTCAAAAATTCTGATAATTAAATAATGAATTCATAATGATTAAAATAAACAAATCTAAATACACTGTTTATACTTCACAACACTAGATAGAAGGCTAGGTCACCTGGCTCCTCAGTAACAGTGGAAAGAGGAGCAAGTGATAGCCTCATTCTGGCCAGTGGACTCAACCAAATAAGACTGTCAATGAGCAATTAACTGGTACATTTTGAGAACCTTATGGCATTCTGAAATAGCAATAGCAACCACAGCAGTTCAAAATCCTTGTCAAACACAAGACTTAAAAAGCATGTAGCATGTTTAGTCTTCTTAATAGCCAGTCAAAATATACACAAAATTTCACTTTATAAGCCCATTTTTCTTCCCCATAGATCTCAAAGCTCTTCCAAACAGGTTCATCCTATGGCAATACCGCTGCTACAGTAAAAAAGCAGCATTTAATTGCTCTAGTGAAAGATTTCAGCCGGTTTGTGCAGACAGCCAGTTCTAAAAACTGCAGCATCACAGAAAGGCCTAAAATTGGAAGCTTATTACACAAAGTGAAATGTGTTCTAGGCATATTTGTATTATAACCCTGCCACAATTTACGGACCAGAAGTTTACCCTATGCTTTTTCTCAAATATTTTAACAAATCACTAGTCAACAATCTATGCGGGCATCTTAAGTTCCAACGTCCAACTTCAGTTTACTTAAACTAATAATTTTTGCAATAAATTATCGGTCATTTATCTATTTGGACTGCTAAAAAGGGGAAGTATTGCTTTCTCTGCTCCTTATTAACAGGCCACTGAATTCCGTCTGCTCTCAAGGATGCCATTGGCTATGACCTGCTTTCTTTTCAGGACACACCAGTATTTTTTCCCTAAAGACTGCACATCGCAGAAACGCCTCACTCAGTTCTTGTTACATTTCAAAAGACATTACTCCATATCTAAAGACCCCAGATGGCCATGGATGTTCAAGAGTCCCAGCTTCCAAGAGATACACATATCTTAAATGCAAAGGTCATGGTTTTACGAAAGCCCTTGCTCTGTAAAGAAGTGAAGACTCAACTACTGCTCAGAAGTACAGATAAGACCAACTAAAGGCCAAAACCCCCATTTTTGATTTCCTCATTTTTTATTTATCCGGAGATTTTTCCTCTGAAAAGCACCAGCTAAGTGGGAATATCAGGGACTTGGACAAGTGGTGTGTCCTTTAAGAAATGGTTGAGACAAGAAAACAGAGGGGAAAAAAATAACAAACCAGACTACAACTCTAAAACCACCTGTAAAGTTCAGCAACCTGACAGATAATTGAGAAGCAACCCTCAATTCGGTGTTTTAGTTCATAAGCCAACAGTCACGGCTTAGGATGATTTATGACTCTCTTCTACCTCACTTCAACAAAAGAATGAAGATGAGCTTCACCACAACCTAATTTATGAATTAGGAGTTACAGAGAGGACTCCATGTCTTCTGCTACCTGGTGGGCAGAACTATCACCACACTGGGATGTAAAAGGTAGGAATGACTTGTATGACTTGCAACAACTGTGCATTAGGCTTATAGGGAGTGAATGGATTGGATCCCTTTCAGGATGTTGCTGTCTGCCTCATTCATCCAATGAACATCAAACTTAGATGGGAAGGAAGGGGCACTTAGGCGCAAATTACATGTTCTAAGTCTCACACTTTGTCCCATTAAATCCACACTGGAGGTGGTTACACCTCATGTTGAATCCAGTTCTTAGCTACACCATAAGGGATTTCAGAGAAAGGTCATGCAAGTCATCAGTGTAGCTTTTATTGCTATGAAGCCCTGGAGCCTTAATCCTCTAATTTGCTCTGAATTCAACTCTTATATAAACACACCAGAATATTCATGCTGGCAGAAACTATAATGTCAGTTTTTCCTGTACAAATCAGCAATTTAGTCCAGAAAGCATTTTCACTTACAATTGGACTGTGACACTCCACATGCGTGTTCCACTGCAAATAAGTGTATCTATTAAAGAGCAATTTGTTTCAAAATCAGTAACTAAAGAATAATGAAGGCTGATTATCAAACAGCTTATTTTTTCCTTTTTCAGCTATGGAACTCACTTTTAGTGATGTGGCTAGTTTATCAAATTCCTTTGGCATTTTTAAAAACTAGTCACAAGGCAAAATCAGTACTACCCACATGTCCTCCAATTAACTTGTCTGGCCCAAATGAAAAACAGACACACTTTTATCAGACCTGTATTTTTCAAATTTGACATTTGAAAATCCAGTTTTAATGAAAATTTAAATGTTGGAACATTACAGCAAAATAGCAACAGGAAATATTCAGTGTGCAGCACTGGCCAGACGCAAGAGGAAACAAACTTGTCAGCCTTCTCTTTCTTTTATGTTTCTTTGTTGACTAGACAGGAAGCTGACAAAAATTGATTTTTTTCCTCTTGTAAAGCATACAACGTAATTTTTATTGTGCCATTTCAGCTGCTGACTGCCTTTGGTAAATAAAAGCATACTTCATGAGCATCTAGGGAAGTGTTTAATAGCTTACAGTTTACAAAAATGCCTTACTAATTAAGTACAAAAAGAAAAGTAAATGGCTTTCATTGCACAAACGGAAATAACGTGATTTAGAAGAGAAGCTGAAAATCCATTCTTTTATATGGCAACTTCCTGAGTGATGGAAAAGCTATAGCTGAATAAAATTAAACATTTGCCTAACCTGCATTCCACATGTAGAGGTCAAAAGAAGTGCAAACATTGATGAACATTGAGATATAGCTGTAAATATTTTGTGAGGAGTTTATTTAAAAACAGTAAGAAGCAGCCAGATTATGTTCAGCTGTAAGATTTCTTACACTTACTACGAACAAGCAAGCAGACATAAAGGGGTTTCAATGCCTTGCTTGCTATTTAGAATTAAAACGAGTAAGCTCACCAATCCAGTAAAAGCTCAATAATAAAGATCTCACTCCTTGTCAAAGAAATGTAGAAAAATTTTCTGAAATCAATAAGCATGGGTTACTGAAGAGGGCTCTGATCAATTTCAGAGCCCTTCCAAAAACAATTCTGCCAATAAGAGCCTCAAGGCACACAAAGGGCAAGATGAAGGACACAGCAAAGGCCAAGAACTCATCAAAAGCCATTCCTTCTGCAACTCACTGAAAGGCAGGTTCACAACAGGTAAAGCCATGGAGCCCAGTCTTGGTGGGACCTGCCAGAGGTTTGTCCTCTCCTTTCTACAGCCCTAGCCCTACTTTTGTGCTGCCACTAGCACACATCAAACCCATCCTGAGATTAACCTACATAATGACTAAGTACAGTGATTTCCCTCCCTCTCACCCATTTTTTTTTTTAATGGCCCATTTTAGCTTACCTTCATGCTGGGGTAAATAAAAAGAAAAATGCTGACACAATGGAGGGCAAAATGATGCAAACAGGACCACAGGTGGTTGAACTGTCCAGGAACTGTCTGATGGGGGTTCAGACTGACATAGCCTTCATAAGTACTTTAATTAGCAAAGGCACTTACCATCTTATTGGGCACTGAGATAAATGATGTATTTATGAGCTACTGCATGCTGCTGTGACAGAAAGAGATGTAGATCCCCAGACTTCACCTTTAAAATTAAGTATCACTGATCATATTCCCTTCTCCAAAGTGTAACTTCCACTTACTAACAAAGACGCTTCAGTTTTTATTGGTATTATGAAAAGAGGTTCAAAGTATCCCTAAAGTTGTGCTAATCTAAATTCTTCTTGAATAAATTTGACAGTTACTTTCCATTTTCTGTACTTGTATGACTTCTGTTTAATATCCCCATTCTATATAGAATCATAGAATCATATAGGTTTTTTAAGATAGCATCCTCTTTTTTCAAAATAGATTGAGCAACTTCACATCATTATGGATATTAGCTGAATTCCCAATAGCAGTTAATTATAATGTGACTGCAAGCTTACCCAAGCTTCTTATTTGTCAAAAATGATCACACATTGTGTCACTACTAACATGGCCTTCTGCCACAATTTGCAAATTTCAGTGAACTCAGATTTTGAAAAGGAGCTTCCCAATGCTCCTTCCTAGAGCCTTCCCAGCCTGTGAACTCCTCTGGCAGACATGTCATCCAAAGTACATCTAGCAGTACACACAGTATGTAATTTTGCTAAAGAGATTTAAAATTTCTGATTATCCTGCATCCTTAAGTATGCATCCTTGCGATGTGCAGTATGTTCCCAGCACTAACACACAAGCATAAATCCAATAAAATTATCCTCAGGTAATGAAAATTTACCTCAAGTGATGTACAAAATAACTGTGAAGACTCACACAGTCCTAACTGACAAGAACTTTGCTGGAATTAAAGCTGGTTGTGTACTATAAATTAGCCTAGCTTGTTCAGAACAGTCTGAGTAGATGCATGAATGAAAAAATGTTCAGCTTAACAATTTCACTACACCAAGAAATGCAAATATTGACAACTTTGAGTAACGAGTGCCCTCAAAAAAACAGGAATGAAAGTGATAAATGTAAGCAAAACCACCCAAAGTCACATCACGAGACTGCTTTTCAATGCCAGCACATCTGCAAAAGTCGTATTAAAACTCAAAGTTCAGAACATGTCATTCTTATGGCAACATCCTTAATGCACCAGATGTATTCCCAAATCGCTCCCTAGAACAGACCACACTTTCAACCACACATCTAAATAACACTTTTTCAAAAAATTCATATTTACACTGCATGAAAAGTTACAGAAAACTGATGTCATTAAAATCACTACATCTACTTATCACAAGTGTCATGTCAACCAAAATGGCATCAATGCTGCCTATACATAACCTTAAACTCATTAGTACCGGCTTAAAGATGTGTTACAAGTATTCATGACTAGCGGGGGTATCCTTTCACTTTTGGCACTGTTTTTTAGAGTTATGTGAGTTTATGTATATTAACAAGTTTTGTTTGGGTTTGTTTTGGTTTTTTTTAACTGAAAAAGTGCCATCCCCTCAACTGTCTCATAGATGAGAAATCTGCAATCTAAAGATCAAAAACAGTAGATAAATTTAAAAGAAACTTAAGGATAATTATTTTTAAAAAATGTTCTTTTTAAGCCAAACTCACACTCACTTTGGGCCCAGCTCACTTTTCTTGCACAGGGATAATGGTAACGTGGATTTGCTCCTGGATCATTTTTTAACTGATATAATTCAGAAGTTGAAACAAACAAAAAAGAAGTCAAATATTAAATAATTCAAGCTTTTAGGGCAGATTCAGTCTGTTTGATAGTTGCCATTATCATATTTTAACCAGACTTAATGTAAGCAAAAGTTTTATAACAGAATTAGTCCCTTAATTTCACTGGTGCTTGCTTTAAAGGAGATATTTATTTATATCACATTTTCACAATATTTATTGTTCCCTGTCTCTAACAGATCTTCAAGTAAAGTAATTTGGCTTTGAAAAGTACTCTATTAAGATAAAAAACTTCATCAAAGTCTATATAGTGCTAGAAAGAAACAGAAATTTATTTATATAAAAGGATTTTAATAATTAAGCTGTGCAACTTTCAGCAGTTCTCAGTCATCAGAAATGGAAGAGTTTGCATCCCCGTTGTCACACATAAACAAAACTACAAGCATCACACTAGGCTGGCACCACTCAGAACACTCGAATTGGAGAAAGCAACGTAGAAAAAGGTACTGAGATGTGGGATTAGAAGTTCTGGTTAACAAGAACAGCAGCAGGTTTGAGAAGGAGGACAGTTGAATTCCAGAACCTGCAGGCATCTCCACATGAACACAGTTAAGGTCACACACTGCAATCCTATTCTATCTGGCTTTCCTTTAAATTCCAACTTAAAAAAAAAATAAAAATGAAAAAAAAAATAATAAAAAAAACCCAACTAATTTCTAATCAACAGACTTCAACAGAATTCAGCATCCAAGCATCTGTAGTCACACACTCCTGCCACAGCATCTCCCAGAAGGAACATACCCCACAGTGATTTACAAAGTATATGCAGCAGCAGAGCAGCTATGAAAATGGATACTGTTTGCCAAAACAGAAAATGCACCCAGACTGAAAAGACAGCTGTTTTCTTTCTTTGATATGCACCAATAGTATCTGACTCCTTCCTACAATTTTTTCAAAAAAGAGATAAAAGTGATGCCAAATAGGCCATGTGAGTCAAAAGGCCTTCAAGAGGTTCTGAACATCCAACAAGTTTTGAGCAACTGAGAATATTGCTGGAGGGGAGCTACACTTGCAGCATCCAAGTTTAAAAAATAAAAGTCATGAGAAACACTACTGGAGAAGAGAAAAACATCTGCAAAGCTTAGTTTAGCAACAGCATTCATATTAGTATTAGTACTTCCTCTGTAGAGATCAAAATAAGCTTCAAAATCTTCAAACTTGCAAAGCACTAAGCAGATTCAAACCCCTGCAGCAGGTTCTTCCAATACAGTGTCACATGCATCACATCACCTAAAAATATAATCACAGACTTTGAAGTGCGTGGTGGTTTTGAAAGATCTTGTTACTCATTTAGATTGGCTCTAGAAGCATAACTTTGGGCACTCATTTATTTAGTAAGCATGATTAGATTTTGTCCAATTTTCCAGTTAGAGTGCTTTTAAGAACTGAAGAGGCCTCCAATTGGCCAAATAAAACAAGACCACCATGAGTTCTCCAACCTCCAGTGTAGGATCCTTTCTTTATCACTATTTATTCCTAATGTATATGCATCCAACATATCAGTGATATTCTCCATGTGTGACAAATGTCACATTCTCGCTTAAAACCATCATGTTATGAAGTCACCTCCTGTCTGCACGCTTGGCAGATTTTCTGAAAAGAGCCAAAATATCACAACCAGTTAGCTGTTGCTGGTGTAAAGACAGTTATTTTAACTGCAAAAAACCCCAATCTGGTTTTAGCTCAGAAGCAGGTCATCATAGAATGTATTGAAACAGTCTTCTTGAAATGTCCACATATCAGAAATATGAATACTTTTACACTACTCAAATCAAGGCCTGATATAACAGTAATTCATATCACTTTTTAGATCACGGAACCACGATTTCATCCCTTGGAAAAACTCTATACAAAAATAGCACCTGTGGGAAGATGGAAACATTAGGCAATTAGTACCACAGAAGACTCTGCTATACTCATTAGGATAGCTACCTTCTTCCTTTGGTCTTATTTTTCACATCCTTCCTTCCTCTGAGGTGGCTATGTGTCACCATTTTGTACAGAAGAAAGAATCTGAATTTTATCTTTGCAAAACCTCATCCGTATTATTTCCAGAATTTTTAAATCATTGTGGAAGAGTAACAGAAGGTAAAAAATTATAGGTCTTGCAATATTTCATCCTCAGCCAGAAAAAAAGCATATTTCTTTAGAAAAAAGAAAAAAATCAAAAAACAAACAAAAACCCCAAAATTAAATACTTGAAATAAATAAAGAATATTTTGTTTTCTCTTAACAATGATGACTAATTTCAAATACTGCACGAAAGAATTCTTCCTAATGTACAAATCACAAGGAACCTTGACTTACACACTTTTCTTCCCTCGTAAACTCTTTTGGTCTTTTCCATTTTGAGTGCTAATTCTAATATGTATACAGCCTGTCCTGAAACACCTTAAATATCTGAACCACAAGCAAACTTCAAATAGGCTTTAACAAACAAGTGTAGGGCATGAAAAGCTTTTGCTTATTTCTGATGAGAAGACAATGCTGGCAGTAAAAAGTTGACCTAAAGGTCAACTGTTTTCACTGATGGCTGTGAAAAAGCTCAAGGACAAACCAAACTAGTCTCCAGTTCCTCAACATGAGGAAGAACTTCTTTATGCTGAGGGTGGCAGAGCACTGGAACAGCACTGCCCAGGAGGTTGTGGAGTCTCCCTCTCTGGAGACATTCAAAACCTACCAGGACATATTCCTGTGTAACCTGCTCTAGGTGGCCCTTCCTTGGCAAGGGGGTTGGACTAGATGATATCCAGAGGTCAATTCTGACCTTAATGACTCGGTAATTCTGTAAAATGCTCAAATTCTTATTTTCTGAAGAATCCTTAGGTTGGCTTCTTTTTCACACCCTGGCAGACAGACACATTGCCAGCTCACATCCTAATACTGCTCTTGGCAATTTGTGATGTGCCCTGACAAAGCATGTCCTGTATTTCACACTGAGACAAGTCCCTGGAGACTTTATTTTACTTTATAGCTTACTGGTACAGTAATACAACAGATTTGTTACACCTTGTAAAGCCATGCAGCACCATTAACATTTGGGTTTTGGTCTACTCTGCCAATTCGCATTCTTTAACTGTGTACCACTTTAGATGACCATGACACAGCAAGAGTTGCTCTAGCAATGCAGATGCAAGACTGGTAACCTGAATAATGCATGGAGAATTCATGAGCCTGCTACTTAGTTTTTTACGGCATGACCATTCTTAAAGTAACTTTGGTATGGATTATAATGTATAAACACATCTCATAGATGTGATTTATGTCAGCAGACTAGTTGCACAATCATAAGATTTCAGACAACAGAGGTGCTGTATCATAAATCCCAGTTTCAAAAACTGCTTTTGAAAATAAGAAGTGGAGAAAAACACTTGTGTGGAAAATATTCCTGAAGGGAAAAAAAATTATGAAAATGAAAAGTTTCACCTCTATCTTTCAGAAAAATGGCTAGAAATTTCTGAGATGACTCCCAGAAGTGACAGGCACTCACAATAATGTAGAATAGAAATGTGCACAACGCATGCACCACACTTCCAGAACAGGAATTCATATTTCCTACATCAGGAGCAGATTTAGGAAAGACCCTTTTAGCTAACAGCCTGGTTCTGCAACTGCAACCAGGCAGTTACTGTGCCTCCTTCCACTAAGGGGACTTCTTTAAAACCAGCTCTGGAACAGATGATGCTGTCTCTTGCTGTGCAAATCCACCTGAACAGGCAAACTGTGACCATGTGACCTCCTTCCTAAACATCTGAAGCACATACTAGGCGCAACTTTTCCCTCTTATCAACAACGGCTCATTTTCTTTCTCTGACATGGTCTGTACTAAGAGTTCCTAACAACTTTGTTTTCTCCCTATGAGAACACTAATTGCATTAGTGACCAGTTATGACAATCCTGACTTCTTTGTATTTGGATGACACTCGAAAGGGATCCACAATCGTATCTGCATTGGGTGATGCAGATCGATGTTATGCAGGGTCTTGCCGAGATTAGGATATGGCTTAGATCCAACCTGAGGATGCTTAATTCTGAAAAGCAACTTGATGGTTGAGAGGTGGGGGAAGTTAGCAGGAAGAGACTGTACAAGTAACATTCCCTCTATAACCCCTCAATGTATGAAAGCTAGAGTGAAAGAGTGGGGAAATGTGTCCTTTACAGACTACACCAGTTTTCTGGAGACTAATAAAATTTTCGGGCACTAAAGCATTCCTATGGTTTAAAAACAACAATAAAAGGACCAAAAAATCCCCATTTTCAGTTGTCTCAGTGCAGCTCCAACTCTCAGTGTAGCTTTTCCTACAGTTAGAGCATTTATGATCTTTTTCATATCTAAGAGGAGAATAACGGCCATTACTTTTTCCTTTTTTAGTAGGGTCTTGCTCATTTTCATGACAAAAAAAATGTCTCAAGACCTCTACTCTTCTGTCACCTTAGGCTCAATCCAATGAACAAAGAAAGTTTTAGGAATAGGGAAAAAGGTTTCATGGGGAAATAGGGAGAAATTAATAAACTCGTCTTGTGTCTTTGCGCATTCTGTGCACTGTATATACGCTCTATTTTCTCCCTCTCCTATTGTGTACCCTATATTCAATAAACTCCTGAATGGTTTGAGATTCAACCCAAGAGGGAAGGAAGAGCAGAAGAAGCCACTGACACTGCCCTAACAGTTCCTTCCCTAGGCAGGCTTTTGCAGGAGCAACGCTTCAAACTACAGCAACTTCTCAGGCAAAACCAGTTTGCTCTTCATGATTAGCCAGCTTTAAAATGGAAGATGTAGCAAATTAATTTTAAATTAGTATCGAGTAAAGCAAGGGTACTCCTTGAGAGAAATGTGATGAGGCATAAAACGCAGAGTAAGAATAACTTAGAATATCAGCTTCACACATACTTAAGGAGAGTCATATGTAGGTCTAATGAAGGATTATCAGGATTATCAAATTCAATCCACTTATTCTAAATTAATGATGGCAGTATGCTAGCCATTTGGGTATCAAATATCTTATTTCATTTATAATAACTCCTAAAAGTGCATATCCCACAGTAAAATGGCTAAAAAAATAAATTTAATTTACAGGCATTAGCTTCAGAATTCTTGAAAGGTACTTTCAGGATTTAGACGTGATACTTACAGCATTAGAGAAATAGATTATTACAGAAATGGATTTTCTGCAAAGCCTTTGCCTTTACCTATTAGAAATAACATTTGAGGTTATCTAAACAACCGCTTTTCAGCGACTATGCCGAATACTGTTATATTTGTCATTCTACTTTTACTTCAAAATAGAAGCCTACTCCACTTTGATTTTCACTTTCAAGCAAAACCAGCTGACTTTTCATGTACTTTCGGTTTTTGAAAATTATTCCCTGGCAATGATTTAATCTCCCCTTCAAACCAAAAGAGATTAGATTACAATTACAAAGCACTGAAAACAGGAAATGTTGTAAATTCTGACACAGTATTAACCATGCTGGTTCAAATGACACCGTGAAATTTTCTTAAACATGGTTAGTCACCACTTATCTACACAGCTTTTTGACCCCTGATTTCTAGGAGTAGTGCGTGAGAAACAGCTTCCTTTAACAGTGAAGTCATCACAAGGCCATATCGACCAAGCAGGGATATTTAGGATACTTCCAAACCACGGCCCACTTGTATTTTATTGACGGAATTAAAGCAACAAATCTAGAAACCAAGCAGGACTGATGGAGAAAAGCAGCAGCAAACAAAGTCCTGAGAAGGCTCTCCGTACTGGGAGAGGGAGGATGGAAATTGTTCCAAGTCAGAGGGAATGCTCTGCTTCTGTGAAAAAGGGGGATGGACTGGAGAGACTGTCAGGACAAGGGCATTAGCCCATGGTACCTCAGGAAAGGTGAAGATGGAGTCACCAGCTGTAACTCAGGCTAAGTTTTCACCTTTTTTTTGGTGCTTCTAAGTAATGAAGAAAACCACTACAAAAATAAAATAATTGTTTGCACCCCTCTATTGGACTGTGCTTGCCTGCAGTTCAGAATAACAAAGATCTGGTTTTTTCACTATTATAATTACATACACAAAGTCTAAGCTCTGAAGTGAAATGTCATCTCAAATTACAAAGACATGTCACTGTAACAATACAGTCTTCCTTTTCCCACTAGGGGAAGCATTATCTTTATAACAAATAGATTGCTTAAAAAAACCCACCCAAAATAGTACGCCCACAGCTCATATAACTTAATGTAAGTCGCAGATACGTGCAAGGTCATATGCTAAGTGAATTAAGGAGAACAATATATCGGCTCTGTCTTCTTGCTTAACTGTCCCAATACATATGTTTTGTGCAAACGCAGGCAGCGCTGAGAAGCTGCGCTATGTGGGAGGGCAAGCAAGAGGGGTGAGGAAAGGGCCTTTCAAAAGATGCTGGAGTTTTCTTCAACATTGACTGGCATGTTGGCAACACACATCCCTGGTCCTGAGAAATATTAAAACCGCGTTCCTAAACAAGTCCTTACTCAGTTCAGTCACATTCACTTAAGTTTCTCAAACTGCCTCATAACTCCCATGCACATTCAGGCTCAAAGATGATTAAGAATTCACAGTTACAGAAAAAATTAAGAATCTGAGAGAATGGTAAATTTAGCTACAAAGAAAGAAAAGCATCAGATGGAGGTAATATCTGTCTGTGAAGTGCTTTTTTAAATCCTCCTATTTTTCTGGTGAAGGAAAACCTTTGCTAATGTTTCTTCCTTAATTTATTTTTTTTTTTCGCTTTGCTGAGATTTGAAAAAAAAAGTAAACCAAAGGTCAGGAGGAAGAGGCAGCCAGGCTCTCCATCTGGTGCACAACCTGAAAAGAAGAGCTAAAGATCCTCTAAACCTGTTGTATGCTTATTTTTCGCTCAGTTCGAAGTGCATCCAAACAAAGCCATCTTTCTTGTAACAACCTTCCATGGCTTCCTTCTTAAACAAAAACCAAACAAACAAAAAAGAATTTTTGAAAAGGACTTCCCTCTTACATCCTACGAAAGGGGAGATGGGGAGCAAAAAACCACATGACTATGGCATGTGAATAGGTTTGATTAGTTTTCCAGGCATTCACTGATGCACACTGAAACCGAGTTTAATTGCCAGTGTTCGAGACAACTATAGGACATTTTGTATTGCTTAGTAGTCCTTCCTCTGAAGCAAAATAAATTCCTCTGAGGGTATCTTGTAGCTCAGGGTCTACATGCTGAATTTCTGCTGATGTATATTAGCAGTTAAGTGCCATCTTTCTTTAAGTTAAAAACCTAGGAAATAGTATCTGAAAAGGGAACCCAAGAAGCTACTACACTTGCTGTCTCAAGGAAGGATCAACTATACCCGCTCCTCATAGAGCTTGTCTGGTCTTTCTTAAAACTTACCAATTTAATGACCAACCCAAATCCTTCTCCTAGCAATTTAATGATTCTTTTCTTACCTACAGGACAGAGAGAGTTTGTTCTTACCCACTTCTCAACAACTTTTTATATTTCTCAAGACCTGTGCTTTTTCTCTTTCCTCTCATTTCAGAGGAGCGATGCCCGTCCTTTTTTCCAGAGAGGATACACAAGCCTCCCATGGAGGACTGTATGCTACCATCTCCCTCCATCATTTGACCTGCCATTTGCGCGTGACATCTGCATCAGGAAGTAGATGAGACACATTAAAATCATTACTGAATTCACTGTTATCTGCTGCTTCACCACTCACCACTTGTTAACTGTGGTACAGAGCCAGTGAACTGATTTAACACGGCTGGTGCCAGCATAAGCTGTGTGGGTGTTTATTTACATGGGTGCTTCCACTCCATTTAGTCAGCCAGGGATCTTTTTTGGGACTTGAGAAAAACTGATTAGCCTGTATCAAGTTCTGGGGTATTCCTTCCCCAGCTTGTAAAGAAAAGCAAACAGAAGCAGGTATCATAGCTGCTCTGTCCACACTCCTACCTCACATCACTTCTTAAAGGTAACTGCTAGCGACTATAAGATTGCAACAGCCTACTCGTCAAAGGTGAAGCTGAGTCTGTCTCAGTCAATCTGTCAAACATTCACTGTTACTACAAGGAATCATTCTATTCCTCACAAAAAAAAGAAGACTATTTTATAACATATAATTCTTTTTACAGGCTGGTGAGTTGAACTGGCTCAGAGTAGGACAAACATTTACATCAAGAAGAGAAGTAACAGAAATGAAGTGCTAGGAGTAAGACGATAGAGCTGGGTCAGGTGTAACATACAACCACACCTCAGTAGTTCTTACAGCCTAAAAGTTCAGACTTCAGTCCATGGGGCAGTGCTGTAGGTCCACCAGTACTTGATGTTAGCACAGCCACCAAAAATAGACCTCTCACCAATACCCTCCTACCAGCATACAATGGACTGGGTTGGTAAAAGTCATTTTTCAAAAACTAACATAGCAAAGGATTTTTAAAACATCAAAATTTTTTGAGCCAAATCAACTCCCTGCCCTGTTTCACCACAGAACTGGATGAACTCCCATGGCAGTACACACAGGCGCAGAGTTCAGGAGTAGGAGTAAGCTCCTGGGAGTGGGCAGGGGGAGGAGAGAGAGTCTGCTCCATCTGATGGCTCTGCAGCTTAAAAAAACTAGACTGTTAGCCCTGCCATGAGTCTGAGTCATGAGGGTCAAATGATTTTGAAATATGCATCTAATTTAAGTAGGTTCTAGCCTGCTCCTTCCCCAAGATAGCTCAGATGCCTGATGATGCATGTGTTAACCACCTGAACATATAAGCCTTGCTCATCATGAGGTTTTCAGCACCAATTACTAAGACACAACTTAATGCCTTTGGTTTTCTCTTACTGCCTGTAAGCACAAGGAGTATTCTCTCTTTATTATGGCCCCAGTTCATTTTATCTCATTCTTCCCTTTCCAAGTTTGTGCCTATGCACCCACAGTACTTATTTATAATGGTTCCTAAATAATTCGGCCTCGCTGCTATTTTCTGTGCAATGTGCTCCAACTCATTCCATCTCTTCAGTGAAGCTCTCAGCTGGTTTCCAATTATACTTTCTGGTTTTCCTATTGCAGTTGTATAGTTTATCCTGCTTAAAGGTACAACACTAGTTGTTTAGTCTTGTTTCCAACAGGATCCTGCGAAAGCATTCCTGAGTCTATCGAAAAGAATCAACTTCAACCTTATTCTCATTCTTTCAACCATTTTTAACTTCTTCCCTTTTCAGAGACTATAAAAACTGTTAATTCACACTCATCTTCAAAATTTTATTTTGTTTTTTTAAAGAAAATCAGATCTTAAAACACCAATACTCAAAATACTTCCTAGAGGTTTATTCCCTTTTTGGATTTAAAAGTTACTTTGAATTGCTTATTTTTGTGTGACGAACCCTACACCAAGCAATTGCTATACCTTTATGTTAGGGATCATTTTTGTAGGATGTATGTTAATAAACAGGATATTAAGTAATAAAAACTGTAAGACAAGAACACAGACTAGGAAAATATGCACTCACAAAAACCAGCATTATGAAACTCCACAAAAATTGTGGCATGAATGAAAGAGCATTTTATTGTCTGTCCATTCTGATTCCTCTGCCACCCCCACAAATATCCCTGGACAGCAGACACATTATGTTTTTTGTTCTAAGGACCTGTATCTAATCCATTACAAGGCACGGTCGGTTCCACAGCACAAGCTGTAGTAAGCTGTTAGGTTAGCACCAAGCCAAACATTAACTCTCAGTGAGAAAAAAACTGAGGCTCTGGTGGGGAAAGGGGTTGGATGAGAAATGCTTGCTGCATTACACAGTGCATTGGGTAGTAACACTACTCGAAGCATGGGAGGGAAACAACCTGGAAGATGTACCTTGTCTTAGATGTCCTAGCTGCACTTCAGGTGTACATGTGGAGTTGTTTTGAATTATCCCTTACCACCTCTTATCCATTTCAGTACAGCACCAAACAAACAGGGTGTAGCTACAAGCACCACTTGCAATAAATGCTTTATCTGTATTAACCAGAAATTATTAATGTACTTTCAGTGCAAAACACAGAAGCAGACATGTTCACTCCAGACTCAGTTTGCCAAAAAAGACCCATTCCTTTGATGTAAGATCAGAGGATGCTGGTTAGTCAAGGAGGCTGTGCGATCTTGAAGCTTATTCAGCTTATAAATTCTCAGGCAGTCATCATCATTTGTTCCACAGTAAAGACCCATTTACTGAAGAAAAAAAAACAGGACCCAATGGGAACTTACTTGCCTGTTTTTGGTTATTGAGATGACTTTCATTGATATTCCTGGCTTGGTATATTTTTTCCACTGTACACAAAGATGACAAAGGTCATGCAATACAGCATTTAAAATTTCTCATAGAAAATAAATGAACCATGACTCATACATGGGTACAGCACGTTCTTTACTTTATCCCTAAAGTAAGAGATAGTACCAAGTTTTTGTTTGCAGCTGCACAAATGCAATATGAAAGGTATATATTCCTCAACATATGTTTCTAAACTTCACAGTGGAACAATTGTGCCAAAGCCTTCAAAACTGAGCATACACAAGGCAGTCTGGAAGAACATCAGTAATCCTCAGTCATAAACATCTAGTGACGCACATCTCCAGCATGTTGCAATATAGGAGATTAAGACAAAAGCCATCTTCAATTAACAGATCAATGATGGCATCTGACCATTAATTTTCCAAGTACTAGTCACATTTGGTCAGCATAGCGAGACTGCAAATGTTAGGGCTCCTGTATATTATGTCTTCACTTTCCCTTTGTGCTCCTGTCTAGGTAAATGTCTGATAATCACAGATTTTTTTTTAAAGCCTCTAGAAACAAGTGGGCCTTGGGGAGAAGGAGATTAGGGGGTGTGAAGCTTAGCCAGCATAGAAACTGATGGGGGATAAGGGAGCTGGTCAGAAAGAGGGCTAGCTCTCAAGTGGAAGAATTTAGGGACAGGAAGGGGTGAGGAACATCTCTGTGTTGCAGAGATGTGCAGAAAGTGCATAAAGGCAGAAAAACAATGGAGAGGTTGAACCTGGAGGAAAAGTGCTAAAAACAGGGTTATAGGACCACTGCCATCACAGTCACCTGCCCCTCTCCACTGTCAACTTCCTTCCTACTTCAGCAATAAGATCCCCATTCAGGGAACAAGGGTACATAACACAGGCTTACTTCTGTCCCCTGCTGCTCACTGCAGCCAGAAACATGGCAGCCCCGTTGAATAGAAACAGGTTTATCCTGGGTAGACTGGAGCCCCATGCCTCCTACTTGCCTACAGCTAAAGCAACGCAGGGGAGGGAGAGCACAGCACTCAGCACCAAGGGCATCCAGACTCCCAGATGAGCTCCATAGTGGTCTTCCGCCACCTGAGCCATGCTGCTTCCTCTCATAATCTCTCTTTTAAGTGGTTTAGGATAAATGTTTTTAGCATGTGAAGTTCCCTACTGTCAAATCCATCAGCCTTGAACTTTAGGGGCAATCATGGCCCACCTGCTTGTGATGTTCCTGCCTCATCTAACATACCCAGATGCACAGAATTTCATTTATTGCACCCTAGATTAAAATCAGTAACTAACATACTAATTTATTAACTCAAGGAAGAAAAAAAAAAAAGGCTATGACATATCCTACATCTACAGGCTTAGGCAGCTTTCACTTGCAAAAGCAATTTTGTGCTTCGTAAATCAAGTTGTATATTTAACCAATTTAGGTTAATATGTATCAGGGAGCACAGCAGAGGCAGGGGGTGGGCATCTTGACCAACCTTTTAATCAACTCCTGAGCTTCAACTATTCAATCTCTTGCCTTTCAACCCATGCTGATGCTCATCCTGCTGTTGTCAGGCTTGCAGAAAGCTGCAGTATTATGAAAGAGCCAAGGGAACAAGGCAGAAACACAAGCTCATTTCTGTTATGTCATGTAAAGTTTTGTTTAGTACAGACATGAATTAAATTGGCAGATTAATTTAATAGAGCAGAACACGAGTGAAATACACAAAGGCATGTGTTCCACTTGTGTGACACAGC
The DNA here is from genome assembly GCA_017639245.1 of Myiopsitta monachus. Lineage (NCBI taxonomy): Eukaryota > Metazoa > Chordata > Aves > Psittaciformes > Psittacidae > Myiopsitta > Myiopsitta monachus. The sequence goes on along the minus strand of CM029919.1, from coordinate 37,565,323 downwards.
TGACCCTATTAACTTCAAATTATCTCCTTTTATGGACTCCAAGCTTTTTCTATTTTTCACAACTTTAACTGGATGATGAGTTAAATACACGGAAAAGCGCAAGAATGTTTTTTTTACTGCAGCCAATACAGAGAGGGGAATCGCTGAACTCACTGCTTCCATAAAACAGGAAACTGTATTTTGGGTGCATCTGATTCACACTACTTCCCCCATCACCCTTACGCAGCCATGGTTTGGCCCCTGTGCTCCCCCCACCATGGAAGGAACAGGGAGCTCTGCCAATGCTTTTGCTTCCAATTTGCCACCTGGTTATTTTGACACAGGCATACTTCATTAAAGGAGCTTTCCCCAAATTCATACACTTAGCAGGTTGGTGAGAATTTTATTTTACAACTGTATTCCCCCTTCCACTTTCCCATAATCAAAACAAGACTGAAAACCTGCACAGAAGCATTTCCACATCTTTCCAAAATCAAAATATCACTGGGACGAAAAATCCCACAGGACAAACAAATAGGACAAACACTTCCTTCTGCATCCTTACCAGCAAAGAGCAGAACCACTGCCTAGTCCAACTTGCTTAGTATAGAAAGTGGACACGCTGGATGCTCTCTCCATCTATCACTTGAAAAGGGCACTGGGAAGGGAAATGCCTCTGCCTCCCTTGTTTCTACCTTTGATAAAATCAAAGCAGGGAAAGAGCTGAGAACCCATTCTCTTCATACCACCAGAGCCAGCCCTGGGAGCAAGTGGCATAGAAAGCTCATTAAAGCTCAAAAGTGCATCTACAAAACAAATAGCCAGAAGAAAGCCGCAAAGCCCAGAGCCTACACAAAGGCATCTTCTTTTCTCTCTTCATCTGCTGGAGCCATCTCTCACCCACAAAAGCAACACTGCAGGCACTATTGTGGCCTGTAAGTTTTAACTTTCTCTTCGATTCTTTCATCTAAATACAAATTGGGGCTCAAACTACAGAGGTGAGGAGGCTCAGTGAAACAAAGAAATCATTTGGACTTAAACCATTCAGAGCTCAGGCCTGTCCAAGAGTTTTAGAAACAGCTGCTCTTCAAAAGACCTTGCTTCTGTGAAATGCCTTTCAGGCTCAGTCCTATTTCACAATGAAAATAGGCCTGTGCAAGATTCAAATTTTGACCTAAATTTGTAAAAATTTTTAACTGAGCAATGATCTATTTAAGTATTGAAACTCATTTATAACTTTCCTGAAAAAGCAAATGCACTGCACTTTAGTCCTGAGGCCACACTCTGCCCTTGGGATACACCCTACTACACACTATGACACTTGGGATTCAAAGTAACAGTTTATGGGAGAGTGATCAATACTTTCTCTGTATAATTTTTTTTCTTGACTTCCCCCCAGGCTACGTGGATCCAGCTAAGAGGAGCAGATGAAGAGGAAGGAGGTTGGAAAGCTCTGTCATCCTTGTTGGTGCACCTAAACCAAGTGCTTGAAGATAGAAGTTGATGTTTCAACAACATTTTGACCTATTTTTTACGTCAAATAGTTGTAAATAAATGGAAACAGCATTTGCATTTCCTTCTTGTGGCAGACATTGTTCAAGCAAAACTAACAGGGCTGGCTGCAGCCCCAGCCAGGACAGGGAACTTCTGTCACTGCTCATCTGCAGGACTGCCCAAGGCAACACCCACAGCTGCTGAGAGAAAATTTGGCCACCCCTCAGTGGCATATCCCATTGCTGGAAAGCTGGACAAACCACCTGGCAAGAGTCCACAGCTGATGGCATCCAGGAACAAATTTCTACAGATTACAGAGCATCACAATAAATCTCTCCATCTTCTGCAAAAGCAAGTGTTTGGCACTTGTTTTATTTTGCCTCCTCTAACATATAAAATCCATTTACAGCACACGTACTTTATTTAAAAAATTAAAGCCACACAGAACCATTGCACATACAGTCCCTTCAGGGACACCATAATAATAGGAAGACACAGTTTAAGATATATGTACTGCATAAGTCATAATCTAGGCATCTATGTATTTCCTATTACCTACAATCAAAACTGTTCTACTGTGAAAATTCGACATACCTGGTAACAAACATACGTACTACCTCACGTGACAGGTACCCATGTGACTTTGGAAGAAATAAAGCCTGGCCCTCAGCTCACACATACACGCACAGGCATTTCTATTGCTATGAAATCATGAATGGAAGGCTAGAAGCAAAGGAGCTAAAGGCAGCGCTAATAACACACATGTACATCAGCAGTTTGAGCCTAGGAATGTAAACTTATTTAGGGTGAAAACAAGATTGGCATTATATTTGCATTACTTCATTTTGCTTAATCTGTATATCGAATTCTCCACATAAAGCTTGACTTTGTGCTAAATAAGAAATGCCTTTACAGTCCGCCAGCAGGCTCTGTCCGGTCCACAAAAAGCGAACATCCACTTATTTCATCTAAAGGTCAAAAGTGAAATGCCTTGCGGATATCCCATGAAACCTTAAAATAAAAGTCGCATTCCTAAAACTCGAACTATCTAGAATGCAACACAATGTCATTATTATTCCTTTGAAAATGTAAAACAATTACTCACTTATATTAAAAGCAAAACTCTTTAAAAGAAAAGGTCCTAAATCCCAATGAAATACCAACAGTGAGAATTTTAAATCTTGCTGTTCAAAAAGCACAACCTTTTTTCCTTGCAGTTTTCTGCATGAGGGAAGTCATGACACCCATAAATGTTTGAACGACATGTGATGTAATTCTAATATTTGTTCACTTTGAATCAAAAGAAAACAGTTCTTATTTAAGCACCAACAGTAGCCAAAGCAGCTATCCCAACCAAACTTTTCAGTCATTCTTACTGAACTCTATGTTTACCCCATGAAGCTTACCTGCAATTATTCATCAATATTTAATGATCCCATTTAGCAAAATCAGAACAACACAGAACTCCAGTGGAGCATGAACTTTTGGCTGTCAGGTTTCTTCTGGTTTCTTTCTTCATTTCTTAATCTTAGCACAGCCCCAAGTCCAATGTTCAAGAGCTAAACTGAAACTCTCTAAAACTATAGGAAGCTTTCGAGGCTTCAGAAGCTTTGAAATTATTGCATGTACAAGCTAAAAAACACCTGCTGCAATATTATACACAACCCTAGTAATTTCTCTTCTACTGTATTTCTGCCCAGCCTGTTAGTAGATTGAAAACAACATCTTTCTTTTTGTCCTAAGGGCTACATAAAATTACATCGCAATGCTTATCCAGCTTTACAGTGTCAAATTACTTTATTCACAGAAGGCATATAATGACCTTTTTGGACAAGTAAGACTTTTTTTTTTTTTTTTTATTTCTACTTTAAGCAGATCATTAGAAAACTCTCATAATACACTTTGTGTGTTTAATACCTCTATAATGCACACCAGCTTTACAATTACTTTTGAGGTGCTCACTGTCAGCAGTAGACAGCTGGGACTACCTGCTACGGACAGTGCATATAAGGCACCATATGCAGAAGGACATACCTTGTCATGGTGCCAGAAAGCTGATCTTCAGAAAGACACTCTCTAAGGGGAAATGTGCTTAGGTGAACTTCAGGTTTTATACATTTAATAGTAATATGCAATTTTCTATTACCACAGATAATTTGAAACAGGTTGCAAAAAATTCTGTCTACATAAAAACTAAAAATAACTCTGTTGCTGCTTTACCATTAGTTCAGCTGAATTCATAGATTTTATCATTCTCCAGTTGTTTCAACAAAGCTTTTAGCTGCTTTTAAAAGCTTTATATTCATGAGATGGAAAGCAGGTTCGAAAGGAAGTCCTGCAGCATCTGACCTTTCAATTTTCTCATGGTGATTTTAAGCATCCAAGGGGTCAGTGATAAACACAACACAGAACCCTGACAAAGCAAAAACCCACTGAACAATTTTCAGGGGAAAAGGAAGACAACTGTTTCATCAACTCTTCCATGTTTTCAGACATACAAGTTATATCTGGCAATAGTTCAACAGAAAGAAAGGAACACCAAAAGAGGAGCACAGACTAAGCATTGATGTAATCAAACAAATTAAGCAGCTTGTAAACTGGGAGCTGCCTGCTCATCAGCAGCTAAAAAGCAAAATACTCAAGTACATACAATGCTAAAGTACATAATTTGCTAACATCAAAACCTGTGGTTTGCTGCATACACTTTTCTTCCTTATTGCAGGCAAAGCTCTTACTCTTGCTATATATAAGGTCAAGCAGCTTCATGTGAACAGAGAAGGGTAAGACTACAATGATAGTCAAACACACTGGACCTGGACAATCAATGCATGGGAGTCAGGAAAGAAAGGATGACAGGTAAGATAAATAGATAATGTAAAGTAAAATAACTAATACAGTCAGGGGAAAGACACTGGGCTGAGAAAATGAGAAGAAAAAAGCAATGAGTGCAGTCTCTTTACTGGAGCAAAACAGTAGGCTGGATAAGACATGGAAAAATTAATTTCCATTTCACCACTGCTTTCAGCAATAACTATGATGCCTTTGAGAAAGGATTTTAAATACCACACCTTCCTCCCGCCCTGAGAAAGTGATGGGACAACTGAGAGCAGCAAGGAACTATTCCTGTGGCAGAGCTACACTTCACAACCTGCTTTCTTGAAACAGTCAAAATGGAAAAATGATTCCTTTTTTTTTTTGTCCAATTCACTTTAATCTGTCAATGATTGTTGGAGGTGCTAGATTTCCAGCCTTCTCCTTCCACTGATTTCTGTTTGGTTGCTGCAGGCACTTAAGATACATGGAGAGCTAAGATGGACAATGGCAAAGACATTTCCCGGTTAAGGCAGTTGAGTGGTGCCCTTTGAGAACGAGATCCAGTCTCTGCCTCTACCATTAAATCCCTTGAAGAAGCTGCAAAAATCGTTTCCACACTTTTCACAGGCAACCACTAATTACACATTTCCCATTTTCTACGCATCTGGCATTGGATCTTTTTTCAGACCAAAGATCTCAAAGACCTGGCGTCAGCTGAAGTTACTGTGTTAAAAGCAAACTACAAAACACTACTGCATGCTAATTAGGAGGTACTTTTGACATTACCTTCCCCATGCTTCCTCTCACAAAGAGTAAGCAAATAGGTACGAGATCTTTAGGAATGGTTCAAGCACCACTCTGGATCACATAGACAGAATGGGGTGAAATGGCTATCTGCAGCAATACGCTGCCTCACTTTACCTGGGGAGTATGCTTCTAAAAATCAGTTGGTTCCTTTTTTATAGCATTTGGGTACTATTGTAATAAAAGCCATAGGAAGCTTATAAGAAGCTGACGTCAGTTGTTCTGAATCAAAGCACAACTTGATCATGACATGTGAAATTTAAGAAACAAGTCCAAAAAGAATAAAGAAAAAAAATATAACCCTGCATCCTCCCTCACTCACTGAGCACAGTCTGTTCTGTGTATTGAACAAGACGGGCTCCTGTGAAATCCATCAAGCAATTAAAGGCTAGTATGATGCAAAAGGGGCCCATATTTAGGTTGCACAAGAGCTTGACTATGAAAACAGAATATACTCTAAGCATTTTCTCTGTAGGAAGTTATGTTAATATGTCAGCATACGGGCAGCGGTAAGAGGGAAATGCATTTGGCTATACATCATGCAAACATATTTAATGGCCACCACCTCTCTGAAAGCAAACAGACAAGAGTGGGAGCAAGGCTGCAGCTTCGGGAAGCCAGCTAATAGCTGGCTGTGACGAGGTCAGCCGCACTCACCCTCCTCCCCTCCTCTAGGCCAGTCCAGCTCTGATGTGAAACCACACCTTGAAGCTGTGGTTACCACAGTTCCTGCAGCACAACCCAAATCCCTGCTGCTGTTAACAGCTGCGGTCTGGCTCCACTCCCACTCCCTCTCCCGTGCTACCACTGACCGTCAGGCAGCCAGCCCTACCAGGAGCCAGCACTGGGAACCAGCCGGGCTGAAACAGGCTCCAGCTTACAGTAAAATGAACACTGACACTTACATACATGAGGAAAAAGAGTAGAAATGTCTCTTTTGACAGCCCTGCAGGATGCAGTCTCTTTAGCATCAGTCAGCAAGTCAGCCCAGCCTGCTTTCCTATCCTGTTCAACACTGTTAAATTAATCACAAAGCAATCACAACAGAGACCAAATACCTTAACTCTCAATATGTTGCCAGCATGATCAATCTATTCTTCTAGTACTACTATGACAGCTGAACAAAGGTTTGCTCAGAACGCTGCCTCTTCTTGTTACTCTTTTAGATCTATTTCCGCTTCAATGGGCTCTGCAATACTTCACTGCTACCTGAAATTACTGGGGAGGGTGGCTGGGAGCTCTTACATTCTGAACTCAACAAAGAAAACCGTCTACAAGCAAAATTAGTGCTACAAAAGTAAAATCACATCCCCTCACTTTATAGCCATGTTTAAATTAAATGTTTCTTCTGAATATCTCAAACACATTGCATTTTCAAGGGAAAAACAGAGTAAAGCAAACTGACTGGATGCTTGCTTTGCATTCCCATCATCATTTCAGTTTTCAGCACCTGAATACACAAAAATTTACTTTCATAATGATGCAATTGAGTGATTTAGTCTTTGTAAGTGTATTTAAGACAGGTAAAGTATTCAGGTGCCCACCAGGAACTACAAGCAGTGAGAAGAATGAAGAACAGAAGCTGCCTGCTGTATTTCTTAAAATATATTAACATAGCTTTTTCTAAACAAAACACTTATAAAGGTTCCTAAAACTTTGGGGATGAGGTTTAGTTCCATGCCTTTTATTCTGGAACTCTACATTTATCTCACCCATACTTCAGCTGGTGGAGTGCACATCAAGTATCCCTGAGAGACAAAGTACTACAGTACACAGATGTGCCAATTTTGGAAGCAGTTGGATCACTTCTCCCTACTAGGTCAGGGCTTTTGGACCGAAAGAATAGCTCTACTGTTTGCTATCCAGCTGAGAACAGCCTGGACTCCCTATCTTGTTCAGTGCTGTAAAATTAATCTTGAAGAATTAAATCACTCCCCCTTTATTTTCAATTAGCAGCGGGGGAAGAGGAGAGTAGGTAACATACTCTCATATCATGAAACTGAACTTTTTATAGTTACTTATAACAACCCAAAGCTTAGCATGCCAAGCCTTTCCTTTATCAATTTATTTCATTCATTTCCCCTTCTTTCACCAAAATTTCACATTAAAAAAAAAAAAACCAAAAAAAAAAACCAAAAAAAAATCCATTTCCCAAAGACTTTTTTAATCAGTAAAGTAATTTAATATGAAGATCTTGGCTGATCTTCCCTTAGAAAACTGGCAGGCCTGCTAAGATGTAATTGGACAGCTTTAAACCCACACTTTTATTTTCCTCCTCTACACTGAATATCAAAATTCAAATCCATTACCTTTACTCTTCCAAATAATTCTGTGAATACTTGCGTTTTCCTGCGGGGGAAAAAAAAATAATAAAAAAATTTCTGGTTTGGGGTCCTAAGCAGAAACAGTTTAGAAAATATGTTTTTAAATGCACTCAAAGTAAAGTTAGGAACAATTTCATTCTCCATGGGGGCCATGTAGGCAAAAGTGAAAGCTTCAAATGGAAATTCACAGCTAATCAGGTGCACTATCCTGAACCCTGTGACAAAATTCCTCTTTACCATCTGTCCTTTTTCCCACTTTGATATTTAGCCGCTTTATTTAAACTTTCTGTCTCTGCAGTTGCTGTAGAAACACCTAAAACTGAGAACAGTAAGGATCAACACAGGAAAAACCTAGACAACCCATAGTTACATGATGAGTGATGGGTGTGAGTGCACTGCCAAATTTTGGGACATGCACATTCCTTTTATTTCTGAAGCTGGTAATTCTAAAAAAATAATTTTCAATCTTTATCAAATTTATTTTTATTATATACTTTCAGGCTTTATATGGTCACAGAGCATGACACAACCAACTTATATTCTACTTTGAAAACCAAGATATTTTGTTTTTCTTACTTCACTGTTGAGAAAGGGAGACACAGGAAAACTAAAATACTGCATAGGGCTGTCAAAGCAGCCTGTGGCAAAATGAGGACTGGATTTCTGCTGCCACATGTGCAGGCAGTGATATTCACCTTCAGTTGGACTGGATACTGCCTGCAGCATCTCTCAGTCCATCACAGCAGCAAGAAGCTGACCTTATGCTAGGACTGGAACTAGATAAGCAGTTGTCAGCCTTATGGAGATAGAGATCCATGCTATTTGTTCCAGTGTAACTAAGCAGCCAGCTAGAGCTGCTCAGGGAGAATAATTCCTTGTATACAGCTAATGAAAAAGGGGAAAGAGAAAGAACACTACCAAAAAGTTACTCTAGGACAAGCTCCTTACAAATCTGCTGGATCCATCCTTTCAGGCTGCAGTAGCTGGAGCTGTCTGCAATTCTGCTGTAGCTGAGCGAGCAGGTGGATGTGCAACATGAGGGGAATAACTGGAAATCTAACAATCACATTGGATCCTTCAGAAAGAAACCTACAGCCCACAAGGGTTTTGCAGCATGGCAGTGTATGTCCAGGGGCATTGTTATAGAGATTTATTTCTGAAACAGACACTCTGCCTTTGGACAGGGCTCAATGTCCTGTCCCGTTCACATCTGAAAAGGATTGATGAACATGCCGCAGAACAAAAGAAATTGGAAAAATAAAACCTTAGACTGCGCAGTAAAAGGTTTCATAATTTAACCTAAAAGAAGGGAAAAAAAAATAAATCTTTTGCCACTGAGTCAGAAAATCAGCTACGCCAACTTCATTGGCAAGGGGAAAGAAATACATTGGAACCTCTTATTCTCCCTTGATTATCTACCTAATCTAGATCCGTGGTCCTAACTTAGATTTGAGAAGTCCCCACAGGTTTTAATGGTTTGGGGAGAAGGGGCAGGGGTGTCCCATACTTTTCCTGATGAAAAACAAAAGGAAAATGAGGACGGGAGAGGGGGGCAGAGAGAGGAAAATAAAGTATCTATCTGCAACAGGCAAGCACTTACCAAAATGAGGTTTTATCTACATTATGCATAATGCATCCCTTAGTCTTAAAAGGAGTGTGCAGTGATATATATGTTTGCATGAAACGATTTATAAAATAGCTTTAAATATTACATGCAATATTGAGGGGCTTCTATTAACAGATACTTCTGTGAATAGGCACCAAAAGAGAAAAAAGAAAAGCTGAACGAGATAAAGTGTCACTATCATTAAATTGTAAACAAGAATGAAGATTTCAGAAACAAGCATGTGCACAGGTACTTTATTCTGTAATAAAAATAAAGAAGATGCTTTTGGTAAAAAAATCTTAGTCAAGAAATATAATATGCCAACATATAGACACCACAGCACAGGACTGAGAACAGTACAGACCACAGGACACAGGAACAGTGTTTGGCTGATATTGCAGGCTCCAAACTGAAGTTGTTTATTCAAACTATTTATAATTTTAGAAAGAATTCTGATAAACAAGTACGGCAGTAATATTTTTATCATTACCCTAGCAATTGATTTTACTGCCTATTCTCAGAGAAAAATACATTATGTATATTTCTTTTGAATTTTTCTCCAAAATCTTCCTTTCTTGTATTTCTTGATAAGGCCCCGGAAAAGAAACAAAACCAAAAAAACAAATGTCACCTTTTATTCCTAAACATTTTGGGCTGCTTTTTGCCCCAAACACATGTCTTCCTGCATTTCAGAGAGATTCTGGATGCTGTGATTTGTACCAACTGTCAGTAGTCCTTAAATAAAGAAACAATACACCAGCTGGTCACAGCCACAAAACTTCATGAGTTTCAGCCAACCTCCCATTCTTAGTTCCTGTTCCCTGACAACACATCTGGACTAAAAGACTACCAGACTGTCTCCTTTGCACTGTTAAGAGTTACAACAAGGAGAAAAACAGGTACCAAGAAATACATTCAGTCTTTGAAGCTAGTCTGAAGTGTTCACTTATCAGTGAGAAATACTAAACCAAACTCTACAGAAAAAGTTGCCTTGAATTCTACTGCAACATTTCAGAAGATGTCTCTTTGTTAATGTCTTTATTATTTAAAAAAAATATATATCTTCCTTTGATGACTCAGCCTAAAGCCTCAGAAGGTGTTTTTCCCTTTCTAATTCACCTTGATCACTACAGCTAGGTAGTTTCTCACTGTCAACACATCTAGAAGCTTTTAATAGTTTCCTGACATTGGACAAGAGCATATATTTTTACACGTTCTATTTAAATTCAATTTAAATATCAGCCCATTATCACTAAGTCCCAACATCAAAACAAACATATTAAATAAAAGAAGTGGTTAGACATGACATTGGACTTGCAGTCCAGGGAACTGAGTAACACTGGTTGAAATGGAGGAAAACAGGCACACGACCTGCTTTTTCTGACCACCCTCTTTTTTTTTCCCCCTCTCTAAATCTGTTAATATCAAATAACCCTCAGACAACCAAGCCAACAAGACTAATTTTTTTGTTGCTGACTGAAACTGCTAGCTTAATTCTCTGCACATAATAATTCTTCAGCAACAGAAGTAATTTCTCATGCCATAAAGTGCTGAAACACCCTAAAAGTAAGAAAAGACACACAGATCTTATTGACATTTTCTGGCCTTTTTGTAGCTTGTTCTCTCCCCTTTCTCATCACAATGTTTAATTCTTTTCAGCAATACTTTATCCAATAATATGTGCAACTTCAGAGAGAACTCAGTCTCCATCTTCGTGACTGATTTCATATAATTTATGTATCTTTGGATTTAGAACTGTGAATTTTCTAGGCAGCCGAACAGCATTTATTAGAAATCTAGGGGTGTCATCAAAAACAACACAAGACATGACATAACCACATATGCATCTTCCCATATCAATAAATTTCACACATTTCTCATGGACAGTATAGATACACAGCGTGCCATTTGCAAACCCGTCCCACGTAATTGCCCATTACTGTTGCAATCATGGCACGCATCTGAGCAAGCACACGGAGGGAAATGAAGAACTTTTCACATTCTGTTCATGAAATGTTCAGACGTTAATCTGTGATAATAAATGGGGATTTACAAAAACAAAGAACTGCTTATGGGCCTTATGGTACAGGGTAATAGTCCAGCAAAACCAAATCTGAGCTGAACAGAAGATTGACACTCAGTACATGGGCTGTTTTGGCACTGCAGTAAGTTCCGCATGCTCTTCTCTTTTATAAGGTAAGATAATTCTATTTAATTTTAACCATCAGGAGACTATTTAATAAATGGCATTGCTATATCTACATTAAACATATATAAAATGCATTCTGCTGAAATGTAGTCCAGACTTCCATGTCCGTCAAGACACAGATATGTCTCATATCATGTAAGTGACTAAAATTGTGCATAGAACTGGTAATTTGCAAACCCTGGACCAAAGTCATAATATACTGGCTTTCATTTCAAGCTGCACAGGGAACCGTGTAAGTGTCAGCTCAGGCCTTAACAGAGGTTCAGTTAGGCTTGATAATATCCTACATGTGTTTTGTGCAGTTGTAGTTTCTGAGGGCCTGGAAACATCCAGGAATAGCCTACCTACAGGATAGCAAAGACCTTCTCCTCTTGCTCTCACATTGCCAAGTCCATTCCAGTTCCAACAGCTCCCATGAGAAAGTGTCTCTGAATGTACAGAGGGTGTTCAGAACAGACACCTTTTAGTAGGTGTGTATGTTACCTTTGCAAAGACTCCGATGACACAAGTGGGTATGAGGCGATCACTTGCTAAGCTTGATCCTTTGAGGCTTTTATTTGAAGACTTTAAGAAGAAAACATGAGCCTTATAATCACGGCACACAGAAGCATCCTCACAAAATAATCTTTCTCATGTTTGACCTAAGCCATTTTCTTCCTGGCTTTGTCCTGCCACCATCATCTTCTTTGGTCTCCTTGCCGATCTAAGAAAAATCCTTCCACATCCTTAGCCCCTTTAACTACTCTAAAAAGGAATTAAATGGAAGCTGAAGTCATTAGCAACTTTGAGGAAACGACTTTGCACCTGACAGGACAGAGAGCACTGAGCTAGAATCACTCTGAGACTGGTAGTTGCCTGCCTGCAGGTCCCAAGGGCTATGATGCAAAGCTTTTCTATGCTCATGACGCATCCAGTCTGTTCAGGATCACAAGCTCCATCCCAACCAAGCACACCATTCCTGGAAAATGCATCAAAACTCAGCATCTACTGTTTGTCTGACCAGTGTGAATCAGAGCACATGTTCAAAGGCATATTCCCAGCAAGATGGATTTGTTTTTCTGCATGATTTGGGCTACTATTTTGGCATTCTCAAGGGCGTGAGCTGAGACATTATTTAACCCAAATGGTACAACATTTGCTGAATCACCAAGGTCCATAATGGGAAGCAAGTTTTAAAATAGCAATAGAAAGTCACAGACAGTAGGATTACACTGCACAAGAATTAACAGCTCCAGAACCCATGTCTGAGTCCTCTCCCAGCAGGGATTTACCAGTAATGATCAGAGGAACAACACCTTCCAGACTGGGACTGCCAGCTCGGGGTCCTCGCAAATGGTGAGAGGGGCTAGGAGCCAGTCAGCTCCCACAGTTGTGCTCCAGCTAAGCAAAACTAAGTGCAGGGCTCTAGCATTTGGCTCTTTCCCTCTCTCATGACTTCTTTTTGTAATACCAGTTTTTTGACAATCTCTTCTAATCCCTGTTTTCCGGGATGCTTCCTATCCTGGTTTCTACTCCAGCTGCTTGGGGTAAGTCATGCAGCCTTAACTCCTCAGAGTCACTGTACCATTAAAAAAAAAAACAAACAAAAAAAAAAAAAAAACCAAAAACCAAACAACAACAACAACAACAAAAGGATAAAGCCACAGACTTCCTAGGATGATTTTAACCTTTTTACTGTCTTCTCACTTAACATTTATACCTCTTGCTATTCCTTGTTTTTCTCTAAATATTTCCATACTGATTCCAAAAACTGAACTCTTCCTAACAAAGATACAGCCCCAGTCAATAGAATTCAGCTAAAGAAAAATAAACTGATAGCTTCAGTGAAAAAAAAAATAATTCATGATTTCTCCAAACAAAGCTGCAATATTACAATCATTTAAGTAGTTTTAGTTTGTCTTTCCTGTTCTTACAAACTGGTAAAGCTACACATGTATTTACAGCTAAAGCCTTATGAATTTTGGCCCTGAATACTGCTTGCACATGCCTCTTGGCTTTATGGCAGCCAGTATTTATCCTTTTTTATTCTGCTAGCAGATAACTGACTTACCATTGCCATAAAAGGGACAGAGCTTCAAGCACAATACGAAAATTCCTGGAATGCTGGAGTCTACCCTCATCCTCACTTAGCTGATTTTTCCCTTAATATGTGCACTATGAATACAAACCATTAATGTAGTAATTTTTCCTCAAACTTTTGCTCTAATTCTTTACAGCTCCATAAGTCCATACCAGTGTAATTTTTCAGCCTTATTTGGGCTTCATTAGGATTTGTTTCAATGCTTTTAGATTATCAAATATTCAAACAGAAGTCTTCAGTAGACTAGAAAACAAGTTTTCTTCCACTAGATAAATAACTGGACTAATAAGACCAAAAGACTTAAAATATAAAGTCAGCACATAGCTATCCAGTGAAAATGGGCTAATTTGTTTTATCCCTTAGCTACAACTGAAACATTTGTCATGACAAAAGAAGAAAAAAGAAGAGGGGAAAAAAAAAAAAAGAAAAAACCTTTCTCATTCTGCTATCCATATACTAAATTAGGGACCCCATAAATTATCTATTAAAATAGAACCAGCTAATAAAACATGTTCCCCTAAGTTAGCGATTATTTGCATGAGCGATAACATACTTCACTGTGAATTTCCAACATGAGTATCTATAGAAATAATCATCACATAAGAATGGCATATACCAATGAGTTAGAACACTTTCACCCACCAAACCATTTAGAAATGCTCTACCAGGTTCATGCCCCAGTGTTAAGACAACATCCTCATGCATACAAGACACATGAGAGGACACCTTGGCTAGAAGGAAGGCTGAGCACCTTGGTGACACCACAGACCTCCCATGTAGCCAGAGATTATAAATCCCAGAGCAGCAGAGACAAACATGCGCAGAAAAAAAGCTGGACATTGTTTATTAAAGGTGGTAGAGAAAACGTAAAATGACTCAAGGATGTTAAGAAATGTTAAAGAAATGTTAACTGCCTCAAGCCATTTTCTTGTAGCAAATGCTAGGGAACACCACCAGACCTGTGACACCCTTTAAAGAAGTTCAACATCTAGAACTGACTTGTGGCTTTTATCTTATCTCAATTCAGAGATGACACATGGAGTCTACAAAATTGAGCTCTTCAGAGCATCTCTTTTGCTCCCACTCTAACAGCTGTACAGGGTTCTTCACCGGGGTGATAAACTTTACCCAAGACCTTATTTCGACTTCCCAGTTGTAGCATTTAAAAGTTCTTTAAAGTATACATTGTCACATACAGCCAGAATAATGGATAGTTTGTCCCATGCTTTGTCTGTAAAAGGTTGTATCCCTTCTGAATGTGAAAGATCTAACTCACTAGGTTTTTAATGAAAACATTCTAGTTCTTCCTACTAGTCCCTGTGTATTAAACTAATTCTTGTATTTATTTTCTAACTGTGATAATTTCTTCCTCCAGTTCCCTCTGAGCCATCTTGAAAACCTTCATCTCAAAATGCCATCTTTGTCATCACTACTAGCAGATGAAAGCCACAAAAAGATGAAAGAAAATTAATTATTGCTTTACAATTTGTTTATTCCACACACTTGACAGTACTTTGTGTTTTGTCCTCTACATTGTTCTGTTGAAGATGCACACCCTTCCTCAGACCATGCAAGAGGCTGTCTGCCAGCAGTAGTAAAGGTGAAGGCAGCAGGAGTACACGTAGAGAGAAGAGGCAGAGGAAAGGAGGGGAACAGAGGATGTTTAGCAGCTCTTCTCTTGGATCCACCCAAAGAAACCCTCCAGCCTACATAAGATTCCATGAAAATCGGTAATTTTGCTAGAAACACAGTTATACTTTCTATGAATTAAGTTGGCATACTGTTGGAAAATCTTATGCCATTTATTTCAGAACACGTGTGAGGACAGCATTCATTTGACACGAAGGTAGCATAAGGAAAAAATGAAAAAAAA
The DNA here is from genome assembly GCA_017639245.1 of Myiopsitta monachus. Lineage (NCBI taxonomy): Eukaryota > Metazoa > Chordata > Aves > Psittaciformes > Psittacidae > Myiopsitta > Myiopsitta monachus. The sequence continues at coordinate 37,550,140 of CM029919.1, read as the reverse complement.
AAAAGAAACCCAATCCTTTTCCAGCTCTTCTCTGGCTTCCCTTGTTTCATCTTTGGCCATGGCTTTTTTATTATGTTACTCTAAGGCAATCCAGGCCAAAAAAAAAAAAAGGAATTTTATTTGTGCGCTGTGAGGCAAGGCTGACTCATCTGCACCCGAGCAGATTCCCAGGCCACTGGCTCCCACGGCACCTGCCGCCCGCTCCCATGCCTCAGCACCTTGTACCACAACTGCGCCAATGCCACTGAAACACCCCAGCACAGGTATAAAAGCAGTTCTCACTGGAACCCAGAAGTACAAACTTTCAGACACTTGATGACTTGGCAAATCAGAGGCTCCTACCCCTAGTGAGACCTAATACAGCCTTAAGGCTTACAATGCTTTTTTCCCATGTTGGAAATGCAATGGAAGCAGGCACAAAGTAAGAAGTTTCCTAAAAAAAAACATATTTGAGACACTGGATCAATTAAAGTGGTAATGAGTAAATCCAGACATAAAAAGAGTATAGCAGAAGTAAAAGTGACTGGAAGCTAAAGTGCTTTTAAATATATAATACTGTACTTTTTCTTTTTTTCTATTTAGAAAGTTCATACAATCCTCTTTCTGTGAGAGAATATGTCAGAGATAAAGGAAGATTAAACAGTCTTGGTTTTGGCCTTTGAAACATTTACTCAGACCTGCCTACTTATATACATATGTTTTTCCCAATAGTAAATAAAAACTTTAAGCTACAATGGACACAATTTTTCTCTGATGAAATCTTTAATTATCCTTTATCTATTTATACATGCCAGGGCAACATCAGACCATGTTTTTTTCACTATCTACTTATGCTCTTCATAAAGAATGTTTGCCTTTGCCTTTAATGCAAATCACTTCATATTAGAATGATATAATGGTAGCAATTGACATATTGACAACATTTTAACTTTTTCTGTATTTTGCTTCCACATTGTCCAAGATATTGCTATATAAAGACTCCTGGGAGGGCTAGTGCCATTTATTTTTCTGATGTATTAAATCACCAAGAATAATTCCAGCCAGCCATAATTCAGAGAAATCAAAAATTTATCTTTCCACAAACATCATTAAATTGCTGCAGTACTTCACACCCTCAACCACTCACTAAAGGCACAGGTTGCTCTTCAAATCAGGTCATTCATAGTCCACGCCCAAATTCTTCCCTTTGACCAAATGTTGCAAGGTGTTAAGGGTGTTTGTGATGGGAAAGTCAACGGAAATTCTGGGAAGGGAGCACTATGTAACTTTGAAACACTGATGAAGTAAGTCAATTTATTCTCATGTTGAGGTTGTTGAATCTTCCTTTGTTTAGTCTAGTTCTATAAAAAGAACAATATTCATAAGCCTATTCCTAGAGATGGTTTCTGACATTTTAAACAATTGTCTTAGCTGCCTGCAGCAGCTATAATACATTTCTCTACCTGACCAAGGCAGCTGACAGTGTATACATCCAGCATAACCTCAGGCATTACATAGCCTAATTGTACCCCAGGATTATATATGCCAAGCGGATGAGCTGCAACGAAACACTTCAGTAGTCCTGCAGGCATCTGATACACACAAATGCTCAGAAATGAAAACTGCGCTACTTGGGATAACGGTTCAGGAACGCATTTGGGCGTGATGACATTCATCAGCTGGCTCCCGGAATGAAGTTCACAGAGATGAGTCAGGACTGACTGCTCAGGGAGGTGCAGGGACTGCATTCTCCAACATGGTCAGTGGCAAACAGGTATGTGCTCCCAAAGCAGCCTAACTTCTCTCACCTATGCCATGATGCTGTACAAAGCGTGGCCAGAAGGAGAGGGGAAGTGGATAGGAAGAACAGCAAGGACAAGGACATTCCCTAGAGTCACACAGCCTGCCCCTTCACCCCCAGATGTGCCTATACATTTTGCTCTGGATATATATTGATCAAATGACTCCCCTGGGGGGAGGTGCTGGGACTGGAGAAACAAACCCACAATCACTGCTTCCCCAGCAAGTGCTCCTTCCTACGGGCTGGAAGGCCACCTGCCTGCCCAAGCTCTCATAGCCCTCTAGGGTACACTCTTGGATACCCCAGGTCTCACACCTCTTCCTTGCCAAGCCACCTCACTCCAACAGGAAGAAAGGGAAGTGCTGTACTTCTCTTCTTCAGACCCTCCTGCATCCTGCCATAGTCTGGCAGGCAAAACCAAATACATTTGCCATTCCCCTCTGAGGTCTTCAAGCCTGACAGGTGCTTAACTTACTGGAAGTCATCTGGGTCTCTCCTTCTGGCCACATTTTCTGAAGTGACTTCATCTCCATCCTGAATTGAAACCTGTCAGGGTTTTCTGGAGGTCTTCTTGGTATTGACAAGTCCTTGAAGACATTCAGCACAAAGATGCCAAATGGCCTCAGGTGATAGGTCTTTCAGCATCAAAGACAGCTGTTAGCCTAGAAACAACAGCTGCAGAAGGCAGGTGCCCAACACAGTCCTATTTCACTAGAAAAAGCACACTTAAGTGAAGCACTGCCGTCATTCAGGCTCAGTCATATGACTTCTCTTCAGCCACATGCCAAAAGCCCCAGTGCTTTTTGGGTGGTTTTTTTGTCTGGTCTTGGTTTATGTGTTCTGTACATCTTCACCTCAATAAACCACTTTTTTTTTAATGAAAAAGGAACCAAAAAATTATTCAGATTAGTTAAAAGCAATTTATTCTTTTTGTTTAGGCCTAGAATTATGTGTGTCAGACTGCAGTCCCAAATACAATTTAAAAATAGGAGGGTTGACACGAGAAAGGTGTGAGAGCGATACAGCAGAGCTGCCTCTGCCTTGCTATGGACAGGGCACCACTCCCCAGACAGGGCTTGCCCGGGGACAGGAACCTCCTAACCTCCCACCAGCGCATCCCCAGCTGCCACCACAGGCTTAGCACAAATAGCACTACTGGAATCAGCGCTGCCTTTGTGGAAAAAATCATGCATACTTCTATCAGCATTTTGGCCTGTCTTCCCCTAGTTGCTGGACAGAGCTTGTTATCAGCTCTGGCCCAGCTACTGTTTTGCCAACCCTAAGAGTGGAAAGGGAGATGGTTGGGATCTCGGAGAGACTGCTAAGCCCAGGTAGGGCATCTGCACCATTCCCCCAGGGGTACATGGCAGCCAGCCCACCTATGTGGAAGATGACTTGCCCCAGGGCTCAAGCACAGCTGGAGGATCTTGCCCTGTTGCAGGAAGCACAGGGGCTAGAGCTGCAGCGGCATTGACAAGGTACCGAAACATGAAACCGGGATTTCCGTGGCTTTGTCATCTCTCAACCAAGCAGTACTAATGTTAGGAAATGGACTTTCTTCAAAGGAAATGGCAGCCTGAAGAGTGTCAGAAATGAGAGCCCCTGCAGAGATCCATCAAAATAAGCTTCTCCTGTAACCACCTCATGGGAGCAGTCTCTGAGCCTAACCTGGATACATCTAAATACACTGCCCTTTCTTCCACTGTACTCTCCTTACCATTTGAAAGTCAATCTCCTAAAAAGAACACAGAAGAGTACAAAAGCCCAGTAGGCTATAATTAATATTTTAATTATAATTGGTCAATGTAAAAAACACTGAGCTTCCAGTGCCACATCTGGATGTGTTTTACAGTGACAGATTAAAACCGGTGGGAGCTGCAAAGGAGCAGCTCCCTTTTCTGTACTGAGGCATGTTATCCTGACAGTAGCTGGCTCAAGGCTGGCTTTGCTACGTCAAAGCCTCTGAGAGAGCAGTCCTTCCAAATCTCCTTGTATGTATTTAATCACAGATATGTCAGCAATAAAACCAATTTTTCATTCTGCCAGCCTGGCGATTCTGTTACACTGCAGAATCACCACCACCAACACAAGCACGAGCTGCTTCTGCTACATTTGCATTCATAGACATGGTCTCAAGTCTCAATTAGTCACCCCTGCACAACACGATGCACATATAAAGAAACACATTTTATTGTGACGGGATGGAGCACTACCAACTAGGTTGCCTGGAGAGGCTGAGGAGTCTCCATCCTTGGGAGATATCCAAAACCCAGCTGTACATGCCTTGAGCAGCCTGCTGTAGCTGGCCCTGCTCTAAGCAGGGCTTTGAACTAGATGATTTCCAAGGTGCCCTCCAGCCTCAGAGATTCTGTGATGAGGGCCACAGAAGAATTAAGAGCATGACAAGACTGTGGTTTCACAAACATAACTTTTTAAAAAGCTCTAGCTAACATTAGCTGTTTTGGGGAACCAGCATCAATTTATGCAGAAAAAAAGTGGTCACTCCATTTAGCCTACTTCGAGCAGTACTGCATACAACCTTGCCTACCATGGAGTCCTCTGCTAACACAACTACTGTTTAAATGCAGTGGGAACACATTTGTTTGAGGATGTGAGCACTGGGCCAGCTCTGCAACCTCTCCAAAAGCAGAAGTGAGAAGTCCTGCCCAGGTGTACAGTTGATCAGACCATTTGGCCACAATTACTCAGAGGCATCAGCCTAGCTTAAGGACCTCCAAAAAAGAAACCCCACAACCACCACCCACCCCTGGTATGCTGCAGGCCAACAGCAGTTTCCTTCACCATGAGGGCATTTGCTAATGATGGGGAACAGCATGGAGCTGGGGACAACACCAACAGAATTGCATTGATTGAAAGGCCACCCGTGTACAGCTGAAAGTTTATCTAATGCAACAAAACTTCAAGGAGCTCAGCTCCCACAGTGTACTTGTGTTTCCCAGTGGTGTTGAATAGGAACTGTAAATCTGCAGTCAGCAAAGCATAGAAAGAATAATTACTTATGAGGATAACTTTATAATGTAATTAACAGCACCACGTTATATTTTAAGGAATCTTTAACCATGGGATCACAGAATGGTTTGATTTGGAGGGGACCTTAAAGATCATCTAGTTCCAACCTTCCTGCCATGGGCACCTTCCACTACACCAGGTTGCTCAAAACCCTGTCCAACCTGGCCTTGAACACTGCCAGGGATAGGGCATTAATAAAACAACCTGTCCTGCACATACAGGACAATTCTAAAACAGAACCTCTTCAGAGTTACTACAAAAGACCTGGAATTGTACAACTAACTCTAAAGTTTGTACTATGTTCTAATAAGCACCTCTTCCCTACATAGTTTTCTGTCTTTGACTGACAGTCATGGTTTACCCAATGACTTCACTCTACAGCTCAAGATGGGAACAGATCTCACAAACAGGTATTTATACCTCCAGGAATACCAAATTCAGAGTGCACACATGAATAATTTACTTCAAAATACTTTAATTAATGAAAATTAATTATATCCTGAAAGGAATACAGCTTAATCAGCTTAATGCCAAGTGATGGGTGAATCGTGTCAGAGGTGCATCATCAAGTGATTTACTGCAACCACAGTAAGCCTGATACTATCAGCCTAGGAGCAACAGATAAGACATCACAAGTTCAGTGCATTTCTTACTTCAGCCGATTCAAGGCATATATACCATCCTCACGGTCACATAGAGATATTATAATTCACTGTAGAACTTAATCTCATCTGAAGATTTTCCCTTTTCCATACTTTCTCTACTGATTAAAATGTTAGTACAAGATCCTACATCTATAAGCAGGAAGCACAACAAAAATCCATCTGCCCATGCCTACTGATGAGCTTCTTGTACTCCCAAATTTCACCAGGACAGGATCAACTTAAGCAAGTTGACACAAAAAGATGAGCCATTTCAAATTATTATGTCAACTGCCCTTTACTCAGAGGTACAGAAGGAACAGCACAAATACTCCAGGAGCGCCAGGAAAGAGTCCTTTAACTTAAGGACAGCGGATAGCTATTATCTCAGTGATAAAATTAGCTCCCTTAGCAAAACTTGCAGACTACTTGCATGCTTTCGATTTTAAATTGTAGCTCAATCTGCTCCATCGGGAGAAGTGCCAAACTCAACTTTAACCATTAACAACATCAGGATCCTTTCTGGTCTCCGGACTACTGCCATCGCGGGGGTCAAAGGCAGCGAGCACGGCAACCGGGATCCAAGCAACCAATGACTTATTTATTTATTTATTACCTGTCCCTTTTCTGTTTTTTCCCTACGAAAGCTCTTTTCTTTTCTTTTTAACCGTGGACACACCACTCGTTACTCTTAAGCCGCGGGTGGGTGAGCGCCTTATAACTCCCTCCCCAGCCAGCGGCGCTCCGAGCCGAGCCGTGGGAGAGTTACCGGCCGGCGGGGCCCGTCCCACGGCTGTAGCCCGGACCCCGCCACCAGCCATGGGGGAGGCCGCCCCTGTCCGCGCCCGCGGAGGGCAGGCGAGCCGCGGGTCAACCGGGTATCCCCTCCAAGCCCACCTGGCTGCTCCGCCTTCCCGAGAGCCGAGGCCCCGCGCAGTGCAGGCGTGGGGCAGACTTTCAGGAGACCCCGTCCCGTCCCCGCGCTGCCCCGTGAGAAGGTCCCTCGTCCGCGTACTCACCGCGGCAGACACGGCGCTGAGCTCGGCGCTCAGCAGCAGCCCGAAGCCCAGCCAGAGCCGCATGCTGCCGCGCACCGCACCGTGCCGTCGGTCCCTGGAGCGGCGTTGCGCCGGCGGCTCAGTGTGGGGCTCCGCGGGGCCGGCCCCACATGCGCTCCTCTCCGCTCCCCTCCGTGCCGGCCGCGGCGCCTGTAATGCCTCGGGGGCGAGGGACTTGCCGCGCCGTAGCCGATGGGCGGCGGCAGCCCCCTCTCCTCCCCCCGGGCGGGGACCCTGCCTGGGAGGGCGCAACCTCGCCCGCTCCGCTCCCCACTGGCAGCAGTTCCTCCTGCTCCCGCCGCGGGTGGGTGGCGGGAGGGGGCGGGCGGAGGGGGGAGGCGCGTCGCTCCGTCGCCCCACACCGCCGCTGCCGCCCGGGAGGGCACGGCAGCGCGGCGCGCAACGGTGAGGAACGGGAGCGGGGCCGGGCGGCGGAAGGGGCTGGGAAGGAGCTGGGACTGGGAAGGAGCTGGGACGCGGGCGCTGCCCAGCCCGTTGGTGTCCAGGCTCCTGCGGGTGGCTGCTGCGCGACATCCCCCCTTCTCCCTCCCCTTTCCCCCCAAGACCGGCTGGGCCGTTCCTTACCCCGGCAGCGGCGTCGCCGTGCCCGGAGACCTCCGGCGGGGGGACCGGCATTATGTGCGGGCTCTTCTTTGCCTTGCAGGGGCGGCCGTCCGGCGGGAGGAAGCCCTGAGAGGAGCCCCCGGGCAGAGAAGGAGAGAAAATGGACATCTCGCAGCTTCCCAGCGCGCGTATTTTTGTTTGTCAGTAAGTAATCCCGCCCGGTAGGCTTTTGAAAATTACTATTTAAAAGACGTATTGTCACCTTCAGCGGCAGAGTTTTGTCACGTGCTTGTTTTGGGCTGGTTTAAAACAATAATATCATGCTTATTCACCTTTCCCTGCAGGGATCTGGGGCTTCTGCTGATCCTCATGGAAGTCGTGCTGTCAGCTGTCCGAGTGGATGCCGTAAGTAAAATGCCTTATGATTTTTGACTGAGGAGAGAGAAGGAAAAAGCAGTTTCCTTGGTACCAGAAAGTGAGGAACTTTGCCAGATGGCTTATCTATCATGCCATTAAAAGAAACAACCAACAAATCATCTCTGCGAGCCTTACAGATAACTGCCTTCAACAACATGATGTTTAGCAGAGAAGTGTAAGGCTTCAGTGACAGGTTGTTTGAAGTATTGCGCTTTTACTTTTGCTCAGATTGGGTAATTTGTTAAAGCAATAGTGAAGCAAGCCACACAGCTGCTTCATTTTTGTCAGAAAAGCAAAAGCAGTGCTATAGATAACAGGGTACTTTGGAGAAGTAAACCTGCAAATTAAGTATCTTCAGTGAAATACAGACCTTGTCTGAGGACTGAGACACTGATGTTATGGCTATTACTTACACAAATAGAAGCGTGTTTATAAATAAATAGTTTAAATTAATTTGTTAAATCCAAAACAGGTAGGTCAGGTGCTGTCAAGGTAGCTTGGGTCATCATCACAGGGATGTGAAAGAAGCGAGAGATAACATATATGGGAGCACAACATTTGCCTATTACAAAGCTTAACTGGATCTTAATGGAAAGATTGTCATTAATGCCAGTACGTTTTGGATCAGGCCTTGTGGCTGCATTTGTCAGCCACCACGTACAGATAAAGCTTCATGGTCATGTGCAAGCGGGACCTTGATGACATTTTTTCTTAAGCTATCCTACTTTGATTTCAGTCCTACTGTCTGCAACTTTTGTCCCCTTTTTATGACTGCAGTGCTTCTAGATACCTGATGTTACACCTTTGTGGTGAGATGATATAATTGAGGAATGGGAAATTTTAGGACTTCTGCAGCAAGGGTTGTGCCACGTGCAGTTGGCACGCAGAGCTTGCCCATTGGTCTGTGTGGCTGCTTGATGTCTTTATGTCTTTACATCATGGCTGAGCAAGTGCAGGCAGGCTGGGGACCCACAGCCCCATAGGAAGGGACACCAGTGAAGTGTCACGTGCTACTTTGCCATGTTTTGATAGAAACATCATTCTGCTGAGTAGCACTAAATGGGTGATAATATTACCATGTGCTGCTGAAACCAGAGCAGGCTGATGACAATGCAAGTGGTTTAGGCCTCGTAATGAAATCACTGGGATCAGTTGACATAAAGAAGCAGCATTTGTGGTATGACTCCTATTTTTATAAAGTTGTGCAGTAGCATGTGTAGTGTAATACCTGAGCTTTAGCTGTCGCATAGGTTAATTCATTATTCTTCATGCTCTCATTTGTAGACTGAAGTCTGAGGCATTAATATTAGGGGCATACTGAAGAGGTGTTTGAGCTACCTCGCTTAGTAGATGTGATCTGGTCATGGCTGCTTGAATGCTGACATGCTGTTTTTTCCCCAAGTCTCTTGAAGAGCAAATTTGCCGCCTTGAAGGTCTTAATTCTATGATTTAACAGCTCCTAAGGTGGTTGCTGTGTAGGAGATGAAAAGCCACAGTGAATGTGAGTGAGGAAGTTCGGTCATGTTTCCATGAAAAATTAGAACTGCATTGCCACCAAAATATTTATCCCATTTTCGACCCGTATGCCACTCCCTTCCCTTGGCCAGCACAAGTCTTTCTGTAGTTGTGTGATGAACTGCATTGGAAAGTCACTCGTTTAAACTAATCAGTACCCCAAAAGAGAAGAAGGGTGAGTGCTAACTTTAGCCTGGATCAGGTCACCACTTGTATTCATAGAAACTTGGGTTGGCACAGGCAGCTGGGAGTGGGCTTGCTCCTTGCAGTGACAACGCCTTTGGGCAAGGGTGTTTGCACAGAGTATGTGTGTGGCAGAAGCAGCAGCACCACCTGAGTGATTGCAGGTGGGTTGCTGGCAGTCATATTCTTTACGCTGTAATCCTGTTTGTCACATTGAATCTTCTACCATTTGTTACACAGATTGATGTGCTGATGAAGTTGTAAAGTGTTTTTAGCTTATATTAAAAAAGAACTGCTATGAATTACTAAAGTCTGTGGGACCAGATCTTAAAAGTCACTGTTCTGCCTGTAATGAGACAAGCAGAGCTTCTGGGTTTGACAGCCATGTATGTGAGAATGAGTTACAGCTGCTGGAGATAAGTGTTGTTGAATGAGTGAAACTGCACATAGGAAGAAACTGGAATGATATTAAGGAGAAAGCCAGGATAAAGGGAAAGAGACAGGGCAGAACTCAGAGCATTTGACTGGAGGCTGCTGTTAGCTGTTAGAGAGATGGATATTTCTCAGCAGAGAAAGAAATGAGAGGAAGAAAAAGAAGGATGTTTAGTATATCTGAGGACTGGGGAAGAAGAAATGGTGTCTCAGGCAAGAGGAGATGCTGCCAGTTGCAGGCTTAAAGAAAATTAAGGAAGAGGAGTCCCCGAATGGAAATACTAGAAGACACAGCCAGAGTGTGGATCAAGCCCCAGTTATCTTTAGCACTCTTTGGCATACACTGGCTGGTGAAGTTAAAGGCCTTAAATAACTTTGGAACTAGTATAAATTGTAGATTTAAGAATTAATATGGATTAGATAAAATTAAGTTGTATTAACTCCCCAAAGATTAGCTAAGTTTGCAGATTTCTTCTCCCTCTTTCTGTCCCTGCAAACATATTGCATCCAAAGTATTATTCTTGGATTACTTATTTTTTTTCTTTTCAGATAGAATGTATCTTCTGCTAATGCTGGTTTGTTTTTTCTTTTGTCTTTTCCAAAGCACGCTTCTTCATAAGTGGTTTTGTAACGTGATTACTTTATTGGTGTCCCCTTAGTATGTATTTTTAAACTCCTCCTAATGAAAATAGCTTTGGTTTGCTGTGGGGTTTTTTTGGGGGGAGGGGTTGTTTTGGGGTTTTGTTTGTTTGTTCTTTTGTGGTTTGTTTAATTTGTTTCCTCAAGCTATATTCCACTGGGAGCAATGGAATCCCAGAAAAGAAGGGAATGACTGTCAGATAAATAAAAGAAATTTGAGAGAGAATAAGTTAGACTAACATTTTTGCAAAAATAATGACAACTAACATCACAGCTGACGTTTTTAAGGGAGAACGTATATACAGAGATTTATATAGAAATAAAATACAGTTGAAGTAGTTACAGGATATAGTTTTATTGTGTTCTGTGACATTGTGAGGGGATGTATTAGTAGGAATGGCATAAAAATAGGAGAAGCCACAATCCTTAAAAAGAGAAGACAAAACCAAAAGTACTATGTACTTCTATCAACTTCATAGTGAAATTAAGTTGCTGACATGGGTGTCTAAACTATTGTTCTGAGTTAAAATGTGTCAATGTTCTGTGGCTTTCCTGCATCCAGGTTTTCCCAGATGTGTCCTGTTTCATTTCATCTGGAAACCCCTCTCACTGAAAGGGGAGCACTTTTTACATTAACACAGGATTTCCAGGCTGAAAGAAGCCAGGATTGAGTAATCACTCAGCCCATCCTGTTGGACATGTTCGCTGTGAATGTATCACAGCGTGCAAAATGTAATAGAGCATGCGTTCTTCCCAGGTAATCTAGGAATGAGTTGTCAATCTGACATATCAATTTCTTCTGCCACATTTCTTAGTGCATGCAAAGTGAATCTGTCTCTTTCTGCAAATACCAGACTCCCTACCTGTGTACTGCTTCAAAAACAGCTCTGCCTTTTGCCTAGGAGTTCCCACTAAAAAGAAACATCACAATCCTATTTTAGAACAATTTCCTTTGAGGCATTTCCACATTGGCAGACATGGCTTTTTTATGCCTATTTAAGTAAGTGTGCAGTTTGGCTCATCTTTGGGTAAGAGTGGTGTTCTGTAAGAAAATCAGACAGAACAGTGATACCTTGCAAAAAAAAACCCAGCATTTTGGGGAGCCTCCAGCACATCTGATCACTTTATTCAAAATTTCTTTGAACCTTGAAAGAATTATTGGGTAGTTCAGAGAGGACTCCTTCTACATTCAGTCATGGAGCCGTGAAGACGGGGCATCTCCGATAAAGAGCTATGAGAAGTGCTGAGTGAAGAAGGTGGCATCCAGATAGCTATATAAGGCAAAATCCCTCGCTTTCACCAGCACCAGCAGCCATGCCTTGATCTGGCAGTAGTGTTTCCATGCTGAGGGTCACAGCATGCATCATGCTGTAGATGGGCAGCAGGATGGCTGCCAAAATGGAATTTTTACTTTTTTTTCATCAGACTTAGGATTTCACGTGTCAGCATCTTACGGTGTCAGGCAAACTAACACGCTCACTACAGTATTGCATACATGGAAATGTGGTCATGTTCCATAGCTTTAAAATCCTATTTCTGGTCCTTTCTTTCTAGTATGCTGTCTGCTCCACTCATCAGTAAGAGAGTTTCCTTAAATGTCTCTTTTCCCTTGCTGTTCCTCAAATTGTTCCTTGAAATACTTTTTTGTTGCAATGCCTATGAAACCAATACTCGTCCTAAGTTCTTATTAATAAATCATTCTTCCTAGGAAGATTTCTGTAAGAACCATTTCTGCTATATCTGTGTGGATTCGATTAGAGAGACTATTCTTTGTATACAGTTATATCCTAATAGTGATCCAAGTTACTCATTCTAGGGCTAAAGACAGGTTACACTAAAAGCCTTGTGTCTCCCTGGAGTTAGTGAGAAGGAGGTTCTCTCACATGTCCATGTTAATCTCCCAGTGCAAAGCATCTCATGGATTCTTTACTCACTTTTTCTTGTGAGTTATTCAGAAGCATGCTTAATGAATGTCTACAATGATACATACAGAGTGCAATAATAATTTTTAAGAGTTATTATATGATATATAGTCATGCTACGTTTGGTAGGAGAAGAGAGAGGGTTCTGTCAGCTTCCCACATTTCTCAGAGGTTAAAATGTTGGTACTGAGGGACAAGAACAAGGTAAACTATCATGTAACAAAATGATCTCCTTTCTTTGTCACATTAATCTGAAAGTGGCTGAAGCAGTTTCAAAAATTCAGCATCTCTTTTCCTTAAGCTTTTAAAGTAACATATCTGGGTTTTACTATGTAATAATTGCACCACAGGAAGCCTTTATGCATTATGGTACTAAATCACAGCATGTGGTGTTTAAATTTTGTGGGGGGAAAAAAAAAAAAAAAAAGATTTATAAGTCCAAACAGGTTTGCCTTACCCAAGGTGTAAAGCTGTATTGTGGCTTACTCAGAGTATAGCAAACATATCTGTTATAAATATTTTAGTTCCATAGTTAAAAGCACAGCTTATATTAGTGGACCTTTTCATTTCTTTTTGCAGTAATGAATTTCTTGTTTGAGACCAGACTATTCTTCATCAGTTCTTTGCTTTTGTTTTTCCAAGCCAAAAATTGGTCAAGGAGTGGAGCATTCCTCATATTGTATTTTATACTGATTCAAGACCTTGGGATAGTTCAAAGTTAATTGAGTAGCTTCCAGTTATGATATCTTTGCTTGCCAAAGAAGGCAGCTTGTGTTCTCTAACCTCTTCTCCCTTAGGAAACGAATGCCTTGCGCTGTTCGCAGTACCTCATTTGCTCCTAAGGAGCAAAACCACAGTGAAGTTTGCAGTATTTCCTGATGTTTATTAACAGTTATTTTCTTTAAAATGGCAGCAGCTGCTTGACAGCAGCAGACTCAGCTCACAGTGAATGTATGTGATTTTTATGATGCAGATATTTCTGAGTGACTAAGAACTGACATGATTAGTTTTTGTGTGCCTTTTTTTGTCCATTTGCAAGCTAAGGTGCTGGAGTGAATCACAACTTTGCAAGAATAGCAACCTGTCTTCAGACCCTAGAAACAATGTGTAGCAAGGAAGAAAGCTCTCGCAGAAAAGAAAGCTCTTGCAAAAAAGAGCTTGCATTTCATGAGTAATTTCACATTCTTCAGCTGAATCATGTTTTTGCAGCATGGTTTCACCCCTTTGACAGTTAGTGTTTGACAGGGCTGCTGCATCTTCTGAGCGCATGGGCTTTTGCACCATCTTTCACTTTCGTATGTCACAGGAATGAGGGGTCACGAAGACATTATTTATCCAGCCTTAGGGTGCTGCTCCACATGGGTAGGGAAGACAAGAGGCATGGATGGAGGCAGGGCCCTTACCCTCCTGTGGGTCCAGGGGTGGTCACTGGGGTCAGACACAGCCCTGGAGGGCAGGGCAGGGCCATGGAGATGGGGACAGACCGAGGTTACACTGGGATATCGACACAGATTGAAGTCGGGGCGGCCCATGGCTGACCACAGCTCATGCCAGCACCGAGGCCCAGCATTCAGTGGCCCACTGGCGGGCCAAGGGGGAAGCCCTACTTCTCACGGCCTTTTTCCCACACAGCTCATTTCACATCACCATGCAGCGCGAGGGGAGGCTGCGCAGCTGCACCGGGAGCTGGCCCTGCGCCCAGGTGGCCGGCTGGCTCCGGGGCTCCCCTGGGGCTGGTTGGGGAGCGGGGCCTGAGGCACTGCCAGCAGTGGAGGCGGACGGCAGGTCCGGTGCTGGGGGAAGGCTGGGACAGGAAACGCGTGCGCTGGAGAAGCAGACGTGAGCTTTAAGTTCAGTGGACGTTACAGGGAGATCAGCGTGTTTCTGGAAGGCCCAAAGAGGATTTCAGAACTGATCAGAACCTTCTGTGTGAATCCAAAGGGCAGCATTACTTGGCTTTTCTTCTTCTGATGGAGTTCGTCAAAACAGAACTTTTTGTCAAGAGAAAAAAATGGAATTTCAACCTAAATTTACCAATGAGTTCTATTTTTATTTTAGACATGCAAGATTAGAAGAGCATTTAGATCATATCGGTTACCCAGAATGTACGCTTACTGGGATATTCCAGGCTTCCTATTTATTCATAAATGATCCCAACCTTTATTTTGAAGTAGCTTTCTGAAGTCAGCAAGTCAAGATCATTCAGATAAATAGGGCTTGGCTTATTTTTGGCAGGTCTTAGCTGCAGATCATGCCCACACCTCCTCTCACCATTGGCTGGTGGAACTAAGCAATAAATTCTTTATTCCAGCTCTACTTGTACTTTATATTTCACCAGGCCTTTAAAGGTTCTTTGCTAGTCAAAGTTATCTCCTGGCTATATAAGTGGGCTGTTTACAAAGGGATGTTGGGCAAAGTGAAGTATTTTGGATACAGCACAAACCCTTCCATTTGTCCTGTTCTGCAAACAGGGTTAGAGGGTTTTGGGGAGGGAGGAAACGGGTGTCATTCTTTTGTGTGTTTATGTGCGTGTGTGTGATTATAAACCAACTAATTGCCTTAGGTTTAAGCTTTGTCCCAAAGCACAGTTCTGAGTTCATGAGTCTCTACATCCGATGCAGCTCCTGGAATTTGTGTTCTGGCTGTTGGTGCCTGACATGGCAGCAGGGCAGCTAGCCTGCCCTTCTGCCTGTCCTTGGTCCTCATCCCTTGGAGGCCGCTGCTTCTGGCTCGGCAGGAAGCTGATCCCCTTGCTGCATGCCCTGGGCTCCTGTGGAAATGCAGGATTGGAAACAAACCTGCTCCTCATCGGTGATAAAAGGAAAAACAAGCATCTGTACAAATCAGTGGTTCACTGCCTGTACTGCAGGAGTGTCCATTGTCAGGTCCTGCCCACACTTGCTGTGCCTTGCAAACATGGGGAGCAAAACAATTTCTTAAGGCAGGAACCTGGGAAAACTTAGTAGGCTTTCCCAGCCATGCTTATGTGTGCCTCGCTCTTGGCATGGTGCTGGCTCTCCTTGCTCTGCTGTGCAGTCCCCAGGCATGCTGCAAACAGATGAGGAAAGACATTTTTACATTCAGGCTGCTGACCCGCCTTGTAATTGATGTTCAGCCACCTGGTCCGAGTCTCACAGCACCCCGAACATGTGTGCGGAGACAGTGGGGAGCAATGCTGGGAGGAGAGTGGAGCTGCTCACCAGGCCTGCTGGCGTGTCCCGAGCTGAGCCGCAGCAAAGGGAGTGGGCAGAAAGGAATGCACAGGGCTGGGAATAGCCACTGGGGCCGCAGAGCATGGGAAGCCTGCATATCTCCCCAAGCCGTCAGCCAAAGAAAGTCTGCTGGAAACAGTCCCAAGCATCTTTGCATGACACTTGGAAAATCTTAAGTGACACTGACCGGAAGAAGGAAGTGAACAGGGAAACTTCAGCATTTTCCTTGCAGTGTGGGGCTGAAGATGGGTTTTTCCCAAGTGCTTTGCAGGTGTGTGGTAAGAGTAGGTATAAAGGGATAGGTATAAAGTTACTCAAATCTTCTGTCCTCTTTACATGCCCACGAGGTAGCCAGCACATCTGTTATTCCTTAACTCACTAAAGCCTGTGGCCTGCTTCCTCTCTGGCTGCATCCCTTACAGTAAATTACAGAGTCCCAGGTGTATTCTCTGCCCTTATGGTCAATTGGCATGGTCTGTCCATGACCATAACAGTAATTACCCTCCTTAGTTTCCAAAACAGGGTGGCCCCTTAGAGACTGCCTGTGATCCTTACAGTATACTGATTCCTGCATCATGGCCAAAAATGTCTTTGCTGAAGCAAAGCAAGCAAAAGCTTCCTAGCACAAGCAACAGGCATGCACAGGACCTTTCTGACAGCAAAAATTGTACAGATGGTCAAGCAGGGGCTACTTAATACACTAATGTAGAGCATGTGTGCCTGAGACTGTGACAGGAACTGCCTAGAAGTAAGGACCCACTCTCATTTCTCACATCCATCAGTGTATTGGGTAGTTTTACCTGAGTAGGGATGAAATAGAAGAACTGAGTTATTTTGCAGCCAGGTGCAGAAAGTGTCGGTATTCTGAATACTTGTGGCACGCTTTGCAACTGTACTGCCATGTCACCCACTCAAATAAGAAATTTATGCAGAGGAAAACCAAAATTCCTCCTGATACTTTTGTTTTAAGCTTTATGTGATCTTTCATGGCATTATGATGCCCTATTTGTTGATATCTACATCATGTAAGTAAAAGGGCAAAAATAAGCATGTGAATGGCACCAGGTCACAAACCAAATTGGAAAAGGAGAGGCATCAAAACACCATTTACTAGTCCTCTTTGTCATGCCTAAGCACTAGGGAAAATAGTCCTTCCCAAAGAAAGGACAGTGGCTGGAATATGTAGTGCTTGGCTGCGTGTTTCTTTCCTGGTGGCTTATGCTGCGCTCCCCGACTGTACTTTGATCTGTTCTTGGAGAGTGTGAACACTGAAGAGCAGCTCCTTGAACTGTCTCCCTCTCACAGGAGACCACCTGGAGGGGTCACTCATATCAGGGGAATGGAAAAAATGTGTTCTTTTACCTTCTGGTTTTAGAATAAAGTCAAGGACAGGTGAGTAGTAGAAGGCAGAGGTTTTAATTGTCCTCGTTTGGTATGAACTGGGGTTTGTCAGTTGTCAGTTACACAGTGCCAGCTTCCAGTCTAGATTTCGTTCTTCCTTTTCTATTCCAGTCCTTGCCTATGGCAATAGTTTTGATTTGTTTGGCAGTTCACAGCCCAGCTGCCTTATCTATGAAGCTATTAATACTTCAGCTTTCTATAAGGTAGTCTGCTTAGCTTTCGCTCTAGTCTTAGAGAATATGGAGAGGACTTCTTGGGACTCCATTCTTTCAGCGACTCAGGGAATAAAGGAATCAGTATTCCTTTCCTCTGAGTAAATAGACTTAATTAGACTCAAAGAGTGTGAAATATGGTACTATTTTCACAATCAAACTATACCTGAATCCCTTACAAGGAATGATCTTTTAAATAAACTTATATGGCAAGATGGACTGGGAAGCAATAGAGAAAAAAAAAATTCGTTAATATTGATTTCTTTTTATGAATTTATGCAACCAAATTGAGATCCAGGCATCTCACATCATCCATCCAATGCATGCTCTGACCAATACTAATCTGATTATTTTTCTGTGTAAGATGAGAAACTTGAAGCTCTCTTCGCTGTTACTCACCCATAATAGTCCTGTTTGTGCCTTCAAGGGAATAAGATAGTAGCCATTCTTGATAATGTATGTTCTATGGTCTAAGATGTTAGAGAACTGCAAGAAAATACTAGCTGTGCTTCACAGCTTTAATCTCTTGCTTGAGCTTTGTATTGTCCCTTAGGGACACAGTACTACATAGAGTCACCACTGTGTAGACGGGTGATTAGTAAGGTAGCTTGAGGCTGGATCATAAATCTCTTTGAAGGTTGGGACTGTAGTCTTGAATTTGTCTGAGTAAGAAATCCCTGTGAGCCCTACAGCAGCATGCTTGCATGATCCTGCGCTGCTTAATAGGGTTTCATGCTTTGAACCAATGGGTCTGTTGTTTTTTTCCCAAGGAAAAACATTCAGTTACTATGACCAAATCACAGGCAGTCAGAAACATCGTACCAACATGTTGGGAACTCTTTGTGCATCAAATCCAGTTTCCATGAGGTGGACTGCAGACTTGTCAGCTGCCTCATTGGAAGTATACCATCTCAAATTAGGGATGATGTCATTTTTACTACCTCTTCAAGGTATTTAATTTTCATTTAAGGTGATTTCAGTGTTAGTCATGTATCATTCACTGTCTTCCAATAAAGCCAATAACTTGTAAACAAGGAGAGGAACTGAAGTACAGTCATCATTCGTTATGAATGATAGGTAGACTGAGATTTGCCCTGGCCATGCACTTCTAGCCTTGAGGCTATGAGTCTTTCATTAGGCATTTAAAAAAAATGTTCCATTAAGGCAGGGTCACATAACCTCATAGAATAGCATAATTAATTTTTAGGAGATTAAAACTCATCCTTATCAGGAGATAAAGGGATGTGAAAATGAACATGCCAAGTAGTTTTACTACCTACCCAGACATAGTCTGTAAAGAGATTACAGTGCTGTATGCAGAGGATGGGCAACCCCATGGTAATCCGTTCATCTATGCAGACATGTCAACTCTCCAAAGCCATTTATATACATACAGAAAAAACAGTATTTTTTTAAATTATTATTTAAAGGTGGATGGGGTCCATCCTGTTCAGCTCTCATCTTGAGATCCCCAACTGTTTGCAACTTTTCTGTAAACATAAATGTACTTTTTTCTTTGAGGAGAGTCCTATTCCTGTGTAGTTGAGAAGCCAGGCCTGGGACTGTTCTGTAGCCTTTTTGTGGTCTGATTGCCCTGAAGTTGTTTCAGCTGCAGAAGTCTTGCTGTTCAGTCTCAGAATTTCTGCTGTATTTCCTACTTCCAAGTTTGCCTACTGTCAAAAGAGGGTACTGCTTTCCTATGAAAGGACATGGGAAAATTGTGAAAATAAAAGTGCAAGGTTGTGGGTTTTTTTTTCTTTTTTTTTTTTTTTTTTTTTTATAAATAAAACACTCAGTTTTACCGTAGCTTGTCACTTCAGAACCAAATGTAATTTTATGTATTACTGTATTTATTATATATATAATTATGTATTTATTATAACTGCTTAGCTGTTGCAGGGAGTCTGGTTAGTAATGCCAATTGTCCCTTACGTCTTTCAAATGAGCAATGTACACAAAGGCTGTGCTCCAGAGCACAAGCAGGAAAGACTTCTGACCGTTTGATCTGATGATCTGTTCCCAAAATCGCTGCATGGTCTAAAACAACAAGACAAATACCAGAAAGCTTGGAGACCTGAGGAAAGGGGAAGCTCCGGCATTTCACAAGCAGAAGCAGACAGCAGATCCCTAAGGGGTTCAGCTGCAGGACAAATCTCACAACCAAGCCTGTGGGGACCTGGAAATGCTGGCCACTGTACACTCACACAGCTCTCCTCCATGCAGAAGTGTCAGACTGTCCATCAGCCTCCACAACAGCAGAGCCACAAATGTCATCATAAAAGATAACCCCAACATGAGAGCCATTTTGCCTAACTAGGGAGTGTGAGCAAGTCAGGATTCACTGCCTGTCTATCCCTGTAGCGTTGCTCTTCCTGCAGCCATGGTGCAGGTAAGCCATGCCTCAATCTACATGATGCTGATAGTTGCATATTATCTAGCCAAGCATGTGGGGGAGAGGGAACTCGTTCTCCCTGTTGGCTATAAGCAGGCCATTAATCGTTTGCTCCTCCAGTACACACATCCGTGCTGCAGTTGCATTATGTTATCTGTAACACCTCTCAGCATTGAAAATAGCAGGGAAAGAAATGTTACATGCTTCCACACTCAGAATAGCATGCTATTGCTTGCTGATTTACATCACTACAGGTTACTAAGCTGGCTACCTTGCCAAGATAAAAGCTACTTTCAGTAAGCCCTGTGTTTCTGCAGCTGGAGCTTTCCTAATGAATTCCTCTAGCAAATTATACAAGTGCACTTCAACTCACACTATTCAGGCCAGATACAGTACCCAGGGTGGGTCTTTTGAGACTTGCTTTTTGAATCTCTGTGCTATATTGCTATGTGCTGCATTAGACATGCCCCAAAAGGTCACATGTTCCAAAGAGTATGTTCAACATGCTTGGTAAAGACTTAGCGGTGTGAGATGTTTGTATATTATCACATGGATTCTGTCTAATTATTAAGGACATGTGACCAATTTCTTTAAGTCTAAATAACTGTGTCTGAAGAACACAATACTTTCCTGGCTCAACTATTTTGTAATGATTAACTGCAGTGTTATGAGAGCCATTTCGTGCCACCAGATTTAATCAGAACAACATGTTGTCTTCAGCAGAAAATTCTAATTTAAGTTGGTGCTATCAAATGGTCTAATGTTTTCAGTCAGTTTTTAAAGTGAGATTCAAGCATACTTGCAGAAACCCCCTTTAAATCAATGGATTTGAGCACGCTTTGGATCAGTCTGTAAGCAGTCAAGCTTTTCTGTTGGTTGCTGGGAGATGCAACAGAACACAATAGGATTGACTGGATTTAATGTCCAGGGTAACGATTAATAGAAATGCTACCCATGTGTGCTGACAGTTGGGGTTTCATGTTAATCGTTAGTGAAGTTCTGCTTTTCAAGCCTCCCTCAGGTAATAATGAGTGACTTTACACTACATACACCTTTTGGCCTTCCTAGTTTTGCAGTTGTATGTCATGTCTCTGAGATGAGAAATGTTTTACTGTAAGCAGGTTCAATTTTGAATTTGTAGGAACCAGAAGTTCTGAATAGGGTCTTAGAAGAATGAGTCAGACTACATCCCCAACTGATCACCTAAATTTGTTATTTATGGCTGGGGTTTGACTTAAATAATGATCATACGAGCAGCCAGCTGGGAATTTTTTTTCCTTTTCAGTCCTATGACAGTCCACCACATTATACTTCCTTATGTAAGATTTACAGCACTAAACTGTTAGCTCTTTTATCTCTCATTTGCAGTCCTTGCCTATCACCAGTTGAAAGTACAGAGGAGTTTAATAGAGTGCACTTGATTCATGTGGCATATTGGTGTAAAGAAAAACATGGAATGTATAAATCAAGACTAATATTTATAATATAGGCTGGAAGAATTTCCTGTATTTAATTCGTGTTTGAATTACTGTGCCAGTTTTCACGAAACATCCCATCTGTATTTTTTGTTTTTCCAGTGTCTGAGAGTCTATCACAGCCCTTGCTAAGTTGTTCCAGTAGTTGGTTACTTTTGCAATAAACAAACGCAGATGTTAGACCATATTGTTCTGGCTTTAAAATCTGTCTTTGAGCTTTTGTTTTACCTTTGCAAGGTAGATAAAAGAGCTCAGCATTACTGGTTTCATTATGTAGGTACTTAGAGAGAGAAAGATGTGTCTTATTGCATTTAGCTCATTTTGGAGCATTACAAAGCCAGACTTGGAGCTGAGAGAATGGCATGTCCATGATGTTTGCCACCAGTGCTGATGACAGTATCTGGTTAAATAATTGTTTTAAACCCCTTCTCATTTTCTTTTTATGAAGCTACAAAGATTTCTGCGATTTGTCACTAAAGAATCCTTTTTTACAAGTCTTTGATCATTCCCTATGGCTTTTCTCCAAATCTTCCATTCATGCTTGAAGTTGTTAGTCACACCTGACCGAGCACTTCTTTAGTCTTACCTAAGATAATTGTGTGACCTCCTTGTTTTTGTTCAATACTACTCAGTTTATACAGCTAAATGTTGTATTCTCCCTTCTCATTGAAGTGTGGTACTGGGACTTCATGTTGAACTGATGGATTATCAAAACCCTGTTATGCCTCTTGTCAGAGAACCAAATAACACAGAAAGAGTCCCTCTTACTCTCTGTGCCCCAGGTTTCTTTGTTTATAGATAGGAATTTACAAGAGGCAGTGCTAAAATGTATTTTCATTGCTTCCATTTTAGCATTTAATCTAGATTCTACCTTATTGTGCCCCATCTTCCTGACATCAGTTAACTTTGTCAGTGAAAATGTTGTGTGTTCTTCCATGTAACTTACACAACTGCTAGAGAGTCAGTGATTATGGGGCATCACCAAAAGCCCGCATCTCTTTAACTGAAATTTCATCTGACACTTAAAATATATATTTTAAACCCATTTTAGATATATTATGTTGATTTTGTTGGATGGAGGTTTCCTACATGATTCATAACCAGAATGTCATGCAGCATCAAGTCAAAGGGTGATGCAGTGAAATTTATGAGAACAGTTTCAAGAATAGGTTTTCTCATAGTTCTTAGGCATTGCTTAATTGTATAAAACTGTAAGTGAATATAAGGAATTTGCAAAGTACAGCAAATCGGAAAAATGAATCTAGTTTTTAAATCACAGCCAATTAAGGAAAAATAACCCTTCCTTTCTCATTTCTTGCATACCTTCCGTAAAACCCATGGACTAGGTTATCTTGTCACTGATGCTGTGTAATTCCACTAGGGATGTTTATTGGATTTTGCAGATGTAAGTGAAAGGCAAATGTGGGCCTGTACCTATGTCAATATGCAAAGAGCATCAGAAGCATTCTTGCCTTCAGGATAATTACGAAATTGCTTCCTTTTTGTCATCCACCCATGATGCCATCTAATTTTATGTTCCTTGGCTGCTAGCTGTTAGCCTCATTAACCTTGCTTGATAGAGTGTTCCAACATTTATGATTCTCATGTGAAAAATGCTTCCTGGTGGCTGGAATTTGTTTTTCTTTAATTTCTACCTTTGCCCTCTTGTCCCATTATGTGTACTAGTCTGAAAGTAGTAACTTGAGATTGGTGTGCTCACTCCTTACAGTGTAATGGATTCCAGTCATTTCTCTTGCCTTCTCTTTCTCTAAAGATAGCTATGGTGCTTTAAAATTATTTAACCAACAGTCTTACTTATTTTCACATAGGGCTTTTGTGTTTTTACATTTCATAATGAATTCTGTGGAAGGAAATGAGGAAATTCATATATGTGTCATTCATCAGGTGGCCTATTTCCATAAATGTAACATTACCCTGGTGTTGTTAACTTCATTGTCTTATTTGGCATGTGGAGTCAGGCCCAGATGCTGTTACTGTGGGCAGTGTAACTTGACATTTCTAAGGTTAAAATTTCATCAGTCAGTGCAGTTTCACTCTACCCAGTGGAAAAATCCTAAATCTAAATCCAATTCAGCTAGCCGTGGCGGTCACTGTCAAATTTGCAATGGTGGGAAGTATTAAGAATTGGTCCGTAATGCAGCATCTGGTCTTTATATGGATGCAGATTCATTTGAAATCTTCTGGTTTTGGGATGGAATGCATTGTACTCTGGGAGGCCTGCAGTATTTTCTTAAGACTAATCAGAAAAGCTACCACACTATTTCAATTAACTTATTTAAGATTATGTTAAGTTCTTTAAGTTAAGCTGGTCTAGAGCTTGGTGGAGTTTTCTCTTTTCTTTCTTTTGTTTACTTCAGTGTTTCCTAATACCAGCTTCACAGGGTGAAGACTGAAACTCAAACTGTGATACTTGATACCTAGGAAAACAGGTCAAACCATTGAAGAAGAGAACTGTTTACAACTGTTTACAAACAATTCTCTCCAGTTAAGATTTTAAATTAAGTTTATAAAGGATGACAGTGGGAACAGCAAGAGATTATATGTTACCTAACTGGGGTGTTTGTGATAAAATAATGCAAAGAAACAGTCAGTGTCCTTAGAAAGTGCAGCCATTCTTGGACTGAAAGGATGCAATTACTATTGCCATTCGCTAGCATGTATTATGTTGTAAAGTCCATCTCTCTGGATACAATTGTTTTGAGGGCTCTTTCCTCTTTCGAGTTTACAGTTCTTGAAATCAAGAGCTTGTTTAATGGCTCCATGTTATAAGAATATCATGCAACCAAGTATTTATTTCTTTGGCGACAGTTATTTTAGCATGTATTGGAACATATACATCTTTGTCTGAACTCATGAAGAAGCACACAGTAAAGGTAGTTTTGGCTTTGCTAACTATTTAAAACCTATTCATAAGATTCCACCTTCTGGCTGAGGTCCTACTTTCTGTGTAGAGAAGGTATTTTCTGAAAGGTTGTCTTGTCTGGGACAAAGTTAGTGGGTTAATCAGACTGTAAGTTTTCCCAGTAGGTACATGCTTGTATAATATATGTCATTCATTCTACATGGAAAGTGATCCCTTCTGTGAATTTCTTAAATTATACTCTAATAACTCACAAAATTTAGTAACTTTCAAAGTCTCCTTTTAGGGAATTTTCCTTTTTTTTTTTTTTTTTCCAGCCTATTAAAGAATCCCATGCAGATAGATAATTCCAAATTTCTTCTTTTGCAAAAATAACCAAAGGTCACACATTTGCTGGAAAAAAGGCTACACTACCAAAAATAAGTATTTACTGAGTCAAGCATTCCAGTGCCACGTTCTCTTGGGAGGTGTCTCAAGAAAGAGAAGGAAGCCTTCCCTCAAGTACTGTAAATTTAATAGTTGTGATATAATAATAGGATCTCCTGGAAACTCTGCTGCAGAAACTAATTCTACACTTAAGACAGTAAAATGTACTTCTCAAGTAAGTTGAAACATCAGGTATGCATTTCTAACTCCTTGCTTTTCTTTTCATACTTCTGAATGCATGCCACACATCCATCCCTCCTTTTGCTGGTTGCTAAACCAAGAATTTCTCTACACTGCCAGGAAAAAGCAAACTCTGTACCTGAAAATATTGTTGCTTACTTGCTGATGTAAATTGTTGACCTGATAAACTCATTTACACAAAGTTTTCTCCTTCATCACTGTCCAAGTAATGCCAAGAGTAGATGTGGATAGTAGTGGGATGCTTCGGAGAAGTCAGGCTTTTAAAAGGCTTGGCTTCCCCTCGCCCAGCCTCAGCCATGGAAGGGCTCAGTAGCAGGTCTGGGCAGGTGAGGAGGTACCTGCTGGGCATTGCACGTTGGTTTTCTGGAGAGGCATGACATCTGGATCTGGTTGTTCTCTAGAGATGTCTGTCTCTTCCCTCATTGCACAGGAAGCAATAAGTATCAGATAGGCCCCTCTGTGGTGTCTCAGCAGTGCACCTGATCTTCCAGGTATCCAGAGCCACTTATTCTTTAGAAAATATGGCTGGCTTATGCATGTTAGCATGGCCTCCAGTCTTTGCCTCCAAGTGTGTTAAATCCCCAGGCACTTTTGTTTATCGCTGTAAGTTTTCTCTTTGTAATGAATCTGCAAGGCATAGTTTAGCTGTATTTCCTTGCAATCGTACATGCATTAACAAGAAACATCTTCCGCTTTCTCAAATGTGTCCCTGGGGCAAGCTGCCCACTGGGGAAAGCTGCTGCCCACTACCTGCAGCTATCAGTGTCTGCTGCAGATTTTCTTGAGGCAGGCTTGGCTCAGCCCTTGCCCAGGGCCAGGGAGCTGGGGGCTCCCCAAAGAATGGATGTGTGACACCCCTGCTCCACACTGTGGTGATTCGGGGTCAAATAGAGGAGGTAACATACCTGCTGAAGTGTGCCATGACACATGTTTGCTACCTGGCTCAACACCCCAGTCCACAGTGAGCAGTGAAGCAGGGAAGTGCCTCCACACAAAGGGACACTTGGGAAGACAAGTACAGTGGGGTTGTTTTAATCATTTTTAAGCCCGAGTGCATCTCAACATGGTATTTTTTTTGCTAAAGAAAGATCAGGAGACAGGAAGATGAAAGAAGTTAAAAAGAAAAAACAACACTGAGAAAAAGAATTATAAAAAAAAGGGGGGCAAAAAAGCAGCAACAGAAGGAATAATAGTTCTTTGTTTATTCTTTCCCTTTGAGCTTTGAGGACATATAATAGATTTCCACTTCTTGGTCCTATTTTCTTTTTTCTCCTTCCCTGCCCTATGTCTGGCTTCATTTTTTTTTTGTGACCATTAGCACTGTGGGAACCTACCACCCACAGTGTCCATTCACTGCCTCTCCAAAGAGGCCTGAGAGTGCAGCCACCCCACAGAGGCTAACCTGGACTCAAAGGGCAGCATGATGTTGTAGCCTGAAACCACTTACTATTTGTACAGCAACATGACATTGCAGGAAAAGAGTTCAGTCATGCTCAATTTTGCTTCTGGTATTGCAAAAACAGCGCATCAATGATGGAGTGGTGCAGATTGGATGGAACTAATTATATTAAATTGTTCTGTAGGAACATTTAAGAGTGTTGCCTGTAGAAAAGCAGGCTTTTCTGACAAGAAGTTTGTTAGCATGAGGCTTCATGGAGCATTTATTTTATCTTTAAGAGTTCAGATCATCTTCTTCTGTGAGAAAATTGAGAGAATTCTTTACAAAATTCCTTGTAGAATGAAGAGAGCCCAATTCCTTCTCCCTCCCTCCCTGCCCTGTGGCTATCTTCAGCACTCTAAGAACTACTTGTAGGTAAATGCTTTCCATGTTAAAGGTACAAGGACCCTAACCTCTCATTTTTAGTTTCCAGTGGGATGAGAGGCAGTTTCTTGTTCCAGATATTTAATTTTCCAGATAAAAAGGAGAAAGTGCTCCTAAAATCTGATACTGATGACTGGTGAATAACTGATCATGGCTTGTTATAATTTGAAAGGTATATGAACAAATACTCATGCTTCCCTGAATTTGGTCCAGCTTGTTTTCTTCCATCTTAGATTTTACTGAGACCACCAGAACACTCCTGCTCAGGGCAGGCAGTTATCTTTTATCATCAGTAATGATGACAACTGGGTTCCTAGTGTCACAACACTGTTATTTATTTTCCCTGCTGGGGCTTCATCATGTTTTTAACCAACTCTAGTTAAAAACATCTGCTAGACAAGTTCCTCTGGAAAATTCCATATACAGCAAGCATAGAGATAAGAGATAAGTTTAAAGCTACTTTGCATACTTCTGCTGAAGAAAAAGCAGCAGCAAAGAAGTTAGTCTGTGTGACTTTTTATAGTACAGTCAGAAGATTCAGAGTAGCAGTCAATGATAATTCTTTTTTTTTTTAAATGTGCTCCTTGAGGTTTTAGGTTTCCTAATTTTGCTTTCTAGAAGTCATCATATTTTTCTCTCCAGCCCAGTCTTTCTGCTACCACCACCTCATCTTTATGATACCTGCAAAGCATGAATATTGTAAATTATCTACTTTGTTGTTGTTGGTTTCCCACACATAGGTCTCAGGAGTAGCACTGATGAACATTTTCCCTTCATGGGCCAACACAGGTTATGGGAGGGACTCCTGATCTCTAATACCAAAGCTCAACCTGTAGACAGGCTGGTATGACCAGGATTGATCTCTTCTTCATAACTTGGGCTGCATTAAGGAGCCACATGGGTTTTTTTTAGTCCAAATGGACATAACTTCTTTTCTTTCTGCTACAGGCTCCTGTCTGGTTCCCAGAGTATTTTATTTTATGAAATAGCCATATAGCTGTATTGCTTCAAAGTGATATGTGTGTGCTGGCCAGAGATGGCAGCTTCCAGCCCTGCTCACTTGAGTCACCACCTGCACATAGGCAAAATCAGAAGTAACTATTTCTACTGCTGCCCCTAGCGTGGATGTACTGCAAAGAAGGCAATAGGATGTCTGGAGCTCCAGCTGAGGATGCTGGGTGTTACGGGAGCAAGTGTATATAGCAAGAGGATGAAAGAAGTGATTGCACAGGTTTGAATTTGTGGATTCAATTTCATTTGTGAATTCAGAGGGTGTACCCAGTTGTGAAAGCAAGATGTGTTGCCATCATTCAAGCAACTCTGGGACATACACATCCCCATCCCCCCCCCCCCCCATGTAATATTACTTTAACACTGAAGTTCAGTTTCTTTCATAAATAACTCGGCAGTTTCTTAACTACAACTGTCATTCCATCTACCTGCTGACAGTTAGACATGGAGGATAGCAGGAAGGATGGAGGGAACCATTCTTCCCAGTATTTAATTAGAAAACTAAGTCCCAGAAACCTTTCTGCAGTCTTAATTTTTCTAATTTTAGAATATGCCACTCTTACAGAGGAGATATTTAGCTCTGCTAGTTTTGAGAAATGGAAGAAAATTATGTCCTTACATACCCCTTGTGTCTTCTTGATAAATGATGCTTCCATTTATCAAGTAAATAATGACAAATACACTAACTTGTTTTGTCATAACAAGATAAGTAGTGTTAGTACTGTTTTCTAGTCCAGGCAACTCACATTTGTTTTGTATTCAGACACCCTGGAAAGTTCATTTTGCTGCTGTTTGTTCACCACGAATCAGTCACAGAGATAACAGAGGCTTGAGAGCTCTCAGCAGTATCAGTCTTTTGCAAATGAGAAAGCAAGTGAAGAATGTTCTTGTCCACTAGCCAGGAACCTGCTCCACACTCTGCTTGTGGTACCTTCTGTTTCATTCATGTGGTAGGCATTGCCATGTCCTAAAGAAAGGGAGCAGTTGCGTACCAGGAGAACAAACTTTTGTGCAGGAAAGGATTTTAGTGAAACAAGACAGAAGTCCTTCATGGAAAAGCTGTAGTCTCAAGATCAGGAGGCAAAGTGATACCAAAACTGTCATTCATATTCTATTGATGCTCCTCTGCTTGTGACTAGGAATCTGATGCTGAAGGCTGTGCTGCAGCGGTAGTGTCTGCAGGCTTCAGCTGTGCTTGGGAGACAGCTAGAACAGCCTTGCTGCTCTTCGTGGCCTGCAGTCCTGTCAATCCAGCCCACGGTCTTATCAGATTTACCCAGCAAAGCAGGGCTGGGCAAGGCTCCCTGAGGCAGAGGAGTCTCAGAGCACAGGCGCCTTGAGTCTGTAGAGGCCTGGAAAAGAAAGTGGCCTGACCTTTCTGTTGCTACTCTTTTCCTGAAGGTGTGTGCTACTTTTAAGAAGCTATTTTTTTCTGAAGAAAGGAAGCCACGTTTCAAGCATATTTATAAAAAAATCTGAAAAACCTTTTTTTTTCTACTCAGAATAAATTAATAACTCGAGTGATCTATCATTTTGATGCTGAAGTTTTCTGTGCTTTGTGTTTCCACTGAAAGCGTGTCACATTTGTGTAACTTCTTATGGGCTGGCTGTATAGAGCTAAAACATGTAGTTAAAGTCGGGAAAAACCTTTGTAAGTTAATTTTTTTTTTTTTTTTAATACCAAAAAAATCAATACCAGCGTAAATAATCTTACCCAACGTTGTCTTGGCTAACTAAAGGCTTTTATGTGCTTTGGTACTGTTGCTCTCTCCTACCACACACAATTAATTTTTACTATTTTTGAGCATAAGAATTAAAAAAGAAAAAAAAAAAAGCAGTAGCAGAAATCATATACATGCATTTATAGGCACTGTATTGAACTTTCAGAGCAAGAATCACTGAAAGCAGCATAATATACTGTTAAAAAACAGCATAATGACAATATTTGGTACTTCTGGTCTTGATCAGTTCCTCAGTTGCTACAGTTTTCAGTTATTTAGGTAAGATAGATGTCAGCGCTGCAGCAAGCAAATGCGAAGTACACATCCTGAGCTCAGGGAGTGAGCCGTGCTGCAAAGTACATGCCGCAGGTACTGTGTTAGGGAAACAGAGCTTCTTCAGGATGAAACAAAGTGACTGACATACTAACACAGTTTCAGCACTGCAAGTTAGAAACAATTAATGCTTTTGGACCTACTGTAGCAATATGGGCAGGTTGGATGCTTTTATCAGAACTGGAATGTCATGTCCAGGCTGCAGATGTGGTGCAAGGTGCGCTGGCGTGATGAGGATCAGTAACAGTTCTGCTCGCAGCTCCCCACCTCCCATGGCATGTCAAGCACTCGTTGCCCAATTTTTGAAAGCTGTCCAAGCAGCACCCATACTCAGCTCTTGAGAAGTCCTGGTGTCAAAATGCAGATGGTATGAAAAACTGCCAATGTCTTTCCTAGATGGTAAATATTTCATTAGTGTGTTCTGCTCTCCAAAGAATGAATGGTTCTGGTGTTAGAAGCCAAGGAAGTTATATTATGGGAAAGCAGAAAATTCTGCATGTTTTTCATAGCTATATCTCCAAAAAAAGAATAAATTCCTCTGGAATTTCAGTTTTCACTGATGTTCCTTTCTAAACAGGAAAGCCAAGAAATAAAAAGCAATCTATCTGAATGAATATGAAGAACAAATTAGCATAATTCAGATGATCTCACTCCAAACTAAAACCTCAAAAACATGCACTATCTAAGCACATACATTAGTAATATTATTATGGCATTTAATGTTTACAAGTAAGCTTATTACTACAAAGTAATGGAGAGTGTTGTATTGTGCCATCTCAGTTGCATCCTTTTAGTTTCCTAGCTAAGTGTAAGGGTCTATTTAAGCAGTCTTTAGCCAGGTCTGCAGTCCAGACATCTGTGGATTACACATGTATGTTTTGCTGAAAAAAGCTGTTAAAGACAAAGCCAGAAAGGTGAAGCCTGCACTGTTCCCTATTTGTATGTTTTGCATAGAGGTATTCCACTGGCAGCAGTGTAATCTGACAATGTGATTGCAGTAGCAGCCTTTCCTGGCTCAGCTATCCAAGTGATAAATTACACTTCACTTCCATCTATGTTATGAGATAGCTTGGCTTCTAGATTTGATACCTGCTTGTATGCATTGGTTCTTTAGAGGTCATATCTGCCCACATCATTCAGGTAGACTGATGTCTAACCCAGCAGGGAATTCAACATGAGAGAAACCTCCCTGGCAAGGAGCTGTATACTTCAGAATCAGTTTTTAGCTCTCCATTACCAAATAAAAAAACCCAACCCTGCAGAGCCAAACAAACTGCCCAGTTGGAACCTCCACCCAGAAATCTGGCATCTAAATTACGCTCTCTTATTGAGCAGTACTTCCCTCCACAGGAACAATGAATCAAACAAAAGGGCCTAAGTAAATAAATCTTTACACTTCCCTGTTCTTTCTTCCTCCCAATTAATCATACGTCATTTTGGAAAACCTAAGTAATCCACAGCAGGAGGCACGACTGCCATCACTGAGTATGTTCACAGCATCACACTGTCCTCCAGGAGCTGGGAGTGATGGCTGCGGTGGCTTGACATTTCCCCCTGTCCCCTGTATCTGCAGGAGCAGGGTGCCCAGGTCTCAGAGGGAGTGGGTGCTGTCTGCAGCCAAACCTGTTCCAGACCTAATCCCCACACGTGTCATGCCGTGCTGAGCTCCACTACTGGTTTTGCAATTAGTTGCTGCTGGTGCTGATGCTGCCTGCTGCTAGCTGTGACTACTGTGCTGGCAGCCAGCCTCCTGACTATGCCCTTCTCTGGTCTCTCCAGCTACCATTCAGCTGTCACAGTGGTGCTTCTGGTCCTTTACAGAAAGTGCAGCGGTGCAGGAATCCATGCAGAGCCCCAGCCACGCAGAACAGGTTTACTGAATTAAGTTCTCTTTCCTTACTAAAGATAATAAGAAAGGAAGAAATAATCGTCTTGGAATTTGTTTTCCCCCATAAATACATTTTTCCACTTCTCAGGACCAGCACAGTTTATTAAGACTGTTTACTGCGAGGAAGATGCCTACGTTTTTGCAAATGTGTTTGCACCGTTTTCCACACTTTTTAGCTAGGTTGTTTTTAACACAAAGGCCCAAAATGCTAGAAAATAGGTGTTTGGTGGAGCCTGATAACACCTAGTCCATTATTCCCTTGCTAGCATATGCCAAAAGATGATGCTTCTTCCCAGGCTACAGGGAAGACTCATTGTCCGTGGGAGTTCTTGGGAAAGAGCTGCTCTTCAGGCCATCTGCTTTCACAGGAGAAGCTGGCTGAGTTTGTTCAAGCCCCCACTGCTGCATGAGAAGTTTTGAGTTCTGAAATGCCCGGGTAGCAGTTCCCTGACAGGAATTTCTTAAGTTTCTTAGGTTTGTGTTCTCATGCTGCGCTGACAGCATTACATAGAGTCCAGAGGTGAGGAATTGCCACCAAACAGATCAAGTTTCTAGCCTGAAAGGAAGTTCTGAAATTACTGCAGAAGGCCTGCTGGTACAGGATTTCTGGTACCATTTCACAGAGCATCAGATGGTCCAGAGGAGCTTTAGATAAGTACTCTCCATTTTGGGTGCTTATCTTTAACTCCAGATCTTTTTAAGTTTGCCCCTCAAGTATTTCAAGTCTGTGTCATTTAAGCAGAGCTTCTTCGAAATGAGATAATTAGAATGCCTTTGTGTCTTCTCTGAGAACCCATGTGTTCATCTATGATCCCTAGAGGGAAGGCCAAATTGTTCAAGTATTACCAAATGACATTATTTATACTAGATTTAGACATAAGTCCCTATTTCCAGGGGCAGTGTGTCCTAGAACAGTGCAAAAAGGATGTTTTTCTTTCCTTTCTATCTTTAAGGCATGAATAACATAGACAGCCACATCTTTTCTGTATGATCTCAGAGGACAATCACTATTGACAAGAAGTTTGCAGGCTGAAATACTGTAAAGGTGTTTACTTCAATGTCTTTCTCTAGAGTGTAGAGTAGATAGCAGATCAAAGATCACCTTTCACCAAAAAAAAATTATTTTTCTATCAGTGGGGGTTTTCTAATTCATCATTACCTACAGCATTCTTGTCCCTGCCACCGCCAACTCCCCCACCCTTCTTCTGGTGCGTAGACAGCAGTTCCCTCCAGTGCTCTGAAGCATAGAGGTCTCTCTGTCTTTTCTCTGACTTCCTTCCTTCAAACTCTTCCTTCACATTTGGGTGATGTAAAACAGCCAAGATAAGAAATAACTGTCTCTTCCCAAGAGAAGATGGGACGGATGTGCAATTCAGAAGAACAGTTCCTCTTTCCTACTGCCTTCCTGGGATGAGGGGCGGTGGGGGTAGTGGAGAAGTGAGAAGCAAGTTAACCTCCCTTTTGCCATCTGTGCCAGCTACTCCTATCAATATAGACACAGCAAAGCATGACAGCACTGTTCTGCCCTCCCCATGAAAGGGTAGAATTGTTTAAAAAAGATAAGATAGGAAGCAGGGGTGGCTAGTAATGTGTATTTTTGGTCAAAATATAAAAGCCAGCATTTTTTTTTGTGTAATGCGTCGTATTGCTCTTTTAAGTATCTGGCGTAAACTGTTTTCTTCAGTCATGTAGTCATGTTTCATCCAGGTCTCCTGTTCCTAAAGAAAGATGACAGGAGAGAGGCTCTTACCAGTGTGGGGTAATAGTCACATTTGTTGTGTTATTTACAAAGATTAACATACTGGGATTTGCATCTGTAGGAGTTAAACTTCTGTGGTGGATGAGTGGTTTTGCTATTGTGAGATGTTATGAGTAGTTTTTTTACATGATTTTTATGTTATTGCTGTGATTTAATGAGGAAAACACAGGACCTAATGTTTTCTTAGTTACCTAAAGATAATAAAATTAGCAGAAGCAGAAAAAGCTTTATCATTTGCCATGGGATCCCAGTTCACATAGTAGCAGGAATTCACAACGAAGAACATCACACTTTCTAATGGTGATGAAGCTCTCCAGTATTCAACAAGAGGATCAGTTTCTATGATTAAGGGATACAGATGAATTTAGTGGGAAAACTGAGTTCAGCTCTACTGGCTATTTGCACTGCAGGATAGTTTTTGAAGATAGTTTAGATGAGTGAGAAGAATCAGGGCATCAGAAAGTCACAAGAAATATGGTGAAGTTTGTTGCTATAGATACCCTTTCTCAGTAAATAGAAGGGAAATCCATAAGGAGGGCTTTATTATTACTATATCAAGGTTCTTAAGGATTGCTTTTGTCATGTCCATATTTGTAGTATCTTGACCAGCTCTATCAGTGGTGACCTAGATTCCAAACTCTGGCTTGTGTATAATACAGAAGCACAGGAACACCAGGAGGAAGAAGCACTCTCCTAAGTTACGAAAGCTAGTGCTCTGCGTAATAGTGGACAGCAGGAATCACTAATGCCACAAAATAAGGGTTAATGTCAGTTTGACTATAATTTACTACTTAGGAGTTCTCTAAATGATCTGGTGACTGAAGTGGTGTACAGAATGAACAGAGCACGTGTATGCATAAGGAAGATAATAGGCAACAGTCAAAAAAGTCTGGGGAAATTGAAATATTATGCTTG
Source organism: Myiopsitta monachus (assembly GCA_017639245.1). Classification (NCBI taxonomy): domain Eukaryota; kingdom Metazoa; phylum Chordata; class Aves; order Psittaciformes; family Psittacidae; genus Myiopsitta; species Myiopsitta monachus. Next base: position 37,516,310 of record CM029919.1, on the reverse strand, counting down.
GGTTATCAGAAATGAGAACTGCAGTATAAATATTCTGAATGGACTGTGTGAACATTTGGTGCCATGAAAACTGTGAGCTGCGGGGAATTGTCCAACTGTGCTGAAGATTGTACTTCAGCAGCAAAATTGAAATTGAATCAAAGCTGCTGATCTGAGGTCTCATGCTACTGAGAAGCTGTTGCCTGAATGGAACCTGGTTCATCAGAAGCAGCAGAAAAGTTACGAAAAAGACCAAGGAGAAAAACTATTATACTTCACACCTGGAAAATGAATTACACTTGCACGTGTGTAAGTACACACTAAGGAGATAAAGAGGATGAGGTTTGGATTAAATTCCTCAAAGACATGTTTTAGCATCTTTCCAATTCAGTTGAACAGTTTCCAGGATCTCACATCTAGGGAAACCCTCTTCGTCCCTTTTGGGATACGAAAGGGGAGAGATTACAAACCATGCAGTATAAATAGAGTGGGAATTTTATGGGGACTGTTGTTCATCTCATTAGACTGAGAAATAAGGTTCTAATATGCAGCTTGCAAGCATTGAACAGTCAGTGCTCAGCCCCTCAAATGCATGCTTAATGAGATCCATCCATGAACAGCAGCTGTTGCTGACAAGTGTGATAGGACTGGAAACCTCATTACTGATCCACTGTGTGTCAGTACTGTTACCTTCTAATGTAGAAAGACCTGCCTTTCAAAAATAAGCTGGATAATTTATGAGAGGCTGGGAAAAAAAGAACATAGAAGGAAAGGTCTAGTGAAGAGGCAACAATGAAACTAGTTTACCCTGCTTTCAGCAGTTGATGCATTGAGTCTCTCTTATAAAAGTAAATTATGAGAGATGATTCTGCTAGGACAGGAAATGTAGTGGAGTATTTCCAGAAGCTTACTGCATTTGAGATCTATTCTGCTCACAAAATGTGGCATAGATATTAATTTTTCTGTGATCAGGGAAAAGAAAGACAAGACAAATATGTCATTCTTCTTGTACCTTCTGATGCCTGAGAATGAAGCTGTGGCTTTGACTGTAAGAGCAAAGGACCTTGGAGAACAGTCTTGACAATGATTGAAGCATACCTGTGGTAATGGCTTACTAGAGTCCTGATTCCTCAGGCTCCATGTGGAGAGCTATTTTCCTCTACCAAGTTTTAGAGTTTAGCAGAGTCTTCCATCTTATGTCAGGTAGAAGTCACTAAGTTTTTATGCTTGGGAGCTTAGAGAGGCCTGTCCACTGACCAAATAAAGTGGTACCCACCCAAGACATCAACAGTCTTGTTACTGATCTTTGTTCCAAGCAGGAGCATGAGATACAATCTGTGAAGATTAAGGGGGGGGGGGGGGGGGGCTGCAGTGTTACCATAACCCTTTAGCATGAGCATTGCAATACCAGGTTATTTCCACACCACTGCTGATAAAGTATTCCTAAGATCCATTCTTAGGTTTTGGGCTTCTGGCTCAAAATCCACATTTTGAGCTAACATCACATACGAGGAATTTCATAGAATGCTTCTTATGGCAAAGCTGAATAATACATCCAGTCTGCTGGTTGCCTCTGCTGGATTTCCATTCAGAGTTACTCTTCTTGAGTTAGGAACGGTATACAGCTTATACAGAAAACATTTTGAGTGAAGCATCAGTTAGCAGTTGCTAAGACCTTAGAGCTTGATGAGCACTGCGGGGTCTTTTCTACCTCTTCTAAGACTCAAGCCCATCTAATTTCTGATACAGTGAACTATAGGTGTATTCCTTACTTTATTCTTCTCTATTATCCACTCCATACTGCCGAGGCATGAACATTCCCAGATTTTTGTCGATCTGTTTGCAAAAAAGAGAAGCATATAATGGAAAAGTTCTGAAAGAGAAGCTAAATGACATTACTTAAGACAGTTTAAAGAGCTTGATATTTGGTTGTTTATGATCCCAGTATGTTAGTTGTTTGTGTTATGATAAGAGCATTTTTGGTGTGGAGACTGTGCCACAAGACTTATTGCAGCAATGCATTGTTTGTATTATGATAAGAGCATTTTTGGTGTGGAGACTGAGCCACAAGACGTATTACAGCAATGCAGACAGTATTTGTCTGTTGGTTAGGGAAATGGACTGGAAGGCTCGAAGGTCTTGGGTCCCAGACCATGCTGAACCAGTGACTCATCAGGCGGCTCTGGGAAAGTGCATTGAACTCAGTTCTGCAATATTGCAGAAATCAGCTCCAGTGAACCAAACCAGGTTGTAAGTCACAGGTCAGTGGCACATATGGGAAACATAAGCTATTTTTTCTTATTCTGCATAAATGTAAATTCTACATTATCTTCTCCTGAGCCAGCATTTCACTGTGAGGCTAATACTTTTGTATAGTCAATGGAATATTTTGAAGGAAATTGAACCTCCCCCCATCCCCACTAAAAAAATTTCCCACCCTCCCATGAAATTTATGTAGAAGCAGGTATGAAGGATTAAAAAAAAAAAAACAACCCAAAGAAAAACCTGGCTCTTATTTATTTTTTACTATCCAGGATAATTTAATTTGGCCATTCCAGGTATCTACTCATACAAATACTCAAAATATTGAGCTTTTGTTCAAAACCTCTAGTGAGATAATTTTCTTCTGAGCAAGTAAGTGACTAAAACTGTTTTTTCGTAGAAGTGGGAATTGAGCTACATCATGTAAGTTTTATGAGCAGGATTTACTGTGCTGCTTCTGTTTTGAATTTTTCAGGTGTTTCTTATGCACATTGGGACATCTTATTTGCAAAATAAAAAATAAAAAAATGAGATTTCACAGGTCCCTTCCTTTCTCTTATAGCAAAATATATTAAGACATGTTGCTAATCAAAAGTGTATGAGTGAGAAAGGACCTTATCACTAATAGTTAACTACAAGTTTTTATACCCACAAGGAAGAGATCCATCTTTCTTCTGAAGACCTCCTTCTGTATTTTAGATTACCTTCCTTGACCTCATTGCAAATAGTGAAACTTTCACATAGTCCTGATATGTAAGATCCTCTAATATGCCTTCTTTATGTAGTATACCCCCTTTAACAACCTGCTGTAAAGCCAAGGCTTTTACCAGTGGCAACACTGATCAACTCAGCAGAGAGAAGGCAGCTCAGGGAGGAGATTACGTTTTGAAATCTCAAGTGGAAAATGAAATGGGTCAGTAAGAAACCTAGTTCTCATGGGCTTTTTAATGTCTAAAATAGAAAGGAAATTGTGGGTGTTGCATCTGTCCCAGCAGTTAGCAGTAAATTATTCCATCATCAAATGCAATTCTTTTTCCAGTTTTCATATCTCTTATCTAATTCTTCTTACTTTTAAGGAAATACTAGTCAAGTCTCAAGAAACAGTTCTGAAAAATTGCATAGCAAATTTCTATATTCAATAGTGTGGAAATAGTCATTTGTCTAACAGCCAGCTCTGAAAACTGAGCCAGGTCTGTAAGTGTTGTGCTGGATTAGACTTACTCATCAGCATGTATGGTAAAGGCAGTGTCAGTCAGTCTGTGCCATCACTGGTTAACATGTGGAAATCTATTCCTTTCAAATCATGCTTTCAGTGATAGGTCCAGTTCTTGGTGCATACTTCTAATTACAATTTAGTAAATCTGCAGGAAGAACTTAAAGTCGGCTGTCTTTCTTTCTCTGCTATACTTGATTCTCCAGTCACAACAGGATTAAAAAAGGCCATTAAAAATCATCACCAACCTCAGCCCTCCAACCACCAACCTCAGGGGAAAAAAAAACCCTCCTATGATCCCTAAATGCATAAGAACCAGATCAGCAGGTTATTTCTGTAAACAGCTATTCTTCAGAGGAAAACTCAGTAACTAATTCAGTTTATAAATGCAGTTCATACACAGTCAAGCATTTTAAAGTAGTTATAGAAAACATGAAACTGGAGTAAAATCTCGGTGGTTATGCTTTTGTTTTGGGGAACCCTGGCACTGTTGCACTGCACTGAACAAATACAGATGTTAGAGCCATGCAAACAGCTGTATGGCTGGTTTCTATCATTTGCTTCCCCACAAGCAGGGCTAATGCAATTGCACTGCTGCTGGTTCAAAAGCAAAAATCTTTCCTACATTGGCAGGTTGGTGTGTTCTTAGTGTAATAGGTGCAGATCTGAAATATAATTTAGCAACTTTTAAAGTCTGCCAGTCACTAAGAATAATATGTTCTTAAGTAAGTTTCCTGAGTCTGGCAATTTACGTAGGTGAGTAAACTAGACAGGTCAAATAACTGGCTTAGTTTATAAATAGACTAAAAAAATATCTCCATATATAGAATAGTATCCAGACTTTCTATTGTTTGAAGCAAATGATATCATTATTTGGATGTCTTTCCAGAACTGAAAATGACTAGACTTTGGAAACTAAAAGTAGTTAAATATAGAAATTGCTACTTTAATGAGTGGATGCTGTGTTTCATTATTATGCTACCAGTATGTGAACAAATGCCCTTCTGTTCTTAGGGATGGGAAGGGATATTTTATTCCAGTAATATAAGATATTGGACAAAAGCCAAATTCAGATTAAGGGCTGTCAGTCTTTATCTCATTTCTTTATAGAAAATATTTTTGATCCACAGTGCAGTGTAACTGCACATTCGAGGTGATAACACTGTCCACTAACTTGTGCCTTGCATAAGCCTTTACATTTATGCAGATCAAATACAAAATGCACAGTACTTCACATAAACTAAAATAATACAATAAAAATTAAAAGAGAAACAAACTGTGCTTCCAGCATAGCTTGTCATCACAGACTCCCTAACAAGTGATAACATCTACTTTGCCAAGTCAGAGAGCTTTATCACTGATAACTAGAAAACATTTCTTCTGATTCCTGCAGTACTATTTAAAAACACCTAAGTAGTTTCTGTGAAGATACACTTCATTTCTAGGGATGGGGTGTTGTGAATAAAGGCTCACGTTAAGATGTCCCAGCACTCTCACTCTAAAGACCACCATCCTTTAGATGAGGAATGCTATGTTGGATGGTAGATGAATAGTCTGTTGTCTCAGAAGACAATATACTAAAATAATATGCATCTCTAAAAGCATGCATTTACAAAGACAGAAGCAAGTTTAAGAGGATATCAAAACAAATTTTAACTTACCAATCCAGATTTTCCTTCAGATGCTTCTGCATCTTTTGCCTTTTTCTCAGATTTAGCTAAGAATTCACTTTTGAGCAAAGTGTCAGTTGATACATGAAGTCACCTAAGTTTAGGCATCTACATATTCACGAGGTGTCTGAGCTTTCATAATCAGGGAATCCAATATCCTTGCCTTAACTAATAGTCATAATCAATGTATGTACCTTTGGTTTCCTTTATTAATATATTTTCATCTTCAAACTCTTACTAGGCTTGTATGTGTGGGGATTTTTTTCTGCAAGCAAACCTGATTCTTAAGTTGGTAAAACTGAAAATGGAGTGCTTATAAGCGATACTTTCATTGTCCTTCTGTAATCACTGTGGACCATAGGTGTCAGTTGATGATCATGTAACAGTTGTTCCTTTGGAAGGTGAAAGAGATATTTTTAACTGTTGCTGCACACTCTTCAAAGAGCTTAGTTTACCTCTCTCTTGCTGGTGCATGTTCAAGCTTTGGTTGACAATTGAGACAAAAACTGTCATTCCTTTAGGCAACTAAGTCACCTGTCTCAGATATGGAAGTGCCAGAGGATATTGTTCTTCCTCTTCTGGATGAAATTTTGTTCTGGAAAAGCCCCCTGCATCTTAACCTTCCTTCATTAGCTCCTAGAGCTACAGCACATTCATGCAGAGGCCTGTGGCTGATTTTTAGGATACCCTTTGCTATGGCATTACAGATTCTTCAAAAACAAGTAGGAGTGATAATTTTTTTCTCTAGTGGTGACCATTTTTTATTGTTTTACATTTCAAAAATTTTAACTGAATTTTCTCATCTTATATTCTAGTCCCTTTCTTAGGATAGCATATAATCATCTCTGTGAGGGAAAAAAAAGGCAAAATGCAGCTGAATCCAACTTCATTACCTGTGAAATGTGAGATCCCCATTCACTGACTTCTTGACAGAAACCTATGTCATGGCATACCTTGCTTGCTCAGAAGTGTACTGTTTGCACATAACCTCAAGTTGGGCAAGTGGGCAAGAGCCCTGGACAGTTATTCAAATATCTGTATTGTGTATTTAGGCAGCTTTTAAGATTTACTCTCTGACTGAGCCTCTTAAAAACCTTACTTTTTTCTTCCTCCTTTTTTTTTTTTTTCCTTTTTTTTTTTATTCCTACTATATAACAGCAGCTCCTTCTGGCTTCCATCTGGTTTGCTGGGTCAATATGTGTTTGGATGAAAGCCACAAAATTAGAAATGGTTTTATGAAAATGTGAAGAGTAAGTTCACACTGTATCATATCTGACTTGTGCAGTTGTTACAAGGCAATGTCTTGAGACTGCAACAAGGGAATATTTTAATTTAAATAGGGGATGGTAAATAGTACCTCAAATAAAGTGAAGATGTGGAGCTGTGAAGTTTCACTTTGAAATGAAACTATGCAAGGCTGTGTGCCAGAAAGTTAATATAATCAAGAGCCACAAGCCAGCCCATAAGAGGAAAGTCTTTTATAGCTTCACTTCTGAGAGGTACAGAATTCATGTTTCCCCTTGCTGGCTTCAACATACTTGCTGAGACACACTTGAGAAGACAAGTTTGTGTCTGTTGGGGTCTTCTCAGCATCAGAGACTTTATATTCTCTTGCCTTTCCTTCCCTCACCCCAAACATTGAGCACAGGCATCTCAGTCCCTGGGAGCAGTGCTGCTTTTGGATACCCCTCCTCTGTTAATGTTTCCATGCTCATCAAGACTCAAACTGAAGCAACTCGCTTGTTTGCTTGGCAGCCTGCTTCCCAATGCACTTCATTTGCACTTCATTTTCACTTCCTATGCACTCCATTATAAGAAGGAGGTGGCATATGAAACTCCACACCAGTCATAATGGACTGCAGCAAGCATCACTCCTCTTACTTCATCAGGAAGACTACATTAGGCAGTTGTTAGGCGACCAGCTTTCTTAGTGTGGCCTATGATAAGTTTCTTCGTGTTCCTCCTGGGAATGGTTTCCTTCTCCAGTTGTTATTTTTTTTTTCAGTGAAGGATGTGTAAGTGTACGGCTCCCCCTTCTTTTGTTGGGAAGTGCAAACATTCATATGATGTTGAGGTCACGCACTAAATTATTCCAGTTGCCATGCATCCAGTCTAGAAAGGTTCTGGCTCCCATTCAAATATGAAAGAAAGAATTATTTCTTAGCAAACTAATTCTCAGAACAGTTGGAGAGAGGATCCACACCCCCGTCTTTTCCTTCCTCTCTGAATGTGCCAATTAATCCTTTCCCTCACCAATTAAGGTCTTCACAGTGGTCTTACTGTCTGGTGCACTAGTAGCTACTGGATTGCGAGCAGGCAGTTTCAGATGACTGGTTGCTTCTTTGGCATTGTAACTCTGAGGACAGAGCATTTTCCAGACCAACCCTGACACTGGCAGTCCAGGCGTCACCCACAGACAGCATTCTCCATGCTTGTTTTGAATGGTTGTTTATATGTGTTTCTAGAGAAATAAGTTTAGCATCCAGGCAACAAATGTTTTCAGCTCTTTAAAGAGTAAAATGCTGGTTTTGAGCAAATACAACTGTTCAGTCGCATTTGTAACCAATGAAGTTCTTTTCTGTCAGGTTCATCAACAGCAGGAGTACCCTGTCGTACTCCTACTTTATTTTTTTCTCTTTTCTTCCAAAGGAAGCAGAAAATTAATGTTTCAAAGTCAGGGCCTTGTAAACCAAATTTGAAATTAATGTGCGTTTCGACAGCTGAAGGTCAGACGTGAAAACAGAGGTCCAGTCTGGTTCTCCCTGGCAGTGACATCGAGGGCTGCCTTGCAGGCATGCCAGGAATCCCCTCAGGACTTCCAGGCTGAAGTCTCACGTGAGTCGTCCAAACATGCTGCTCATTGCCACACCACAGAGGCATGCAGTATGTCAGCACCCCTGGTTGTAGTTCAGCTTTTCAGCAAGCTCCCAGGCCTCCTAAAACTTAGTTTGGTGAGGCTTAGCTGGCTCTGAGGAGCCGCTGTGATTGATGGAAAGAACACAATGGGGCTTGTCAGGACAGAAGTTAATGTACAACTGCAACATATAAAACTTTATCAAAGAAGATGTCAGTGTGCAGAGTCTTTTGATTCCAGGTTGCAATATTTTCATTATGATTTACCTAATTTTTGAGCTGTATGTAAGGAAGTGGCTTATATTTCCTGGGCTTTCTGTACTCATAGAACTTTGAGATCTGTCCTCTGGTTGCCTTTGTTCTTTGTCAGAATATCAACCCTTGAAGTGAAGGTACTTGAATGGGCACACAGAGATAACGATTACACAGATGTGGCCAAGATCAGTAATAAATAAATCATTAATGTGGGAAAAAGTTTAAAGATAGCTGCGTATATGTTTTTGAGTTTTTTAATAGTTTGGCTCAAGGAAACTGCATTCAAGTTGTCTTTTGTTAGCTGAAGATGCGTAAGTACATAAATAATATTTTTTGGTGACAAAAAAAAAAGGGAAAGCAAGAGGGCAAAAAAAGATTTTCTGTTGGGACCACTCACATATTTTATGCTTGCAATTTCATATAAATGAAAATGAGATGCTATTTGCACTAGAATAATATACAAGCTTTACAAACATACATGGCACTTACACATTTTCTCTTACTTGTGTTTAAGTAGTATTCACACTCTCTGAACCATCAATTTTATATTCTTTCCAGCAAAGTTCTTTAATGATATTAAAAAGAGAGTTGAAAAAACCATCTTCTCCCTTTTTCATTTATTGCTTTCCTTATTCCCTTTCTCCAACCATTCCACCCTCGTTTGCAGGTTGCTGGTTACAGCGTTCCCAGTGGTAGGTATGAGTTTGATTTTCTGACACTCAGTGTTCCCATGAGAGGCCATAGCTTGCTTTAAGGATGAGATTTGGACACTTAGCATAGGATCCCTGTCATGTGAAGCTGAACATCTACACTTTAAACACATCTCAACCAGTTACCCTAGACTACCTTTCTAATCTACTCACCCTTCTAGAATGAGGGTCAGCTCAGATGTTTAAAATAGACCTGATGAGATTCTCTGGATGGTCTATAATAGCAGCCAGATGTTGTGCCTATATTGCAGAAAATTTAAATTAGATTATATAAACCCCATTTCTAGACTCTTCCTAGATTCTGGACTTTTTTGAGATTAGTGGAATTTGGGATCATCCAAGACATGACCAAGACCTGGAATTGAATGTTTTCTCAATAGACAACTTCAGAACTGGGACTATTGCCAGCCTTCCAGCTTTGTTGCACAAACCTTAGAATGCCATTCTGCTGCAAATACTTCTTTAAGCTTTTCACCATTTAGCTGCATATTGATCAAATCAGGAGATTCACCTTTTTGTCCTCAGACTTATACAGAACATGGATGTCTGCGTGTAAGCTAGTCACCCCCACCCACCTCTTAAGTTTCAGAGAAAGTAGTAGATGCTTTCTGTGAAGGGTGCAGTTTATCAGTTTCGATGCCAGTATCAGGATGGGGTGAATTGTATCCTAGGGTTAGTTGTTCTCCCCATTGATCAAAACAGTAGTCTAGGCACCCATCTTACATCAAAACAGCCACATTTGGTTGTCACCATTGGTGTTATGTTCCCAGAAATTTGTTTTCCTCAGGGCATATGTAGTTTTGGTGCTTTAAAACTACATTGTCCATCACTAAATTTTAAACTGGACTTTCTGCATTCTAATGGATGACTGATACATGTCCATGTGATTTCCCTTCATCTCAGTTGTAAGCCCACGTGTATAATTGGTTTTTGACAAAGATTCTTGATAGAGTTCTTTTTTTGATGTAAACAAACCTCTAAACCATAACATTTTAAAGTGTAACTTCCCAGTAACATCAGACTAAATGGCAGTGCCAAGGAGTTATAAACATTCATAGGTAGTAAACTAGAAAACGCTACATGTGACTAAAAGCTCCCAGGGTCATCTCGCTAGCAGTCAAAAAGTGAAAAAGTGGAAATTAGGCAATAAGGAGAGCCCAAGTATAATCCAGAAGAGATATATTAGTGCCGGTCTCAAATGTTTTCCCGTTATGTTCCCTGCCTTTGGAATCTTCCAGATTTTTCTCTTGATTATCTAAAGAATCTATGTGCTTAAAAGGACATAAAATGAGAAAAATTTTTTTAAAAAAAAGCTTCCTAAAATTGTGGAAGAAAACAATTGTGTCCCCACATTAGCTGCCGGTATTGTTACGGCATGCAAATTAGACTGTTGGATGGTCGATAGTACACAAACAATAGGCCTTGAACTTATTCCAGTTGAAATATGCATTAGCAACCTCCTTTTTTTTTTTCATACACAAGTACACAAATAATCTTGCCATATTTCTGACTTATACTCTATGTTCTCCTTAGCAACAGTTTACCAAATTTAGAGTCACTCTGATAATTAATAAAGAAATAAACTTATTGTTCTCCTTGTTGTTTTCTCAGTAAGTATAATTGAAAACTCATATGGTAAAATTACTGTATCTGTCAGTCTATTACTGTTAGGCTGTTACAGCTCCAACCAAAACAGATCTCTAAAAGTTCAGAATTGATTTTTACTAACAGCAGCACTACTTAACACACTGTTCCTTAATGAAGACCTTTATCCTGCATAGGAATATGTTCACACAGGTCTTACATCTGCATGGCATCCATAAAAATGAATAGAACTGTCCTTAATTTCTGAAAAAGAACTTAGAGGGAACCTGTGAAATGAAGGATACTCATGGAGATGCACGTTTCATCTGCAAATAGATTAATGAGAAAAAAACCCAAAACATTACAGAGATGGTGAGTTTGTGACCATCCAGATATTTAACTAAAAAATAGACCAACCTGCGCAAGCTGCTAGAGGTTATAAAACTGTTTTGGTTTATCATTTCCTCTAAACAATAGCCTAAACATAAAGCAGAGTTCATAGCATGATGTAGAACACTGTTGCATCCATGATATAATTTTCTGAATCACACGCCTAACCTTTAAATAGCTTGGGCCATGATTTCAGTTCTGTGGACCTCTTTTATCAATTTGAAAAGCCCAGTGTTAAATGTGAAAATTAAATATAAAGCTGAAACTAAAGTATTTTTGTATATAAAATAGTTCAGATACAGACGTTAACCTGCTCGTGACAGGCATAAGAGCTTACCTTGGGAACTTTGTATCATAGCAGTAATACAGAGTCTGTCGTGCAAATATGACCAAAGGAGAATTTAGGTAATGCCTGGTACCTGCTCCATACCTTTTATTCATTTGGCTCCCAGGGAGAAATCCAGAGCTCTGAACTGTTTTCAGGTTCTTGGTAGTGTAGTGGCAGGAGTGGATGCCTGAGAAATGTGACTCAACAACCCCAGGTGTTGAGTAGGGGATTGCTAAGAGACATGGGAAAAATGCTAAGCATGGGAATGATGTTGGTCTTTCCCTGATTTAGGTCCTAGAGTCAGAGCTACAGGCAGGAACAGCAGCAACAGTGCCTATTTAAGCAACAGCATAGAGCACCCATCTTGTTTTGGGGCTTGTTTATACCACTGTCACCTCCCTTCCAGCTCAAGCTATGAAAAGGCAGGAAGGGTGAAGGGACCATTTGTTCCTGCCGCAGCGCAACAAAGGATTCAGGGTTCTTCCATCCAGTAGTGGAGCAAGCCACATAGAACCTGTCTCCTACAGTTGGGGTGCCTTGAGATTTTGTCTAAAGAGCAGTGCACATGAAAATTAGCAGCCACTCTGATTGAGGGGCTGTGCCTCCAAGATGTCCTTCCTGTAGCCACTAGACTTCAGTCCTTCTCTCTTTTTCTTCTGGCTCCATTAACTGTTAGCTGTGGGACAAACCAGGCTTAGAAATAGCGACAAAAAATCCCTTCCTCCTTTCCCTGTTTACTTACTAGGCTGATGGGGCACTTTCAGGTTTTCAAAACCCTGGGCTTAGGTGGGATTCAGGCTGGTCTTCACAGTATTCCTAATGCTTAAGTTACAGTTATAAAAGTCACACCACAGCATGCCCAGCATCTCTGCTGTTCAGGTTTCTGAACAAGAGTGACTGTGGCTGCTGCATTTCATGCGGGCAGTGTGCTAGGTGTAATCAGATCTGGCCTGCCTGTTGAAAGCCCTCCAAGGATTTACACATAATGGTGCATATTTTGTGATCCATGTATTTTCAGCCCAGGCCAAGGTGGTTCTGGACAGGCAGGAGAGATGTAACTGCAGCCATCTACTTGTCTTGTACAGCAATCTATGTCTGACTTCTAGGTCACAGTGGTTGGTCACTAGCAAGTTTTAGGTGCCTCTAGGATAGACAGTCATCGAAGCGGAGAGAGCAGGAGTTTGGCTTATGATTTTGAACCTGATACTTACATCTTCCTTTATGTCCACCCATAAATATTTTAAAGTATAGCAACGATTTAGAGCACGCATAGAAGGATGTGCTGCATTGTAACCTAGGACTTAGTCCTTGTCCCTGAAGAATCCAAGCAGCTGCACTTCTGTGATATGATATCTGTTGCATGTGTCAAAAAGATGTGCGAGATGCTGCTCAGCATGGAGCTGCAATGTTTTGAAAATGTGAAGGGAAATTAATACAGTAACATTATAGTTCTTGATGCTGATCTCCAAGAACTGGAAAGCCACTCATGGCTGCTTCTAAGCAGAGATTAAAGAAGTTTCAACTGGAAGTCATAGATCTGATCCTGGTTTTCGCTTGGGCAAGTTCCCAGCAAGCCTATTAATCAAAGCTTATTATGCTGTGCCAGGTATTGTGGCTGATATCTTTTAACTTTCATTTTATGTGTGTTCTGGTTTGCAGGGTGGAAAGACTTACACAGGACCATGTGGAGGCAGAGACTGCAGTGGAGGATGTCAGTGTTTCCCTGAAAAAGGAAGCCGTGTAAGTAACATTTTTTCCTGTAAAACATTCTTGATGTTCAGTGTTGTTTGATAAAGGTGGACTTGCATCAGGCCGCTAGGATTATTCAAACAATTATTCTTTTTCAGGAAAAAGTTACTGTTGTTTCATCTTACTTTCTCAAGAGCTTGTAGATTTGAAGAAATGCAATGTTATGAAATATAGCAGGTTCTTCTCTCAAAGATCAGGGCCAAGGGACCAAATAGCTGTGACAAGCTGATCAGATCAGAATTTTAGGGATGTTATGTTCTACAGCATCACTGGATTTTGCGACAATGCTAAGTGAGTATGGACAAAATCACTCAGCAATGTTCTTGAAGTCTTTCTAACAAAATGGCATCTCATGAAAAGCTATCACATACATGTGATTTCCGTGAAAGCGAAAGGGAGCCAGGCCTGCAAAACCTGAAATCTCTCCTGGAAGGGAACTGCTTGGGACTACTGGCCTTGGGCTGTTGCTGATAGCCTGTTCTTTGTTTTGGGGAGTAGTGTGGAATGAGGCAGAGGAAGGGAGATGGGGTGGAGGGGTTTAGCCACCTGCTGCAAAGAGCTCCAAGAAATAGTTCCTTATCCTCTATGGCTTGGAGCCCTGGCTGGCAGGCTCCTTCTGCACAGCTTGGTCTTCTGCAGCTGAGACAGTGACTCAGCCTTTTCCATCCACCCATCTCTAAGAATAGGTTAGGCAAGAGATGTGGTGGCAGGTCATATGCTCATTCTGCTATCATAAACCTCATAAGATTCTTTAGTTCTCTGCCTTCCCTCCATGCAGCGAAACATCAGTTCCTGTTCCCATCGCATTCCTCAAGCTTGACTTCACATCTGAGTGGAGAAAGAGGTAGTAAGAAAGTCACAGTGTAGGTGGGAGACGAGGAACATCTTGTTTACAGCCGAAGTCCCATTGTCTCAATGGAAGTCAGATGATCCTGGGGTTACCATGCCATAAGTACCGTAATGGTGATACTCCCATCCTCTGACCATGATCCACTCATGGTCTGCTTTCCATTACATTAAGCTAACAGCAAATTCGTGAAGCTAAGGACAAACAACCCCTCCCCTGAGACAGCTTCCAGTGGGGCTCCCTCCAGCTGTTACTGCCTTACCCTCATCATCCCACACATGAAGTTTGGTGAGTGCCTCCTGCCACTTTCCTCCAAGGGCTCTGAAAGTCACAAACTGATGCTGTATGAAATGGCTTTGAGCATGATATTGCTGTGTCTTTTCAGTGTCAATTTTTTGGCTTCTAAAAGCAAAGCATGGATGTACTTGTTAAGGTTTGTGAAAATACTTGTTGCAAAACTACAACTTTCATGAGTGAAATATTTTTCACATTCCTTATTGACTGAATAACTTTTAATTTCAAGCTGCCAAGTCTACAGGACTAAAGATGTAGCTAAACAAAAGTAAATGCATAGTTTAGAAAAGCTAAAAACACTAAGTTACCGGAGTAGAAAACCAGTCAGGTGCCACTGACAAGAAGCTCCCTGGTGAGTAGCTTAGTGTCTAGATTGGAAGATAAGGGCAGATTTTATGTACTTGCTCACCACTCACTCTTTGATTTATCCCAGGGAAGTAAGTAGCCCCAGTAAATAATCACATTGGCCTCCCTTTAAATAGACACTAAAAAGGAGAAAAGGAGGATGTTACAAAAGATAAATTATGTTTTGCCGCTTGTGGTTAATTGCGCAAGACCTGAAGGGATATTGGGGAAAGTGATGTAAAGAATTTTACACCACTTCAAAAATCGTATTTTAACTCTGAAATGATATGCCTCATTCTGAGTCAGCATACACTACATGTATTTTGTGTCTGCTCATCTCTTCAGATGTCACAACCTCTGTTAAACATCTGGTTTAAGGAACAGTGTTGGTCTTGCTTCTGGTCTCATGCTAATCCTCAATGGGAATATTTGTTTCTACAAAATGTCCTACAAAATCTCTGCATGACACACATTTGCTGTTCGAAGTGACTCATTACATGCACAATAGACATATTGCATGTTTGCACTTGTAGGAGTGCCTGAAGCACTCTGTCAGAGCCTGCTTGTGCAATGACTATCCTAGGTGAAACAGAGTTGTCACTTGCAGGGCATCTAGAGCTAGGGTGGGAGCAGCACTGTGGGGGTCTGCAGTCAGTTGTCAGCCCCACCAGCTCCTGGATATTCTCTCAGAACCAGGCAAACAAAAACACTTTCTTTGGATTGCTGCTACTGAATGCATATTAGAAGCTCCTGAATGAAGTAAATTCACTGGAGTGGTAAATACAGTTGCAAATTATGAAAGTAGAAAAGGTCTGAAGAGATATCTACTTTTTATTTATATGTGCTTCTACTTGATTTTCTGTTGTTTCAGTTACAGTCTGAAGGTACAGCATTTACGTAAAGGCTTTATTTAAGATAATAAAGATATTTAAATGAAGTTGCTTCTCATTATTTGTTGTCTTAATCCAATGGCTTCTGTTTTTAAAAAAGTGCTCTTTACAAAATATGCCCACTGATATCTTCTGGGGGATCTATGCTAGAGGCAGAGAGGCACTGCATAGATGTGTGAGGATTCAGCCAGGCTTTGGTAGTTTGTTGCAGGTATCCAGATACAACTAGAAGCCCTGAGCTTCTGCCTACACTGCTGTGGGCTTGGGACTTATAAGGTTAGGCATGAAGGCACAGGAAAGTTGAATCCTGTTTCAAACAGTCAGTTTTTAGGGACAAATGGACACCAAACATGAATTAGAGCATGCATCTAGCAAGCCTACTGGAAAGAGGTGTGTGAGCTCAGCCCTGCAGCTTTCCCTAGGCTCAGACACAGCTCAATGAAATCCGCTGGCGACAGGAAGATGAAATAGCAGAAACTTCATCTGCCTGCTGTAGCGTTGGGGGAGCTGCTGTAGCAAGGCAAAGGCAGCAGCTAACCTGCAACCTCCTGCCTCTCATCAGAGCTGATCCCAGGGCTGTGAGGACACCCACAAAAGGCACATTCTGCCTCATTCCCAGGAGGAAAACAGGTCGAATTAAAATGGTCAGAGAATCATAGGGTATTGCTGATAACCATGTACAAACATAGTTTTCATAGTTCACAGCAAATGCTGAGCTGTTGCTTGGGGAAGTTTCTCTAACGAATGTCTTTCCTGGGCCACCCACAACCAATCCCTTTGAAGTTTCCACCTCCTGTCTCAATTTTCAGTTCACACCTTCAGAGGAAAAAAAGTAAAAGGAACTTCTTCCATAAGCTGTGTCTTTTCTACTGTCTAATGGCATTCTAGTCTTTGTTCTTTTTCACTGCAGCCTAGTTATTTTACTTTAGCTGAGGTGCTATTTACTGTTAGCTAGATACAAATATCCAGTCCATTTAACCATACCTTACAACTAGGCAGGTGGTTGGAGCTGGGGCTGCAGGAGTCAAGCTAGGGGCCCAGCCTCACCCTTATCTCCCCTTCTCACAGCTGGCAAAAAACTCAGCCAAGTTCCATCGACAAGTGAAGCTCCTAGAGGAGTGTTCAAATCCACATGGCAAGAAAACCTGGAAAGAGAACAGATTCATCTTCTCCCTAAGGTTAAATAGACTCATCTTCTCATTTTCTCCTAAGACAACTTCTCTTAAGTTGTTCTCCTATCACAACAGACAACCTCTCCCTAAGCTACATGTGGAGAAAATACTGTAAGGAGTACCCAGGTGCCTGGGTAAGAGGGAAAAAAGAAAAGGGAAGCACTGATATGGTATTGAAATTTTGCTTGGAATGAAATGGAAACCCTGAATTAAAGGAAAACAAAAAACAACAACAACAAAAAACAAACCACAAACTAAAAACTTCTTCTTTTGGTTTCTTTCTTTTTCCTGTTTTATTTTTTGGGGGTTGCTTGGGGTTTTTTTGGTTGGTTGATTGGTTGGTTGGTTTTTTGCAACTCCTAAAATGTTGAGATTTGTAGTTCTTTTCAAACCATATATTGGGCTGGGTACAATATATGCACTCTTAGAATTTGTTAAACATTAATGCACTTATGTAGGAAACAGTAACTCCTTCCAGTACAGTGGCCAACTGTTTGACCTATTGAAGTTCATAATCAACTTCACTTCATAATCAACCTAGAAGGCATTGTAGAAAGTGGAAGTGAGTAGAAATCTTTTTGATCTTTCTATAGAGTGAGGAAATGCACTCTATTGAAATTTGGCTTTGTACTTTCTGTCTGAGTCAAGCATCTACCAGCGCTTGAGCTGCTTAGCCATTGTTTTTGCAAGGGGCTGGAATAATGGAAACTGTGAAATGAAAAGACAGCTTCAAGTCCCTCCACAAAGGCCACTTTTGGGGAATGCCTAAACATTTCTTTTTAACCAAAACTGACATGAGGGTTCATTATAATTCCATTACAGATGTCTGTTCTATTGCTTACACTAATGAGGTGGCCAAGGGTAAGCTTTTCTGTCTGTGTTTGGGTGCTATACAATTGTGAAGTCTATTGTCTGATCTTTACTTACAAGCATTTTCCATACAAGTTTAAATCTTATCACATGGGATAGATCTAGAAGCTTTTCCTTATAATTAAAAAAAACCCAACAAACAAACAATAAACAAAATACAGCATTTAAAATGTTCTTAAGTCAATTCCATTTTTATATCTTAGGAGAATGTTTAAATCCAATAAAATTATTTTATCAACTGTTAGTGTAATTCTTGACCACCACAATTAACCGGCTTCTAAGCTGGTATAATGGCAGTAGCTCCTTTGTAACTCTTTGTTAGTGTAAGTTGATATAGCTGATGAAATCAGATACTTTACTGTTCTTACAGAATAAGAATATAAGAAGGGTCTTCTCACATTAGATCAGTAATTCATCTAGTCCACTACTATCTCCCCAGCAGTAGCAGCAGGAGACGCTATTTACAGGGAGCACGGAGGTCTGGCAACTTTGTGCAGGCCATTTCCTTTGTACCCAAGATCACCCTACTTCTATGTTCCTTCAGTATCTATGTTTGTCCCTGAATTTGTCTTAATTCTTTTTTGAAGCTGTTATAAGTGTATGTGTTCACAACCTCCAGTGACACTAAGAGTTGACTACTCAAATAATGTAAGATCACTGTCCAACCTGTTCTAATTCAGTCTCCCTCTTATTTCATCAAGTACACCCTATTTCTAGTACTGTAAGATTTGGGAAGAGCAGCTCAGCGTTTACCTTATTAACTGCTTCCTTAATTTTGTAAATCTCAGTCATATTCCCTCTCAGCTTTTTCCAGTCCAGAAGGAAGAGTGGCAGCCTTTTTAGGTTCTCTTTTGAAGGCAACACTCCAACCGTTTATTTTTCTCTCTCTTCTGTGAGAGACAAGAACAGTACACAGCACACAGGACTATGGGTACACAAAGGTCTTGCTTAGCAGGAAGTTGACATCCTCTGTTTTCTCCTCAATACCATTCCTGATGCACCTCAACACTGAAACTTATCTGCCCATCCAGTTTGGTGGGGTTCTTCTGGATCTCCCAGCATGGGAGATCACTAGATCTCCCCATCCTCCATTACCAACATCACATTTAACAATCTTAAGAGAGGATAGTATCATCTATAGACTTGAATTTTTCACAGTTCAGTGCCTTCTGATCACTGTTGAAGTCTTTGCTAAAACCAGTTCCAGCACCCATGTCTGGGAGGACCCACTACTGTTGCATCTTCATGTTGAAATATGACCATCAAGCACTATTCTTCCTACCCTTTAACAACCTTCAGTCCATAACAGCACCTTTCTTGCAACCCTCAGGGAATTTATTTTACAAAGCTTTGGTGAACTATTTTGTCAAAACCATTTTGAAAATCCAAATACATTGCCATCACTAGGGCCTGCTTTACTGTGCTTATCCTTGTGCTCAGTTACTGTATTCTTCAAGGCAGACTAGACAGGGGTAGATTAGTTGATGTCATCTACCTGGACTTGTGCAAAGCGTTCGACACTGTCCCACATGACATCCTTGTCTCTAAGTTGGAGAGACATCAATTTGATAGAGGGACCACTCGGCGGATAAAGAACTGGCTGGATGGCTGCAAACAAAGAGTTGTGGTCAATGGCTCAATGTCCAGATGGAGACCAGTAACAAGTGGTGTCCCTCAGGGATCAGTGTTGGGACCGGTCTTGTACAACATCTTTGTTGGTGCCATTGGGCAGTGGGATTGAATGCGCTCTCAGCAAGTTTGCCGATGACACCAAGCTGTGTGGTTCGGTTGATACGTTGGATGGAAGGAATGCCATCCAGAGGGACCTTGACACGCTTGTGAGGTGGGCTGATGCCAACCTGATGAAGTTCAACCAAGCCAAGTGCAGGGTCTTACGCTTGGGTTGGGGCAATCCCAGGCACAGCTACAGGTTGGGCAGAGAAATTGAGAGCAGCCCTGTGGAGAAAGACTTGGGGGCGTTGGTTGACAAGAAACTGAACACAAGCCGACAGTGTGCACTCGCAGCCCAGAAAGCCAACCGTATCCTGGGCTGCATCCAAAGGAGTGTGACCAGCAGGTCGAGGGAGGTGATCCTGCCCTTCTACTCTGTTCTTGTGAGACCTCACTTGGAGTATTGTGTGCAGTTCTGGTGTCCTCAACAGAAAAAGGACATGGAACTGTTGGAACAAATCCAGAGAAGGGCCACGAGGATGATCAGGGGACTGGAGCACCTCCCGTATGAAGACAGGCTGAGAAAGTTGGGGCTGTTGAGGCTGGAGAAGAGAAGGCTGTGTGGAGACCTCATAGCAGCCTTCCAGTTTCTGAAGGGGGGCTGTAAGGATGCTGGGGATGGACTCTTCCTTAGGGACTGTAGTGATAGGACAAGGGGTAATGGGTTCAAACTTAAAACAGAGGAAGTTCAGATTGGATATGAGGAAGAAATTCTTTCCTGTAAGGGTGTTGAGGCACTGGAATGGGTTGCCCAGGGAAGTTGTGAATGCTCCATCGCTGGCGGTGTTCAAGACCGGGTTGGACAGAGCCTTGGGTGGCATGGTTTAGTGTGCGGTGTCCCTGCCCATGGCAGGGGGTTGGAACTTTATGATCTTAAGGTCCTTTCCAACCCTAACTATTCTTTGATTCTATGATTCTATGACTATAACTTTTCCAAGCAGGAAAGTCACATAAACTGTCTCATAATATACAGGGTCTCCTCTTGATAATCTTTTCCACATGGGAGCTTGATTAGCAGGTGCCCACTGATGCAGTGGCAGCTTGTAATGATGGGTTACACACCTTGACCAGCCACTCTTCAGTTTCACACTTGAGTTCCTTCAGAATTCACGGGCGAATGTCACCCACTCCCGTTCACTCAGTTAGTAACACCTGCCTTGCATATTTTATCTACTACTTTTATATGTAATATATATATCTATATTTTATCTAATACTTTTTCAAGGCCAGATTGGACAGAGCCTTGAGTGACATGGTTTATTGTGAGGTGTCCCTTCCCATGACAGGGGTGTTGCAACTAGATGTTCTTCAGGTCCTTTCTAACCCTAACTATTCTATGAGTCTATTCTATGATTCTATGAATCTATACTTTCATATTTACCCGAAGTTAATCTGGCTCAAAGAATAGCTTGTATTTGGGACCCTCTCAAGGCCCTTCAGCAGTTAAGACTTAAGCAAAGCAGTCAATAAATTCCTCTGCTATGGCTTTACCATCCCAAATTGCCCCTCATAAGCCTTTGGCATCATCTGGTACTACTATTTCCCTTGATGGCTTCTTGCTTTTCTTTAAACAACTTTTTACTATTGTCTTGATGATCTTCTGCAAAATGTTCACATTCTTTTTAGCCATCCTAGTTGCCATTTACTCTTGATCTGGTTTTTATGAGCTTTCATGTTCATTTCAGCAATTTTTTAAATGCTAACCTTT
This sequence comes from Myiopsitta monachus, assembly GCA_017639245.1. Lineage (NCBI taxonomy): Eukaryota > Metazoa > Chordata > Aves > Psittaciformes > Psittacidae > Myiopsitta > Myiopsitta monachus. Next base: position 37,495,460 of record CM029919.1, on the reverse strand, counting down.
TTCCCTATAATAGCCTCCTTAGCTTTTTTATGAGCTATACAGGGTTTTTATTGAACTATTTTACTTTCTTTCTCATATGTGACACACAGTTTACCAGGGCTTTTAATACAGTGTTTTTGAAAATCCTCCAGGTTGCTTTAGGCTCCTTGCCTTTTGGACTGCTTTTTTTAGGTTTTTACTATTTTTGTGATTTTTATATATTTCCCCTTCTTGAATTAGATATCTGTGTGAGGTATTTATTTAGCTTACTCCATTCCACTAGAGCATTAAGTTCAGTTACATTGTGAAGCTCTTACAGAGCAGTTCTCCCACTAGTACCCCTTGAAGCAAGTCCTGTGCAGCACTGAAGACTAAACCCAGAGCTGCAACCTTTCTTATTATGGGTCCCAGAGCTCACCACTAAGTGGCCAGTTGCTGTATCAAAAGTCTTATCTCCTTATCTCATCTGGAGGAGGGGTTGTGCCTGACAATACATTGGTAGTTGGAATTTGGCAATATTGCTACCTGACCTAGTTCTCCAGCTTCTCTAATTTCACTGAGTATTTTGTGCTCAGTGTTTTTAAAAGGGGAGTCCTAAATATAAACTAAATCTTACCTTTCTGTTATTTCCACTCACAAGGATTCCCATTGCCCTGTATATTTTTTTCTGTTACACTTTGTTTTAGCCTTCACATGCTGTGCCACTGCTCTGGCTGTGTCTGTATTTTCTGTCACCCATGTAAATTAGACAGCGTAGCAACTCTGTATGGCACTGATTTTTCTCATTTCACCAGCATGAGATGCCTGTTATATCAGGGTTGTCATTTGTTGCCGATTAGTATAGTTCTGTAACCTTGGTTTTTAGATCTCAAGCATTGCTGTAGAAGCACTTACAAATTTTGCCCATTCTCTGCTGCAAGCTCCAGTCAAGGTTGCCCAGAGAAGTTGTGGCTGCCCCAATCCTGGAAGTGTTCGAGGCCAGGCTGGATGGGGCTTTGAGCAGCCTGGTCTAGAGGAAGGTGTCCCTGCCCATGGCAGGGCAGTTGGAACTAGGTAGTCTTTAAGGTCCTTCCCAACACAAGCTATTCTATGTTTCTATAGATCAGTAAAACCAGATCTTTCACTCTCTCTGCAGAAGAGTGGTCCCTTCTCTGTTGCTCAGCATCTGCCTGCATCCTGACCTTACAATTTGTTAGCTCTTGGATATTTCTATTAGTCTAACTTCTCCATTGAAAGAGGATTGGGATTACTTTTCCCTTTCCCTGCTCTACCCATGTTAAGCTAAGTAGCAACAAGGCAGATCTGCCCTCACTGAGATGTGCTTAGGGCTCGTGAGGGGAAGGCAAGCTGACTTAAGCCTCTATACACAGGCTGATGTAAGCTCCTCTGTTGTACAAGCTCCTACATAAAAGGTCAAGGAGCCACCTTGCCAGGTCATCCACTCCAGGAAGCCACTCATCAGACACCTAAACATGAACTCACCACCAGAAGAAACCCCAGTGATCACGCAATTGAAAAATCCACAAAGCTTACATGCCTTGCAGTGGCCTGCCCTTGCTTGTCTTTGTCTTTTTGTTCTGACATCCCCAAGACAGAAATGGTTTGAAAAATGTCCTATTTGCTCTCCAGTGTTTGCTTGGGAGTGAACTTACTCATGTGTCTTCCTAAGTATTGTCAGATTCTGTGCTAGAATGGATATAAGTACCAAAAAATGATGCTTCAAATCTTCACATTGCTTTATAGGCCAAGGTTAAGTCTCTGGAAATTTCCAGGAAGAGGAGCTGCCCTCAGAGGGGAGGTATTTGTAATGGCAGCAGATTTAAAAGCAAAATACCTGTAATACTAATAAGCATTATGCATGAACTAGAAGTCAACCTTAACTTTTTCAATACTGCAATCAAGTCTGGTATGGTACATTAAGATTTAATTTTCCTTTTTTCTCTAGTCAGAGTAATACTGGGGAACAGTTTACTAGTGACTACAAAAGACTGGAAGAGTATTACCATAAAAAGATGTTTAACTGTGAAGCTAAATTCTGCTTTCAGATACAAGAGTACAGTTTCCTTTTACACATGTGTTTGAGGGTACAGTTCTAAATGCACACCTTTCTTTACATTTATACTTTCAAAACACTGCCTTACAAGGTCTTGCCAGCATACACAAGTCCCTAAAGTCTTGATATTGTTCCATAGGCATCTAAATCTTATGCTAAAAGCTTAATTTAATGAGCTGTTAGCAGTAAACAGGCCCATAATCTTTAGAGTTAGCTACTGAAGGCAGGCAGGGTACAGTTTTGCTTGACAGAACTTGAACTTGAGTCAGTCTGAAACTTACTGACTAGTTTATGACCTAACGTTTTATTTAGTGAAAATTGCCTAACCTGGGATACACTGACTATCAGTCAACTATGTAGTGGGGTACTCATACTGGTTGCTAATTGCTGCTCTTCAGTACATTTGTCCTGACATTTTTTTGAGTGAAGTATGCACGTTTCCTTTTTCTTTTAGCTCTGTTTATACATGTTTAATCAACATCAGAGATCTTTTTGAACTGGTGGACGGAGGTTAGATAACTTTCCCATGAGCAAGAAGCAATGAATCCTGCTTCCATATATTCATTCTACACAAAATCTGAGATGTGGGAAGAGTCAGTGAAAAGTTTTCCTCAGAATTTTTTTCAAATGAAAAATGCAAACTATGAAAGAAGCAGAGTGGTTTGTTTGAATATATGCAGGAATGCAATTAAATTTGCACACCAAAATCACATTTTCATTTGTAAATATTCAGAATACCATAAAGGATGTTTAAAGGGTGAAATAAACTCAAATGGAGTCTTTCTTTCAAATCAAGTAAAATACATGTTGTCCAAAACTGATTTTTCCCTTGTTTTTTATTATTTTGCTTTTTTTGCAGAGCATTTCTACTTCAGACAGATAAGAAATATCATTTGAATCCTTAACTAATCTTTAAAAATTGTATATATTTGTAATCTAAAGGACTACAGTATTGTTAAGCCCATCCCACGCTAACAGATTGCGCTCTCTTGTGCTTTGTCTTTTGCTTGAGCCCTGAAAGCAAAATTCTTCCAAAACCTGTTAAAATTAACTGTACAGGAGAAAAAGAATGATATTTGACTGAAAGGTCATCAAAAGGACGCATGCACTTTTTTACTTACATTTTTAACTTCATCTTTTGAAACTTACGTGTATTTATATACATTATCTCCAGCAAAATAACTACAGGTTTTCAGCATTCATACAAATACCGCACTTTACTCTCTAAAGTCCATTGATCTAGGTTAGATCTTTGCAGTTACTTCTCCTGTGAGCTTGTATCCAAAACCTTTGCAATCTCAGCTAGTGTGACAAGAGAACAATTCAAAAGTGCTGGACTAAGCTCAAGAATTAGTGTAATCAATCAAAATGAATACCAAGGTTGTAGATTAAACAAAGTTATGACTGAATTAAATGTGCTGGATTAACTATTATAATGTGGATTCAGCTCTTGTGTTGAAAAGAAAACATTTGATTCCTCTTGCTTTACCTACATGTTCTATTGATTTATGGGCTTATTACACTCAAATAAGAAATCGGAACTTACTGCAGTCTGCTGGTAAATCGAGAAGGTATTTCACTGTTATTTTAGGAATTCATTTTGAGGGCAGCATTTTTAAGAGTGTATTTGGCCGTCTGCATATCACAACTTTGACAGATGGAGAAAAAAGTAAGAGAAATCACAGTAAGGAATCAAGAATAATTTTATTGCAGAAGATAAATCAAGACTGTACAAACACAGTACATTGTCATGTATCATTGATATTTTTGTTTGGTCTTCACATATTGTTACACTTCATTACAGAAATGAAATGTGCTGTTAGGATTAGTTTAGGACAAATAAACTGTCCATTTGGTTATGCCTTCAGGCTTTGCCTTCTGGTAGACAGTGCAACTGCTGCACAGAAATATTCTTTGTGCTTTTGGTCAAGTTTTGCAATTCCTGCTTACTGTAAGCAGGAGTTTAAACAACGTGCAGTGGGTAGATGATAGCCATGCTTTGTAACTGGGTAGCTCACACTGCCATCCAAGGAGGATAATCCAGGTCATCTTTTAGCACTGAAATTGCACTCAAGAGAGCGTAAATGTTTCTCATGACGTGTCCAAGGCTTTACAAGTTTCTCAAATGGTGCTTGTTTCTATTTTCTGTATTTTTGTCACATGGGAGCCAGTAACATTGACCCATTTTCCTTTTGTCTGCTTTGGTAAGTACCAAACTATTAGTGGAATCCTTTGAGTCTGACCTGGAGAGAGCAGGAATGTGGGAATGGGCAGTCAGTCGTCATGAATAGTATCTGCTGAGACAGACCAAGCCTGTTCTCAGCATTTTCTTATTGACACTTAAGAGAATAAATGTTCCTTATTTACCTTAGTCTGTACCTAAGGTTTACAAGTACTTTTCAGTGTGTAACGAACAGGGCTGTTGAAGTCTATGTAAGTGCTTCCATTACACTGATCAGGGAAAGGATGACAAGCATTAAAATATCTTAAAATTATATATTCACTTTTGGAGCATGCAGAAAGACAATCTTGAAGGATAGAAGCCTGTGTTTTAGTCATGGAGAATGGCTCTAGATAATGAATAAGCTGCAAACACAAATGAAACATCTATCCTTCATTTATTTTTCCCACAAGCTGAAATTATTTGCCTATGAAAAGACTGTATTAATCTATTGGATTCCTTTCTGTCTAGTGCTGTCATAGATGCCCAGTAAAGAAAAACTGTTCAGGGTTGTGGGTTTTTTTTGTGTGTGTTTTGGGGGTTGCTTTTTTTTAGTGTAGGTCATGGTTTGAGGAAATTCTATGCCTGACCATTGCTTATTTTATTAGTAACACTAATTTTTGCAAATACAGTATCACTGATTGAAGAGTCTTATAACTTGTTTAAAAGCATCTTTATTTGGCCCCAAGGACATTGGCAAAGCAGAAAGAGAAAGTTCTGGTGCTTGCTGACCTCCCCAGTACACATACTGCTTCAGTCCATTCAGGGTACAGTAGCCAAGATAGTCTTTCTTTCCAGTCTAATAAGGGCTTGGATTTGTCTGTGTTATTCTCTTCTGATCCAAATACTCCTTTTTTTCCCCTATAAACCACCTCTTGCTTTTGGCTTTTTCTCAGTTTCTAGTTCCTTTATTATTTTCTATTTCTTTTATGACCTTTCTGTCATCTGCTCCCAAGTACACAACACCTTTTACTTTGCGTTCCACCACCCTTTTCATGGTGAAGGCTTCCTGTAAGAAACTTCCTTTCTTGGTGGCCTGGAAGGGTAATGAGAGAAGCTGGTTTTGTGAGATGAATTTTTCCCTCTGCAATGCGGGATGCGATGGTCTTCATAGCTGACTGTGCTTGGCTGTGTTAGGATGTAGCTCCTTGGGGTAAGAGCTGGCTATGTGTGTCTGTCTCTTCTTACAGTGCCAAGAGCATTGCTAGCACTTTCACATTAATGGCAGAGGTAGCAGCATGCAGAGGGGCACAGTGACAGCTTCTTTCCAGTGGATAAGGACTCCAACAGCAAAGGGCCCAAAGGCACCACACAGTGCTGTGGGTGTTGGACCCATGTATGTTCATTATTATGGCATTTAACAAGGGCAGGAACTGGCATGCGAGTTTACGGATAGCACATACTTTCCACAGGAAGCTCTGTAGTTCAAATATGACTGTGCTGCTACTGCAGAGTATTCCCTTACCGCCATATCACCGTGAGACTAACTCCCTTTCCATTACACAGCATGCTCCTCCACAAGCCTGGCACAGATGTGCAGTGTAACATTATCTTGTACCCTTTCCCATAGCTTTTATTTTCTTTATTTATATTTGCTGGGGACTTTGCACAGTGGCAGAGATTGTAGGGGCCATTCCCCCACTGTCAGTGTGCTCTGCAGACAGGACAGGCTAAATTGCATGAGCCCAGCCTCATCCTTCCTCAGCCTGTGTGCACAAAGTGAGGCTGGAGGATAGAGGGGTGGGCACCCCTGTGTGACAAGGGAGTTTCTGATGCTGTCCCCTGCAGCCCCTCCTCCTTAGCCTCTGCCATCACAGCTGAGGAAGAAGTAAATGTGGAGGCTGAGGACAGATCCAATTGTTTTTCTTATTGTTACAAAACCTCACAAACCAAACTGCAGAGTTTGCACTCTTCTAGCTCATACCTGGTGCTGCCAGCAAGGTCTTGACTGCACTGTACAGCCACAGGCATGCAAAACAGCTCAGACTGCCTAAGCCGTAGCTCCCGTGCAGGTCCTCTCTCCTCCTCAGCTGGCTTCTTTCCTTCAAACAGTTGCAAAGTTGGTTTTGCTAAATGACATAAGGTTATAATAAATCAAGTGAGAAGATTTCTGCTGTGCTTCCTACTGTATGGGAGAGGTCCATATGGTTTAATCACTTCCCCTGTACGTCAGATATATGTGTATAAAATCTCTGAAGTCATGTGTAACTGCCAAGATCCTATGGTGTGGTTTGAAACATCTATGCAGTGAAATCTCAAAGGCTGCAGATGTGCTATGAAATACAAATGTAAAATGAAGAAGTCAGTTTGTTATAAGGCAATTAAATAATGACCTGAAAATTAGAGAAGTTCGCGGAGAGGGACCCAGAGCTCAGCAGAACAGAGAAGGGGGGAAAGACCACAAAGCCTTCTCAAAGGGGGATAGAGTTTTATCATCAAAGGAGACTGAAGAAAAACATTACCCCCCCCAGAAGAACAGCAGAGCAGCCTGAGGAGAGTAACCATGTCTAAGAAAACCACTTGGTGAATTGTACAGCCATCTGAAAAATGTCAGCATAAAATATAGCTGCTGCTAACAGCAGACCTTTTGACACCATAGAAAACTCTGCATGAAAAGTGAGTTTTCCTGTGCCTGTAGGCAAAATTGCAGACCCCTTAGACCTGTAGACCCATGATCATGGATGGGTCCATGCACAGAGAAGGAGGCCACCAGGCCCCGCTGCTTTCTTCTTGCCCCCAGCAGGTAGTAGGGGTGCTGGGGCAGCAGCAGAAATTGCCTCCCTCCCCTTCTCTTTTTCCCTCAGGCCCCACCTATTGCCCAGCTCATTCATTTTGAGTTATTGGCACAGCTCATCCACAGTGGGAGGTGAAAGGACTTTTTCTGGGCAGAAAGGGAAGAGGAAAAAGGAGACATGATGGTGGTGCCCCAGGCTGGTGCCTAAAACTTGCCATCCCTTGGCTGTCAGAAGCACAGCCCTCATCCCACTGCTGGCTTTGACACTGCATGTTCAGTGTCTCAGCAGGAATCTGCTACCCCCTACACCACTAGGGTTATTTTCTCAGGGCCCAGCAGGTGTGTAGTGGCATATTTTCTGACTGGCACAGTGGCTCAAGCATCACTTAAGAAGAGGAACGGTATGTGTTAGAGTGATGTTAAAGGTGTAGGGCAAGATCCAGCACCTCTGGGGCCTGATGTGGAAGCGAGTGTGCTAGAAAACAGGCTTGCTTCTCATGCACCCTGGGCCGCCATCCTGCCCCGTTGTGCCTCTGAAGCTGCCTAAGTTTTTCTGGATACATGGAAGTGGAGAGCAGGTCTGTTGGGCTTAGTCTGGATCCATGGCTACCAGCAAGGCCGAGGAGGCTGGGTTTGCTTCACCAGGAAGCACCCATAGGAAAGATCAGGGTGCCCTTGGACCACCCATGAAAGTGACCCTGACATTGGCTTAAGGAGCCAACACTGATAACTTAGCAGGACACTTCAGCCTGTGCTCCACTGTGGTACACGGTACGGGACAAAAAATGTGCAGGGGGGTGGAGGTCCTCTCTGTCAGGGGAAGGAGACCCTCCTGTTCCCTCCATCTCCACCCTCAGCATGTCCGGCCCTTGCTGGAGGGCCTCATATCTCTGCTACTCACAGGAGTACTCTCTAGTAAAGTCAGTATAGCCATCAAAGATACTTGTTGCTGTCACAGTCATAGTTTTATTAAGTAATTGTGCTAGCCAGTGCTAATTGTATCAATCATATATACATTTAATCATCCAAAAGCCTCTAAATAATTTCAGTCCTGTGAAATTATTTAGAAGCTTAGGCCAGTGTCCTGCCTAAGTATGACTGTTTGTTCTCTCATGTTTACCAAAACTAAATAAATGCTAAATACCATTCTCAGTAAGTGCACTTAAAAAAAAGAAATTATTTTGATCTGCTTAAAAAGCCCCAACACTCTGGTATAAATACACATCGTCATATTGTCTGCTGAATCTGTGGGCTTGGTGCATTTACACAGCTGCAGAATGGGCTGCTTTTTACTCTCCCCCTCACAGACATTGTGTTCTGCCTTTTCCCTTTGAGGATTTTCCTTCTCCATCTATTCTTAATCCTAGACAGAGACCTGTACTGGTTTATATATGTTCTGTAACTTAACTGACTTCAAAGAGGTTTTATGTGTGTAAATCAGAGCACTGAGTGGCTGAATAAACTCTCCTGCAATAAGAGTAATTGTAAAGCTAAATGTGTTCCTGCCTCTGTGTACTAAATCAACAGGAATCCTTTTCATTTTTGTGGGATAAACATACTTCTCTGCCATGTATTTACAATCACTGGAACACTCTTGCAGCCACTTGTGAATCCTTTGCTTCAAGAGGAGATCTTTGATGTAGAGATCTTTCATACTGTAAAATCACTTTCATATTCCTAATTCTCTAAGCCAAATTCTGTTGGTGATCTCGGGAAGTGTATGCAATTAGGGCTGTGTGGTGGAGTCTGCGTTCTTTAGCAATTCAGTTAAAAGCCTTCCCATAATGAAATTCAGTACCTACTATTAGTTTATAATTGTTCATCTATTCCTGCAATTTGTTTATTCAAACATCTACCACAGTTTTCTTAAAGAAGATTGGTCAGCTTGTGTTTTCTCATGTATTATAATCTGTTCTTATCATGAATTGAAGTCAAACTTAGGCTTACCCCTTAAATAGCCATTTAGTTCAAGGAAGCACTTCCTCAAAATTCACTCGGTGGGAAAACAAGTCCGTCCTAGGATCTTGTAACATCTGTCAATTAACCAGAATCTTTAAGTGAGTACATGATACCCTTTGAGCATGTGTTGCAAATTAATCCCTTTGGCAGCAGGCACATATAAAAAGTTAGGGGAAGCATCCCACCTCGGCTGTGTGTTTTCTAAAGAGATGGCAGCAGTTTCCACCAGGCACAAATTGATTGAAGCTGTGCAAGAAGGGCATTTCTAGTTTGCTCGCTTGTTATCATGCTTGCAGGTTGGATTAGCTTTTGGAGCTGAAATTTGGCGAGAAGTGAGGTTTGGCTTTTTAAGAGCTTACTAAGCATCTAAGAATCCATGAGAGGTGCAAAGCGTGTTTCGTAAGAAAGCAGGAACATCGCAGGCGGATTTTATTGTGTTTGACCAGGGGAAGACACAGGTGTTTTAAATCAAAGCTGCAACAGGAATTAAGACATTCCAGAGGGTCCAGGAGGGAAATGCTTAAGCTTCCAGCTTACCCTTGTGTGAGAACCTTTCAGTTTCTTTTAGTGGAAATAGGAAATAGTCATCTTTGCTTAAATTTAACTGTCAGGGGAGAACTGAGATAAAACCAACTGAAGATATGAATCTACTGCTCCTCAAAGCAAAACAGTGTCAAGACTTCCTTCTTAGAAGTGCCTCCTTCCATGGGCACAAAGCTTTTGGTGTAATCATAGCACAAGCTGAAGTTTCCTTGAGTTGGTTAGGATGAGCTGGAAGGAAGAGAGGGTGGTAGTCAGAAAGAAGAATTGCAGAAGTGTACATAGTGCTATGTAAACCAAGGAGAAGGCAAGTCTTTCAAACAAGCTACTAATATTTAGATGCTAAAGTGTCATGAGATAAGCAGAGACAAAGAAAACATCAGCAATGAACTGTTGTTAAGAACCAGTGATTGAAAAAAACATTTTGCCTTGTAACCAAGTATTTTTTTCCCTGTGAGAGGAAATGTTGCACAACTGTAAACACTCCAGGATGCAGGAGCATTGGCCGGCTGATGACTGATGAATTTCATTTATTTCCTGTCTGACTTCTGAATATTCGGGCAGATAAATATGCTAAGAATGGATTCTGATGAGGTCTGTGAAACAATCCCCTGCTTTGTTTATGATCCTGAAATTTAGGCCAGTTTAATATATGGCCTGTGCGTATGCCTTTGTATGATGCCGTGGTGCTTGTAATGCTCTGTTGGCTCTCACCAGGTTTTAGCCTGACATTTGTGCTCCTCTGGATTCTCTTAAAGTCAGAGTCAGATGCGTCCCTTATATGATGTAATCTCATCTGTTGCTGTTAGTGTTTTATGTATTTTTACTGCTTTGCGGCTGGTGGATATGGAGCCTGAGTAATATGAACTGCACTGAATTGTACTTTCCATTGTGTGCTACTATGTGTGTTCCTGTAATCACTTCAGGATGCTGGTACTTTTATCACTGTCTTACAAGACCGTTCTCTGTGTTCTACCCCTCTTCTTTTGGTTGGGGTATTCTGTATCTCAATTAAATGAGATACCTAGGGACCCTTTCAAGAAATCAGAAATTAGAACAGAGCATTTGTGAAAGCTCCTCAAGGGGAACTTGCCTCATCTTACTCCTCTGATTAGACTCCCTATCTTTCAGCTAAGGTGGCAGTCACCACCTATTCCTCACCTGCTCTCCACATTGTCCTCAGAAGAGGGGGCAGTCAGCAGCACAGGAGGAATAGCTCTTAGATGGAAGCACAAATTCAGGTACAAAATCCTAACCTGCTTGTCAGTCATTGATCCTGTGCAATATATCTCTTGTGTAATCCAGAATTGTGTATTAAAAATGTTTAAAATTGCAGTTATTCCAACTGCTATTCCCTTTATACATTGTTCTGTACTTAAACTACAGCCATCTGCATCTGCATTTGACATAAAGTCCCCCTTTCACCAGTTGCCCATTGGTTTGGTTTGGTTTTGGTGTTATTTTTTGTTGGTGGTGGTTTTGGTTTGGTTGGTTGGCTGGTTGGTTGTTCTTCAAAAAATCAGCCCCTTCTTGTGCTGCTGCTCTGTGTCCCCATCTTTCTGCGCTATCCAGGCCCATCTTTCCTCTGACTCCCATTATCAGTCATTTTCACAACCTTGCTTCTGGTTTTTATGACACCTCCAGCTGGCAGCCTATACTGACCTCTCCAGCCTGCTGTCCCTGGGCGTGCTCCACACTGCCTGAACGCTGACTGAGGAGGGACAGGAAAACTGCTCTCATTTTTCATATCTATCCCAGGCTGGTTTGGAAAAGGAGCTATAGGAATGGTCCTCCCAAAGCTCCTCAGCTTTGGGGTGGGCACCCACCCAGGCCTCTGTGAGGCTGACACCATTCCACGTAAGGGACTGGCAGGAATATGCCACAGACCCAGCGTGGGATGCTCCATCTTCACCAAGCCTGGTCCTGTTGAGGAGCTGTGAGGTTTTGGGCACACTCTGAAGCAATGGGATATTCCCGTGTTTCAATGTCAGAAAGTAAAACCTTTGCTGGGTGTGTGCAACTTTACAAAGGTTTGTAACTTGCCCAAATTTCAGACGAAGTTGCTTCCCCGTTACGAAATCCTTTTCTTTAGTGGATCATGGAGAGGGAAGAGAGTCCTTCAAAGAAAGAGGTGCCCAAGGAGGCAGGCCCAGAGACCAGAAGAAGCCTATACCATGACCCAGCACAGACAAATGGTGTGGGCAGTGCCAAGAGAGTTAAAGAATCCCCTGGCTCTTCAGATTTCTGTTTACCCTCATATTAGAAAACTTCACAGGAGCATTTCTCATTTAAAACTAGACTCCACGTACCAGCTCACTGATTGTTTTCTGGAGAGCATGCTAAAAAGAGGCAGATCAAGTAAACTAACAGATAACAATTAATAGTTTTCAGAGTTCAAGATCATCACATATTTAATTCCATGCACCACACCTTAATTTTCAGATACCAGCACTCCAATACATTCTTTCCGCATTAGATTTACAAGAAAAAAGGGAAGAAATAGCAGGATCCATGTTCTGGATAGCACACACCAGTTTTGCAGATTTATTTCTCTGGAGAGAAGGGGTGTGAATCATACACTTTGGGAACAAGGGCAATTAAAACAGGTGCCACAGTTGAAAACTGTATGTGAAGAAAAAACCCCTCACTTCTCTTCAGTGTTCTGTCCTTTTATGTTTTTAACCAGATGTCATGCAAGTGCTTTGGTACTGCTTTCATGAACATTCTCTTGAAGTATCACAGAAAGCTGAGAAGTGGGAATACTATAAATGTATGCGCATTTCCCAGATGAACTGTGTTTGCCAACCAGTGCATAGGAACAAAGTGAGTTAAAAGTCAAAGTACAGAAATTCCTCTGAGCATTTTGATTATGAGAAGATTTGTAGGGCTTTACTGTAATAACTATAAAATACTTCAAACCGGTTTCTTAATGACATAGAATTATTTATTTTCTGAGCAAAGTTCAGAAAATTTTGCATGATTGTATTTGATTTTTTTTTTACATGCCATGGCTCCTTCAAGTATACATATGTATACTTTTTTTCCAGAAGTGATAGATTGCCAAGTTGCCTGACCTCTCAAGAGAGGAAGTTGGGAGGACAGTTTAGTAACATTTTCTTTCATTCCTAATGTGGAATAAGATCAAAAAATATGTATTTTAAATTCTGTTAATAGCCTTATCTTTTCTAAACCATAAGGTACTGGCAAAATAACAGCACAAGTAAACATGGCTCTTGATGCACCACATTAAAAAATGGCTTTTGTTTATGAAAACTTCTTTTTGTTGTAGAAACTTGTGGGAATAATGTTGTATTAATGGTAGGATGTTGACCTTTTCCAGCTATGGAAGATAGTCTCAGAACAGGATCCAGGAAAAACAAACATGGAAACTACTTAACTCTTTAGTTGTGTGCCTGAAGCTTTGTGAGGAAGCATTATTTAAACTTAGGCTATTGTACTTACAGATTGTGTCATTACATTAAAGTGCCACACACACACACAACCATTTTCACTAAGCAGAAAGTTATAAAGAGCTTAAGGGAAGAAATAACTTCTGTGGAGAAGAATATTGCCATAATTTAATATATGTAAAAATATGCAGTCGTCTGCTATTGTCTGTGTTTTGTCTACATTTATTTATAGTCTCACAGGTCAAAAGTAGGGCAGATTTTCTCCAATTTTTAGGGTGCACAGTGTAGTGCTGCCAGGCAAGAAGATACACTGAGAAAAAAGAGTGAAAACAAACAAGTTCCCTGTTACTTTGGACTTGAGCTCATGCTTCTCCTGTAGGCTAAAACTGTCCCCTCTGATTTCTTAAGTGAAAAAACCCCAAAACTCAGGTGAACTCAGTAGAACTTGTGCATGCGACCTTCGCTGTAGAGTTCACTTTCACCTCTGCTAAATTCATTCTTGAACCAAGAGGTAGTCACAGAACTTAAGGGCTACTGACGTCCACTCAGGATCTTGAAATGAGGTTTGGGAGCTGTACAGATGACAGATGTTGGTAGTTTCCCTGTGATCTGAAGAGAAATCAGAGAAGGTCCATGGTGGGAGAAGAGGAAGAATACTCTCTGACCTGCTGCACACCATGTCTTCCTCTTTTTAGACCAGTTTTTGTCAGATGCCCTGTAGGTAGTTTCTCTTCCCTTCTCATTCGTTTGCCCACACATGTTTCTTCTAAAACAGTTTTAAACTTTACAATAAACTATGTAAATCAAGAGCACACAGGATGAAATTGGGCATTACTACAGTGTATCAGTTCACCTTTTAGAGTGATCTATGCCCAGAAAATAAACAATAATCAGAAACATTGTTTTCAAAATATTTTTTTTTTGTCCCCAAAGAGGTAAGATTTGGTATTGTCTTTAGACAACATGTAACTACTACTTTTTCATTACCAGATATGAACTTTTTACTATTCTGGGACTCCCAGGCCTGCTGGGACACAAGGTATTTCAATACACATATTGTTTTTCCTTTGACAGCCTCAGTATCAGCTTTGCGTAACATGGGAGTATGTGAGAAGTTACTACCAAAAAATGGCATAAAAAAGCACTTCTTTCTTCTACATACACACTATATTAAGTTGTCCCTGCTGCTGAGGTGGATTAGCAGCCAGCTAATGAAGCAGGAGCTGATCCTTCAGCTCACGGTTCAGTTTACTGCAGTGAATCAGGACTGCTTTTGGCCCAGCTGTATGTGTTTCTCTTAGGTCAGTAATCACTGCATACGTGCCTGAGTTGTGCCCACAGCCAGTGCATGAGTAGAAACAAGGCTCAGGAGTTCTGTAACCTCCAGGCAAGCTTTCCTCTTGTAGCCTTGGGCTCTCAGGAAGCGTTTCTTCCCTTGGCTTAGGTGCAGGCTCCTGGTCTCCTGGAAACTAACTCATATAAGGTGAATCTCTCAAGAGCTCAGTTTACTTTAGTTACCTACGTGAAACGGATTTTTGAAATGGAGTATTATCCATTGTGCGCTGATTTTTGGTCATCATGCTTGTTTACTGAGAAGCAACTAACTGGGAGTTGAGGGCTCCTTAGGGAACCTGAAGCCAGGGGTTTTGTACTATTTTTGGAAACTAGCTTCTTGTCTTTTGGTTAATATCACTGTTGAGGTTCTCAACCTTAGTGAAGAAAATGTCAACAATTCCCTCCTTCAGCTCTTGTTTATTTACAGTGAAAGCTCTCTAAACTGTTATTCTATGTGTATATAGAGTGCCTCTCACATGGATGCCTTTATCTCTGTGAAACTGTGTGGATAGCACAACAATTATAAGCCCTGATTACGTTTGACAGGACTTTTTTTCTTGTTTATGTCCTAGTAAACTGTAAGGTATGCCATTTCTGCTACTGTTGCCAACAGAGATGCATCTAACTTTCTCCCAAAGGCCTCCACAGTCTTTCCAGCAAGTTTGTCAACATATCTGAAGGGCATGTGCTGGTATCTCTGCTATTATGCCCCACTTAGTCTTTGCTACTGTACTCTGGGGAGAGATGACTTGTTCATTTATTACTTGTAGGTAAAGTTTATTGTATTACAGATCATTCTTTATTGTTTTCATCTTGACTCTTGAAATGCAGGGTCCACAACTGAACTTAGACCATCTGGCCCAGAGCTTATCAGTACTGAGAAGAGCATAGGCATTACTTCATGTGTCCTATGGATTATACCTGCCTCTATATGCTTGTTTTCAAAAACTCAGAGGCAAGAAAGGTCAT
The DNA here is from genome assembly GCA_017639245.1 of Myiopsitta monachus. NCBI lineage: Eukaryota > Metazoa > Chordata > Aves > Psittaciformes > Psittacidae > Myiopsitta > Myiopsitta monachus. The sequence continues at coordinate 37,480,260 of CM029919.1, read as the reverse complement.
TAGATGAGACAGCTATCATTTCCATCGTGGATTATGTTGTTGCTGTGATGTCTCTTCAGATTTGAATCTAGCATTGGACAAATGTGTACGTATCTGGAAACTGCAGCTCAGTATTTCGTGCAAGTTTTATTGCCAGGTAACTCTTTTTACTGGGAGCTATACTTAAAGAATTTAAGGCCAGGGGTGTAGAGGATTATTGCATGGACTATACAACAAACTCTGCAACAAATACTATAAGGATTTTCAGTCAGTATGACAATTCCCTTCCTCTATCTCTAGAAGGTTTCTTCAGTCTGCAGTAAGGACTTCATACTATCCAGGAGGCTCTAAATATTTTTGGCGAAGTGCTGGAGACCGCAGTCTGTAGCTGGTAAAAGGTGGAGAGCCTGAGAAAAATACTGCATTCACCAGGAATTGTGGAAATATGTGTGTAGCCCTTTGGTTTTTTTTTATATAATTTTCCTTGTCAAAGTTTGGTAGGAATGCTTGCAGAACAGTGTATCTTGTTTTCATAGGTGGGTAGTAAATCGGGGTGTGGAGGTACTAATACATAAGTGGCAGCCTGTGACTGCACAGCACTAGGGGGACCCATGGCCATTTCTACACGTGCAGTGTGATACCTTCTCTACTCCCTAAGATTCCAGAAAGTGAGAAAAGCCTGTTCAGGACTGCCTCTTCAAAGCCAGTCAAAACAAAGTAAAAATATCAAGGATCTTAACCCCTGACAATTGGCCAAAATGACTGGACATGCTTAGCTTAGGTCAAAATTATGCTGGAACATACCAACGAGTGAGAAGTTCATTTGCAATGTAACTATGCCAATAAATAGCCAAAACATAACACTTGGAAAACTCAGTAGATGGGCTTCTTTCCCATTTGTCAGCAGCTACTTTTCCAATGCACTGAGAACTGTGGGTGGTGGGGGGGGGATTGTGGGAAGGGTTCAGGGGTGGGTGGGTGTTTGGAATGGTTTTAGTACGATGAGGACTGTCTTCTAGCTAATCAGTTGTATGAATGGAATTTTATCTCTACTGGGAGGTGAGCTCATTCACCTTTATCGACCTCAAATCCATGTTTAGAAAAAAAAATCAAAGTCAGATGCATTCTTCTTCTTGACGGCTCATTCTTACAAAACACAACTGCTTCTTACCACCCAGTGTCTCCTGAAAATTAGCTGTGTTTTGATTTCAGTCTGGTTTGCACTTTCTTCTGCCGAAACAAAAAATGCGAGCCTTCAGATTAGCTCTTCATGTTTCTGGCTGGCTTTCAGTGGCAGATTTTAGAGCATCTCACAGCCCATAAAAATAAAATCAAAGTACTCCAGCCACCTTCTCCTTGTTCTTGTTTTCTTTGTTCTTCTCTTTTAGGACCAGGTTATAAAGTACAGTTAAGGCAGGGTGTTTTATTCACTCTTAAGTTTCACCAAAACCCATCTGGCCATTCGTGCTACCAAGGAACCTCCTTGTATACTCTTTCCGACCCTGCTTTCATTGCTTGTTTGTTTTTCTTTTCCTCCCTGGCTATCCCCATGCCAACCACACCCTTCTCTTTTAGCTGGTGCTTTTCCCTCCAGGAATGTGCACCTGATGAACCTGAAGATGCTCTTCTTGCCAAGTGGCTATTTGGCAAAGAAATATCAGGAGGGTGTGGGAGTGGATGGTGAAGGAGATAGAAGGGGGAAAATTGTGGATGTGATTTGTCTAGGAACTGGCAGCAGATGGCTGGGACTATGGCCAGAAGAGGAGATGAGCAGCAGGGAGAAGGAGAGAACAGTGAGCTGGGCAGTAGAGGAGAGCAGTCTAAACGCAGCAGAGCTCAGGGTTGCACAAGGGGAAGATAACTTAAGTCCATTCTGTGTAAATGTTTACATGATGAATATGATCCTCAGTAAGCTGTCGTGGAGCAGAAGTTGCTGTGTTTGTGTTCCTGTCCTTGTTTGAATATAGTTGCTGGAAACAGGGAATTGGGATATTGTCAGCGTAATATTCTGTTTGAGGGCGAGGTTAGGCTACAAGGTACAACAGTGGCCAGCTCACTCACCATGCTGTTTAGGTAGACATCTCAGTGCCATCTCAGCCTCTCTTGCCATGGGCACTGAGCACCCAGCTCTATCTCAGTGATGTTTTGGAACAGCAGGGCCTTTCCTACCATGTATTTTCAGATGTTGGGGTGAAGGGGAATGAGGATTATTTAATCACATCTTGAATGTGGCCTGTCAGCAGTAAATAGCCTTTGCTTCTTACGTACTGTAGTAAAAGAAGTTTCTGCTAAGCTAAAATGAATCTGGTTCCCAAGTGAACTTCTGGAAGATTTTCAACAAACCACTTACAATGCAGTGAGGACTTAATGGTATAAATCTTATTTTAGTAAATAAACTAAATCACAGTTTTTTCAAAGCCATTCTAAGAGTGGATTTTGTAAGGTGGTGACAGAGAGAGGAGCAGCAGCGTGCACTGGAATCTAGGGCTCTCTTCCTCCCTTTTCCCAGGTCACAGGAAGGCTGCTGACACTGGATGGGCTGAGGATGGAAGTGCGTACTTCTGGGAGATGGAAAAAGTGACTCATCCATCCTCCTTAAATACTGCCTAGGAAGGACAGCACAGGCTGTATTTCTGTGCCTGTCCTTTGCTATAGAGACCTTTCTGTAAAGAAAGTGTGTCTGGAGTAAGAGGGGGAGGGGTTAGAAGAGCCAAATCCTGGTCTTCACTGCTTAATAAGTAGCTGTATAGCCAGGGATAAGCCCCACAGTTTGCCCCATGGAAAGGCCTCCTTATCCTACTGACTCCATGAAAGGGAATTTTTTTTGTACAAGTATTCACAGTGTTCTCCCTTCTGAGTTGGTCACCTACAGCTCTCCCAGCTGTCACACTGGAGGATCTGCTCCAGGCAGACCTGTACTTTGAGATCAGACACAGAAGTGAGGAGAAGGATTTCTTAAGAAGGTAAATAAATAGGAGACGTTAAATCTACATATGCTGTGGATTTTACTCCAGCAGTTTTAATTTAATTTTCTTTTTTAATTAGGCAGTTGTCGGTAAGAGGCTTAAACTTGCAGTTAAATTGAAGTTTGTAGAAATACTCATTATAAAGAAATGCTAAACCCCTTGAACTTACACACATTAAGGTAATAATACAGTTTGTTCTAAAGGAGTATAATGAAGGAGTTCAGTGAATAGGAATTACATAAACTCCTCCATTGGTGCTGAAGGACGTGATCTATAAATTAGGAGATTAAGAGTAAACAGGAAATTCCAGAGAACAATTTCAGGATAAAGAAACTATAGCAGCAGATGGAAAGATGTTTCTGTTGGAAGATTTTAGAAGTTAGTTTTGATACCATCTACCTTTTCAAAAATGAAATAACCAGTCCATCTCCATGTTTTAGTTGTGAATTTCAGCTGTGCATTAGCAGAGCAATGCTAGTGCTAGCTAGAGCAAAATGCTGCACAACTCTTGTCAAAGGTTCTTGTTCCCCCATACAAGTCACGCTGTTTTTTTCCCTCAGCTTTTAGTCACATTGGCAATTTTGTGGACAGGATATGTCTGAAAAGCACCCTAAATGCATTAACATATGGCCAAGCATTTTTTAGTATGTTTGGAGTTTGCTTAGAGCTCAAGCAAGATAGCAGAAATATGGAAACTAGATCTTGCAATAAAAATAATTGAAGTCTTTATGCCTAATGTATCTTATATAATGCAAAGTAAGATGGGGGTTTATTTTCTACTCATTTTAATAGTATAGATCAGTCTTTAGTGGTAACTCCTGGTAGCAATTAGTCACAGAAAGAGTTACTTAGGCTTTTATTGCACCAACTTTTCAGTCTCATAACAAAATTCAACCTGCTTTCTACAAGGGTATTCCCAGAGATACATTAAGATTCCTACTCAATAAAGATAGGCCCTTTCAGTATTAAAAAAATGGACAAAAATGTTCATGTCCACAAGTTATCATTATTTTCATAGCAACTACTTCATAAAACAACAAAAAGCACACAAAAAAACACCAACAGAAGAGAGACTAATTAGCAAATAGTTTGAATGCTTGAGATAAGGAATCATAATGGCTAGTAGGAAAGAAGAAACCTCAGGTTTAAGATAGTTTCTCAGCAAGCTGCATAATAATGTCCAAACATACTTCCTTTGGCACATGGTGTTATACATAGACAATGAAACAGGAAAAGATTTTTTTTTTTAGTTCCCTGTATCAGAAGCGTACCCTGATGGAGAACTCAGCCATAAAAGTACATTTTCCTTACTAAAGAGAAAAAAGTTGCCTCATTTTTGTGCAAAGCACTGTATTACACGCGGAGCAATGAAGCTCTGAAGAGGATGCTTTAGCGGAGCAGGTTCTGGTTTTCATCTATACACTTTCTTGGCTCAATATTCCTGATGTGCTCTACAAATGGCAATGGAGTATAAGTCGGTTCGTAGTTGCTAAAGAAACATGGCCCTTTGCTATGCAGAGTGTGAATTTTCAAGGCTGCTGTAGACATGGCAGTAGACAAAAAAGCTGCTCAGTGCAACCAACATTGGGCTTCTCAGTTGTTCTCGGATCTAAATATAGAAAGCTGCCCATATCACATTTCTCTCCCTCGAGGTGGACCTCCAGAGGAGTTCAGCAGGCAAGATGATGAGCAAATGTGAAAGAACTGTGGTTCCCCTCCTCCACAAAAATGGACACCTGCATGTTAGGCATGAAGAGCTTTCCATGTGCGTGTGTGTATGTGTGTGTGCCTGAGACTGCTTAATCATGCTTTTGCTGAACAAATCACTCTTGCAATTAATAATGAGTTTACTGTGAAGATAATTCATGCAAATCATTTTAGTGATGTTTTCTTTGTAATATTAAATAACAAAAAAGATAAACATGGACTTTTTTAATGAATAGTTCCAAATTAGTATGACAGACTGAGTTACAGCTATTCTATTGCCAGGTTAGACGGGGCTTTGAGCAATCTGGTCTTGTGGAAGCTGTCCTTGCCTATGGCAGGGGGTTGGAACTAGATCATTAAGGTCTCTTCTAACCAAAATCATACTATGATTCTACAATTCTATGATTATTCACAGAGAACTTTGTTCCTAATCTGAAAAGAGGGATATATTCACTAAAGTTATGCAAATAAAAAGTTTTGCCACTGCAGAACATGCTGCCTATTGAAGCAACAGAGACTTGAAGAAAGCAGATGTCATCCTTGGATGCAGCTGTAAGAGCTTTGCCAGCATTAAGAAGGAAAGCTATGACAGAGCTGAGGCTTAAACTACTCCACTCTGCACTTTTAATGTGCTATCTTCACTTTGGAATCTTGATAGTGTTCTTAATTTCTGCTTCTTGTCTGCAGGCAACTATTTAGTACCACCTATTTCATTAGAGTGGTGTCTAAATTGAATTATACTGCAGATCTTCTTCACAGCCAGCCCTGAAGTGCTGATACCCCTCCAAGCTCTATTCCTCCATCTTCATGAGCTTCACGCTGTTCCAGTAGCATATGGGGCAGAGGAAGGGCAAAAGGAGGCAAGGAGCGCCTGCATCTCATTCTGATGCACAGCAAGGAGATGTGTGGGATAAGCATGTGGATCCAGGAGTTGTGAAGCTATGCTAGATCCTTCTGTTTAAATGTAGCCCAAACTGAAAAGGAGGAGCCGAATTCAGTCCTGCATGTATAAGGACTTCTTTCAAAGACCAGCAGCAGTGGAGACCTCCCAACTCTCCTGTGAAAACTCCAGAGCATTCAATGTGAAAAATCTGATTCCTTGCCTTGTTAAGAAGCGTTTTAAATAGCCTGGCTAAATTGCTCTGCAGGGATGCTGACGCAGCTCTAAATGAAACTACGCAAGCAGTCCAGCTATGATGCTACATAAATTTCACTAAATATATTCTCCCAATGCAGCTGAATATTAAATGTATTGCAAAAGCTCACAGAGGAGGAGATGATTATGCAGTAGCAACTTTGTTTAACATTTCTTCGCTTCTGTGGCTAACAATGAGTTCTTGAGTGCAGTAGACACTACTAGAAAAGGGAAGGATTTTGCAGCTCCTGGCACTGCATCTTATATACCAGCACAAAAAGATTTATTTTTGCTTGCTGAATGAGAGAGAGAATGAAGTGCTGAGAGCTCTGTAATGTTTCATACTCTCTTGGACACAAAGAAACGGATGAATATTGTTGGAAAGAATGTGTTTATACAAATCATATTTATATCAGAAGCTGGGGTCCTAACATTAGATGAGGCATGGGGAAAAAAGAGCTGAGTATGTAATAACTCAGCAAAATTCCTGCTTCTGCTGTGTATTTGTGTAAGCTTCAGTTACTTCATTTTATGGGGTCGTTTTAGAACAGTTCAAACAATTTGTTTGCAGTAAACATTTGCATATAGATTGAGAGAAAATAAAATACGTTCATCAAGAAAGCACTGTTTTCCAACTTTGCTTAACTTTCCTGAGACAAACAGTCACAAAGGATACTCTTCAAATGCATGCATTTGATCCTTTCAAAAAAATCATCACCCAGCTTTTGGACAAAGTATCAGGCTCAGTCTCAACCTTGCACGACATGGCAGGTTGTTGATAGTGCAATCTGGATAGATTCTTCTGGGATCTCAGAGTACATTCCCATGCTCTTTGACTTCATTGATTTAATGGTAAATAGCACATTCTTGGAATGCTTTCAGCCCAAGGATTCTATATTATATGGATAGGAACAAGCATGTGAAATAGTTTGTATTTTACGCAGAGCTGTTATTCCCTCTTGTTGTATTAGTGTGGTTTCTTTCATTTCCATGTTATTCTTATAGCTTGTTATTGTGAGAGATTATGAGCTATGAGAAACAGGAGTTAAACTGGCTTTTACTCTAAACTGCTTTCTAAGAAAAAAATGAGACATTGGAAATTTTCCCATTGCACATCTGTTAGATGTTAGACCCAAATTTGTTCCCAGTTCAGCTGCACTGGTCTAGTACTGGAGTGGTGTAATTGAACTCAGTGGAGTTAGTAAGAGATGACAAGGCAGTAGAGTGTATTGCAACATACTGTTTAAATAGCAGCGATAGCTGCGTACTGAAAGCTAAAATAATTCCAAATTAATAAAATCTTAGAGTGAAAGGAAGAAAAATCTATGAATCAGAGATTTTAGCATAAAGAAACTGTAAAAGGCCAGAAGTTGACCCAAAGGGAACTTTATTCTAGCAGACTTCCACCATCAGTCTCTTGTGGCACTGGAAACCTTTTCCGCATCCACAGCTGCAAGCCAGTGAATGTCCTATTCCAGTGCTGTATTCAGTCTGTACTACCTTTTGAATACCTTTTCCTTTTTCACTAATTCTTTCAGAAAGAAATACATCTCAATCTGAGTTCTGATTTGCGGCGTGTACGCTTGCATTTCCATTCACACGAAGATTAGGGAAAATTAAGGTTAAATTCCAATAAAAGCTCATTTAATTGAGTAAGCAAGCTGTTACCTCCTTCACTTTAGTTATCAAAGCCCTATTGGTCGGAAGCTGCACTGTTTGGAAGAAGATGAAAAACAAGGAAGACTAAATTTCAGCTCAACTCCCTTTTGGAAAACTGCAGCAAAGAAAAGAGGAATTAAAGCTGTACTGTAAAAGCATCTGAAGAGGTTCCATCCAGCATGAGGAAATTTTAGGCTGGAATAAGGCTAGGAGAGCCAGCCTGGTGACACTGACTCCATTCACAGCATAGCAGGTGTAAAAGGCAGGAGACAGCAAGATCCAAACATGCTCTCCTGCAAGCATAAAAGCACGGAGCCTGCTCTTGGGTGGTATATGGCAGAACAAATGTTAACAGAGCCAGTTTTGCTGATCTGAAATATTTTCAAGACTTGCAATACTTTATTCCTAAATAAGGCAAAACTGAGATTTTTTTTTAAGGACTGAGATGGAAAAACACGTTTAGGAAAAGAAATACAGGCATGGCAATGCAGCTGTGCTCCAGGCTTGAACCTGAGCTTCCCACACCTCCTGTGAGAGCTGTAGCCATGAACTAACACAAGAGTTGGCACCTTCTCTCATTTTGACTAAAACTCCCATTTTGGAATTGGGAATTCTGTCCCATTCCTGTTTCCCCCTCCCTCTCCCTGGTCTTCTAAACTGATCCATTCAAAGAATCCTTTCTGGCAGATTGGTGTTTTCTGATAAGAAAACATTCAGCAAACTACAAACTAATTCTAAACAGCTCTGGGTTTAAGGCTGCTTAAGACCAGTGCTGAACTCTCTTTGGACTGCCTCAGAATGGGTGGCTTCTGTGGCTTTACGTTCCCAGCTTTGTTTAGCTCTGCATATCTAGAAAAGCTGCAAGTATGCAGTAGTAGAGCTTGTGTATCACTTTGTTTTTTCACAGCAAGAAGAATGATAAGCTCTTATATTGCCTACTTGGGATCTGTAGGACTAGTGGCACTTAATTGTACAGATTTTTTTGGCCTTCATGTCCAGCCTTCAAACACAGAGCTTCATGACCAGGACTAACAGCAGCTTATTCATTGCTTTACCATCCATGGGCATAACATTTCGCTCTGAGTAGTGCTGCTGAGAGTGCACTGTATTCCTGTTAACATTACATGACAGCTTGAGATTTTTTGGAAACCTCCTCTCTCAGACTGTTTATCCATCTACATTGATATTTGTCTAGAGATAAGTTTTACAGTCTGTTTACTTACAAGTGTGTCAGAAAATTGTTTACCAATAAAATGTGGATAAAATTACTTAGTATGTGTGTATCAGTTGCCAGTAATTTTTTTCTATCCATAACTTTTTAAATATTAGAAATATATAGTAATGCAAAAATTGATACATTTCAGTGACAAAAGGTATGTTATTTATTGGGGTGTGTTCCGTTTATTCTGGCTGCCCCATAATGAAAACAAACTGATAAAAAAAACCCAACTTATTTTCTCCATTCAGACCAATAGAGTGCATCATTTGAACCTCATTTCCACAATCTGTTCTCACGGGAATTTCCTGTTCATGTCATAGATAGTCTGTCTGAGGAACAACTCAATGATCAGGCAAAACCACAGTGGTTGTTGTAGGCATCTGATTATAATTACTAGCAAAAGTTCTAGCCCTTATTTCTTCCACTATAGCTCCAAATGTGTAACTAATAGCACCATGTACAGACATTATGATGATTACTTTGGTGAGTTTAGGCATCAGGCAACACAGACAAATTTTTCAGCAAGCTCATGAGAGTGACCCAAAAACTTTGGCGTGGCTGCTGCTTGTAAGTGATTTTGCAGGACGCAGAACAGAGCATGTGAACACTGATGGAAAATGAGCTGGGCTAACCAAACCAACTTGTCATGAATGAATAGTCTTTATGTGGAGATAATGAGGAAGAATGGATTGGAATGGTGTAAGAGAATTTAGACAAGGAGCTCTGTATTTCGTGCTTGTGGTAGTAAGTGGCCTCAGGATATTCATTTTTCATAGTATTTATGCTCATTTTTAGTCTGTAGACTTCATGCAGGGGATTAAAATGAATCCATCCAAGTGTTATTTTACATAACTTTGTAAAGAAAACCGAGTACTGCATGCAAGCTCTTCATTTTTTGGTGTTCATTTTTTGGTGTTTGTAAAGCCTATTGCAGATCAACAGCATGGAGATGGAAAGTCTTCTTTATCTGAGGAAGATGGGTAGCACTGACTAGGATTGAAGGCATACAAGTAGTGAGTGCTACCTCACTCCTCTCAGTCCACAAGAAGACCAATGGAAGGAAGAGCTAATAGTGTAGAGTGGCGCCAAAGACTTCCTTAGGCAAGGCAAATCAACAGCTCCAATGAAGGAAGATCCCTTGTGTTCACCCCTTCCCTCTACCTTCACAAAAGGAAACTCACTCAGAAGAGGGTGGGATGGAGAGGGCTGTGTTGTATCTCTCATCTCTGTCTCCCAAAGAAAGCTAAAGAAACTTTTCTGGTAAATGCTGTGAGAAGCAGGTAACAGTTTGGGACAACTTCACTTGAGCAGTCCCATTAAATAGGCACCACCAAAAATCACTAGTCTCTTTTTTAGAGGTCAACCTTCCCGTTGGGTTCCTGTGGTCCTTAGGTAAGACAGCAAGGAGAGCAGCTGCTCGGCGCGGCACCTGTCTCTCCCTAAAAGGAATTAATGAGCTTCAGCCAAGAAATTAGCATGAGCTTAGTTTAACCAGAAGTAACTCATACTTGGCATTTTTTAGGCTGAAGTAGCAGGGCAGTGAGATGTAGCCAGAATCTTCCTGACTTCCAGGGCACCAGCTCTACCAGAAAAGCCTTATCATGTTGTATAACCTCTATAATGCAGCATTAGAGTTACCTGAAAAGATAGGCAAATTTGAGGCCATATCTTGAAGGTCATGAAATGCCCATCTTTCAAGTCTCACTTAGTCCATTCAGTGGCTTCTTGTGTACCCATGGTTTGTAACTTTCTGATAATCAGCTTTGCTATGAGGACATGCTGGAGTTATTCTCAGATTTCTTTGACCTGTGTCCACTCAAAATGACATGCAAGATGCCCTTTTGGTAGTTGTGTCTGCCCAGAGCATCATGCTTAAATCCCTGCCATCTAATGCACCTGATGTGGAACAAGTGTATTGATTCCAGCTAGAATCTAGTCTTTTCAATGATGTGTTTAATTCGTTTCCCAAAATTTCAGATCAACTGTGTCATCGGTTTTTTAAATCTGGAACTGATACTGAATGATAACCTAACATACATTTTCCATTAGATTTAGCAAAAGAAGTGATTAGTAATGTAAAAGTGGTTTTGCCTCTAAACTGGAGAGGCATCAATGTGATGGATGGACCACTCAATGGATAAAGAACTGGCTGGATGGCCACACACAAAGAGTTGTGGTCAATGGCTCAGTGTCTAGCTGGAGACCAGTAACAACTGGCGTCTCTCAGGGATCAGGAAGCTGTGTGGTTCAGTTGATACACTGGAGGTAAGGAATGCCATCCAGAGGGACCTTGACACGCTTCTGAGGTGGGCTGATGTCAACCTGATGAAGTTTAACCATGCCAAGTGCAAGGTCCTACACCTGGCTCGGAGCAATCCCAGGCACAGCTCCAGGTTGGGCAGAGAAGAGATTCAGAGCAGCCCTGCGGAGAAAGACTTGAGGGTGCTGGGTCGATGAGAAAATGAGCACGAGCCTGCTTCAGTGTGCACTCGCAGTCCAGAAAGCCAACCATATCCTGGTCTGCATCAAGAGGATCGTGACCAGCAGGTCGAGGGAAGTGATCCTGCCCCTCTACTCTGCTCTCATAAAACCCCACTTGGAGTATTGCGTGCAGTTCTGGTGTCCTCAACATAAAAAGGACATGGAACTGTTGGAACAAATCCAGAGAAGGGCCACGAGGATGATCAGGGGACTGGAGCACCTCCCGTATGAAGATAGGATGAGAAAGTTGGGGCTGTTCAGCCTGGAGAAGAGAAGGCTGCATGGAGACCTCATAGCAGCCTTCCAATATCTGAAGGGGGGCTGTAAGGATGCTGGGAATGGACTCTTCATTATGGATTTGTAGTGATAGGACAAGGGGTAACGGGTTCAAACTTAAACAGGGGAAGTTTAGGTTGGATATAAGGAGGAAGTTCTTTCCTGTAAGGGGGTGAAGCACTGGAATGGGTTGCCCAGGGAAGTTGTGAATGCTCCATCACTGGCGGTGTTCAAGGCCGGGTTGGACAGAGCCTTGGGTGACATGGTTTAGTGTGAGGTGCCCCTGCCCATGGCAGGGGGTTGGAACTTTATGATCTTAAGGTCCTTTCCAACCCTAACTATTCTATGATTCTAAATGGATGATTGCATCTTTTCTATTTAATCTTGGAGTCTTAACTATGAGATTTTTTCACTACACATCTTTGGGACAGTGCAAGAAGTCCTAGTACTGTGTGGCTTCAGTTGTTTTAAACTTCTGGGTGTTTTTTTTCAATTATGAGGGTGGAAGCATGTTTTAGCTAGCTCATGACTGAACAAGGCTTAAATTAAGTCACAGCCTTGCTTTTCATGTTTACATTTTTGTCACTGTGTATCATTATCCTGACACGTACCTTTTGCATTTCCTCCATGAAGTTGCCAACAGCTGCACAAAAACTGTCTTCTGAAATGTTCTTCCATGCCACTTCCTTAGTTCCCTTCAGAAATAAAGGAAGTCCTCATAATCTCTGCATGGAAGGATTGCTGCTGTTGCTGAAGCAGTCCAATAAAAATAATTAGGAAGTATCAAACTGAGAGAAATTCACCTCAGTTCTGAAGGGCTTGTTTGAGACCTGCAACTCTCTTGAGGTGAGATAGGGATTGTGATACCCACCCCTGGTGATCTTGAGGAGGTTCTGGGCATTGACTGGAGGGAAGTGCTCTCATCAGATGCTTCCGATCTTCAGTTCACTGCGCAGGAGTGATACTGCTGTTTAGCTTAGCGCAGACCAGTCTCAAGCCGGCATCAGTATCTATATGCACTTGCATGCTAAGGAATGAGAAGATGGTAGTTTTGCCTGTGTATCCTACAGTCACTCTAATGTCAGGCAAACATTAAGCTTAAAGTAAATTTTACAGTAATTTGTTCTTTAACAAAGTTACAGTTTAGCTACTCTTAGTCTAGGGAAAGTGCAGAAAAAAAGCAAAACCAAAAAGGCTATCTATACTTACTTTTTTTCCAGTAAGTTCCCTTTTGTAGCCTGTGAACACTCCACCAGAAGTCTGTGTTTTTCAGTAGCTGAAGCATGGTCCAATGGCAGCATTATCACTCTGGGAGATGAAGGTGTTCTGGCATCAAGTCTGCCTCTCTCAATTTTCTTTCCAGGTGTTTATGTGTAGCTTCACATCTCTTCCCAACTGCCCTCCACCTCAGACATATAATTTCTAACATCTCTAAATAAAATTAGTGGCTGGCACTTGGCTGCCAAGGCTTTAGAAATGCTGACGTCCCCCAGCATGACTTCATGAAACATCTCTTGCCCCAGTTTGTTATTTTGTTTGTAGGTTTCTTTTTTTCCTGGAACAACTTCTGATCCCTTAGTGTTACTGAATTGTTCGTCTGTAGTGAATAAAGTGATAAAGTGTCAGTGTAGGGTTTAGTGTCTATTTCTCTTTCAAAGTCAAAAACTGTATTCCTTAAGATCATACTAATTGAAAGGTGTATCTTACATATCAATGAAAGTAATGAATGTGCTTTATAAAGAGCATGGACTAGAAAAGACTAGAAAGAAGCAGTTAACCAAACAGCCTTGCAGTAATAGCATATGAAGGAGGGAATGACTGACTATAGCCTGTGGGCATCCCTGCCTTGCCCACAGTGGTGGAGCCAGGGTCTTCCTCACCCTTGCTATTGCTTTCCCTGACATTTCCTACGTTGATCCTACTACTTACAGCTGTTTATTTCTTACTTTCAACTATTTATTTCTACTACTTATGTTGTCAGTCGCAGTCTAGGGCAACAGTGTGCTCAGTGCAATAGAGAATGCTATGCCCTGTTGTCAGTTAGCTACTTTATCAAATCATCGCTGATTTCTGCTGTCAAGGATTAGCTATTCAACTGGGTAATGAGCTCATCAGTTCTCTAACATGAGTTGAATGAAGTAACAAGATACCTAGTTAAACAGCTGAAAAGCAGTCTACTAAGTCTGATCTTTTACTAGATCTTGAAATATATTTTCCTTAATGTTTCTCCTGTATTTTCAAAATGCATTTCACTTCCTCCCCCCCCACTGTAACTTTTCTGCATACTAAGATCTGAATTTGTTGAGGAAAGTTTAGTCTAGGAGGAACTTCTGCAGAAATCTTGTAACTACTTTGCATAAAATAAATAAATTTATTTACATTTCTGTGATAATTCAAAATCTAAGACGTCTGTATGTCAGTGTCTAGACAGGCCTTTATAAGTAACCAAAATTAACTGGGGAATGATAATAAGACACATTTCTCTTCAGAATAAAATACTTCTGTTGAATGCTGAAAGGAAATAGTTTTGGTTCTTTTTTTCTGTCCACAATCTATTATAGTTAATAATGCAAATGCTTTCTCTATGATGCTTCATTAAAATTCTTCCTGACGTGTAATTTCCATGTGGTTATTAGACGATATTCTTTTAGAATTGGTTCCGTCTTTTCAAGGTACCTAATATGTGCAGTAACTAGATAGATAAAATCATCAGGAGTCATCAAGACCCAGAGGAATACACAAATAGGCAGATCTCTGGTTTTATTCATTGCAGTTGGCTTAACATTTGTGGAACTAATGTTGCATGAACCCAACCAGCATGACTAGAAATAAATTTTCATTGATTTTTAATACAGTGCTTGTTACTGGAAATTTATCCTCTGATAATTCTGTCAGCCTTGTTAAGACAAATTCATTTACATTCTTTTCACATACTGTTCCAAAGTCCGATATGGGTTTCTTGCTTCTTTAGAGGTGGCAGCAGGAGTAGGAAGAGAAGTATGGCCCTAACTCAAAAGTATTCACAGGAAGCTGAGCATCTCTATCATCTTTCTTTCTCTCTTTCTTCAGATCTCTCCTTTTAGAGCCACACTCTGTCAGTTATTTTGCATGCCAAAATAGTAGTGAAGTATCAGGCTGTGTTCAGAATGAAGTAAGTTTTTCTTAGGAGTGCTCACTGATGTTTTCCTGTGGAAACAAATAACAGCAGAAACTTTTGCAATCTAGTTCAGAACTGCAATGTCTGAGTAAAGCAGTAGAATCCATAGAGTGACAGGTCTGGTGGGGTTTTTGCTGAGGTTATTAAAGTGCTGCAGGAACAGAAGCCTGGCTTTTCTCGTAAATACTGCACCCATCTAAATCATAAAGATATGGGAGGCCTCACACATATGCAATTCTGTCTGTGACAGGCACATAGCTATTGTATCCATGGGCAGATAGCTATAAACATGCATGTAGCTTTTTTTAATAATGCTAACTTTTCCTGAGTAGTTCGTAGTAATTATCAGTTTTTATCAGTAAGGAATGTCAGTCACTCCCTCCCCTTACATGTTCTGAAGAAACTAGAGGGCTTTATGATTTGTGTTAGGGACACAGAAATCTGAAGACAGCAAAGGAGAGGGCAAATAAATATATACACAGACATAGAAAAAACCTTCAGACATCACAGAGAGGAAAAAAATCTAAGCAATAGTCCTGGCAAACAGCTAAATTGTAGGATCTTAAGGAGTATTTTGAACATCAGGTGTATTGCCGTATTTCACTGAAAAACAGAATGGTTGAGGTTGGAACCTTTTAAGGTTTTCTCTTTTAAGTTTTTCTCTTTTTTCTCTTTTAAGTTTTTAACTCTTTTAAGATTTTCTCATCCAGTCCTCCCCTTTTCAAGCAGGGTAAGTCAGAGCAGTTAATATTTGGTTAGTCTTGGTTACTGTCCAGGTAATTTTGGGGTTACCAGTCTGTATGCTATAGTGGCTCATTTAGCCATCCACATTATCCCAGTCTGTAGTGAGTGCTGTAGTGCTCAATAAGGATATTGCTCAGAGTTTGTTTGCTTTCATGCAACAAGTGTCCTTTGCCTCTTGACAAAAAAAAAGCAATAAAAAATATAGGTGTTATTTGCACAGGAGAACTAGCATTGGCTTTTAGAAGCCAGGTAATAGTCATAAGTTCTCACAGATGCAGGAGAGATAAGAAAGTTAAAGTTGAAACATTTTTTTCATGGAGAAGGAGGAGAGGGAGGTCAAAAACTGTCAGATAAGTGGCATGTCCCTCAAGTGAAAGCAACTTGCCATTACAGTTTAATAGTACCTTTGCTTCCCCATTATCTGCAGAATGAAAAGGAGTAAAAGATCGAACAGAACACTTTGCTCTGATTCTCATCCCAGTCCTCTGCTGAAGCAGCTGAGTTATCCACACTGACTACAATAAATGGTTAAA
Organism: Myiopsitta monachus; assembly: GCA_017639245.1. Taxonomy (NCBI): domain Eukaryota; kingdom Metazoa; phylum Chordata; class Aves; order Psittaciformes; family Psittacidae; genus Myiopsitta; species Myiopsitta monachus. Next base: position 37,464,404 of record CM029919.1, on the reverse strand, counting down.
AAATTTCCAGTAGCTTTTGAAATCAACATTTGAAATGATAAATAGGCTTTCCCCTTGAACAGCTGTGGAACTTTCTGCTGCTGATGTTCTCCAGAACATACTTTCCCATGAGTGATGACATTTTGGAAGCTGCAGAAGATGTGTGGGCACTCCTGGCCCCCCTTATTGCTACCTCAAACTGAGTATAACAGAAAAACTTAATCTTTCATAATGGATCTGGAAAACTATACCTTCCTGTTCAAGTTTATACTCCACTCTCGACCCTCTTTAGGATTCTTCTCACCAGCTATATTCAAGAGAGTACTTCTTTTCAGGTAGATGACATAGAACTATTTCCTTCACAATTCAAAGGAAAATAGTTTTACTTGCCTTCTTCCTGATTTCCAAAAAAAAAATAAAAATAGACTTGTGTGGGTTCACAGAGACTTCTACAAGTACGTGGTTGCTATAGTACTTTCCCCAGATCATTTACATTGCCTAGCTTGATCTATCACTATCAGCTTATAAAAACCTTCTGTTAATCTGTGCATATAAAAGACAGGAAATTTAATTGTGTTATGTAAAAGACAATTGCTGTCAGTTTTCAGTATTTCTGTTTACTACCTGAAGGTGGCACGACTTCTTACAGATTACTTAGATTATTTGTTGGTTTTGGAGACAAACCCAACATGAAGCTAGGCTCAGTTTAAAGACCATCAAAATGATTGCATTAGAATGCTTGTTAACAAGCCACATCCACTGGAAGGCATATGGGTGGAGAGTCCCAGGTGCTGAAATTTCTAGAGCATCCACATTGATACTAGCATCAAGATTAGCCAATCATGTTGAGAAAACAACTGCGCGAGCTCCATTCAGATGATCTCACAGCACCCCACTGCTCTTGAGACCCATCTGTCCAGAAGTGTTAGGAGAAAAAAAGATGTCTCCTATTCAGCATCAACAATGACTCTTCATATTTCTGCACACATCTGTCTTAAAGCCCCCGTCCCTCCTGGTGGTTCAGAGCCAATCATCTGGCCTTGCTGGGAACTCGGAGACTGTCCTAAGCTGTAAATTCCCATGACCGGAGCATGAGGGTGTCTAAGGTCTACACCAGGTCCCTTGTACATGCTGCTAGAGTGTGTATTCTGGGCTCCCATGTGGAGAGTGTATCTCAGTATGCAACTAACTAAAAAGTTACTGCTTCTGTAAGAATTAAATTATTATTATGGTTAAAACAGCCAGTAGTAATTTATATTTGTATGATCAAGCCAGTTTTGATAGCTGTTCCCACCATGAAAATAGTTATGCTTTTGTTTAAACAGAAGAGGAGCCCAGAATGGAAAACCTGGCATAGGATAGACTGAACTCCTGCAAGGGTTTTAATTTTCACATACTCCTAAACTCATGGACCCTAATGAGCTTAACATTTTCACCAATTGCACAATTTGGAAGTTTCAACAGTGAATCCTTCTTGGACAGAAAAAAAATGTTCTCACAAAAAACTGAACAGATGTTACTATCGGTGCTTCCAACGCCTACTGACAGAAAACATCTGTGTTCAACTTCCTGAATTAAGGATCTTGAGAACACTCCCACACACCACTGAAAGCCATTTGAAAGCAGTTGGGCTGGCAGATCAGCTTTTGCGTCTATAACTGAATGTTCTAAAGCAAGCAGGTGCTAGTTGTTGTCTCACCACGAGGAGCCTGGCTGGCCAAGCAGCAAGCTTACAGCTATCCAAGCCACTGTGTTATGCAAGTTTTTAGCATTTTGTGTGAACTGGGATTTTTTAAAAGACACAAAAAGCAGTTGATCTTAATAGCATGTGGGTAATAAAATGAATGGAATGAATGGAAAGAATGAAAAAAGAAGATCTTTGGTGTAGATACTAGCAGATTAGGAGGATTGCACTGCATTGTATGGTGCCCTGGGAAGTGTCTGGCTCTTTTAATCCTGTCAAAACCCATGCTGAACGAACAGAATTTTCTTCTGTTCTGAAAACATGCTCGTTGTGCTAAAAACATGTGAGGCATTCACCGTCCCTCAAAATGCTCAGTCAAACATTTAATAGGTACCATCTCCAATGTCTGCCCTTTTACATGAACATAATACAGCAGCTGTCACTGGGTAACTGGGAGTTTTCTGCTTCCTCCTGCTCCACACCCATCATCTTGATATTTGTCTTTTGTAAGAGCAAATTTGGCAAGATGATTTTCCTCTCTGGTGAATTTTTCGTTGGCAATCAAAGTAACCTTCTCCAATTAATGAAATAGTAATGAACGTTTTGCAAGGATAAATCAATGTCATTTTAGTGCTCTGTGAAACATCATTAGCTCATGAGCTCAACTTCAAGTTGTTTCAAAGTAGCATCTCTAAGTTATTCCAGTTAACTCTTTCTTAAAGACACTATTTAGTTGGAAGTCAGAGGGACAGTATTTACATATCAATAAAAGTAGTTTTTTTTCTGGGTTTGTAGTTATCTTAGGTTGGTACTGGCAGTTTAACCAACATACAGTGAGTAGCTCTGTTAATCGCACTTCCGCTCGTGCTAACCCGAAGCATCTGTCTAGGTTGCACAGTATCTGGTCAGCTGCAGCTCTGCTAGCTCTGCAGGTTTCTGAGATCTGAAGATTTCCCTGTGATCCTCTTACAGCTCACCAGAGCCCCATATCAGAATTTTAGCAGTGCCCAATGTAGGTAGAAATTTTGTTATCTCCTGAGTAAAATTACAGAAACTTAGCTAAGAAGCTATACAGAAGTGCCAGTATTCATGTGGCTCCTAGCACATTTATCTAAGTAGCCAAAAAGGAAGAAAGGTACAGTCCAGATGATATATTTGTAATAAATGCATATACTTTCGAGCACACACCATTATCAGCCGATCACTTTTTTTACGCTGAAATATTTCTAACTTCCTAGAAAATTCTATTATTTTGCACCACCAGTAGCAACTGTTCTGTCATATACTGCCTGCCAAGTTTGGTAAATGTGTAGCGTTTATATCCAGCTCCTTTTTCATGCAGAATAGTTTTCATGCTCAAGTTTATTTCAGTATTAATTCTAACTGATAAATCCACAATTCCAGGACTTGATATTTTGGGGTATTGTTTAGAAAGCAACGACATGGAAATCAGCATTTGAGTGAGGGACTTAAGCTCCTTTTGTAGGCAGTTAAGAAAAATGGGAACATTCAGGGTGCATTTGTTTGAATATCCGGTTTAAATACGTGCATTAGGATATATCATACCATAACATACTACCATCATAGTGTAGTGAATGACTACACTACATACAGATTAAAAAATCCTTTTAAAATGCTTGCTGCCTTTCAAGTCATTATAAGTCCATAATTCAGTAGAGCATGCTCACTAGACAGATATATTTGCTAATTATATGTGTTATAGAATCATAGAGGAATTTGGGTTGGAAGGGACCTTCAAAGGTCATCTAGGCCAACCACCCTGCAATGAGCAGGCACATCTGCAACTAACTTCAATTAACCTGATCAGGTTAATTGCTTAAGTCTGATCCCAGATTTCTCAATTTGTGCAGCCGTACTTCAGCAGAGATGCTGCTTTGGACTTTCAGAGTTACTCCCTTACTGAGTCTTCCAACAAAACCACCCTTCCCTTCTGCCCAGCACTTCTTTCCCACATCTTCTCTTTCCTCTTCTCTCCTCTGTGCCATAACCTCTTGAAGACTTAGCATGGAAATCCTTGTGAGGTTTTGTCTGGACTTGCCCATTCGAATGTTTTTCTTTGAGAGACCATTGCCATGGTCCTGGTATCATTCTTTCTACAGCAGCTCTGCAAAGCACAGAAAGCACTTATGACGTATAATCCTATGTGTTTTGTGACATGAAGAATCTTTTAACTGGTTCTCGAGTGTTTGGCCTACATTTCAGTGTATATTTTCTTTTGCGCATGTTTTATCTTCTTGGGTGACACAGCAGCTTTCTGGAAGATCACAAATTAGATCAAACCGTGGGAACAGAAAACAGTACAAACTTATTTCATTTACTGACTACAGAAAAGGGCTGCGGCTTCTGGTAAAGAGAACCCTCTCATAGTTCTTTTTTCATGAAGATTTAATGTTTATTCTTTCCTTAATTAAAAAAAAAAAAAAAAAAGGCAAACCCAAAACTTCTGCAGGCTGAATCACTGCTCTGGAATTAATGTTAATGTCATTTGGTCGCCACTGTCCTGAGAGAAAATGTCGCATGTCCAGACAATGCAGTTGAAAGAGCAGCAAATTGTTACCATGCCGCTAGGCTGGACTAGCCTCAATTTTTAGTTATTTTTAACTTAACATGAATTTTATAATTTTTTGTTTACTTTTTGGTACAAATAAAAGCTTTTTAACAAATAAGAAGGAAAATCTTTTCTGAAAAAATCAGCTGGATATGAAACTCAGCTAAATAACCTCTGAAGCAGCAAAAGAAAAATTAAAAATAGAGATAACCATTAGCTATGTACTTTTTTTTTTTTTGTAAGACTGATGACTCTTTCAGTGCTACTCTGTCAAGAATTGGCTATCACATAGTTTAAGGCGTATGAGAAAGGTTTGCTTCATTGGCTTTTCAATATTCATGTTAGATCACAGGAGTCCATCCCTTCCTAACTCTGGCAACCATGTGGTAGTAGAAGCTGATGCCAGCCCTACAGTAAAATACAGATTCAGAACATAAATTTGAGAGGCGGCAGGCCTGTGACATTAAATGTAAATTTAGCAATCCACTGAAGAAATAAAATAATAAGTTTTTCTCATTCCTCTTAGAAGACCAAGTCCTTCCTACTATATGAAATAAAGGGCGAACAATGAGTCAGGCACTTCAGGAAGCCATGCTGCTTGGTTGCATGATGAATTTCATCCCATTTCATTTGCACCTTCCCAGCTATCTCACTGCCAGGCATTTGCTTTTGTTGCTGTCGCCCTCACACAAAGATAATATTGACCATACCTGTACTCCTTATCAGATTTCCTGAAGTTATAACATGGTCTGAAATTATGCACCTGTGGTGGCAGGGGCTGCATGCAGCAGCAGTGGCTGGTGCCATCTAGTGAAGAGCTTCTGAATGCTAGCTGCAAGTTGAGATTGATATCTGTCTTTTAGCAAATAGTCATTGTTACAGTCCTGAAGACACAAATATAAAGTGACGTGCTAATATGTTTAACAACCAAGCCTGCACAAACTTCAGGATTTTTTCTCCCATATAGTCTTTCTTTCCAGTGGTTAGCATTAGCTATGTAATACCCTTTGTATTTATATTTGTCAGTAGGCCCAGTAGTATCCTGGGGTTCATTGGGAGGACTGTGACCAGCAGGTCGAGGGAGGTGATCCTCCCCTCTACTCAACCCTGGTGAGGCCACATCTAGAGTGCTGGGCTCCTCAGTACAAGAAAGACAAGAAGCTACTGGAGAGTGTCCAGTGGAGGCCACAAGGATGATCAGGGGTCTGGAGCATCTCTCTTATGAGGAGAGAATGCAAGATCTGGGCCTGTTTAGTCTAGAGAAGAGAAGACTGAGAGTGGGTCTCATTCATGGATATAAAGATCTCAAAAGCGAGTCCCAGGAGGATGGTGCCAAACTCTTTTCAATGGCGCCCAGTGAGAGGACAGGGAGCAGTGGCCATAAACTAAAACACGAGAAGTTTCACCTCAACACGAGGAAGAACTTCGTTACGTTGAGGGTGGCAGAGCCCTGGAACAGGCTGCCCAGGAGGTTGTGGAGTCTCCCTCCCTAGGGACATTCAAAACCTGCCTGGACACGTTCCTATGTAATCTGCTCTAGGTGGTCCTTGCCTTGACAATGGAGGTTGGACTAGATGATCTCCAGAGATCACTTCCAACCCTACTGATTCTGTGATTTTCTACCATTCCGTGGATTGTTTTGACCTATTTTTTAAAGGTGGAATTGCAAAAAAGTTTTATCTTAGTAAAACAAAACTCTGAGCTGCTGGGGTGGATGGAACCATTCAAACTACATTATCAATGTACAGCATAATGATATATGGTGTGGAAATGTACCAGTGTCTTCTGCATCATGGAAGATGTGCTCATCAGTGACTGATGTTGTACCCAGTGAAGCTTTAAAAGCAAAGTGTTTTAAACTTGGTTTATTCCAGTAACCCCCGGGAAGTGTGGGTAGGCAAAAATTTTATCTTAGTAGAGCTGGAAGGAAAGGAAGACTGCGCATGTATCCTTGCCATGGAGAGGGTCCCATAGGATCTTAAATGTGATTTGAGATTGGTTCTGTAAATAGCCAGAGGCTGATGTGCAGTGAGCCTCTGGAAATCTGTCCATACTGGGCAGTTTCGGACTGCCAGGAGCAGTCACTGTCTTGACCTAGTTGAGCTATGGCAGCATGATGCTCCATGTGCTCTGCTTTTCTCTGCCTCTCAGCCCAAAGCTGTGCAACCCCATAGCTGAGTGCATACATTGCATGGAGCTGAAACCCCAAATCTTTCCCTTACATATTCCTCTCTAATGTGTTCAATCCATTAACTCCTGGATTTATGCTCCAGGAGAAATGCTGGGTGATATCCTCATACCAGTCTGACCCAGTGGGCCACAACAGGGTTCTTGAGGTTGTTGCTTGTAGTTTATGGTTTTGGGGGTGGTGAGAGCATTTAAGGTCATACATTTTTTAGTTGGGTTCAGTGATAGTTTTCCTGTGCCTACCTCCATGGAAGACGCCTTAGAGAACAACAAATTCCCTACATTTACACCCTATTCTCCACATTTTGCTGGCATTACTTTTAGAGCTTTCCCTGTGTCTTTCCTGCGTGCCTGTGGGGATGCCTTTTCCTGGGTTAGCACTTTTAATCAGCTCAGAAGTTGTTCATTTTCCTTATAACTGATTTTATTCCCTGCTGAGTTGCTCTCTGTTCCATTTGCTGGTCTCCCTGTAGTGGGACTGCATTGAGGTCCTTGCTGTCACGTACTTTCCCCATCTGTTCTTGCAGGGACCATTCCTGGCTGAGCCATCTTACAAAAAGTCCCAGTTCCCACTTGTCTGTCACGGTCAGATCACCCTTCCCAGAGGAAGTGAACTTGTCCTTTTACCAATGACCTTTTAAAAATGTCAGGGAATTGACCTCCTTTCTTCTTGTCCACTATTAAATAAATGATGGCCTACAAGGATCGCTTTCGTGTGGGGAATACTGAATCATCACATTCCATATACCAGAAGCAGTTGCAAAAGAGAAGTCTGTAATGAAATGTGGAGAAATGGGCTCAATGACTGTGAAGCTTTCCAGTAATTAATTCTGATCCTGTCTCCTCTTTATTGCAAATTAACAGTTTTCTCCTTTCTTCATATCTGTACACTGGTAGGTGGATTTCTCAGCAATTTGTGATTATGCGCTTGTATTTTAAAACTTTTGGAGCCAGTACTGCCCCTTATTGTACCTTTATTTGTATAGCTCCTCAAACAACTGGTTGATCTCAAAATTAGCGCAACCTTCTCTACCAGTTTTGTTGTAAACTTAGCAGTAAATTAGACGGAAGAAACTGTTGCAACATGATGTCTCTTTCATTTGACTGATCCTAAAAGAACTGGAAAAATAACAGGCTGCAAAGCATGAACATTCAGTACAGATTTAAAAGGCTGTTCAGGATCTGCTGAAGTCCACTGGGACTTAATTGCAAAATACAGTTATTAAATTCAATCACAACCTTGACAGCATGTTCGTTCATGCACGTCACTGGACAAGTGACAATGTATGTACAGCATTGCAAACATTTTCTGGGAAGGTTTCCACACAGCTTCCTAAATTTCCAACCTTTGCTCCTGTCTGTAAGTAGCTTTTGCACATGGCTGGGCCAGCCACATGAATTGTGTGAGACCTCTTCCAGTCAGCTGAAGTCACAGGAAGAGCAAAGCAGGGACTGCCTATTTAGGAATGCATCCTGGCATTGAGATCTTTGTGATTCATCTGAACAGTTATGGAAGTTTTCTTGGAACAAAGGAAAGACTTCTTAGTATTCAAGATACTCCATCAGCCCACTTTTTCCTTTCCTTTTCACATGCTCCCTCATTGATGCTGGCCATAGTGCCATAGCTGCCATGCAACTGCCATGCATGCTTTGATAAGCCTCTTAGCACTGGCCTGTAAATGCAGTGGTGGGTGACATGAGGTAATCATTCCTTGATCTGGATTCAGGAAAAGTTCCAGTTCACCTCAGCAAAATGGGAAGCCTTGTGGCAGACAGCACCTTTCTCTCACCTTTCTAAGAGCATTGATTTATCATTTAAGGAAGGGAGCACAAGAGAAAGGTCTTTGTGAGTTGTCTAAAATATGACAGATAAGGATAGCATGTTTCCCTAGGCTTGCCTTTTGGGGGCTTTTATTGGGGTTTTGGTGGGTTTTTTGACCTGCAAGTTTAAACCAGACACAATTTCACAGGTTTGGAGAATTTGCTAGGACTTCTGACCCTCCAGAAGCAGAGCAGAGCAGTACTATGTTTCAAAAGAGGGGATTTCGGGACTCTAATAGAATCATAGAATCATAGAATAGTTAGGGTTGGAAAGGACCTTAAGATCATCTAGTTCCAACCCCCCTGCCATGGGCAGGGACACCTCACAGTAAACCTTGTTGCCCAAGGTTCTTTCCAATCTGGCCTTGAATACTGCCAGCAATGGAGCATTCACAATTTCCCTGTTCAACCTATTCCAGTGCCTCACCACCCTCACAGTAAAGAAATTCTTCCTTATATCTAATCTAAACTTCCCCTGTTTAAGTTTGAACCCATTACCCCTTGTCCTACCACTATAGTCTTCAATGAAGAGTCTCTCCCCAGCATCCTTGATAGTTGATAATAAATGATAATAATTGAGTCGTGCTTTACTTGACTAAGCCTTTCAAACTGATTGTCTTTGCTTAAATCTCCTCAATGACCTTTGCAAAAGAGGGAATGTTCTTAGGTCATTTACGAATGAAAAAGGGACATACTTGTTCAACAAAACACCTAACATGAAGAAAGCAGAGTAAAAGCTGGCAAGTCCGAGTTAACCAAGGTTAACAAAGTTAATTCAGTTAACAGTTGTTAACTGAAGCCAAATTACTAATGGGCTGAAGAATTACACAAACATTGTCATGATATTAAGTACTTCCCCTGAAAGCTCTGACTTTAGTCTCGTGCTAAACCGGTCAAAGAAGAATCAATGCTCTTGTCTTTATTGCAAGTAATATTAAATAACTCCTATTTTTCGAAAAACAAATGACCAGATAATTACCAGGAAAGCATGGGGAATGGGCTGCTGGTGTTGCTTAACTCTCTTCATGTTTTCCATTACTTATTGACTTCTTTCTCCACACCAGATAAGAAAATAGAAATGGGAGAGTGTTATTTGGTGTAGGAATTGGAGAGGTAACCATGTTCTGTGTAATGCCATCTTTGAAGTATTACAACTCTTCATGGCCCCTGCAGAAAGCCATCCATAGATTCGACAGTTCTGAACATAACCAGCATTTTATCAGAAGTTACAATTAAATGTTTTACACACTTTCTGCCTGCAGCCTGCTGCCCACGAAAGGGATGCAGATGGGCACTAAACAGGTGGATGAGTAGCTTTTGGAATTTATTTGGTTTCTTTTGGTTTTCAGGCACTCCAAAAATGAAGCAGCATTTCAGGGCACAGAATCCAGGTTTTCCCCTCCTGGTGGGAATAGTGACACATTTGTTTTCAGAACCTCTCAAATTGAAACTGGAGCCAACTTAAATCTCTACAGTTGGACTTGAATAATATTTCTGTGTTCTTTGCAGGTGTATGAGATACATTTTTATCCCTTTTAAAGGTTCCTTTCTACATTTAGGTGTATGGGGAAGAACAAGCCAGCTTAAGTATTTAATTAAGTTTTAAGGCTTTATAATAAGAAGGAAATATTTTATTTTGATGTTTGCGTAAGAATTGATACTGCTTTACAAAAAACAATAACACAGAATGTGAATTTTTAAAAATTGATGAAATATCTATTATTTCCCTAAAAAAGCAGTTTCATGGTGTATGCACTTATGTACTTTCTCTTAATTCCTTTATACTTAAATTTTGAGCCATAGTAAGAAAAGTTGAGAAAACATGATGTCAGAAAAGACTTCTTTGTGATGTAAGATCTTCCTGATCTTGGAGCTCGCACTGATGATTATTGGCTCAGATTTAAATCATCATTCTAGTGCTTCTAATCAGCATATTTCCATTTGAGTCAGGTAACTAAGAAAAGTATGTCTGCTGTGAATCTGTTTAGACTAGGATCTGCACCTTCATATGATTACTTTCAAGAGATTCACTGATTTTTTAAAACCCGAAAACTACTGATGTGGAGAAAGATACATCTGTAACATCCAGCTATGGCTGACACAAGGAAATGAGCATATACCAGATGCATGTACCTCCTGCCAACACAAATCGTATTATATTTTATATGTATTAATATAACCTTTGTTACTTCTCAGTTTGTTAGCTTGGAAAGGCATTGGCCTCCTAGTGCCTGAGAATCCACATGAGCAGGAATGCTATACAAATTTGGGCTTGGCTGTATGCAAAGATTCACTTTCATGCTGACAGCTCAAACACTTAAATAATCCCTGTTGTCCTTGGCAATGCTCCTAAACAATCAGTTTTGCCAAAATAATTATAACAATATAGGTAAAGATCCATAATGGAAGAGGTCCATCCTGGTGGCTTGTCCCAAGAACTCTATATAATTCATTCTTCATACTCAGGCTCATTCCTAGTTTTCTTCCAAGGAAAAAAAAAAACAAATTGCACTGAGTTTTGTACTTTGGCTACATCAGGTTCTCAATATGGACTCACTTGATGTTGTACAATAAGATTTAAAATACAAAAACCTCCTCCAACTGTTGTGACAGCCGTTTTCCACAAAAGCAGTGTGGCAAATGGATTTGTTTCTAAAACCAGAAGTAAGCTGTGTTTCAGTCATACTATTTGTTTTTCGTGTTGCGGTATCAAGACAACTGTAGCACAGATGAATGTTAATTATAGATTGTTGACAATTGTTTTGAAAGTGTGTCTCAAGTGGGCCTATCCTTTAGTATGAGAATGTAAAAAATCACCTTATATCAATAAAGCATTTCTCAGTATCTTTCCTACAATTTCCTGAATACAAAGAAATTAGAGTGTCTTCAGATTCATTTCTTCAAGTCCTCACACTGCCCTCCTCCACTTTTCCCACCTCAATGGCATTAAGTGAAGTTGGAGTATTATCCTTCCTGGACAGGGATTGTGTTCATCTTCTCGCTCTTTCTTTGCAGGCATGGGCAAGACTGTAAGTATTTTATACTAAAACAGAGTGTTATTTTTTTTATCAGCTTGTTTGTATAAATATATACCTGTTTGTTCACGTTTTGCTGTAATTCTTGCTTTGTGAGATACTGGTGCTGCTGTAGACTAGCCTGTGAAAAATCTAATTTTAAAAATAGTTTCATTTGAATTGTCTTAATTAGAACTCTGTAAATGGTGCTTTGCTCCATTGAAGCATATTTTTCCAGAAAAGATTGCAGATTACTGTGAGTGTCATTAGTGCATTGTGTAGTGTAGAGCATGCAAAACATATGTGCCTTCAGTAACACTACGTCTGGAACTGCTTTCATATACTTTGGTTCACAAATCTCAGACATATTGTCACAACCCATTACTTAAACCAACACTGTGTTCTTTCAAAATTATTTTTTCCCCAGTTGAGCCTTGTGATGTTGGCAGTCAACAGGGGATTACTTTTAAATAATGTTTGAAGTGGCCTCAAGAGCCGAACCAGCTCTGGAAGGGAGAATGACAAGGGAGCCCTGAATGCAGCTCCTCCACCTATGTGGATGTATGCACATCTAATCATTTTCAGGCTCCGATGATGAATAGAAATGTCATCCCCAAAGAGGCAGACTCCAGTTGTAAGAAATACAGCCACTAAGCAGTTTCACAGTTAAGTATATTTTACTTGCTCAGAGTATTAATTGGTTACGTAGCAGGGCAGTGAGAATCACTCTTGAGAAGCCTTATTCCAAAGAAAACACTTTTTTTTCATAGAGTAGCCATGAATATTCAAGTAGTGAACCTTGATTTGAGTGTGAATTTCCACACGTTGATTTTGTCACGTGCAATGTGGTCACTGTTGCTGGAGTTTCTCTCTGTGGTGTTTCCAGATGACATTCATCAAAGAGTCTGACCTACTGGAACGGAAAGGGATAATGTGTTTATTTTGTCTTCAAGGGATCGACTCCATTGTAGCAGCGATAACTAATCCAGCTTCATGTCTGTCCCTAAATAAATGCTTTTTTATTGTTTTTATCAGGGTCAGCCAGGACTTCTTGGATCTCAGGGGTTCACTGGTCCACCAGGATTGATGGGAATCCCAGGAGTGCAAGGTCCCAAAGGTCACAAGGGTGAAAGAGGACAACCAGGAATAAGTGGACCCAAAGGAGAAATGGTAACTTTTGAATGGCAGATGTTTTAGCTAACAAGCAAAATACTGGGCAGAGCATCATTTTAATTGTGCTGTTTCATTCTAGGGGCAAAGAGGAGTCACTGGATTCCCCGGGGCAGATGGTGTGCCTGTAAGTAGCCATTTACCTCATCTTTAAGAAATCACCAACTGCAAATATTGCAAGCTAGTTTAAAGCCTTTGTACTTTAATTAAAATAGCTGGGCTAAATTCAGCATCAGCCACATACAAGCTTTTAAGCTACAGGCATTTGTTGGACTGGACCTGCAGATAGACAAGAGTACAGGATGTGTGCTTCCTCTCGTTCCCTCAGATAATTAAGGTCAATTTGGTTCGTCCTATGGAGAAGGCCGCTTGCAAAGGGGACAAGAAAGGATGGAAATTTCCTGTGTCCCTGGGGGTTACCCAGCTAAGTATGTTCTTTCTTAGGAAAGTTCTTCACATCTCTTAAGCTTGTGAGCAAAGGACACCAGTGGGTCGTTCCTTAATTCTTTCAGTTGAAAAGCACAAAGAAAGACCAATGATTTTAAGAATACTAACCATTGCTGTTTGTGTTATAGCTCATGTGGCATGCTTGAGATAGTCTTAAAAAACTTCCTGAATACTAAACAGTGTCAAACTTTGAATAAATTGACCAGGTCCATGAAAATGAAGCATTCAAAGAGGAAAGCCGGGTAAAGTTCACAGCACAGTATTTTCCCAGCTTACACTTCTTTACATCTTGTGTCATAAAATAACAAAGAAATCTGAGTCACTGGAATCCCTGGACAGAGTTCCCAGGCTTGGGTTTCCTTTGTAGCGCTCCTTGACACCGGGGCCCCACTCTGCAGCCCACGCATCCACATCCACTCTCCTTTTACCCTTGTTTGTTTCCAGAAGAGTTCCCTATTGAGTTTCAGGGCTTTCTCTCTCACAGTCTTTCTCCTCTCCCTCTTTCTCACTCTCAAAGGAAAAGCAGAGGACTCTCCCATTTTTATTAACGCTCCTGAAGCCAAGGATCTTGTTCATCTCACCATGTCACACTGACTTTTTTCTAAGCATCCTCAAGAGGAGAGTGAATCACTGTGAAGCTCAGTGTTGCTGGACCACTTCTCTTACCTGAGCAAGTTTTCTTTTTCAGCCCTGCCTTCCCGACCTCTGCGTGTTGCATTGTGAGGGATAAATACCTTCAGACAGCACTTGAACCTGTATGGTCACTGTGTCATGTCCTCAAGCTCCCTTACCCTTCCCACTAACTTGCATTCACCAAACTCAACCAGTTTTCTCAGGCCAAGACTAACACTGACCATCAGACAGCAGGTAGATAGATACAGGTACAAGCTGTAATGGCACACTGTTAGGATGCGGGACTAGAGGCCAAGAAAGGATGGTGGCAAGCCTCAGTGTCTTCTGGGGTGAGGAATGCCAGAACTTGGTAGAGCTAGGTAAGGACATGGACAGATTTCCTGTAAGCAAGGGAGCGAAAACAGAGAAAACTCTTATGCTAGATAGAGAGAAAATGTCTTATGTTAGTTTCTGGGTTTTCTCACTTGAGTCCCTTGGAAGAAAGAGCTGATCAGGGGCATACTTGCTTCTCATCAGCCTCAGGGCAAACCAGAAGCAACAGCAATTAGGTGAATATAGGTACAGAGACGAAAATCCAGCTTGAGACAGAAGTAACTTTTCAGAGTCTCAGTGTGGTGGTTCTGCGGTGCCCCTGGCTCCCTTGCTTTGATCCCTGCTGTTTTCTTCCATACTTAAATCCTCATCACAACATTCAAGCGAGCTCCAAAAGCATCTCTGACTGGTTTTTGCAGGCTTGGAAGCTGTTCAAAGTCAGTGAGGAACCTTTCTTCCCACTCTTCCAATGTGCAGCACTAAAATCCTTAAAAATCCCAGTTCTTGGTGGCTCCCTGTACAGCAGCCTCATGTGGCTTAGCTCTCTTGCTTAACAGAGCCTGCATTGAACATAGCTTTCTTACCCTTTCTGAAAGGTCCTTCACTACTCATTTTTTCATGCTGTCTGGGGCATCTGGTTCAAGCTGCAGCTATATTAAAAAAAGGCACTGTCTGTTTCTGTCTTTGAAAATCATAGTTTCCCATGGATCCAAGCCTTGGGCTTAATGTGAGAATGTCTAAATACTGTGTGACTACAGGAAAAGGAAAACTAGAAACAGATGGATAGATAAACACTTTTTTTTTTCCTAAACAGGGCCATCCAGGGCAGCCAGGATCAAGAGGGAAACCAGGTCACGATGGCTGTAACGGGACAGTAGGTGACCCTGGTGACTCGGGAACTCCTGGATTCTCTGGTTTCCCTGGTACCATTGTAAGTAGCTGGCAGTAAGTGAGCACCTGAATGTAAAATCATTGCTGAAGGGAATTTTATTCACATGTGTGTTGGAAGCAAATGGAACATCTCTTAATGGAGCTCCCTTTTGGCCCAGCAGAGCATCCATGCGGGCTTACGATGGATACACTGGGCTATGCTTAGTTACTGAATTGCAGCCAGGCTGGGAGATCTGCCCAGAGCTGTATCTGTCATGTAGGTATTGCAGAGAGATTGCTTCAGGAAAACCTGTACATCTTTATCCAACGGTGGTAAAATAATCTTAAACTGACAACTCCTGATGAAAGTAACCTTTTTCTTCCCTGTCCCATGGCCAAAGTACTGGCTTTCATGGCACGATACACAGGATCATGGTGAGGTGAGCAGGGGCTCCTGGATTTACCAAGGCCCCTGGGGAGCTGCTGCCGCAGCTTTAGCTAGGAAGTGCTACCCTGTAATACCACTCCCAGGTAATGGGTTATTCCTCCCATGGAATCAGAAAGTCTTATGTACTGTGAGGGTTTACACTTTGATTTTAAACCGTCATTTTCCGAAGCAGGGCATAATCTCGGTCTCTAAACAGTGGCGTGTATATATACTCATGAAAACCCCAACAAATATTTTTCATTACTCTTAGCTGTTCATGTGTTAGCATGTATAATATGAAAGCTTACTTTATAATTTTTGTTTTGTCACCTCTAGGGAGTCCAAGGGCCAAAGGGCCAGAAGGGGGAACCCTATATACTGCCACCGGATATTACAAGCAGATACAGGGTATGTCTGTAACTCCTGTGAGTTATTCATGCTCAGTACAGTTTTACAATCAGACAATGGAAAGTGAATTTTTCTTGGACTCTGACAGACATGACCCAAGAGGCACACTTTGATTCTGTGTAGGCTTTGCAAGGCAGCTTCTGCTTTCTCTGGTTACAACAAAGTCTTGTCTGATATCCAGGGGGGAAAAAAGATGTCCTCTCAGTTGTTTGCAAGGAATTCCAGCCTACAGGTGGATTGCAGAGGCGCTGGTGGTATAGTTCAAGTATTGCCTTCTTTATTCGATGACTACCTTTATATCATGCATGGCAAATCACTCTTTTGTCATAATTTTGTCCACAGAATTATTCTATTTACTGTTACCATCCTTTCTGTATAATTTTCATGCTGGAGTTTGGTTGACTTAGGATAAAATACGCTTCAATGTATTATTTAGTTAATTAGTAAACCCAAAGTATTCCTATGGGTCTAATCCTACTGTATCTAATCCTTACAGTTTTTTGTAATCACTTGTAGTTTTTTCTCATATATATAGGCTTGTATAATTTGAAGGTATCAGATAAAGATAACGGGCCATATACGGTGTTAGAGAACAAATTGTGACACATTGATGTACAAAGCTACATCTGAGCTGTACTCAGCACAGAAGGGATCTGCTGATATTGTTTATGTCTATTTTGTGTCATTGATGAATGCCAAAATAGGTTTTTCTGTTGATATATTTGTAAGTTGTCCATGTTTTTTAATTAATTCTTTTGCTTTCAGAAACTCTTTACATCTGCACTTGTTATTAATTAGGAATGATTAAGGAATAATTAAGTAATGATTAAGAATTGCTCAAGTATATTGTGCCCAAGGATGGATACTGACACTTGTATTCATTTCAGAAAGTATTCGGTTCCACAAATTATTCTGTTAACTAAATACAAATTAACCAGATAGCTAGGATGATATTAAAAGTGATTGAAGGTGTCTGGACTGAATACCACATTATTTATGGGTATTGGAAGGTCTTTGCACTAAAACAGTTTTGGGTCCAATTTCCAAAAACATTTCAACATGTACTGCAGTTAAAATATGTGGTCACTGAAAACAGTATGTTCCAAATGCTTTTAGTGACTCAGAGTTGAATGAAAACGATTCGGTAATTCCCATGCAACTCATGAAATATGAACTTGTATTTCAGGTAAGGTTATAGCCCTAATTAAGCCACTGCTTAGACAGGATTTTTCAAAAAAGAATTAAGTGTGGCCTGTTATCCATTTCAGCCTGGAAGTTTAGATCCATAACTTCCCTAGCCAATTTTGTCCCCTCCTATTGTACTGCATGCAACTATATATGAAACTATATATGCTCTACATACAAAGCACAAAATCCATGTGGCCCACATTTGGTTATCTCATCACCTGAATTGAATGCATCTGTGTGTAAGGGTTTGTGTAGCATTGTATGCTATGATTAGTTTTTGGAATGAGAAAAAAAATACTGAGTGAGAAAACTATTTTTTTCATTTATTTTTGTCTGTAGTGTTTATCACATTTTTTACTTCTTTGTTTTTTTAGGGGGATCCTGGGGAGCCAGGGTTCAGTGGTTTTCCAGTAAGTAGTGTTACAGCAAATGTGACAAAGTGTCAACAGGAACTGATACCAGAACATTAGTTGATGGCTGGGCATTTTTTTTATTTAAAGGGACCTCCAGGTACGCTGGGTATTCAAGGACCTCTTGGTCCAAGAGGAGAGCGAGGAAGACCAGTAAGTATGTTTAAAATATGTTCTGGAGAAAATTAAAACCTAACAAAAGAATTATCTCAGCAAGTTCCATCATGTTGGATTGTAACCTAGCAAATGGGTAGGGAAGCAGGCTGAAAGTAGCAAGTAGGTGTCCTTGGATGCAAACCCTTTTAAAAAGTATTGTGAGACACTGCTTCTACAAGAATGAATATTGCAAAAAGAGATATAATTTCTTTCACCCCATATTACCAGAGGCTTTTGATTTATATTGTATTTCTTTAACTTCCTTGAAAGAGTCTTGTTTGTAAAGATTACTCAATGCTACCCACTCTACATCCCACACACACTTAATTATCAAAGATATCAGGACCTAAATATATTATCTTTAGTGATCATAAAGAATATATATTTAGCTTTCCACACTTCCCATAGGAGATTGGATAGATAAATAACGTTCTTCATTAGTATTTAGAATACAATTTTATTTTTAAACTAGCTTTTAGTCATTTTTTCCAAAATCAACATTTACAGCATTAACGTTGACAACTGTTGCTGAATAGTTCTTTGAGAAGATTGTTTTCTCTCCAGATACCATTCTACTTTTCTTATTAACATGGTTAATAATTTTAGGGGTAAGAAGCAGATGTTCAATATGTTTCATTTTCTTTACACTTGCTTTATTTTCCTGTAAGACAACTTTATAGCATTTGCTTTTTTATTTATTTTGACAAAATTCACTTCAGACCTGCACTACATCACTGATATGAGGGGAAGAAAGGGAGCTAATCAGGGCTTTCTACACACAGCCTCCACAGCTGTTGTCAGGCACACCTCCCTCCAAAAAAAATGTATTTCTAGGACTAAATCCACAGCATGCTAAGCCTTTCCAAAGGCTTGTTTTCTGCAGTGACCTGTGCTATCGTCTGAAGTAAGCTGCATCTTGTCTTTCTCCTCTGGTCCTCCTGAAGGAGGACCTCCTCAGTCTTTTACTAACTCTTCCTCTAGAGTGAACCCACAGCATTCATGAGTTTCATACAGGAGCCCAGCCTGCAACGACTCATATTCCCAGTGTGCTGTCTTGGATGTCAGGAGTGCTATAAACCATACATTTTCTGAGCCCCATGATGGCATCCCTCTGGTTGCCATCTTTTGAACACTCTTCCCAAGTAGGTGCACGCCCACCATCTCCAGCTTTTAGCAAAATATCTTCAACTGTATTTACTGTCTCTAAAGCTGTGACTCACCTGTGAGGGGTGCCCAGTAGATGTGTCAGCAGCTCACAGGCTACTTGTCAAACCAAAACTAATTAAAAAAGTAATTTTTTCTGTAATTTTTATTCACCTTCCCTATATCTGACGGAGGTTTTAATGTGTAGAGCAGTTTGGAGCCTGCTAACTACCATAGCTGACTGATACAAGGCAGGTTGTATCTCCAACTAGGGGCTTTCCTCCAGCTTTTCTTGTAAGACTCTGGCAGCTTCTGTTCCTGTTATATTTTCATTTCCCACTATCTTCCTTTGATTTCATTGTGTACAATACCAAATAGGTAATCTGAGATGCATATGTTAGTTCAGCTCCCTTTACAGATGGGTGGCGTACCAGGGCGTCAGTTCAGTGAAGCACAGTGAAGTCCAGTGAAGACATGCTTAAATTTAGGTATCAGCTTTAAATGTTACTAGGTCAGGATCCTAAAGCACAAGTTCTTATTATTTGAAATTAACATGGGGTTTCATTAGGTCTAAACTGTGAGACTGTTATTCTGTTAGGAAAGATCATGATGTGACTTAGGAGGGTATTTTTAAGAAGAGTAAATACAGCTAATATGAAGAGGATAGCACAAAGCTGAGGAATACAGTGCCTTCTAGAATGATATTTATATTTTGGACATAAAATAGCTGATGTTGTGCATGCACAGATTAGAAAGTTTACAAGTAACTTGCTCTCCTCTATTGTGTTTCTCCAGGGACCACCAGGGCCCCCAGGACAACGAGGACCACAAGTAAGTCTGTGTCAGAGTTGTTTATGTTGACTTTGTGTTGCTGAGGTTTATCCAAGACCTACTTGAAAGTGGTAAAATAAAGAACCACAGGCTGCGTTAAAGCTTATGTAGCACAGGACTCTATGTGTTGGCTGCATGCCGCAAGCAGTTAATCGTACACTGGGATTGACTACCCTGAAGAGATTAAGCCACATCTAGAGCCACATTTAATTTGCTAATGTAATCACAGTAGCTTCCCATGAACAGAGAACACTTGCAGTCTTAACAATGTTCAGTTATATCACAGAAGAAAAAAAATATATGAGTTCATTGTTCCAGCCCACTTAGGTATTTTTATTTAACATTCAGTGCTATTAAAAAACTTGCAAAAGAAATACTTGATCTTTTCACAACATTACTCAGTGAATAACTCAAGGTCTGTTTTAAGTAGCACTGGTAGCATGAGATTTTAATTGTTTTCTTTCTGAATGTTTGTTTCTAAAAAATACTTCTAAATCTATAAAAAACCTTGAAAGTAAACCTAGATTATTATTTGACTGCAGTTCAGTGGTGTCCTAAGGACTTGCAAGCCTGAAAAGGCCTTTAAACATGTTTAAATTTGAATTTTACATTAGAAAACTGAGTTGTACATACAGTAAATCTTGATCTACTGTTTTTGCAGGGCAACAGGGGCCTTGGCTTCTATGGAGAAAAAGGTGAACAGGTAAAGGAAAACCAATGAATTAGTATCATTACTAATGGACAGGTTGCTGTTATTTGCTATTTATAAAGGAACCTATTTTAAATACACTCTTACTTTGCAGTTGTATCATGCAATTATAAGACAAAAAAAAGTATAGCTTTGAAAGTGATGATAATCTCCATGAGGAATGTCATAGCTGGACTAACTTCTACATGATCTTGCTGTGCCCTCATTTACACCAACACAGAGGCAACACGTCTGAAATTTATAAAGTATGACCACTTTATATAAAACAGTAATCTTTACCATCATTCTGGAAACATACAAGGCAAGAACAAGTATTGGTATATGTTAATCCCAGCACAAAATAAATTTATCTTGCCATCAATTTATTCAGAGGTTTAGAACCATATACCTAGGAGGGGCAAATCTGCATTGCTCCTTTTGTTGCAGCTCCTTAGACCATGTGCTGATCAACAGCTTGGCTAGGTATTAGAACTGTTAATGAATGTACTCTTACACTTTTCCTGCAGGGCCCTCCTGGTCCTCCAGGTCCACCTGGTCTTCCTACAAGAGAACTGATGGGTGTCCCATCTGACAAACACAAGGTAACTACTGGGTATTTTGCCAAAATACACAAGGAACTAAGCTCTGCAGTACCAAAACTGAAATTCTGTACATTTGTGCTTTAACATATAGTATGTAGAATACTTTAGTATATCAAAAGAGAAATCTACTACTTTCCCATAGCTTGGATCATGAACTATTTATTGAAATAGTGGTGGCTTAAGTAATTCAGAAAGCACTTTTCACAGACTAGAGGTGCCTTAGGCAAACATCATTTTTGTTTAACTATGCCACTAGTGGCCATCACTCACATTTTCTCATTTTACAAGCAGCAATACCTGCTGAGAAATCATCCAATATCTTATTTTTCATAATAGTAGGTGACATTTTCTTGCTTCAAAAGAAGCATATCTTTAGGGAAGCTATCTGAATTATTGTGTTTGTTTATAGCTTATCTATGTGGTGCAGAGATTTGTATACTTACAATTAAGGCTTGTTCATACATATTGGAGAAATCCTCAACAGCAAGATGTACTTCATTCTTATCTGTGGCTTCTTGCTGGGAGCAGAGGTTCTCATACCCTGTGTGTGTATGAGAACCAGACCAGTAGGTTTTTATCTCAAATTTGAAGCTAGAAAGTTAATTTGGCTCATGGGATTTCTGCAGTAAGTAAATTGTTATGATACTTGAAAAAGCTAAAAATGCTTTTGATGGTCTGAAGTCTGCATTAAGTAATGCATATGTTGGAATTTCCATGACTAAGCAGAAATGTCTGCATATGAGCTACTTCTTTAGAGAGCCTTTCTGTTCAGTGGAGATATCAACATAGTAAGCAGACTTCAGGCTGTGATTTGTCTGATCCTAACAGGAACTCTTACTTTTGATGAGACAATTAATAGATAACTGGCAGGTAAAAATGGAAGAATATACATTTATTTATAGACAGTACTCAGGCCCTCACCATCCAGACATCTCATGAATAAGCCCGGGAAGCACCTGAGGTGTTCACTTTTCCTGAAAACTTTCCAGAAAAAACATCCAATATTTTTTTAAAGAGCAACTTTTAAAAATTTCTTATGAAAAAATACATTTCATATGACAAGTGTATGGATAAAGAACCGGACAGGAGTGGTACTTTTTCACTCTTGGTAAACATTTATTACTTTGTGTTTTAGAAAAGTCATTGAAATGTAAATGGGAATGCCTAACATATCTGAATACTTTTTCTTTATTGCTAGGGTGAAAGAGGAGACCCTGGACAAAAAGGGGAAGCTGGAATTCCAGTAAGTCAACAGGAGAAGAAGAAAGACAAATAATGATATTTGAGTTACTACTGGTGCATTCTTCATTGAAATGATGCAATATGAATACGAAGCAGCATAAGCAGAAACACCAGTTCTGATGCTTTGGCAAAGCTGAATATGACATGTAATAGCTCCACAGTGCAATCAGTCATTCTCTTACTGTTTTAACAAAATAAGATTTTCCCTCAAGCACTTTTTAACTTTAGCTATGTTTAAAAATTCCACTGAATATCGTTAAATAAGCATATACAGAAATTTTCTCAATCCTTTTCAGTCTACTCTCTAACACATGCAGACTTTTGGAATCATTGGTCAGTAAGTCTGTTGAGTAAGTGGACAGTAATCCCATGTGTTGCTGTATCGTTTAGATCTGTCAACCAGGCTTGACTGAATGTGGTTTAGTTAACTCATTCAGTTGCAATCTCTAGACTGTCTAAATAGCTTTGCCATTGAATGGTGCCTTTTTACTTCCCAGAGTGGTTTAAAATACAGTCTTTACCAATTAAGGATGCCCTACTGAGCATTTTGCAGAGCTTTATTTTCTCAGATGGTCTGGTCAGCTTCTCTGCAAGGTTGTGGGAGAAGGTCACAGTGTGAGCCCTGATGCCCTCTATGTGCAGTTGCTAGCCAGTTCTTCAGCTGTTGGTCAGATTTTACACATGTAGAATTTTGTCAGCTACTTTAGCAAAACTGTAGATTTTATGCTGATGTAGCACAAGGGAGCATGTGTTTCTTCCTTTTTTTTTTTTTATATAATGGATAGCAGCATGCCTATGTTTGCCAAATAGCTCTCTCAAGCTACAGTTTGGGCATCAGCTGAGTTGCTTGATTAGTTGTATAGCTGAATAATTGCTTTGGCTCTTCTTCTAGAGTTGCAGCCACAGGAAAAATAAAGAGATGATAGGAGGGAAACCCTGTCTTCTCCCTAATGGCCTGCTCCTGCTATTGTAATGAGGCAAGCATGTTGCACTTAATTTTAAGGACAACAGTTCTTTCACATGCAGCTATTATTAGGTCCTCCATGTGCTACAATGATGTTTTGTTCCTGTTTAGCTTCCATAAAACAGTGTTACAATTTTTTTGCGCATAATGAAGAAATACATTAAACTAATTTGTATTGTTTCCTAGGGTGTACTTCTTCATGCCCCTGAAAAAGGTGAAGAAGGGGTAATAGGCTTCCCAGGACAAAGGGTAAGTCACTCATTAAAGGTAAAATTCACCCAGATGAATTTGCAAGTCCAAGCTGAGACTTTGCCTTCAGGAGCAAAACACAGATTAACAAACTATAGAAATTATAGTTCTTCAGCTCACCAGGTTGTGGCCACCTGTGCCTGATATAGGAAAGCAAAAAGGCCATTTTGAAATTGTAGTGGGAGGAGGCCCCTCTGGGACTCACTGGTATGCCTATACCATCTTTGGGAAGCCTTGTGCATTTCTTATACCTAAAGCTGTGCTCACTAGCCAGAGCTACTGTGCTGGTCCTCACAACAGACTCTACTCCACTGTTTCCGTTTTAGGTCTCTTCAGACCATGGCTAACAAACATGAGTTTGATTCTGGTTACTTGTGACCCCAGAAAAAAAATTGTTTAAATACTATTACCTTGTAGCATCAATGGATGCTTTTTGGGGGACAGTGTTTCTAGAATGCTTAAACAGTGTGAAAACAGTACTGAGCACATATTTGAAAAAAATCTCAGCCATTTTTAAAATTTCCATAGTCAATTTACAATGTATTGATTAAGAAATAAAAAGCAAATACCAGATTAGATTTCAGACCTCTTCTGTTTGCAGGATACATGAATATTATTGAAAAAGTATCTGAACTCTGACTGTTAGTGTTAGTTTCAAGCTGTCAGATTTACTTTATCTCTGGAATTCTTCACCATTAGGATGTTAGGATGACACTTTATTATGCTAATTTTATTGTGCCTTCTTAGGGACTGCCTGGCATCAATGGTTTTCCAGGACTTAGTGGAGAAAGAGTGAGTATCTCATACCAGACTGTTGTTTCTAGCACATATGTAGACAATCTGTCTACCAAGTAAACTGTAGAGGACAAACCCTGCCTGTAATTACACCAGCTGTAGTCTAACAACTATCATCTGGATTCATCCATCATTGTAGTTTTGGGTAAGTTATTTTTCTCATCAGTGAGAAAAAACATGGCCCTGTAATTAAAGTTTATTTTAAGAGCACGACATGGAGGTGTCATTTTCATTGTTCCCATTACTGTGACCATGATTTCTGTAATTTTCTTCCTACATGCAGAAACTTACTGGATTGAATAGCGGTTGAGCTTTATGGTTAGACTTAAATATCACAAAAGAAGAGAAAGAAGAAAAATGATAAAAGTACCAGATAAATCTCTGTCTCCATGGAAACACACCCAAATATTTAAAATAGCACTCTGTCAGACAGAAGAGCTCATATTTTCTGTTTGGTCCCAGAAAAAGGCTTCCTCCGTCAGCCTTAGAAATCACTTCCATGAGGTATTCAAATAGCTGTGGTGTATTCCAATGCATGACTTTTCCATGTTTCTCCATCCTTAGTTGTGTAAGGATTTGTCCTGCCACCAAGGCATAACAATTATAACATGAAGCACATGGGGCATGAAAGTACATGAAATATGAAAAATAACAGCTATTTGGTCCAGTCACAAAACCTGTTGGTGTGGAAGGGAATATGCTATCAGTAATACATACATAGAGAGACTGGTGCAAACCCCATTAAAGCCCATTGATTGACCTTAACACAGGTTCATGCTCCAGTAAGAAACGGTCAGTGACTTCCCCTTATTGAGGGTGAATCTTGGCAACATTTCTAGCAGAAGATACATTGGTTTTGATGGAGTATCACTGTATAACGTGTATAAGAGGGGACAGCCTACTCGATGTGCTGTTCACAACCACCTTTTTGTTGCTTTTTGAGTGATTTGATTCTTAAGAAAGAAGGATGGTTAAGTCTGCCTGCACACAGATGAAGCTGCAGTTAATTAGGAAGTTGCTGGTTTCACTTTAAGACCGCCAGCTCCACCTAGTGTAGAGATTTTACACCTGAGTGAAGAGACTCCTTTTTTCGTGATGTTTCGTACAGTTAAATTTCGTGCAGTTTAATTACAGTTTTAATTTAATAATTTTCGTACAGTTTAATTTCGTACAGTTGCCACTATGGAAAGGACTTTGAAGCATGCAGTTTAGTTTGTGGCATAGAACCGTAGAATCATAGAATGGTTGGGGTTGGAAAGGACCTCAAGATCATCTTGCTGTCAGCTGTGGCATTATAATGCCTTAAAACTGCGTAAGTGACTTACAGAGTAACTTCCATTCAAGCTCTGTGAAATTTGGGAGATACTGAATTTTAAATAAACCGGTTTATAATCTAACTAGTACGAATTATACAAATTTATTGGCTTCAGTAAAACTGTGTTAATTGATATCAGGTGATGATCTGGCGACTGTTTTCTTAGAGCTTACCTTTTAAACACTAGCCTTTTTCCAGAGTACATCTGAACATTTTCTGTAGTCAATAAAAGTTGTCAAAGAGCCAAGTCAGGCACATGGAAGAGATCACCTCTTTTGTATCAACATCACAGAAATCTGCACTTTGCTCTATGCACCCCAGCAGCCAAAATAGTCTCTCATGTAGGAGGTACCATGCTTTACTACATGTATTTTAGTCCACGTGCTTTGAATTTCAAGACTTTTAAAAGAATGGAGTGGGCAGGACCTTAAGTATTACAACATTTGCTGAGGTAGGGGTGAAAAATTTTTTTTGAGGTACAGCATGCCCAGGGGTGGGAGAATTGGATGAAGGTGCCCCAGGGCTGGTCCTGAGTTCTTCTTATTCAGCAAAAGAGGCTCCAGCTGCCTGGAAAACAGTAAAAGGGACCTGTCCACTTCAGTGCTGTTTCACTGTTAACTGTTTACATTCCATGTAAAATATGTCCACTCCTAATGATTCAGACCCATTTAGTCTTCTTGCAGCTGGCTGCTGTGTTCTGGCTGCCTGACCCACGTGTCTCAGGGTCAGCTGGCATGGAAGGGATCCCCTTTCTGCTCCCCCATCCTGCAGCCTCCATGGACAGTGTGAATGTAGGTGCTCCTTCCATCTGCACCACTGCCAGGGGTGACAGAGCCTGCGCCACAGCGGGTCCCTCTGGCCTTTGATGGGAGGTAGGCTTGGTCCAAGACGTGGAACATCAAAACAGGAAACTTAATGGTATTACCCAAATTACCAGACCACAGAGAGACAAACTGCTCATCTCTGTTGCATAGTTTTAACACTAACATCAGAGGAAGCAAGTAATTTTATTCCCTCTCTGATAAGGAAAAGTAAATTATTTTTATGTGTATTACAGGGTTTTCCAGGATTTGATGGCCCACCAGGTGGCTATGGTCCTCAGGGAAGCAAGGTACTGCTTTACTTTCATTTGCCGGGAGCAATAAAGCAACTGTCATTTTGCTTTCTTTTCTGTCATGTAATAATACTTGTGTTTGTCATCATTGTAGAACCAGTTATGTGGTTTGTTAACTTGAAATCTCAGAGATTTCTGAAAGGTCATGTCAGTTTGTTTCTTTGGGTTTCCTGGGCATTTTAAAAGGAATTCTCTAGAATAATGTGCTTAGATGTGATACTTCAATTTCTGTTAACAGGGGGAGCCAGGCGACACGGGTCTTCCAGGACCAGATGCCTATCTTCCTTCCCACATCCCAAGGAAAGGTACATCTTCTTTGCTTAGATAGCTTATCTTAGCTGCATTTTACTACGTTATACATAGATCAAAAAAGCATGAAATTCTGAGGATTCAACTCCTTAAGAAACTGGTTTGCTGAACTGTTCCAGAAGGTGTAATTGCCT
The DNA here is from genome assembly GCA_017639245.1 of Myiopsitta monachus. Lineage (NCBI taxonomy): Eukaryota > Metazoa > Chordata > Aves > Psittaciformes > Psittacidae > Myiopsitta > Myiopsitta monachus. The sequence goes on along the minus strand of CM029919.1, from coordinate 37,437,743 downwards.
TCTAAGAGAGTGCTTTGATCACCGTTCTGCAGGCAGGTGGCTTCTTTGTCTCTCCTGCTGAAGCTGGATTGCTGTTCAAAAGGCATCCATGCGTTCCTGTGTCCAGAAAGAAGAAACAAGCAAAAAAGCCTGTGACTGTTGTCCAGTGAAAGGAAGAATGGGAGAGTCTGTCTTCTGTATCCTGTTTCAGAGACTCTGGATAAAGTGCAGCAATGGCAGTACAGCAGAGATCATTCTTATAATCTAATATTTAGAAAGGGGAAAAAAAAGAACAAAGCCAAAAACCAAACCAAACCAAAAATCAACATTAAAAGGAGGTTTGAGGAATAGAAAAGGATTTTTTTCCAACAAATTGATTTTATGACCTTTTCACTAAATCTGTAGCACCCACTGTCAGTTGTCCCACACAGTCATGGCTGGCCAGACTAGAAACACATAGAAGGTGATATCAGTTTGCCAAGACGAAAACTATTCCAGGGAAGGTGGCAGCAAACAACAAAGATGATCGTAGACCATTGTCCCAGCCTTTGTCCTTATACCATTGAGTTTACTGATCTTGTTGAAGAAAGCCAGAGAGCCTAACAGTGAGTGGTTCCCTTTCTCCCAGTGAATGGGAGCAAGAGGCTCAAAATATTGTTCAAAGCAAACGCCCTGCGAGGCTTTTAGGAGCAGGAAGGACTGTGTAGAGAGAGGAGGCTGACACACCACATGTCCTCTAGTGTCACTGACGTTTAATAAGAGCATGATACTTCCTACAGGCAATAGCCAGGCCCAAGCAGATGCTTTATCTACTGGGGAACAGAGGAAAGCCCAAAGCTCACATATCATAGAGAGCTGGTCTTCTGTGCTTCCCAGGAGCAATTTAGCTCTAGCAGCGTAAGAGCTGAGAGATGTTCTTCTTCCTGTCACAGGCCATGTTCGGCGCCCAGATATTTGGGCTTTACAGAAATCTCTCAAATTAATTTCTTTATTCAGCCTAGGCAGCATGAGGTAGCAGGTCTTTGCATTTCTGAGACTACCTTTAAGAAACAATCGCAAACCCTAATATTCTAAAGTCCTTGAATTTCCTAATTTTTACTTTTTAAGAACTGAGTAATTTGCAGTGTAACACAAGTTGGCATTTATGGGTCACAAACATTATCACACTAACATGTGGTTTGTGGAATGGGGATGTCTTTCAGGTGTAAGAGGTGATCCAGGCTTTCCAGGTGTTTCTGGACTACAGGGAGACCCGGGAGAAGAGGGAGATCGTGGGCTGCCTGGTCTTCCTGGATTTTCTGATGGTAATATCCCAGCAACAGATGTTCCAACAGCTTAACTTTATAGCTAGTTTCAACTGATGTATGGTCAGGGATGTGGGAAATTTATGTGTGGACTGTGGATCATGCAGTGCAGAGTGGTAGATAACTAACTGCTGGGACAAAAGAACAGAAGCATTTTCCTCCAGCCTTGATGGAGCTCTGACAAAACAACTGGAGATGATGATGGAAACTTGCTCCAGTAACTCCTGTAGATTTGCTCAAGTGAAAAATGCAGTTACTGTTTTTACTGTATGCTAAATATCTCTGGTTTTCCTTGCATGCTAGATGCAGTTGCATGAACTTTCCCTTCTGCTCCATTACAGCTCCTTGAGCACCATTGTTAAGAAATTGTTTTGAACTTCTTCCCTACTTCTGTTCCAGCGGATGGGGATAAGCCAGGCTTACCTGGAGAAATGGGACCAAAAGGTGAAAAAGGTGAATCAGGATCTCCTGCTTACCAGGCAGGCCCGCCTGGCTTTCCGGGTAAACATGGCACACCAGGACTCCGTGGTCCACCTGGTCCTGTTGGAGCCCCTGGTAAGTGCATAAAGAGAGATGACAAGAACTCACAGCAACATCTGTGCTTATTTTAAAGACAGTGGTTGGCAAGGCAAAGTGAGAAAGTACATGGAGGCAATGAAATTAAATGAAATTAAATTAAATTTAATGTGTGGCAGGAAGGACGGGCAGGGGAGAGCTGTTGTATGCTCTTCAATGAAGGAAATGTTTCCATCGATTTTAGACATTCCTGATGAAATTTGAAAGAAAAGGTCTGTTTTGGGTGGGGGGACAGTTATGAGTGTCAAGGAGTGTCGAAGAGAGAGCTGAATTTCTTCTTTATCCTGGAGAAGAGAAAGCTATGGGGAATCTTACTGCTACTTTCCCCTACCTCTCAGGAGGTCATAGGGAAAATGGAGCCAGATGCTTCACTAAGGAGCACAGCAACAGGGCAAGAAGCAATGGTGACAAGCTGCAACAAAGAAGGTTCTGCTTAGATATTAGGAAAACCTTTTTCACCATGAGAGTGGTCAGACACTGGAACAGGTTGCCCAGAGAGATTGTAGACTCTCCATCTTAGGAGATACTCAGTACTTAGCTGGACATGGTCCTGAGCAACTTGCTGCAACTTTGAGGTTGGTCCTGCTTTGAGCAGAGGCTTGGACCAGGTGACCTCCAGAGGCCACTTGTGACTGAGATTGTGCTGTGAAAAGCACAACACTGCAGTGCAAGAGCAGGAGTAGAGAAAATGATGTGCAAGAGGTGATCCAGTGCAGGCAGCCTGTGGTACTGCAAAGTTAGTTGTGCTGAGAGAGAGAAGCTCAAGGAATTCAAGGTGAGGAAGAGCAAAGAATGGCAAGGATCATCTGCCACTGCAGATGGAATTAGCTAAGGAAGTGTGTGGGAAGCTGTGAGAAGAGGTAGAGAGGCAGAGAGTAGGGGGTAGATAATAACAGGCTGGGTTAGACAGTAAATTCCATTAGGGAGAACAGAAAAGGGCAGATGCAGTGCAGCTCAAAGGAATAGGGAGGAAAGAGATTAAAAGTAAATCTACAGTCAATTAATTGCTATTTTTATTTGATTTAATTTCTAGGTCCTCTCTTCGGATTAAAAGGAGTGGTGGGGACGCCGGGTAGATTTGGCATACAAGGTTTCCCTGGGCCAAGAGGACAAAAAGGACCTAAAGGTAAGTTACAACAGATAACTCAATAAATGTTATATCTATATACCTGATAACAGGTAACAGATGCTGTTGTAAGCAGCATTGTGTAAAGTTTCCGTTGTGTTCAGTCTGAGTTTATAGAGCTATGATGTGCTCATGGACTGATGAATTTGATCTGGGGCTAACACAAGGAAGCATTATGTTAGCTTCTTGTAACAAAAAACAGACCAAAAAAAAAGAGTAAGTATTTCTCTCAAGTATTTCAGAAACTACTCAAGTATTCTCAAGTCTATATATAAAATGGATATAGTTGAACATCCATTTCATGGTGACAGACCATTCTTTCTTCTCTTTCCAATCCTTTCCTTAGGTGAAGAAGGAGATTGCAGTACATGCCTTCTGGATGAGGAAAGGAGAAGGGGCTCTACTGGTCCCCCTGGCCCTCCTGGCTTTCCGGGAACTCCTGGCCAGCCTGGGAAGAAAGGAGAACCTGGTGATCAAGGACCACACGGTATTCCTGGCTACCCTGGAGCAAAAGTGAGACAATTATCTCTTTATTGCATGGTTTTATGTGCCTACTAGAAAACAAACAAAAACAAACAAACAAAAACACCACCAAAAACCAACCCAAAACCACACAAGAAAACACACCAGGCTATTCTCCATGGAAAAATGCTTAAAAGTATGATTTCTTTCTTTCCATGCCACTTCACATTGCTTTCTACAAAATACTGAAAGCAAAAAATTGCTAGGATGGAAGTCAAAATATGCAGTTTTAGGAAAAGCGAAAGATTTCCACGTAATCCAAGGTCCACTTCCCATTTATACGATGCTACTGTACTACTGAGTAAGACCTGACCATCTGGAAGGGTAACAATTCCGGTAGTAACTTATGGTTGTTAATAAGATGCTGTGTCAAACTGATGAAATGCAAGGTTCTTGTTTACAATACATTAAGTCTTCCTAAAACCCAGTACTCAATAACCCCAAGAAAAGAGCTTTGCTTATAATCACTTGCTTGTTACTTACACTGAGAGGTGCTGTGCTGTGTGGTATGCCAATTGCATTGTGGTTCCTTGCAGTCAGAACTGACTTCAGGAAATCACATCTCTCGAGGTTTTAGAGTAAAATTCTTGTGAATCTGACCCAAAACTGATTTTGTTTATGCAAAGATGTCGGAGCAAACGTAATGTTTTCATTTAGTGCTTTAGGCTCTTCTGAACATCGAAAGATGATACTACTTTTCAGCCCCATAATAGTGTTGTGAATCACAGTCTGCTGCCAGCTATGAGGCTGTCCTCTTTTGCAGTGGTAGGCAGGGAGAATTGCAGGTCAATATAACAGTGTTGTTTCCATGGTGCCAAATAGTTGCTTGCAGCATTTTCTTTAATGGTTAACACTGAGTAATTTACTATAGAATCATAGAATCAACCAGGTTGGAAAAAGCCTCTAAGATCATTGGGTCCAACTGCTATGCAGAACTGCCCAGCCCACCACTAAACCATGTCACTGAGGGCAAACTGATCTCTCCTCATGGCTGCCCCTCATGATCTCCACTCAGAGTCACCCCTCATCTCCTCTCAACATCTCCCCTCGTGACTGCCCCTCATGATCTCCACTCACAGGAACCCCTCATCTACCCCCCATAGTGTCCTACTCTATAGCTGCCAACCCTACCTCTCACAGCTATCCTTCATCTCCCCTCAAGATCTCCCCTTATGGCCACCCCTCACTGCCCACGGCCGCCCCACTCTCCTTTCATGATCTCCCCTCAACCCTCAAGGCCATCACTCCTGCACACTCATACCTCCCCCTCACGACTGCCCCTCACAAGCTCCCCTCACACCTGCCAGTCTCGAGCTCCCTTCACAACTGCCCCTCTCAAGCTCCCCTCATGTCTGCCCCTCACAAGCTCCTCTTCACGTCTGCCCCTCATAAGCTCCCCTCGCACCTGCCCCTCTTGGGCTCCACTCACGCCTGCCCTTCACGACTGCCCCTCACAAGCTCCCCTCACAAGCTGCCCTCATGTCTGCCCCTCACAAGCTGCCCTCATGTCTGCCCCTCACAAGCTGCCCTCTTGTCTGCCCCTCACAAGCTGCCCTCATGTCTGCCCCTCACAAGCTCCCTTTCCACCTGCCCCTCCTCACACCTGCTCCTCTGGATCTCCCCTCATGACTGCCCCTCACGATCTCCTCTCACACTTGCTCCTCTGGATCTCCCCTCACACCTACCCCTCAAGGGCTCATCTCATGCATGCCCCTCTCTCCTCACTCCCGCCCCTCCTCTCCCCTCATGATCTTCATTATCCAGTATTCAAAGGGAAGAGGGAGAAGGCAAGTGGAGGAATAATGGTGATACACCATGCATAGTGTGATTAACTTGTTTGTTAAGGCGTCTTGTGAAACTGGATTTGAGTCAGCTAGAGGTTTGGAGAAAGAGTGTCCTAGAACAGAGAAGAGCAAGCACTCGGTGTGGAGCCAAAGTAGTGGTGTTGGTGAGGATCTGTTGGGCTTCTGGCCTGTGTTCTGTTTTGTTTTGTAGGGAGCTTTATCTTGTCAGGGTTGATGTGCAAACATGGATTGCCCTCATGTTGCCGAATGTCTGGAGCTGCAACAAAGTCCACGGACATACGCACTTTGGAGAGGGCCAACTAGTAACTTGCTCAACTTGGATGAGTACACATCAAGTGGAATGGCTTAACTGTGGGCCGCTCAGTCCTTCATTCCACATAGTGAGATAGTAATGTTTTGAGCATTCTCCAATGCAGCTCTGCAGCTGCGGTCATCTGCAGGACTGCAGGTCATGAAAAGCCATAGCTCCCCCAGTGCTGTCCTCATGCAGAAATTCCCCTACCATGCCACAAAGACCTTGGTCCTAGTTAAAGCATATTAATAAACATTCAGGTACATACATGGGATTACTGAAGAAGAAATAATTTACAGAAGCTTTTCTGTTTCTTAAGTTGTTCTGTTTCTTCTTGATTTCATTGCATGTAACACCAGGGTTTTTCGGGTCAAGATGGATTTCCTGGTCCTAAAGGAGAAAAGGGAGATTCTTTATACATAACTACTAAAGGTAGAGTAAAAAACAAAACAACTGATATCACCTGTATTTTGCTACTATGTGTACCTTTCATGAGAGATTGATCTCACAACAGAAGGTCTTCTTTAGGCACCAAAGGAATTCGAGGAGATCCCGGGCTGCCTGGTATCAGAGGTGGAGATGGTTTTCCAGGCAGAGATGGATTAGATGGTTTACCTGGACAGCCTGGCTTTCCGGTGAGCAGCAAACACAGCTGAACCATTTCCACCACACTCAGCTACAAATGCATTTAATTCTGAGGGGTTATGGGCACCAGGCTATCCTTCTGTCACAGATAAGGATGCACAACTAGGCTGTCTTTGCTGGTTATTGATATATTCAAGATCAGGTTTACTCTCAGTGTTTTTAGAACAATCTTTCACTTTTATTTCCATTTTATTTGACCAACTGCGTAGTAGTGTATGACCCATTTAGGCCAGCTTGTTATTTGTGATAAATAGTGGTTCATTACTGACTCATTCTAGCATTGTCTAAGAGAGATTCTATGTGACTGAACTTCAACAGTTTTGTTACAACTGAGTTAAAGAAAAGCAAAATTTACTACAATTTTTTGGTCTCAAAATGTAGGTTCTGTCATCATATATATGCTTGATAGCACCTCACCTAACTAACTGCTCTTATGCATTATTTGAAGATAGGCCATATCATCTAATCTGGACTGCAATGCTCTTTACTACCACTAAAGAGAGTATTTTGTATTACTTTGAGTATTGAAACATTTTCTAGTGATGTTTATTAGATTCAGTAGTGTAGAAATATCACTAAAGGAACAGACAAATTAAAAATCTGCCCCCATTTGGGCACAATTTTATATCAGCTTTTCTCAAGGTCTCAGAAGTAAATGCCACACCAGAACAAATCTAGCAATGCATGTGGTTTCCCCAAAATCCACTTGAGCTTTTCGGAAAGGGCAGTAAGCCTCTCCACAGCAGTGATTCATTCGTATTGCCCAAGTGCCATTCATCGGCCAGTGTTTTTAGGGGAATGCTTCCTCTAAGAGTGCTTCTCTCATGCCTTTTCTGCCATGGGTTTTAAATTAAAATCAAATTATTTGAAAGATATTTTAGTTGCAATGTTGATTTAAAGAGCTGGGATGCAACATCTGTGGAGTTACTGCTTATAAGATGTTATTCAAGAGCGTGGTTCAACTGTTTGAGTTTTATTTGTTTCTCAGCAAAGTCAGGAGTGACGGGATCCATTTGCTTCCCGCAGGGTGATGCTGTCAGAGGTTTCCCTGGCGATCCTGGTTATCCAGGTGAATTAGGCCCAAAGGGCTTTCCAGGAGAAGCAGGCCTGCCAGGTGAAGGATTTCCTGGTCCAAAAGGGTACCGGGGTCCTCCAGGTGACCACGGACAAGATGGAAGCCCAGGACCTCCAGGTCTGCCCGGTCTGCCAGGAGAGCCTGGCCAACTAGGTAAGAGACATCAATTGCAGTGTTTTACATCAGATTCATGGGGGATCATTACTGAACTGTGTGAAGCATCAGTACAGCACACTGTTGAAAAGGTAGCATTTGGTGGGGGGTTATGTGGGCAAAAAGGGATTGCTTATTAGTTGTCCGGAAATATTAAAGAAGGAAATACTTCAAAAGTCCCAGTAGTTTCATGTCAGGTATTGAAATAGTATGAACTAATGCGTTAGTGCCAGCAAGTAACATCTGTCAGGTTTCAAGCAGCTGGTGGCAATGGAGCAATGTCTTGCTATTGGAGTACTCACAGGTGGTTTTCTTTGGTCTTCCCCATCCAACGTAATCTTTTAACTGACCAGAGAAAATCATGTATCCATCCTTCAGAGCTCTTGATAGTATCTCTGCAGCTTCAAGCATAAGAATGCCAAGGGTACATTCGCAAGAGCTCAGGCTCACAGTTTTATTGCTCAACTTTGAAATGCCTGGCACAATATTCAAGCCAAGGCAGGCACCTGCCAACCCTACACAGTGCATGAGACACATAGCCTCCTAAAGACAGTGTTAGGTTTCAGGCCTGGATTGAATTAATACATGGATAGAGAGTTCCGGTATGTTACAGCAAATAGTTTATGTTGTATGTATGCATAATATGTAAGTGAATACATTATCTGATGTTGTAATAGACATTTTGTTTAGAATTGAGAGCATTTTACAATGTTTCTCTTTTAAATAATAACTGCCTTTTACCATTCTTTGCTCATAGACTGTGGGCAGGTCACTGAAGACTTTTCTAGAGGAGATGGAACCGAGCCAATATGGTCAGGTACTGTATGTACAAATTGCTTGATTATATTTTAAAATTTAGGCTTATGCTGCTCATATGGCTTGATTCTTTCTGATGACTGTTTTGGATGTTCTTATTTGTAAAGTATTTGAACTTCAGGTCACAAATAACTATGCACATACTTACACAGCTTTAAAGTAATTTAATTAAATTGAACATATTCTGAAATTATTGCAGTTTTAGCTCTGTAATTCAGAAATTCTTTATTTCATGGCTCCTGAGTGTTTATTGTGACAAAATAATGGTTGCCATGCACTCTCTATAACAACAGTCCCAGAAATCAGATGCCCAAGAAAATTGAAGCAACTTTTTTTTTAAAGAACTTTGAGTGAAGGTTTTCAGTACAACTTGACATATAAAGAAAAAGCCCTTCATTTGTACCAAAAATTCACCTGATTACTTCAGGGATCTACATTGTTCACAAGGAAACAAAGTTTCTCTCTTATTCTGAAAAATAGTCATCCATGATCCATGAGGTTAGACTACCCTTACTATACCAGTCTAACTGGAGCAAGCCACCATAGCTCCTGGGAAACAGGCGGGAAAGCAACTTGAGTGTTCTCTTGAAAATGCCGCCCATGACAAATTTTTTATTTTTTTTTTTTAATGAAGAATAAAATATTTTTTAATATTAGGGGTTTGCCTGTTAATTTCATTCACCTGCTTTAATGACATTGTCTCAGCTGCAGGCACAGCGTTGATGAGTGGCAATGTATGAGCACATACAGTGTGACTAACCAACCCTCTTTGCTTGCAGGCGCAGGCTGTGTGAGGCCACCACAGGGATCCCGAGGCAATCCAGGACTGCCAGGAGCCACAGGTAACATTTTGCCTTCACCTTTCTTTTGCACATGTACTATGTTTTGGGGAAGATCTTTCCAGATCAGTTAAAGTTGAACCTTAGCAGGCAGTGAGTTTTAGAAATTACGAGGGAGGACAGTGTTAACTTAAAGCCAGCAGAGAGGCCTAAGCAGCGTGAAGCCCAGGGGGCTGCACTGTTCCTGAGCTAATTCTGCCTTTGCTAATGAGTGTCAGCCATTAGCAAATGAAGACAGGACAGCCCATTTGCTATCCTCCACTTCAAGTAAATGAGGGTGTACAGAAGGAGTCTACAGGCTTATAGGTAGAAAATATACTGAGGTCTCAGCTGACTGGAATCCCCACACAGAAATTCCTGTCCTTTGGGAGCAGGTTGATAAAAGGTTGCAGTGGAGGGCTGTGGCAGATCCTTCTTAATATTCCTCCTCTTGTGATATGTAGAGTGCCTTCAGCGAGTATGAGCCTGAAATCTTTAGTGCAGCTCAGTGTAATGGGCCAGGTTGTCTGAAGCAATGCAGTTGTACTGTCTGTAGCCATGCACACCTTCCTTGCAGAGCTGGTCTACCCTAGCCCAGAGGGACCATCTGGCAATCCTGGGCCTCCCCAGCACTGAGGGTTCCACACCTCTTTCCAAAAGGAAGAGGAAATGTTGCAGGGGACAGGGTCTGAAAGACTGTGTGAGATGGAATTGAAACACACACAAGGATGCCCATTAATCATAGCTATTGACCTTGAAGAGGGAACCTTCACTGGTAGTTCCTATAAGCTTATGTTCCTATAAGCTTATGTACTCCCAGCCGAAGCAATAAAGCTGGTTTTCAGTAAATCCTTCTCATGACCAGCTGGTAACAGTACTGACAGAAACTATAACTGGATCTTTCAGAGCTTGGTAAATGTAAAATTCTTGATGCAGCTATTCTTGTGCCCTCATGCTTTAGCCAATGTCAGAGATATGGGTTATAAATTTTAATGCCAAGTATTTGGGTTTTTTTTCCAGCATAAGGTTTATTATGGCATGCATGGATTGATGGATCAATTTATCACAGACTAATGGACCTTGAAAGGGAACATTTTATCTCTATTGAAAGATGATGTGTATCTCTAACCTATGTTTCCTTAGTCCTTAACGCCTTCCTTTGTTGTTAGGGTCAATGCTTCTGAAGGTTCTGTATGTTTTTCTTTTTTTTTTTTTTTTTACTTTGATGATTTGTTTATTCTTTCATTAATATGAGCTTGATGGTTTTTATTTCAGTGAATACAGTCAGATTTAACTCCTAGCTGTAAGACTGCTGTAAAACAAGTGGCGCTGTTTTCATGTGGTCTATATTTCGTGCTTTTGTTTAGCTCTTTAACAAATCTCTGTCTGTCTTTGTCAGCTTTTATGTTCCAGTAATTTTAAGATTTGTTTTTCCTCCCTTCCCTCCAAAAACTGGAAAAGGTCCCTTGCTGAGCCCAGGGAAGAACTCTGTTTATAGCCATCTTTCAGCCTGAGTGAGTCCTGAAGCTGGAAACCCAGGAGGATCAGGACACATTTTACTTTTCACAGCTTCTTGTTGCCATATATGTGTCAATCTAGTTTCCTGGGTCATCATTCCTACCCGCGTTCTCTGGATTGACACAAAAGCACCAACACTCCTTTACACTATTTTCATTGTCTCCTTAGAATGATGTGGTTTTATCCACAAGATTACCTGCCTTCTTTTCAGCCAGGATGGAACTCTGCTATAGACAGTCAAGTCTCCCAGTGTACTACGTGCTGATGGCACCCAGTATGTCAAGCGAGGAGTCACCTTTATAGTCTCACACCCTTGTGTCTTTGTATTCCTTTAAAATTCCTGACAACATAGACAGCCCACCCTAACTTACATCCTTGTTATTCAGTAGTCTCAAGACCTACCTAACTGCTGTGGAATAAAATGTTTAAGTTTTCTGTTTCAAATGTACAGCTAAATCGCTTGCAAACTAAACACTGGTCTAAAATAAAAACTTTTTCCTACTACTGTTTTGCATAACATGTTAACAGCAGCTAACATTGCATAATGAGTTGCTGAAATACGCAGTAAGCAGTAGTTGCATTCTCTACCTGCTGCCTTCTTTCTTTAGAATGGCTTTTTAATTAGTGCAACACTGAACAGAATGAATGAAGTCAGTTATTACACGTGGGAAACAGGAGTAAGATGCTATTTCAGTAAGAGACACATTAAAATTTTTCACTGAGATGTGAAAGCCTAGGATTTTTCCTTTTAATTGCCTTCTGAGAAGTTATTGTTCATATAAGGGAGAGAACAATAGTCCTGTATGGCACTGGGAAAATGCTATTCATGCTGCATTGGCTGTTTATGTGCACATTAATTGTGGTCTTTTTAAAGGTTTTCTTCTCCCTTCCACAAATAACAGCTAAAACTGCAAAAATTGTAGTTAAGTAATGTAAATTCAGAAAACTGAAGTGGAAAAAAAGCATCAAAATTCAAGTGATGTTTTCTTTGGTTTCTCAGAGATGGAGAGAAATTTGCTTTCAATGTAATAAAGAAATGAGTTGTAATTCATGGTGATGCTAAGCAACACCACTTAAAATGTTAAAGCATGTTGTTGACCTTCAAGCCTGAGCTGGGAACTTAAAGAGTTTGAGGAGCTCAGGAGGGTAGGGAAACAAAGCATTCCACAGGAATTATTTTCAAAGAAAGAGCTTTACCAAATAATCTTGATCTTGGAATACAATGAATTAATGAGACTCAGGTAATAAAACTATTGCAAAAAAATATATGTAATTTTACAAACTGAAGAATCTTTTGAAATGCTTGCAGGCATTGAGATGTTGAGAAACAGTAATATTTGTCCTTACCCAAATGTCAAATACTACAGTACAAGGAAGTAAGGTCTAATTTTACTTGTCAGGAGGTAACTTGGTATGAACATGAGTTCAGTGCCAGAGAAATATTTTTTCAGGGCACAGCCCTGCTTTTACTACCAAAACTATAGATCTGTACTGTTACAAATATAATAAGTAGAGTAGTTAATTTGTATTCTGTTTCCAGGATGATTAGATCTAACCTTTAGCCTTACATTTCTGTGTTATGGTTATCTAAACCATTCTGCTCTTGTTCTGTGATCAGCTTAGCCAGGAAGGGAAAAATTTGTTCCTCCTACAGCATCTCATCTGTGCCTGTTTCCATTGAACATTCTCCTTTGACATTGCCTTTTGACCTCAAGATAAAAGCCTTAATTTACAAAATATTAAAAGTCTGTGAGCCTAGTCGTTTTCAGCTGGTAGTTTCCATATCGTTAGTCTTTAAGTCAGGTTAATCCATGTTTGTAAGAGCACTCAGCCTAGATTTTTGGCCATGTCTTGGGATCTTGAATACTGCTAAAGAGCTATGGTATAGTCCCATTAAATTAAACGAAGTTTCATCTTTGCATCCAGAAACACATCATGGTGATATTTACCACTACTTTTTCTTATATTACCTGCACATTTCTGGTTTGTTTGTTCAGAACACAATTTCTTACTTTCTTTTATATAAATTAGGTGCAAAAGGTGCAAGAGGATTCCCAGGTGATCCAGGTCCAATGGGATTCCCAGGGCTAAATGGTACACGAGGTGATCCAGGTCGGGAAGGTTTACCAGGTCCTCCAGGTATCTTGAAATAATTTGTCATTCTTTATATACTTTTCACCTCTTCACAACAGTTACTGAAACAGAGAAACTTGGTTCCAGATACATTTTCATTTATCTTCCTTTCCATGCTCAAACAATAAACTATTATACAAAACTGCTACTTTTCAAATCCAAAAGGATTTCCTGCAACTTCTGTAATGATGGAAGTAACACAGACGCCAACCTTTTAAAATCTGCTTTATAGTGTAAAATTGTGAATGTGACAGTAAAAGTCCATGAAATTCACATAGAAATAAATTCAGTAACAAGATATTTCAGATTCCAAATGGAATATACTCAGAACAATGATGCAGAAAGTAGGAAAACACTAGTATTAGTATTTCTATATAACTCCCAATTTCCACATTTGGTCAAATGTTCTTATAAATACTATGTAGTTTAAAAGCATGTATGCAACACTTTGATTCTGCATGTTTCTGCTAAGGACTAGGGGAAATTATAGTAATATAAAAGGTGTTGTGATGGTGCATCTAGGATTTGAACTCCAACATTTATAGTGAACCCTGTGATGCCTACTCCCTGTTTTATTTGTAGGTTTTACTGGACCCAGGGGAGACAGGGGCCCAAACGGTCTACCTGGACTGCAGGGACACCCAGGCCTCACAGGAAAATCTGGTGCTCCGGGAGCCACAGGACTGAAGGGGTTACCTGGCGATGCTTTAGGTGCAGCAGCAGGCTCCCGAGGGGATGTTGGGCTTCCTGGTTTCCCAGGGTTGAAAGGCTTGCCAGGAGATCAAGGAGTACCAGGAGTTAGAGGTAACGCTACTTCAAACAAATAAATGTTTAAGTAAGAGTATGATACAAATGTAGCCAAATTATAGGAATGTGAGAGCAGTAAGAAACTCTCTTAGGATGTGTTGGAGATACTGATGACCCCAGTATCAAATCCCGGTGCCTGATGATCTCCCATCCCTTCACTATCTACCTCAAGTGTTACCAATATGCTGATTACCCCCTTGCCCTGTTGTGGGAGTGAGAAAAGAGTAGAAATTGTGTGACTAGCTCAAAGCAAGGAGGTCTATCACAGGAGCCCGTTTGGGAGACTTTTCTTATGATTTTCATTATAAAGAAAAGAAAGAAGAATGTTATCTTACATAAGTTATTTGAAGTGAAGAGAACTGGTTTCACCTTCAGTAGAGCCACAGAGTGAAATAAAAGATGAAGGCAGCTCTGTGGCGCTTGGCAAATTTGAAAAAAGGCAGAAAACATTACTAGCACCTCTAAAAAGAGGAAGAAACTCAAGGTAAAACATGAATTGAAAGGGAAAGAAAATTGTGTGACTTTGTACCTTCTTTCTAAGCATTTCTGTAGAACTAAGTTTTCAGCAATAACAAAAGTAAGCATGGATAAAAGAAAAAGCATTAGTAGTTTGTCTCTTCTTGATTTATTTTACAGTTCTGAAAGAATGACTCTAAAAGAAAAGCATGTGAATTTTTTGTATGTGATGTGGGTTTTTATTTTTATATGAAGTGCCTAGTGCTTCCGTTATATCATCTATGCCACTTATGCTACTAGCCCCTCAGAGCAAAGAGGTAAAGCCTGTATTCTGTTCTTGAGAAAACTCACCTTATGTGACCTGAGTTGTAAAAGCACACTTAACTATAGTCAAGGCAATGCACCCACACTGATGTAAAACCTGAATAAAGAGAAGCAGATCCACTCAGCCTGGATGTTAAGTGCCATGTATGTACTCTTGAGGTCTTCTATGCTTCTGCTTTTCCAATCTGAATACAAAGCAGGAATCAGCCTTTAAATCTTAAGCACCCGCTTTGCTCTTACCTTGTAGAGGCGTAAATTTTCACCAAGTGCACTAAGTCATGTCAAGGCCTTTTTGCACAAAAATTCGTATGAATCTTGTAACAATGCCTTGTAATGATGTTACTTGAAGATTTCTGAACAGTAACCCAAACCCAGAACCCATCTGCCTTAAATATTCCCATTTCTGCCTATCACATTTTAGAAAAGATACAGAACATTATTTCAGTGGTTCAGTCAGCTCCTTGATTTGATTCTTACAAAGATATATGTGATAAAGAGAGAGATCAGGAACTACATAATTACTAGGGTTAAAAGTGGAAGAGACCTGCCTCATCTATATCCATCCAGTGCCAAATTGTTTCCATTCACCTGAAAGAGCCAGTCAACCTTTCCAATACAAGTATTGAGATCAGTATTGGTAATGTGAATTATTTTAATTTGCTTTTCCTGCTGTCACTGAATTTCGGAGGAAAAACATACCCTGAAAGACTAGTGCATACACAGAAGTGGTGATAATGAGCTCTCTTGATATTTATGCTTTCTAATGCATGATTATGGTATTTTAGGAGCGGAGGGTATCCCAGGTTCACCAGGACCCAAAGGAGAGCCAGGGCCACAAGGTCTCCCTGGTTTGATGGGATTGCCAGGAACTCCAGGAACACGTGGATTGCCAGGGCCACCAGGAAACCCTGGGCCAGATGGTGGGCCTGGTTCTCAAGGACCTATTGGTGAGGAAGTATTGCTGTCCTGTGTCCCTCTTCCTGCCAGTTCTCTGTGGCAGGACAACTGTATGGTTTCCACAGCAGAAAGTTAAGCTTGGGATTGTGGCACATGCCATGCTTTTATTTCCGGCCAGAGAAATGACAGTAATAATGTACACAATGTGACTGCAAATTGTACTGGTATCAGAGGTGGAAAGTAGGGGTGATGATGGTCCTCGCTGGCAGAGATGCTGCTTTTAGTTTTACAGCTACCTACCAAGCCAGGTCAGACCTTGCTGGTGGCAGACTGGGAGAATGGAGCTACCAAACAGGAGTAGTTATGGAAGAAGTGCTTAATTCCTAAAAAGGAGGGAAAGGCCCTATTAGGAGTGGGTACAGGACCAAGCTGGTAGCGAGTGTGATTTGCATTGAGGAGCTGCTTTGACTTTATAATCATGTCTGCAGTTCTTTGCTGAAAAAAGTCCTAATCTTCTCCCCTCAACACAAAGCTGGTAGAACAGCAGTTTTCTCCCCCTTGAGCTATCTTGTATGAAAATCATCATGTATGTCCAAACACTTTTTAATCTCCCTATTTGCATGTTCACATGGCAGGTCCACCTGGTGCTAGGGGAGAAGATGGTGAGCAAGGTTTTCCTGGCCCTGTGGGCATGAAAGGTCTGTCTGGTGACAAAGGTGAAACAGGTTATCCGGGATTACAAGGTGTGCCTGGTGTGACTGGTCCCCCTGGCATAAGCGGAATGGATGGCTTTCCAGGAGACAAAGGTGAGCTCTGCCCAGCTGCTGTGAAAAAAGTAGTGTTGCCTAAACCAATTCTGTGCTGAGATGAACAAGACACCTCTGCTGGGCTGCCTCTGTTTAGAACAGAAGAATTAGGATCACGTGCCTAATATATTCCAAAATCACTGTTATCCCCTGTGTTGTGCTTGGCAAAAATGCTAGCTTCTGACTTGCAGCCCTACTCAGAAGGGAAGTGGCTGTTTTACTTCCCTTTTAAAAATTACACAGTATTTACTCAGTTCTCTGTCCAAAAGTCTTTCTCTTGTCCCAGGCCCTCTGGCTGTCAATGAAATTAAAGAGATTTTACCCAAACTTTTGCTTTGAAGTTTTTTAAAGCTGGCTGTTTTATACTGATCAATGCCAGACATAAGACCTCGATGTTGACCTTTACCAGGATACTAATCTTAACGTATAGAGAAGGTGAGATTCTCACCTGCCAGTCCCAAAAATGCTGTGTATAATGCAAGTTGTCTACATTTCACGGGGATTACAGTATTGAACTCTATGTGAAGCCCAGTCAAAGGTGGGGAAAGGTGGGGGACATGCCTATAAATGCATGTTAAAATTTCACCAGTTGGAAAGATAAGGCATTTTCCCCTAATACAACTCTGGAGTACTGATCAGCTCTCATTTAAGAGGAATTAAGATCTATATGTTAGCATGCCCTGTGTAAAACAGCATCCTCTTGTTTAGGAAAAAGGAGTGTGGGAATTTGTAGTGAGAAAGGGGCAGCCAGTCCTAAACCCATGATTTGTGTCTCTACATGAAGAAGAACAGGCTGACTAAAAATCTTGTATGGAACTAGGTACCTTTCTCTAGCTTACACGTAGGAGAGGGGTTGAACTTTCAGAAGACACTAAGTTCTGGTCATCTCTACAACCTCTCCTCCTGGCCAGTTGAGGCAGTTCAATGTGCCCCTACTCCTCTCTACTTCAGGTACCTGACCCAGAGTTGCAGGTTGACCTAGACATCAAGGCATCCAAAAATAGATACTGATGCACAGTTTTTACACCATTCTAGTCATGTGTTGCTTAGTTTGCAGAAATCTAAGTCAGGTAACAGTTCTCTTCCGTTTCTTTCTTTAAAGGTGCAAGAGGTTCACCTGGCATCGATGGTTTCAAAGGAATGACAGGCCTAAAAGGAAGACCAGGCATCAAGGGAATCAAAGGAGAATTTGGCCCACTGGGGGCTCAGGGCGATAAAGGCTCACAAGGAGCACGTGGTTTTAAAGGTATTTGCTTATGGGTGGTACCAGTGTGTTTGCTTTTCACATCTGGAGAACAATTTTACAAGGACACAAAGACAACGAAGACACATTTTTCACATGGTAAATTTAGCTCAGACATTCCTCCACCTATTTCACACATGGGCCTCTGGCTGAGAGGCCTGAGTTTTAGGCTCAGGGAAAGGTTACTTCTTTGTGAATCTTTACACATTTAAGGTTGGAGACAGACATCTCATTATTCAGCTGAGCTCAGATAGTGGCACCTCTGGACATATGCAGAGCTTAACAGAGGCTTTTCTCAGGAAGAGTAAGGTGTTTGGGGGAAAAAGATTCAGATTTTCTCCAGTTACACTGTAAAGGTACTTAAATACTCAGAAAAACATGCAATTAAGTAGTTAAAATTCAGTAAAGTTTCAGCTGATATCATCATCAGTGAAATGAAAAGTGTAACTGAGTCCTCTTTTCTTTGCATGCTTTACCGCAACATCAAAATGTTCTTTCTAGGGACCCTGAGATAGGTACTTAAGAAAATCTAGTCTACAATTTAAATGTTGCAAAACAATGCTCCCAGTAATTCAGGGGAGATGCAAGCAAAATGCAAGTGTGAAAACAGCCCCTGCAAAGAGAAGTGCAAATATACTTCTTGGTGAAGAAGTATAAGATAGTATGTGATCATAGCAGACAAGTCTGGGTGGCTGGCCTGTCTCTGCAGCCCACAAAGAACTGAGGACAATCATGCAGTCAGTCTCTTTGGGTCCTTTATTCGGAATATTATTTGCTGTTCTCACCAGTAACCTTCAAATCAAGAAAAGGAACAAAATAACTGGTAACAAATCCAAACACTTTATTTTGCCCAAGGCATTTTGACTGAGAGTTTCCCTTTCACTGAACTAACCTACTTTTTTGTGCATTCTCCAGTGTGCTTTTTGGTTTCTTATAAACACATGATACCTGACTGAACTGCTGAGAGATAAATTATCTGTCACAAAGGAGTCTGAGTCCAGCTTCCCAGGACTGCATGTACAAAAGTTTTAACTCAGTTTTCGTGGGGTTTTTAATGCTTGACTGTGCTGCTGCAACATCGTATTGAGACAGGTCAATACAACGTGGATTTTCCTTAGGTTGTGCAAGATTATCTATTAAACCCTTTTTGTTAAATTTACTCTTCTGCTCACTTTTTCCACCACAGTGCCACTGACTAGCTTTTTGTTACATGGTTGGTTTTTTACCCTTTAGGTGACCGTGGGGATCAAGGACCCCCAGGAGAACCCCCAAAGCTCAAGCCCAGCATGATGATGGAAGTTAAAGGTGAAAAAGGAGATGTTGGAGAAAGGGGCACAAAGGGATTCTTTGGCTTAAAAGGTCAGTGGTCACCGCAAAAAACTCCAAGCACATTCAGGATTATTGGTTGGTGTCTTGTCTTAGTTCCCATATTAAATATTCCCTACTCATTGTTCCGCTGTGCTGCAGCCCCCAAAGCAAAGTCTCTGACAGCAGAAGCTGAGCTCCTGGCTGCATTTCACTGTGTTTAGAGCCAAGGAAAGCTTTGTGGGGTTATGTTGTGTGTGTGTGCCTCCTTTTTGTACTAACACGTTATGGTGACATGTTTTGAAAGCTTCTTACTCACAAGCAGCTGTATCTCAGCCTTCCTCAGCTTTAATAGTTTACATCTTTTCTATTTTTCTTCTTTTTTGCCTGCAGGTAGCAAGGGAATGCCAGGTGTTCCTGGAAAGACAGGAACTCCAGGGTCCCCTGGGCACCCCAGCTATGTGGCTGGTGTGAAAGGAGACATTGGCGCGAAAGGACTGACAGGTCTGAAAGGGTATCCAGGTCCAGCCGGCTCTCCTGGCATCAGAGGCTTCCCTGGCACCACAGGAATCAGGGTGAGTTCATGCCCGTGAGGGAATAAAGGTGTCCTTGTGCTGGCATGCAGCTTCTCTAGGGAGTGGCGTTCACCCCTTGTAATGGTGCTAAACAGTTACAGTGAAAAGATAAAAATGCAATACAAATTGAATAAATAGGCCAAATATTTTTGCTTGATCCTTCCAGTGTTCATCAAGCAGAGTCCTTTATCTTCTCATTGGGAGACATCCAAATTTCAGGCGCCAGCTTTTTGCCAGTGAGCACCTACACAGTTTCTACTAGGTCCTTGCAGACCTAGCTGTTGCTGTAGCCGTTGGTAAAATTTTTCTCAATGCTGAGCTTGCTCTTCCCTTTCTCCTGGGACTTATGGTACCACTGCCAAAAATAATTCACTGTCACTCATCTAACAGTAAAAGAGTCTAAGAATCTCATCTTCTAGAGGGTAATTCACTGTGGTTCACTTTGGATGCAAAATAAGTTACAATGGAAGAAATAGACTATTCCAAAACTCCTGACAGTAAACTCACACACATCATTTATTTAAGAGAGCCTAAACCTATGTTCCTTTCTCAGATAGCATTGCCCTTAGATTTCAGTAGGACTTCTTCCTAACCAAGGTCTGCAGGACTCTTGTGTTATACCCCACTTGGCAACTAAGCACCGCAGAGCTGCTCACTCACTTCCCCCGAAGCAGAACGGAGGAAGAGCATTGGAAGAGTAAAAGTGAGAAAACTCACAGGTTTAAGAACAGATTAATAATTGAAATATAATAATTATTATAGTAATATTTATGAAAAGGAAAATAACAATGAGAAAGTAATAAAAACCAAGAAATATGAGTGAAGCAAATGCTCACCACCAACCAACCAATAGCCGGCAGTGGCCCCCTGCCCAACCTTCCCCCAGCTTTACATGCTGAGCATGATGCCATATAGTCTGGGATACCCCTCTGGTCAGTTGGGGTCAGCTGTCCTGGCTGTGTGCCCCTCAGCCTCTTGTGCACTTCCAGCCTGCTCGCTGGTGCAGTGAGGGGCAGAAAAGGCCTTGACTCTGTGCAAGCACTGCTCAGCAGTAACTGAGACATCTCTCTGTTACCAACACGGTTTCCAGCACAAATCTAAAACCATACCAGCTGCTGTGAAGAAAATTGACTCTACCCCAGCAAAAACCAGCACAAGGACTCACTACCATACATGTTGTCGTGGTTTAAGCCTCTAAAACTCACGAAGTTTTACTCACTCACTCACTCCCCTCTTTTTCTTCCCTCAGTTCTGGGGGCATGGGGAGGAGAATCAAAAGAATTCAACGTGCACAGGTTGAGATAAGAACAGTTTAGTAACTAAAGTATAACACAAATCACTGCTGCTACCACCAGTAATAATACAAGAGAAATACAAGGAAAGAGAATACAACTGCTCACCAAGCCCGACCCAGCCAGTGCACTCCCCAGCAGCAAACCCCCCCACTCCACCACCACACCCTTCTGGGTCTCTGCTCTCCGATTTCACATCCTGGACATGACGTGCTGTGGTATGGAATAACCTCTTTGGTCAGTTTGGGTCAGGTGCCCTGTCTCCACTTCCTCCCAGCTTCCCCTCCTCCCTGGCATAGCACGAGGCTCAGGAAGTCCTTGGCCGGACAAAACACTACCAAGCAGTAACTGAAAACACTGGTGTTATCAGCGCTGTTCCCAGGCCCAAAATCAGAAACACAGCGCTGCACCAGCTACCAAGAAGGAGAAAAAATGACTGCTGCTGCTGAACCCATGACACATGTTCAATAAGATGTTCTCAATTTCAGATTTAAGGCTTTGCAAATATAATTTGTCCATTGGTTTTGTACTGGTTCAGTTAAACTGACTTCAGACAAATTACTCTCTAAAGGACTTCAGAAACTCAAAAATGGTAAATTTCATAACCTTTTTTTCAATATTTCCGAACCGTGCTGCCTGGAAAGTTAAGTATATTCTCATCTTCACTAACTGATACCTGTTCTCAATTGTATGACAGGGAGAAAAGGGTATGCCAGGAATTTCAGGCCATTTTGGTACTCCTGGCTCACATGGTGAAATAGGTGAGTTAGTTCTCTTATCTGAGCTCTCTTTGTATTCACTGCCTATCAGATGCTCAGTATTAAGTTCTGAAGAGTCTTAGGGGGTCTTCAGTGTTAAAGAGCCTTCATACGCTCTTACAGAATGGTATTGTAGATGTGGGAGGCTGTGCAAAGTTTAATACTGTTAATTCCATGCAACGTGTACTGTCCACGGATGAAGCCATCCATAGCAGGGAGGGTGGCTGTTCTAGAGACTTTATGTTTTTCCTTCTTTAATTCACTCCTCTTTTATTCTGGAAAGATGATAATTACTGAATTTTGCCTCAGAGATGATTGCAATTCATTCAAAACAACAGGAAATACTGTTTGAATTAAAGCATTACACTCATATGTTCTTTTTTGCTTGAAATAGGTGAGCGGGGAGATACTATAAACTTACCAGGAATGCCAGGCCTTAAAGGGGAAGTTGGTGTGCCTGGCTTAACAGGTATTAATTTCACAGTTGCTCTGCGTGTACTACTGTTTTCATACTGAAGTCCACAGAGGGAGGGGAGTTTACTGTAGGCTTTTGGTGCCGATTGAACCTGTGCTCTCATGAGAGCTCCTGAAGAGGAAGTAATTGTGGAAGATGGGGTAGCAGAGCCAGGTCAGTTTTGGATTGGGTTGCTTAGGTCATGTATTAAATTTTCCTTGCACATGCAGCACACTTGAACGTCAGTGTCATGTTCCACATAATTTGGGGAGTACTTTTAAAAACAAATTTAATGATGGTTTGGCCAGCATGCTTTAGACAACTATTCGTTCTCCCAGATTGTGCAAACACCCTGACTAGAAGAACGTCTTTATGTGGCAAGATCAGGACCTATTAGGTAGCCAATTGCACATTATGCTCGTTAGCTTTAGCATTGTACAGAGATTATTAAAAGAATATACTGGCTTCATGCTTTTTCAGGCACAAGAGGAAGCACAGGACAAAAAGGTGAAGGTGGCGATCCTGGTTTCCCTGGCATTGAAGGCCTTAAGGGCACGCAGGGTCTCCCTGGCACTGTGGGACAGGAAGGTAAAATTTTCTTTTTAAAGCTCAGAAGAATAAAAATGTTTAAGAGGAGAAAGAAAAAAATACCTTTTATCTTGAAATAAAATCATTATGTTTTTTAATATGTTGATCATTCTGTAAATCAGTAATGAGCAGTGAAAAGGATGTGGAACTCATGGTAGAACTTATTAAGAGGAAATTTCAAAAGCCTACCTCTGCTTCATACCAGTTTTACTTTTTACAGCAATCGTGTCCAAAGAATTGTGTTGCTGGCATACTCAGGTATTCTAATGCTGTCTCAATACTTCAAGGCAAAGGGCTTTCCAACGCTCTTCCCTGTCAAAAATTAAGTCAATACTCCCTAGGATCCAGTTACAGAGCCTTTGAGCCAGGCTCATTGGCTGACTGTGCAAGCGTACTGGGGGAACTGAAGTCAGATTTGGCTCTGGCTGGATCATAAACTCAGGGCTTAAGAACATGTCTTATTGCAAGAGGATCATGAAAATGCTCTTTCAGAACAGTTGCTCCACATTTCTCGTATAATTAGAAGGGTTAGAAACTCTAGCCAAGATTGGAGCAGTTTCAGTAGGTTCCTCACTGGGAAACAGTTCTTGTCTGAACAGCTTTCCAGTCGGAAAGGCAAAACAGATGTGGCAGAGAGGCAACTGAGGTGCACATAAATTAAATTACTTATCATAACTGGTAATAGAAGAAAATTATCATTTTAATAGGAGGAGCCCATTGTATTTCTGCGGCTGTCATAAAGGTTGCAAAAACCGGAAGTTTGTAATGAATTGTTCTGTTATACCTTGCCTCTCCTACCTTTACTCTCTTTAGTTCTCTTCCACTTGGATGAGCGGTGCAGCATTATACAATGACATTAGGAAGCGAAAGCCTTATTTTTGCTGCCTGGGAGAATGAAGGTAGCACAAGTCCATGTTTTGGGTGATTGGCTTTAAGGACACTCATGAGCATCATTGTCACACAGGTTTGCCAGGACTGGTTGGCCCTCCTGGGCAGCAAGGAAGCCCTGGGGTGACTGGATTTCAAGGTGAAAAGGGACTTCCCGGCTGGCCTGGCTTACCAGGACAAGCAGGTATTCGAAGCTTCAACTATTCAGTCATTTCAATGTGAGCACTTGCTATTGTTCCTTTGGGATGGAAAAAAAAGGGGTCTTTTTGCAGTTCAGAGTGGCAGAGTTCCCTCTAGTAAACATTTATTCCTCATAAAGTCCAGGTGCATTAGTGAAGACCCACGTGGTTGCTTTCTGATTTATGGTTTCTGAAGGACTGCTGTCTGCTGAGCTCACTTTAACAGCTCATGACCTCCCTCAACCAGGAAAGCAGTTTTCAGGAAACATACTCATTTTTCATGACAACTGGGAAGAAAAAAACCCAAATATTTGACTCGCAGCAAGAGCAGTGATATACAGTATTGGAATATTATAATGTGCCATTAGATAGCAAACAATATGCTTATCCTACATTATCATAAAAAACTGTGAACTGATCCAATGTCTGGTTTGAAGAATAAATGACTTATGGCTCAGACAGAATTCTGCTATCAAAATACAGGTGATAGTTTAAGACGAAGCTGCTTGAATCACAGGATACAGAATCTCATTGGTTGCCACCTAATTCCTTAATATATTAGGCAGATTTTTTTTTTTTCTACAGTATAGCCAGAAATTGCCCTGCTTTTACTAGAATTCATCTATCTGAATCTGCATCAAATCTAAGCTAATATGTTTATGAAGGCTGCCTTTATAGACAGTGAAGAGAGAGAGATGCTTTTTATTGTGAGGTTGAATTGTCCTCCAGAGCTCTGGCCATTGATCAGAAGTACCTGTCTAGCTTTAACATCATGCTTAACACTTTGACAAGTACAAATAGATGGGATAAATTTCACCTGTAACAGCAGCAGCAGCTATTATACATTTTGTTAGGGGTTTGTTGGGGTTTTGGGTTTTTTTAAATTACAGTGAATTTTTCCTGAATTTTTCCTTCACTGTAATCACATTTCGAGCCTAAAAATATGCCATAATTGTCTTGCGTTGAGGATTTTGGAAAACTAAATGGTTATTAACTCATGGCAGCAAGAATGGAACTAATGACATGCTACCAGACAGATCAAAGATATTTTAAAAAGTAATAATGTTGTTTATTACTTGGATAATATTGGATAGTAGTGAAATTTGCTAATC
Organism: Myiopsitta monachus; assembly: GCA_017639245.1. NCBI lineage: Eukaryota > Metazoa > Chordata > Aves > Psittaciformes > Psittacidae > Myiopsitta > Myiopsitta monachus. The sequence continues at coordinate 37,413,297 of CM029919.1, read as the reverse complement.
ACAAAACCATGGTGTGGTGTGTTTCATAGTAAGCTTATTGTAATGAATTAATTTGCATATAATACACAAGATTTTAACACAGAATAGTATTTATCCAAGGATTTGAAATTTTTCCCTAGAAATATATATAGACTCGGAGAAACTATTAAGATAATCATGAATGCAATTTTAAAACAGGCTTGCCTGGCTTAAGAGGAATCAGTGGACTGCATGGTTTACCAGGCACTAAGGGCTTACCAGGATCACCAGGTAAGGGAGACTCTTATTCTGCCTGTTCATAGGCATAACATTGTGTTGGCTGCAAGTTTAGTGAGTGAGATCTTTGCAATGTGACTTTCTTAACTGTATTCCATAGCCCAATATGGAATTTCCTTCAGTATTGTGGGCTCTGGCAAACAGCTTCATACCCTATATGCTGCCACACAGATGGATTAGAACTCAACTTGAAATCATAATTTTTTTCCCCTTATCAAGTTAAAGCCTCAAAGCCTTTTTTTCCCATTCTGAGCCGTTTTTCAATTAGCCATTACAGACTCACATATTTAGTATATCCGCATGCTCTATACATGTATGTTAGCATTCTGATACACTGTTACATGCAGAAACATCTCAGCTTTCCTCTTAATTTTTAACAACTCCACAACAGGTCCAGATGGTTACGGCTCTGCAGGTTTCCCAGGTGCAGTGGGTGACAAAGGAGAAGCAGGAGAGCCAAGCAGAGTGGAAGGCAGCCAAGGACCTCCTGGTCAGAAGGGAGACAGAGGTGTTCCAGGTTTGTATTCCAGAGCATGGGATCTATGCAGGTGTTTTCCATTTTGAACATCCCATTCTTTATATTTAGTCTGTGAGTCCTTACAATTGCAATTGTGCATTTTCTTTGTAGTACTGATTATTTCTTCTCTTCCTTTCAGGAGTCCAGGGACCCTTTGGCATTCCTGGGCAGGAAGGACCTCCAGGTCCTCCTGGGATTTCAAATATATCAGGACATCCTGGTGACAGAGGCTCCCCAGGGCTAGATGGAGTGCCAGGTAATTCATGCCTTGTTTCCCTCAGGCAAGAATAAAAGACTATGTACAAGGTTGTGGCCTCGGACAACAATAGAAGATTAAGTACCGGGTTAGCAACAGCAGTTTCTTTGTTATTTCTGTCTTGATTCAGTAAAATATCCCATTAAATGCAACACTAAAGTGCATGAATAATTGTTGGACAGAACTAAAGGCAGTTCCTCCAGGTTGTCCTGATGGAAGGATTTGATTTTCATGCAAACAGCTGTAATCATCCAGAGTTCTCTTACAACTTTCTGAAGGATTATGCTAATATGCTACTTTAAAATCTGAGGTCTGTGGCAGTCTTGCAGGTCTATGGAATTATTTTTTTTTTTTGATCATTTAGAAAACTTTCCTATGTGAAATTCCCACGCAAACTAAGCTGCTAAGGAAGTATTAGCTTTTCTCTCTATAAATCCATGGCATGAGCCTGCCTCTCTCATACCTATGAAAGAGCCACTCTGTGTCTCTCTATATTTAGAGGCTGATATACCTGTAGCTTATTGGACTGCACATTCATCTTAAACTGTAGTGCCACTGTGAAGAGCTTGTAGCAGAAGCTGCAGATATCTCACTGCCAGCTTTATATGATGCATGGAAATTTTTATGTAAACTTGGCAACAGACAAACCAGATGAAACCCAACAGAATACCTAGGTTTCCAAATGGAAAACAAACGTTAGTTGGCCTAACACTTCATACTGATTCCCACTCCCCAGACAGTCGTTGGATTAAAAAATAAAGGTAAAAGCAGGCAGGAGAGTGGGAACAGGAACCATCTCCCAGTCAAAATGGTGAGGCATGGCTTGTTCTTATTTTGCCACCTGCATCTTGCATTTGATCCAACTTCAACAGGCAGCACGAGCGATGCTCCACTCAAAACCCTAGTTAGTAAATCCCTCTCTCTTCAGAAACAAGATCCAAATGTCTTCTTAGGTAGCAGAGGTAATTGAAGAGAAACCTGCCAGGTTTAGCTTCAGGCAATAAGTAATTCTAGAAAAAGAATCTGTTCCCATAATTCCCAAGACAGCATGAAGTAGTTATTTGTATCCAGATGTTCAACTGAAGCACTAACATACACTGAGCAGTGAGTTCTTGGCTGACTTACCACCTGGCACTGAGTCAGGCACTCACTGCTTTTTGATTTCTCTCTAGTTACTTGGAGAATTTAGGATGAAGCAGGAAGGCATCTATTGAAGTGGGGAACTTGCTGGGGAAGGAGGAGCTCATTGAAGGATGCATCTCAGCAGGCAACTCATTTCTGCTGACATCTCGAGATGACACTGTACTTTGTGGGAGATTCATGCTCTAATACCTCTGCCACTGCAGCAAAGAGTATGCCAGCCTCAGAGAAGGAGCGCTGAATAAGTTGGGGAGCTAAGAATTAGTTCCTCACTTAATTTAAGGAAATAAAACCTGATGGGATACAATTAGATAGTACTGTTATTTTCCCCTGTGTTGAGGTCTTAAGAATAAACTGATTACACCTATACGTGCTCTAAACAGGCTATCCAGGACTACAGGGACAGCCTGGAACACCGGCTCCACCAGGAAGCAAAGGAGAAAGTGGACAAACAGGTGTGAGTGGAGAAATTGGCCCAAAAGGAAGTAGAGGTGATCCTGGATTATCAGGGAGACCTGGTGTTCCTGGCTACCCTGGGCCAAAAGGTAAGGATGGGAAATGCTGGGGCAAATAGGGGAAATAGGGGAACCTCCTATGGCACAGCAGCTTAAATAACATGACTTTTGCACTCGATCTGTGTTGAAAAGCAGTAATGCCATCTTTTGTTTTTCATTGAAGGTCGGAAGGGTGAGCAAGGTGTCATCGGCTTTATGGGCCCAGTAGGATTTCCAGGTGATTTGGGACCTATCGGACCGAAAGGGGATAGAGGACTGACTGGTAAGTGCAAGTCAGATGTATGACTCCTTTCTAAATTACTCATTGTGCAGCTCCATAGAGCTGATTTGTTTGGCCCTGCTTTGAGTGGGAGGTTGGGCTAGATGACCTCCAGAGTCTTCTACAACCTGCATGACTCTGTGTCTGGCAAATTCCGGTGACAGATGCCTGAATTTAACACGAGTAGTCAACTTTTTGCCTTTATCAATTTTTTTCGTATGAGGTACAAGCTCCAAAATCACAGACACTTTCAGGATTAAAAACCAGAAGAATTCCTGATCTAAACTAAACCTCCAGAGTACACATTCTGGATATTTAGAAATATCTTTAAAATCCTTCACTCTAACTGTATCAGCATGTATTTGCGCCTCCTGAAGCCCACCAAAATATGGTGCTGGGCCTCAGAGAGTTGTCTGCTCTCTGGGGGGAACTTCCCAGCTTCCTGTGGCATAAATGAGGGAGCAGTGGCATCATTCATTTCCTTCTGCTTATCTGTGTGCTGTCCAAGGGGTGCTGACCACAGTCCCTTGCTCACATATGTATATACGTGTCTGTGGATGAAAGCATGTTAAGGAAAATCAAACTGTCTCATCTTGTTTCTAATCACAGGCTTTCAGGGGCCTCCGGGCTCTCCTGGGCTGTCCCCTCTTCCTCCAAGGCTGGTTGCTGAGCAAGGTTCACCAGGTCCCCGTGGAAATATAGGACCTCAAGGAAGCCCAGGAGATATGGGACCTCAGGGTCCACCAGGCGATCCGGGTAGGAATTGCATACTCAGAGTGAAAGGTCAGATCCCCTTAGTGAGGTCAGGTCACCAGAGCACTGTTTTGGCTCTCGTCTACTTCAAATTATGGAAATCAGAAAGGAGAGTAAAATTTTGGTCTTTCAAAGCTAGGGCTTGGATTTCCTCCTCCTTCTAGCATTCAGAACTTAAGCAAAACACAAGGAAACTTTGACAACACTCACATAGCCAAAGCAACGCCAGATGTGGATCTGATTTAAATCAAGGTGGAACTTCTTTGATGAAAATGTGCACGTCCTTATGGGAGTGCTATCAGCATAGGGAATGTACCATTAGTGATATGTGGATCCAACACAGTGCACTCCTTGCTACTAGCTTCATCAGGCATGCATAGTGGTAGCAAAAATGAAAGATCAGGGTTGTGCTGCTCATGTAGTCTTGATCCAAGAGGCTTTTTCCAATGAAGTCAGCACTGTTTGCCTGAGCAAGAACCACAGGATCTTGCCTTTAGTGTAAATTGGTAAACATGTCATATAAGACCAAATATACAAAAGTAGAGCATGTGTTAACAAAGCAGGTAGCATGCTGATATTTGTGTAGTCACTGTGCTTATAACCGTTGTTGGTGCAAGGTTTCAGAGGCATACCTGGACAGCCAGGACTCCAGGGCAGGGGTGGCATTCCAGCTCCTCCCGGCTCCAGAGGTGAACAAGGAGCAACAGGGTTTCAGGGTCCAGTAGGATTTGAAGGTAAGAAATGTTGCACAGCACTTCTTCCCTCTTTCCACTGTCACTGCCATAAATTATTCTGTAGTTCTACCTCAATGGATGGGAGTGAGGAGAGGAGAAAGACAGTTTCTGTCTTCACAACTTCTTCACAAGAGACATATAACTGACTTTTAACAGTTACCTTAAAGCAATATTTTCACAGTAAGTTTTGATAAATGTAGACGTCAGTCCACTCATGTTAGTGAGTTTGTTTCGATCTGTGTTTTTATACTGGTTTTGATCTGTGTATTTTTATATTGATTTTCTCTGAAGTATTTCCACCTACTGTTTTACCAACAGTTACATTCATGGAAACAAATGGTTGGGGAGGTGATATTTGTGTAAACTATGTTTAAAGGAATGTAGTTGTAAAAGAAATACCTGTGTCCTTATCCAATCAAAGAGCAGAATAATTACTATCTTAATTAGCTAAGTACACGGAGAAAAAGGTATTTGCAGAGCATAGTTGTAACCATATGAAGCAAACACAAGCAATTCAAAAACTATTGCTTAATCTTGGACTAAGAAAGCATTTTAAAGGACAAATAGGCTCATCTGTATTGTAGAAAGTATGCTCAAATTCAGGGTGTTAAATGTGACTTTTCCTGGATCTGGTAGCAAAATACATCACCTTAGAATCTATGGTGCTGGATCAGGCTCTCATCTATTTAAAAGCAACTGCTGTAATCCTACAACTAAAGCTCTTTTAACAATAACTTACCATAAGAAGAGTTATCATGCAATTAAGTTTTGTTCATCAGCAGCTTAGCTGGAATATCAGAGCATTTGTGGGAGTACAAACTAAGTTGTATGATTTCTTTCCCCATTTCTTCTAAGGTCAGCCAGGTCGCCCCGGTAGTCCCGGGCTGCCAGGCATGCCGGGTCGCAGCGTTAGCATGGGCTACCTGCTGGTGAAGCACAGCCAGTCCGATCAGGAGCCAATGTGCCCGGTTGGCATGAACAAACTCTGGAGTGGGTACAGCCTGCTGTACTTTGAAGGACAAGAGAAAGCACACAACCAGGATCTAGGTACGTGGGGCAGGTATTGCTGACAGCGGCCTCAATTCCATGTCTCTGACTGAAAATAACAAAAAAAAAGAAGTAGTTCTTGGAGGAAGCTGGGACTTGAGCAGAGAGGCTTAAGAAACACCAGAATGAGAAGTGCCTTGAGATAGATAGCTCCTGCTCCTGCATTAGTGTTGCTCAAGGGGACTTCTAAAGCCAGCGAAACAGTCTGGACTGCAGGGTTTTACTGTCATACTTAGGAAAGAGCAGTTAACTGAAAACGTGCATTGTCTTCTGTGTCAATGATTGCCATCGTTTCTGTTATTTTTTCTCTTCCCTTTTTAACAGGGCTGGCTGGCTCATGTTTGGCTCGTTTCAGTACTATGCCATTCCTCTACTGTAACCCTGGGGATATTTGTTATTATGCAAGTCGAAACGATAAATCCTACTGGCTCTCAACTACGGCACCTCTTCCAATGATGCCTGTGGCAGAAGATGAAATCAAGCCATATATCAGTCGGTGCTCAGTTTGTGAGGCCCCAGCTGTGGCAATTGCTGTCCATAGCCAAGAAGCTTCTATTCCTCACTGCCCTGAAGGCTGGCGCAGTTTGTGGATCGGATATTCCTTCCTTATGGTATTTGTTCTCCGGTGTCACATTTTGTGTTTGAGTCTTAGATACTAAGAAGGCTGCTCTGTTTTAGAGCCAGCAACACCAAAACCAAGCATCATACTGGGGAACCAGAGAACTATAAAACTAGTTTCTAGGAAGCAGAAGAGGAGAAATAAAATTTCTGTGAATTGCAGACAAAGTTGCCTCTTGTCAGAATAGCATCTAGAGTCCTTACTACATGTACAAAATAGCGCTTCAGAGCAGAACACAGGAACAGATGTGAATTAACAAATAAAACGGCACTGAGGTGCGACTGTAGCCTACAAATCATTTCCACAGCTAAAGATTAGGAGTTACTTATGTACATCACTAGTAAAGCTGCTCTGTATTTCAAAAAAGAATAATCAAACTTTTCCCTTCTTTTGGAAACTTAAAGTCATTGATGTTTGGTCTAAGATTTGAAAGCTGGAGAGGGACTTCTCATAGCAAGTAGTAATAGGATGAGGGGGCATTAAACAGAAAGAAAATAGATTAGCTATCAGGAAGAAATTCTGTACTGTGAAGGGGGTGAGAGACTGGCACAGGCTGCCCAAGGAAGTTTTGGCTGCCCCATCCCTGGAAGCGTTCAGGGCCAGTCTGGATGGGGCTTTGAGCAACCTGGTCTAGTGGAAGGTGTCCCTGCCCATGGCAGAGGGATTGGAACTAGATGATCACAACCCAAACCATTCTGTGATTTAGAAGCCAAAGGTTTCCACCTAGTGCGGAAAGAGTGACAGCCTCCTGTTGTTTTTAAAATTAAGCTTCAGTGTTGTATGTCTAATGGCAACAAGACCTGAGCTCTATATACCATGGCTTATGGGATCTCTTAGATCTTGTGATCTTATAGTTAGGAAATGAGAGGTTATTGAAAAGCTTAGCATTATGTGTGCAGTGGAAGATCTGCTGAAGCGCCTGACCTGCTTTTCCTGCAAGACTGTACAGAGGTGTCATGTAAGTACTGGACGGCTTCACATGGTAAAGAGCAGCTAGAATGTTCATGAGTGATCTGACAGATGCTCATTTTTCTGACTGGCTTCATGTACTAGAGGGTCAAAATCTGCAACAGTAAACCCATGTTCTTAACCCACTAAAGACTGGACTGAATGCTGAAGTAAACAGGGTTGAGGAAAAAAGAAGCTAGATTTCTCTGGCAGAAAACATCATAGAACAACAATAGTAATTCTTACGTGCAAACCATTTGTTTGTCAAAAGCCACAAATTTAATTTTTTCAGAGAATAAGGCAAAGGAAATCTGGTATTTTTCATTTAGTTACAGAAAAAAAACAAACCAAAAAAACCCAACCAAACCAAACCCAGAAAACCTGAGAGTGCAGGTGAAATGTTTGACCAGCCCTATGTCTGACCTTTCTTTTGCTTCTATAAAAAAACCCTGATACCAATCTCATAGTTACTTCACAAGAATGCTAAGGATTAATTAAATGTTTGCCAAGCCCTGTGTAAACACCGAGCATTGTTAAGAGCAGACTTTCACCTTAGCAAGACCTTTTGCCAGGACAAAGTGCCAGCACTAAGGAGCACAGAGTGAGTAGAGTTCATATTTTCCCAGCTAGCATTTGGAGGGAATGAAGTGTTTGGTGAATGCATTTTTGCTTCTCAGGCAACTATGAAAGAAGTACAGCATGTTTTTGGTTATCTCAGAGTACATACTGTTTTACTTCCTTGGCTTAAATTTGTCACCTCTTTCCCCTAAAGAAGGTACAGTCCTGAAGGGGGGGTCATCACAGACTCCTGCCTAAACAGCCTTAGAAGCCAGTCAGATTTCAAGTAGCAAAGGAACATCAGTGTCATGCATCCTTTAGAGTGGCATAAGCATTGCAGAAGGATGGAAGGTTGTGGCAAATACCAGAAAAGATACTACAGACATAGAGTTGGAGCTTGTACCCTGAGCATAGGAATGCCAATACTCATCCTGAGGTTCTCAAGTGAGTCTGCTCCTAAGCCAGGGCTCAAATAGCATGTGCAGTTTTTGCTAACTGCTTTCCAGTTCCAACTGAAAAGGCCTCAAAGCTGTAATAGTTTATGCTGCTCCTTATCAACTTTGTTCTTACAGAGGGATGCTAGAACAATTTTGCTTCTGATTTTCATAGCCTAGCAAGTCATGTAGATTTGTAAAGCAGCTGGTAGGCTGCAGGTCTGGGGTCTGAGTAAGGGGTTCTGGTGGGAGGGAGTTGTTTTGTTGTTTGGGGGGGGTTTTAAACAACGGTTGAACAACTAAACTTCAGCAACATGTACCTCCAGCCAGAGATCAGTCCTTTACTCTGTTAAAAGGTGGCCACTACTTTTACTCATTTATACAAACACACTGGACCTCTCGCAGCACGAACCAAATCAGTCACAGCTTGCACTTTCATAGTGTGGTATTTATTAAGACATAGGCAGGCAAACATAGTAGATGTGCCGAGATTACCCCTTACATTTACAAAACTATTTAACAGCTTTATTTTCCAGCTGCTTTCTTTTATTTTGCAAATTGTGTCAGGTTTTAACAGAAAAGGAAAGTTTCACTTAAAAAGTAGCTGTACAGCTCTAAAAGGGACAGAGGAAATGCCTGGTTTTTAGCAGTGCCTTTGACAGAAGAAAACTAACATTCAGTTCTTTACCACAGTATGTGTCAAGAGAAACAGTTGAGTGGTCTAAAGATGCATGGTTTTGGTGTAATTTGCTGACAAAGAATATGCCATAGAGGGAACTAGTTATTTGCATAAAAGGTGATTTTGTTTCCACTGCACTCTTTATGTGCAATGCAGTAAGACAGACGTTTTAATTAGGGAAATTCAAGTTAGATATACGTATGGTGGAAAGCTTTTCTCAGTGAGGGTAATCAAACAGAGAACCAGTTTGCCCAGAGAGATTGTGCCATCCTTGGATGTATTGATAACTCACCAGCCCACTGAGTGACTGTGGTCAACCTTGGAGTCTGCCTTGCCTTGAGCAGGGGACTGGCTAAAATGACCCCCAGCAGGCCTTTCCCACCTAAACAATTCTCCAGTGCTAAGACTGTCAACAGTGAAAATCTTAACTATAGAAAAGATGTTTGCCAGAAGATTTTAAAGTGGCATCAGCACAGGAGCTACTCCTTTGTATATCTAAAGTATAGCCAAACCCTTAAGCCTTACATAGCTGCAGGATTAGCTGACTGTGCTCTGGAGAGAAGAATGCCCCATCCCTAGCAGTGTTCAAGGCCAGGTTGAATGGGGCTTTGAGCAACCTGGTAGAGTGGAAGGTGTCCCTGCCCATGGCAGAGGGGCTGGAACTAGATAATCTTTAAGATCCCTTTAAACTCAAACCATTCTATGATTCTATGAGTTAGGAGCAATTCTAGTGGCTTTTCTCTTTTTCCCACATGTAAGTTTTTGACAGCACTGCCTGCGGCTGTACTCTGAATGCTGCCCTCCTTGTCTCATTTAGCACACTGCTGCTGGTGACGAAGGTGGAGGCCAGTCGCTGGTTTCTCCTGGGAGCTGCCTAGAAGATTTCAGAGCGACTCCTTTCATTGAATGCAATGGTGCACGTGGAACCTGTCACTACTTCGCCAATAAATACAGCTTCTGGCTCACTACAATTGACCAGCCCTTCCAAAGCAAGCCCTCGGCAGATACACTCAAGGCAGGACTCATCCGAAGCCATATCAGCAGATGTCAAGTCTGTATGAAAAATTTATAGGAGTCTTTCACAGTATAAGGAACTTGCTTATCATGTCGTTCTTATGCAGTGGAACCTTCTGTGATAGTTAGACATTTGAATAAATCATGTTGGTGCTTTTTTAACTTATTACCTCAAAAGCTGAATGGAAAGTTAATTTTTAAAAATGTCTGTAAGAGCAAATTGAGTGTAACACAAATCACATCTAACACACAGATCTAATGCTGTGCTCTCCTACTATATAGTATATATATACTTTTTGCTAGTCTAACATTACATCATTTGCCAAATGCTACAAATAATCGCAGCTTTGAAACACCAAAAAGCTTCAGTAATAAATGGTTACCATGGTCAGATACCAACTGCATTTGCTGTAAGAGAATACTTGTATCTTTTACATTGACTATATTTGTCACAACAGTAAACACTAACAGCACCAGTTCCATAAATTAACACAGCATGATCACAGAGAGAAACTCTTGCAAAATACTGAAAGTATTTTGGAAAGTGCTCATGTCCAGCATTGAAACCTAACCTTGATTTTAGTATTTTTTGCTTGGGTATTTCAAACACACCCAAACCAATTATCTTTTTATTGTGTTTGCTTTTTTTCAAGCCTAACAATGCTTTAGCACTTAACCACTGGCAAGAGCAGAGAAGCCCACAGGCTTCCCAAAAACAGTGACCACAAAATACAACTCTTCCTATTTCAGTTAGGAGACTAAATGACAAAGATCAGCATTTTATTTTACAAGCTTGATAATTTTTTTTCTAGACATACCTCAGGATCATTACAAAGGTCTCTTGCTCCTTGCTATGTTGTGGACATCCATCCGTGTCACACTACCCACACATAGCAGTGACACTGGTTGGTTTTTCAGTTGCAGCTTTTCTCCTCTGAAACCAAGCCACTCATCACAAACAGATTTTAAGCATTACTGCTGGAACAGCCATTGCATGTAGGGTGGGCTTTGCAGGAGAGCAAGTTGCTCGATACCACATAACTTTTAATTTAAGCACGGAACTTCCAGTATTGCCACTTGTCCGTCAAAAGGCATGCTGTCCTGGCAGCTAGGGACACACAGCAATGGGATAACCACCACCAATTTGCACACAGCCAGGGGTGAGGAAGCAAAGCATTGATTTGGAACCATCTTTCCCCAGAGAGAACCAGGTTATTGCGTGCCAGGCTTGATAAATGGCCAGAATGGCTAGCTCTTTCCTTCTGCGGAAGCAATTTAGCTCAAAGTTATCTGTCACCACTGCAAGAGACCGGGAAGTGGGGGAATGGATCAGTTGCAAATTTCCTGCTGGCATAGTCTGATTATATACCTGAATGCTTTAATCTGAAATTGAAGAGATTTTTATAGCAATGGCAATTGAGTTTTTCAGCAGTTCACCTCCTCCTGCTTCAGGTGCTTTTGGCTTTTGTACTTACATTCCATCCTCACTGTATCATAAATAAAACCTGTTTTTTTTCTACACTTTTATTTGTTGATGATTTTCATTTTGTAAACGGTGTTTTTCTGCACAATGCATATGGACAGCTCTGTTGAATTACTTTGTTTGCACCTAAGGAATTAGAAGCACACTGCCAGAAAGCTCCTTCCACTGAAATTTGAACTGTTTAACCGGGAATACACTTTTTTATTTCATGACACTTTAAAAGATCCAAGAGGGAAGCTGTGTTTCTAAAATTGCCCGCTTAAGCTGAACTACTGCAATAGTATTCCATCTTGTTGTTAGAACAATTTAAGCCAATAAATTGCAATGTTGCAGATTAAAGCAATGTATTATTCACGCTATACAATGTTCAGAAAACCAATATTAACAAAGCTTCCCAAGTGTTACCTCCGCAAAAAAAGAAATGAAATATAAATGAAGTTAAAATTCTTGGCTGGCATACTGTCTAACCTTGATCAGTTGTACATATGATGAGATACATCCACAAACAGAGAAATTATCTAAGCTTGAAATGAGCTCTCTGGCTATGCTGTAGCTCTGAAAGGCAGCCCCCAAACAAGGTAATCACACCACTATTTGTTCAGCTAAATAAAATGCTTAGAATAGAAAACAATGCAGTCAGCTTGAGCCAAATTTATTCCATGCTTGCCAATTCTTTTAAGTACACAGGGCAGTAACAAACACCCAAAAATCAGCAGCTTACCTCAGCTCAGTGTTGCTAGAAATCAGTCATTGTGGGACGAAGACGGTTATCACTTGGGATTTTGACAGCATACAGTTCCAACACATTCAGTATTTTAAGAGAATTCAAGTGGAGGTTATACAAATCTGTAAAAACGGATTACATCAACAATGGAAGCAAACTACTTGTACTTTCATAGCTAATACATTGCTAACCTTCCTATGCAGCTAATTTTTTTCTAATGTAAAACTTCAGCAGATAGGTCTTCCTTTCAAGCGGTTTTGCCTCTTAATTTTCTCTGGCTCACATAAGCTGTTCTTAACAAGTTCGCTCAGTGCAGTATCAGCACAGCATCGAGTTGAACACGCAGGCATGGTACAGGAAAAAAACAAACCATAAAACCCCACAAGGTGCCAAGTGGACTTGAACTTCTGTACTTCGTGTACGTCATGTTCTCAGGTCTGTGTTCCCATAGCCATGTTTCTCAAAAGCCCGTGTAATCACTGAGGAGGGGAGGGAGCTTGTGCACACAAACACATGGGATACTTGCAGCAGCCAGAGAATTTCACCTGGAGAGCTAACCCAGAGCACAGCATGAGGGGAACTGACTTAGTCGAGATGCCTCTTAGCTGGAGGTTTACCTCCTCTCCTGTGAAAAAAGTCAGAGGGATGGGGTTGTTCAGCCTGGAGAAGTCTCCAGGAAGACCTTATTGTGGCCTAAACCCATTTAGTATCAGGTTGAATGGGGCTTTGAGCAACCTGAACAAAAGATGTCCCTGCCCCTGGCAGGTGGGCTTCCCCTGGGCGATCTTTGAAGATCCCTTCCAACCCAAACCATTTGATGATTCTGTGATCCCAGAACCCATTTCCAAGAAGTTAAAACACTTTGATACCGGAAAAAACTCAGCTACAGCAAAACAAAACAATCTTTGTACTAAACTACAGTGTTCCAGCCTAGGATGTGAAAACCACAAGTGTTTTGCCTGGGTTTGACTACGTCAAATCTTATGCTTCAAAGCACGCTGTTTGCTTCCTACACGTCCCTGTTTGAAAGCATGTTGATGAGCCTGGAGAAGGTAACAGCGCATCAGCATATCAATGTCAGCTGACACCAATTAGCTCCTCAGAGTGCATTGACCAGCCAAGTTCACGCACACCTTACATGACTGGCTTTGTCTGTGGCTGCCAGAAACAGAAAATCAGCAAACAACAAGCAGTAAACAAGGTATTAGGTTGCTGCCAGAAGAGAGGCTGGGGGGTCACTGATATTGTGCTGATGGCACCCCAGTGCAGGTGGCAGCAAACCCCATAAACCATGTGGGGACCAGCTGTACCCCCAGGGTTGGCCACTCGCACCCGCCAGGGTGAGTGAGGGCCTGGACTCATGGTCTTTGGGGATTAGACACAGATGGTGCAAGACACACTGGATGAAAGGAACAAGTAGCATCACTGCGTCACTGACCCATGGGCAGCAAAGTAAAAACAGGCAGTGGTACTTCACAGCAGGACATAACTATTGGATTGATGATCTTAAAGGTCTGTTCCAACCTAGTTGATTCTATGATTCTATGGCACGGGCATCTAAAGCCAAAGCATGCGGCTCAAGCAGCTCTACCTGCTTCATGAGCACCAAGGGGCCAACAGCAATCTCAGTCTTGCACCATCGCTGCCTGCAAGTGGGATGTGGCCTTCCCAACCAGCCTGGCACCCACGCACCCTGCCACCCCCCTCCATCCCCCTTGGGTCACAGCATGGCCCAGCCATCATCTCAGGCACATGAGGCCCACAGCTCACATTCACCCAGCGTGGACAAAAATGACATCTATTTCACTGTCCAAACACTTCACATAATCCGGACAAACATAACTGAGGGAGATGAAGGGAATAAATACTTGTAAAACCAGGTCCACCTCTCAGGCAGGGCAAGCAGAGCACCTGGGATCCTGCTTTCACCCACTATTGCTAGTCCTGGCCATACATGACCATGATCTATTCTGCAGCTCCACTGCTCCTCCCTGTCAATGAGTCAAGCTGAATTATTCCAGTAAAATTATGTAGGATGGGCGGTGGGGAGGCAGTGGAAAAAAAAAATGAATAAAAAGCACCATTTAAACAGAAAACAACAACAAATCTATGCAATTTCAGTGCTGAGGGTTGAACTGTGCTCGCCAATAGTGCCTGCAGACATGCACAGGCACCTCTGCAGCAGATAGAGCATCAACATTGGGCTGTAAAAATGGAACTCAGCTACAGCAGAGTTTAAATCAGTAAAATAATAAAAAAAGAAAGAAAATCCTACATTGAACTCCAGAAACCCTCAAGTTTTGCTCGAAGGCACAATCTGACTTCTGCAAGTAGTAAAGAAATGGGACTAGCCACACTGAGCAACCCTGATCTCCCGAGCTCCTATCATCAGCTCCCATGTATTCTGCAGCCTCTCAGGTTCTGCCGTGTAACCCCATGATATCTCTCACAGGCTGGCAGGGTGACATCCACTATAACCCAGGCATTTCTCAAGGAGCAATAGCCATTGACACTAGAACGCCAGGAACATCCTTCCAGACAAGTGTAGACCCAAGGACAAAAGCACAGCATGCAAGACGGGTTCCTGTGTCTTTTCTTTCAGTGAAAACACCCAAGTTGGAGCTTTGGGAAGGACTAAGTTCCTTCGGATCTCAAATGTATCAAACATTGGTGCAACTGAACTGCAAATATTTATACCTTAAAAAGTATTACATGTTATATTTACAAATATTTTTCCTGTTCTGTACCTTCTAGCTGCACATGACCCAAAAGCCTGACCTTGCAACCCGCTTGTGCTGCAGGTTCAGCTGTCAACAGGTGCAGCAAAGCCAGTGGTGAACCTCTCACAGGTGTGTTGGCAAATCGCTTTGGTCACAGACAAGACGGAGGTTGTAGCCTGTTTGTCTCTTTCCAGTCCCGAGGGAAGACTAGACACTGGCCATAGAATTTTGTTACTGCACATAAGCTTGCAAGCAGAAAATAAACCTGCTTCTCTGCAGCAAGTTGATCAAGAAGATCCACTTTGGGGAAAAAGATAATTAATATTCTTAGTAATAATTTAATTCATTATTCATTCAGGAATTGTCTCCCTATGTACTACTCAACTATGATTTGGTTGGGACAGAGAAAGTCAATGAGAAAGCATAAGAACAACTAACCCTTTAGTTTTAGATAATTATGCCCACAGCATCCATAGGAAGATGGAAGAGGCCCCATACAACAACTTGCTGAAATGGAAACATGTGAGCTGAATCTTTGGGGTTTATGGAGGGTTGTTAGGGGGAAATATGGGGGTGGAAAGTAGCAGTTCCTCACTGTGGTTAAAGGTTCCTCAGTGTGTGCTCCTGGGTCATCACATGCTGCTTTGTAGCTGAGAAAGTTGGGAACCTCTAGGAGCAGTATTGAGTATCAACCTCTCCTTTTTACTGCAGTCAGGAGGGAAACCATGTACCTCGTTAGTGCTCCTTCATGTGCCTTTCTGCTGCACAAAAGGCAGTTTCTCTTTCCTTCCTTCTGCATCAGCCCATTTCACATCAGAAAATGCAAGTCCAAACTTCCCTCCAGGAAGATGACAACGTCGTGCATAGCTGCTAAACATCAAAGCTGCAGCCTTGGGCACAATGAAGGAAGAATTGGAAGGGAGATAGAACACAGGTATTCAACATGAGGCATTCTCCTGGCACCATAAAGAGGTCTCTACAAAATGCAAATAGAAAATCGCTTCCTTCCCCCAAAAAGCTTTGCTATCCACATTAAAAAGAATTACAAGAGAAAAAGAAAAACTTCCTCCTGCATCTTGCAATTAGAGCAGCAAGAGCTGTGATGCTACCTGTTAATACATGAAAGCCCACTATGAAAGGGGAATTCACATTAATAAAGTCTCCAAATGAATAGTATGTCTCCACAATGATTTTAATAGTTCAGCTTCTGAATCTTACAGTCATCTGACATAAAAAGGTTGCAATTGATTTATTAGCTACAAATATAAATTATACCTGGATTTTCTTCCTTTTGTCAAGAATAAAAAAGTACTGTGTTTTCAATCTTCCAAAGTCAGAATTGCAAGGGGAAAGATGATAATCATGTGAAAGCTGTTGAGAGTATACAAACAGATCATTTACATGCAACATGAGGTGGCAAGTCAGTAACAATCAGACTCCTTCAAAACTGTTCAAGCTATTGTCATTTGTACCAATTGTACTAATGCACCTTTTGTCTTCAGATCCACTCCCCCAGAAACTGGCAAGTCTTCCTCTGTAATTCCACTCACTTTCCCATTTTCATACACAGAGCTTCCCAGAAACCTTTGATGGTCAAGATTTGCTTGTTTGGTTGGTTTTTGGGTTGTTTCTTTTTTTCCACAGACACCATTTTAGTCTATTTATTCTTTGACTTTTCCTTTCTGGTGAACTACAAGCACTTGTCACTCCTCGGTTTGCAGGAGAGAACACTCCCTCCCCTTTTCTTACGTCACGTAAATGGTTCAGGCACAACAACCGGATTTTGTCCTTTTTGCCGGCTTGTAGTCCGTAATGTCTACAGTTTGCGGTGGTCCCTCAGCTTTCTGCCGTACAATTATTGGGACTACCATGTCAAACACAGTTTCAAAGAGGTAGTCTACCTTGTATCCTGTTTTTGCACTGGTCTCAAAGCACATTTTCTCCGCTGCTGGAACATCCTTCTCATCTAGCATTTTGTATTTCAGTATCTTTTTATAGAGCGCAATCGCGTCCTCTGCACGGACTTGTTTTCGCACCTTCGAGCTGCAGCTGGCAACAGACTTCTCAGGTCTATTTTCATCCGGTGGCAAAGTGCTGTCGTCGGTGAGGTCAACTTTATTTCCAACAATAGCAAAAATGCAGTCAGCACTCGCACTGTCCGTCAGTGCCAAGAATCTTTCTTCCAGCTCTGTCAGGCTCTGGAGGCTGTTCACATCATACGTGAGGATCACAGCAGCTGCTCCTCTGCAGTACATAGACCCGAGGCCATGAAACTGCTCCCGTCCTGGCAAAGGTTTAAACACAACAATAAGTCAGTGTGCTGCAAGCTACGTTATTAACTGTTTGGGGAATTTTTAAGCCAATCTGGTTGAGCAGTGAAGGTAAAAATGTGTTATTTGTAGCATTTTCAGGCTTTTCCTTCTGCTTTCCCTTGAGAGTGCAACTGTGCTGCAGAACAGCTTGGCTCACTGCTTGCTCAATTGCAGAACAGGGAATCTGTAAAGACGAGTGAGCAAGCCTGACACAACATTCACAGTTGCAGAAAGCAGTAAAAGGTTTGGGTTCTTTTTCATTAAACCGCATACTAGTTTATTTATGACACATTAACAACTCCCCCACTTGCACCCGCAGATGTCTCCTTCCAACTATTTAACAATTTATAAACAAAAAATGAGTTCTATTGTTTCGAATTCTGCAAGATCTTATTACTCCTATAAATTCAATGTACACTTCCAAGTGTACCCAGTTCAGGTATCTGGATCAAAGTCAGTAATCCACTTCCTCCTAGGTTTTGAAGGATTTTGTAAGCCCTATACTACATGCCTGCCGTTCTCAGGTACATTTACTTTATAGGAAAATAATTGTCTTTAATGCTACTGTATATCACCTGTATGTATTAACATGCACCTATCCCATCACAAGTACTCATTCTAAGGATATTAAACATACACAGTATAGAGAACCCTAACTACATTTTCAGATTAATTTATCTTTTAGGTTGCCTCAACCATCACCCAACAACCAACAGGTAATAAAAAACATCTCTTCCTCCTTGCCACTCAGCAAATATCTACCAGCACTTCCAGTTAAGCTTTTATGGTCTCCTTCAACTTTGTTCCTTGGAAGACAAAACTGACTCTTCTTTAAATTCTAGGAAGCAAACAATGTTCTTCAGTACTTGCAAAAGGACTAAGGGAAATGAGGCAGCAGACAAAGCGTTTCCTTTGCTATCAAAAGCTGCAACTTTTCCCAAATACCTGCTACACGCAGAATTTACTGTAGCATGCTCACTTTACTCCCCAAAACTTGACTGAGAAAAAGAGCACTCTAGATTTCAACCAGCCATCGGAGTCAACCTTAGGTCACTAAAGAAGGGGGGGGGGGGAAGACATTACACTTCTAAACATTTTAGAATCATCATCATTTCTCAACTCTTTTTTTTTTATAGCCTCTTTGCATACAGCCTCCATCTACAGGAAGTCTGGAAGTGATCTAGATACATTAATTTTCTGCACAAAGCTACTAACCACAAGTTACTGCATTGTGAAATCCTCATAAATAGCTGTGGAGTAAGAAAGATAAAAGAAATTCTTGCTGAAAAATACAGGTCAGCATATACTGGAAAAACACAGCTGCACACGTACATGCACACTGTGAAAGTAACTTAGAGCCTATCTCCAGTTAGGAATAGAACTTAAAACCTTTGAGTCACTGTTGTAAGTCCTTTAACAAACTTTAGGACTCAGTGGCCAGAAAACAAAGTGTTCATTATCAGTAAACAAAACTGGAAAACATCAAGGTAGAACAGTGAAGCTGTGACTGCCCCGTTCTTGGAACTGTTTAAGGCCAGGCTGGATGGGGCTTTGAGCAACCTGGTGGAAGGTGTCCTTGCCCATGGCAGTGGGGGTGGAAACTACATAGTCTTTAAGGTTCCTTCCAGCCCAAACCATTCAGTGATTCTATGAACATGAAATTCAAAGCTCATCATGCCTTTAACACTGAATGAAATTTTGGTAACTGCCAGAGAAATAGATTTGAAAAGGTTCAGAGTACACTATAAAGAGGTATAAAAAGAAGCTGGTGAGGTCGCTCAGAAGTATGCAAAGCTTTTGCATAAGGAAAAATGGTGGAATCTCTCAGGCTGCTGAATGACTGAAAAAAAAAGGTATAAACGATGTCTATAAATTCAGACCTAATACTGAGCAACTAACCCAGGAACAATTATTTACTCTTTCTCATAACAGAAAATGAGGATTTCACACATATCCTGGGTTCAGCAGCAGCAGTCATTTTTCTCCTTCTTAGTAGCTGGTGCAATGCTGTGGTTTTGACTTTCAGCCTGGGAACAGCGCTGATAACACCGATGGTTTTTACTTGCTGCTCAAACGTTTACTCTGACTGAGGACTTTCTGAGCCTCATGCTCTGCCAGGGAGGAGGAGAAGCCGAGCGGAAGCAGAGACAGGACACCTGACCCAAACTGACCAAAGGGGTATTCCATACCACAGCACGTCATGCGCAGGATGTAAAAACTGGGGGCAGGGACCCGGAAGGGTTGGATCACTGCTGGGTCAGGTTGGTTATCAGTTGGCGGGTGGTGAGCGGTTGTATTCTCTTCCCTTGCTGTTTCCCTTATCGTTATTATTATAGGTGGTAGCAGCAGTGGTTTGTGTTATACCTTAGTTATTGGTCTGTTCTTATCTCAACCCATGGGAGTTACATTCTTTCAATTCTCCTCCCCATCCCCCCAGAAGTGGTGGGGGAAGAAAAAGGGGGGAGCGAGTGAGCGAACTGCGTGAGTTACAGCTGGGCTTAAACCACGACAACTCTTTTTGTTGCCCAATGTGGGGCACGAAGGGTTGAGATAACAGGATTAACAGTCACTTGTTACGATGCTGATTTATTGGCTCCCAAAGTTGTTGCTCCTGATCTCACAGGTTCAGTGTGTGATACCTTACTTACAGCCAGTATTTGCTGTCTTAGTGTTTATCAGATGGGGGCTTGGGCTAAAGTTCTTGTTTCATTGTAATTTATTAGAATGGCTTGTAATACAGGCAGGCTCCACAAGCAGGGCGGAATGGACGTGGCCGTACACTTGTACCTAGCCATCCGGCTGCTCTTCACCATTCTGGCCCTCGTCCTCACCTCCATCTTTGTGAGCCTGTGGGGAGCTGAGGGGGAGTGGCCCTGGGAGCCACTGGGTGCCGAACCAGCCCAGGAGAGCTGCCCCTGGGACCAGGAGGCTGGGAAAGAGGCAACAGCTCAGCAGCAGGAGAAGGCAGCAGAAGAGCCGAGCCACACAGCTAAGCCTAGCCCTGTGGTGGCCGAGAGCATCCCCTGGCAGCCGCCCGCAGAGCCCCGCAAGTCGGAACCCCAGGAGGATGCAGGAGACTGCGCAGCACTTCCCAGCGAGGCAGAGGAGGAAGATCTGGACTCAGGCAAAGAGCAGCTGGTGGTGAGAGAGCCGGCAAGCACAGCAGCTACACCAGCCCCAGGGACAAGTACAGCAGCCTCATTTGAGAGTTCCGACGGTTTTGAATGGCCTTTAAGCACTCTTGAGACCTGCCTGCTGGTTGTGATGGGGATCAGCATGTTGGCATGCATTCAGAGTGTGTTTTACCCACAACCATTCTGTCTGGTCCCGAGAGTTAAGCAGAGTTGGGTTTGGGTCTTGTCTAGTGTTAGACGACAATAAAGGAGAGCCAAAAGATTTTCTCTGAGGCTGGACAGTCATGAGTGGCAGGGTGTGTGGGACTGTATGGGCAAGTATCTAGTCCACTGAGCCCCTCCAGTGCTTTGGAAGCTCGGAGATGGAAGGCAGCTGTATGGAGTCCTCGACAAGCTGCAGAAACTGCTGAAGGAGAGGGTGAATCGAGTCAGTTTGCAGAAGTGAAAGCCATCCAGCTGGCCTTGGACATTGCTGAACGAGAAAAGTGGCCAGTACTTCATCTCTATACTGACTCATGGATGGTGGTGAATGCCCTGTGGGGGTGGTTGCAGCAATGGAAGCAGAGCAACAGGCAACGCAGAGGTAAACCCATCTGGGGTGCCGCACTGTGGCAAGACATCACTGCCTGGGTGCAGAAGCTGGTGGTCAAGGTACGCCACGTAGATTCTCATGCTGGGCCACTGAGGAACACCAGAACAACCAACAAGTGGCTCAAGCTGCTAAAATTGAAGTGGCTCAGATAGACTTAGATTGGCAACATAAGGGTGAATTATTTTTGGCCCAGTGGGCCCACGACACTTCAGGCCATCAGGGCAGAGATGCAACATACAAATGGACTCATGATCCAGGGGAAGACTTAGCAATGGACACTATTGCCCAGGTTATTCATGAGTGTGAACACTGCACACAGCCTCTCCTGCTCTGAAAGACTGTTACAAGAGATGGAGCCCGACATCATGGATCAGATGGACTCAGCAGCTTTACAGGGACTGGTTCATGTACTAAGGAATGATCTCTGTCCTTCTGTGTGTGTGGATGTGTGTATATACACTCCCGTGGGAGTTGCATTCTTCAGATTCTCCTCCCCATCCCCCCAGGAGCGGGGGGGAAGAAAGAGGGGGGAGTGAGTGAGCGAACTGCGTGAGTTACAGCTGGGCTTAAACCACGACAACATAAAAAAAATCAAAACCTAAAAATCCTTGTGTAGTTTACTCTCCCGCACAGTGAATAATTGGCAGTAAGTGTTAGATGGCATTGCAGAGGTCAAAAATTCAGTGGAGTACAGTAAAGTGTGAGAACTGTTTCTGTGCTATTTTGTATAACCTCCAACTTGTTTCCTGCCAGCAAAAGAAATTCTTTAACCAATGATCTGGTAGGTAGGAAAAAAAGGAAGGGGGGGGGGAATTGATATGACCTTGCTTAGGTATAAACAAGTAAAGGCAAGGGAGATTGGGTTATAGGGAAGGATCAGTGCTTTTACACTTTCTCCTCCAATCTCATATTCAGAGTTGTGGCTTCAGTTGCACTTCAACTGAGTCTTTAAAAGTCTCCAATTTTTCAGTAGGAGTTTGCCCCGCAACCTACTTTGTTTTCATCTGAAGCCTGATTATACTGCAGTCTGGAAACCACAAAGGAACATATATCCTCCTCTGTCCTCCCACTTCAAATGCATAAGCCATAAAATACAGCGCCTAGAATGGTTTGCTACAGCAACCGAGTACTCGAACAATACTATTACTTGTTTCATGGAATTTGCATGCTAATCTAATCTTGCACAGCACAATGCAAACCATTACACTTTTAAACTCTAACTATAAACTGGCTACTTCTACAACTAAGATACTGTTGAAAGGGGGAAAGAAACAGTAAGACGAATTTACCTTGCATAAGGGATTAATTATGTCGGAGGAATTATGGATAGTCTCTCCTACTCACCCACACAGCAAAATCTACATGCAGAAAAAATGCATAATGTATTTTTACAGCAGTTTCCTTGTACAGACCACTTCTGGCGCTTAAGGATCCGAATAACCCCAGATGTGGAAAAAACCTCAAAACTACACAAAGTATTTAAACTAAAAGCTTATCTACCCCTAAGGTATCAGGCAAAATAACATCAGGCATTACGGTGAAAAACTTAGTGCAAGTTATTTCTCTCCCTGAACCCATCTGATCCCACTCCAACCACGTACATGTTCTACAATCACCTACATAAAATGGCAAACCCCAAACTCAAGAATTAAACTATTTCACCCTTCCAAAAAATAAAGGTAACAAGGAAGAGCGCCAGAACTATCAAATAACTTGCTATCAAAGGAAGCGTAAGAATCAAATCAACCACAAAGGCATAATGTGAGGGAAATTTCTTGAAGTCAAGTAACCCAAAACTAATTTCCAGTTTTCTTTTCATCTTTATATCTTGCCTTATGTACAGCAGTTCAACCACCCTACACCATTATCACTACCTGCAGTACCATAAGCTTTTCAGAGGCTCTTCCAGCAAGTCTATGAAGTCCTGTTGGAGACTTGACCCATTCAGAAGTGAGCATTTTCGAAGTCCTATGGTGGTTGTCATGAACCAACCAAAGAATTTGAGGCAAATGGACTTCAGCACCAGATGGTTCATGAGAAACCCAAGGGAGAAAGAAGGGAAAAGGAGACCTTGCAAGAGGCCAGCCTTATAAACACTCAAGGCTAGATATAAAGTGTGCAAGGACTTGAACTTAAGGCTGAGGCTTCGGTCTAGCCAGCCTCCTACAGCACCCCAGCCTCTCAGCTGGAAGACAGCAGCCCACATGAATGCCTTCTCTGGATGGGATCACAGCCTGACCAAGCATCCTCTTCCCTTCCTTGCTGTAGGATCCACTGAAAGCACCAGTGCTAACCGCTGCCACAATCTCCTCCTTGGAGCTCTCTTCCTGCCCGCCATCCCTGAGGGTGGTATCCAAAGTAGCCCGTGAAGTTTCTATTGCTGTTTAGGAGAGCAAAAGATTTCCTCCAGACAGATTTGAAAGTTTCATACATACCACCTCTTCAAAGGCTTTCACCACAACTTCTTAAGTATCATAACTTCCCACACACACACTCTTTTAAAGAAATCCTCTGCTGGAAGAACAAGTTTTAAATCTCTTGGTGCTGAGCACATACGAGAATGCAAAACAGAATGTTCCTTTAAGTCCTGAGGAAATAAGACACCAGAAATACTAAAGAATTAAAAAAGTCTTCCAGAAAGTAATGAAAAAAGTTGTTACTCTGATGGGGCAGACTGAGAGGGGTTCTAAATTATGAGTTCCTAAAGTAAATATGCAGTGTGGAAAAGTACACAAAAGTGAGCAAAAGCAGCACACTACTATTGCATTAAAAATGAACAGGAGAGCAAAATTGTCCAGAAAGTTCCCAGACCATAAATCAGGTATGTCCCAAGGATTTCCACTGTAATTTAAGCAAGACTGTAATCTGGACAGTAGACAGGAATTAACACAAACAGAAGGTATCAGTTAAGTTCTGCCTTTCAAATTCTCTTTTATAGGAGAGTCTGAACTTGAGTCGACATGAAAAGAGACAGGAATTGTGCCCTAAGGAGATTACTAAAATAGGAAAGAAAACAGAAAGTATAACACCCAACACAGCACAGAAATCAGTATTAGAAATAAATGAGAGTTGAGGACCCAGCTGCAGTACATAAAGGTTCAAAGGGTGACCCTGATGCTCTTGAGTTACCTCGGCAGGACATCCGCGTGATCACAAGAGCAGACAAACAAGCTCCCTTTTAAAAAGGGAACAACATTTCCCTCTGTCTGCAGAAAAAGCAGTGAAGTTGTGACCCTTTAAAGGGCACTATGGGAAACAATTTTGCCACGTACTGAGATTTCTGTTTGTGCACGTACACCAAGATATATACTAACTACTAAAGAACAAACAATAAAGGTCCATTAAGGTTTCAGAAAAGTTCCCCTGCCCAGAAGTGAGTCAGGCTCTCAAGTTTTGACAGTGGTGAAGTCTGAGTTATTCATTACCTTGTTCAAGATTGGTATTTGTTTCTTCTAGGTGGCTTTATCACATTTCTTGAAGTCAGGAGCTTTATTAAGTAAGAAGCAGACTATGCCTGTGGTTACCTGGGGACAAAAATACAGCTCTCCATCCCAAAGGATTAACATGGAGGACATAAGTAGGAATTAGTTGAAACAAATGAGTCAGAAAGCACTGGAGAGCTCAATTTTTATATATCCAGAAGCTATCTGAATACATGATTTCCCGATCCATTAGAAAAACATCAACATTTGGTTTTTCTCCAAGACAAAATTCCCTGAAGAATGAAAGCCTCTGAGAGGGGAGAAAAAAAACACCCACAAAACCAACCCACACCAAACACTCCCAAAAAAACCCAACCACCAAAACAATTAAAAGTTGAGCAACTGGAAAATTCATTTAAGCTTCACCTTCAACTACTATTATATATATATACTATTATACCATATATATATATTATACTATTATATACACAGCACTACAATATAGAAGATACTTGTGTAATTGAGGTTTCAGAATGCAAGGTATCTCCAGCTCTGCTAAAAATCAAGACTTTTATTTTGTTTTTACTTAGATATGAATCAACACTCAAGGTGTGAACTGTGCCCTAATTCAGGAGCTTCTATTTAAGTTATTAAAAAACAGATATATGGATGTCTTGGCCAAAGCTGAGAACATAAACATAACATAAACATAGCAAAATACTGATCTTTACACCCAAAGGGCTTCACTTTCATGTTTTAAAGTAGAAGGAGCTACACATGGAAGAAAATAACAACCACATGGGTTAAGTGAACAACGAACAAAGGAAAATTCTTTAATATAGCTCTCCAAAGAAAAACCATCAGAAACAGTCAAGAACATGGGTTCAGTGTAACATACAAATGGGACAAGCATACTCCATTTCTAAACAGAACTTACTCTCAATTCCTAAGGCAAGTAACTCTATCTCATAATAAAAGAAGATTAAAAAGGTGAAAGAGACCATCTCTTCCCTTAAATCTACATATTTTTAACTTAATGAATAAATACTTTGAGTTCTGAAGGAATATGAAATTCCCAAGACCCTGCAAACATTGCCACTCTACAAACATGAATCGTTCTAGGCTTGTAAAGCTGCTTCTGCAGAACAGCAGTTCCGTGTGAGCAAGAAAGCCACATGAACAGGAGTAATCATTCACTTCTCACTTAGGCAAGATAACAAATCATGATAAAACTGAGCCCTGTCCTTCGGTCAGCTTTAATTATTGTACTAGAAATACCACACCTCCACTAACAAATGTTTCCCTTGGACACAAAAATCAGTGACCAGAATGCCTAGAACTTATCCATTGCATAATCATTATCTATTAATTACTTACATTCCCTCAGTTCTGGTCTTAGAAAGTGGCAGTTACTCAAAAACACTTTAACAATTCACACTCCAATTTAAAACATGAACACACATAGAAGCACCACCATGTTGCACACATGGTCTCACCAACACACACACATACACACACTCCTTATAATAGAGGGTATTCACAAGCTTATGTCCAAAGTTACTTAGATCCAAGCCTGACAGCATTAAGGTCTTTATACTACTGCTTTTATACAGATAAAGGAAATATACTGCATGAGCTCTTCTCCTCCTCCCCTAGAGGCTGGTATCCAAGGGGGCAAAAATAGATACAGGACATTTGTTCAAAGTGCTACAAGTACCTCCTCATAAAAAAGATCACAATAGTCAAATGGAGGCAAATCCCAGATTCAAAGGAACCAACAATGTATTTAATTGCCTGCCACAGATGAGAGCTTTGCAAACCATAAACAGTGAAGCAGAAGGTGCTTTCTAATATGTTTAACGTCATGACACTTGAATAAAAGGCAGATCTCAAGAGTTCAGTATGCTGTTATACAGGAGGAATGTAAGATTATTTTCCTGATCTGAAAGTGGCATTACATTATCTCACTGTAATATAGTCCCTGCTGAATTCAGGTGCAGAAATCCTATACAATCTACTGGCAGATTATAGAATAGAATTCAACCAAATATTGAAACATTCTATTTAATAGATCTGATTTTGTCTGAACAGCCTGATACGTTACCTGAGAAAATCCAACTGCTTATCTAACTAAAGGCAGATAAAGGGCTTGATGAAACAGGAAACGTCTTGCCACTACAATCCCAAATTTATGAGCTAAGGTACCAGTACGGCTTTTATCCTGGGAGATTAAGCTGCACCCTTCTGTGCAAATACAAATATTAAAGAGAATTGGTTTGGATTTTGTTGTGTTGTGTTGTTTTGCCCCTAGAAGTCTCCTAAACTACCATCAGTGATCCAGAAGTGGCTGGGACAACAGGATAGGTATATTTTGGGATGTGTTTTATTAGGGTATTTAAATTCTAATAGGAATCAAAAGTGAGAGAAACACACAGGGATGAATAACTCAACAGCTGTTTGAAATTACTAATTCCTAAACAAAATTGTAAAGAAAAAAAAACCAAAAGCATAAGTTTTTTATCTGTTTTTATTTTAAGAGGATAACCACTTATCCCCTGCAAACTTACGCAGGAATATTTAACAGATATTAATGTATTCTCCGTGGAATAAAAGGAGAGGCTGCAATAGCATTCAGGAAAAACTGGATGACATGTTTAGCATTATCAAGCACCAAGGCCTACTACTGGGGATCCTGTCTCCAATGTAATATTCAAGGGGAATAAAAAAAAAAGGAAACTCACCCTTTATTTCCATTCCTTTACATAACAAAGCCAACATCCTTTCAGGCATCTAAATTAACTATTAACATTCTGCCAAGAGAAGAGGACTGCTCCCTGGAAGTCTGGTCCACACCGGCAACCACCAGCATACATTAAGAAAAGCAACTCATTCTTACTTCCCTTGCTTGAGTTGGGAGCACTAAAAACACAGATCATTTCTTTCTGTCCCCTACTACATTCCACAAAAAAAAAAAACCAAAACCAACCAAAAGACAGGAAAACAGATATAGAAAGTAGGACAAAGACAGAAAAGTTTTTAAAGAGCATAAAGACGAACTACAGAGATAAGAAACACTGCCACACCCTGTATCCTGTATGAAGCTTTGGTCTTTGTGCTTATTCTAATACAAAGGCAGCATGTGAATTCAATTTTTTTTACTTGTAATCACCACCAGTATGACTGGGAAAGGAATCAGTTCAGAACCTTTACACACAAGAAGAATCACTAGAAGGCATATGAAATAAAGAAAAATGGGGTATTTACTTACTGGAAATGGAAAATCCACTACACTCTATGCCTAAGAATAGTAAAACATTCAATGAAAAAAAAAAATATAGCCAAGTTTGGTTTAGCCTACTTCTTTCCCCTCCCCTCTAAGTATAATAACTAAACTGAAAATAAGAGATATGCCATAAATAAGGTTTGTGGGACATGTTTCAGCAGGGACCAGAAAATATGAGGTACATAAAAGATTTTGCCCTAAAATTCAGAAGGTAGGTGCAGTGGCTAGAAAGATGAAGATGATTAATAATTTTGCTAAAAGTAATGCTCTCAAAATTCCTTTAAAGATTCAAGCTTATTCCTAGTTTACAGCCTTTGCAAAAGGAAAGTCATCTTAATAGCCAGCTAAAATAAATGACAACAGCAACTATTATTACTTCGCTTCTCCTTTTATGGTTTTCATCAGTAAAAAGCACTCATAACTCCATTTTGACAGTGTTCCCTTTTTTCTTCTTTGCTATGTACACTCGGAATTATTATAGTACAACCTGTTCAAGACCTGGCTGGCTGGGAGAAAAACCTCCCTTCTCATTCCTATCCCTTCTGAGAATATCTTTTCCTTGTCAAACTTGAACAATACCAATAGGTCAAGCAGTTTCAACTAACTCTTTAATCGCTGTTAAAACACCAATTAACATTCCAAAAGTGATACTTTGGCACAATTCACATAAAACAATTCTTCCAAAGAAGTTCACTTAAATGGGCCCTTTATTGTTAGGACAAATAGCACACAGAGGTTATGCAAGAATGATGTCAGCCTGACGTGCTGCACATCACATGCTGAACTCTAAGATGTGGTTAATGATCTACAGGATCATCTGAGCTTTATCTGAAGAAGATGCCTTGTTGGGATACCTGCTTGTTGTGATAACACTTTTCTTCAGCAAAAGGGCACACAGAAAACCCTGTCTAATAAAAATGGCAAAATAGAAAATAGAGGGTATTTTTGCTACAGGGTTAGGTTTATTTCATATCCTTCAAGAGGCTTCTTTTCCAAGGCATGTGCTGATGGAAGCTCCACAATAAATGTCTAGTCACAAAATTTTTCTGACATGCCGAAGAAATGACTTAAAGGACACACAGCCTTTACTCGCACTGTACCTTTTAAGAATCTATGACTGAAACATGGGTAAAAAGTTGATGTGATTTTGACAGTTAACACTGTGATAGTATATGGAGAAATGTGCTTTTAAGTAAAAGCTTAATTTTCTAAAGGCAGCTAAACTAAAGGCTGATGCCTAACAGCTTATGGTGGTGCTGACCGATATGGTGTATCCCGCAGAGCATGCTGAGTCACAGAGGCATCAAAAAAAGCTGATTACCCACTCACCGACAGTTGAACTATAATAAACATCCCTCAGTCATCTTGTCAAATCCTGTATTATTTACTCATGAGCCAGCTTAAATATTCCCAGAAACTTTTAAATCCAGCCCTGAACGGTAGTTTGTCCATTTTCATTCCATAACTGGCAGTGAAGACTTCCATTACCGGTTCCCAAAGACAGGTCCTTCAGACACACTCAAGGGAAGGGAGAGAACAACTTAACATAGAAAAGAAGAGAGAAAACAAAAGGAAAAAAAAATTAAAACCACAGAGCAGGGCCAGAGATCAGACTAGAATGAGAATTACACTTGATCTCCTACATAAAGAAGATGATAGAATTTCACTCAGCCTTCATCTTGTGGCTGGGAAATTTATATTCTATAAAGCAGCCAAAGAAAGAAAAGTTAATATCCCACAAATTAGCTTGTTGCAGGTCAGCTTTCGGACTCTGAATTTTGGTAGACTTCCAGCTCCATGAAGTATCTTCTTAAAAAAAACCAAATGAAACCAACATCACCACTAAAAAACCCAGAAAAACTCAACACTCCTCCCTAAAAGGTGTTCCTGTGTAACCTGGATAACCACCTTCTTGTTAGGCCAGAGAAACCAACATTTTTTCATATTCAGGCTCTTAGCCCCTAGCAGATTCCTCTAAACCCTTAACCATACCTGTAGCTCTTTTCTCCAGTCTTTCCATATTATTCTATAACCAGGACTGTCCCACCAAAGCTAGGAGGTTACTGAAATTCTTCACTACTTTCTATTTTCATCCCTCCTTACACTTGTTCCGCTCTTCAGAACAGCTCATGGGCTCTGGAACACCACGAGATACCAAGGGCTCGGTTTGTCATCTACTACCAACTCAATGGACATTGCAAAATACATATTGTTGCCCAAAATGAATTTAACTTAACCTTTCTTAATGGAAAAAAAAAAGGGGGGGGGGGGGGGGGGAAGAAGACTAAACCCCCACCTGTTTGTAGCTAAAGATCCCACTGACACTTCTACAACCCTAACGAACTTTCTCATTTAGCTAGGTAAGACTTTTTTCAAACTACGCATTTTATTTAGGTCTCTTGATGTACTGTGTTTGGTTTTAAGAGAAGGAAATGACCCCAGAAGCATCAAGCAGTTCATGTATTTTCAGCTGTCTGGAAGGGCAGAACCTTGTAGAAGATCAATAGAATTGAGCATAGCCCCACCAGACCAGCAAGCGTATCTTGAGTGCATCTGAAACACAAACTAAAAAAACAAGACCAATTTCCCTCTGAAATCTCTCAGCTGTGTAGGAAGATGTGTTATCTCAACACCAAAGTCTGGCAAAAGAAATGAGGGCATGCCAGATCTATGGGACATTATCATCCTGTCTACAAGCCAATGCTCCACCAGAACTTGGGCTGAAGTCCAGCATCAACACCATCTCTACGGAAAAGAATATGTTGCAGGGTGCTTGTGAGTTAAATTTATGACAGAAAACCCAAACCCCTTCGGATTTACTGCGGAGAGTTCCGTGGGAAGCAATAGCACAGAGCACTTAACTGCAGCAGCAGAGCTTGACGGTCAAGTATCACTCCGCAGTGGGTAACAAAGAGGCCAGTTACAGGACAGGGCTGTAGAACAGCCTGGTCCGCATGAGGCGTTTGGTTCTGGGTGGTGCAAAAAGCCTTTCAGCTGTAACGCTCACTGGAACACCAATCTGCCTCCTCAAAGAAAAGTCCCTCCTATAGAAAAGCAACTCATTTTCCACAGGATGAGTAGTAAAAGCCAATGCTTTTTCTTTCCAGTACCTGAAAACTGATACTTTATCCTTAAATTTACAATTCCTTTCCACAGGGGAACAGGCACTGCACATGAACCCACTTCTCCACATAATTGCTAAGCAGAGGCTCTTACCAGGTCCTTATCTTCAGAGACACTCAGAAAAAAGAGATCTTTTAAGCCCAGACTCCCTCCCAAAGTTTGCTCTTCAAACTAAGAAGCAGGTCCTTAGCTCAGGCAGGAATGCACAGCCAGGTGTATTTTAACATAGTTCGACTGGCACTGCAGGGCCAGGAGGTCACTCCACACACACTGGATGTTTTATATTGCTCAATAAGGAACTGACAAGTTAACCTGGTGTGCTGGTTTTGGCTGGGATGAAGTTAGTTTTCTTTATAGCTGCTACTATGAAGCTATGTTTTAGATTTGCGCTGGAAACCGTGTTGGTAACAGAGAGATGTCTCAGTTACTGCTGAGCAGTGCTTGCACAGATTCAAGGCCTTTTCTGCCTCTCACCGCCCCAGTAGCAGGCTGGAAGTGCACAAGAGACAAGAGGCTGGGAGGGAACACAGCTGGGACAGCTGACCCCAACTGACCAGAGGGATATCCCAGATCCATATGGTCTCAGGCTCAGCATATATATATACACATATATATGTATATGTATGTATATATGTATAGCTGGGGAAAGGAGGAGGAATGTTTGGGGTGGTGGTGTTTGTCTTCCCGAGCCACTGTTATGGGTGAGCCCTGCTGTCCTGGAGATGGCTGAAGCCCTGCCTGCCGATGGGAAGTGGTGAATGAATTCCTTGTTTCGCTCTGCTCGTGTGCACGGCTTTTGCTTTCCCTATTAAATTGTCTTCATCTCAACCTGCAAGTTTTCTCTCTTTCATGATTCTGTCCCCCATCCCACTGGGGGAGGGTGAATGAGCAGCTTGTCGGGCTCAGTTGAGATTGCCCTCCTAAACGGATCTCAATAAGCACTCCAAAATGCTGCCGTTCATCTGGCATTCCTGCTAGGTCTCAGCGAAGAGTTTGCAAGTCAGCATCTGCCTGTTCCCTCACAGACAAGAAATGCTTCCTGTTCTACGTAAGTTTTTCAATTTCCTCATTAGACACTTTGGTTTTGCCTTAGATACCTCTTTACAGGGGTTTGGGTTTTGGTTTTAAATCAGAAATTCCCCATGGGATTTTTTACAGAGCAGTAACTAGATACATACCAAGTCAACCAATACAACACACTAACCATTTTTTGAGTGACGAAATACCATGAACTTAATAAACATCTTCATTAAGGACTGTGACATTTTAGAGAAGCAAAACAGTTCATTGTTACTGATTGCAGATCCTCTTGCATTAAGCTTGCAACCAACCATAAATAAAATTAAGTGGTCTAATCTATCAGAATCATTCTTTTTCCATATCACCACTTTAACCCCAAACACATCATATGTATTTTGGCCTGCTGACTGTATTCAAATCCCTTCTTCCCAAGAATAAGAAACCAAACCACCAGCATGCAGCTATAAACTTTTCTGGGAACATCCAAAGAGAGTCATATCATAACTCAGTAAGTTTGCTTTCTGTTTCAGAGACCCACAGGAGAGCTTCACTTACAGGAACATTAACTACGGCAGCACCCATTTTCCATCAGCCCCACTTCAATGGCACTTCCTTCCATCCTTTGTCAATACTTGGGAAGCACAAGCAGTGGCAACAGGCTAACAGAGCCCAGTGTTCCCTCCCCTCACATAGCATTCCACTTCAGGTCACCAGCCAGAGAGTTTTAAGCTCCGTCTGCAGATATTTTCAGGGATCTCCAGTGTACTTTTAACACAACACCAGGGCATCAAAAGCAACAGCTTTTTTTTAGACTTTGGTAATCAGCCTGGAAGACTTTGAGGACAATGCATTCACATATGCCTAGGATTGCACCTTCCCACCCTTCACCGTAGCCAGAGACCATCCTGTTTTCCCACAGCAGGAGCACATCTTTGTTCAGTACAGGCACTGGAGCCCTACAATATATACGGAGGGATCCAAGTATATTGGCCATGATCCCTTTTAGAGATAAAACTAATTATTATTAATGTGGAAAAGGCCCACAACGTAGAACAGGAAATAAGATAAGGGAAACAATCTGAATGTGACACATACAGCTATCTGTTGCGGGAGGAAAACCCCATGTCCTAAAGACAAGCTTACAGCAGCATTTGTTCCTCATAAAAATAAGAAGTAACCATACTGGCAGGAGCTGGAGGAGCTGACCAGTTTGAAGCATTTTCAGTTTCAAAAATCAGAGATTTCCTTTTTAAAGAAGCAACAGCCAGTATTAGGATGGGGGGGTGACGGTGTCACTCTCCTTATACCAGCGGGTTCGGTTCAAAATACCTACATTTCCCTCGCAACAACGCACGAAATTTGATGATCCTTTTTGTGAAGCTTGGAAGATGCTGTCTCAACTACGTAGGGCTTTTCCATTTTTTTGCCTATAAACCACTATAGATTCTGGTCATTTCTCCCTCTTCTGAATGAACCAAAAGCTTGCCTTTTTTTTTTTTGAGAGGAAGTGACAGCCAGAAAGTGGAAACGAGTAAATAATAGATTAACAAACCCTCTAAAATACAACAGAATGCCTTATTTTTAACTCAAGAAGAGAGCAGCAACAGATTTGCATGTCCAGATCACAGATCCCATTATGAAAAAAGAACACATTGAACTTCTGAGGATTTTCACAACATAAGGCATTCAACTGCATGAAGCTTCAGTCCCATTGCTGAAGTGACCTGCATAACCAGAAAGGGAAGTCAGTTAGTCCAAACCCCTTGGGGAAAGGGAAGCAGGAGCTCAACTGAAGGTCATTGTAA
Organism: Myiopsitta monachus; assembly: GCA_017639245.1. Taxonomy (NCBI): domain Eukaryota; kingdom Metazoa; phylum Chordata; class Aves; order Psittaciformes; family Psittacidae; genus Myiopsitta; species Myiopsitta monachus. The sequence continues at coordinate 37,379,951 of CM029919.1, read as the reverse complement.
CCAGGGCACAGCACCATACAGGTATGTTTTTATACTTTTGTCATTGAATGGATTAAGAACGTGAGCTTAAGCAGAAATCAAAGTTGGTTGACTCCGTGCAGAGAAACACAGGAGTGTTTGTTCCTCATTATTACCCAGCCAATGAACAGCATTTAAGCATTTCTTTTGTTTTAGAGGCTATTTCAGTCTGTCTAACTTTTCCTTTGCATTCTTCGTACGAAGCACACGTTCATTTCTCTTGCTATGCCCCCGAAACTGTTTCTTTCGGGATTCTACTTAATATATTTTTACAGGAAGAACATTTTCCTGAAGGTCTAAATAAGCCATCCTTCATTTTACAGATAATGGCATAACTAATAAAAAAATAAAATCTCAACTATCTAAATATCTATGATTGAATATTATACGTGACTAAAAATTCCTAAGTAGTTATCAGCTGCAGAATGTAAAACAAAAATATCCTTCTAATTCAGCAGTACTGAAGACTTATTTTTAAACTAGGTATATAAGAGCAGTTGAATGGCTGGGCATCATCTTTTCTCTGTGTTTTGTAGGATTCTATTGAAGCGCAAAACCAGTGGCTGGGAACGTTAAATCATGTAACAGATTAAAGAAAAAATGCCAGTGGATCAACAGGAGAGGCTGAGGGAACAGGCAGGAGTATCTACACCAGATGCTTAATTATTAGTAAATAAAATTATTCTAATCTTCAACTCATCAACTCGTTAACTTGTAGAGCAGGAGGGAAGGAAAAAAACCAGAAGGTACATTCTCTGTAGTTGAGGACATGAGGTATTTTCATAACAGAAAAAGCAAAACAAAACAAAAAAACAACCTTATTTGTGAAAGGGTGGAACAAAAACCACCTCAAAGCATAGGAACATTAATTCAAACCTTAGCTTGCTTGAGAATTACAATTTTTAAATTTTTAAAATGTCTCTCCTCCTGGAATCTTCTATATGCAGTTTCCACCATGCTACAATCTAGACTGAAATGTATTCTTGCTCCAGTGGAATTGGTAAAAAGGCAAAAGCTCAAATACACATTTCCTTCTTTTTCCTTTATAGAATCATAGAATCACAGAATCAAGTAGGTTGGAAAAGACCTTTAAGATCTTCAAGTCCAACCACTACCCCAGGACTGCCAAGTCCACCACTCAACCATGTCACTGAGGGCCTCATCTACACGATTTTTGAACACTTCAATTTACGGTAACTCTACCACTTCCCTGGGCAGCTTGTTCCAATGCCTGATCACCCTCTCTCTGAAGAAATTGTTCCTAATATCCAGTCTAAACCTCCACTGGCACAGCTTGAGGCCATTACCCCTTGTCCTACCACTTGTTACTTGGGAGAAGAGACCAACCCCTACCTCACTACATCCTCCTCTCAGGTAGTTGCCCCTGAGCCTTCTCTTATCCATACTAAATGACCCCAATTCCCTCAGCTGCTCCTTGTAAGACTTGTCTCCAGACTCTTTAATGCCCACTTCTGGACCCAAAACACTATAAACATTAATAAATTCAAGCTTACACAGGTCTTCAGGCTGCCAGCAGACCTCTTCCATAACTGGCTCCTTGGCGGCCCATGCAAAGCCAACTCCAATTCTAGTCTGCTTCCTAACCAATGGAAAGATACACTAGAAGACTCACAAACATATCTATCTCCCTTTAAAAATGATGTTAAGAAGTTCTCATCTAAATTTGGTGTTTTTTCCACAACCAGGTAGGATAGTCGGATTAGAATATCTTATATGCTTTTTGAGTTGGTTTACCTAAAGGATGTCATCCTGGATCTCCTGTGGTGAAGGATGGCAAACTACTTAGGTTGAGAATTCATTCAAGTTAAGAGCAAAAAAACCCTCATTTCCTTTGAGCACCCTCTGCTCTCAGCAGTACCACTTGCATAAGTTTAATCACCAAGTTAAAAATCTCATTTCCTAGGCTTATCTTCAGGTTCTACATAAGAAGTTGCAGTTAATATGGCAGGCACAGGAAAAGGAATTTATCACTAGTTTAATGCCTTTTAATGAAATCCCAGATGTTCTTCCCAGTGTTCACCTGGAAGAAAGGAAATCATTCAGACTTGGGAGAGGAAAAGATTCTTTCTGCTCCATAATTTTTAATGACTCCAGATATATCCACCACAGACTCAGGGTGGAGATCCAAACAAAGGTTACTTGTTTGGATATTTTGCAATAGTACAATGTGACTCAGATGAGGAATTACTAAGTGTATCTTCAGTTCAGACAGTGAAACACTGCCACAGGAGAAATTGCTTGGAAGCTCATATGGCTAATGGCTTCAACACAAGATAGTAATTGTAGCAATGAAAACAACTTGATCTAAGATGCGAATGTGTAAGGGTACTTAAGAATCAGGAGCAGCTCAACCAAGGCACTGTGAAGCTGACTATGAGTCTCCCTGTCTTCGATATCTGTGCACTATAGCACGTATGTACATGTGAAATGAAACAAGAGAAGTACTCACCCTGTACAAATACTCAAAGAAGCAAATATAAAACCATACAGCTAACAGCTAGTTACCCGCCCTGTGCTTTTAAGCACCCACTGTGACTTTCCTTCCAAGGAAGGAGTAAAAGTTGACTGCACAGTCAACAGAAAAAAGCATCTCAACCCAGACCGCCTGGGCTCAGCCACCTAAGCATACAATACTAATTTTAAGTAGCTATTTGTTTTCCATTAGGGAATGTGTCTGGTACCCAGAAATAGCCAGAATTATGTCAACATGAGTTACTTTGTACACATTCACCTCCAAGTTATAGCTAATGAAGCTTTTTGCTGTTCTGTACAGCACTATTCACTCAGCTAGAGAGAGAACTACAGGGGAGAAAAATCATCACATCCCATCTACGTGTTTTCCCCACACGCTGTTGAAAGAGTGGTCATTTCTTAGACAGCTCAGGTTTACATTTCACAAATACTAAAGTCAAACTGAAGAGTGCAACAGGGCATTAATAACTTGTTTTCTTGCACAGAACACCTCTTTATGCCTTTGCACATACCCAACTGGGAGACCAGTTTTACTGCAGTGAATAATCTAGCTCTTGGACACCCTTCTGAAATTTTCTACAGTTTCTCCTACTGCTCCTGGGTCACCAGCAAGATTAATTTCCATATGTCTGCAATTTTTGTCAGCAGCTTTGCCATTGCATTTACATTGTTTGACTAACCATTTTTTCCTGTTCATGACTCCCTCCCTCATATACTTTCAGTATTGCCACAAAGCAGACAGTCAACACTTAAACTGACCTTTCAGCTGTCAAGTCAATTTTGAAAGAGATACCTTAGTAAGCAGGGAAGAAAGGATACAATGCCAAAGGCACAAACTTCATTATGAAGATTCTTGGCATCACTCCAACCTAGGATCAGGAGCTTTAAAACACGGCTTTAGTACAGATGTACTCAATCAATTCAAGGACTTGTAAAAACTCATTTGTATACGACAAAGCCGAGAAGCAAAACTGTCACAGAAAAACAAGCACACGGGCCATGCAAGAGAGACTAGGCAAACATATATTCTTGTTCTCCCTTCCACCATCCACTCAGATGCAGTTAAAAAGGGTCAATATTAACCCCTCATCCCCCTTTTACAACACAACTCTAAAACTCAGGCCTCCCTCCAGGCTAAAATTAGAAAACAAAGATGACCTCTTTTGTTATAGAAGCTCAGGTGTTACTGAGGACTCCAAAGTTGCTGTTTATCAAGCTGCAATGCCATGGCACAACACTGGAGAGCCTTAGCCAGGGACAGTCCCCAGGTCACTGATAATATTCAGAGAAAGTCTCACCAAATGGTCAAGTAGCTTTACACTTAGGTTAGAACAGCTCAGTCACTTTGCACACTATTATTAAATACCACATGCAAAGTGGGGATTTAACGTGGAGGCTGGAATACATAAGTTACTCCAGAGGTTCATACATGACATTTATCTAGGGCTGCACCAAGTACAATAAAGTGGCTCACCCTCCCCGTTAGTTTACCTTCTCAAGAGTTTGTACTAAAACTACACATTGGAAACAAAATTCCTCCTTCAATAAAGTAAGTTAACCATGGCTGAATAAACAAAGTGTGTTACTTTTTCCATTTCTTTTTGATGTATATTTTTGACAATTTCTTCTGACAAGGTATTTCCATACTTCTACTTCATTTACATACAAAAAGCACTTTCGGTAGCAGTGAATTTACTACCTTTGACTCTGCCTATCACTTCATTTTTAAGTTGTGCGACAGAGAAAAATCAAACTTCCTCCACACAATCCATTATCTGTCCATGTTTTTAATCACTTAAGTTACTCTGCTCTTTTCAGAAAACATTCATCGTAGAAAAAAAAGCAATCCAGTGCACTGTTTCACACAACAAAACCATGCTTCCAGGGATGCTTTAAAGCTAAACCTTTATTCCTGCCTCTGAAGTTGCTTCATAGGCTTTAGGTGCAGAGCCTGCTGACAGTGAACTCTCTTCAGGGCTTTTCCCCAGGTACACAAGAGATTTTTCCTGGCAGCTAGCTATACTGTCCCTTGAACCTCCACTCTTATGACTTCCTTTTCAAGGTGTGGGGACTATAACTGTACACAGTAATCCCAGGAAGTGTCACTACTTGCGTATGGTGCCTTGGTCCTCAGCTGTCGTTGGTTTACATGCAACAACTATGAACAACTAATATAGAGGCCAACATCATATTCTGCAGGATGATCTTCCCAAAGGCAAACTGCAAAACCTCAAAGTCTTTTGGTGACAACTTGCCCCCAGCCCATGACTCAGCAGCAATAAACTTAAGGCACTTTATTTCCTGTAATTTTCACCTCATATCTTGATAAGTTCCTGCCTCTTGGGCACAAGTACACACTCAGCAGCCTTCCTCATAGATGATCCCCTTTTTGAGGTGACAATCTCTAAACCCTTCCGACAAGCAACTTCTCCAACTAAAGATACCGCATCACACATCCCAACTTCTGCTCTGTTCCTATTTCATCAGGTTCAGAGGCACATGCCTCAGAGGCCTCTTTGGCTTTGACTAACCCACCTCACCATCTCATCTGTAGCTTCTTTTCCCCTGTTGTAACCCTCTATTTCCAAAAGTCAAAACCAGCAGAATATCAGAGTAGCTACTGTTACCAAAAAGCTCAGTCAAGAAAACCTCATAACACCAATGTAGTGTTAGAAGAGAGGCATTCTTTATTACAGTGCTGGATGCATGGGGGATCTCTCCTCCAAACGTGCACAACTAGGGTCAAACTCTACAAACATTTATATCTGAAATTATTACATATTCATACATTCCATCTTACATTCCAGTTTTGATTGGTCATAACTAACACACACCATATGCTAATTTCTATACATGCGCACAAGCTTTTTCTATTGTTCTAAATTGAGTCTGGTGTGCAATTTGAGTCAGTGGTTATTGAGTTGGAGGTCGTGGCCTCCCCTTGCCGGAATTACCTTTTACCTACATTGGAGTTTCTTTTCCTCATTTTCTTGTCAAGCTAATTACAATCATTTATCTTGAAAGAATGCTTATTTCTTGATTGTTTACTTTAGACATTCTGTCTGAGACCCTATTGACCTCTTGGGAAGGGACTATACAGTGGTAACATAGCAGCATAGGTAACAAAACTTTACAGTTACAACTGATTACCTAGTTACAGAGTCTGTTTCAGTTCCAGGGTTACACTACTATCGGTCTTCACTTGCGAGGAAAATGCACCATTTAATCCTACTCTTTCTTTGTTTTGTTTCAATGCAATGAAGGACCATACTTCCTCCCTACCTACAGCAAATTTGTATATTGTCCACCACGCAGGGGAGCGTTGGCCTCCAGGGCAGCTGACAGACCAGCCTACCTGGGCTGACCTCATTCTCAAGAAATCCAAAAAACCTCAAAGCCTAGCTGAGCGAGGAAGGAAGCTAACACTTCTTACCAGCCAAACACTCAGACCTAGCCTGAGAAAGCTCAGCACAGGCTGTTGCCAACACAACACTGACAATCACAGATCAGAAACTGCAAGCAAGTCCCATGCGCTCACCAGCACCGATCCATCAGACATCAGCAAACTAGTCACAAGCGATATAATCATTTGTTACGCAGATACGCTGCAGCTGACCCAAGTTACAGAAAAGCCTTTCATATAGCCTTTTCCAGGCTATATTTATTTCCTTTGTCCCTCCTAGCTCCACAAGTGAAAAAGTCACCAAAAAAAAAATCTCCAGGTGCAAAATGAAGGGGTGGAGGGTGGAAAAATACGAACCGATCGCTGAATGTTCACAGAAGAAAATAGTCAAGTCAGTTCTTGCATGTAGACAGCTAGCTCAAGATGAGAAGAAAAAGAAGTTTGTTTTCCCTGCTAAGCTTTACATTTCCCCATTATAATGCTGCATGACCACTTGTTGGCAAGTTCCAAACCCAGCCTCTTTCTTAAAATGTAATTACAGGATCATGAGGTGAACTTTATTAAACACTTGTCATTAACTTACCAGTTGCCTTCTCTAATACTAAGCCAGCAATGCAGGGGACCACTAATAATTAAGAAAACTTGCTGCTGGAGGCACCACTTATCTGCCAGATAAACAAATGTCAGCTTAAAGAGACTGAATCTAACAAACAAAGTTTTTCCCTTTGAAATACCAAGGCATCAGAAAATATGCCTGAACACCTAAGACTCCCACAACATTGTTAGCTGCAGCCACCATGCATTAATATTCCAGGTTTAATGATAGAGCAGGACTGAGACCCTCAGAACTTCAGGATGTGTTTGCGCTGCCCGAGATAAAAGGCTGTGTGCTAGCTCAGAGCCACATGCCATCAACCACCAGTAGGAAGTCTTGGTTTATTCCACAGTTGCTGTTAGCACTGCCTAGAAGTTATATATACACACATACATATACATATATACAGCTTTGACATCCCAGCCTCCAATACTTCCATGTGAGAAAATTCTTCTAGCTGACACTGTTGATTACCTTCCTTGGTTCAGAAAAATACTGTTTCAAACATACTACTATGAGGGTCTCAAAGCATAGCTCACATGTTTCTAGGTCTCTATCTAGCAGACTTTAAAATATGTTAAAAGTTAAAAGTTTACAGTTCCTGTCTTCTTTATAGTTTATGGACTTATTTTTTTTTATTATTATTCATTTGAATTAACTGACCAAACAGGAAACAAGCAAATATAATTTGTAGCATCAGAATAAATAATCCTCTGCACCCAAGAATACAACAGTAGACCAACTATCCAAGCCTCCGGCAATGGAGAAACAGTCAAAAGCAGATGGCTAGGAAAAAAAACAAAGAGCATAAAACCACAGCAAGCATATGATACTTGCCCCAAGTGTTCTTCCATCTGTGGCTTGTTTCCTCGACTTGAATGTCATTTCGAAATAACTTCTCTCATAATCAGATTGGAAAACTGGAAATGCTGAATTATTTGCTGTGTGCATTTACAGAAAAAAACCAATCAAGTCTGACAACTTCTGCACACCCATTTTACAAGATTTATGGCTAAGAACATGAAAAATTTACACCAGAGTAGGCATCTGATTTTCCCATGAAAAGGAGGAGAGTGAACATAGGGCCTAAAGAAGAGTCTTCCCTCGACTAACTGATCTGCACTTCAAACCGAACTTGGTAAAACCGGTCCGGTGTGCTCTTCTGTGATTTATTGAGCGCTAACACAGAACCACGCACTTTAAGCACTCTGGCAAGCAAAACTAATTCTTCCTGGAAAAAATGTGAGATTTTTCTGAATAACAGAGTGAGAAGTAATGCAAGATCAACAGAGTGATAGGTAAAAATGACACATTCTTTAAATAATTCAGAAGATGGGGAATTAAACTGAGGTAGCACTAATATCTGCACATACTTAACTTTTGGTCCATCACTATTACTGCAGATATACTGATCAATCACTAAAGTCTAATCTTGTAAAAACAAAACTCTATTACGGGAATAGTAATGCGGTTTACATTAGTGCATTGAAGTTTACACTGTTTCAGCCAACTTCCTAACCCAGACCAGAATAACAAATAACCATCCTAACTGAACCGGAAATAAAATACATGGGACTCCTAAGGAGATAACAGTCCCCAGAATAATGCTGATAATCATGAACTAAGAAAATTTTAAAAGAACATGCATTCCAGTTACTCTTGCATGTTTGTGTAGTTTGCCAGAGTACTGGACTAGTGCAGTAGTCTTCACCAGGTATCCCCTTCATTTTCTAGGCCAAATCTTCTGTATTTCTGCCTTGTACATTGAGTGAAGTACTACTGGAGTATTAAGACAGACATCTTGTGTTGGCACTCAGTAATTAGGTAGGCAAGATGGGTGTAAACATTGAACCATACTTTTGTCATATTAGAGACTTTCTTATCTCCTGGATAATCTTTTCTTTCTGGATTCCACTATAAGTTTAGGAACACACAGAGAAAACAATGGATCTGTATTTGATCACCACCTAACTGTTTCACAAGCATTCAGTAGTCGGCAATGTCGGGTTAATAAACAGACAGAAGAGCTAAATTTTAAACTCCTTACTACAAAAAAAAAACCCAAGCTTACTTGGTAGCCACCTGGCAGAGATAAGACAGTGAAACCACAGAGAGATAAGAGCCACAAACCAAGGAAAGCAGGCACGTTGTGGCCAGCAAAAGTGTGAGGTCTGCACAAATTAAATAAAAAATAAAAGAAACAATGCAGGCTTTTGAATGCCCTTCTTGACTCAACATTAGAGTTGCAGAGTCCACAAGGTTCCTTCCTCCTCCACCAGGACAGGAGAAAGCAGGTATGTCTCTTTCAGAGAAGGATGAGGAAGATGTGTTATGCTGCCCTCAGTGCAACACAATGCTTTTCAACTGGCTTCAGCAATCCTGCTACAGAAGTCCTGCCGAGGCTTAGGAAGCAGCAGGAGCTTCTGCTGCGGTACGGAACAAGCAGCAGAATCACAGGGCCCTGCTCCAGGGTGCAGGAGGAACTCTGGCTGCTGGGAGGGCTATGAGCCCTGAACCACTGTGTTGCCCTGAGACAGGTATCCCTTAGGTATTTCAGGTGTTTCCTCAACTAGCACTGAATATAATACTATAATAAGAATAAATGACTGAAAGAAAGTCTCTAAAATCAGAAGAGGCCTTGGAGAGACTTATTTTATCACATACGATAAAAAAAAGAAAAAAAAGCAGAAGGGAGCAAGGGAAATTACCAAAGAACAAACTCACCAAGATAATTCTGTCGAAATAAAGCCTACTGCAAATCACTCACATTGGTCTGGCTTCCTAGAAACAAGCAGCAGTTGCCCACAGGAGACTCCCCACAGCAGGGCATGACAATTCTAAAACTGAAGTAGATTTCTCTCAGAAATACTGCAAAGCACGTAGAAAGTGTATCAAAACCAGGGCTGCTGGTAGAGAGCTTTTATCATAGTCACAGATTAAGAAATGCAAGAAGCCAAAGTTCCTAAGCATTTCCCCCCCCCCCCCCCCAAAAAAAAAAAAGGGGTTTTGCGTAACCTTGAGGCAGTTTCTTTCCCCCCTTCCTCCTTCTCAATTCCTCACGCAGGAAAAGCCGTTTTGGACTAGATTGTGACATGAAGTGACGCAGCAAATGAAGTTCCCTCCCAAATGTCACCAAGAGGAAACTGGAATATTGCACGACACTGTAGCTCCCCAAGTTTCACAAGAATATATGACCCGCATTCTTCAGGTTGCCACTAAAAAATACCAAGAAAATTCAGCTAAACAGGAAAACAAGATATTTCTCCCAGAAGCGACTTAACAGGCAGGGACGTTCAGAGACCTCATTTTTCAGTGTAGCCTGGCCCTCTACATGATACTTCCTGACTTAATAACCAAGAGCAAGATATTCACATGACTGAGACCACAAACCACTTCTCCAGTGCATGCTCTCCCACCCCCCTCCACTCCAGGGCTCCAAACCACAACCCGTGCTCCCTCCCGCATCCCGGAGCTGCTGCCTGCCACAACACAGCGGGCCAGACAACCCCTTGCTGCTCTCCCAGACAGAAACTGCTTCCAGCCCACGTTCGCTATGCATTAAATCCTTCTGTTCCGAGCTCTTCTTGCTGCGGTCAAAGAGCAAGCCACGTCTGAAGGGCTGGCGAGCTGAGCTCAGTTGTCAGCCTGAGCCCGACACCAGCTGATCGCGGTTGGACATTTAAAAGCATACAGCGAGAAGCGATGAGCAGAAGTTGTAACCTCGCTAACTCCTGTCTGAATTTGCAGTCAGTGCCATCTACTCAGGCTAAAGAAAGCCAACAGGCATTCCGATCTTCTCTGTACATTCACGTTTTGCAAAGCAGATCCAGAAATACTACGGATTAGCAGCTGTAAGGCCCCTTTTGGCTCGTCAGAAATGTGTTTTTCAGGGTCTGTCCTATGGCCAAACATTCGTTTTAGCCGACTTATTTTACAGCAGCCCCGAAACACCGCACTGAGCTCCGACCGCCCAAGGGCCATTTCCCGGTACTCCGCCTCCGCCGGCGCGGAGCGTGGTTCGCTTCTCCATCTCCTCCGCTCCAGTTCTCGGAGAGGCGAACCACCGTACCAAGCGAGGTCACCCAACCTCGTCCCCTCAACAGCTCTTATGAAAATCAGGGAAAAGGAAACCGCACGCAGAGTGACCGAAACACGAACGGTGTCGGCGGGGCAAGCGCCGCTCTCCCGCACCCACAGGAGAGGGGCAGCGCGGCAAGCGCCCCGCAAGTTTCTAGGGGGCCCTTTCCGCCGGGAAACACCGAGAGCCCGCGGGGCCGGAGCCGGGGGGGAAGAGGGGGGCCCTCCGGGCAGCCCCGCACCGAGCCCGCGGGAGGGGCCGCGCCGCGCCCGAGGTCTCACCGGCCGTGTCCCAGATGGAGATGTTGTAGGGCCCCCACTGCTTGAGGTAGAAGGCGCCGCCGACAGTGCTGACCGTCTCCTGGAAGCGCTTCTCCATGTAGCGGTGCAGCAGGGAGGTCTTGCCCACGTTCATGTCCCCCAGCAGCACCACCTTCCCGTCCGGCTTCTTCATCTCGGCTCGGCTCGGCCAGGCCCGCCGGCTCCCACCCCTTTCCCCGGGCGCCCGCCGGCCCGCTCCGCTCCGCCTGGCGCGGTGGAGCCCCGGAAGCGGCGGGCCGAGGGCCGCCCTCCGCCGACAGCGCAAACTTCGGGGGCTCCGCAGGAGCCGCAGCGATCCGGCCCCGGCCCCGGCCCCGGCTCCTCCTACCCCTGCCCTCCGCCGGCGCCAGGGGGAGGGGACGCGGCCGGAGCCCCGCTAACCCCCGCCCCGGGCCGGGCCGTCGCTTCAGCCCTGCCCCGGAGCAACCGGGTGGTGTGTGCCGCGCGTCGGTCGCCCAGTTCCCCCCCCCGCGGTAGCGCGACTGCTCCTCGGGCAGGAGCTCGGCCACTCCGGGCCTTCGGAGGCTGCTGCTTCCCAGGCGGCCGAAGCTCCTCCGGACAGAGTAACAGAGTCCCCTGACTTTCCCGGTCCCCAGGCAGAAAGTCCGCTTCTCCCGGCTCCTCCGCAGGAGCAGATGGAGAGGCACTAAGTTGCTCCGGAGTCACGATCTCCCTCGGAGCTGTGATAGCCAGTCAAACCCTGGTGAGAAAGAGGCCGGGTTGTGTGCAAAAACCTGGGGTTATTTTCCAAGTGACAGGTCTACCCACCTTCACAGTTGCTCAGCTGCTGTAATTCAGCTTAATTCCAGTTCAGGTGACAGAACTGAAATCATTTAAAATAACCTAGAGATGTAACCTATCTTTTTTGCAGCAATCCTCTTTGCACCAAGCATATCTGGGAAAATATTTTAATAGGACATAAAAGTGTTATGAATTTTTGGCAAAGAAGTGCATAATGTGTAGACCCTGAGAAACATGAAAATGTGTAGACTGGAGGGGAAAAAACTCTTACAGGATTTTGAAGGGAGCTGACCGGTTGTTTCCTCTCCCTCCCCACATGAAAGTGTTCAGATTGCGGCACTCTTCATAACAAATGAGCAGCACTTTTCATAATAATTGAACACACGTCCTCACTCTTGCATGCCTCATGTTGAAACTGTTAGGATTCCTTTAGCCAGTCTAGGCTTCACATTTATGAGATGCTTTGGGTTTTGCTTACCTGTTCAAAAGGAATGGCTGTGTAGCAGGATTTTCTTTTTCCAAGCCATGCCCAGTTAATTTTGCTTATTCTGGTTTTACTTCCCAGATTTGTGGTTTTGCAGCTGTACCTGGTGATATAATTTCAGCCCGGAATCAGATGCCCACCGAACACTGCCCAAAAGGTGCCCAAAGAGAGAGGATGTTAAATTATTTGGAGAAAAAAAAAATAATCTTGCAAGAGAATCTAAAGTAACGATATGGGACGAGATTCAGGGCAGTGTGAAATACTCTGCGAGGGAGGGTGTTTTACTTTCATTATTGTATGGCTGTATTTTGCTGTGGTGTGTGCAGGCACCTCAGATTTCCATTTCCTACCTGGATTCCCATCTGAATCCTAGACCTGGGAAAAAGAAACTCATTTAATCAAAGTGCTTCTCAGAAGTAATGCAAAGCAAGTAGACTTCTTCTGGGTGCCTGGTATGAAAACATGAAAAGAAGAGACATTCTCTTTGCATGGATACTGTGCAACATAATTCCCATGTGCAACGTAAGTTACACCCTTTTGAAGTGGCAGGCAGGATTTCATAGAATCATAGAATTCCAGAAAGAGAAAAAAGTAATCTTGCATCAAAGAGTTTTGACCATGAAGATCTAGACCAGTAAAGGGATACTCCATGCATGTGCTCTCACCTTATGCATTGATTTGCTCTTCACATATTAATAAAATACCTAAAAGCTTCAGTATGATTATTGATTTACAGCGCTACCAAATCATAGCAGTTAAAGCACTTACAACAATTATTTCTGTATTTTACCAAGATTCTGCTGTATTTGCGTTATTTTTGTGTGCTAGTGAAATGTAGCTCTTTCTGGAGTTCAAAACAGATATCAATAGTTTCTAACAGTGATGCAGAGAAGATAGGCCAGAAAACAGTTTCAATAACAGGTGAAAATGCAACTGGGATTTTAGGTTTTGTTAATAACTGACATGCAGGACCCAAGGATTGCCGAGGCCACCACAAAACCATGTCATTGAGGGTCTCATCTACAAGCTTTTTAACGCTTCCAGGGACGACAATTCCCCCGCTGCCCTGGGCAGCCTGTTCCAATGCCCGACCACCCTTTTGATTGAAGACATTTTTCCTAACATCCAGTCTAAACCTCCCCTGGTGCAGCTTGAGGCCATTTTCTCTTGTCCTATCGCTTGTTACTTGGGAAAAGAGACCAGCCACCTCTTTGCCCTATCCTCCCTACGGGTAGTTGTAGAGAGTGATAAGATAAAGCCCTCCCTGAGCCTTCTCTTCTCCAGACTAAACAACCTCAGTTCCCTCAGCCGTTCCTCATCAGAGTTGTGCTCCAAACCCTTCACCAGCTATGTTACCCTTCTCTGGGCCTGCTCCAGCACCTCAATGCCTCTTTTGTAGCGAGAAGGCTAGAACTGAACACAGGATTCAAGGCGTAGCCTCACCAGTGCCCGGTACACGGGGACAATTCCTTCCCTGCAGTCTCACTGGCCACGTTGTTTCTGATACAGGCTGGGATGCTGTTGACCTTCTTCACTACATGGGCAGCTGTTGGCCTCCTTGACTACCTGTGATTGGATGGTACTATGTGTTGTTTCAGATGTTTGGGAGATGGTGATGTGGACAGATTCCAGGTATATAGAAGCGCTCCTGAGGTAAGCCCTTAAAGACTCAAGTCCTCAGCAGTCTGAGCTTCCACTGACCTCAGGAGGGCACATTCACTAGGCACAGCACAGTGTGTTTGGTTATTGCTGCTGACGTTTCCTTGTACATATGTGCTCCAATGTACAATTGTGTGCAATTTAAGTTGCCCGGTGTTCAAATTGAATGGTTCATGATAGCTAGGCTGTAATGCAATATAGATAATAACAGAGCATATGTGAAAATATTTGGGAAAACATTAAGAGCCTGTAATTTGGTCTCTAGCTCTCAGATGCATAGGCCTGTTGCAAGATAATTTCCCCAAGTCACTGAGTTGTCTATAGCAGGAGGTCTCCACCACATTAAGTATAGGCATGAGGCATGTCAGAAGTTGCTCAATACGGAAGGAACACAGAATACTTTGCTGTCTGGGTAGCAGAGGTATGCAGGCTATACACATTGGGGTGCATTTGTTTTTCATTTGAGAGCATCTGAGGACACCATTTAATTACAGTGAGGTTGTTCATTAGCCTTTCTGACAGTGTGGCGACATGGTCACCATGGTTGGTCTCCAGCTGTTCTGTAATTCAGATGCTCAGGCTAGCTTACAGAGGTGGACAACACATTAAACTTTCTTACCGATTTCTGTGCTGGAGTAAAGCCCCCTCAAGAATGGAAACATCAACCCTGGATGCCAGCCAAAAACCTGAGCCAATAATGACTGTACTGGTGTCAGGGTAACTCAGTCTTTCTAGTCTCACACAGTATGAAAGCTGCCTAATTTTGTAGGAGAAAATTAGAGCCTGTTTATTTGTTTCCATGCCAGCCTTCCCTAGGTATTTATATACATTGTCCTGCCCATGGGCCGCATTTGGTCTCCAGGCTAACAGTATTTTGTAAGTTCACACGGGGTGAAATATTTGTCACAGAACAGGGTTGATTTTTGCTGAGGTGATCTTCTTTTGGAGACAAGTTGAGCAAGCGGCTGAAGGTATATATCTATGTCATGCCAGCTTTTAACTGCTGCCCCCAACATACTACAGGTTTCCTGTGGCCTTGATGTTGGGCACCTCAGTCTGTCTCTCTTTTTCATCCTCTGGCAGCATCTGCCTTCCTGTCTTCTGGGATGTTGAACCACCATGACCTGATGAGCACTATGAAGATACCACAGGGGACCTCAGTGGGACCTCAATGATAAAGGAAGTACAAACTGCTGAACAAAACATGCTGCTTTTTAAACACAGACAAATCGATGAAATAGAGGCATGTTGTTAATCTAGTTATCTAGTGAATCTTAGCCGAGACCTTACAAACAAAAGAAGCGGGAAATAAGGGAGGCTTATTCCTCATCCTCAAAATGTGCTGGCACTCCAGTGTTTTATTTGCTGCATCTCTTCGCAAGGCATGAGGTCACTGCAAAAGCTATGAAGAGGTAGCAGTTTGTGAGGCATGGCAATTTATGGTTTTGTTTCTGCTTATTGCCTTCCTTTATGACTTCTTTCTTGTAAATGAGCAAATGAACATGCATGCTTATTAAACAGAAATATTTACACTCATCATTTTCCAGACAGCCCTAACTACAGTGCACTCTCAGGCTACAAAGCCTGAAAGAGCTATTCATCATGTTGCCACTGCTGTGTCTACATATTTATCCTAAACTAGGTTCTTCCTCTTCACCCTACAGATTAGCCCACAACCTAGATGCCCTGATCAAGGAAAAATATGGACCTGTTGGAGAGGGTCCAGAAAAGGGCCATAGAAGTGATCAGAGGGATGGAGCACCTCTTCTGTGAGAAAAGGCTGTGAGAGTTGTTGTTCAGCATGAAGAAGAAAACACACTAAGGAGACCTTTTTGCAGTCTTTCGATACTTAAAAGGGGCCAATAAGAAAGATGGGGAGAGATTTTTTAGCAGGGCCTATTGCGACAGGACGAGGGGTAATGGTTTTAAACTCAGGCTGGATGTGAGGAGGAAAAGCTTTACAACAGAGTTGGTAAAATACTGGCACAGGTTGCCCAGAGAGATGGTGGATGTGCTGCCCCTGGAGACATTCAAGGCCAGGCTGGATGTGGTTCTGAGCAAGCTGGTCTAGTTGAAGATGCCCGTGCTCATTGCAGGAGGGTTACACTAGATGACCTTTGAAGGTCCCTTCCAACCCGAACTATTCTATGATTCCATGTTTCGTTGATTCTATGGTTGATTCTATGTCCCTGCTCTGCTGTCCCTCTTCAAATCTCGCAGCTCTTGGAGCACTTCAGTTGTAGGACTTGTTTCTTTCACCAGGATTGAACAAGCATAACTCTGTATTACTTCTGCTGGGTAGGTGCCCAAATCACAGTGCACTGAAAACGAGACAGGTAAATCAACTAGCTTGAAACATCCTTATCACAAAAGAGACTGACTTGGATGAATAGTATTTGCCTGTGTTACAGGCAACAGAAAAGAAGATCTTAGAAACCATAAGGCAACCTGAACTGTAGATACAGACACCAAGCTGCAGTAAACTCTTCCCTGATGGACAGATGCTAGTGATGCAGATGAAAACAGGGGCTCAAGAGGAACTCTCCATCAGGTCTTCTGTAAGAAGCTATTTTAGATTTCATTGCTCAACTGTGAATCAAGGTCTCCAGAGCTTCCTTCAACAAGGAATCTGAGTCTGTGAACATCTGGCAGCTGGCACCATGTGGAGGGAGCAGCCCTGTCATGTCCACATCACCAGCCATCTCAATTCTACTCCTTTCTGGTACTTCCCATTCCTCAAATCATCAAAGTCCTCCAGTGTTTTGTACTTACCTAGTAGATTGATAAGTTTTGCTGTATGAAGGTATCAATGATCTAGCTTTATCTAGACTTTCTGCTATATGAAAGAAAAAGGTTTTTTCTTAAATTTCAGGGGGGTGAATTTCAGCGTGGGCATGCTCACCAAATGACATGGAAATGTAGGACTGAGGACTCAATCAGAAAGTAAGCAAATATGATTCAACTGGATCACAATGAAAGAAGTTCTGGAAAGTGCACAAAATGTAAGTTCTGTATAGATTTTTTTTCTAACTAACTGTAACATTTTAAGGTCCAATCAGACTTCATCAACACATGAGAACCCAAGGCTATCCTACCAGTCTACCATGTTCCTGGAGGACTGTGCATGGATTTGTACAGATGTCTTTATGCCTACAAGAAGTTACAGAATTACAGGCTAGAAAAAGATGTCTTAAGTTTTCACTCTATTGAGCATTATGAAAGGGATGGAGTAAGTTAACTGGTAGTAAGAGAGAATTTGTTTAGTGCTTACAAACTCATCGAGATTCTTGTTCATGATAAACAGACCCATGTATCTATGAGAAGTCCTATGGACTGCGACAGCCCGCGATGGGAAATCTATGCAGGTGTGGCAGAATCAGTTGGCACTGTCCAAGTGACTAGTAATGACACGTGAGCCAAAATGAATGCAAGTGATGTCCTTTAAATGTGTAATTATTTTCACAATGCAGGTTTGTGACAGTTGAAAGAACTCAATTTTTATTTGCAAGTTCAGTACTGTCATCATGTGAATTATTAAAAGAAAAGCGACATGTTACTCACACCTTCTGGAGCACAGACTGAGGTATATTTACGTCTATACTTGCTGTTGGCTTTTCCTGTATCTTGTCTTGCTAATGCCGGTGTTAATGATTCTGGTCTGTACATGGATCCTGTCGTTATTCAAGCTCTTGCACAGACTGATGAATTGCCTTCTAACTTTTTTCCGAAGATAATAAATTTGAATAGACCTGTTTTCAGTTGAGACCACCTCATAGCTATTGACATTCAAGCATATAAATGCTGCAATTTATACCCTAATTTAAAGTTTTCTCTAGGCTGTAATCCATAGCTATTCCCTATGAAGAAATTCTCATGGTGCCTAGCTTTTCAGCATTGTTCCAGGTCATGAAGAAAAGGCCATTGAAGACTGTCACAGACAACTTTGCCTCAGGGAAAAATCACATCCAGTCAGGAGTTACACTTTGTCCTACCTCTAGCCTTGTTGCTACACCTTTATTTCATCTCTTGACTGAATGAGCCATTGCAATCCCCTTTTCCCTCTGTCTTTGAACTTCTCCCTATCCACTCTGGCAGTATGCAGAGAGAAGTGGGACTTCTGCAGGCGCTTGTCAAAGGTCAAAGGAATTTGACTGAATTTGGCAGTAAAAACAGCTGCCCTCTTTTCATCCCTTATGGAAAGATAATATTGCAACCCTCAAAGTGTAAACTGATCACTGTGAAATGAAGTTTATCACAATGATTTCTCCTAAGAACATGGAACTCCTCCATGGGCTCTTGCTTCATCTGCCTGTGTCTGGCCCCTGCGCGAGGGCTGCGCCAGCTATTGGTGGATAATAGATAACTTACTAAGACAGGAAACTCTAATGTAATTAAGAGTATAAAGGCAGTCAGGATTTACTTAGATGTGTGAAGATGGGACCTGGAGATTAAGAATGGATGATCAAAGAGGAATTTAGAATATGCAAATATAATTGATACCAGCATGCATTTGGAGAGTAATACTGTAAATTTTTGCTTAAGTTTGTAGTCTTCAGATTAGAAACTTACTGTATAAAATTTTCAAATCCTTTTCTAGTCCTGCTTTAGAATTAGAAAAAAGGATGCTATGATGATTTTGTTAGTAACATTTACTTCTCTAACAGAAAATCTTTCCCTCCTAGAATGTGAAAGAAGACTTCCTAGCTTCTTTGTATAAAGAGACAAAAAACACAGAGTATCTGATATTTAGGTTAATAGCTAATTTGTTGGACTTTCACTGTATTACATACTATGTTTTTCACTATATTAGACATTATATCTAGACACTAAAGCCAATTAAAGCAACCCTAAGGTTTACTAAAAGTTTTTTGAACAGAGCATAAGAGCAACACCATTACATTTGAAACCTTGCCATATTGTAACATCCTGTAGAGAGTTTACATAAAGGTGCTGCATTCAGTATTTCTTATTTTTCTGTGTCTTTAACCATATATTTGTGATCAAAAAAGTGTACCACTCCCCAGTGCATCCTTTTACATCACAGTGTTCTGGGAATTAATTTCTGTGTCATTCTTTCAAGTGCATTTTCAATTTCAGTATTTAGAAATTAGCTGTTGATTGATCTTATGAAACTGTTCTGTTTTGCCTTTGCCCTTTCTTTTTTTATTAATCAAGTTTTTCATCATTACTCACCTTGGGTACTCCTCCAGAAGTCTTATTGAGATCAGTGTAACTATTCATAGCCAAGGTATAAATAAGCATGATGGGATTTGACCTTCAGCCACCTCAAAGAAATATTCTCCCTTCTAATTATATAGACATAATCCTGCTCTAAATTCAAGAGCAAAAATACTTTAAAATTGCCTCTGACAAATGATGTCTCCTGTTTGCAGCTGAAATGAAAACTTCTCTCTTCTGCTATAATTATCTTCCATGTCATTCTGTTATGGGAAAATTCGATGCAAATTGTATTTGCTGAAACAGTATATTTTCTAGCACTTTGTTTCTTGAATTGCTATAAATTGTATGCTGCTGCTTTGACATCTTTCCAGACTGTAGGTGCTGCCGTGTTTCTTGGAAGCCTGGGAAGTTACCTAGAAATGAAACCTGTTGCTGGTGATGCCCTTTATAAAAGCAAGCTGCTGAAGTAATTGCTTTAGTACCTCCTGGTCTGGCTTCAGCTCTGGAAGTATTACGTGAAAAATTGCTGTCTTGCTTTTTCCCATTTGAAGTGACAAGTGGGAGGTAAACATAACCGCAAATTCCCTTTCTTTGGCTATTTAGTTATCAGTAATAAATTAGTATTGTGAGGATGTTTTCATCTTCAGAGCATTGCAGAAACATAGCGCCATGTTCTGTGCTGATTTACGCTTATGCCAACTTCATCAAAACATTGCTTAAATTGCTTATGGGAGCAAATCAATTCTGTGTTTGGCCTGACATCATTGATTGGTTCCAGCAGCTTTGAGTACAACGTATCCTGACCTTCCTTCACACCCAGGCAAGAAACTCATATCAGAGAGAAAATTCAGAACCATAAAGGATGGAAGAATGAAAATGCTCAAGGAAAAAGTTTTTATTATGAGATTTTATTTTTCATAGAGTGTGAATTATATGTGTCCTTTTAACACACTGAGAAAACGGCTCCTGTGAGATAGAGGAAATTGCAGGAATTATTAATGCTTGTTGATATTTAATCCAAATTCCTAATTTAAACAGAAGTGCTGGTTGAAACTCATTCCAGATTCAATATGATATAATCTAATTGACTTCAAATACCTGTTTGTGTCAAAGCTTGTCAGTTTAAGGAGTAAAAATAGCAGACTAAAGAGCACTTTAGAATACACTGGAGATGTTAATGTAAGATATTATTATTGGAGTGAGCTTGTTCCTATTTAATTCAAAAAAGAAGCTTGTCATTCTCTAAAGCTCAGATGAGATTACAGTGAAATAACATAACAAAATTTGTGTTCATAAATCAGAAAAAAGAGAAAGGAGAAAATTAATTTACTATAGACATATGAAACTGAATGGAAAAAATAATTGAAATTAAAAGGTAGGGGTTGACCAAAGAGAAAAGAGAGGATATAAAGTGTAAAACAAGCGCTTCATCTAGAATAGGTACATGGAAAATGAGAATGGAAGAGAGTAGAAGAAAAATAAATAGGAATATCCACTCACATGGCAAGGAAGACAGGAAAACATCAGTGACTGTAGAAAAAGATGTCCATTCTCAGTGAAATGCCAAGTAGGGACCTAATTACATAGAGCATTGCTGGTCAGCTGAGCACTGAAATATTTTCTTAGCACTTAGGAATACTATTAAAAATTAAAAGCATATCTAAATGAAGCCTATGCTAAACTCTTCAGTGAAGAAGGGTAGACTTGAATTTAAATTCTAATATGAGTTTTTGATTAGGGTTATAATTAGCTAATTTGTAGATGTACAGAAAATGGATAGCAACAAAAGGAAATAAAACCCAATAGAGTACAAACGGAGAAAATAAGGCAAACACTTGCTACCTGCATTCTTCAGAGTGGAGAGAAAAAACCCCTCCATTTCAGTGAGATTCAGGTCACAGCCAGTGTTTTGATGGATAAGGCCACACAAGATCACAATGTGCTTATATTCTTTATAAATACATGTCCTGGGTTCAGCAGCAGCAGTCATTTTTCTCCCTAGTAGCTGGTACAGCGCTGTGTTTCTGACTTTCGGCCTGGGAGCAGCACTGATAACACCAGTGTTTTCAGTTACTGCTTGGTAATGTTTTGGTCTGACCAAGGACTTTCTGAGCCTCGTGCTATGCCAGAGAGGAGGGGAAGCCGGGAGGAAGCAGAGACAGGACACCTGACCCGGGCTGACCAAAAAGGTATTCCGCACCACATCACGTCATGCCCAGGAGGTAAAAACTGGGGCAGGGACCCGGAAGGGTTGGATCACTGCTGGGTCAGGCTTGCTATCGGGTGGTGAGCAGTTGTATTCTCTTCCCTTGTATTTCCCTTGTCATTTTTATTATTGGTTGTAGCAGCAGTGGTTTATGTTATACCTTAGTTACTGGGCTGTTCTTATCTCAACCCATGGGAGCTACATTCTTTCTATTCTCCTCCCCAGCCCCCCAGGAGCTGGGGGGAGGAAAGAGGGGGGAGTGAGTGAGCAAAGTGTGTGAGAGGCTTAAACCACAACAGTACATCTTATGATCAAGCACTACTCTAAAAGCTGTGGCATTTCAGGGAATCAAAATGATGGCTCATTTATCCTTTCTTTGGGACACTGAGATTTTGGGGTGCAGTCAGGGTAGGAGGTGACTGTAGAAAGAGGCTGCAAAGGTCCCCAGATTCTAGACTAATGCATCCTCTAGTATAAATTAGACCCACATGAAGGCTAATAACTGTCAAAGGCTTTATTTTTCAAGCTTTTGAATGACAAGCCATGAGTGCTCTCTTGCTTCTCGATTATCAGCTGTAAGGACCATAAAATGTATGTTGACATGATCCAGCTTGTTGAAAGGAAAGAAGAAATTTAGTAGGAAGTGGTATAATCTATACTGGATTTAAGCAAAGAAACTAGAGATAGTAGCTAGAAATTACAGAATTGAAAAGGTTTTGCAAAAACTGAGTAAATTGATCAAAAATTAGATGACAGTTGATGTTTGAGATCAAATGATCTCAAACAAAGAGATGTTTGATCTCTAAGATGAGAGTTGATGTATCCTAATCTGATAGCAGTGGTAACTTGTTATTTTGATCTCTGTAGCTTCCTCCCATCTGGTCTTTTATTTCTGAGAGATCTTTCTGGTTTATTAGATCTTTTATTAGGTCTCTCTGGCAAGGCTGGTGGCTGCTTGTGGGCCATTTGTTTCATGCCAGATATAAAATTGCATCAGAAGAAGCTACAGAAATAGCTGGTTCATATTTTCACCCTGATAAAATAAACATTAACTCTGAGCCCTCAAATGTTTTCAGGAGTTCTGACCCAGAATTTGTCAGGCACTTGAAATAAACTGTTAACTATTAACAAGTAAATGGAGGCTGGTTTGGTCGCATTCTGAGATCAGCTACAGCTGAGGAATGAGATGATTCATGACCTTGACAAACTGGGTTTCTGATTGCAGCAAAAAAAAAATAAGCGCCTTCTAAGAGAGGAGTAGATTAACATCTACTGTTTGTGCATATTAATTGTGTTAATACAACATGATAACTACTGTAGCAGTAAAAGTAACGGTTCACCAGGTGCACTCAGGGGCTAACAGTCCAGCCTCCAGTTTGGACACGGTTTATCTGAATCAGCAGGGTTGTACCCTAGCCTCTGTTACAGTCCACCTTTTTGCAGAAAGCAAAACCAAAAAACCTGGTGGTGGGTGGGCTTTTAGCACCTCAGCCCAACATGGGAAGCATCCTGTGAGAAGCAGCTCATCATGAAACCGGTGGAAGTGGAAACTGTCTGGGTTCCTCCTGTGATCAGTGAAGAGAAACGGGAACCTTACCACAGCAATTTACTTTGCCTCACAAACCAAGTGGGGTGAGACAACCTGCTTAGGCAAGGCATCGTAAAATGATCAGTGTTAGAGAAATGGGACCTACATGTTGTATCACTTGTGAGAGTCACCTCATTCATCTTTCTTTTTTACTTGACCTTTTGTCTTTCTTCTTTATTTTACATATCAAGCCATATCATATTGTCATGAAGAAATGTGGTATTAATTTCTCATGTGCTTTCCTCTCATGAGCTATATTTTTGATCCATAAAAAAGCTTTTGCTGTCTGATGTCTGGTCAAGCAGTCTCATCTTGGAAAAGCTCCCTCTTTGATTACAGTTATTTGGATGTTTTCCTAAGCAGGAGAAAAAGCTTGCACAGTTTATACAGGCTTTCAAAAGTCTTTAACAAGGTTGACTATATGAGGTTATCAGGAATACTGAATAATTGTGGGCCAAGTCTGGCGAACATAGTAGGGGTTTTGTCAATATCTGTTGTGCATTTTTTCCTTTGAGACTCCATGCTTCCTTTTGTAATATCCAAATGCTTTTGTTTAAAAATGCACAAGATATGAAGATATTAGTTGCCAGTTGTCAACTAATCACAACGTCGGTTAAATCACGACATCTGGAATGCATTAAAATTTGCACATGATACCATGGTTTCCTGGCTGAATGCTCAAGGTCTTCTTGACAGCTTTACCCGTAAGTAAGATGAAGAAAAAAATCCTTTTCTTTTGACCCAAATTATGGCAGAGAGATGAGAGCTGAGTCAATGTATCTTTACCCTCTATTATTGCTAACTCAGCAGAAGCCTGTGGGTGGGAATTATGAAGTCTGAACTATTTGGAGCTATAGTAGTGAATTTGGCTGCAATGTAGGCATACCCGCAGAGGCGTTTCTATTTTGGCTAAGGAAATGAGGATTTTAACGTGTTGCATCAACTTCCTCTCTCTGACTAAGAACATTTTTCATCAGAAGAAGAAAGCAGGATCTCTCTGCCCACATGTGTCATCCCTCATAGACAATTTACAATTTACAGTATTTTGTGCAAAATCGTTGGAGTTCAGTGATTGTGATCCTTGCTTCCTCTGTGATGATGAGAAGTTACATCCTCCCAGCCATGAAAGGCCTCAGAAGAAAATCCAGTTTCTGCAGTTCTATGGGATTTGTGGAGATTACCCCACGAAAATATTCTTTGGAAGGTAGATACCTTTTTGGAAGACACCCTAGGTGCCTAGTCTCATACTACAACTACACGGGGGTGCTGTGGATTTGTGTTGTCATGTTTTGAAACGCGAACTGCTCCAGTCACAATAGGACATTCAGGTTAGGACTGTATTACAGGGCATGGGGGCATCTCTCTGTTTCTAAGTCTGAATGCTTACAGTCTCATGTCCTGATGTTATGCTTGAAGCACCACGCCTTTTCAAAAACCTGCTGGCTTAAAAGTGTAGTATATGTTACTAATACTTATCTTACAAGCCAGGATGAAACACGCTGGATGCTGTGTGGATGCTTGGGATACGCGTGGTCCCAGAGAACTCTGAAAAAGAAAAGATAATATAGGATAATTTGCGCAGTGCCGAAATCGGGGGAGGAGGGAAATCTGGCGGGAGGCGCAAGGGTTTTTCTCCGGGCTTTACCGGGCACCGGGCCGGCAGGTGGCAGTACCGGCCCCGCAGCAACAGGGGCCGGAGGAACGGCACCGCGAGTTTCGTAACGGGGCACGCCAGTGACCACTCACCGCTCCCGTCTCCGCCGGGGTCTCAGCTGCGGGGTCCTCTTGCGTACTGGGGGCTCTGCTCATAGAATCGTTGGCTGGTTTGAGTTAGAAGGGACTCTAAAGGCCATCTAGTTCCAACCCCCCTGCCATGAGCAGGGAGCCTCCCACTAGACCAGGTTGCTCAAAGCCCCATTCAGCCTGGCCTTGAGCACTGCCAGGTATGGGGCAGCCACAACTTCCTTGGGCAACCCATTCCAGTGCCTCACCACCCTCACAGTAAAGAACTTCTTCCTTATATCTAACCTGATTTTCCCCTGTTTAAGTTTGAACCCGTTACCCCTTGTCCTATCACTACAGTCCCTAAGGAAGAGTCCCTCCCCAGCATCCCTATAGGCCCCCTTCAGATACTGGAAGGCTGTGATGAGGTCTCCACGCAGCCTTCTCTTCTCCAGCCTCAACAGCCCCAACTTTCTCATCCTGTCTTCATACAGGAGGTGCTCCAGTCCCCTGATCATCCTCGTGGCCCTCCTCTTGACTTCTTCCAACAGTTCCATGTCCTTTTTATGTTGAGGACACCAGAACTGCACACAATACTCCAAGGGAGGTCTCAGGAGAGCAGAGTCGAGGGGCAGGATCACCTCCGTCGACCTGCTGGTCACAATCCTTCTGATGCAGCCCAGGATACAGTTGGCTTTCTGGGCTGCGAGCGCACACTGCTGGCTCGTGTTCATTTTCTCATCAACACAACACCCCCAAGTCCTTCTCCTCAGGACTGCTCTCAATCTCTTCCCTGCCCAACATGGAGCTGTGCCTGGGATTGCTCCGACCCCGGTGTAGGAAACACCCTGGTGCTTCTTCCAGCCTTCTAATTTGCAGGGGTATGACAGAAGGCAGCCAGGTCCCTGTGCTTCTCTGGTGTTTCTCCTCACAGCATCATTTTTCAGTGCAATACGGGTCCCAGGTATTCTGGGTGATTTGTGCTATACTGTAATGTTGTTGAGGGCCCTCACAGTGAGCTGGTTTGTCTCACTGTCCTGGAATCGCTCCTGGAAAGCTGAAGAGCTTTACACCATGCCTTTGCATGGCTTTGCAGAGGTGCCAGCCCCACCTCGTGGAGAAGGGCATTGGGGACAAATTCTGGCAAACACTGACACATGGTGATTGCTGCTCCCCAGCAACTAATAAATGAACTAAGTTCAAAGAGTCAGGGGAAGCCCCTTAGCTCTGAAAGTCTAGGAGACTGGCTGTCTCTAACCATTTCCTCACTACACTTTGCTCTCTAACTGCTCAATCTGAAATCTCAAATAGCTAGAGGTCATGTGGTGCAATAAAAAAGCCTTTCTTCAGTGATGGATTAACAATCTTAAATTCTGAAGAACTAAGGAACTCACAGTTAGTCTCGGCAGTTGCTTTTTCAACAGCTTTGCTCCTGGAGAGGGAGATCTAGGGCTGCCCAGTGCCTGTGTCCAGGGCTCCTACAGCTGCAAGCTGCTCAGAGTATCTCACACCAGGGCAGCAGTGGCGCTGGTGCAGTTCAGTGCTGGTCTCAGCGATGCTGAGATATGGACTGAGGGAGCAGGGGCTGCATGTGGTTCGCTGAACACATTCCTGGCATGCCAGCGGAGGGCTATGGCACTCTTAGTCCCCCTCCCTCTAACCACAGCATCAGGAAACTGCAGTGATACCATGGCAAGTAAGCAACAGCATTTATCCTGTTTGGATACAGCTCTACTACCTCTGCTCTGAATATGCATGATCCTATCCACAAATTAAACTGAAATCTTCTCACAGCAAGAAATACTTGACAAAGACTAATGATTCAAACAGCAGAGATTGCCTAGGTTGTTCACCTTCTGGAAAAGGTTTGCTGTAGGAGCTGTGAAGGTACTGTGGTGGAGATGGAGAATCTGTTCCCCTGAGTAGTCATAGCATGAGTTCAAAATCATTTGTATTGCAGTCACACTGAGCTGAAATGCTGACATGCTTGGGATATTGCTGTTCACGTTCCCTGACACAGGCCAAAGTCTACCACTGCAGTAATCAAAATTGACCCTGAATCTAGGAAAGAAGTGGGTTGGGGGCACTGCTGAATGAAGGAGACAAAAGAAGGTAAACTGATTTTTAGACGATTGATAATATGATCAATTGATACATTAATTCCCAGAATAACCTGGTACCATTAGTCAGAAAAGTAACATTAAGTCAGTAATACAAACAAATGGCCTAGTGGAAATGGCTTCCTGTGATCTCTGAATTGGGAGAAGCATTGGCAACAATCAGCTGATAGCAAAGGATTAGTCACAAACCCAACAGCCATTTAGTGTGTGCAAGGTCCAGAGTGTGGCCATCACCTCGTGGCTGTCATTACAGCCCAGAGGCTGCTGCTCCCTGGGGGGGATTCACCAGCCAGTGTGAGACCCCTCTTCATGCTGCCTGTAAATGGATCCTGCCTGTGGGAAGAGTGCTGAGTGCAAGGTCCCTTGGGTTTCAAGCCAGATGAGAACAGCCACCTCCATATTTACAGCACTGAAATGAGAATGTTGTCCTTCAGTCACTTTATTCTCTCCTGCTTTTACGGTAGATTCTCTGCCACAGAGTGCTCTTCCAAGGATGCTTTCTATAAAAAGCAATAGAAATGTCACCGTATTCAGAAATTGTTCTCATGTGCGGTCAGATGCTGTTAAGATCACATTCATTTTCCTGAAAAACTTGTTTGCTATTTGTCTCTGATGAGCACAGAGACTGACAGCATCCCTTAAACACATGGAAACAAATAGCTTCCTTTAAAGTGCAGTTTATATTCCTTGCTTTCACTCACATAGACATGCCAGCACAGCTTATCTCTCCGCTCCCTCTTATGCAGGTATGTATCTTGCTGGAGCCTGTTTTGAATGAAACCTGTGTCAGGTGTCCTGTTGTTGCCTGCTGGGTAATTTTCAGGTTGTGTGTGGGTGATGTGATGGATGTGCTGGGGCTGTTGCTGAGGATGTATTGCTTACACATGTATGAAAAACTCCACTGTACTTCAACAGCAGATGAGGGTCTCGGTGCAGGGGCTCTGTGTGCAGGCTGCCACCCTGCTCAAGTCAGCTTCCAAGTGCTCTGTCAGCCATCAAACGTCGTTTTTCACATCCATGTCCCCTGCTTCCCAAATCCTGATTTATATTCATATACAATGTCAGTATATCTATAGTAACATAATGACTATATACTATGTTCAGAAATTCCCTTCTTACTGGACTAAGTATTGTGGTAGCATGAAAAAATACAGTCATTTGTATGACAAGAAAGTATACAAACAAGTCTGAGCTAGCTATGGTCTAAATATCCTAGTGTCTTAACCCAAATCTGGATGCACGCCTTGCACAGCAAAGGTCATAGTAAAGAAAGAGCAACTGGAGCCCAAAACCAAGCTGAGGATATCCTCTGGTGCAAACTACAGTGCTGAGAGTTTCAGGTGGTTTGGGGTTTTCTTCCCTATATTTAATTAAGCTTAATGATAACATTTGCCGATGACACCAAGCTGTGTGGGTCGGTTGATACACTGGAGGGAAGGAATGCCATCCAGAGGGACCTTGACACACTTGTAAGGTGGGCTAATGCCAACCTGAAGTTTAACCATGCCACGTGCAAGATCCTACACATGGGTCGGAGCAATCCCAGGCACAGCTACAGGTTGGGCAGAGAAGAGATTGAGAGCAGTCCTGCAGAGAAGGACATGGGGGTGTTGGTTGATGAGAAAATGAACATGAGCCAGCAGTGTGCACTCACAGCCCAGAAAGCCAACCGTATCCTGGGCTGCATCAGAAGGATTGTGACCAGCAGGTCGACAGAGGTGATCCTGCCCCTCTACTCTGCTCTCCTGAGACCTCACTTGGAGTATTGTGTGCAGTTCTGGTGTCCTCAACATAAAAAGGACATGGAACTGTTGGAAGAAGTCGAGAGGAGGGCCACGAGGATGATCAGGGGACTGGAGCACCTCCCGTAGGAAGACAGGATGAGAAAGTTGGGACTGTTGAGCCTGGAGAAGAGAAGGCTGTGTGGAGACCTCATCGCAGCCTTCCAGTATCTGAAGGGGGCCTATAGGGATGCTGGGGAGGGACTCTTCCTTAGGGACTGTAGTGATAGGACAAGGGGTAATGGGTTCAAACTTAAACAGGGGAAGTTCAGATTGGATATGAGGAAGAAATTCTTTACTGTGAGGGCGGTGAGGCACTGGAATGGGTTGCCCAGGGAAGTTGTGAATGCTCCATCGCTGGCGGTGTTCAAGGCGAGGTAGGACAGAGCCTTGGGTGGCATGGTTTAGTGTGAGGTGTCGCTGCCCATGGCAGGGGGTTGGAACTAGATGATCTTAGAGTCCTTTCCAACCCGAACTATTCTATGATTCTATGATTCTATGTGGATTCCTGAATTATTTCAGCAGTTGCTCATGGTGAGTAAAAAGCTCTCCATGGTTGCTACAGAGCTCTTTGGAACAGCTTCTGCAAGCCCTGAGCACAGGAGTAGCACTTACACAGCCAGTGATACACTGGTATCTGCTTATAGTTAGAAACAGTTTTCCAAGAGGTGAGCTGTCTTGTTTTCTACTTATCAGTGATGCCTGTGTGTCAGTGGGACAGTTAAAAAGGAGAGCTGCTTTTATTTCTGTGTCCTTGAAATACAGACGACATCCAATATAAAATGACAGAGGAAGAAGAGGAAGTCAGGCAGTGTCTTAGTCACAGTATAGTGTTGTAAGCCATTAGCAGTAAAGCAGCAAAGTGACTAGCTGAAAAGTTGCCTTACTTTCAAGGAAGAAGTGTCTGACACCATCTGCAGTACTGTAAATGTTAATACAACCTGAATAGTTTCACTGCAACAGCTCTTGTACACCCATGGAAATTATTAGTCAAGTCTTATGAAAGTTAAATAACTTTTATATGGGGCATTTTGAAACCTGTGGAGTTACATCTGTATAAAAATGAAAGCAACACTGGAGGCTGGGTGAAATGGGATTTTGCATGAGATTTTTTTGATAACTAAAAAAAAAAAAAAAGAGAATAATAAAAGTCTACTTTTAACCATATTGGAAATGAATAATTGAACTTTTTTTCAGCCTGGGGGCAGGCTGAGTCTTTTAGCAGAGTTATAGATATTAACACAATAATATTACATTGGATTCAATTGTGTTTACCGATTAAATGCACACATTCCTGTCACAAAAATATAGAACATTAAGAGTAACTGGTTTTACTTGGATACCTAAAACTATATCCATACATCAAATGGTCTTGGTAGGGCCAAGGAGAAAGTTGGTGCCTTCCATTACTAGACACTGAGACTGTTAAACTGCATCTCATCAGAACACATCTGCAGCTGTCAAGGTAGTATTCTGTAGGAGACTCTGCCTGATTATTCATTTCTAGGTTTGCTCTCTTCCTAGGCCAATACTATGTTCATTAAAGACCAGAAATTATGAGCCTCAAAGTTATTTTCCTTTAAAACTGTAGAGCAAAAGTTCAGGGGAAAAAAAGGAGTGTGTGTGTATGTTTTCCCTAACAAGTGAGTTCTGATCCAGAGTAGATACTGTCTTTTTATATAATTATGAGTGGGCTATAAAAATGACCCTGTGTAAAGCATGCACATAAATCCAACCCTGTGCAATCTGAGTCATGGAAGGAGTAACAGAGAGCGGCAGCAGGGCAAAAAATGCATTGTAACTCATACTGATCAAAAGAAAACTGTTCCATGTCTGTTCAGCCAAATTGTACACGCCAGTTTCTGAAGGCAAAATGAAGAATGACACTGTAAAGAACATATTTAATTTGTTTTTCATTTCTCCTATAGTCTCCAATCTTTCAAATGGCTTGTTAAATCCCCCAAAGCTACATATATAACTAATTTTTGATAGTTGAGGTTACGGACTCGTTCATGCGTCTGAGCCAGGGTTCCAGAACGTCTCTATTAATTTTCTCAGGAGCAGTCTTCTGAAGTCCTTCTTGCTCTGCTGCACACTTCTAATTTTGATTCATTCAGTTGACATTTTATGAGGAGGGCATTAAAGAAAAAAAGGTTGCTGCAAAGTCTTCATTAGCTCGTTGGGAGCATGCCATCCTGGCCAAAACATTAGGAGTGTCTTTCTTCTTTGTTATTATTAACATTCTTTCACTACTATATCCCTCAGTACATGCCTCCAGTAAAGAGGATAATGAAGCCCTAATCTTCAACAATTTATCTGGCAATCTAAGAGGCACTGGAAATGGGCAAATGACAATCAGATTCCATACATTTTACTTGCATGCACTTCACAGGCTTTAATGGAAGTGTTAGTGATGCTGAATGTGGTTCTGGAGCAGTTTACTTGGTTAGCCAGCTCTCCCTCAGCTACAGAAACAATTCTTGCCCAGAAAGCCACTGTGTTTGCAAGGGCTGAAGGAATGTGCAAAAAAAATGCATAAGATGAAGACCCTCTCTTTAACAGGACTCGAGTGAGATTAAGAAAGCGTCAAACAGTTAGACCCATTCCCCCTGTCCTTGTAAATAAGGAAATATTTTCACCGCAAGCTGGCCCACACTGAGACCGTCTCTACTCAATACAGTAGCCTGTTTGGAGGCAGAAGGCAGGTAAAAGAAACTGTCTCTGCAGGGTGTGGAAAGATAGAGGTGACAGACCCTGTGGTTCCCATTGCGTGACACCTTTGTAGTGTCACAAGGCATAGAAAGCAGCAAAAATCAACCTTGGATTGTTCCCACACTGCAGGATCTCCCCTCAATCAACACCCCCCTCCCCCCCAAAAAAAAAGTTATACTGTGTTGCCTGTATTTCTCTGGTCAAAAATGCTTCTTTGCCAAACCATTTAAGGAGTGTGTTCTGGAAAACCCTAGACATTTCTTCCATACTACCTCAGCTTTCCAAGGAATGAAGAACAGATTTTTTTCCTGGCCCACTTAATTGCATCCGGATGCTTCCTAGAAAGTGTAAAAAGAAGAGTCTGTGTCCCCAGCCAACCTCAGAGGACCACCTGGCCAGTGCAACTGTTCAGTGAATAAGATCGCCTGCATGGTTCTGCCAAGTTCCTGTTACCATCAGCTCGTACAAGTAACTGGGTGGCAAACCCAGTGCAAAAGTCCAAGGAAAGTTTTCAGTCCAGAGCGAGATTTTTACCATGTTCTCACAGTGTGACCTTACAGTTTGCTTTCTTCTCCCTCTTGCTGGGCTTTCAATCTATGTTTTGCATGCTGGGGTCAGGCACTAGGGTTTCTATTTTGTATGCCGCTGGCCAAATGTTCAGGCCAACACTGGCACACTTACGGCTTTTTTCCAGGCTCTTATATGTCAACAGATACAAAGCATGAGCAACTGCAACCAGCTGTATTTCCATCCCACTCCACAGATACCAAAAAATGTAGGACCTGAAACTTAGCAAATGGATATATGCCAGGGATTTGCATGAAGAAACTGAATCCTTCTTCAATCTGTGAGACAGTTGAATGCAATAAAACAAGAGGGAGATTTTGCTGCATAGCTGGGTGAAAATAAACTTGAGGAAAGTAAGTGCTAATCTCCAACTTGAAATAATTTTTCAGATCTCTAACACTCTCCTAATTAATTAAACACATATTTTGCAATAACTCACTGATTATCTTTTTAACTCTGGCAGATGAGAGTACACAAGAAACTTCCACGTGTACTCGTCACTTGAACAATTCAGATTTAACCTAATTTCAGGCCGATATTATTGTCATTTGCTTCCTTTCTTTTGCAGGTTTTGATTAATGATAGAATAGCTCCTACATCCCCATGGTTTTCAAGTTTCTCTTATAGCCTCTTGTGTGAAAGTTCAGCCTCTAAATTATTTGCCTGGTTTTCTTTCTCCCTTCCTTTATTAATTTGCTACAAAAAAGACTCAAAATTAGTCAGAATTTATCCTCATGAAAGCTGATAATTTGGTCTTAAATCATAAGCATCTCAGTATTTTGTCATTCTCAATGTGCTTGCTAATTACTATCCTTAGCAATGAGATTATAGCAACTGGCTGGTATTTCTTTAGCAATAGTTCAGTGTTAGAAATATTTCTGTTCTCCAGAATAATGCAAAAATAAAATATCTATGACTTAACTGGTATTTCCAGGGCTAGAGTTGGGGTCAGGGTTAAGGTTTTGTCTCAGTGGGGCATGATAAATGTGAGATGATCGCTCGTAGGTATTTATTTACAAGTCAGCTGTTGCACTTCTTATAGCTCCTGGAGGAGAACCATCCAGTCCTCATGGTCTCTGTAAATGTCTATCATGTCAAGTCCTTCTGTCACTTATTCTTAGGCCTTTGTAGTTGTGTTCTACTTTGTTACCTGTGATGAGGGCAGGGGAGTTGGAACTAGATGATCTTCAGGTCCTTTCCAACCCTAACTGTTCTATGGTTCTATGATTCTATGTCCAAGTTCAGTAAGTATTTAAATATTGCCACTAATCCACAGTCATCCACAGCAGTCAGCTCTAGTAGCCTATGTTCTCATTAAGTATAATGGAAGGAAACAGGAATTGCCTCTCTTACTTGCTTAACTTTCCACAGGCATTCATTTTAGGATGACACATATTACCTTTGATGGTACATTTCACAGATCATTGATTATAAAAGGAGCCTACAATGACAACAGAAGGCTAAATACTTCACCTTCAAACATCTAAAAGTGAATAAGGTCTATCCTTGACTTTCAACCCTCACAGGTAATGCACCTGCCAAGAGGTTTTGGACATACACAAACAAATACGCTCCAGCCTTGTCAAAGCCAGTGGTGAAAGCTCACTTCTGTATTTCTTCATAAGGCACTTTTGTAGAAGGGACCAAAAAAGGCACTACAGACACCAAAACACAAGTTATAGTCCATCCACACACCCCTGGAAGAGTACCAGCATAATCAAGCACATACTTTAAGTGTTCCAGTTCAGAGTTTATTATAGTTAAAAAGTCGATGAAGTGGGTTTGTTACCCTGACCTATGGGCTGAAGTAGCCCAGCCAAAAGAAGAAATACTGTTCACCCTGGAAGAGAGAAGCACGAAGCAGCTGTTGAAATGCTTATAGCCTAAATCACCACAGCTATTTGGTTTAATGCAGGTGAGTCAGAGACCTAAAAAAGACCAATGCTTCTTGGCACAATTTACAAATTCTCCTTGGAAAGAGAATAAGAAGTGGTCCACTGAACATGGTTCAGCAAGGGGTAAAAATGCAGACTCCGACAAAGAAGAGAAAAAACACATATTGTAGGACTCTTCAGAATCTTTAATAATTTCCCTTTTTTTTTTTTTTCTTCAAAAAGCAGGAAGTCCTCTCATATCTTGACAAAGTAGGCAAAAAATACTATTTCATTAGCAGTAGTACCTGCAGGCTGTGGGCAAGACCCAAAGCCTTGGGCTGTGTTGGACAATGGATAGCACCTAGTACCTATCCCAGTAAGCTCTCCCACCCTCACTCCAGGGAGCTAACTTCAATCAAGAACATGTGTAGATGCATTCATGAAGCAGCATCTGTGTCTAGTAAACATAGCTAAGAGATTCAAGTGAGGTGCCAGGAAACACAGTTACAGGAATTTTGGATGAGGGCATGCTGTTGGTGATATATATATCCATATGCCTGGGAAGGAGTTTGCTCCTGTCCCTGGAGAACATAGGTTCCCAACTTTGGGTCTGCAAGTTCTTAGCCCTGTTCTTAACTTTGAGCACATCAGCATCTTCCTTCCCCACCCTGGAAATCATTTTGCACTCTTGAGTTCATACAGTTTTAT
The DNA here is from genome assembly GCA_017639245.1 of Myiopsitta monachus. Taxonomy (NCBI): domain Eukaryota; kingdom Metazoa; phylum Chordata; class Aves; order Psittaciformes; family Psittacidae; genus Myiopsitta; species Myiopsitta monachus. The sequence goes on along the minus strand of CM029919.1, from coordinate 37,345,701 downwards.
ATGTGCAAGTTAGTCCTGAGAAAGACCCTAAGGTGAAGTGGAAAGAGGCAACGAAATGCATCCCCTCTTGCCTTTGTGTCGAAGGTAAATGAAGTTCCCATCTCCCATTTAATGTAAAGTATATTTTTAGCAAACTGTACAAGTACATTCACAGTGACACAGAATGATGTGTGTGTTGTGTGTTGGAAAGAACACATTTTCAGAATTAGAAAGCCACTATCTCTGTGTGTACATATTCAGTACTTGCAAACCATCTTGTGGTATTCTGCTGAAAGCTCCAGCAGCATGGGAAGCATTTTAAGTGTGGATGTTCACCCAGCTACAATGAGGGAAATAATTTCTTTATTTCAAGTGGATTCCAGCATTGATGTTTAGTTAACCTCTTGGGCATACTTACTAGTCACAAGTTTTACCTGTTTCCTCTTTAAAGAAACAAGACCTCACAGTTCAGGTGCTGCAGGACAGGAGTCTCTTAACCGCTACAGATTCTTTTAAGTCTCTTGCCCATGGCTTCAGGCTTGTGAGCATTTGGGGGCTTCATTTCCTCACTTCTGTCACCTGTGGCAAGGCAGACAAAGAGTCACAGAGACTTGCAGGCACTCCAGTAATAATTTGGTTTTGTTTTAACTAAAGGAAATATTGGGAGAACTGTGCAAAAGCTAAAAACCAAGTGCAATACTTCCACTTCAATCTTCTGTTTTCTGATGCTGTGGCACACGTTCAAGGATGGATACAGAAGGGAGGAGTAGATGCTCTCTGATGAATAAAGGCACCAAATCAGTTCAGAAATACAAAAACCGGACGATTTTCAAAAAAGTCAGGTGCACAGTGAGTGGAAGCTGTTGCAAGTTTCATGCTTATACAGCATCCAGCAGATGCTGTACATCCATGTCTGAGCAACCAGCTGTCTTTTCTTCAGTATTAAGTGTTCAGCTGACATTAAAGGGACAGACAGAACCAAAACTGAGAGCTCAGAAACCTAAGCAGCTTTTGTGAAGTTTGCTATGTCTATGAATTGCTGCACATGCTTCTTTTTTTCTCAAGCAAAAGCATTAATGAACACCTGTGGGGTCTCAGCGATGCTCAGAGCATGGGCAGAAAAATAGAAATGTAGAAGTTTCCTCTCTTTCTTCCCATAGAAAACAGCTTAAGAACATTCCGAGCTAAAGATTGCACCCTTACAACCATATGTAACACCTTCTGCCCTCCATTTGTTTCTTGTATTTTCTCTCCATTAGTTTGTCTTCAAACTCCACGTTTATTCTCTGCTCCTTTTATTCCTCATCAAATACATCCTTGGCTTCATTTTCAAGAACTTTCCTAGCATGTATAAACTATGTTGCTATCCCTCATTCTCTACAAAGATGCTTGATCCCAGCCACAAACTAGCCATCTGTTGCATTTCTCTGTGCATCCCTTTGGTGCTTCCTCCCTTGCACCCATCACGTATGGGAGAAGAATACCATAAATGTTTATACAGTGAATGCATTGTGCTTTTCAAAGCCTTCCAGCAAAAAATCTTGAAACTCTTATGCTGCAGGTATGCTGAAAGTACTGTCACCCCCATGCTGACCAATGGCGAGTTCTTGATTCTCTGTATTTACCTGACTTCTTGTTTGGATCTACTTGAGTGTTGTCTCATATACTTGGATTGTAAAGTTTCCTGGGACGCTGTTGTTTTCACGAGCTTCACACAATTCCTAGTGTAATGGGGTCTTGATCAGTGAGTAGTTCTCCTAGCTGTGACAGGAATTGCAGACAAGGATTCTGGCAAAAAATAGCAGTTCTTACTCTTCTTCTGATACTGCAGTGCCTGTATTTAATGAGCATTTTGGTTTGCGAGTAGATGAGAAGGATCACTTCTTTAGAACTGTAGGCGAAACCACCTGCAAAATTTGAGCACATTTTGAAACTTGAAGACAAGTTTCAATCTGAAGGCGATGCCTGGGCTATAGATCTGATTAGCAATCACAAGAATTGTGCTGCCAATAATGATTACACAGGGCGCAGGAGAGAAGAAGTCTTTTGTTAGGTGTACAGCAGAGCACAGTGATATTTTACGAGATCAGAATCACTTCTCTTTCAAGCTTTCTTGCTTAAAAGTGAGAAAAGAAAGGAGACTCACAGCACTGCAACTCACCAGACTGCTCTGTCTTTGCATGACCAGCAGGCTGTACATCAATCACTTTGCCCATCTGGGGAATGTAAGAGGCTCAGAAGTCCAGGCCCAGAAAATTCATCTTCTGGAGGAATCTAATAATAACTAAAGTAAAGGTGCACTGTTACGTACTGAAGATGATTCTGCAGCACCCAAAATCTAGCACCGACAGCTACTGTTTTTGTGGAGAAACATTTCTGTGGCATGCTGCCAAGGGACAGTGAGTCTTTCAGAGGCAGATTTCTGCCCACAGCAGATGGAAGTAACAGACTTTAGTTGCAAACAGAGTCTAACAACAGCAAGAAAGGACATGACTGTGTAGAAACAGTGGCACAGACAAAGCTGCTGATGCTTTTAAGGCAGATGCATACAATGAATACCTGGTGAAGGGATCGTGTAATGAGCAGTGAGGGACCAAAAACCTTCTTATGAGGTGCAAGCTGATTTTCTATGCATATATCCTTCTATAAAGCTATCTAGCTTTAATATCCACTGTTAGGTATTTGTGTATTCACACATCTTATGTTGAACTGTATGAACATACTGTACTTCCAGGCACTCTGTATACTCATGTTCTACTGTGAAAATCCATTAGTAGCTAAATTCTTGTAATCCTTGTGAAACATACCAAAGAGATTTGTAATGTTGTTAGTAAACTCTGCAAAGAAAGGGGTAAAAATAAGCTCTGATATTGTAGCTGTGAGTCTGCTTGGGTTTTGTTTGTTGGGGTTTTTTAACAACTTTTAGGTTGAGTAAAGGGTGAGATAAAAGAGAAATAAATGAAGAAAGTGCTTTTCTCTTCTAAATGAGTGAGCTATAGTTATCAGTGCTGGAGCTATAAAATTTGGTTTTAGCCTTCCTTACATGGCTCACATATATACTCCAGACGCATAAAGCACCAGGGTTGTCATGCCACATCTTTGCAGTTAATAACATTAACTGCAGACATATCTAGCTACTCTTTTCAAAGAGCCCTGAGTCCTACAGCTTCTGTCCATAGCCCCACAGCCAAGACTATGCCCATGTTAGTAAGCCTGGCAGAGAGGCTCTGAACAGAGGAAGCTCTTGGGCTTCCCAGGAGCAGCTGATGCCGTGTTTACATCCTTCATGTGTCTACCATGTGAAACAAGCAAGCATATGAGCAGCTTCTGGGGCATTCAAGGAGGCTTGCACTGAAAGGTGCATTACACTCAGCTGTCCCAACCATCTGGTGTGTTTCTCTGTGGGCAAACGGGTTTGTAGTTTTCCCCTGCCAGCACAGCCAGAAGAGAGATGTGTGTGGTTCCTTTGGCTTCAGGGAACCTAGGCATCTGGCTATGTGTCAAATAGACTTGCCAAAGTTTAAGAAGCACCTTAGCAGCAGCAGGAGTGGGTCTTTCACTGACTGGCCTGGTAGGTGTCTAATTCAGGATGAGCTCGCTAGCTCTTCAGGCCCAAATAACTCTAAGGACTTGATCTCCATTGCTTGAAATTGAAGTTTAGGTATGTGGTTCAGAGGCAGCTACCTACATTTAATAGCTAAATTTAGATGTCTACAATCTAGAGCTGAATTACACTCCATATATCCCATTACAGCTCATGACCTGGCAAAAATACTCTGCCAGAAGCATCCTCTGAAATTCTTGGCCTCCTTTATTTCCACTTTTTCCACTACTCTGAAACAGTCCTCACACATCTCCACAATTAGGTCATCTTTGTCCTCTGTCACTTTGACCTCCAATTCTGAGTCTTTTTACTTACACTCAGTAGTCGAAGTGCCTTTTTGTAACAGACATGAGACTTCAGAAGCCCATAAAAACAAAAACTGTATCTCCAGGCTATGCACCCATGAGACGTTCATAGGTTAATGTATCAATAGGTGTCCTTCACATTTTTCAGATCCTAGAATCACTGGATAGTAGTTAAAATTAATCTCTTGGCTTGTAAATAAGTGTGAGAAGCCTTGTGCCCTCAAGAAAATGACTGTACTAGTGCAATTTAGCTTTATTAAGCTGGACAAAAACCTGGGAGGGAAAAGGGCACAGACACAGGGCACCTCTGAACAGGGTCAAGGAAACACATGCAGAAACACACACTCAACAGAAGACCTAATAACCTCAGGCATCTGTTAAACCTGATACACAGTACTTTTTCCATCAAATACTTAGCCTCATAGTATTACTCAGTAATGGTATTGTCTTGAAATAATGTGATGCTTTTGAAATGTGACTGAGTCACTTGTGTAATCGCAAAGAACAGGACGGCAACCTTAACAAACTCAGCCTAGGAGGGAGGGAACTAGGTCCTCCCTCTGAGAAAGGAAAGACCCGAGGTCACAGGCTTGACCCACAGGTATCAGAAGGATTGTTAAACCCAAACCCGCAGCACTTCTTTTTCCTTGAATTACATAAAAGTGCTTTTGAACCTGACAAAACCAGCGTAGGTTAAGACTCTGTGTGCATGGGTGTAAATGAAAGGCATCACATTTTATCTCAAAAGAACAGCATTCTGTTTGTTGATTTTCCTAACCAGCAAACTCCTGTCTGCTCTGAAACATCATAAGAGAGCTTTTCCAGAAAAAAATCAAGAGTGGTTAATTTTTAATTCCCAATGCTCTCCCTCCCTGTTACACAGTTTCTTTGTACAAAGACAGTTCTGAATGCCTAAGCAGAATGGGTAGCCTGTTAAATCCTTTTTAGGCTGTTGCAACTTAAAATGTGCCATTTTGGCTGCCAGAATAGAGGCAGGACCAGCTACTAGAGGCCTTAGGGAGGTGACTTTTTGTCTACGCAAGGGAAATCTTTCTGGTTCTTGTGACAGATGAACTGATAAGTGGCTGGATGGGGACTGCGAATAACAGCAATGGAAGGTGGATGCTTGCCATGCCAATATATCTCAGAGACCAGATGGAGTTTTTACAGAGTGGAATGCGTATTTTATTACTCCCTAGGAGTGGATCAAGTAAGTTCAGTGATAATCTGGTTTCAGTATAACAGGAGGAAGCCTTCACAGCCACTTGGAAGCACTGCCTTAAAAGACTTTTACAGCAAGTAACTCACCAGTTGACAACTGGCCTGAAGGCAGCTTACAGCCTATTTCTTTGCTCCTCTGCCATCACCTGCAGAAACTGCTCACCTGTGGCACACATAATATATTGCATGGAAATTCACAGTAATCCAGCAAAAGTGTGTGAGATTCCACAAAAAAAAAAAAAACACAGAGCAGGAACCAAAGTGTGTTCTGCAGTGGAACAAGGAGGTATTCAAGAGAAAAGAAGGGGAGAGTGGGAATGCAAAGGTTGGAGCGCTAGCCTGATGGAGCGGGATGTATAATTAAAGAATAGGAACGTAAGAGGAATGGCCCTGAGCCCTTATTTGCACGGTGGGCGTGCCTGAAGGGAGCTTTTAGCCCTCCTCTCCCTGCAGGATGTTGAAGAGGTGGGTTAACATGATAGGAGATCAGCCAATGCTACAGGCTGGAAGTGATACACAATTGCATTGCACTCTCACTTCAGCTCTGCTTCCCTGAGAGGGTTTGCTGAGGTTTGGCCTCAGCAGCTCAAGATGCTCCAGCTCATTAGCACTTTGCCACTCGTTCCCCCTACCACAGGACCAAGGGCTGATGTGGTTCGCCCCTACTAAGGGGCTTGAGTTTTGTCACACACAACTTCTCTTTTACCTCCATGAGAGTCCCGTCTGGGTGGATTTTGGTGAAGGCAGGCTGCGTCTGCTTTACTGACAGCAGCATGGGCCACTTGTGCAGGGAGAGTGAGAGCAGCAGACCACTGTGGACAGCCTCAGTACATGGCAGGGGGAGGGTGGAGCCAGCAGGCAATGGGTGCTGAGCCACAGTGTGGCCTGCAAGGGAGGGAGCTGAGAATGGGCAGGCACGGAGGGAGAGGAAAGGCTCTGAAGCTGGGGAGCATCAGTAGGATGGCCTCAGGGCACTGACACTTTCCCCCAACTGCACTGGAATGCAGAGACCTCTTCCCTTCACTCACTGAGGTTTAATCTTATTTTAATCTGTGGATGAGACTCATTTTTGGTGGAAGACAGCGGGAGATCAGAATGCAGGAAGGATGGATTTGTACAGTGGTGAACCAGGCATGGGCTGCCTGAACTCTTTTAATGTGAACCTAGAGGTGACAGCAGCAGCTCAAGGGCAGAAGGGCACCTGCCTCCCTCTCTGGCCACAAATCCTCTCTCTTGGCATGTGCTTATTTGGCAGCCCTAGTTCTGCGGAACCGTAAGCCAAGGCTCTCCTTCCCACACCCTACACAAAATTCTCACCCTTCCTGGTCTTTGCTGCTCCTTCATTACCTACTCTTTGTGAAAATGTGCTATTAGGATAACAGGATTCATTGACATGACATGCCTTTCTGGGAAAGTTGTTAACCACAATGAAGAACAGAAAATGGAAATAGGAGTTTGAACAGTTCATTTAACTTCACATGAAATGACAAGCTTCTTTGTGGAAAACCATTGGCCAAATAAAGTAATTTAAAATGTCCATAGGTTATTTGGGGTTTGTCTGTCAAAAATAGATACCATTTTAATTATCATGATAGAACTAAAGCAATACAATTTCCCTGCTATCTCATTTTTTTAATGTATCATTAGTTATATTTGTATAAAGGTGCTTTATTCTGGGATAGATCTGCCCATACAGCAGGGAAAATCATCATTCTGATGTGTCATCTTTATAACGAGATAGTTACATCCACCCTTTCACCCTATTTTGGCCTTCTTTTTTTTCATGACCTTCTCCTCCCCCAATGGGATTAATTACACCAGTAAAACTTGCAGAGCTGGCCTTGGCATGAAGAAAATGAATTGTTGCTGACCATACACCTACACAGCTGTGGCAACAACCTAAAGAAATAATACGCATGTATATATGCTGACTTTCAAGTAGAGGATGCTGTAATCAAACTCAGGTACTTGTGTTCAATTTTAACACCTGTATATTGAAGAGCAGGCACAGTAAGGACTACAGTACATTTTCCACATATGAGATCTCAGGAATATGCAACATAAACAGCTCTCACAGGGAGGAAAGAACTACAGCTTTTTCCTTTGGGCAAAAAAATAATGCACAACTCCAGAAGCAACTGGAGGCAAAGACATCACACGTGGCATTACAGCAATCTGAGGCTGACTACAAATGCAAGGCTTAGGGGGTTGTGGCAACTACTTTGAAGCAACTACGGAGTCTGCAGGAAAACCTGGCGACACAACTGCTGAAGTTGGTATGCTGGATAGGTGAGATGGCTAGCAACATATTACCGGAAAAAAAAAGAAGCAAAGTACCTGAAAAAGGAATCTTTCAGCGTTCAAATCCCTCTGTGGATATAGCATGTAGTCTTCCAGCAGTTATGTTCAATACATACGATGTGTTTCCAAGACTGAACTGAACTGTGGCACTTAAGGTAAAACCAATTTATCCTTTACAAATCTGTCCATCATTCTGAGTATCCACATCTCTCTTGCATGCACATAAAGCTGAGTTTTGAGCAAGGGAGTTGACTTTTGTGTATCTACAGTGAGTAAGACAATACCCGGGCAAAGCCTCCAGGCTCAGCTAAAACACGACTAAAATTAAATAACACATAGCTTCTGAACAGTAAAAAAGTGATATGAGCAGTGTATTTCATACTAACAACAGTGTTCTACATTGTGTAAGTTAATAGATTTGGCAAATGTTACCTTCTGCCACCAAGGAATAGCGCAAAAAGCTATTTTATGGAACACTGCATAACTCCACAGTATTTACTTTCTTAGAGTCTCATTATTCCCTATTGAAAAAGGGAAAAACACAATTTGTTTTAAGTTTTTGGATGTTGCTTAACGGGTGTGTGAGTTTATGTACCTTTGCTTACACTAGATATTAGGATGTTGTTTGAAGAAGTCAGGTGAACCCCCAAAATCCCCCTCCTCACTTCTACTACAGTACATAGAGCATTCTCATTGCCTGCTCTAAGAGGATGACAAAACAGAAACATTCTCTTTATTGTTCCCTTGATATCCATTTTCTTCAGCATTAACACTCAGCAAAAAGAAAAATATCTTACTGTTCACTTCGGATAAAATAAAAATTATCTAATGAAGCATGGGGCTTGACAACTATTACTACACTATGTCTAGAAGTGATAGTATCTGTAATACCCTGGTAAAAATACAAAGATTTACAGAAGCTGTAGGGACTAACTTATTACACAGTACTTAATCAGGTGAGGGTGTATTTCTTCTCATTTCAGCTTTATGCTCAAAGAGGGTAGATTTAGATTAGACACTAGGAAAAAATTCTTCCCTGTGAGGGTGGTGAGACACTGAAACAGGTTGCCCAGAGCAGCTGTGGCTACCCCATCCCTGGCAGTGCTCAAGGCCAGGCTGGACACAGCTTTGAGCAACCTGGTCTAGTGGAAGGTGTCCCTGCCAATGCCAGGAGGGTTGGAACTAAATGATTTTTAAGGTTCCTTCCAATCCAAACCATTCTATGATTTACAGTTTCCTTTCTCTTCTTCAACCCAAGTTTAGTAAACTTGATATGAAAAACAAAGCATTTTTATGTGTTTTTGTAACGGCTTGCTAAATGCTTGCTGCAACCCTTTCTCTTGAATATAAAAATGCACAAAAGTTTAATGACAGAAATAATTATTACAGCTTCAGGTCTTCTGTTTTCAGTTTCTCTGCAGCCTAGGGAGACATCAAAACTAACTAAAATTTGCACCATATAAAACCGCATTTTTATGTAAAACATTTATATCTGTTCCAATTATATAAAAATATAACATCTTATATAAAACATTTTAATATAAAACCACATATAGTCCTGTACTAGGAGAAACATAATATACCCAATATAAAAAAACCAGGCTCTTTCAACTCACTTTGATGGCAGTAAATAGTACTGCTAATAACATCTGCAGGACTGCCCCCCTTTTTATCTTAACACATTACTGCCTTCTCTATTACTATCAATTCTAACCCCTACAGTTTAGCTAGGTAATGATTCAAATGAAATTGAGGCTTTCCACTTTTTCTTGTTTTTCACAAAGTAAGGTGCTTCCAAATTTCTATTTCAGCAACAAAGAAATCTTTGTTCTTATCAGAATTATAAAGTTTCAATTAAAGCTACTTATTACTTCTGCACTGTTCCATTCCTTCACTCCACGTGAATGCTTAAACCTCCTGTTGCAGTTAACTTGGATATGTTAACATCGATGTGTTTATAACATTTATGATATTAAATGGTGATTCTGGTAATGGCTGACAATTATTTGAGCTGAGAGAACGTAATCAAAGGATGTTGCAAGCTCTGCTATTGCCACCTGCTGTCTAGGTTCACCTTGGAATGGCTTGGGTATGCAGGGTTGCATAACAGCTGCCAAATGGATGGCAAAAACTCAAACATCAGCACTGAGTGAGTGCAAAGCAATCAGAAACAAAGAGCTAGAAACACTGGGAACAAGGATTCAGTAGGAACCTGCAGAAGAAACCACAGAATGGTCCACAGTGGTCACTATCTGGGGGTCTCTACGTGGGGACATCTAGCTTACAGTCTATACATCACCCTATGTATACACATACTGTTCCCAGCAATCATCAGCTGTCAGCGACTGCTGCCACCTACTACCAAGTCAAACCTCTAAGTTCTTGCCTACCTGGACAGTAGTAGGACATTCTCATGTCAGCCATTGATGGCTAGCCTTTCTTCATGTAGCAGGGGAGGCAGAGGCAGCAGCAATTATTCCACTACTGAGGAGAGTACGTTGTAATAATAAGCGCAGCTAGAAAAGGGTTAAAATGATGGAACTGAAGGCTGAGACCAAGACCTAGAGTAGGAGGAGGGAGACTCTGAGAAAGAGATAGGGGCCAGCAAACAAATAAGCCAGAAGGATTTTGCGCAAAGCATGAAAGGGAACTCACAGGGTCATTCCTCCCTCCATGTAAGAAAGGGACAAGCTTGCAGACAAGCAGACAAAGTGACAGAAGTGTCAGACCAGGAAGATCAACAAAAATGGCACAGCAGAGAGTATACCTACAGAACTAAGTGCCCCTTGCAGTTGCTTTTTCTCTTAACTGGACGACAGGTGAGTGAACTTCTGCCTCATACACCTTCCATGTTTCTGTAAAAAGCTCTTTTTTCCTGCCTCATGCCCTGATTAAGTACCATCACTGATGCTGGGCTCAAAGATGGCATTAGTAGGTATGAACTTATACTGTATGCAGTACAGAGATGGCAGCCAGTACTATACCAGAAGAAAGTACCTTGAGTTAACTGCAGAGCAGTAGAATTTCTGAGGAGCAGCAGTGTGTTTTGCTCAATGTTTTTACACTCATGTTGGATAACAGAAGTAGTAAAACAGGTTTACTTGATGTCAAGGTTGCACACAATAACCTAAACAACTTTGGCATAGAGAAAGCCTATAGACATCCTTAGGATTTCTTTTACAGATTGAGAAACTTTGCTGATTCCACAAACAACTTGTGAAGGTTTTGCACCATTATCAGAACTTGCTTCCATCTCTTCTACAAAGGAAACCAGAGAACCCAGTGAAAAACATTACAATTATATCTTCCTTCCTCTCTGATCTGCTGGGCACAAGATGTGGTTTTGGCAGAGCCAGAGATACTGGATAGAATGAAAAAAGACATTCACATTGTTCTTTCCTACCTATCTTCCAGACATTAAATCAGTGCTGGAGTTACAGGAAACCTATATGCTCTTTATCGTTGCAGTTGGAATCAAAACACATGTATTAGAATGGTGTTCAATGACCCAATAATCTCTCTCTCTTTTTTTTTTTTTTTTACCCCCTGGGTTAAAACTCATGTAAAAACTAAGCATGATTAGCCACTGAATCTATCTTTAGGGTTGCCATGCAGTCAGATAACCAAAGGTTAAAAAGCATTACTTGTGCTTGCTGAACGCTGGGCAAATTTACAGTATTGCTTTTAAAATAGTACCAGATACCAGGACTTAGAGTAACTTTTCAATAAAGAAGTTAATACCTGACAGTAAACTTGTCAGGCATCCAAGCTCCCACTCCAGTACCTGGGTTACTGATCAATCCAGGTTAAAAAGCTCAGGTTGCCTGTGTGTCTTGCAGTTTGCAGACAGCATAGCCGTTTCAAGTGGCGCTTCCAAAGCTAAAGAACACAAATCTCTCCTGCTTGGGTTTGGTCCGGGTAAAACCAGCAGGGCTGTTTGACCACAGCTTATATATAACACACAACAGTAAAAGATGCTGTCTGCATTCACTCTTTCAAAATACAAATTGACCGAAACAATCACATTTTACTGCTGTAGTTAGGCTAGAAGCTTTTATCATTCAGTAACAACACTCCTGCTTGAAATACTCAGGAGTCTAGAGAGAAAGTAACAGCTGTTCAAACTTTATGCTTCCAATTTCTCATACATATGACCAAGATAGTTTTCCCTAGATGATACTGTAATTTGATTTATTGTGCAGATTAAGTAGGTGCTGTAGGACCAGAGGTGCGCATCAGCTGGTATTTCCATTGGCTCTGTTGTGGCTTAGATTAAAAGACACTATTCCAAGGAAACTGCTTTAAGATGACACATCTGAGCTAGAAATAGCAACTTAAAAATGAATCCCACTCTCGGATTTCTCAGAAACACACGGCACGGTGAGGGTTGCGATGGGCGTTTAAACGCAGGGAGCAATAAAAGGCAAATTCCTACGAGGTTTTATTCGCTGCTGGTTAAAAAGGCTGGGAAGACAGTTCCAAAGCGTTGGGACTGTCGGGCACTGCCACACCGCCGCCGGCCCGCGCTGCCCCGAGGCCCAGCGTTAGGGACGGCCCTAGCGCAGGAGGCCACAGCGGCCCGACCAGACTCCGCGGGCGGCCGCGGCAGCTACCTTAGCGCGGCCCGCCCGCGCAGGCCCCGTGCCGCCATTGGCTGCCGCAGGGGGGTGGGGGTAGACCGCGCCGCAGGGAGGCGCGGAGCGGCTCCGGAGGGGCGCGCCCGCGGAGGCCTGGCCTGGCCTGGCCTGCCCGGGCCGACCCGGCGCGGAGCCGGAAGCCGCGCCGATGACTTGTATGCGCCGCTTGCCTGCGTGCTTGGTAGGGGGTACCGGGAGCTCCGCGCTGTGGCTAGGTAAGAGGAGAGCGCGGAGCGGCTTGGGGCCCGGCCCGAGTGCAGCCCCTGCATGTTCTCCCGGGAGGATGTGGGGACGGGCCGCTGCCACCGCCGGCGCCCTGACTGCGGCCTTAGCCGCGGCGCTCTGGCTGCGGAGTGACGAAGGTATAAATACCCTGCACTGGGGCTCTGGTGGAGGGGGTGGGGCCTGCCCCTGAGGGGAGAAGGGGGCGGGCCGGGCTGGTGGGCGCCGGGCGGAGGTAGGCTAGCTCTGCGCTGAGGGCTGCCTTCCAAACGGGTTGCGGGAGCCTGCGATGGGGTGTGCCCCACAGAAGGAAAGGCTGCCAGGTGTGGGGGCTTCCCCGCTCTGGGGCTGAGCAGGGGTGTGAAGGAGGCGGTGGCGGGCCTCCGTGGCGGGGAGGTGGGATTGGAGCAGCAGCTCACACCGGGGAGCGGTTTTCGGAGCAAAACCGAAGGGAAAGGGCAGAAGTCGGAGCAGCGAGCAGGCAGCAGTGGGCCTGAAGGCTGCTCGCCACAATGAAGCCCACCCCGGGCCGCAGTGACCGGCCGGCCGTTCGCCTGCCTGGCGAAGGGGTGGCCGGGGGCCGCTGTGGAAAACGCACGCAGGCCCGTCCTGACCGCCAGCACCTTCGCAGGGATCCGCCGAGGGCAGGGCCTGCTTGATCTGGCGGTGGCCTCCGGGAGGCGGTATCTCTCCAACCGCAGCGCGGGCTTTTGTGGCGGCCCCAGGGCCGAGTCGAGCCGCGCCGTGTGAACGCCGGGGCGGGCGGGAGCGTGCCTGCCCGCCCTCTGCCCGTCTGCCCGGGGACTGAGTGACATTGCAGCCCTAGGGAGCGGGTAGGAGTACCCGGTGCTGGCGCGGCATGGCAGTGTGCTGGGTGAGGCAGAGCGCCGAGCGGAGCCACGGGTTCCCAGCCGCCGTACCCCGAGCTGCATCGCCCTATGTGCGTGTGTGTGTGCAAGGATCGCGCTCCACTGCGGCGGGGGAGGGTGGGAGGGAGGAGGAGGAGAAAGGGAGAGAGAGAGAGGGAGGCGCACTGTGATGAGCAGAGCCTCCAAGTCCAGCCAGCGCCGTCGTCCTGCCGATCCCGGAGGAGCCCGGGGCGGGGGAGCGGCCGCGCACGGGTGACTGCCTGAGCGAGGTGGCGATGCGTCCTGCCCCGGGGGAGGGGGCCGCGGCTCTGCGGCGGTAGCCTAGTTGTTTATTTTTTATTTACCGTCATTGTTTTCAGAAAAGGACGAGCCGGGGTGGGGGGAAAGGTGGTTGGTTGGGGTCTTTTTGTTCGGTTGGTTTTCATTTCAAAACACCGCCCCCCCCCCCTTTTTTTGCAGGTGCCCGCAGCTCAAAGCGGCGCCAGAAAGTTTTTTGTTTCGGTGCGTGCGGGCTGCTAGCGGCGGCCCGAGATGCGGGGTCCGGGTCCCGGCTGCCCGCCTCCTCCCGCCGCACCGCGGCCAGGGCTGGCGTAGGCGCCTCCTGGGAGAGCCGAGTGCGGGCATTAAACCCCGCTCCCTCCTCCCCGCTGCCCTCCTCCGCCCCCCTGCGTCCCTCCCTCGCTCTCGCTCTCCCCCTCCCTCCCTCGCTCGCTCCCTCCCTTCTTCCCTTTCCCCGGTGCGCGGCCATTGCAGTGACCCCGGCCGGCCAAGGATGATTACGAACACGCGGGGCTTCCTGTGGTCGGACCTGGAGACACGGGCGCTGCTGGAGATCTGGGGCGAGGCGGACGTGCAGTCGGCGCTGGACGGCAACTTTCGGAACAGCCATGTGTACCGGGACGTGGCCTGCCGCCTGGCCGAGCTGGGCTTCGAGCGCACCCCCGAGCAGTGCCGCATCCGCATCAAGGGCCTTAAGCGCCAGTACTACCAGGCCCGGGACGGGCTGAAGAAGAACGGGCACGCCCGCAAGATATGCAAGTACTACGACGAGATGGACCGGATCCTCAGCTGCCGGGGGGGGCCCGACGGCGCCCCCGAGCCGCTGGCCCCGCCGCCCGACAGCGCGCAGCCGGCGGGGCCGCTCGCCGGGCCACCCACCCCAGGCGCGATGCACAACAGCCGCGAGATGGACGCCGAGCTGGACGAGGACGGCGAGCTGGAGTCCCCCCGTGACAACTTCACCGAGGACTCCGGCGAGTGCTCTTCCTATGCCGATCACCCCATCAAGGTGGAGTGTCCCTCCTTCGCCATCCCCGTGCCACCGGGCGACGGTGAGTAGCCGGCGGGCTCCCGCCACCGGGTGTTCCCTCGCCCCGAGGGTACCGTGGTCCCCCTCCCTGGGCTCTCGTAGCCCAGCTGCCGGAGCCTCTCCAGCTAAGCGTGCTTCTAATAGCTTGTGCCTTCCTCTTCTCCCTCTCGCCTCGTCCTCCGAAATCTGCCCGTGCCCTTCCACCTTGCTCGTTCCCGAGAGCTACCCCCTTCCCCCGCCGAGCAAACGCTGTCTTTCCAGGGAAGCGGGCGGCTGCAGGGGGCGGGAAGTGCTGCAAACCCGGTATGGGGAGATAGTGGGGGACAGCGACAGTAGTGAGTTTTTATTGGTGTTTATCAATGGGAAACCAAAGGAAAACCAGCGCAGACATTATCAAGACGAAGTGTCAGGTAGAGCTGTATGAGAAAATAGGTGTCCTTTCTTGCTGGAAGGTTTTTCTCATTCCCTGCAGACTGTGTGCAGTTTTGTTAATCTGTATTAAAACCGCGATGACGATAATACCTGAAAAATCTGATTGTTGTTGCAGATGGGCCAGAAAGCAAGGGGAGAGCCTTTATGTAATTAATTGCTCGAGTTGTTTCAGAAACACTGCTGCTAACTTCAGTGGGTTTGTAGACAGAAACAGCCCTTTGATAAAGCCTGCCCTTTCCTTTCCCCCTCTTTGCCCTCAGCTCCGCATTTGTGTTGTGGAGGTGAGGGGAGGCAATGTTGCTTGTTTGTTTTAAATCTAGATTAATGCTGGGGTTTTAGTACAAACATGAACCTATCTTCAGGAGTTGACATCACTGAGGAATCAGCCAATTGGTTGACGTTTAACCAGCCTTCTTTTTACACATAAACCCCATCAAAGAGTTGTTTACACTAATGCTCTTTTGAAATGCAAATCCAGAATGCCAACAGACTGAAACTCAATTTAGATTAATGTAATTACCTGCAATACACAAATGAGGCTATACTATTTAATAGCCTTCACTTAAACCTTTTTAGAAGATCAGAAAGACTCCTATTGTTGAAGTTTAGTACTACAACAATTAAAAGATGCCTCTCTGTATTTTTGTGTTACCTTTTGCAGAAGCTTGTGGTTTTTCTTTGGTACTCCAAAATGAAAATACCTGAGGTAATTATAACTCACATGGAAAAAGTATGACAATGTTGTCATGTGTTAGGTGCACACCTCGTAGGGAGATGTTTGTTTTGCCTCTTTCTTCTAAGAAGTAATTTTTCTGCAGAAAAATAATTGTCTTTCTTCTTGTTTTAGGCTTTAAAGAAATCAATGCTCCTACTATTACCCCACCTCGCAATCAGCCCAAAAGATCCAAAAAACGCCATGCAAATTTAACGTTGGATAAAATGATGGAAAAATTCCTTCAGCAGAGTGTGGATACAGAAGAGAAATTTTACAGATATGAAGAGCAGAGGCTCAAAATTGAGGACAAGCGTCGGGAAGCAGAGCATGCGCGAGAGCTCCAGATGTTACAGATGTTGGGACAGATGTTGGCAGGAATTTCTTCTACGGTATCACAAAGGTCACAATCTATGCCAGCGAGTCCACCTCAGAGGGCGAACCATCGTTCATATGGGGATAACTTTAATTATAATGCTATGACAGCAGCACTTTCTCCACCGATAGGTACTTCCCTCTATAGCATAAATAAAAGCTAGGTTTTTTTAAACTTCTGTGTGAAAGCCCTGGTAGTAAGTAAGTGGCTGTTGAAAATAAAAGTTAATTGGAATTATTTAATATTGTGGTGAAGGTGTCTGTCTGATGGAAAACAAAACATCATTTGTACCACTGTAGTGATTATTTAATATAGATACGTAAGTTATAACAAATTTTAATGAATGAAATCACACCTTTCGAACCCTGTAAACGTCGTGAACTTCTTTCTACATTCATGGCTCTGAAAAGTGAAGTTAAGGGAAGTTTTCTGTATAAAAGGCCAGTAGGGCATACTTGTTGAAAACTTTGGAAACATTAGGTACTTTGTAGCGGAAATTCTGCTACTGTTGAAGTTATCAGGTCTAACCCAGCATATGAAGTTAAGGCTGTGCGTGTGTGTTTTTAGAGTTGGGAAGAGTGGAGTTTTGCCTACACTGAAGTAAATCAAATGTTAAAATCCATCTTCTTTAAAATAAATTTCATTAAGTCAATTCTGAATCATATCTTCTAATTGAACATTATACTACTGTAGTAGGTGTAATATAAGATGGAAGTCCTGGTGTATATTTTTCTTCTATACCAGTTCATTTATAAATTCTTTGGGCATCTGAATTTGTTTTAAAGAAAAAGGTGAAGCAGTAACTCTGGAATTGGTATTTATGTGCAGACTTTTCCTTCTGTACCTGGTGCGTGGGCCAGAAGCTGATAATTTGATATTAGCATTTACTAATGGACTTCTCGGGATCTGTGGCTCCTTGTCATTTATCTTTGTTGAAGCCTCTTTATGTGTAGAAGTAGGCTGCATGGGAGGAGGAGAATAGGGATGCACTCTCAGTAAAACCAGTCGGCTTGGGGCTTGGTGGTTGTAGCATGCCATATGGAAACTAAATAAGTCTTGTTCTGTTTTAGTTCTGAATTTCACACTGCTTGGAATTAAAAAGCATGGTTTGAAGAGAAAAAAACAAAACACTCAGCCTTAGTGCTGAGTAATAATCCAGCATGCCGTATCCTGAAGAGTGATTATGATTCCTGAGAGGATCTTTGAGCCTTTTCTGTTCTACATTACATGCTGTGTTCCCCTGTAAAGTGCATAGGGGACTGGATGGTTAGGCCTATTGAGGGTTTAGGCTGGCTGACTTGGTTGTGTTTCTTCTTGACTAGGTAGTTGGTCTGTAGCATTCCTTGATGGCAGCAGTCTTTCATAGGTAAATTATGGCATATATGTGTATTCTGTGTTTTAAATGTTGTTTTCACATTAAAAGGAGACCTGAAGTGCTTCAGAAAATCCTTTAGGAAGTCATTTGAGGATATAGACTGGGGTGATGGTGCCTACAGGGCCTTATTATTACTTCTGAAAATGTTTTTTTTTTTGCTGAAAGAATTTCAATATCTGTAAAGACCTGAATTTCAAGTTTGTTTTTTCTTGCTGGATTTCATCATATAGGTGTTCAATCATATTACACTGTGCAAAAATGCATTATATATTTTTAACTGTAGCACGATTAATTTGGGATTCTAATCCTTTAATTGGTCAAGGTGTAACAAAGCGTTTAAAATGAAATATGAAAATCATGCTTCAGGCAGCAGATCTTTTAAGGAATTAAGATTTCAGTTCTATGTAGCTAAATACACCTTAGAGTTTTTGTAGGTATGAGTGGGGCTCTATTAAGAATTGCTTTTTGTATAATTCTCTGTTTTCTTCCCATTTATTATGTGATCACTTTATATTTGCATATAAAAAAAGCAGCAACAAAGAACAGAGGACCTAAACAACACTGCGCTTTAAGGGTTACAAGCTGTAGGATAAGTCTGTTTCTTGTGTAGTTGAAAACTAGTGAGTGTATGAAGTGTGATTTAAGGAAAATAATCTGCCTTATTTCCAGAGGAGATGAGCATTTTGTTCTCTGGGTCACTGCGGTGCTATTTTGGCCATAATCCAAAACAGACTGGTTTTTTTTTCCTTTCCTTTTCTTGGTTTTTGGTTGTGTTCACCCCCCCCCCCCCCCTTTTTTTTTTTTCTAATCTCAGTCAGAGTGGGATGCCTGTATTATAGAAGGATTTGAAAAGCAAAAGATCAGCCAGGAGTAGTTGTCATTATTGAGAACTAAAGCATTTTGTTTCTGAAGATTAGCAAGTCTGGTTTAGGTTTAGATTCAGATTCTGTGCAAGATGGAGAAAAAGGTGCTTTGTGCTGGTAGCTCACAAATGCAAAGTTGTCTTGTTTACTACTTTTTTTACCCATTATTACACCCAAAACTTCAGGAATAGGTTCATCTGGCCATTCCCTCTCTGATTTTGGAGTTACAGGGTGAGATTACTAAGTTTTATACAGTTGAAAATAAGGAGTATAGTGGGAGTTATTTTTTTACATGATTATGTGTTACTATATAGCAGTTCCTTGAAAGCATTTTAGGAGATCTGTAATAAAAGAAAGTACAGCTATGGTCTAGGAGACTAATGTTCAAATAAACTACTGTTCTGAAGGGAATTGTGCAGTTAGTGAAAAGCTATGTTGAAGTGTAAGAACTTACTCTTTTAGTGTATTTACTGCAATTTATGGTTAACCTGTTGTTAAAAGTATTGAACTTCAGATTTGTCTTGTGTTAGGTAACTGATCTAATTCTCTTCAGCTGTAATTGTTGAAACACCTTTTCCTTCTATATTTTTGTAGTCTTTTGAAGCAGTAATTGGAGTATATAGGCTTCTGGGTATACAGTTGTCTTAATGTGTAGCTTGATATGTGCCTTTGCATCAGAGATCTGCAGTTGTATGATAGCTAAAAAGTCTCTTAGTGTGATATTTGTAATGTTTGCATTTAGTCCGTTGGATTATAGTTTTGCAGAAAGACTTTATTATGCTTTGTAACTACCTACCAAAATAAAAAAGCAGTGAGATAAGCCCTGATTCTGCTGAGAGGTGGAAGTCTTTTAAGGGGAAGCAAAAAATAAGGTAGGGTGTATGTTTAAAATGTGGTTATAGTTGGTCTGTACTTGCTCTGTGTCTGGGTGTGTTTAGTCCTATTTCAGTTGAGCTTAACTATGGAAGTGATTTCAGGCTGAACTAAGAATATATTTCTAGCTACAAAATGTTCATGTAACTATTCTTGGCTGTTGTTTCTTTCTGTACCTGAGCCGTAAATTAGGACTGTGAGCAGTCAGCTGGAATATTTTCTGCATCAGACCCTAAATTAATTTTTAAAATGTTCACCTTCTCTAGCTACTCACTGTTTTAAAGGCCTTTAAGAGATGAAGCATTTGGTTTTTAGAAGTATGTCCTTGAGTGGTTTTATTAGTGTGTATGAGTGCTTTGAAGAAATGCTGATGGTAGTTGAAGAAAGAACATTCTTTCAAGTAACACTTATTTTCTTCTTTTCAGTTATAGAGAGATCTTTTTCACTGCACAGAACACACTCTCTAAAGGATATGGAGAATATTTTTCAACTGGTGCGCAATGTTATCCCTCCCCTAACGGGGAAAAGGCATAAAGGTCAAGATGGACGTATAGGCATTGTTGGAGGATGTCAAGAGTAAGTTAAACAGAAATTTGGTTTTTGTTTCTGAGTTTGAGGATGTCATAGGTACTTGTAAAGGCCATTCAAACTCACATTTAAAACATGAGTATTTTCTAGGGATCTTTATTAATCAGTCATCATGACCATGCATACTTACAAAAGAACACATTTCCCTGCAGTTGTGTTGCAAAATTCTGATAGTGAATGTGATTGAAGCTTAGAATGCTGTTTGTGTTTATGTCTACCTTCTCCGTCTTTCTTGTCCACCAAACTATCTCTGCTTTCAGTGTAAGTATTTTCTCACTGCATCATGAAGTTCTAGAATAGAGTGAGACAGCGGCACACGTTGTTGTTGTTGTTGTTATGTGCATTTTGGTATCTTGTGAACTGGGTCTCTGAAATCAGGAATAGAAAATTTTCTTACTGTACCCTTTGATAAATTGTGATAGTTCCTAGGTTCTGTCATTACTTCGGTTTATGTTCTGGAGTGACAGAAATAGCATGTTACAGGGAAAAAAGAGATACAGCACGAATCAGTTAAATACTGTACTGACCTAGAAATAAAGTAAGCTCTATTCTTGGCCACTTTCGGTAATCTGCACAGTACTTTGAATGAGCTATTACACCTTCCTGTTTTTCATTTTCCCGTTTTGAAACAGAGATGGCATCTTTCTCTGTGAGAGAGATCTGCTGTTGGACATCTGCCATTAATAAACATTCTGTAAAGAGCACACAGGTGCTGTTTTATGACTGGGTTGATTAGCCAGAAGTTAGTTTCTCTGTTGGTCTAATGCACTTAGGTTCTTACCTCTTGGCAGAAAAAAGCACCTATGGAGGGTGATTCTGTCTGTACCTCTCTTTTCAGTCTTCATAAAGAGGATTTAGGGCAACTGGAATCACAGTTTAGGCACTTTAGTTAAGCATCTAAAACCAGATGGGATTGATCTGGGTCACAGATCCCAGATTTGGCTTGCAAACAGTGCTCCACTCTTGTTTTGTTTTGTTTGTCTCTGAGCTTTTTAGCTGGCTGTCTGAGAAAAGTTTGCTTCTTTATGGCATGATCTTTGAAATATTTCTCTGAAAGCATCCAGTGGCTATGGTGAAATCCTGCACTTTCCAAATCAGAGCAAGGTTTCAGATTGGCTTCAGTATAGGAAGATTTTATCTGTCTTTTACAGCGAACAAAAGAGAAGGCTTCTTTTATAAGCTTGCTCTTAAATTTGGGACTTCATTATGGCAAGGTAGATTATTTAATGTCCTTACTGTGTTTCCTAACCTAAATTGTATTTCATTCTAGATACACTGGAGCACCATATTTTGCTGCAATTACAGCTCTCAAAGTGGTACGTGTTCTTCTGTACCTCATTTATATTAGCTAAGTGCCATCTTTTTAAAAGCATTTGCTCTGTGTTGCATATGAAATTTTAGTTTTTAAAGGTCTTCTGTTTAACAAAGAAAATCCTTACTCCTGGATTTTTAGAAATGCTTTCCAAATAGGTCATTTGCTATGTTTTCTGTAAATGTTTTCTCTGTATAAGGTGAAGTTAGACATATGTCAAAAAATTCAAAATTTCAAAGGGAGAACTATTTTATCAGAGACCTGGATAAGAAATTTCAAAACTTGATGAACTATTTTCCCCAAAATTGATCAATAAAATAACTTCAGATTAATGTTTAAAATTATGTTTTCAGTGCTGCGGCAAGTTCTTCAGAATTTTTATCTGGATTTTTTTTCTGTGATGAGTGAAGTACCTTTCTTTCAAAACTTACAACTTTAGGATAGTAGAATTCTTACTGTAAGTCTAAAGATTGTTGGTTGAATTTCATGTAATTTTTATTAGCACATTTTATTTACATTATAATGCTCAGTATTTAAGTTTTGGGTTTGTTGTTTTTTTTTTACCCCCTAGAAGTGTGAACTTCTTTAATGGCATATTTACTGAATAAAAATATATTTACTGTAGGCTACCTAAATACAGTGGTGATTATTCAAATGTAAACAAATCATGCTTGCATAATAGATGCGCTTTTCAGTACTCTCTATATAGTGTCATTACTTCTAGTACACTATGCATGTTTTTCTTCTTGAAGATCTGTTTTAATAAGTCGGTATCCAATCCAAGTATTTCTCACTCCACCTCTCCCCTCTCCCCCAGGATGCTGTCCCTCAAGGATTTAAAGTCGAAATTATATTAGTTAATGATCTTATAGAAGATAAAAGGCCACTGTTCCCTGTATGCAAACACAGTACTTTATTAGGATGCCCCCTATTGAAGTCACTTGGTCTCAGATTATTACATCTGCATATAAAGAGTCGTAGGATCAAATCTTTACATTGCTTAGCAGCTTGAAATGTTAAATGTGTAGTAGTAAAGCAGAGGAGACACTTTCTTAACCTTGGGAAATTTCAGTATGCAAGACAGATACAAGATTAGGCTTTCTGGTCACTGGTTACACAATTTTTATGTGTATGTCTGATTAGATAGAAGATTTAGGCTAAACTCCTCAGCTTTAATATTTATGTAACTTATGGAGTGTTGTTGAAAGTGTGCCAGCCTTTATCTTGGATGGATTTGGCCCATTGAGTAAAAATGGTAGAGCTGGAAAGGTACTCATAGATTGCCATTGCTATATTTTGCAAATATATTACAGTATTATTTTTGGTCTCTAAGGTAGCTTGTGTCTTGGTCAGCTGTGTTCTTTTGCCTTTCCTCTCAGTGTACATGTGACATTTTAGTCTTTGCTCATCTGCAAATGAGAAACATTTCTCAAGAGAGTAAAGGTTTGAGGTCTGTGTTTTCAGTCATCCTGTTGGTGAGAAACAGAAAAAAAATATATTGGAGGTTAGATACAAAAAAAAATAAATCTCTAAAACACTGCATGGTAGTCTAAGCCAAAATAAAAAGTTTCGTGTAACTGCAGGGAAGTAACAATTCAGGAGTGTTATTCACTGAGTAAACTTTGGAATGATAAAGTTACTGTTAAGTGTTAATTTGATAATTCTGCTTGCAAATTTTCTTTTTTAGGGTGCAGATTTATCCCACGTGTTTTGTACCAAAGATGCAGCAACAGTAATCAAATCATATAGTCCGGAGCTGATTGTTCATCCAGTTCTGTAAGTGACTTATCTTTTGTTTAAACAAGCAAGTTAGGATTACTAGTTTGAACATTTCTTTCTGACAGTTGACAAGTTTGTATTCATTCTTTTTTTGAGTTACACGGTTGATGAGATGGAGATTGCAAAGCCTCCTGAGTTTGTCCTTTCATTACAAACAGATATTTAATGTAGAACAATCAGTTGTGAATTCTTTTCATTACTGTCAAAATAACGATTTTTTAAAAAGCAAAGATCTTGCTCTCTGTTACCTGCTTATATGTGTTCTGTGATTGTAATGCATTTTGTTCTGTGATTGTAATGCATTTAACTGTGAATGGTAACAAAATCCAGAAGTAGGAATCACTGCAAGTCAGCATTTTAGAACCGATATTTGAAAAGCAGATAGAGCATGTTCTCTTGCTTCTTCAATCCTTATAGTATTTAACAGTAGTGTATCTTTTTTCCTCTGACTACTGTGTGTATAGTCATTTATGCAGAATTACTGGGCAAGAGAGATGCTGGTTCTCATTTTTCTTCATAAGTATGTTGCATTAGATACATACCCATTCCTGGGAATAAATGGATGTTCTCAAGTGAGATTAAATAAGAGATCTGTTAAGAAGATGAAAAGTTTAATAAGCAAGTGTCAGCGTGTGCTTCCCTGCATTTCTGTTCTGAAATATGTTACTGATTGGTGAACTTCTGCAGGATAAGTTGCTTCAGTTAGGTGTTATGATGGTTTACAATGAGCACTGCAAATGAGAATTAAGATGTGTCCCTTAGGTATATGTCCCTGAGCTGAGCTTGCACCAGTGCGTATTGGTCTGTCAGTGTACATAGCAAAGCTGTGATTAAGCTAGAAAAAGCATAATTTTAAATTGTGTTTGTTAGATATTGCTGTCAGGACGAATTTATGACAGTAGAAATATTTTGGTGTCTGAGAAGAATATGATCTCCCTTTCGGGAATGCTTGCAGTTGGAAGCCATAAGTTTATTACATTCTAAAGGTGGGTTTCGTTCCTGTTGGTGTAGAGGTGCTTAAAAAGCAGTCATTTAAACAGACATACACTAAGGATTGTGGTTTTGTTAGGGTTGCTTGATGGTTGGTTTCTTTGGGGGAGGGGGAGAAGGAGGGGAGGGTTATGGTTGGGATTTGTTGTTTGTTGGTTTGCTTGATCTTTTTCAAAGATGGAAACCTATAACTGTGGATTTTAGACAGGGAAAAATGTTTGAAAGCAAGAGGAAGATGCAAGGGTTGGTTTTTTACCAGTCCCGACTGCGTTAGCCTCTAAAATCTAAAAGGCATGTTTCCAGTTGGTGGTGTGTCTGATGTTAAATGATAACAAATGAGATGGAGAATCTTAATGGCAGTATTAGCTTCTAGCTTAAATTGTCTTGATGGGTGACGCTTGAGAGACAGCATATGGTTGCCTTGTATGGGAAGGTGGTGACCTTGCTCTGGGATAAACCGTTCTTGTATACATAGGGTTCTTGATGTCAGTGGTAATGGTAAAGGCTAATAGGAGAAACAGAAACAGCATAGAGAAAAAGGGAGGTGACAGTGTGTAAACAGTAAAGTTTCTGTTCATGGAGTACTGGATTGTACCTACTAAATAAGGGTATTTTCTTACATACGCAGATTTGCAATGTCTTCTGTAGAATTCAGATCTCAATGAAAGCTCTGGTCTTTCTTCTGCAAGGAGAACTTTTGATTTTAAACTTCAACTCTGTCTATAATTTTTTTCTAGATGTACAAAGTACAGTGAACTTAAAGTTTTCATATCCATATTGCTTTAAGTCTGAAACTCAGTGTTTAATACTTTTATTACAACTGATTAATTTCACCCAGACAGCTGGCTAATTGCATGAAGCAGTGGATCTATAAATATTGTTCTTAAGACATTCAGAATGAAAAAATGCAAATATCAGAATGTTCAGATTTGTTTGTTAAATTTTCTTATGTTTTTATCTCTTCTTCATTTGAAGAAAGGAGAAAACAGTCTTTTCTGGTTAGAAGGCAAGAAATCTTGAGTGACTCTATTAAGCCCAGGTTTTATTTACATTTACACAAACACCCTGTTTTTGGTAAGGTTCTTTGTCTTCAGTGTCACACTTTTCATATGATCTTTTCTGTGTTGTGGAGCTGTTTGAGTTCTGCAGGCACGGCCGGCTGCTCTTGATTCAGAGCCTGATCTCTTAAACAGTCTTTGTACTTGCTCCCGGGCCGCACTTCATGCATGGAAGAACCTCCGGGTAAAACCCACCAAGCACCTACATCACAGTTTTCTTTTGTGTCTCTCCTTAAAACTTTGCTTTGTTATGATTTCTCCATGACCCTCCAGAGTAACTAGGTAGCTGTTGTACCGCTCTCTCACTATGCTAATCAAAATTGTGGCCCCGTGTACAACTCAACTCACTGAACAGCTTGGCATTTCTCCAGGGTTCAGCTGCCATTTTGTACTGCAAGGAGTCTGACATTTTATTATCTCCTCTGTGACTTGGCTGCCACTACCTTTCCCTGCTGCCTTCAGCTCACAGGGGATCACCTCAAGGAAAGAACATGCACTTTCTCTGCTGCTGCCCTCTGAATGTGAGGGCTCTTATGGCTCGTTAGAGCTGCTGTCACAGATCTTTGGTGGCATGACTAGCTAAGGTATGTGAGAGCTAGAAGTTGCAGTGTTGTGTTTCAGGTACTTGGCAAATGCCTGTCACTTCAAGGATGAGAGGAATGTTATGTGGGAAGAATTGAGTAGGATTGCAGGAGGGTTATGAAAATGGGCATCCATCTTGCAGCGTTGCCAGGGCAATTCCATGTGACCCCAGCTGCAGACCATCCTTGGATTCCTCTAGGTGTAACATCCTGTGCCTGGAACACCCATAGTGTAGCTTTCTCTGTGTTTTTTCTTTCATGACTTCATTCCCTGTTCCTAAGAGTGAAGGTAAGGGAGCAGCGTGGGATCTGGAAAGACAAAGCTTTAACGCCTGAGCTGAATAATGATAGTTGGGTGTCTAGGGGCTGTGAACAGTCAATATGAGAAATAGTAGCTTTTCCTTTTTTTTCAGGGATTGTGCCAAATGCGTCATGACCCCTTCCATGATCACTTGGTATTAATGAAAGCATTAATTAAAAACTGACAACTAACCTGTTCAGCATTTGTGCTGACTGATTTTGCTTTCCTGTAGAGAAGCAAATAGTGTGTATTGCAGCAGTTAGGTCTTCTGAATAGTGGAGTGTACCAAGTGTGGTCGCAGCTGCCTTGCTTTTCTCACCACTACCCCTGGTTTGTGCTATGTTTCTGTTTTCTCAGTTAACATGCTCCTACTGTAAACTCTACACAAATACAAGATAAAACTTAGCTTTTGCAATTTTATAAAGTCTTATTGGAGTTTCTGTGTGGATTTCTGCTGTAGGCATGTATATACTTTCTTACATTAGTGTTGGGAACTTTCTGGAGAACAGTTTTTAGGGACTTTTCATACTCCTCATGTTAATTCTCTGGCTCTTGTCAGGTTGAATAGACTTCTTGAATACTTTGTTGGGTTAGTTTATTGTATCTTGATAGGTGAGTGATCACAGAGTTAAAATTACCTATATGAACCTACTTGGTTATATTTTAAAAGAAAAGAGTATAAATCGCATTAGAATCTCCTCTTCCCAGGACTTTGTCATAATCTTACAGGGTTCCTCTTCCTCTCTAGGGCAGGAAAGATTGAGATACTACTGAGCAGTTCACCTGTAACCTGAATGTCAGATAATTTTAAAGTCAACAGTTGATATATTCCTTGGTCTCCGGTTTTATCAGAGAAGTAGAATGAGATGTTAGGTCATCAATTTCTTGTGGTTCTGAGGAAGTCACATAATTTTTCCATTATCTCCAAAAAAAGCCACCCTTGAACTAGGTATGGATTTAGAACTGATGCCTTCCTCCCAGCTGGTTGTGTCTGTGTGTCTGTATGGACTAGGAAAGATTGCCAGAATTACTGAAAGTCTTACATTTAATTGCAGAGTTTGGGGTTTGGGTTGGATTTTGAAAATACTGTTCTTTTCAGTTTGAAATAAAAATAACCGAGGAGGAAACTGTCACAAGGCTGGCCTGTGTGTTGAGGCCGGTTACCAGTAATGAAGAAACTTAGCTTAGATAAGGGTTGCTGGAACATAATTTATCTAGTTTTACTGGATTTTGTCTGTTTTGATGATTTGAAAAATATAATGAAAGTGAATCATGGATAATGAGCTCCTGATAAGTTACTTGTACACTTTCAACCAGTGCCAGCTCTCTCATTAAAGAAAGCCCAGGAACAATCTGAAAAATTTTGGCTCTTCCTAATTCATTATGTGGAGAGGAGATTCAAAACTAGTATTTCTTTGTGGGAGGAAGCTCATACCTTTCAGGTATGTTAGCTAAGGGTAGCGATTAAACACCTCTTCTGTGTAACATGTGACTAACCTCTCTTTTGACTCAACTGCTGGAAGAAGCACAGGAATTCTTGTCACTAGGGAAAGTTAAGGAGAAAGCACAGGTTATCAAAAAGATGCCTCCCAAGTGACTTGGCTTCTCAATCCCTATTACACCTGCAGAGAAGATGCAGGCATAATCTTTGTGATCTCTCCTGAACCTCATTTAGACAGCAGCCTAGCTAGGAATCACATGAGAAGGTTCTTGGGGTTTGGGTTTGTCTTGTTTGTTTTTTTCCCTTAAGTACTTAGGGAGAGCTAAAGGTCAATTTGTATGTGCTGACTCAGAGAAGTATACTTAAACTGTTTCTAATCCTGTCATAATCCATATAGATGTATTGCCAGTGTCTGGCTTTCTTGGCAAAAAGCTGCTCCTTCTTTGCTGAAGAGTGAATAGTAGACAGGAGTTGTATCCACTCCCTACTGTAGTCTCTTCCTTCCTCCCTGCAGAGTGTCTTATCCCAGGTGATACTAACAGAGATTTTGCCACCTCCTCAAAATGCAGTAAGTATCCAAAGACTTTTAGCATCACTGCAGGGAGTGCTGCTGTTCTTGCTGTTTTCTGATATGTTGAAAGAGATGTGTATGTGTGTAGGAGAGTTTTACTCCAGTTAGATCCTGGCCAAATTCATCCTTCTGAACATTTGCATACTGCTGTGGTTTGACACCAGGATTAGATTTCTTTGGTGTTTAATCATTCTTGAGTTGGAGTGAAGGCAGAAGCAGGCATGCCTGGGATTTGTTTTTGCATTATTTTTTAATTGTTATTTGAAGGTTTTAGGGTCTTCATTTTTTTGTCTCTTCAGCTGTGCAAAGCAGATATTTAGACTGATACTTATTTTATTTTGTTCTTCTCATGTGTCCGCAGCTGGTTTGAAGTACTTTAGCCTTCTAGGTACTGATTGAACTGTGCCTTAAGAGTTGAATGTAAACCAGAGAGGGATGCTGTTGCGATAAAAACTTGTCATTTTGTTTTGATTTTAACATTTAAGGAAAAAATGCATTAGTTTTTATAGGGACATTTTAAGTCTGTTTCATTCTGCGTGTAATTACATTGTCATCTGAACTTCCTCCTGTCACTTTTAAAGTTGCAAGTTTTGGTTGATTGCAGTCTCTTTGGAAGGCTATTTGAGAGATTCTACCTACCAAGTCAGTTCATAAGAAGTGTTAGTAGGATAAGACCACTTGCACAAATGTTGTTATTTAAGCCGAGCCAGTTACTTGGAACCACGCAACTGCTCGCTCATTCCCCACCTTCTTCCTCCCCTGCTCCTGGCGGGATGGGGAGGGGAATCACAAGAATGTAAATCTCGTGGGTTGAGATAAGAACAGTCAAATAAGTAAAGTATAATACAAACTACTAATAATAATTGTGATAAGGGAAATAACAAGGGGAGAGAATATAAAACTAAACAAGGAAAAAAAAACCCAATAGATACAGGTAATGCACAATACAATTGCTTACCACCTGCTGACTAATACCCAGCCTGATCTGAGCAGTGATCTGGGCCTTCCAAGTAACTCCCGCTGGTTTATATACTGGGCATGACATGCTGTGGTATGAAATACCCCTTTGGCTAGTTTCGGTCAGGTGTCCTGTCTGTTCCCTCCCAGCTTCTTATGCCTCTTCTCACTGGCACAGCGTGAGACTAAAAGTCCTTGATGAGAGTAAACATAGTGAGCAACAAGTAAAACATCAGTGTGTTATCAGCATTGTTCTCGGATTAAAGCCGAAAACACAGCACTGCGCCAGCTACTGAGAAGGAGAAAAATAACTGTTACAGCTAAACGCAGGGCAGTGAACTTGGAAAATGCTAGGTCAAGACATTTGGTTATCATTATACTTTGGGGAGGGATTGTCATTACATGCATTGGTAATGCGATTGAGGTGAAAACTTAGTACAACTGCTTTAAATATTTGGATATATCTAAATGGAGGGTGTAAAAATGATTGAGCCAATATGTTGTGGTTTAAGCCCCCCACCCACGCAGTTTTACTCACTCACTCCCCCTCTTTCTTCCCCCAGTCCAGGGGGGATGGGGAGGAGAATCAAAAGAATTCAACTTGCACAGGTTGAGATAAGAACAGTTTAGTAACTAAGATATAACACAAATCACCACTGCTACCATCAGTAATAATACAAGAGAGATACAAGGAAAAAGAATACAACTGCTCACCAAGCCCGACCCAGCCAGTGCACCCCCCAGCAGCGAACCCCCCACTACCAAAAACCTGACCATGCCGTGCACCCCCAGTCCACCACCACACCCTTCCGGGTCTCTGCTCTCCGTCTTCACATCCTGGACATGACGTGCTGTGGTATGGAATAACCTCTTTGGTCAGTTTGGGTCAGGTGTCCTGTCTCTGCTTCCTCCCGGCCTTCCCTCCTCCCTGGCATAGCGTGAGGCTTGGAAAGTCCTTGGTCAAACCAAAACATTGCCAAGCAGTAACTATAAACACTGGTGTTATCAGCGCTGCTCCCAGGCGCGAAATTAAAAACACAGTGCTGCACCAGCTACCAAGGAGGAGAAAAATGACTGCTGCTGCTGAACCCATAACACAATACCTGTGGTATCTTTACAAGGCCAGATAAGGTGAACCTTGGGTGCTGTTGTTGTGTCTGTGTGAGAAATCTCAGAAAATAGTCTCCTTCGGGGCTCTTCCACAGAATGCGAGAGGCTCTACTCTGCACAGGAGAGGTGACACCATTTGTATAATGCATTTGAGTTCATTTTTGAAGTGTTTATTGTTGGCTCTGATGCATGTAATATTTTGATATCACAATTCGTAGTGAAACAGAAGATCTGATACCTAATTGAGAGTCTGCTGTTGAAATAGCAGCTGTGGAAAATATTTTGGATTTTGTCATCATTATTATTATATAAAAATATGATATGGTAAATACAGCACTTTTTTTAAATGCATGCCTTCGTGGGTCATTCACACTCTTGCTTCCTTGAAGGTAGAATGTGGAGCAAGTAAAGACTGTGGAGTCTGCATATCAAGAACAGTCTCCTGCTATTAACTTGTGACAGCTGTGCTTCTTCTGGATCATGGGTTGCTGTTCTTATTGCTGCATTGTTGTGTTGATGATATTCAGATGAAGCCTACCAGGTTCACTTTCTGGTGTCCAGATTAACTTATTCAATGGCTAAAAAGGAACACTTGATTTGAAACTATTCAGTCCCTTTCTCATTAGGGTCATAGTTTTTCTTTCATTTTCTTACCTGTCATTTAATCAGATTGTAGCAGAAAAATAAGTATTGTCTACCCAGCATTGACAGGTTACACACTGTTGAAAGATCTTCCAACAGCCTGATAGATGAAAATGACCATTGTTTCTTGTAACTTTTGGAGGGGCATTTTAATATACTAAAATTATTAAATACAAATTTTTTTTATCTCTAATTACATTCAGCCAACTTCATGCCTCTGTGCTGTCCCTGAGATTTGCTCTGCCTGATTGAGCTGCTCAGTGAGACACCCATGAGTTGATAAATGGGATCAATGAGCTTTTCAAGAGTAAGTTATTTCAAGATCTATACATGGGACAGAAGGAGTTTCCTCAAGCCTTTGGCTTCTGGAAATTTGGAGTTAATTCGCAAGAATGATGATTTAAACATTGGCAAATATAGCTGCTCTTGGAATATAGAATTAGTTTAATTTTATGCTCAAAACATTTTTTGCATTTTTTGGTTTTGCCTTTTAATTCATTTGACTTAACCTTTCCAGAATAATCTCTCCCGCTATCTTATTTACCCAGTTTCCAATAATGACTTTACTTGAGGTTTACCACAATAGTTAATAATCAGCTTTCTGTGATAACCACTTAAATGCTAGAGCTGTATATTATATCCTTTCTCTCTTTTGATGTGCTGTATAACATGACAGGATCTGAATGTCAGCAGGTCTACCATTTGATTCACATCAATATAATTACCTGCAGTGCTTGGACAAACAAAACCAAAAGTCTTTCATCCTCAGATCAGAGACTTTTTTCCATCTTTGAAGACAAGACTCTAGGTTGGCTTTTGAAACTGCCCACTTAAGGTGGCTTTGTCTGAATTTACGTAAGAGGCTTGCAACGGTACATTTTAATGCACTTGGAGTTGCCTCAGTCACACCAAATGTGCACAGAAAACGAGCAGAATTTGAATTCACTTTCCAGCAAGAATCCGTGTAGTTGATCAGCTGACGGCGGTTTTGGTTTTGTCCTGTGTCCTTTAGCAGGACGTCCCACTGATTGTGATTTTGTGATGTCCAGAGCACATCTCTGATTACTAAGGTGGTTCCAACTCTGCCTAAAACACATGTGAAGAGCTGTGGTCCTGCTGTCTGCCCTGTCATTCATGCTTATCTATTTATTATTCCTGTAGCTCCCAGTTACATCCATGCTGACTTCACTTCATATTTTTTACTATGTAAAATTTGACAACTCTGCACCTTATCACCCTTGTTCCCTTCCCTCCTCTGGAAGGCAATGACAGTAACTGTCATTCATCCTTATGAGGAAAGCTGCTGTGTTTAACGCTTTCTTTAATAATTTAAAGTTGTTGCCTTGGTGGTTTTTGATCATGGGTGAAAGGCAGTCTTTGAATCAAATGCAGTCTACAGCAAAGTCGTCTTGTTTTGGAGGGCTGGGTATGGGAGTTGCATTTCAGGCCCTAGCTGACAACTGTCCTCCTACTCTGGACAGTGACCAGCCTAAGGCAGACTTTCAAACAGATGGCACTAATATCTGTTACAAACTGTTCTGGAAGATGTTTAGAAACACTGCGTGATATTAGGGCAGTAGCCACCTTATTGTTTTGAGGCTTTTTGTTGGTTTTGGAAAGCTTCTTAAATCAATTTTCACTAAGGTGAAGATCTAGAGAACTGTGTTTTATCTTGGTTTTTATGAAGTGATAGTGAAAAACAGAAGATTCCTGAAGAGCAAGAGGTTTGACTTGAAGTTTTTATTTTCTATATTAGCTTTTCAAAACTGAAAGGTATTATGAAAGACTGTGAGGTTGTGCATTAATAGGCAACAACGAGACTATGAAGTAGTGAAGCAGCAACTACTGCTGTAAGCGCTATAACCAAGCCAGTGCTGATCCTGTATGCAAAAATAGTTGATCTGTCAAGATGAGGATTTTTTTTCATGGCATATTGCTTTTAAATTGGGAATAATTAACAAAGCAAAATTGTTACCATTTCAGAGATTCAGTGCTGTTTAATTTGAAGAATCTTTCTAGATTTTGTCGTGGAAAGCGTTTTTCTCGATATGTTGTGGAGGCAGAGAAAAGAGCAAAAAGAGAAATATGCAAGATACTGAACACCGTACCCTGGTGCTGCCTGCACAGGGGCTTCAGGGAAGGCAAATGATAAAGCAGCTGTGTCTCTCTTCCCAGGAGCTCAGAGTCTTCTTAGCCTCTGCTGGGTGAAGCTTTATCCCTTTCTCCTACCTCTCACTAATAGGCAAGGAAAGCTGATCAGGTAAAACATCACTGGGGTCCTTTTTCACAGCGCCCTGCTGTGGGACTGCCTGTATGCTTGCTTATTTGTTAAGATCTGCTTTGGTTAATGGATGATATGTGAAGTTGATTGAATGATTGTTGGCATTAGCTTAAGACTCTTCCTTATCTACTGAACTTCGCAGGTATAAGACACTGCTTTGGTTTTTCGTATTAGTAGTTACGCTGTCTTGCAGTTGTTGTTTAGGTGTTTATCCTGCGGTAGTTCTTTCCTGTACGCAGTCGGAGCTTTATCAGTTGATTTCCAGCTGAGACTTTGAGGAAGCTTTTGGGGTTTGGAGCGATGTTGGTTGGTTGCTGGACTGAACAACAGTGAGCTGTCATAATCTAGATTTTCATCAGAATGACATCTGATAATGTGTCACGTAGCACATAGTGGTTAGCTGGAAGTTGAGTACCTGTTTGAAGATCTGTGCATTCCCTGCAAATCTGCAGCTGTGGTCCTTAAGTGCACACATCTGCATAATGATACTGTCATTCTCCATGTTTGCAGGTGTTACTTCTTGGATTCAGTTTCCTAAATTATTCCTGTTACATATATCCATGGTGCAGAGTTTGTATTTTCAAATGATGGGAGAACTAGACTGTTTTTCAGTCTCTTGCCCCATCACCTTCCAAAAACGCTTGCTTTATTTTGGGATATCCCTGACTTTTAGTTCATCAAAGTCTCTCTCAAAGGTTTTTACCCTCTTTTCAGAAATTCAAATGCTGTTTTCTTTTCTGATTCCTCTTTATATTACTGTTAGCTTTGTGCTTTAGAGTAGGAGTACTGCATTTGTGATTCCTGCTTTGGAGAAAAGCCAAGTCGCATATCGCATGGCTCTTCACCTCTAAAGGCAAAATTCATTCTTACTTGATCCCTTTCTGTCAAAGCCTGAAGATTCCATCTCTTTTGATCAAGGGGACATCTTCTTCATACCTCATACCTCTCTAGACCCTTGGTTTTTTAAAAAATGCAGTGCTAATTGCAGTTGTACAGTGCAGGTGATAACTAAATGGAAAGGTTTGAAATCAGGGTAGGAATCAGGCAAGAAAGTTAACGATATTACCTGTGTGAGTATAGCACACAGCAAACAGCTGAGGACGTCTTGTGTTCTGTGTGTATTATCCACACAATCCTTGGCATCATTTTTTGCCTATACCCAGTAGCCTCTCCCAAAAACTTCTTCCACTGGTGAGGAACTACAGTGGTCCAGGTAGGCAACTTGAGTGTTGTCTGCTCTGAAGCCTGAAGGTGTAGAAATGAAACAGGCCAGCTGAGCTCAGTGTCAGAGAACTCTTCTGGGCATGTTTAAATGATGTGTATAGACTGTAACTGTTAAAAGCTGAAAGAGTCTCTCCGTGCAAAATCCCCTGGTCAAGAATATTCAAGGTGACACTCCTGAAGAATGTTGTGTTAATCATTTGTACCCCATCAGCTTTAAAATGCTACTACTTTGATGTCTGTGGGTGGAAGTAAACTGCAAGATGACACAATAGCCTTTCCACTCTCAGAGAAGCTGTAGGTACAAGTTATTTGTAAGGTGTCCTTAGATGGATAGCCACAGCAGTTGTGAGCATCCAGTATCTTTAAGTGAAGTTGGCACGATGCTTCTCTGAGGCAGTATTTGTTCTGCTTTCTTCATGAAAAATCAAAATCCATCAGTTACTTTACAGCATGTTTTTATAGCTGATTTTGCAATGTAATAGTCATTATCACCGTTTTAAATCTCTTGGCTCTTGATATGCCTTGTGTTGCTTCTTGATGTGAAGTTGCAAAGGAGTTACGCGAACGTAATGTTTGCAAAATGCTTTGAAGATGAAAAGTGCTACAGTAGGTTTTTATTATTACCAGAGGCAAAGTGAGCAGGAGTGGCTTAATGTTGGACTGTTCATTTCCCAAGAGATGGCTTTGTTTTGAAGACTGCACAGTATCAATTGGGTTGGAAATAAAATTATCTTATTTCAGTCCTGAAGATAAATAAATTGGCAAGCTTTCTACCTAGAGATTATTTGCTGAGATATTTCTTAAAGAGCAGAGCAGTTATCGTGCTATCTATGGCTCTGTTCTTGGTTTATGTTTAATGGAACATTTATTTAATGTATTTGGCTCCCACCATCCGAAGGTATTTTGAATCCGGTTTGTTCAAACATCCTTATGTATATAACAGTATTCCTACAGCATTGTGGTACGTAGATATATATGAGATATTTAAGAAATATATATTTTTGAGGCTCATATTGCTCTTCTAGAGAGAAAATCAGTTTCAGCATGTAAATAAAAAGTAGTCTGCATTCAGAAATGGTGACGTTTTATTAGAGCTTGGTTCACCGACAGTTTTTCACACGTTCAACCTACCATGTAGAAAAGAACTGGCTTTTTTTTTTTTTAATAGTACTTTAAATATTTTTTGAATAATTTTTCTTTCCAGCCTATATCTGAGTTGTAAAGTGAGAGGTGGTTATGCAGGGACAAAAATAGTCGTAGTGAGCTGTTTGGCAATTCTCAAGCAAATATGGTTTCCTTATGAGTTAGAGGAGAAGGGAGGGAGTTATGTTGTTCAAATGGAAATTCAGCTTCAGCTTGCTAAGCAGGGAACTCCTTCAGGGACACTGATGTCCTCTCGTGGATTGATGTCCTCGCATGGATCATTGTATCCCTTGCCCTTGCAGTGGGTCATCACTTCCACCCAAAAGCCTTGTTGTGACAGAGCTGTTCTGTGGTGTCAGCACCGGGCGCCTTTCAGGAGCCGGCGCTGCTGCAGCCGGGGATTTCTGAAGCAGCCATTGTCAATGGAGGGATGCTGGGTCGCGGCCAGGCGCGAGGCACTGCTTCCCTGCGGCCTTGCGCGGGCTGCCTCTCTCTGTGCCAGCTGCAAAGGCTCTGGGCTCCTGCCTGCCACTTGCAGAAATCATTGTGGAATTTGCTGATTCTGCCAGATGCCAGCTAAACACTTGTTCCCAAGTGGTGTGCCCCATCAGTACAGCTGTTGGTTGTGAAAAACATGCAAGGGCTTTCATCTGTAATAATAGAGCTTTGTTGAAGTACTGCAAGTTCAAAATGGTCTGAGAAATGCTGTCTAATAGTATGTCCTTGCTTAGCCAATAGGGAGCTTCATTCCCCAATGCTCCCATTAAAATGTTCATTTATTGTCATCACTTATGTCAGAGCGAGGGAGGGAGGAAGGCTGAATTTTTCCTCTTACTGACCATAAGGATTAACAGACATCATTGGGCAGTGCTTTCAAAATATTCTGACCTATTTGCACAACAAAACGGATGGGAACAAAATAAACAGCTCTGGTCAGCAGCTGAATGCTGTACTGTAGCTGCTATATTTGGCAGTGGATTTTCTCATCGTTTTACCAATGTAGACAAAACCTGGATGCTACAGAAGTCTTAAGCATTACAAGCAGATAATACCTTTCCTGAATAGCTTGATTCTTCTATTGCCCTTTGGGGAAAGGGGACAGTTTGGCTGTAATTCAATTGGAACAAATGCTTATGAAGCAACTGACAAAAAAGTGTAGGAGTAGATTTATCATTTTGCTATGCAGATAAATAATTGCATCATTTCCAACAAGCTGCAGTATATGCTTGTGAGATGGCGGATTTCTCTCCAAGGTATAATCTCTGCAAAGAAGCATTAAACAGGGAATTGTGACAGACTGTAAGGAATGGTGGTTTCCTGCTTTGCTTTTTATTTTGTAACAACCGTGGTGGATACTTGTCATTACCTCTTCATTTTTATGTAGTGTCCCCTAAGGAATGAATCAAGAGAAATGTTCCATTTTAGCTATTTGGGCAACCATTCCAAATTTCCTGGGTCACAGATTTTTGGTATTTTGGAGGATAAAATTGCCTGACACTGAAGATAGGAAATATTTCTTTCTATCTTGCATCTTCAACTCAGATTCTGCAAAAACTAAAATGAAGCCTTTTAAAATTTGTCTTTTTTTCCCCAATTCCATTTAGTGATAGTCCCAATGCTGTCCATGAAGTGGAAAAGTGGTTACCACGACTGCACTCAGTTGTCATAGGACCTGGCTTAGGTAGAGATGAAGTTCTACTTGAGAATGCTAAGGTAATGTGCATACTGATGTTTTATTCTGTGTCTTTACGCTGCATTTTATTAACCAGTTTCCTCTCTTTTACATGATTACACAAATGGTTTTGATAGGGTTACTAAATAAGAAATTTAATAAAATATTGTTGACTTAAAATTACAGCTGTTAGTCACGGTCTTCTTTATGAAACTGTAAACATCACTCTGAATTTTAGGCACCCATATGGTTGTTTTGATTTGCTTTTGTTTTGATTGTGAAAGTTGCTAATTAAGAAATAGATGTTGGCATCTCTAGATAAAGAGCTCCATGTTTTCTTAAGTGCAAAGCACTTGTACTGTGAGAACATAAATATGAATCTGAGTTCCTGATTTTTGGAACCATATTCAACAACTTTGTCAGGCGAGGTACCAAA
Source organism: Myiopsitta monachus (assembly GCA_017639245.1). Taxonomy (NCBI): domain Eukaryota; kingdom Metazoa; phylum Chordata; class Aves; order Psittaciformes; family Psittacidae; genus Myiopsitta; species Myiopsitta monachus. Next base: position 37,308,537 of record CM029919.1, on the reverse strand, counting down.
AAACAGGGACTGTGCCCTCTTGCAATAAGCAGTAATACTCTCAATTATAAAATGTTGCAGATTTCTACCCTGGGTAAAGAGGTAATCCTATTTTCTGCCGAGCCTTAGTGGAAAGCTGAAAACAGAAGCTTAGATAGTTCTGTACTCTAAATAATATGTACTTACACCACCTTCCAGATGTCTTGTATTACTGTCAACACTTCTTTGTATGTTCAAAGTATATCTTTCAGTCTAATGTCAACCTTATTTTGTACAATTGTAACTTTTTTCCTGAGAAGTTAGTTCTGAATCAGTGGTACTAACGAGTGAAATTAATATAATTTACAGAAATGTTGATAGTTACACAGGGAAATTGCAAAAGACGGGAGGCAAGAGACTGGAGGCCAATTCTATCCAAGTAGTTTGGAATATCTTGAGAGCTATGGAGGGTGGTTTTGCTAGGCTTTTGTTAGCAAAAGCTGATGTTGGAGCTCTTTGCTTCTTTAAGTCTCCTCCTGCTTCCAAAAGACATTTGGTTTATGATATAGGGGTACAAAACTATGAAGAGTGTGGATTCAGAAAGAAAGGAAAAAGAAGTTTATTACAGCTGATCAAGAAATCAAATTCTATTCTGAATGGAAAATTTCAACAGCAATTTTATTTTTTGAAAACGTGTAAAAAATTCTTTTTACCAAAAAAATTTTGGACAATAATTTTTCCTTTATTCTTGGGTTTGGGTTTTTTTATATTTTTTTTCTGAAGGAAAACAACTCTAAACAAAAGAAAGATTAATTCAGAATATCTAATTATCAAACATAAGCTTCTTTTCTATCAGAATTCCATCTGGGTTTTATAAAGATCTGTCAGTGTCTGTATTATAGATGTATCTATAAGAGTCCTTGATTGTTTTTTATTCTTTTTTCCCATCATTGCTAAAAATAATTTTGCTTTCTTAGTAAATTACAAACATATTTTTACTTCAGCCTGGCTGTCCCCTGTGAGCTAGCTTAAAGTTAAAGAAACAAACCCAGCCAATGAAGACAATGTGTTTGGAAGTTACTTCATGCTAAAATACCAGGCCACATTTGTATGGGCTGTGGCTCTGACCTTATTAATTTCAAGTCATGTTAAAACTCAAGTTTTAATAATTTACAGTGAAGACTGTAATTATGCAAGTGTTCATTAGTTACTCAGTGTTGGTTTTTAAGATGTAACTGGGGACAAGTGAACCCTGCTTGCCTGCTTGAGGAAGACTGGTGCTTCTGTGTGCTGAGGAAAGGCTGAGTCTGTCCTTGCTTCAGCGGTGAATTTTAAGCTTTGTGTCCCTCTTCACCTTCAAGAAAAAAAGCAAGTGATGATGGTATTGCTATTTAAAACTTTTATAGGAGGCTGGCTTGGTATATAATTTTCAGTTGTCTCTTTAAGCTAACCTCAGCTCGCTGTCATATGACCACAGGGCTGAGATGTAGATCAGTGTCTGTGTTTTGGTTGGGTTTTTGTATCAGATTGGCAGTGATGAGGAGAGAGAGCTTCCCCTCTTCCTCCTCCTGCCCCATTAAAGTGCTGAGGTGTAGTGGTCTGTCACCTCTCTGATGCTGTTCTTCTGTCAGTTCTTGTCAGTATTGTGCCAGCACATTGCCAATGAATGTCCTTGTCCAGACAGTCATGTTCTGGGGCTGCTTTTCTCTTCTGAGCCGTGAGAAATCAAGATTCTAATGCAATAACCTGCAATTTTTGGTATGGAGCCCACGGGCAGTGTTTTAGTGACTTACATAATTTATATTTTATAGCCTGAGTACTTGTTGACCAGATGGTGCATCTTCTCTCTCCAGGTCAAAGAATGCTTTACTTCCTCAGCATCTTGACTCTGTCATCTTCTTCTCTCATACTTGATGCCTGTTGTGTATGCACTATGGCATTTCAGCTTCTTTGAACGGTCTGATGGAAAAAGGAAAAAAGTGCCTTGTGATCAGTTTCCTTTGAATTTTATTTTTTTTTCCCTTTAGAACACAGTGATAGTCTTTGACTATGTATTTATTGGCTTCTTGCGATTGTCTGGATTTGGCTGTAATTCCGTCTACAAGCTCTGTTACAAGAAGCCACTCTACAAGTTATACCCCTCTCTCATATGTCACTTGTGCGGGTCTGTGCCAAAACCCTCGCATGCTGTTCCTCAGTTGCCTGGATTAGGGCTGATGATCTGTCAGAGCTTTCTAGCCATGGGTTTGCAGGACCGGGAGCTTCAAGAGAATCAATGAAAGAAAGCGTTTGTTGGGTCCTAATAGCTGTGCAGCTGGATCCTATGTAGATGTGGCGATCCTATGTAGATGTGGCAATCCTAGTCTTGGCCTGGTTGCACCCTCTGACTCTGGAGCAAATAAGCAGTCCATGCTATCTATTTCTCTTCAGAGAAGGGGACAAAACCGTATTTCTCCTCCCCTTCTCATTTCTGGAGTGTGCAGATTGAAGCGTCTCTGCTCCCCATTCTACTTCAAACTTCTAAAATGCATTTACCGCATTTGGTGTGGAACTTCCTTGTAGACAACATCGGGCCATCTGTTTTTCCTCTTTCGGTGTCCATGGTTGATTCTGGCCAGAGATGGTAGTACCATTACCTCTCCAAGTTCATCTCAGATGGTATGCTGCTGGTGGTGGTTTAGACTGTTGAGAAAGAGTTTAGCTGCCATGTGGAAGCAAGGCCAAGGTCCCTATTATTGTCCCCTGCCAGTGCTTAGAAGCAGCTTATTTCCAAAGATACTGGATGTTCTTTTTTCACACAGCAGCAGTATTATGTCCCTATAATATTTACCCACCACAGTGTTCTGCATTCAGACATTTGAGGGATGTTTGCACTTGTGGTCTTTAACTGATCTGATTTTTCTTGTAGCATGAGACTTGAAAGTAGGGGAATTCTTGTCTGTGCCATCAAGAGCCATTCCTCAGGTGCCCAGACAGAGCCCATTTGAAATTCTCTGTTTCAGGTGAATTCTCAGTTCTGCCTCAACTGAGTTCTCAGCCTTTCTGTGTTTGGTCAGTTGGAATAATTTCCCCCCTTTCAAGCCTCATGCCTTTAGGATTTGAGCAACACTTCACAGCCCTGATAAATTGTGAGAACAAGACCAGGTGCTTCATTACACTATCTGCACTGTTCTTTGCAAGATCAAGAGGACTACAGAATACAGAGCCACCTTTTGTTGTAGCAGTTTCATAAAGTTAAATCTGCTGCTCTGGGCCTTGAGAAGCATTTTCCTCTTGACATCTGAGCAGCCCCCTGAGTTATTTTTTACCAAATATAAGACACCTGAGAAGCATCCCAGGTTAATGCTGCAGTTGGTAGGTAGTAGCATTGTCTGTGGGACCTACCACCAAGTGTGAACATGAACAACAGGATGTGTCTCTCTTTTGGGTAATTCGAGTTAGCAGAAGAATTGTTTACCAGAAATGGAATTCTTCAATGTGTGTCACATGCATTTGCTTCCTCCCCTGTTCATACCCTCTGGAAAGTCCTCTGGAGGTTCTTGCTGTGGGGATTCAGCAGTTCATAGGGAAGATAAGTAGTAACAAGGACATGCCACTTTCTGTCGAAGCCCTCAGCTAGATGGGGTGAGGGAGACAGGATCTTGTGCCTGTGATACTGCAGAGGCAAAAACCAGAATGCGTGTACATGCACCCACTGTGAGAATGTGTGTGTAAACTGTATTTTTCTCAGCCCTCACCCTATCCCCAGTGTTGACACACATACCACAGGTGGTATCCAGTGAAAAACTGCATTCTCAGTAGCCAAGCCTCATTGCTTTCAAACAGCCCAATGAGTGTCAGAATTTGTGGACCATTTCACCTAAGGTGCAGTATTTTCTGGGGTGGGATGCAGTTCTTTTCTGTGATGCTGGCACTGATGTGGATAAAGCTTGGGAGAGCCAGCCTGACACAGAGAGATCCTCTCTTTGTGCTAAGAACTATTAGTATTCTGTGGCTTCCTTGCAAATCTCTAGATTAGAAAAATAGTTTTTGCAAATATGCTAACAGGACCTTAAATACAGGTTTATGCAGCTTGCAAGCAGAATTTGTTTTCTAATATATGTAATGGATCTTGATGAAAGCAATTCACAGTGAAGTGGGATGTTTATTTGCTTTCTGTTTGTAGGCTTATATTGTTGTTTAACTTCATTTTGATACTTAAAAGCATTTGTAAGCAAAATGCTGGAATTGTATACCTTTTCAACTCTTTCTGAGCACATGCAGCTAGAAACCCTGAAAAGAAGTTGGCAGTGATAAAGTCCATAGTTCATTTTCAGTTTATGTTTGTTTTATTTTTAAGACAAAATCCCAGCAGCTGACCATGAATATCTTAAGCCAAGTCTAATGTTAACATAATGGTAAATTGGGAACCTCCTAGAGTTTGCTTTCTGAGTGCAGTCCTTCAGTGGATGAGACAGCATGAGAAACTTCTGTGTCTTTATTCTAATTTAGATTTTTTACTTTGGAATAAACAGGATTATTGCTTAACTGGATTTGGATGTGTTCAGGGAAAACTGCAGTTTTCCTCCAAGTTTGACAGCAAGGGATCCACTTTGAATTCAGAGGGGGAACCTACAAGTGCATCATTCTCTCTTTGTACTATTTTTGATGTACAATGGAACAGTTTTGATTAGCTGCTATGTACAGCATCTTCAGTTTTTTTAGTTGTAACAGCAGCTTTTAACACGTCCCAGAGCACTTACTGTGCTTGATGATATAGTGGGGTACTCTTTAGAGTCCTTATCACCCTCTGCCTGGATTAAGTTGCTTGTGCACCTGAAAAGTCTGTTTTGGGAAACAGGGTCTAGCATGTAGTACTACAGTTAGAAGGCAAAAGACCTGGTTAAATTGAATGGAGTATAAACCATGAGATAAAGAAGCTATTTGTTTCAGAGAAAGGATATTTATTACTGTTACGTGACTCTTCATTCAAATAGTACAAATGGTGATCATTTCTCATGTGAGATTTGTGAGCTTAGTGGAGTGATTAATGAGCTAGTGGTAGTTCTGCATACAGGGATATATGAAGTAAAACTCAGGCAATTAGGCTAGTTAAAGGTGATTTATATGAATCTTGTCCACAAAGTAAGATTATGATTGTCTGTGCTGAGATTTGAAAGGAGGATGAGTTCTTGGGTCAGTTTGTAGGAACGAAGGAAATCAAGTTTGAGTTCACCGCATGTTTTCACCAGTGAGTAAATAAATAAAGAAAACCCCAAAACAGATACTGAAAATGCAGCTCTGATGTGAAAAATCTTAAACAGTGGAACTCCATTTTTTTTATGTTTTTCAAAACTTTCTGTATCAAATACAAAATATTTTTTTTTTTATTTGGGGAATAAAAGGGAAGCTTCTCCCCTTGTCCCTTGCCAGCCCTGACTATGGCCTTGAGCACAAGCCTGTGCTTGGGATATTTGCCTACCTCTTGCTGCGCAAGATTACAAACTTGCACTTGCCAAGGCCGTTTTCCAAGCATCTCTGCTGCAGAGCTGCATCCTGACCTCTATTGCAGCTGAGTCCCTGCTAACTCTGCATTTATCCAGACTTGAAACAAGGAATGCAGAAATGCTTCCTAGGGCTTTCAGTGCCTATTTGTGGGAATTGATTTGCAGTGTGTTGGGGTGGAACTTACTTGTGCCTCCTGGGCACTTTGGGGAAGGAGTGTGCAGAAATACTTCCAGCTGTAGCATTTACAGGGAAATTTCTGCTGTTCCTTCCCTTTTATCTCTTTGTTCCAGACAAAACTGTGGATTCAGAATTGTTGGGTGAGAGCAGCATCCATGTGGAAAATACAAGCAATTATAGAGGGCATTTCAATAGCAGTTGCTGATCCTAACTTTCGGTAGAGGGTTCTTTTATAGAAGGGGCTGCCACAGCTTTTTGATACTTTAAGGTTTTATGAGATGTAGCCAGTGCCTTGTTATGCACATTTGAATGTCTCTACCAAACCCGACTATGTAATTACATACTTGGCATTTGCAGATTGCAGTAGAGTGTGCTGAAGGCAAGGTTATACTGCTTCCTGAAATGTTTGGATGTCATCATGGTCAGTGCTATCCATTATCATGGCATGCAGAAGCTTGAACTTCTTTTTGAGAACATGGATAAGGAATTTTGCAAAGACTAGGCCAAGACATGACTCTTGAAGGAATCTAGGAAATACAGTGGCTGTTGCTGGTGTCAGTGAAGAAAACTGTGCAAGGTAGAAAGATGACATTGTGATGCATCCTTGATGAAAATTAATTATTGTTGCGGGATAGATGTTGCTTTATATATGCTGCTATTGTGGTTTTCTGTTTATTTCATTAAATTGTCTTTTATTAAAACGACTGGCTCTAATTTCCTGATTCTTCCCTTTGCAAACATCAAATGCTGAAGTTTTTGTGTAGGTAAACCAAATGAGTTCACCAGGAAGAATACAAGTAGTGCTGCAACTAATAATTAGATTGAAAGTCATTGCAGGCATTCTGCAGCTAATCCACATCTAATTAAAAAAAGCTGAGAAATGTATCCAAGTCAGGTGTGCGCAAAACCATACATGATTGTCTTTTCCAAGGAGCTGTGGGGAACCACCTTGTATGCTATTGTCTACAGGCAGAGTAAGTAGGATATGTGTGTTATTTCTGGCTCATGGGCTTGGGCGGAGAAGTCTAGGCTGACTGCAGTTTTGCAAGAGGCTGTGGATGCTGCTGGTGCCTCAGGGTGACTGTTCTATGAAGACTTCCATGGCTGATTAGATATCCTTTGATAGTACTTAGGAGTTCCATAGCAATTTATTCCTCTCTCACATGTTCCCTCCATTCCCCTCCTAGCTGGTTTTTGCAGCCAGAGTTTTGCACTGGCTCATTTTGGCCACTGGCTCATTTTGGCCCATTCCCGTTTTCCATAATAATTATAGAAGCACGCAAGAGTCCTGGATTTCCATGTTAGTGCAGGTGAACCTTGTGTTTCATAGCACAGCTGCAGGGTATCAAAAGGATAAATTGTGCAATGTTTTTCTGCATTACTGTGCCCTCCTTCAGCACACTTGTGCCTTCAGCATTCTTTCTCCTGTAGTCCTTTTCAGCCTGAATGTTTCTGATTTAATATGTGCGGTGTTGGTTTCAGTGTGATAGGAGTTTTCTTTTGGTTTGTTTTTTGTGGTGGTTTGGGTGGGTTTCCCGCATAAAGAAATGGAATTTGGCTTTGGGAATCTATTTTAAAATTCCCATGTGAAAGTTGGGACAGAGTACAGTATTTACTAAAATGAATGCATTACATTTCAAGGAATAGCTTCCATGGTAAAATAATTAATTAAAACACATAAATCCTTTGCCCTTACTTTGTAAGTTTTCCTATTTGCAGTAAAGGGTTACCTTTACCCAGATAGAGCACTGGTTTCAGCTGTGACACAGCTTTTCCAGTTCCTTCCGAGTAGGTTGCTTGCATGCAAGTCCTGGATACCCAGTCAGAGGACAAAGATTTTTCAGGAAATTTTGAGTTTCAAGAGTAGAGTAGGAGTAGATTCAGGTTAATTTTACCCCCTTCTGTCTCTCTTCCCCTCAACCACCTCCACCAAAAATTGCAAAATCACTGAAACACTATTTTGGACATTCCTAAATGTCAAGTATTTGGTGCTGCTAACAAATTATGACCATGTGGGAGGTTGTCCCATATACAGCACCTTCATAGGATGTGTGAATCCCAGGTCATTTCCTCTTTGGCTTAGTTAGGGTAGAAACTTAAACTGTGCTTTTCAGTTGTTTGGAGAGGAAGCTCTTGTTACAGATTTGTTCTAGTACAGTTCATCATCACAGATATTAATCACAGCAGGCTGGAACCTGTTTCCCTTTTCTCATCCAAATGCTGTGGGCTGTAGAATCACTGTTTCTGAGAGCCACCAAGTATTCAACCAGCTGACGTGAAGCAGAACATCTCTACCAAGGGGCTGCCCACATCCCCTCATTAGAACTCTACATGAAAGGTAGGAGACTGAAATGTGGGTCTGACTCTGAATATTGTAGAGGAAGTACCCAAATTTCAGTCTTCAGCATCTTGGCTAACCATTGTGGCTGTAGGTCCTCAAGTTGGGTGACAGCAGTGTGTCACTGTCCTTATCCTCCTCATTGATGTCTCTGTTTTGTGACTAGGTGCTAAGATTGCCCTGTGAGTCCAGTATCATTTCTTAGTAATTTTGATTGCCAGTGTTCTCTTCCAAATCCTTTCCCGTATAAATAAATCGTTACATCGGATAAAACTGAACAGATGGTTCTTGCTCATACGTAAAATCCTCTCAGAAACCCTTAAGTAAGTTTTGGTATGAAAGTGGAGTTTGTCTTGAGCTGTATTAATTGTGCAATTGCCAGTGAAGATTTTTCTGTATGCTACAAGTATTAACCAGGAAAGTCTATGCCAAATATCGAGATATAGATTCAGCTGAAAATTGATTTTTGCTTCCAGGAATGAAATACTCTGCATAGAGGACGTTGCCATTTTTGCTGTGAACACCTCTTATGCAGGTTACTTATTTTGGTGTTTTGTTTTGTTTTTTTTTAATACAGTATCTCTAGTAATAGTGTGTTTAAAAGTGTGCTTAATCTCACCTAGTTCTGGGTGTCTAAAAATAAAGCAGTAAAGTGTCTCTGTTCTCTCTGTGATAGCTGAGGAGAGGCAGATATGTCTGTTGGTGATTGATCCCACCCTAAGTGTGGTGTCTAAGCTGTGTAGGATGAATTTCTCCCCAGTGGCTAGCCATTTGACCTTTAAATGGCAGCAGTGAGATGGGTCCTGTCCCCAATCAATAGGAGACATAGGTTCTCCAGTGAATGTTGTGTGCTTCAAATGGGTCTGCTTCTGCTTTACTATGGTTGCTGGATTTCCAACTACCCTCCCCAGAACTTCTTCTATGAGGTTCCCTGTCCATCTCCAAGCAGTTTCTGTCTGGGTTTAAAAAATAAGAGGAAATGAAAATAATAAGGGTGGTTTTCTGGGTTGGGTGGTTTGTTGTTTGTTTAGCTGTTGGGGTTTTTTTGGGGGGTGGTTTGTTTTTTTTTGTTGGGTTTTTTGTGTTTTGTTTTTTTGTTAACAGAAATGAGCTTTCTAAATAAGACAAAGGACTTTTTATCCCGTTTATTTATTTTATAAGGAGAGAGAGAGAGAAAGCAAACATCACTCAATATGTTAGATTAGGAACTGATGCCTCAGAGACTCAGCACACAATGGAAGTTGCTTGGCCAGTAGGTTTTACTTAGCAAGATGAAATTTCTCTTCAGAGCAGAGGTCAAATGTCTCAGGATTGTGGAGGACGTGCTGGAGAGGTAGGAACACAGAATGTGATTAGGAAGAAATGCCTTGTTTCTCTGGAGAGTACCAGTGTCTCAGTCTTCCAGAAGCTATTTACTTGTACATATACTTCAATGCTTTGTAACTTCCACCTTTTAGGGTTTTTTTCCCTATACTGACATCCTTTTGGTGGATAATGGATCTTCAGGATTCTTGATTTAGCCTGTTGTTAGAGATACATAGAGACAAAAAGTAAAATTCTAGCCAGTAGTAAAGATGATAGTTATGAGGAAATGTGAAAAGATGTCAAACAATAACAGCAACAGCCAAACACTAACTGTTTCAGGAACAGAAGTTCCTTGGGTTGCTCATAATATATTTAAGAGCATGATTTGAAAGGGTAAGGATTTCTGTGATTCTGTGTCTTCCCTCAGATTTCCTTAAGGAATCTGTTGGGGAAATCTTTTATGGTTTTACAAAAATGAAGTGTCATGAAAGACTGGTTTACTAAAGTTGACATGCTACAATAAACTGGTGATTCATGTTAGTGGGAAGTGGAGCAGTAATCGTTTTAAGTACTGAAGGAGTTTGGTGAAGCTGCTAATGTACAAAAATATTCTAATTAAAAGCAGTTAGAAAATGAGGTTGCAGCAAGTGGTATTTGTATCTTCAAAAATTGGGGGAGAATGATCTCGATGCTTTCTTACATATTATCTTGTTAACCTCTGGGGCTCAGTAGATAGCAATGCCATAGCTAATCAGAAGAGCTTAGTGTGGTTCAAAAATAATTGGGCTGTTGGATGTATAATATTCATTTATGTAAAAAACAACAAACCATAAGCCTGGTTGCTAGATCAACAGCCTTATTTTATTATAACCAAGTGAGTCAAATTAAACATAATTGTTAATGAACTTAACTCAGCAGGGGCAAAGCAGTACAGCTTCTGTGAAGAAAAACTGCGCTATGTACATCTGTGCAGATTAAAGTTAATGAATAAAGAAATGACTGTCTCGTAAATTTCTTAAAAGCTTTGAAAGTACGACTGTGGTTTTCAGTATGCCACAACTAATTGTAGGTATGCTTTAAGATTCCATCCTTGCACAGCTGTTAAATATACTTATTCATAAACTTGAATAGTTTAGTAGCAGCTGAATGGCATGAGTTGTGTAAAATCTGTGATTGGTTCAGAATTATCCAGGGAGGTGGATGTAGGAGAAAACTTGTGGTGTTTGTTCCCTTGGGATCCCAAGGAGGATGTGCAGTCTGTGACACACAGCTCAAGCTGAGGCTTGTGCAGGCGTGTGTGTATGTCATGGAAAGGGTTTTATTCTGTAGCAGCTTCTAATGTAGCTGCAGCTGTGTGTTGAAACAAGTCCTCAAGCTTGGAGGAGCAGGTAGTGTATCGCTCTCATGCTTCCGACGTGCAAACAGTGCCCAAACAAACAAAAGTCGTGTTAGGTTGAAGCACACTGCTAAGTTCTGGTCATCCATTTAAAAACAGAAGGGAAAGATTTCTACTGGTATTGGAAAAATCAGAATCAAGTAGGAATGAGTCTGAGGATATGTATATTCCATAATCAATAATTTGCAGGAAGCGAGGTGGGCAGTATTTATCTTGACCACAATACAAGAGCAGAGGGATGTTCAATACCATGAGCATTCATTAAAAGCTGCTTCCTTGTCCCTTACATAATTGCTAACCTGTGGAGCTCAGTGCCATATGACAGCTAATCTGAAACCTTAATAACATTCAAAACTAATTAGACTTTTGGATGGATACCATCCTCTGTTATCTTCTACAGGAAAAAGATAAACTCTCCAGCTTCAAAGGCAAGTTGATAATGACCAACATTCAAAAAACTTGACTGTCAGCCATTGCTCATTAAAAAAACTTGAGTATCAGTTGTTGCCACTGTTCAGTTAGGAGGGAGAACAGGACAAGGGCAGTGAGTCTGCTAGCAGTTGCTGCTTGCTGAAAAAAACAGTTTTGCAAATGGTCTGTTGAATGGGCCACCTTGGTTTTGCTTTGAAAGTATAAAACCTCCAGGACCATGAATGGAATGACACGTCTTACGTACTGCTTGTTTCAGGTTGTTTGTCCCTGCACACAAATATTGCAGTGGGGCTACTATCAGAAAAGCAACTAAAATTAGTATTATAGCTATTTATAGATTTATATCATGGCAATACTCACCTGGATTTATTCTTATTTTTTTAATTGGAGATGTATATTTACTATGTGTGACTGATGTTGGCATTACATGCCTCCTGCAGCAGGGAGAGTGAGATTGCTTGCTCATTTGCATAGTAACACCAAGGCATCAGTTATGGAACCCCTCTTGGCACTGCTTATACTTGAACCAGGGGAAGAACAATGTAGTTGTAAAATTACCAGTTGATACCAGGGTGTTTTACATTGGTTTGCAGAATATAACTGATTATTTTCAATTTTGCTTTGTAAAAACAACTTACATGATCAGATTTATTATATGACTTTGGTTTGGATTGTAAGAGGTTTAAATTAGCAAGCATCTTAAAGTTGTCTTCATTTTTTGCAGGGTATTATAGAAAAATCAAAAGTGAAAGGAATTCCTATCATTATTGATGCTGTAAGTATTGTCTTGATTCAGTCAGTGATCTGACATTTAAGAATCTATTGAGTAAATGTTGTTCTTACTGGTCATTGCAGGACGGACTGTGGCTTATTTCCCAGCAGCCTTCCCTAATTCAAGGCTACCAGCGAGCTATTCTTACCCCAAACTATATGGAGTTTAGTAGACTGTATGAAGCCATGGTGAGCTGTTTTCTTTTTTTATATTTAAGTACATGCAAGTTCAGTCTTTTAGTCTTTAAAAATAAACAACTTATTACTGGCTTGAACATTATGTGCTGTTTCTTACATGCAAAATAAACATCCTCTGGGGTTTTATGCAAAATTCTTAAACAAAGATCTTTTTTAAAAAGACTTTTTCTTATGCACTTTTTGGCACTGCAGTGGGTATAGGAAAAAAAATACCTCGAAAGACTGATGGTGCTGCTTTTTTGTTTCTTCCCCCATACATATGCTGAAGTAGCAGGTGTTAGAATATGTTGTTCTAGTAGTAAAATATGTACTGTGTATGGAATTCTTGTGTTGTAGCTTAGAGACCCCGTAGACAGTAGTGATCATCATGGATGTGTATTAAGACTCAGCCAAGCCATGGGGAATTTGACAGTTGTTCAAAAGGGAGAAAGAGATCTTATTTCAGATGGAGAGAAAGGTAAGTGAAGCCTTTTGCTTTCAGCAATATGTTTGTTTTGTTTTGCTTGCTGTCGGTCCACTGGTTGGACTGTATTCCCTGAAGATTGAATGGGAGGGGTGGCTTTGCGGATCACCTTTACATGATTTGTGTGAATTGGTATGTTAAGAGTGCAACTTATTTGCTGGGAAAAAAAAAAGTTGCTGGTTTTATTTCTTATTTAAACGGCTGTAACTTATGTTTTATATTACACAAGTATTGAGATATTGATTTTTCAGTCTTTGAACTGTTTTAAAATCCTTAGCTGAAATGGTCTATGTAAGTGCAGATGTCATTGCTAAATTGGTGCAGAATAATATTGTTGTTTCACCATATATCGGTGGGCATGAAAAATAAAGGTATCTTGAGGTTCATGGGGCTGTAGATCAGCATGTACATACATGATTTGTACCTTAGCCCTGACAACTAACTCTAGATTGCCATTACAACTCTTTAAACCAGACACGCATATGGTTAAAATATACTTAATAAATGAGCTGCCTGTCTGATGCTTTTTATACCTATCATTTACTGTGATCAGTATAAAATGAATTCATGAGTGCCTTCATTGCATTTTGACTACATGGTCTTATTTCACGTACATAACAAGCAGCAGCTCTGCCTCTAATTACTTGAAATGCTAATTTCTGATAAATGTTTATGCCACTTCCAAACTGTTTCATATATACAGTCAATTTTTCATTATTGGGAGACACGGGAGTCTTTTGTAACAGAAAAACAGATGTAATATGACAACTGGTTTGTGCAGAGCCACCTTCCATATACCTCCATTAGTACAGATTATATAACAGACGGTGAAGCAAGCTGGGATGGATAGGTCTATCCATACTGATACTAAATCATATAGTTACGCGTATGTGGTGAAGGACTTGGGTTGATCATATAGTACCCAAGTTGCCCTGCATGAAGTCTGCTGTCACATTTGTACCCATAGCAGAGTTGATTTGTAACCTTGGACAGTCAAGTCAGGCTTAAGGGAGGACGAGCTCTGTCAGAAGATAAAATAACCTGACTCTAGTTTATGCCAGCTAGAGAGCTTTAGAGCACTGTGGTGTATCTTCTTTCTCTGTTTTTATGTCAACAATGTTCTTTTTTATGCAAGATTGTTGCTTTTTTAATGAACGTTGGGAAAACTGGGTGGGTGCCTTAGATTGGGCACATCACCTGCTGGTATCTCAGATCTCCTTCTGAGCTGTTACTCTTGAGGTACGTGTACCCCACCACTGATGGAGAGAAGGGACACTGTCTTCATTGTCTCTTGTCCTGCAGGGTTCAAAAAAAAATTCAGGAAGCAACTGAAACTCTTTCCAGTTTCAGGTTTGGGTGTTCAGGTGTGGCCCAAGTTCCATGTATGTCTTGTGTGCTGTTGGGGCTTTATGTTGGTTTTGATTTTTTTTCTTGTTCTTTGTCTCTGTTGTGTTCTGATCTCTTTTTTCTCTTAGTTAAGTGGCTTTTTTATTTGAAACAGAAACAATTCTGTGCCTTTATAGCAGTTGTTTGATGTCCAGCTATAGGCTGCTTTCTTGTTACTTTGCTTCTGTCACTGATGCCTTCTCTCTCCTGGATTACAGACATTACAGGCAGCATTGCTGAGCTGTAAAGAAGCAGTTGGCAGGTTTAATACAGATTATAATGTCTGTTACAAACAATGTTTTTTAGGGCTGTTGCTTGCAAGAAGGTTCCTGAGAATTTTGCAGAAACTATAGACTTCATCTTCCTTCTTATAAGTGTGTTCTTTGGGTCTGGGAGTTACTGTCGGTCATTCTGTTAAAAGCTGCTTAAATGCAAAGTCACGTTGAGAAAGGAGATTCTACTGTCTGCTCTGTGCCACAACACAGAACGTGTTGTTGTGTCACTGACCCTGAATTCTCTCTCAGGTTTTCACTCTGAACGCTTTCATCTGTCTGTTTGTCTCATCTTCTGTAAGTTTTTTTCAGCTAGGACAACATACATCATGATTCGAGTGTGGGGGAAATCCAGATTGTTGGATCAGGCTAATGTCCTCTGAGGACAATCAAATACTATGAAAATATCTGTATACTTTATTATATATATTATATGTATCTTTATTTTTAATGCCATCATCTGTTCATAGGGCTTAACCTATACCCGTTTTCAGGCATTTCCTGCCTGAGCTCATGCACTTAGCACACTGATACTGGAGTTTCCATATATCAATGTTAAACTTTCTCTTTTGGGAATATACTGCATGCCTACTCTCTGGGGAAGAAAAAAAAAAGGGAAGGGGGGGAGGGAAGGGTGGGAAGAAAAAAGGAAGAGCAGGTCTTAATGCACTCCAGGAAAATCGAAGCTGCAAACTGACTATGTAGCTTTAGTGTTCTCTTCTTGGCTGTGGTGAAAGGACGGCTTTTTGAGGGTGCAGGGAAGACTGGCTTGGTGAATGCTTTATAGCTTAGGGTGACTGTAGTGTTATTTTTATTCATGAATCTGCAGGGAATTCAGTGAACAATTTTCTTCTGTTAGTTGAAGACAAAAAAGGTAATCAGGTGATTTGATAGCTGGAAGTACAGGTGTTGGCGAAGGATTACTGTTGGCAGATAGCTCTGACGTCTTAAGCAGACAAGCACAATAAATGATTGGAGGCTGAAGCTTAATAAATTCACATTAAAAGTAAGGCAGAGAAATTAGCTATGACAATAACATACCTAGAACTTTGATAGATTGCCAAGCTGTGAAGTGGCTGGACACCTTTGAGGTTTTGTTTTACAGATCAGAATAGATGGTGCAGGTGATTCCTTACGACTTTAAAATCAGCACTGAATCACATACCTGGCCTCTGAGAAATCAGTAGCAGTCCTTCACTGTAAAGGAGGTTTTCCTAAAATTTGTCTCCATTTCAGTTGAGCTGCCAGCTGCCCTGTAAACGTAATCACCAAGATTTAAGTTAAGTTTTATATACTGTTTTTCTCTTTCCTTTTGCAATTTCACATTATAGCTTGGCCTACAGTTGTTGATTCCCTGCTCTACAAAGATGAGCTTCACCATGCTCTTGGTAGGTGATATCAGTGCCATCACTGACCAGGGTAGGAATGAGTACTCAGCCTGTGGGTAAAAGGTAAGTCAGCTTTTATTCACTATGGCACAGCTCTCTAAGGTTTTCTTTTTATTATTCTTTGGAGAACTGGTCAATAATAAAGTGTGGTTATACCAGTCTTAGTTCCTAACATGTTTAAAATTTGGTTAGGTCCTTGAAGATTTTGGATTTTTGGTTTTAAATGACAAAATGAATTTTTCTGTATTTTCCTGACACCTGTGTTTGTCTCCTCCCTTCCAAAAGGCAGTCTGTGTGGGTAATCAGACCACTGCTCCCTAGGACTACTTTCACCTGAAGCCAGTAGCCCAACATGGTTTCTCTCCAGTTGCCCAGCTGCAGCTGTGGTCAAGAGAAGCAAAGCAGCCTGTGAGAGGGCTTATTAAGTACTGAATAAGGGGCAAAAAAGCCAACTCTTACTATAGATCCCTAAGCAGTACTTCTGATTTCTGCCTTTCATTCACTATACAGCTGGAAGGGAAGCTGTTCAGTGCTTCTCAGTCCCTGGCTCACTTGGCTAAAAGCTGTTAACGGTATCTGGCTGCCCAGCAGATTTTGCCTAGTTTTTTATCTGGGAGGCAGCACCTTCATCTCCACTCCTGCTTCTGCAGAGTGAGTGGAACAGGGAGGTCTTGGTTCATGCCCATTGTGCTGCTGTGCTTTCCATCGCTTTCACAGCCCAGCCTGCGGTCTCCCTGTCACTGCTCACCTGTCATCACATCACATCTCTGGCTCCTGCACCTATCTAAGAATGTGATGTCAAATTTGGATCATTTTCACTTGGACTGTCAGCTCTCTTGCGCTCAAGGACCTATCTAAGTTTTGAAAGTGTGATTAGGGAATATTAAAGTATAAGCACCCTTTATTTGAAAGCCAACTTACATTTTCCACATCAGTTGAGTGTTTTCTCCAGCCAAAGTCCTTAATCTTGGTTTCCCTGTCTGTATGTTTCTGGGAGTCCACAATCTCCAGCTACATGCTTTTGTGAGCTAACTTGCAAAAGGAAAAAGATAAATTTCTTACTAGTATATGCTAGATCACAGATACGTATATCGGTAAAAGATTCTGCTCTAGATCTGACAATGGTCTAAACCTGAATCTTGCATTTGGTGGAGCAAAATGGTCTTTGATAGCTTTGTTATTTTGCATAGGAAATGGAAATCTTAAGCCTCTCAATTAAATGAGAGTGTTTACTGTGTGGGAGGTAGCTGACGTAAGTGATCCAATCCAGTTGGATGATATCAGAAGTCAGAATGTTCATGTCTTACAAACACAGATTCCAGAGGACATTAGGATAAGTGTAGTACTCTTGCGCTGTGAGAGGAAAACAAGTGCAAAGAACTTGTTCAGAATGCCCAAGATTCAATAATTAAATTTTAATCTCCAGGCTGTCTTTCGGTCTTCAGTCTCAGCAAATGTGACGTTTCACGTAGGCTCTTTAGTCTTCTTTATCATCATCAGTATTGCGTGTTTAGCCTTGACTGGCTAGCCCATGTTTCACGTTCTGTGTTCTAAATACAGACACAAAAAATGAGCCCCTGGGTTGGTTTGTTTTCACATTGTGAAACAAGGAAACACAGACATGCGTTACTTTTTATACTATATAGGCCTTTGGTTTTCTAACTGTAGTGTCTGGATGCTAGTGTTGTAAGTAGGGCCTCCTGTCTAAAGCCGTATCACAATTACTGCTTGCCAGCTAACTGTAGTGCTTGATCTCAGCGATACTAAATACTGATTATTTTTTTTTCCCTTCAAAGCAAGGACAGCTATTTTCAGTTACGTAACCGACTTTTAATTAAGCATACAATACCCGTAAGCGGGTCATTCGTTTGTGCTTCGATCTGCGAGCACAGCTTGGGCTGGGAGTTCTTTCAGCTTAAAGCTTGGTGGCAATGATATAGTTAAGTGTGACGCCATGATCTGAATGCCTTCCCAGATGCTGACATTAATCTTATCTGCAGGGAGTGCTGAAAAGGGAGTGATGGTAACTTATTTTATGGCCTGAAATGTGTTAAACATGGAGCTACAGAATTACTTGGTCATAGTTACCCAGAAGTCTGGGGCAGAATTCTGAATTGTGTGGAGCCTGAAACTCTTGAACTTTTACTTTCCGATACTCTGTCAGTATGATAGCCTTCAGTATTTTGTTTCTGTGGCACTCACGCTTCAGTACAGATTGTTTCCATGGACTTAGGCAAGCAAGAAGTGCCAGTGACTGTACGTGAGGGACGTGTTGCATTTGCTGCGTAGGGCTTTGGCAATATTTGTGCGCTGTTTAATTGCTGAGACTATGTTGAAACTGTTGAATAGGGTTGTGGTTGTTCAGACTCTAGCAGATATCCTTGCTATAATTCAGTGATTTCTTCAGTGATGACATTTTTATTTTGCTTAGCCTTTTCCTATTACAGTAGATGTATGCTTCATGGGTAAGTGCTAGGGAGCTGCTTGGTTTTTACTTTTCAGACAGTTACTTAGCATAAATCAGTTTTCATTAAAAGACATAGTGTTTGGTTGGGGGTTTTTATTCATCACCCTGTGAAATGACATCAGACTTGGTTGCCCAGACCTATTAAAAAACAAAACAAGACACCCTGCCCCGAGAGCCAGTTTTGACCTGCATTGGTTGCATGTTTCTCTCTTGTAAGGTCTGTCAGTTGAACTGAATATGAACCTCTCCATTATGTTGGTTTGGACTGGTGTCAGACTAATTGACCTTAAGCGGTCCTGGTTGCTGCCTTTCAACATTGACAGGTAGTGGTGGTTTTGGTCTTCGCAGTTTTCCTGTTGTCCAGTATTCCATTGTCTTGGTCTCCTCAGCTATTCCAAGAACTACATTTCCTAGGTTTCCTGATGTATGTGTTCATCCCTAGTCAAATGTGGTATAGCTTCACTGGGCAACGGACTGAAAAATACATGTAAATACATCATTCTGCATGTCTGCAGGGAATAGAACTGCCCGCCTTCTCAGCATCGTCCCTGACTATTCAGTCATGTCCATCTGATCAGGGTCTTGTAACATTGCCACTGCTCAGTGCAGCCTATAAGGATGTGACCCCCGTGGTCCTTAAAGATCAGCTTGAGCTGTCATGACAGTGGGTCACAGACATTTAATGGGGGGTGCTGGACTGGGGGACTGGGAAGACAGAAGGTTTGTTTGTTGTTGTTGTAGGAGAAGACTGGGAAAAGCATCAGGAAAACTTTGTGCTTTGCAGATCTGGCAATGTGCCAGTTGGTCTGGATGGGTGTGCGGGATTCCTTCTTTTCTTTGAAAAGCTCTTAACAGTATTGTAGTTCAGAGGCGTTTCTCATTCCTTTTCCCACTGGCTGTTGTAATGTTCATCATCCTTTTGTTCTGAGATTTCTTTGAGGAGCTGAGCACAGGAATTGCCCCTTCCTTACACCTCTCCCCCCTCCTTCAAATGAATTTCCTGTAGTTCTGCTTCTTTGAAGGTACTGCATGGATTTGTTTTCCAGCATCTCTGCGCAGAGTACAAAGGCCTGCTTTTGTTGTTGCCTGCGAGGTATTCTGCACGTATTTGAGACTTAACTTTGAAAAAACCCCACGAACAAAAGACCACTTCTTTTTTTTATTTATTTATTTATTTTTTCTTTTTTGGTAGTGGGGTGTTATAATTGGCCTACTTTGAGGAGATGTTGCTTTCCTGT
Organism: Myiopsitta monachus; assembly: GCA_017639245.1. Lineage (NCBI taxonomy): Eukaryota > Metazoa > Chordata > Aves > Psittaciformes > Psittacidae > Myiopsitta > Myiopsitta monachus. Next base: position 37,289,261 of record CM029919.1, on the reverse strand, counting down.
ACAGCTCAGAACTGACTGCAGGGTTGTGGGGCTACAGAATAGTGGCAGATGGTGACATGCAGCTAATAAGCAGGGGCTTGTGCTCAGCTGTCAGTCAGAAGGCCCCAAAGCTTTTGAACAGAGGATTTCCACCCTGCCTCCTGCCAGGAGTTCAAGCCCTCAAAGTGAAAATCCTGTGAGATACCATCTTCAAAGTAAGCAGAATTAGAGGTAATTTCTCCAAAAGCCTGTATTTAAACAAACTCAAAACGCTACCTAAAAGGGCATGGCTTCCTCAGGTACCTGACTCAGAAGAGCATTACACTTGTGAAATCTGACATTAACTACCGCTCACTGAGAAACACATCCAGAATCTTAATTTGGGGGGGAGGGGAGAGGGAAGAAGAGTGATTGGGAAAATTAACTGCTGGCAGTGCTGCAGCAGTGTCTGCTGTGTTCATGGTGACTAATGAATCTTTGCCCTCTCAGTGGCAGCAAAAATGCCTCACAAGCCCAGCAATTACTGCTGGAGGAATTAGGAGGAAATGAAAGTGAAGTACAGTTCCTTGCTGCACTGAGTAACAAAAAGCAGAAATGAACTGTACTAATGAACTGGAGAGGGTTTACTTGCATTAAGTAGGTTTTTACTGCTTGCTGTGTAAGATTTACCTGCAAGTCCTTTGGTTTTGTGCAGAGGTTTCCCTTTCTTTTGCAAGAGGAAAATTCTTTTTAAAAAGACGGAGAGTACTCCCTCTAAATTACCTGAGCTGCTCTGTTCATACCCCTCAGAGAAACCCAGCCCAGGTGACTGGAGAACATTGAGGTAGGAGCTGTTGTCCAAGCAGTGTCTTGCTTTATACTCCACTTGTGTGCTTGGCGTGTTTGGGAGCACACAACTATGGTGTGCATAGCCCTGACCCCAGGTAGCTCTGCAGTAGCTGGCTGGAGATGCTGAGGATCACTACATGGCCACCGATGATTCTGCCAGCTCTTTTACCCTCCTAGGAGAAGAAAATAAATGTCTCCTGGTTTTGTTCTCAGAACCAAGCAATAATGAAAGCTGAGGGTAGGTGCATACCCATAAGAGAGTTTAGAGAATGGTACCAGAATTGAGGCTGTTTTCTTCGTTTGTACCTTATGTATTCCTCAGGCTTCCTGCTTGGACTTGTGGAGAGTAGAGGACAAAGGACTTAAATTTAGTGGAACCAATTGCGTGTTCTTCATAGTTGAAGCCTCACAAAGAGATCAGTTTGATCAAGGTCCTTTGTATATTTCAAATAGAAATGTAACACCTGATACTCTGTTAGAGCCTATCCACAATGACACTGCTGACAGGAACATACACGGATGTGAAGAACACTGTGATTGGCAGAAAATGAGATCTCTCCTCACGCTGGTTTTACAAAGCTTAAGGAAAAGTCTGTTCTCAGTAAAATCCTTTCTGGTGGGCACGGCAGAAGGCTTGAGATTCCAGCGTCATTTTGCGTTTTCTCTTTGTGGAAACACCTTGGTTTACATTTGAAAACTCTGAAGGTCAAAGACTTTGGAGAGTTGTGTTCGTGCAAAGGCTTTGTGGAGGGACCTGGTCCAGTTTGGGAGATTTGCTCTTCGTGGCAGCATCAGTTCATGTGACCCACTCATTAGTGACTGAATCTTCTGTGCAGGTTGAGTGAAGTAGAGGAAGTGTAAACATTGTGCAGTGCTATTTGTAAGGGATTGAAAAGTAATTAGAAAACTATTTTTAAAATGTTTATTCATTCTTTTTGTTAAGAAGTGTGTATTTCAGCGTATGCTGCTGCCTGTGAGGAATCTCTCACTTGTTAATCGCTGTGTGCCTCAGGTTAACCCTTGCAGCTACAGTGACACCACTGCAAATAGAGGAAAAATGCACATTACTTTGCTTTTGGTTTGTCTGTTTGTAGTACTTGTATGCAGTCATGAAGGAAGCAGCCGGAGATGTGGCGGACAGGGGGACCTCCTTTCTGGTTCTCTTGGAGTCTTGGCGCACTGGGCCTTCCTTGCTGGAGCAGAAAAAACAAATGGGTATGAATATTAATAACTTCCTAATTCTTGTGAGTCTGTTCTCCTACGGCAGCTGTTGTAGTCCTGCTGCAGACAGTCCCAGATGAAACTGGAGTGTCGGGACAAAGGTATCCATGTACTTTTACAAAATGTAAGGGAGTTGTAGAGCAGTCTACGTGATAGCTACAGTTTTAATAAGACAAACTCTTCCGTAATCTGACATCAATTTGGGCAGAAGTAGCTTGCGAACTTGGATCGAGTCCCAAGGACGTATGTGTAAGGGGTATGTGTTTTCAAAATAATTGAATGCAGGGGGCAGGTACGAAGAGTAAATATGTGGTAATCACTGGCAGTAACATCTGTACTTCAGAAAATGCATCATTTAGCTGTGTGTTTGTAACTTGGTACTTAGGTACTCTTGCATTGTACCTAAGTAAGTAATTCAGAGGGGCAGGTAAGTCAAAGCTTGCAAATAAAATACAATTTCAATGAGAGCAACCATGTAAAGGCCAGATAGCAGTCCAGTTTGATCATACATAAAGCAGCCATACGGGCGGCTGTTGGCTCTTCTTGGTTAAATTATGTCAATTCCTGTCTGACTAGTTGGTCCATATAGTCATGTAGTCTTTCTGTGAGAGTAGCTGCTTTAAATAAAGTTCAAAGGAACCCTGACACAAGCAGTTAGGCGATGGCAGTCCCTCTTCCCAGTAAATAATGAGTTACTGAAGCTCGAGGAGCAGAGATCTTTTGTAGTCTTTTGGATGCTACATGCAGACAGCTAGATGTGCATGGGAGGTAACTAGTTGGTTACTTGTGTTACTGTGAAAGCCCTACATCGGGTCCCCCAGGAGGAATGAGAGACTAGACTTTAAAATTCCGAAATCTAACAGGATGAAAAACGAAACCAAGATTATGTGTGTATCTGCAATTGCAGCTGCCACTGGAGGAGGAATTCTGTTTCACTTCATTAAAAGGATGACTTCATTTTTGCATGGTGTACAACAGATCAGTATTAAATTGTTGGAGAGATTAGCAAACACAGCACGTGTTCTCCAGGCTTTCTGACTTGGGCTCCTGTGGTTTTTCCAGGCAGCTCACTCAGAAACTCCTTTATTTTATAGATGAAGGAAAAGTCAGAGTGTAATTGGCATCTGCAACACATTGTGTCTCCTGTGGTGGTGTTAAGGTGACCCTTCTCAAACACCTGCTGTACCAATCCTGTTTCTCTCATGTGTTTCAGGAAAAGGAGGAGCTTTTGGGGCTCAGTGAATAAGGGCATCAGCTTGCAGACTGCACTGCAGGCAGCGCAGCCAGTTCTTCCATGCTTGTGCCTGCCTCTGTTGTTTCAGATCGAGTCTGGGCAGAGCACGATTTTGGAAAGTTAACATTGCATTGGCTTTCAGGGGTGCTAGCGGGATAGTAGGTAAGATTGTCCTGTTAAGGGGATGTTAAGGTGATGTCTTTCAGACTGGTTATGCAGCAGCTTAGAAACAGAAGCCTGTGCACAGCCCTTGTTTCAGAGCAGTGTTTGGGCATCCAGGGTTGACTCTCAGGATGCCTTAAATACTCCTGCACCTTGAGGAGTGCATGAAGTTGCTGGTTTCGAGGAAAAGATGCTCAAATAACACCAGATTGTAAACTAATGCTCTGTTTTGCCTGTGTTAATACGGTGATCCTTCGCAACATTCATACCTGGCACAGGAGTTAGTGACTCTGAGGCAGCTGTGTCCCAGCCATGGCTGAGCTTTGCCAGGTTTTTCAGCAGGCAGCAGCTGGAGCCCAGGGCCAGCTGCTGGTTGATTCTGCAGTTGATCTCCTCTGCACTGGTGCTTAAGGCAGCAGGTGCAGCTCCCGGGGCCCAGCCTGTGAGAAGGTGCTCTGAAGGTGGCAGGGCTGTGCTGCCTTCCGGGGGGGGGGAGGGTTCAGCACTGGAGGCCCGAGGCCAGGTACACTCTCTTACGCAGTTTGTAAGCCTGTAGGAGGCATTCAGAGAGTGCCTTAATCTCTGTTGTAGTCTACAGCTGTCACTGTACCGGTTTCAAGCTGATCTAATGAAGGCCCTGTAGCAGTGACTGAGGTCCTGTTAAAACTCCTCTCTTGTCCACGTCCCCACATCTTTCCCCCACACCCTGTAATCTAAACCAGACTGAGTTACCCAGCAAGCGGGGAGGAAAAGGAGTTAAAACGTTGCCAGATGAGACTTCAGTCTTCCTCTGAAGGAAAGGATGACGCTTCACATGGGTTAAACTAGACAGGAACATTTTCTCACCCTCTTTTAAGCACGTTTTCCTTTTGCATCCTTTGGCCATGGCAGTTTCTCACTCAGTTGCATTCTGTTCCACGGAAAGGGAAGTATCTGTTAAATCAGGCAAAAACATTGTGCAATGCAAGAGTCTGAGAAACACAGGTGTGTGCTGAAGAAGCCTTTCCAGCAATGCTGACAAACATGTATGGGTGCAAAGATTAGGTCCACCACCTTACGAATTACACAGGAGCGTTCGGGTTTTGTTTCTGATGTTTGCTTGTTTTTCCCTTTTAGTCAAAATCCCTTCCTAGTGGCTGCGTTTGGAGCGTGCTCTCTTACGAGGCAGGCTAACCACCAGGCCTTTCAAAAGTTCGGACGTTCAATGACTGCCTCTGACATGGTTTCAGAAGTTGGAACAGCTTTTAACAAACTTTTTGAGACCTGAAGCCAAAGCGGCAGAGAAGAAGGAGAGGATGAGCAATGACTGCAAGAGTAATTGCATTTACCGTAGAATTCCCATAAGTAATGCACCCTTTCAAGTGCTGTAGCAGCATTGGAATGCTAGGTAGATTTTTTTTTTATTTTTCAGAATAGAAAAATATGATCAATGTAGATATTTTTTAAGAGTTTGGGATACAAAAATGTTTTGGCTGGAATAAGCTGTAGTTGCAGATCTGTTATAATATAATAAAACTAAACTGAAAGTATTCCTCTGTTCTTTTTGATAGTTATTGAGCAATAACTAAAGTGTGAACAGCAAAAAATAATGCACTTGATACTTAGATAAAATTCTTCCACCAGCTCAGCTGAAGTTCTTGGATTGCACCAAGCTTGTCATGTTTTCATTCTTAGACCCTCTGTCTACAATTAGTTATTGCACTTCATTTTTTGCCATGCTAGTATATTAAGCAGCAAAAAGTAAGCCTCTTTGGAAAGGGAATGCATGAGGGTTGCTGTAGATTTTTGAATGTAATTAGTTGCCTTTTCCCATTCCCGGTCCCAGGGGCAACGCATATTTTCTACAGGACACCCCCTTCCTACAACATCTCGGGGTAGGTGGGTGTTTGTTCTTCAAAAGGTTGCCTCATCTCAGAACAAGGCTGTACTGTAGGTATCTTAGTGTTAAACAGTAATTATGTTACCTGAAAAAAATGTTTTGTATTCCTTTAGTTGGCTTTGACTCATGTAGAATTTGGTACGATGAACTTTTGTGGAATTACCATTTGGAGAGGTGCTAGGCAGGGTAAGAAACTCGGTGATCCCTACCTGAACTGGTCAGCCTCTCAGCAGTCACAGAGAAGCAAAGTGGTTTTAGAACTTAGCCTGCTGAGTTAGAGCTCCGAGAGGACCAGCATATAGGTTCATAGGTGGGTATCCACTAACCAGCAGGAGTATGAACTGCAGGCACAAAGGGCAGCCAACAGCACGTACCTGTGCCTTCTAGGGGTGTGCAGGCAGCCATACCCTGCAAGGCAAAGGCTGGCATAAGAAAAAGGGTGGTTGGTGATTAAGCTCCAAGTGCAGTGCCTGGGTTTAGGGGCTTTTTGCTCAATCCTTAAGACAGACAGGATCTTTAATAGTTAAGGCCATACCTCACTGGAAGGGCAGGGGAGCGTTGGGTATAAAGGGGAAACTGCATGTAACTTTGCACAGTATCATTTCTTAAACATTTCAAAATACAGTCAAAGCTTGCAGGGATAGAACCAATATGGAGAGAGGAACAAGGTCATGTGAAGTATGTTTAAGTGTGTACTGCCCTTAAACCTATAGTCTAACTCCAGGTGTATATACTTCTTAAAGTGCAGGAACAAGCATATGTGTCTTAGCTACTGCAACAGACGTTCTGTATTCACTGCAGCCACTCTTTCCCAGTGCTAGCTCTAGGCTGGCATATGGTGCCATGCTACTAGTCAAACAGCTGTCTTGTTCCTTACAATAGCTACCCACAGAAAGCACCTGGAACCAGAAAAGCTGCTCCAAGTATCTCCCCTCAGCCCTTATGGTTGATATTTCTGGATGCACTGTGACTACTACCTCACCCCAACGCATTTTTTGTTTTTCTTTTTAAAGCAGTTACCTATTTTTAAGATAGGTTTTTAAATGTTTGCTCACTTTGGGTCTATGAGGGTTCACAGACTTTTTAAGATTAGAGCAACATCTACTCATGAAAGATGATGGGTTTCGGTGTTTAATTTAAGCAGTTTTGTAAACTGTCTACATGTCTGGGGAAATAAAGCTACTATTGTTTTTTCCCCCCTCAAACTATTTGAGAAGCCTGACTCCTTTCAATAAAATCGGAGTTAAAAACCCGATTTTAAAACAGCTACTGGATTTCTTTTAAAGTGAGCATATTTTTGGTTTTGTATTTAGAACATCAGTGGTATTATCATCTAAATGGCATTTGTAAGGCAAAGTCAGTCAATTACCAGAGCTCAGTACAGGTTTCAACCTGCCATGTTGGTTTTAAATCTACGCAGAAGTTGTAACTCTGTTCTTCACTACTGTATACGAATTGTTACGATTTTTAAACATTCTGGCAATGTAGCAGTTTCTTCTGGTAGGAAATAAAAATAATAGCAAAGTGACTGTGTGTACCTTGTTTGGTGTGTTCCCACCGCAGCAGAGCTGTTCACCGTTCATTCGAGTTTGCTAGAGCGATACAGCCACTAGCACATGTGAAGTACCAACAGAATCACATCAGCAGCTGCCAAAGTGCTGATGAAGACACCCGTTTTCTCTAGGAGCAGCTATAGCCAGCAGGGGAACAGAACAGCTACACCTTTTGCTCTAAACAATATAAAAGAAAGCCTTTATCCTTTTGAACAGATCACTTGTGTGAACTGTGTTTCCAAATGAAATTCCTTGTAGCAGAAGCCATGTCCTCTTTTCGTAAATTGATTTAAAGAAAGTATGCCAGCAGATAAGTACAAGCCCCATGTACACTCGGGTCACCTCATGTGTAAGACAGGCCTTTCTTTTTAACACAAACATGGCAAAAGGGGGAAAAAGAAAGGTAACTGAACAGGTGATAATAACTGAAACACACTTATTTTATCTTCCCAGTTGTGATGGAGAGACCCTGAGCATGCTGCATTCGCAATGCTAGGAAAGTCTTGATGTGTTCTCTGCAGAAACAAACTAAAAAGCTGACAGGCCTTACAGGTAACTGGATACAATCACAGTGCAGTTAAAGATTTCACAGGACCAAAACAGCAACACAGCAGTAAGGAAATACCCGAAGGCTAAAAGTGTCACCTCCTTCCATCTGAGAGGAAAGCAAATGTTTAAAACATTGAACTAAAGCCTGTTCTGAGGGTGAAAACACTTAAGTTCTCACCATTGTCACTATGTTTTAATTCCCAATGCCAGCAGAACAGGGGGTGAGGGCTGATCACACAGCAAGCGGGGCTGGGGCAGCACCTGCATTTGAATACGCTGAGGCCAGTGTCAGGCAGCCCAGCAGGCTCCCATGCGGCCCTGTGGTTTGAATGCTTCCAGATCCCAGTTGCAAGTCCTGTATTTATTTACCTGCTACTAGTGTCAATGGCTTTGCTCAGACTATATCTTTCCATTCTCTCCATTCTGGTCCAGAAGTTTTATTTGGAAATAATAGTATTTACAACTGTTGCCAAAGCAGCTGAAATAAAAAACACAAGTCCAAGGACAAAGAAATCAGCTTTTTTCCTGAGCCTGCTGCTCTGCTTGCCCTCCTCCTTCCGCCATTTCCCACGTTGAAACAGCAGCTCTGTCCTGTAAGAAGAAGTGAGGAGGTCAGCCCCAGCAGTCTGGAACACACGGGTATAACACATACAGGTAGTTGGAGGCAGAAGCTTTTAACCAAGCTCCATGCAACACAGCTATTCATCCCGTTAGGTAATGGAGGTGGAGGTACCATCTCACAGGAATGCAGCTGTTACTAATAACACCCAAAGTTGTCAAACAAAGCCAGACTGTTCTTCCCAGTTAAGGAAAAAAACCACAATAGAAACGTCACCTCTTGTGTGGGATGCTGCTGCAGCGGTGTGTAGTCTGTATCCTATGAGTAACCTCTGTTAAACTCAGGCAATCATATTGTCATGTTTAAATGGCTCATATATGTGGGTATATATGACTATATATATATCTTATGACAATACATGAGGAGGTACTGAGTAAATTCTGAATTTCAGGACAATAGCCTGTTGCTGTAAGTATCTAATGCAATACTGTCGTATTTTTGACAGTATTACAGTCAAACTGAGTATTTCTGACTCAAGATCTAGAAGTTCAGCTGCAGCTGTTGACAATAAAAGTTAAAGTACAATGTTACATGAGCTCTGACTCACGAGAAAGGCTGGAATACAATGCAGAATTTTCATACTAAAGTGAAAACCAGTTTTGATGCAAAAATGCTCAATACTACACCTCACTTGGTAGCACAAGCTTGCATTTCAAGGACGCTACTGCAACGTGAAAAGACCAGTGGATATTTTAATCTGTTTGTTGCAAGTTCTGTAGCTTCAGACAAACAGAAAGTCATCTGCATTGAGCAGCATGAGAAAAGAAACCAGTGTACAGAAATCACAAGCTTACCTGCTGAAGGAGAAACTACCCTTGCTACAAACCTGATTTTTAAAGGAATTAAGTTACTAGTGTTCTCTAAGCTGCCACTCAGACCCTGCACCAGCCAACCTCTCCCTGCCCAGCCCCGAACCAGGGGTTCGTAGTCTGCGCTGGGCAGAGATGAGGCCTGTCTGCTTCATCTGCTCTGCGGCTTTTCCTCCTGCACGTGGACTGACCGCAGCCGCACAGGACAGATGTGTTCTCGTGTGCTCATCGTGGGGCTCATAAAAGATTCATGGAGACCAGAGGCTGGGTAGATGAGAGAAAGTCAGATTACTTCCTCAAGCACTTACCAGGCAAGCAGGACCCAGCTGCGCTGCACTGCGCTACCCCATTTTCAGCAGCAGCCAACCCACCCAGCCAGGCAGACTTGTGCCAAGCATAAGGGTGGCGAGGGCCCTGCCTTGGGCAGGGGCTGTGTCACGTCACATCGCTCAGTTTGCGGGGCTCCTGGGATTTGCAACGGCAAGGTCTGGGCAACCTCCACAGCACACCTTCTACAGGATCAGCAAACAGAGCAGGCGCAGAGTTTGGGCATGCGGTGTGTGTGCTCATACACGTGCTTTGTCTTCACGAGCTAACTATTCTGGGACAAGCAGGAGACGGATTATGCCGAGCTCCAGGTTATTAAAAAAGACAACTGAATTTACTGGAATAGGCTGAATCCTGACTAAGGCAATTTCCAGGAGGTAATTAAACATCTGTAAATCCCTTTAAAAACAAATCTGCAGAAGGGTTGAGGTGGGGCTGCAGCTGTTTTGCCAAACAGATCCGAAGGGGTCACCGCAAAGACACAGTCTCAGTGCAGTTGTTTGCATTTGCAAACTGTCTTGACAGGTAAGTGGAGTGAGGATTTAGCTACGTACAAACAAGGAAACAGATGTTCCAACTTCCCACAGTCTTCCTTTGCTTTCACAGCTGTAGCTCACCACTGCTGCACTTGGCCCCTCACCCCAGTTTCAGCACACTCGCTTTCATCTGAGAGCATGAGGTAGCTGACCACGCTTCATGTTTGGATTTAATACGTGTGGTGACAAATGACAGCTCTCACACTCAGCAGTTAAAGAGGATGAATGCCATCACTCCCTAATGTCACTGTACGTTACATCCTCCCATTGGTAAAACCATGCGAGGGAAAAATGAGCAGCTTGGAGGGAGGGAGGAAGATGCTGGAGAGAAAGAGAGAGATTACTCTGTACATAATGAGTAGCACTGACCCAACGAGGCCTGGAGCAAAGGGGAAGAGGGCAGTGAAGCAAGAGGAACTGACAGAAGCAGCACCTGTTAAAGCAGCAATAGAGCACTCTGAAACAAGAATCCCAGGGAATGGATTTCTCTTGACTAGGAACCACCATTGGGGTAATAACAGAAAAGAACGGTGGTAATTCTTATAGGCCGAGAGTAGGAAGCAGGCTGGAGAGAGGAGTGGTAGAGGAATCTGGCAAAGCACTTATGGCACAGGAACAGTTGGGAATGGTGTTGCTGAAAACAGACACTTTCTCATTAAGACTTGAATGCATGGAGGGTAGAAGGCAGGCACTATTTTCATAAGTCACCTAAGTTTACTTTCCAGTTCCTCTGCAATCATTTCAAAGATTACGCACATACTTTCCCTTCTGGATTGAACTTGGGAAACTTAAGGATTTCTGAGTATTGTGGGATTCTCAGTGCCTAAACAGCACACCCTTAAGAACTGCAGAAGTAGGTACGGGTTGCATTGAGGCATGAGGCTGAAGTGGAGCAGAAGACTAGCAGTGCAACCAGGCAAGAGCTTAACTTCTACCTCCTGCTGCTGCAGTTACACAGCGAGCGGGGCACAACACCGAAAGCTGCTGGAGGAGTATGAGGGGCAAAACCAAATGTTGCCTGAAAAAGTGAACAACAGCCTCAGACAGGGGGTTACTTGTACCTTTATGTGGATTCCAAAGGCAGCAAGGTTTTCACGCAGACTGTCGCAGGCCTCCAAGAGGGGTCTTCTCTCCCTCATTAGCTGCTGCCTCTTTTCCTTCTCTTCCTGTTTAGATCCTTTGGCTCCTGCATCACCCTCCACTAGCAGGGTCTCTGCTGCCTCCGGCAGAGCAAGTGCATAATGACGGACCTTTGTGCGGAACTGTACGAGCTCATCAATGACATTGGAGAGCACAGCAGAGTCGTCCCCTCTCAGAGCCACCTAGAAACCAAACGGGTTGATTTACAAACGTCTGAGAACGATTTAATGGCTTTAAGCTGAAAGAGGATGGACTTAGATTAGGTATTTGGAAGAAGTTCTTTCCCATGAGAGTGGTGAGTCATTGGCACAGTTTGCCCAGAGTAGTTGTGGCTGTCCCATCTCCGGCAGTGTTCAAGGCCAGGTTGGATGGGGCACTAAGCAGCCTGGTCTAGTGGAAGGTGTCTTTGCCTGTGGTATGGGGTTGGAACTAGATGGTCTTTAAGGTCCTTTCCAACCCGAACCCATATGATTCTGTGATTTAAAAGTCAACCCCAACTTGGTAGCATACACCGAGGCCTCATCGCCTCTTTTGGTTGTGCATCTTCCATGCATTGGTATGTTTAAAATGTCACAATCTCACTAATGCTAGACAAAAAAGGTAGAGTGGAAGTAGTTCAACATATTCCTACACAAGAAAGTGCCTATTTTTGAGCTCTCCTGTGAATATAACATGCTTCATAACCCAACTGTGGAATTCATTGCCACAGGAAACCTCTGAGACGCCTGAAGCATGCATAAATTAAAAAGGAATTAGACAAATTAATGGAAAAAAGGCTGATAACAGCCAAATGACCCAGCAAGGGAAGCCCAGCCACCAGCTCTCCTGGCCCCTCAGCTGAGCTACATCGACAGAGCTAGAGAGCAGAGCAGCCCCTTCCTCTGCCTTTGAGCTCCAGACCACTTCAAGAAACACAAACCAGGAAAAGTACGTACTTTGGCTTTAAATCTCTAGACTATCCTTTTTCCTTGCATCCATAGGAAACCTTCCCAAATCCACAGAACTTATCTGACCCACCTTATCCAAAGTTCCAGCTACCCAAAAAGACCTGACCGAGCAGCTCACAGTGAGTGTTTTCTGGCTCCTGCCTGGCCTCCTCCTTTCCTCGGCCAGCTCCAAGCTTCCTCAGCCTCCTCTGGCTTGGCAGTGTCCTGCTGATCAACACCATGGGAAGGGAATGCCCTCGCTTCTCCTTGAGGGTCCCACTCCGATGGCTGCCAGGCTGAGAGCTCAGGTGCTAGCCGCAGAGGAGCATAGCTCTTTGGGACTGGCACAGCCTGGCTCCCGCTCTCAGCAGACACCACCCCTGCTCCTCCTTACAGGGAGGAACAGGACAAATCTCCACCAAACAAGAAAATGCCACTGCAGCATTTTATCACCAAGGCACAAGAGGGGGAGCAGACAATGGAGCAGTGAAATGTCAAGCACACCAAGGCCGGGGGGTGAAGCTGCTGGCAGCAACCCTCGACTGGGAGCATAAGAGCATCTGAGTAATTAAAGCTAGAGGGGACTGTATTTAGTCACTGAACAGCAGGATGGAAATGAAAGGGAGTAGTTTCAGAGGTCACTGACTGAAGCAAACAAAGAGGAGGAGGAGGTGGTGAGGGGGAGGCTATCGAAGAGATGCTCAGTGCTCTCCACAGTCATAAGAGGCAGCAAATTCCCCAAACTTTCAGAACATGTAAATGTACTGAAGAAGAAGTTTGAGATTGAAGAAGGTAATTAATTTAAGTGCCAGAAATGCTCCATCGTAACCTGGGGCAGGAAAAAGGGCAGGATAAATGCTTAAGTACAGAAGAGAGACTAAAGACAAATGAAGAGGGGAGCAAAAAAATGCACCTCCTCAACACCACTGCCAAAGTTCCAACCAGGCACGTACTCCTAAGACAAGGCAAGATCCTCTAAAATGACGGGATCTGTAGGACATGAACTGATCCGATTTCCACATAAACCACAGTGTAGCCTCTCAGGGCTGATATGCAATTTCTCCTCCTGCAGTCAGCCCATCCAAAGAGCCCCTAAGAAGTTCTATACGGAAACTGGGTCCCTGCCTACCCCACGGATGATCACCTGTTTACCCCCAGCTACATCCACAGTACAGCACTCCTCAGCAGAGCCAAACCCTTCACCTTTGCTTCCCAGCTCTGAAACAGGCACAACAGTTTCCACCCATCATCTTTCCAGACAGATTAATTTTACCAGCCTGTGGTTGTCCAGGCTTCTTCTCTTGCCAATGCAAACAGACAGGCAGCCTTATTTTATACAGCCACCAGGTTAAGGTGAATCCTTCCTTAGCAGTGCCTCTCCCTCCACCAACTACTGCAGAAGCACAGGCAGCTACATTAGATGTAAGGCTCATTAGCAGAGATGAATCCCATCCTGGGAGCAACACAGACCCCACAGGCTATATGCAAACACCCAAATGAAGAGGGCCCAAATACAACTCTTTACATTAAGTTGTTACACAGGCAAGCTAGCCCTCTCCCAGGCACCCCACAGATCGGGACCCACGGTGGTCAGGGACTGCTCTCATGAGCTGCATGCCTGGGGCCACCCAACTAAAGGGAAAGAGAGGCTGGATGCTGAGCTGTTGTAGGTAGTCTCAGGGTCAGAGAACAATCCCTTCACCATTTTATTTACTAGGTTGTGGCATCCCACAGACCCTTCTGATGAAGATGTTGATTGATTCATTTGCTAGAACCACCAAGGGACAGAAGAGTCTGACAAGATCCTTCTTTCCTATCTCTCCCCAACGCCTTCTGGTGACCCTGCTGCCCCAGAGAAATCAGCACAGCATGCAAAAAGAAAAGCATTCAGACAACTGTTTCAGCAAAAATAGAGGTGCGGCAGGCACCTTCATGCAGGCAGCCCAGAGGAATCCAACTGGATGGCTAATTTGCCATCCACCTTATGTCTGTGTTTAGTACTCCACTGAAAATTAGCATGACAAACCATGGGTTATGAGGAGTCACACACAGCCAAATCGCATCCAGCCACTGTTATGAAAGAAATTTTGTGGGAAAACCCACAAAGAGGCGAAGTAAATAAATACATTTATTGCCTCCTTTCAAAGGGCGAATAACCTTATTTGTGCTTTCTTATCCTCTTCTCCCCCTCCCTGGAAGAAATCTTTGCAGAAGTTTCCTACGGAAATTTTCCAGCTTCTTGGTATTCAGCTCCAGACCCAAGCAGAAGAGGAGCACAGAACGGTCTGCTTGTCTCTAACACCTTGTGTCATTTTAAGTGCTCCCTTTCCATACTTCAGGGCATCACCTCCATATTTATAACTCTCTTCCCTGTTCAGTACTTTGCTTTGAGCTTTTCTCTCCCTCTTTTTTTCTTCCACATTCCTACCTTTTCAAACACTAGAGGATATGCAAGGTGTTTCCAATTATGGCCCTCCCCTCCCTGCACCATGGCTTTCCGCAGGAGCTGGACCCTGGCTCCTGCTGCGCAGGGAGGTCACAACCACAAACACACAAATATTCTTATGTCTACAAAGTCAGACTGGGTGCAACCATCACAAAGAAGAGGAAGAGCCAGTGGAAAGCCAGGTAACAGGACCAACTCAAAGGCCTCCAAAGCTAACTTCTTGTCATTTCATTCCTGACTTTCATTTCCACAGCACAACTGCTGCACAAGTCACACGGGAGTACCTCGAAAAGAAAAAAGCCCACACTTTGTTCCATCTGCTCACACGTTCTCCTCAGACACCATACAGAAACTGCAAGCGGTGCAGAAAGGTTTACTAAACCCATAAATAACTTTGTTATATCTGACACTTTCAGAAAACATTCTATAAAACATAACGCTGGCGCTGCTACCATATACTAGTACACACAGAAGAGATGTTTCATACCTGTCTTTCTTCAAAGGACATCCCAAGGGCGTTAAAAAAGCCTTCTATATAGGAAATAATGCTTCCATACACAACAGAGCTTCTAGGAGATCCAGTATCCTGTTTAAAAAACACTCAAAAGAGATTGTCCAGTCAATACGCGTTACAGAACTCAGCATCTCTCTCCAGCCTAGTCCACAAAGGAAAATTGTTACTCATCATACAGATTTACCTCCACCAGTATCACCTACCCTGACAGGGACTTTTACAGAGATATGAAAGCATCTCACAACACAAAGGGAAAAAGATTAAAGTGAATGGGGGAGGGGAAGAGTTTATCGCCAGCATGTGCAGCGAGAAGAGATGTGTGAAGCTGCCGTGCATTACATGCACATAGTCAATTAGACCTCAAACCAGCACTTCTGGGCATGAAAGGGCTGTGTGTATGAAAACAAAATAAAAGAACAAAACCCCAGCTTCAAGGGCAGCTACAAAACAAATGGTTAAAAAAAAAACCCCAACAAATCCTTTTTTGAGTGTCTTATTGATTTAAATAACCTGAAGGCTGCTTGGAGATAGCTTACGGCTTATCTCATCATGCCCTGGGAGCACCAGCAACCACCAGCAGCAGTGACAGAACCGTGCTTTTACCACCACATGTATTTCTTTCTTTCCACCATATTTATTTCACACAGACAAAAAAATTAAAATCAAGATTAAATTAAAATCAAGATCAAGAAGCAATTCCAGGGACTAACCCTTGCCCGATAGAGAGTGATGGCATACACAATCAAATTAGCAGCTGGTACTAGGTTTCATCTAACATCTCCATAAGGGCCTAAAATCATAGAATCACAGAATGGTTTGGGTTGGAAGTGACCTTAAAGCTTACCTAGTTCCAACCCCCCTGTCATGGGCAGGGACACCTTCCACTAGAAGGCTGCTTGAGGCCCTGTCCAACCTGGCCTTGAACGCTGCCGGGAATGGGGCAGCCACAGCTTCCCTGGGCAACCTGTTCCACAATATAAGGTAAGATAAGCCATAACCTAAAGCTTGCAAAAGATCTGAACTAGAAGGAGCTGAAGCCGAGCACTGAAGGGAAGAGACAGGAACATACCAACTAAGGTACGAATGGTGAGAAGGTTAAGAGAGGAGCGAGTACTTATGTGTACGTGAAATTACCCCACCATTCTCAAGGGGAAAACACTACACACAGAGTCATTAAGAGGTAACGCTCAGGCAGCTGGGCTGCACCCTGGAAAACTCCACCACGCCAACCAGAAATCCGAGTCAGCTGCCCTGCAAGCACCCCATCCCATTCTCCAGGAAACAACTGACAGAAGGAATGCAGGGGAAACAAGCAATGCCTGGCAAATGAGGCTACATGTATTTAGGAGTGCTAACGCCGTTACAGAGCCCTGCTGCAAGCTGGTTCGGGTCACAGATTCCCTCAGAGAGTCGTTTTGTGAAGACAAGGCCAAGGACAGAATGTAAAGTCAGAGCCAAAACAGGACCAGGAGGAGGCAGGATTTCTAAACCAACAGCCTAATTCTCTCTTAAGATCAGGTATTACAATGTCCTCAACGTTCCTTTTACAGCACAAAAATGGTCAACGTGAGGACACCAGCAATAAAGAAGCGCAGCAACAAGGCTGAGCTGCTCGCCTTGAGCAAGAAAGGGAGCTCTTGGTGAAAGGAGACCCAGAAGTGCTTCAGACTGTGTTTACTGCTCAGGTCTTGTCCTTACCAGATGCTTCCTTTGTGTCCGCATCGAGAGGTCTTAACAGTGTCTCAATTTGCCAAAAGCCATCTGAAAACAGACTCCTGCAGGCATGCTGAGGCCACGGTTCTAATCTGCCTAAGCCATTTGGTCACCAAAGCTGAACTCGCCACCATGACTGCCCCATGCAGCTGGGACTGCCTGCCAAAGCCCCCTCTAGCAACCATCCCCCCCATTTCCCAGTTTGATTTCTGTGCATGGATATTATGCAAAGAAGCAGGTTAAGAACATAAAACCAGCACCAAAATTACCAGTGTGCCACAGCAGCTTCAGGCCTTTCAAAAGCATTTGGTATAAATAATATAGGGCAGCAGGAAAGAAACATCCTCTGGACGCATGGAAGCAGAAAACAATAGCTGCACACAATTCCTGCTATACGGCCAGGACAAATGGGCACCGCTAAGGTCAACAATTTATGGAGCTTTGTTTCTGCTGGTTTCTTACGTGAACAATAAACTAATCTGTCTGCATTAAACAGTAGGACAGTGGACAGCTGTCATTTTCTGATCTCTGTATCCTAATGGGTTACCTTAGTAACAGCCTTAAGCTGTCTGTTGCCATGGTGAATGAGGTCCATAATTGCTGCAACAGCCCTGGAGGTGTCAAAGTCATCTGCAAACGAAGCCTTCACGGTTACTTTTGTGCTGGCTAGCCTTCAAGAAGAAAAGGTAGCATTTAAGATAAGACAAACAAGATGCCAGCAGTATGCTGGATTCATCAGCTATTCAGCCGGAGGAAGTCATCGAAAGGGCACTTTCATTTTCTTCCTAGCTGTCCTATGATGCGTGATGCTACAGTGGTAAGGGGGAATACATCGTTCAGCTGCAAAGGGAAAAACTTGATGCATCTCAAAAGCTGAAGTTCTACATCCATTCAATAAATATATAGCTAATCACAGGAGCCAACAATGCCTTAACCAATTAAAGTCAGATGAAAAATGAGATTGATATTAAGCATGTTAAAGATTTTGCTAAGTTCTTTTCTTTTCTCAGCAGCCCATTTTTCATGCTAACAGCATGCTTCTCTTCCAAAGACACATCACACACATCCAGTGCCTAGGAAGAATGCTGACACGGGGTCTGCCAGGAGTCCTGCTGGCAGGATCCAGCTCAAAAGCAGGCACTACTTCCTCATTTCCCAGGATAGCCTAATCCCAGACCCCAGACTCTGCTTGGCTTGGTCCAGATGGAGAGGTCTGGTGGGACTGTTCATGTAACAGCATCAAAAGCCAGCAGGCAGCCAGCACTCATCACCACAGAACTAGTGCCAGCCACTGCCACCACTCAGAGGTGGGCAGTGAGAACAGCAGCAGGAATAAATGGTGGGCTGTGAACAGCTGCTGGCAGCACACTCTTGTACGCAGTCAGGTGAAACGAACCTCAATAGCACTGACTCCAGAGTGCTGTTTCTCCCCCTCCCTCAGGGAGTAGGGTTACCCACTGGGGCTATCCTGAACCCCAGGAGACTGGTTTTGGCTGGAATGCCTCCCCTCAGATACCAGATGGCTGCTGCCCTAACTCATTCCTCACTACACTCTTCCCTGCAAGCTTCTCCCTCTATGCTGAATATCTACCACTTTCCTAATAAAGACCTCTGTTTCATTTTGGTTGGGTTTACATCTACTGATACACAAGTTGTGCCCCCTCACATATCCCCCACTGACAATCCATTTCAACTTCCCCACATGCCTCATGTCTCTCAGCCTTATCTCTCACCAACAAGTTTCCTACAGTCTCCTGCTGAAGGACTTGCTTTTGCCAAATACCACAACTAGTTAATTCAGCTCTGCTTCCCTGTAACATGTTCCAGTGTCCCTTGTAAGCCTTAGTGCATCTGCAAGCTCTCCAGCCATGAGGTGCTGGTACCTCAGGGAAGCCATCTCACACTTCTACAGCACTTACCCCCTGATCCTCCATCCCAGTCCCAGAACTGTCTGCACATATATTGCTTCAGGGTGCTCAACTCCCTCCCCTCTTACCCCAACTCCAGAGCACTTCACTAATCTCAGCTTTACACCCAATGCACAGCACATCTCCCTCCTGGAAGATGATCTGCTTTTCCTAAGGGACTCCAAAGGAGATTCTCCTCCTCAGGGCCACAACAAACAATTTCTTTGCTCCCTGTGACATCTCTGCCCCTGGCCAGTTTCTTAGTAACCCCTTCTCTCCTCTGCTGAACACCATAGTACCAGCCAGCTTGATTACACGCTCATGTGCCTAAGGCATATCACTTTCCAGCCATCCTCTTCTTCAGCCACTAAACACACAATTCTACCTATAACCCCGGAAGTCTCCCAACTTCAGTCATAGCTTTGCCTTTTGCATCACTTGAGGGGGACAAAGGTGTCTGTGTTAGAACAGGCACACAAGATAAATAACACAGATTTTAAAAACACAATGAAATAAATGTAGCAGACTACAAGGAAAAGCAGCTGGCTAGGAAAAGAAGAAGAAAACCCTGGTCTTCGTGAGGGCTGGCAGGGAAGGTTGCCTCTCAGTCCTTCTTGTCCTGCTTCTTAAACTGAACTCAGAACACCACGCTGTTCATCCCTCTGAGCCTTTCAGCAAACCACTGTTCACATAATCACAATCTTTAAAATACGGGTGCACTTACCTTTCCCACAGTATGTCTTCTCTAACAGGGTCACATATCAGCTGTCCTTTTATATAAGCATTTGCATCTTTAATAAATGAGGAGATTGACTGAAGAAGGTTCTTGGCATCATCCATGCTCTCGTCACTGAATTCTACTGCTACAGGGAAAATAAAAAACATCTATTCGGATGTTATGACAGAGAGGATGGTGTCTGCCACACAT
Organism: Myiopsitta monachus; assembly: GCA_017639245.1. Taxonomy (NCBI): domain Eukaryota; kingdom Metazoa; phylum Chordata; class Aves; order Psittaciformes; family Psittacidae; genus Myiopsitta; species Myiopsitta monachus. The sequence goes on along the minus strand of CM029919.1, from coordinate 37,269,991 downwards.
AGGAACAAAATTCTGAGACTAAGTCATTCCAGGAAAAGTTTGTTATTATTTGTCACAGCAAACTTTTCTTACAATTAATTGCACATTTAATTAAAACCTCCATTCTTCATGCACACTTGGTGAATTAAATCAATATAAAAGACGATCACTACATATGACAAAGTAATAACCTACTGGAAAGGTATCAGACTTACTCAAAAACTGTCCGGAAGCTGACTGAAGCATTTGCTACTTGGCATTATTATTATTATTATTGAATCTGTGAAGTTATTGCTCCAAAGCATTTGAATATATTTCTTGGCATGACCCCAGATTTCAGTTGGTGAGGCATATCTTTGATCCCACCTCTGCTTTTGATCCTATTCTAATTTAGGTAGCCATGATCTGTATTTGGAAACCTCCAATGTGCGCTTGCAGCCCAGAAAGCCAACCATATACTGGGTTGCATCAAAAGGCCAGCAGGTCAAAAGAGGTGATCCTGCCCCTTTACTCTGCTCTCATGAGACCCCTCTTGGAGTACTGTGTACAGTTCTGGCATCCTCAACATAAAAAGGAAATGGAGCTGTTGCAGCACATCCAGAGGAGGGCCATCATGATGATCAGAGGGTTGGAGCACATCTGCTGTGAAGACAGACTGAGATAGCGGGGCTTTTTCAGCCTGGAGAATAGAAGACTCTGGGGAGACCTTACAGCAGCCTTCCAGTACCTAAAGGGGCCTCCAAGAAATCTGGAGAGGAACTTCTTACATGAGCCTGAAGTGACAGGACAAGGGGGAATGGCTTCAAACTGAAAGAGGGGAGGATTTAGATTAGCTATTAGGAAGTTCTCTACTGTGAGGGTGATGAAGCACTGGCAGTTTGCCCAGAGAAGCTGTGGGTTGCCCAAGAGAGTTGTGAATGCTCCATCCCTGGCAGTGTTCAAGGCCAGATGGGACGGGGCTTTGAGCAACCTGGTCTAGTGGAAGGTGTCCCTGCCCATGGAAGGGGGGCTGGAACCAACTGGTCTTTAAACTCCCTGCCAAGCCAAACTATTCAGTGATTCTATAAATATCACACCAGAGCTGATTACTTGAATCAAAGCACTATTTGTAGCCAGCAAAATATTGCTTCACCATTTTATGCCTGACTTCTGCACTAATGTACAGCCAAACTACATCTTGTAGCGTATTCCTAATCTCATCAGCACTGAGCATCACCTGTAGCTTCCACAGCAATCTCGCCTCTGGTCCTACACACATTACAGCCAACTACTTTGTGCAATTGCCCAATGCTGCCCAGACACAGACTCTTTAGAGCAGACAGTCTGAGCAAGGGGGCAGACCTAAGAGGACAGAAACAGCCAGATGCGAGACCTGATCTCAGCTCCATTAGCCTAAATCCCATAGAAGCCTAAATGTTTAAACAGACTTTCCATATTATTTACCCCAGTATAACTAAGGCATAACTCTGGACCTGTGTTGGTCAGATTTTCCACTGGTACGTAATTAAAAATCTGCATTATGGCCTCATTAACACTGGTTTTAAAAATCAAGCTTTACTCAGCTTCTAGAAAAAGATTTACGTACACAGTTTTGGAAAACTGTGAGATATTGAAAGAGATCATTTATATCCAACAAGACTACTCAACTGATTACCCTGGCTACAGGAACTCCATGAGGAATACCTGATGAAAGTTTATCCTGATGAAGCCTGGTTTGATTAAAGCCATTCTTCTTTCCCGATTCATGCCACTTTCCTAAGCCACCGCCTGCAGGCACTGCAAACCCACAGCAAGACACTCGCAAACCCAGCTCTATAAACCACTACTGTACTCCCTGCTCCCTCCCTCTTTTGCATCATTGCTACATTATCAAATGACAAAACACATGGGTTTTAGCACCAACAAGAAATTAAAGACCAGAGGGACCAAAATGTTACAATTCACTCAGGTTCACAAAATCACTGCAACGGTTCTGGTGACCAATAGAGTTTTTTGGGGTCATAACCCTGCTGCCTGCAGCGGGCTCACAACCCCTCCACCTAACTGCATAAAGCAAAGGCACTGCCATTACTTGCCAAGGCAAGCTTAGAAACCGCCAGCCATTTGGCTTTGGTTTACAGGACAAATACATACATATATGATGGTGTTTAAAGTGCTAGCCTTTTTTTCTTCTGTTTTAAATACACTCCCAAATGTCCCCAGCTGCAGCCAGGAAGCCATTTATGTGTGTACAATATAATGTATTTCATCTCTTGACAGAGACTCGTTGCATGTCACCATCCTACTGCCTCACCCTGCAGTGGCAGCACTCCCCACTGCCGGCCTCTCTCCTACTCCAAACTGAGACTTGATCTGCAGCAAACCTCCCACCTGAATGTGCTCCCCCCTTCCTACCACGGTGGGGATGGGCAGGTAATAACCAGCAGCATCTTTACTATCCCATGCTACAAAACATTTCAGAGATAATGGCATTCCCGATGCCTTCAGCTGCCTTAGGAGAGGGAGGCTCTACCAGGAAGATCAGACAAGTGGCTCCTGCAACCATCCAGAGTTATTAACAAGCAAAATACTTCTCAGACCAATGACTGCACCTCTATCAAGGCATGCATGCAGACAGACACTAGCAAAGCCACAGAGCTTTAACCACACCAGCTTTCCCAGTCACAGCGCTAGAGGTGCTTTACCTGAGACAGTTTGAGGCCCACTAAAGTAACACAGCAGGCGTTGCCCTATGCTCCGCCATTCCCTTACCATGCCAGGATGGCCAACAGGCCAGAGACAGTTAGGGAACTACCACATGCTTTTGGCAGGCTGCCATAAACTGGTAAAAATGCTATGAAATCAATATTTTCGTATCATATATGAAAACCTCTTCCAGTTCAAAGTAGCATCTGCCTGCTAGAAATACAGCTGTGGAGACCGGGAAGCTGACAAAGCTTCCCACACCTCTCCCCACAAGCAGTGCTTGCCAAGCCAACATGATCATTAGGTTATTGAGGTGTAATTGAGCTGCACTGCACCACAGAACTGCTTGAACACTCAGTAACTCCACAGAACAAAGAATGATAACACAGCAGGGAGACAGAAAGTTATTCGCAAGCCCTTGTCATACCCTACAGGAATATAAGGCAAAGCTCTACCTAGATATCTCTCAAAAAACAGCTGATCATGACTAAAATACAAGTGACGGCAACAGAGGCAAATCAGAGATGGAGGTAATTCATTAGCTGAAAGTGCAATTAACTGAGAATTGCAATTAACTGCAGCTCAGGAAGGTATTTAGATGAATGATTGTGTACTGTGCTCAGTAAAGATGCTTTTCTATACAAGAACCAAAGAATAGCCCCCCAGAGGACCGCCAGCCTTTTCACCCAACAGAGGGACACTGCAAGGCATCACAGGGCGCTCTCACTCCATCACACCTCTGCATTGCCAGCTTGGGAAGCATGCGTGTGTGGAAAGCCATATCTCAACAAATAACAGGGGTTTTTATCTCACCTGAGCTGTATCTGCTGCGCAAACAATACATCCTGAATTGATCCGATGAAAACTTCTTCAGGAAATCCTAAATTCCACCCAGAAAAAGAAAGCTTTAGCAGTACCTCAAACAATTACTTCAGGGGTTGTTCCACTCCCTTACACTAGTTTCATAGCGCATTTCAGGCAAACAAACACAACAACCCATCTTCATAGTTTAAGATACTGGTTTAAACACTGGTTTAAAGTCTAACCTAAGTAAGATTTAATTCCAGATAAGACAGATGTGCATTTATACAAGACATAAACATAGACACAATGTCACATACAGGACAGTGAAAAGTACTCTGTAATTATGACCATACACTGTACAAAGACCTTTGCAAAACCACCAACTAAGATTACCAAACTAAGACTAGGATACAAGCTTGCAGGAAAGTAAAGGTCCTGAGTTTTGACAGCTTTAAGGAAAGATTTCTTGAAAAATAAAGTAAGCGTACCTCTTCTGCAGGACTAGAATACACAAAAACAGGGAGTTAACAAAAAATAACTTCTTTCAATATTGCTAGAATTCACCTGTATTAGTTATGAAACCTCATTAATTATACCCTAATGTTTATCCAGCTTTACAAACAGTTTACTACAAGAAAGAGTAAATTATTACTATTAGTATAAAGAACTATTTAAATGCTTGAAAGGTACACTGGTAAAACATTCAACACTTCCAACACTGCTCTCAGCAAGGCTGGACACCGTGGCAGATTGACTGTCAACACTACATTCTTGCCTCTTTCTCTAATTTCCAAACTGGTGATGGTAAATTTGTAACACTGAAGTGCCACTGAAATAGAAAATCATGAAGAGAAATCAACACAAGTGAGAAAATCTGGAAAGTGTAATTTATGTGCTTAAAGATGCATATTTCAAAGTTGAGCTTCTGCTACCAGCCTAAACCAGCCTAAACACTGAAGTTATTCAAGTGCCAGCAATGTGCTGCCTCTCAAGTAAAAACAGAAATAACTGAGGCAATCAGGGCAAGCTAAATCAAGAAATAAACAGCAATACTGCTTGCTTCAGTGGGAGGGGTTTTGTTTTGTTGTTGTTTGGGTTTGTTCTTTTAAATAAAATCGATGTAACTGAGTGTACCCATGGTGCCCAGAAGCTTTCCACTAACATACAGAGGTAGAACAAAATGAGTAAAGTACAGAAATAACTTCAAATTTGGCAAAGGAACATCCAAAGTGGAAAAAAAACAATTTGGCACTTTGTTAAAAACAGTACAGAGAAAGCATCACACCTCTTTCAAAGCAGGTTGTTCAGCCGTGCATGATCACAACACACATGACTTTGGAGGTCAGAATGAATAGCTATTAACAAAAAAAAAGGTCGGGGGGGGGGGGGGGGGGAGAAATCAGAGGAGGAGATAAGGGGCAGTGAAAACAGGGCAGCTGGATGTGGAGGGTGAAAGGTGGCTGTGCCTGGGTGACAGCTTGGAATACAGGCAGCCAGCACCACAGGAAGGTTCCAGGCAGGCTTCCCCTCTTTTGGAGCGTAAAAACCTCTACATAGGGCTTAACTGTCAAGATGCAGGAAGGTTGTACAGGAAGAAATTTGTTTTACTGGACTGAAAGTCACAGGGAAGGATTAATACTTGTCAGCCATGCCTACGGGCAGAAATTAAAAGCAGAGACCCACAAGGGAAGAGAGACAGACCTCAAGTTTTTGTTTTCTCAGCACAAAGAAGTCCCACTGCAGATGTGAAGGGAACATTTTTATATGTTACTTCTAATTGCATGCATTGCATCTGTGATCATTTCTCCACCCTGTTCATGAAATTACTGCGAAAACCGTGAGCGACGGGTAATTTTCTTGGAGAGACAGGGCTTAATTGTACCCAGACAGCATCAGGAGAATTAAGAATAAAGCAGCTCACATTGAACTCCTTTTTAAAGGGATTTTAATTAAGTCTTCCGAGAGGGCAAAGGGGAACATATGTGCTGAAAGAGCTTCTCAAGCTTTGTCTAAAGGAAGGAAATCACCCACTTCTAGGAATAAGTGTCAGCCATCACTTGGAGCCACCCTAGCACCAAGCACAGCTGTACCACACATGCCTAGCCTAGAAACCCTGCTACACCAAAAACTTTGGGACGCAGTAAACCAGGACATATTCACACGGCTTATGGGCACCAAAGACAAAGCTCTGTGTGCATCAGCAAGGTCACAGTAAAGGAGAATACAAGAGACCATTGGCACAGTGCAGCTGTGGGACACCCAATGCTGATGTTGCGCCCCATTTCACCTAAAGCAGAACAAGGAAGTATGTCTGCTCTTTTCTAAGTCCCGAAAGCATATGTACTATTAAGAGCAGACAGACAAGAACCCACCACTATAGAAGAGAATCACTTAGGTTAGAAAAGGCCCTTGGTATCATCAAGTCCAACTACAAACCTATAATGCAGAAGTCTGGTACTGAGCACAAACGCTGTTCCTACAAACACTCAGCAAGATCACGTTATAAGCAGGCCCTGAGTCTGAGAAGGTTTCCTACATCTGGATCCACAATAACAGGAATGCACTAGAGAAACACTCTGCTTCAGGTCTCTCTCTACAGCACAAGCACGCTCTCCAAAGCTTTCTCAGAAGAAGTGTGTGATTAATATTTACACATTACAAACATACATGCTTCAATTTACAGAGATTACCTTAACTGTTACGTAGTTTTTTAACGACTTGGACATTTTTTCTTGACTTCCTTTAACATGCAAATGCCCTAGAACAAAACCAAACAAAATTAATGAGGATAAATGAGCATGCTTCTGAATGGGGACTGAATGAGAAACACTGCACTGAGACACTGGAAACGCTGGAGGCAGCATATGCTGCGATTCACATGCACCAACCATTTCAGCGCAACACGTAACATTTTAATAGCTTTGCTATTAGAAAAAAACCACCCAACAAAAATCCCCACAAAACACCCCCTAACAAAACAGCACCAGCACAGGCAGAGGCATCAAGGAAAAAAAAGTCTCCTTTCAAGCAAAGAAACACTTCTCAGAACACTTCACAGAAGAATACCTTACCTGCTACTCCTGACTTTCCAGAAATACCTGAAGACCTTCAAAGATCTTCCAATAATCTCACATTACAATATTCCTGAAACTCAAACAATTTTCTGCACTTCCTACTGCTGGCGGCTGTTGCTCTTTCTTTAATCCATAATTTTATTGTGCTGGTTCAAAATACCCTTACGTGTAAAATTAATTTTGTGCACATGCCCTATTTCTCCAGATTGTGGGAGACTAATTAAAAAGGGAAGGGAGGGATGTAGCTATGATGCCTAACCTGAATTAGCTCATTTTAAAATGCAATCTCTGAGCATTGCTAGAGCTTCCAATAGTCACATGGACTGTGGGTTTGCAGGGCTGTTTCACAGCAAAGGAGCAGTAACTGTCTCCATCACATTAAGGAATGTACAGCTTGGCTTCAGGCCTGAAAGCTTTCATTGGCTTCTCCTAATAAAAGAGTGATCCTGTAAGTTACCGATCACCCACAGTGAACACAATTTTTAGACACTTCATGGCCTGTAGAACCCAGCACTTAATCATGCTTAGAAACAGATTTTTAAGCAGAAACTTTTCTTACTCTGTAATAGAATAATAGAATCACTTACATTAGAAAAGACCTTTCAGATCATCAAGTCCAACCGCTATCCCAGGACTGCCAAGTCCACCACTAAACCATGTCACGGAGGGCCTCATCTACACGTTTTTTTGAACACCTCCAGGGCCGGTAATTCCACCACTTCCCTGGGCAGCCTGTTTCAATACCTGACTGTTCTTCTGGTGGATAAGTTCTTCTTAACATCCAATCTACTCTTCCCCTGGTGCAACTTGAGGCTGTTACCTTTTGTCCTACCACTTCATACTTGGGAGACCAGCTACCTCCTCACTCCATCCTCCTTTCAGGCAGTTGTAGAGAGTGATGAGGTCCCCCTGAGACTTCTCCAAGCTGAACAACCCCAACTTCTGGGAGAAGGAAAATTCTTTTCTTATTTTGCAAAGGTTCCTAAATATTGACTGACTTAACTTTGAGCAGCCAAGCTTAAAATAGTTTGTGTTTTCCTAGTAACATACAGGTGACTTCTGAATTTGAAATAATATTCCTCTCCAAGAGCTTCAGCACTTAGAATGATTTCATTAAAGAATCACAAAATACAAGGATTTTCATAACTTTGGCTTGGCACTCTTCCCAGAGTACAAGTAGTCTAAAAATAAAGTCCTTTAAGAAGATTTATCCCCAGTGCAGGGATTTTCTTCCTCTAATGGGGATTGCTCCTCCAATTCTGAGCCTGCTAAAATTCTGAAGTCTGTTTCCAGAATAAATTGTTTCTGAAGCTGATTCATTTGCCCTAAATAATTCACACTATCATCCTCCAGCAATTTTTTTTTGACTTAATGAATGTAATCTGTCAGCTCCCGGAGAATCTCAGTGTACAAATTGCCCTTGGAATCAAGTTTGGGAATTTTTTCCCCCTATTTTTTTTTCCTGCTTGTTTAAGAAGAATTGACTCTTCTTCAGTTAAGTTAGTTTCAAAGAATATTTCCCCTGTAGTTTCAATGCTAAGCTTGAACAGTCAGATTCACTGTTTTTTCAACAGAAGGCTCCACCTGGCAGGAATCAGTGCATCTCAGTGGAAGCACAGCTAATTCCCCAGCACTTCAGGAGCAAAGCATGCCCTGAAGGATGCACCATACTCTAGACAATTGCTATTGATTTACAACAGACTCTACACTGTGAACTGAAACTAGAAAATTCAATATTCATCCTCTACAATACAAATATATATAAAAAAGGAAAGCTCAAGTAACTCTCAAAGTGTACCACAGGCTTAACTCTGCAACTCTTAGAGAAGCTCAAAGAGTTCACCAACACATCTTGCACAAAGTGCTGCTCAGCAAAAAGAGACACCGTGGACCTGAATGCAACTTTCTATTGATTTCAGTTGACCATCCAGAGCCACAGTGACCACAATAGGAAGAACAAATTTCAAGGTTTTCATCAATGGGAACAGTGCTAGTACCATCAGACAAGGATGTAGGTTTAAAACACTGTACAGCACAAGCTTCACTGAAGCACTGTTGTGCATATTGTTCTGCATAATGCCAGGCAGTACCATATGCTGAAGACCAAGCAAGTAAAAGACACTCACACAGTTTACTCAGGTGTAGCCAGTGAGGTTAATTCTGGGGTAAGAGATGGGGTCTGTGACATCTACATGCTACACCAACAAATCACTCATACTTCATAGAACATCTTGCAGACAGGAACTTTGTCACTGTAGCAGACCATCCATTTTCATACCATACAAAAGCCAAACCTAAAAAAAACCCAAGCTGTTGCATTTGTATAGACCATTCAGGTGATTCATATTTTACTTACCAGAATGCAAAAAGTAATTCCCCCATTGCTCACACTGATGATACACCTCGCACTGTGCGATTTCATTTTCATGATGAGGAAATGCAAGATCTATTCCACCAGTATGGATGTCCAGCTGCTTTCCAAATACTGCACTGTAACAATATTTTCCTGATCGGTAAGTAGAACACTATAAAAGCTTTTTGTAAAAAGAAATGCAGAAAAGAATACAATGAAACAACATAAATTCAAGTGTACAGCTTAATGACTGCAGTTTTAAAGGCAAGACTTTACACAAATCTTATGCTAAAGCTGCAGCAGGACCCATATCTGGCCACAATTAATTATCCTTAGTAGGAGCAATTATTTTTCTAAAGGCAAGCCCCACATATGCATGCATGTGTGTGTACACAGAGACACACAGAGTCTTGCCGTGTGTCATGTTAACAAGTTGCTCCTCACAGCTGGCTAGATATTAATACTTTTGTCCCTTCTGGGATATAGCTGGCTAGGTATTAATACTTTTTGTCTCTTTTGGGGACAAAACATCCTGGCTCACTATGGCTTTGCAGAAGCTGTTGGGGCACAGGAAAAAAACAAGGAGAGGTGGTAAGAAAGACTAGCTGTTACCACTTCCCAAGCTCATGCTGCTCTGCTTTCTGTCTGCTCCAAATCCACCTTAAGCACAGGGCTCCCCAGGAGGGGCTCCAGCTCACACCTTCACTTGCACCATCTACAGAGGAGCACAGGCCACTGGCAGTTTGCGCCAACAAAACCATCAAGAGCTCTGGAGAGATGGATCTGCAGAATGCTCCGGGGCAGGAGGGGCAAGCCCACCTCACCACAAGGGAAGCTGTGGAGAGGGAATCAGACCCAGGGTCACAGCAGGTGGTTCCCTCCTGCAGGGCTGCACTGGAGACCCACACCTTCCTCATTCACCTTCCCAGGTACAACTTCAAAGACTTTCAAAATTAGTTCAACTGGACCAAAGTGCTTTGAGACTTCTGGCAAAACAGCCAGGTAAGCAGGTATTGCTTAAAATGGGTCCCTTCCAACCCTAACCACTCTATGATTCTATGTTTTTGTGCACTTCAGTTGCTTTAAAGAACTGTTTCACAGTGCTGAAACTATTTACAGACAGAAAGTCACCCTTATAAATGCTCTTCACAATCCAGTAGTAATGACTAAAAACCCTAGGTGACCAGCAAAGCATATGAAAGAGAAACCTACAGCTTCTGTTCCATCTGCTTTCAGCTTGAGTTGAAAACTTCAGTTACACAGGGACAGATCTAAATAATTTGCAATTAGCTTCCAAAAAAAAGATCTGAGACTAATGCAGAACTAAGCATCACTAACAAGCTTCCAAGAGCGAAGATGCAAAATCTCTTTAAAAAAAAAAAACACAGATTAATAGGTAATAAGTGAATACAATGTAGGACAAAGTATTACCATCTTGTGGAGAAAATAAAGCTCCAAGTTAAGAGCAAATTAATTTAAACCAACTATAAGCAAAATGCTACTACACTCAGTTCACTTCATGCCCACAGAATTTACTTTCACAGAGAAATGAGAATATTTAATACTGTGGCTGACTTCTAAAGAAAGCTGAATAAGGCACAACTGCAGTTAAGGCAAACAAGACCTTAATGCACCCACTGGAGTCAGGATGGATTGCCATACTCTGTCCTTCTGACACAGAAAGTCCAGTAGAGACTGCAACAAGTGGAATGGAGGCAAATGAAAGAGGTACCATAACCTTCACTAAAACTTTGATTACTCCATTCAAGTTAAAGACTTACTAATCAACTGTAATATGCAATATTTTTGCATGCAATACATTAAGCACAGTCTCTCTCAAGAAAAGGTGCCAAAACCCAGCAAGACAGCTACGCCACTAAGGTGGAGCAGTTTGGGGCACACATGACATCCAAAATTGCACAAAACACATCAAAACTGGTGTTCTACTGCTCAGAAAAATCACTTTCAATACTGCTGCTACCACTATACTGTGTTCAAAACCAAAAACCAGCACTAAATTTAAAAGCCAAGAATCTGACCTCGATATTGTGGAACACTCTATATGCCATCCAGGTCTTCCTTTTCCCCAGGGAGAAGTCCAAGATAGCTCTTGAGGTTTAGCAGCCTTCCACAGGGCAAAATCTTTACCATGTCGTTTATCAGTATTACCTGCCAAGAATAAGTGAAATGTTAATGAGATATGCCTCCAAGAAAAAGAAAAAAGAAAAATGAAAGCAAGTGGAAATGTATTCAGTGAATTACTCAGATTTTAACCTCTTTTGCTCAACTTCTTCTCCTGCAACTTTCCTCCCTTACACAGAGCTTCCATCTTCTCAATCATTTGGGGGAAAAAAAAATAAAATAGGATGCTGAATTAGAGCTCTGCAGGCTAAAAAGATGGGTTCAAGATTCTTCAATCATCCTCTCTTTCAGTCCTTTTGGCCTTCTCCAGTTTTACATCATTCATTTAGTTATTTATCAGCCAGTTTCCCAGGACAAACAGATTGCACTGCAGCAGGAAAGGTAACAAAAGCAACCTAAACCAGAACAGGGCTCTGAACTCTGCATTTTTTTTTCTGACAAATACATGATCTCACATTTGACTGGTACAGAACAGTACATCAATTACGGCTTGAACGGATCCAGCTTGGCAAGCAACTTGCACTGTTTTCAGCTCTCTTATTTAATACCTCTCATTCGATTTATCAGCAGTTGACACTAGACTTACTACTTTATTTATTTCAGACTTCTAGCAAACTCACGGTGCATCACTGGGTCTGAACTAATCCCTGGAGCATTCCAGTATCAATACATTTTAATGATGATTCACAGCTATTTTTGGAGATCTATTAGATGGCCATTTTTCTTGAGCCATTCCGCTTCTACTTTACTGACGTTACAGAGTCAGTTTTTATTCAGAATGTCATGCAATATTCAGGGAAGCACATTACAAAAATCCATTACACCTGTTTCATCATTCAAAACTGATAATAAAGGGAAAGAAATATAACCCTAGTTTTATCCACTGAATCTTCTTCTTCACTCATCCACTAGTTTGCCAAGCTCTGGCTGACCAGTATCCGTTGACTCCTTTCCTCTTTTGCCTTGAGTATCCTGCCACAAAAAGAACTACTTTTCCTGGTTATAAGCAAAACAATAGTTAAAATATTTAGAAGTAACAGTAAATTTAGTTGTGAGTCACTTGAGCGGAAACAGGGTGAAACAGGTCACAATTGAAGCTGGAAGGCACATCTGGAGACTGTCTAGTCCAACCCCTGGCTCAGACGAGGCTCAGCTACAGCAGGCTGCCCAGAACTGTGTCCAGTTGGGTTTTTAGTATCTCCAAAGATGGAGACTCCACAGCCTGTCTGGAAACATGTTCTTCTGTTAACCATCCTCAGAGTAACAAAGGTTTTTGTAAGCTTTAAATGCAATTTCCTGTGTTTCAGGTTGCACCCATTGCCTCTTGTGCTGCCACCAAGCACCACTTCAGAAAAGACTGGCTCCATCTTCTTTATTCTCCCCATCATGTTTGAACACATAGGTAAGATGCCCTTGAGCTTTCTCTTCTCCAAGCTGAGCAGTCCCAACCTTCTCAGCCTTTTCTCTCATGAAAATGCTCCAGTACCTCCACTTCATTTGTGGCCATTTGCTGCGCTCTCTCTAGTACGTCCATGTCCTTCTCATAGTGGGGAGCCCAGCATCAGACCCAGATTCCAAGCACGTCTCGCCAGTGCTGAGCAGAGAAGAAGGATCCCCTCCCTTGACCTGCTGGCTGGCAGTGCTTTTCCCAGTACAGTCCCGGAAGCTGCTGGCTGCCTTTGCAGTTCAGTAACTGCCTCTGAATAACTGTTGAGAAAACGCATTCCCTCTGTGAGTTGTAATGCTGAAACAACTCCAGAGTGGGGCTGTGAGAAGTTTCTGGCTGCAATTCACCTGAGCATCAGCCTGCCAGGCATTTTCAGTAACCGCAAATGGATTTTTTCAATGAAGAAATATTGAACTTCAGCATGCAAAAGGATGCATGAGACCTGCATCAAATTTTCAGGGCAGAGACCTGATCAGACCTAACTTTGGGAAACTATCAAGAGGCTCAGCAATCCTGCTCAGCAGCCAGACAGCTGCAGAAAAAAAAACCAAACCACAAAGCTCAGGGTATAGGCAACAGATTGCTCACCCTCACTCAAACAGGCTGCTTAGCAGTAGTCTGGTAACATAAGTCTGGTAAGTAATGAACGAAGCACATTCATCCAGTTATCATGAATCAAAGGAGTACAACTGCCCAAACAGTAACACACCAGATGAAGTTTCCCTGCATTTACCCTTGAGTATCTCACTGCTGGTTTGTGCAACAGCTGAGACCACCACATCACTATGAAATTTATATGTATCACTCCCAAGTATTAAATAATTGATTAAGAATCATAATTGTTCTAAGCTACCAGAACAAAGGTACACAGGGAGCCAAGCACAAAGTGAGACCACCAAGTTTCCTCTTGCACTGGCAACAGTGAGTGCCACAATAAATAATTATAAAAGCAATGCAGTCCTAATTAACCAAAAAGTTGGGTATACACAACAGGTTAGAAAACTGTTCTAGAATGAAAGTTTACACATAGATACATTACAAGTTCAAACAATACATTAACACAAACAAGTTGGTGCCAAGAACTTACTTGCTTCATCTTGGGCATCAGGAGAAATAGTAGTTAATACTCCGTATCTTTTTCCCCAAGACTTCACATCAAAATAAACGTTGCCTAACGGAAGAGAAATGTTTAGTGTTATAGCAAAGATGCGGCACAATCATGAGGAGGAGAGAACACTTCCCTGAAAGCAAAAAAAAAAAAAAAAAAGCCCTTCAACTCCCATTTTATTCCAATTTAGTAATTCAGAAATACAGCAGAAATAGTAGCAGATGTTTCCACATTCCAGCTTTTCAGTAACCTCACTGTACGTGCTCATTCTGCACACAAGATAACTTTGTATTCCGCACATCTCCCCAGGTCCTCCCCTGCCCATGCACAATCAGCAATCGCCTCCCGGACTGCAATGCAGCCTACCGCTACTCTAGTTACAATGTACTCAAATCCTGCTACAACCACCAATTCTACTAGTAAAAAAAAATAAAAAGAATTCCACATACTGCGCTTTGCAGGCACATTTTTTACAGCACATGGGAGATAATCACCTCCTGTTCAGAGCTAAGAGGTTCCCCCAGCTCTCTTGTAGGAACCAGGCCAGGACTTCCCCACAGAGGCTTAGATAGTACTTCATTACAGTGAACAGTTATATTAATTGATAAGCTACATTTAACTTAAAAATTGAGTAACAGTTGCTCTGCCCACTCATGTCATCAGACGAGTTGCTCAAACCCAGTCTGTTAATCAACAGCAGGAAAGCCTGGCACAGTGTATCTCATCTGATCCCAAACCAGGATTACTAGGAGCACTGATTTCCTCCTGGACGTGTGCTGAACAAGGAGTTGCCTTGCTATAAGTCTTACCTTGTGAGGTTGTGTAGGCTTGGCCATTAGCAATTACTGTTTCTATAAAGGAAATTATCTGAGGAATATTTTCAGTCACTCTCATATACACTGTAGGAGGAAGGACCTTAAAGAAAAACACCTCATTAGCCTGTATGAAACATACTGCCAACAAGCTTGTCTGCTCTAGGAAACAAACTTTAAAAAACACTCTCCTCAATTTTATTTAAAAAAAAAAAAAAATTAAAAAACAAAATAAAATTGAGGAGAGTGTTTTTTTTTTAAAAAAAAAAAAAAAGCAAGCATAACTGAAATGGGATAAGCAGCATTTAAGTTAATACTCAGAACAAAAAACAGAAAATGGTGGAAAATTTTTTCCCAGTGCCTTGCTCCCTGCTTCTGACAAACAGTTTGGATAAGGAGCAAAGTCACCCTAAGTCAACGAAAGAATATTACATGTTTCCTATACTTGTATCAGGCTATTTCTGCATTAAAGTAAATATGGGTGAACCAAGGCTCTAATTGCATGGATAAAAACCCCAATTGTGTTGCTAAAGAAATTTAACTGCTTCCTTCCAAAGGCAGGGTATGCTTCTCCCCATTTCCTTACTCAAAAGGTGTGTAATATCTTTCCAGAAGAATGAAAAAGTAAATTGGTACTTCCAAATCCCAAGTTTCCAAGCAACACTTCATCACACAAGCAAACAAATTTCTTTTTTCAGATCAAACTATCAAAATCAGATAATCCTTAGCAAAAGAATCGCTTTAAAACACTCTAAAATTTAGAGGCTTAAGTATCACAGCTACAGGTTGGGCAGGGAAGAGATTGAGAGCAGCCCTGTGGAGAAGGACTTGGGAGTGTTGGTCAATGAGAACATGAACATGAGCCAACAGTGTGTACTCGCAGCCCAGAAAGCCAACCGTATCCTGGGCTGCATCAAAAGCAGCATGACCAGCAGGTCGAGGGAAGTGATCCTGCCCCTCTACTCTGCTCTCATAAAACCCCACTTGGAGTATTGCGTGCAGTTCTGGTGTCCTCAACATAAAAAGGACATGGAACTGTTGGAAGAAGTCGAGAGGAGGGCCACGAGGATGATCAGGGGACTGGAGCACCTCCCGTATGAAGACGGGCTGAGAAAGTTGGGGCTGTTGAGCCTGAAGAAGAGAAGGCTGTGTGGAGACCTCGTAGCAACCTTCCAATATCTGAAGGGGACCTACAGGGATGCTGGGGAGGGACTCTTCATTAGGGACTGTAGTGACAGGACAAGGGGTAACGGGTTCAAACTTAAACAGGGGAAGTTTAGATTGGATATAAGGAATAAGTTCGTTACTGTAAGGGTGGTGAGGCACTGGAATGGGTTTCCCAGGGAAGTTGTGAATGCTCCATCGCTGGTGGTGTTCAAGGCCGGGTTGGACAGAGCCTTGGATGACATGGTGTAGTGTGAGGTGTCCCTGCCCATGGCAGGGGGGTTGGAACTAGATGATCTTAAGGTCCTTTCCAACCCTAACTATTCTATGATTCTACGATCTGTACCTTTAAGGCAGCCATATCTTGTTTGAAGTCTTCTTCATAAATACGAGCAAGAGCTACTGGTGACATATTCATCTGAAAGAGAGAGCTTGATCAGTAAACCATAAATCAAAGTAACAATATAAAATTTTGCAATATTTTATCAGACAGAATTATCAAATTGGAAGACTTACAGAACCCCCAAGATAAGAGTCAGAAAGGCTTATTACTCTTAACATCCATGGGGAAGAGATGCAAGTTATATATAACAAAAATAGTACTTTATTTATGCTTCTGAATTCCAAAATATTAATATGTATCTTTTAAGAGAAAGCCACCAATGATTAAAATGACAAACTCCTTCCCTCTCCCATTAGTTTCTTCTTGAGAGGGTTTCCATTTCCAGTGACAAGGCATACTACAGTACACAGGATGGGAAATTCATTAAACTTATTGGCAGGGGACACTGCTACCACCTACACGTCAGAAAGACAGATCAGAGACTTGCAGGATGAGACAAGACATTAATTTTCAGTGATTGAGAAAAATAAGCTATTTCAGCTGATCGTGGTTACTCATAGATCTCAGCACAATCAGGGGAAATGAACCGAAAGTCAGTCCCACACTTTGCCAAGTGTGGCACTTCTCTAACACCTTCTCCGCATTTCTCATTCACAAGGCAATGGACAGGAACAGGAATATTCGCAGATGCAACGAGAATGAGCAACCCAAAAGGAAAGAGACAACTTGTACATGATGAGATACTTGTTCTCAAATATTCAGAAGAGGCCAGGGCTTGAAAGATCTACAACAGCAAAACCTACCCTAGTGAACAAAAGCATGTTATCAAAGTGTTTCAAAAGTGAGCTTTTACATTTTCTCTGAGAAGAACCTACTTGGCAGAAAATAGCATACTGTCAGTCTCCAGCTCGCAGATAACTGAATCATTAACAAAATAAATCCAGTTTCATCACTTATAATTATGGAAGCAGCCTCAAGGGGTCTGAGTTTTGGAGCACAGTGGGTACCACTATTTGGACAAGCTCCCACACAACGCAAGGCACAAACAAACCAGATGCTCATCAGCAATGAAAGTAGGAAGGTGGTGAGCACTGAGAAACAAAGGCATGATTCTGCCTACAGACCAGGAGTGTTCTTTCAAACCCCAGCAACGAGACTCATCTCCCTAGATGCTCAGCTGCTTCTTTGATCAACAGAAGACATGAGACAAAGATGCCTACAGGAGGAAGATAGGAAAACTCCTCCCCTACAGATAGATATTCAAGACAGAGACTTATCTGTCTCTCTCAAAGGATTACCAAGAGTGCGCAGCACGCTCATCATAGACTAGATATTGAACTTGCAGGTTTTCTCTACATGAATCCCACCAGAGGATGGAGAACAAGTTTAGGCATGTTGATCCTACCACTATGATGCTTCAGGTACAGAGGTCCCAACAACAGTCAGGATACTGAAGTAGAGGCCTTGGCCATCCAAAAAATGTGCAGAGCAGAGTAGGCATTTAAAAATAAAATACATACATTAAAAAAAAAAAAAAAAATCACAAAAAAGGCATGGAAAAGATTACTTCATGCAACCAAAGAATGCAGTAAATAAACACAAATTCTTTTAATACATCATGTTATTTCTTCCTCCTAAAACACAAAAGCTCCGTAACATTCTGACAACAGAAAAAAAATCTTAAAATGGACACACAGATTTAAAACACCTGGGGGGTTTTGGTGTGGGGCTTTTTGGTTTAGTTGGGTTGGGTTTTTTGTTGAGGTTTTTGAGGGGATGGGCCTTGTCTCTTTTTATTAAACCGTCTTAGAGAACTGCAAGCAAATGGACTATGGAACACACATGTATTTCTACAGAAGCAGTGCGCCAGCATTCATTTCAATGCAGCACCCTATATTTAACTGCAGTAGTAACTGTTCACTTAAAGATTAAATAAAAGTGACAGCTGTCAAATTCTCTGGCTCCAAGAAAAGCTCGCAACTGCAATCTGATGGAACACACTCATTTATGATCCATAAGACATGAGTTACAGATTCTAAAAACAAATAAAATCAAAATGCAGAACAGAACACAGAATACATTCTTCAGTGTTTCAGGAACCAGAAAGCATTTAAAAAGAAAAAAAAAAACATATTGGAATAACCATTCATGAAGATCAGCTGGTGGAAAAGGTCTGATTAAAATTTACTGTAAGGGTGGTGAGGCACTGGAATGGGTTTCCCAGGGAAGTTGTGAATGCTCCATTGCTGGCGGTGTTCAAGGCTGGGTTGGACAGAGCCTTGCATGGCATGGTTTAGTGTGAGGTGTCCCTGCCCATGGCAGGGGGGTTGGAACTAGATGATCTTAAGGTCCTTTCCAACCCTAACTATTCTATGAGTCTACGAAAATCCAACTGAGAATCACTTACAGCCCAGATCTTATCAAGACTTACCCCTATACTCAGTGTCACCTTCCATGTAGGTGACAAACTGACAAGACTGATAAAGCTTTCCAAGGTGCTGACACTGCAGCTAGATGGTGCTCAGCACCCTTCAGGAACCACCCTCAGCCTCATGTGTGGCAATGCTGCCTTTAATGATAATAACAAAACACTTCTCCAGAACTCAGCCAGAAGGCTCCTGGCTGGTAAGTTTTTGGTTGCTTTTGGGATAAGATACCCTTCACTCTTCTGAGGATTCACCCCAGCTTTTTGTTCCCAATGGCCTCCTAGGCAGAGGGCAAGGGCAGAAGGACCCCAGCCACGAGTGCTGTAATATAGTTCTCCCACCTCTTTCCCCCACAGAACTCTGCACCCATTTACCCCCAACACCCAGCCCTCCAGACTCCCAGCCCCATTAGAACTACTCCAGGGGACCAGAAATCTCAACATTTATCATCTACTAATTAAAACAAGCAAAATTCATCAAAAAAAAAAAAAACCAAACAAACTGAAGCTGATTTTCCTATTTAAGTAGCTGTAGAAAATATCAGAAGTTTGGCTCAAAACTGCAGCAAACACCTACCTCTTTGGCTCTTCTTATTATCTTGTCATCTATGTCTGTGATCCCCATCACCATGATAACTTCAATTCCAAAAAACTTAGTCATTATCCTTCGAATTATATCAAACCTAACATAGGAGCTAGAGAGAGAAGAAAAAAAACCAAAAAAGTGAGCTTTTAAGCATACCGTAGTAAGAACAAACTTAAACAAAAATAATCAACAACACTAACAGCCACAGGGACAATCTAAATACTCTGATGAATGAGAAGGTCTTCAGTGCATAAAGTGCTTTTCCAAAACCAGTTACCACCCACACAAAAGTCAAGCAAATTTCCCTTGAACTGGCCTACCCTCTTCTGGCATTAGTGACACATTACATCAAATTTTCTGAGGGTTTTATTTTGTTGCATCTCTTCATTCAAGTGCTGAAGTACACTGAAAAGTACACGTGAGCCACGAGACTCTCTCAAAGCAGCAGTATGAAATAAGACACACAGATCAGACATTCTTAAATCACATCCCTCCGGCTTTCTATATTCTAATAGGTTTTCAAAAGTCACAGGGCAGAAGAACAGGGAGAAATAAAACAAGGTGCAAATAAACTTCGCTTAGGATTGAGTAACGACTACAGCTGACAGCCACCAATAAACTATTTCATTCACACATCACCACAGATCTTTCCTGATAGCAAAGAAGAGTTGTGCTGTGGGCTATTTTGCTTTGTTTGCACCTGAGAATAAATCCTTAAAATTATGCAAGCTCTTTGCCACAAACCAGAAGATTCAATGCTGATAGACTGACATACCTACAACTGCACAGGGCTGTGGAAGCCCCTTGTTCTACTCAGACTCTCCACTTATAATTCTCAAAACATATTTTGATTGAGTAAAACCCAATTATTAGGTGAGATATCAGACAGTGATTAGAAGCTGTATGTCTGCCCTGTAAAGTGATGAGAATCCTCAACCTTCACTTGTTTTGGAGAAAACAGCCCAAAAGGAGACTCGCAGACCTACAGGTTCCTATTTCACGCACAGCATCACATGAACTGCAACTCCCGTGGTTGCGAGAGCAAAGAAGCACAAGTAAATACTGGAAATGGATTTGCATCCTTCCACCTAGCTGCAGGGACCAGGTGGCATTAAGGTTCACATTTATGGATGTGCAGTACCTTGATGTTTGATGAAAACAAACACTTTCTGTTGTTGTTTGCACTATGCCCATGTTGAAAACAGCTTGTTGAAAGCCATGCTGCCAAGGGGAGTTTTTAATGAACACCAGCTCTCTGGGAGTAAGGTTCATCTAATGTGGCGACATGATTCCGCAAGAGTATTAGATCAGTCTTTGGACCCTGTTCAGAGGAACGATGCCAGCATCAAAAGCTTATTAAACAGCCCTGCAGTCATAGTTGCCAGAGCTGACACAAATTTTGCATGGTTCCCTCCCCACTGATCTTCCAAATGAACTGATAGAAGCAGCACTGCAAAAGACAGAGCAGAACTCCTGACACCTCAGAAAGTAGGGTTCTTACCACTTCAGGACTGAAAAGGAAAACTAACTGACAGTCAGAATCAGAGGGATGGCAGAGCAGGCACAACGGACTCAATGAAATCTTCTCTCATGCTTGGTTTTACTCTTATTTCCAAGCATTCAGCCAGGAGCCTGGGTGCCAACCAGGCTGCAGCTCACATCAACAAGATCAAGTCCTGAGCCTGGGCTGAGGGAAAAGATGGCATTATCTGCCTGTCTGATTTTTTTCTTGATACAGAAAGAGGTTTGGATGATGCACTGAGGCACCTGTTTTGAAGGCTAGAAGCACAGCATACTAGACAAAGTAGGATTATTTAGAGAAATAAGAAATCCTTGTGGAGGGGAAGGAGGAGGGGGGAAAGTAACAACGCCATTATTTTCAGATTCTTCTCAAGGATCTCAAGCTCATTTCCATTATGCTGTGCTTGCCGCAAGTCAGATGCAAGGAGGGGGGAAAAAGGGATTCTAGTGATAACATATTGCAAGAATACAACAAAATGATATTTTACAAGAGCAGCACAGCAGCAACCACCATAACTCTATTTGACTTCATGCTCTTTCCCAGTGCATCTCCTGGCCTGTAGACCTGCATCAGCAGGATACGCTTCACCTGTGCTTACCAGAGCTCTACAGCTGGACCTAGCTACTGGGGAAAAATTACACAATTATTGCTAAAAGCCCATATAAAAATCAAGAGTGCTCCACCATCCTTATCAAATGAGCCAAGCAGCAGGATGCCACCACTGATGTGTGCAAAATCACAGACACTGGTAAGGAACAGCCAACTCCTCACACACTGGAGGGCTAACTGATGAGAGAAGAGAGAGGAAGGTCTCCAGTGCAGGTACCTCGATGCACAGCAGCACTACAGGAAACAATACATGAAGGTGATGAAGAGGCAAGAGAACGAGTATACCACTGCTACTGATCTGCATGATACACCCCTCCAGAGGCAAGACTCAGCTGTAAATATTCTGTCTTAAACTAGCATGTGAAGCGGTCAAACCCAGATGACACAGATGTAGGGCAAACCTCACAGCAGGAAAACTTGAAATTTGTAGTTTAGAAAGAGAGGAAGAGGAGATGGATGAAAAGACCAAGCACAGCGAGCCTTTAATCAGAAGAACCAGAA
Organism: Myiopsitta monachus; assembly: GCA_017639245.1. NCBI lineage: Eukaryota > Metazoa > Chordata > Aves > Psittaciformes > Psittacidae > Myiopsitta > Myiopsitta monachus. The sequence goes on along the minus strand of CM029919.1, from coordinate 37,248,437 downwards.
CATAGGAGAACAAGGAGAACCACTGACAAAAACATTGAAAAGCCAGAGAGCTGCAAGACCAAAAGGTGAAGTTCTCCAGTTCTACAAACATTGTGCTGTAGATCCTCTATGCCGCTTAGGACAGGAAGACTTCTACAATTCCCTCTCTTGTTATACAACAACAGGATGGGCCCTGCCACACTAGAGAACCTCAATTAAGTGATGAAGCAATTTACTAGCATCTTTTTATACCATTGTTCTCAAGTGATTATTTTTAGATTGTAAACATTTCAAGGTAAATTGTAACATAGGCTGTATTACAGTAACTGTAGATTTAAATATACAAATTGCTATGACTTGTGTTCCCCTGAAGGTACTAAGTACAAACAGAATAATTCAAGATACCATTTTCTGATTTTTTGATCACTGGCAAAATATCAGATTAGTCTTCTGCTAAGACTGGACAAAAGCAAGTAAGAAAAAGACATCACCACATACACATACAACAGTACAGCAGCATTTAAGGTGAGGTTGCCAACTGTATTTTCATATGTTTAGTATTTTGAAACTCCCCTTTTAGAGAAAGCAGCAGCAGTTGTGCAGTACTGCAATGGCTCAACAATCAGCAAAAGTCAACACAAGTTTCTGAATGAAGCTGAGCTGGGACCAGAAGCTGTGGAATCCCCTGTGCTAAAACGGAATTACTCAAATACATAGCACCTGATCTTCACACAGATGACAGTTACCTGAGAAACTCCTGCTCCTCTGAGGAGCCAAATGCAACTTGTTCTTCTAAGAATTAGGGGACAGGAGCTTACGAGCAGCTGAGCTGCTGCAACTCCCCTTGACTGCACAGGAAGCAGCAGGCAGCCTGCTGCATGTCTTCTCATCACTTGCATCAGTGTAAACCAACTGGCAACAACCTGCCCTGGTGTATTTAAAGTACTTTTTTGAAGTTACTTATAATGAAACTAGTTCAGTATTGTAGTTATCCTAATGACCTATAGAAAAACATACTGTGCTGGTCTGGTTTTTTTTTTTTTTAAATACAGTAAGCCATTGAACTGTTACTATGCAAAAAGGTCTTTCTGAGCTTTAAGAACACTTTCCAGGGAAGCAGCAGACTCCTCAAGGATGGACGCTTGTAAGATCCAGCTGCATGGGATGCTGGGACATCTAGTCTAGGTCATGCTTTGCCTAGAAAGCTTGGACCAGATGATCCTTGAGGTCCCTTCCAACTTGGTATTCTGTGTTTCTATGACTGAACAGATGTGCTTATCAGTAAACACTTGAAAGCACCTTTTTAATTGTCAACCCTGAATAGCTTTTCCTTGGTGCCAACACCTTGTCTGAACTAAATCTGAGGCAAAACTGTAATTTCACAGAGAAGAGGCTCCAGGGCCACAGCTCCTCTGCACAAGAGCTGGTAAAATCTGCAGCAAATCACCCTGCCTAGCAAAAAAGTCTATGTTCTTAATACGTTCCACCCCACCACTGCATCTCTGCCTGGGACGACCTGCACCAACAGCACCTTCCATACCTCCTGAGGTTGAGAGGGGAAAAACAAAAAAGAAAACAAACCCAAACAAACAGTATTTTGCCCTTTATGCAGGCCAAAAGGCAAAGGGCCAGCAGCTCCCAGCGGGGTCTGAGCCTGTCACCCGCACACAGGCCGCTCAGTGCCGCGGCAGGCCTGGCGGTGCCCGCACTCCAGCCACCGGGCTCCCACCCGCGGTGTGCCGGCACAGGACGGGACCCCACTTTCCGCCGTGACTCAGGAGGCGACTCACCACGCGTGCCCGAGGTGTGCATGGTCGTACACTGTCGGCCCGCAGCTGTACCTGCGGAGAGGGAAGGCAAACCGCACCGTCACCTCTGCCCGGCCACCCAGGTAACCCCTGCCCGCCCGCCGCAAGGTGCTACCAGGTCGCCACTCGGTCCTTGGCCAGTACGAGCGGCTCCTTGGTCCGGCTGCGGCTGTTGTAAGCCACGATCCCGCTGTCCCGCCCCACCGGCGGCACCCACTCCCGCCGCCGCGCCGCGCTGCAACACCGCCGCGCCGCCACCCTTCCCGCTCCGGGGCCGGGCCCGAGGCCGCACGGCCGGGCCACAACCGCTGCTGCTCCGCGCAGCATGGTCACAGCCACAGCCCCCGGCCGTAGACGGGCGGGGAACCGGCAGCTCCGCCTCTCCGCGAGGAGGGGGCTGAGGGGAGTGGCCACAACCCGCCGCGCCTGTCACCGCGACACCCCGCACCACTTGTGCTGAGAAACAGCAGGCGAGCGGGGTAGCTACAAGCGGCGCGGCAGGAAGAGGAGGGGCCTGAGGGCAGGGGCGTGGCCCGGTCCCAACGGGTGACGCCGCCGGCTTTCCTTGGGTGTTGCTGGAGGGGCCCCGGGGTGAGTGCGGCGGTCTGGGACACCGGAGATGCGGGGCTTGGGGCTGGCCGTGCCCTGCTGCAGTTTGGCCGCAGCAATGCGTGCCCAGCCCTGTCCCTCGGTGTAACCGCGCCGGAACCCGGGTTCTTCTTAATGAGGTTTTAGTGGGGGCATTTGTAGGGAATAGGTGATAGTTTAGCAAAACGATCCCTGCTGTGTCAAGTCAATTCGGTCAGACGGGGTGTAAGTCTATTTCACGCTGCCTTTCAGGTCAGGGAACAGCAGGCAGCCTGTCAGCTCCTGCAAGAAAAACGTGGCGAGACATTGACAAGCTGGACTTCCTAAAACACTTTTGCACCTTTCTTACTCTCATGTACCCGTGTAAAGTCCTACCTAGCCTGGTCACATCATTGCAAAAACGACATGAACTGCTGCTAGGTACCCACTGAGGTTCCTTGGGCTTCAACCAGCTAATGGCCAAGGTCTGCTTCCTTTCCAGTGCCAGGATAAGCACAGTGTGTGCTTTCTGATGAGGCTTCTGTCATCTTATTGCGGAACTTTTTTCTTTCTTTCTTTCAGAGCATAGAGAGGAAACGGAACTTGACTGGCTGCACTGCCTTGATCTGCTTTGGAAATTATGAGCTACTTAACTAGAGTGAATAACAGTGTAACGGAACAGACATAAGGGCGTCAGAAGTCCTTTCTAACTAGCGTCTTGTTTCCAAAAGTAACCATGAGTGGGTATCAAGGAAACAAGGGAGAACTCCACAGGCATATATAATATTTTCCTGGATATTCTCCCAGCTTACAACCAGATGACATCCTCAGCTGAATGCTTTGGGATTGATGTCCCCCCAGAGTCTTTTTACCCTCCTTTGGTAGATTGCACTAACATTAATTTCCCTGACCTCTGTGACTCTGCATCAACTCCTGGCACCAAGCACCACAGGTCTGCCATTTTTAGGAAGCATCCTCCTGGCACATGTTGAAATTGGGGCCTGGTAGTTCCAGCAGCAGCCACCCTTGATCTTGCATGAGAGGAGACAGTGACCTTCAGTTCCAGCACTTACTGTCCGCCTTCACATGAGCTGGGAAGGAGACTGCTCAGAGCAGAGCCTTTCCCAGCCTCCCAGACCACTGTGTTTACTAGCCTGCAAAAGCATCTTCCTGATCACTTGGGAAGAAGGTAATGCTGTGTGGTGGCAGCTTGTCGTGAGTGGATGCTGCAGGGAGCAGGTCTGCCTGTAGTGACATGCCTCAGAGAAGTCCTTGTATTGCTTCCTCTTCTATCTGCCAGGGACAGGTTTGATGGCTTTTTCTCATGTGTAATATGAACATTTAAAAGCATTGCTTGTACATAATAATAGGTGTCTATCTGCATCTTGCTTCGTTTTAGTGAGTATCAGGTATAAAGCCCTATCAGTGATGTTTCCTTTTCTTCTTAATATGCACTTCCTACAGTATTTTTCATTTCATGATCTTAACTTTCTGATTGAACTTATCTTACAGGCTTGCTAATTTGAGACTAGCTAGGATGAAACTGAAGATATTCAATAACCTTTGTAAATGTTTGCTTCATGTGTTTCTCAGGAAGCTTCACAAGCCAATTATTTCTGTTTCCATAGTGAGCTGGGTTTGATGTCTTTGCTGTTCAACATGCATCCTGTTAGGAGTTGTCATTAACTCTGTTGTCTTCTTTGTTCTGCATGGTGCCAAGCACTTTGACAGAACCCAAGTCAAAACTAAGTATCCATGGATGGTTTTTAGCCTTAATTCTAGGTTTAGATGGCATGGATGGAACTGCCAACAGATCAGAAGAATGCAGAAGCTTTTTATTTCCCTCATGGTTTCAGAAGGCTTACTATGTTATCCAGACTGGCTGTCAGCATTTAGTCCAGAAACCTCTACGTCCTGCTATAAAACATTATTTTCTGAGGGTAGGAAAGGCTACAATTACTAAATGTCCAAATTAAATAGTTAACTTCGTGCACGCTTGAGATTTGTTTTAATGCAATAGAACAAATTCAGTGGAACAGTGGAGAGTGTTCTACAAGCATTGAAGTACCAAAAGAATATAATCCCAAATGAAAAGCAATACTAATCCTGATGGATTGGAACCATAAATTATGTATTTGAAGAACTTTCTTGGAAGCAATCAGTCTATGGCTGTAAGCACAGCTCTACTTCTGCCACCTACAACTACACACACCCCACACACCCCCAATACCCTTATTCCTGCCCTGGAACACGTAGAATGAGACGATATTACTCCACCAGAGAGGCTGAATAGCAGCAGAGGATTTTCTGCCTCCATCAGGAGATTCATTTTTGCTTCTACCTGGAGCAGAAGATGCCTACAGAAGTTGCCAGCAGTTGAAGCCAGGGTACATCCAACCAATGCCAGGCCTGACCTTGCTGCACTTCTGTGACTTGTGTGTTTTGTGCCATATAGCTAGCAAGAGATATTGTCTGCACAGTGTTACCTCCCTTAGACACCCATCTGGGAATAACTGAGCTTCAGGTAAACTGATGTTACAAGGGGACACCCATGTATTTAATGTTGTCAGGTCATATTCACATGTTTTTCTTAGGAGCCACTAAGGCTAAAACTTTTTTATATCTGAAACTCTCAGGTAAAGGGGTGACTCATGAATGCCTTTAGAACAGGTTATGTGTTTTCCATCCCTTTATCTGCATGTGCAAGAAGACTACATTTCCCCTCCAGCCTTCTTCAAAAGGGAAAACCTAGTAAAAGCACAGCTGTGTGCTCTTCCCTGGCTGCTCTCCAACACCTCTCTGGTAGGCAGAGAGGGTATCTTTGGGAGTTCTGGCTCACCTGGCTCCTCCTGTACTTCCCAGTTTCCAGTCCCAAGACTACCTACAAGCCTTGTCCCCAGAAGTAAGATGAGTGGGTGTATCCCAGAGCATGTTTTGTATCATAAGTAAATAAAAAAATATAATCTAAAATCCCATTTTTCCTTTCTGTTTATTATTAGGAAACACATGCTTTGTAAGGTTTTACAGTTGTCCCCCCTACTGCTAAAGCTGCAGCATTTTTTTTCTAAAACATTAAACCACGCTGTCTTAGAATTGTTGACAGAGGAGAATGGCTATGTTTGTGTGTTATCAAGAGCAAGTTTCCAGTATCTGTGACCTTTCGTGTCAGATTCTAGTTCAGGAACCTGGAAGGAAGCTTGAGACAAAGGAAGAAGGTTGCAAAGACAAACTACAAACCAAAAGCAAAGACGACCTAAACCCACTGCAGTGGATTGAATTTCTCTTGTAACTCTGTAGTAGTTTGCAATAAGACACGTCAACTCACCTTTTATAGTCATTTTATTTTTACAGAACCTAGGTGTTTATCAGTTTGTCTAAGAATCTCAGGGTTTTTATACGAGAATAAAAACTGTCTTATGGTTATTACAAATGTTCAACTCAGAAATACTCAAAGTGCTGAGTGGCCTTTCCCCCAGATATTCATGACATAAAGAGTATGTTTTATAAAAGAGAAATCATGTTGAAATCTCTATTCTAAAAGAGTGATTCTGGGGAAATGAAATAAAACTGCAAAAGAAATTTCATTGGTGGACATAAAGAACAAAATAAACATTCCTCCTCTTACCAAAAGTCTGGTAGACTGAACCCAAAGGTATTCACACCATCTGCTATCAGTCAGACAACCTACCTGTCAACTGCTCTGACAGATGCTGCCTGTTTTTCCATCAGAAGCAATTGGGTCCCAGGCCACAGTTTGCATAAAGAAACCTAAGGGCTGGTAGGAATTCAGTCAAGGGTCAGATTGGGTGTCTTTGTCAGTGGTTTCCAACTGTTGAGACGTATCTCTCTTGAACTTGCTACAGGAATGTGGAGCCCATGGAATAAGCTCCCCTTGATCTGGGTTGACTCCATAGTGGAACAGCTCAGAGGTACTTCTGCATTGGCCTTGTACTGCAATGGATGATTACTAGTTCCAGACAGAATTTTCCTGCTCACCTTTAATGCCAGTGCTCTTTAAGCTCACTGGGTGCAGCAGGTACAAAAAAAAGATGGCAGCAGCCAGGAAACACATGTGGAAAAAGGCAGTGAGCGAAACAGTCTCAGGGCAGGCAAAGGAAGAAATGAGGAGCTGTACCCAGTGAAATACCTGTTTTCTTAAGTGGGACTTCACTTAAAGGGGGGGGGGGGAAGAAAGACGAAGTTTGGAACGTCAGGCCTATGTCAGGTGTTTGGAAAGTTCTTGAGCCTTTACTGGGAAGCAGGAAAATGATCAACTTAGCTCAATTGTTTTACAGATTTTATAACCCATTAATCCCACATCATTTGCTGATATAAACAGGTATGTCCCACCCAAATATTGGTAAATGGTATACACTGCCCACTGCACAGACAATGCATATCACATGAAAGCATGAGCTATGGCTTGGTTGCTTGTCTTCACACTTACAAATCTCAGCTCTGCTCATCCTGCATGTTAACCTTTTGCAGTTTTGTTTCAAAACCTTCAACCATAAGCAAAATGAATAGATTTGTAAAATTCCATTATCACCCAGGTAAGTATTAATTCATCTTCATAAAGAATAGACAAACAAACAAAACCCCCAAAAAACCCCAAAAATGTAAACTTGAAGAGAGGGATTAAGCTATTAAATGGTGTGGAAACAACAATTAATTAGAAGGAATAACTGATTAGTTCATCTGTACCTATTTAGTATAATCACTAACAATCAGAACACACAGCCTTTCCTAATAAACAGAGACACAGTCATAGTAGATTATGTAGTATTTAATGTAGCAATATCCAACCAAGGCAGAGAAAGGAGTAGTCAGAATTCCTTGTTTCAGAAGAGTCTGCATTTGTGGAACAGGTTTGGGATTTTATGTTCCTCATATTAAGAATCCTGATATTTATGCTGATGAGCTAGAACAACCGTATTTGCTAGAACATTTATATATGAAGTATATTATATAACCTTATATATATAATCCATAGTATGGATGTTACACAGTAATTGTGTGAGTTGTTGATCTGGTTATATGGTCACTTGTTTCTCATTACTGTGAGTTTAGATCCTTAGTACAGTAACAGCTTCAAGAAGCTTTTGAAAACCTCAGAGATTTGAGATTCTTGTAATTGCAGCAAAGGGATTTTTGAGCAGGAAGAGGGAAGTTAGATACTCTATCTGTCCATGAAGTACAGAAAATGGGAAGAAAATGAAGCCCACAAATGTCTTCCTTCTTCGAAGAGTTACAATCACCCCTTACATTTCTACTTGTGAATGCTCAACCACAGTAAGAAATAGTCCCCTAATATGAAAAGAGAACTGAGACACCATTCAAAATCTCCCATCTCTCACCTATTGCAGTTCAGAGGCAAGAGGCCAAAACAAAAAGCAAGCAGAGGAGAAGCAGAGATGGGCAATGGGGCATCAGCTCCACATTTTCCAAGACTTTCCAACCTGGAGATGTACGCATATACCTGATTCCCACACACACACAGAGAGCTTCCTAAAACTATGGCTGACATGCTGCTGAGCCTAGAGGGGTGTGCAGAGAACAGGTATTTCTGGGTACAGGTGTATTTGATTACACCACTGCACAAAACACTGAACTGTGAAAGGGGACCTTAAAAGCATAATCTAAATGCATTCTTGGGTGAGCTCAGTCCTATCCTTTTGCTAGGACTTGCGCAAAGCCCAATGATGCTTTATTTCTGTCGCTATGAAAGCAAGAGAGCCTAATAAAGGAAGATCCAGTAGACTGCACTTTTAAGTGGCAGATGATATCAAGGGCTCTATCCTCAGTGCATCCAAGCCTATCAGTACTTTTTGAACAGCCACGCTTCAGAGTTGTGCCTTCCTATTTTCTTCTTTTGTCTATAAGGATGAGGGACAGAAGTTCTTGTTTAGTAAATTAGCAGGTACTTTTACAAACTGATTTATTATTTGTATGTGTAATTACTACTGTGTGTCTGGAATGGTGGTTAAGTTTTTTGTAAAAATGACTCTTTTTAAGGCTCATTTGAATTCTTTTCAGATGTTTTGCCTCTACTGAGTCATAATTATCGGTTTGGGTTCTTACACTAGCCAGGGAACTGTTAACTACCTTTAATTGCTCACAGTGGCTCAGCTTCTTCAAGGCAAGGGTGAAACAGGCTCTATCTACCAAGGCAGGCGGTGCTAACAATTTAGAAGAGGTGTTCCTGGGCTGGCCTTAGCTATTACACAACTCCTTCTCAATGCCATCATACACCAGACCACACAGATCCATTAACACTGGCTTGGAGCACTGCCTAGATGATGTAGTATTCGTCGTAATTTACCAACATAAGATCACAGGTTTTCAAGATGTACATGTGCAGCAACTCACAGATACAGAAAATGAGGGGAAGAAAAAGAGAACTTACAGGTATCTTCAGAAAATGAGCAACTGCCCTCTGATACCTGCCCAAAGCAGTGCAGCACAGCCAGTTCAAAATAGGCTTAGTCTACAGTATAGTCTCCTCTCCTCAGATGTATTTCAGTGCCTGAATCCCGCAGCAGGAATCAACACATAAATCAGCCTGTGCTCCCCAAAACCCCATTCCAAGCGTTCAGACACCAAGTTGATGACAGCAGCAGAAATACTTAAACGGGGTTAAGATGCCGAGGTCTAGTTAGGCCGTCGCACCCCTGCTCCCTACAAGAAGCAGCAGAACATCAACAAACAACGACTGTACCAGCAGGTCTGAGCGTTTAGAAATGATGAGTCAGTCTCCCGTAAATCAGGGGATTGCCAGTGACGTTTAAAATAAAAAAAACAAGAGGCAAGAAAGCGCGCGTTGCTTTGCTTCACTGGAGCCGGGGTGGGTTTTCCAAGCCCGCCTCTTCCCGCTCCTCGCTACCCGACACCACCGATGCTGGCGGAACCCAGTGTATGTTCTGCGGGCTCTGAGAGTTTCCCGAGAGGAAACGTGAGGCAAACACGAATGCACTTCCCTCCTTAATGAAATCGCCGACGCCGGTAACCCCACTCCAGCCCCCCCGGGCCGCCCCTCAGCGCCCGCCCCCCCCCTCCGTCGGGGCCGTGCGGGGGAGACCAGAGCTCCACCGCCGGACGGGGGGAGCGGGGCACGCTGAGCCAGCTATCATCCAGCTCAGCGAGATCCCACAAGAGTCGCTAACCCTTCCCTCACCGCCGCCGCAGCCCGCGCGAAGGAGCTCCTCCGCCGACCCGCCCGCCACGGCGCAGAGCCCACTGGGAAACGTAGGCGAAGGCGGCGCGCTAACACACGGCGCCATTTTCTCCTCGCGCTGCCGGGAGCGCGCACGCGCGAGGGCTCCTCTCCCCCCTCCCCGCACGTTACCGCCCCTTGTGCCGCGGCCGGTATCCCTGGCAGCGTTGTCACCGCGGCGCCCGCCCGCCCTCCCTCTCTCCTGGCGGGGATTGGCAGAGCGAGCTGCGGGGCGGGACACGAAGGAAGAGGCAATTGGCTGGAGCGGGTGTCGCCCGCCGTGGGGGATGATTGATGCGGTTGCCTGCTGAGGAGGGAGGCCGCGGTTCAGCTCAGCGTCCGGCGGCGCAGACACCGCCGTGGCGTCGCACAGTTACCAGTACTACCCCCTCACCCCGTCCCTCACGGGGAAGCCCTAGGAATGGCTCCTATGTGTGGGAAGGCGAGAGACTCCTCTAAAGTCCGTGCCCTACCGCAAAAGCATCCAACTTGCCCCGCCAGCCTGGCCCCGCGATCCCCTTCAGCCTCCCCGCCGGGCGCTCTCTTCACTCAGAGCGTCCGCGCAACTTCACCGGAGCCTCCGCCTCCCTCCCTGCCTCCTTCCCTCTTCCCCACCCCGGCCGGGCTGCTGCCCGGGGGGGGTCTTCCTCCCTCCCCACCGAGCCGCCCGCTCCCCTCGCTACGAGCGCATCCCCGCCGCCTTCCCTCCCCAAACGTGAGTAAGGGGAGGAGGGACGATGAATATGCAGAGGAGTGCTGGCCCCGCCGCGGTTCCGGGAGGGGGATGGGGTGTATCTGTGTGTGTGTCCGTGTGTGCGGTGAGTGTGCCTCAGTGTGTGTGTGTGTGTGTATGTGTGTGTGTATACAGCGCTGGGAGGGGTGCGCATGCGCCGTGCGTGGCGGGGCTGAATGTTTCCCAAGTGTTTGAAACTGGTATTTGGGTTTTCCACGTTGGATCAAGTGCGGCGTATAGGAGCGAGGAGTGCTGCGTTAATATCGCCGGGGAGCAGCGGCGGCGGCGGTGAGGAGGAGAGCGGGGAAAGGGGGGAGCGGAGGAGAAGCGGAGCAGAGCGGCGCTGGCGCATGCAGAGGGGCTGCCGCCGCTCCTGACAGACACTTTGCAGAGCACATTTTGTTTCCAGATTGTTTCGGAGGAGCTGGTTTAAGCCCCTCTCCTTTCTCCTCCTCCTTCCCCCCCCCCCCCCCCCCTTCACACACACACACAAATCCCTCTGATTGTTCCTACCACCTCCTTCGTGAATTACCCACAACGACAGCCATTCAATCAGCTGCTGCTGGCTGTAGGGGACTAGCGGAGGGTGTGTGTGTGTCTCTCTCCCTCTGTTTCACACAAGAGGAGTCAGATGTAGCTTCCCTCGGTTTTTGGGGGAGCTACAGAGAGAGGTGGGCAGGGAGCGAGCCGTTCACCGGGGTTACCGGCTGTGGAGGGAGCAGCACTTGCTCTCACACGGACACGGACAGAGAGGTGTGGGGAAGAAGATTTTTTTTTTCCTCCCCTTTGCCGGATGAAAATGTTGAGTCCTGCAAACGGAGACCAGCTTCACCTAGTGAACTATGTGGAGGATTATCTGGACTCCATCGAGTCTATGCCCTTCGATCTGCAGAGAAATGTCTCCTTGATGAGGGAAATTGACGCCAAATATCAAGGTAAGTGCTTTCTCTGTGTGTCCGTGCGTGTGGTGTGGGGCTCGGGGAGGGGGGGGGAGGGTGTCTTTCCCTTTCTTTTCTTCAGAGCTGAGGCTCGGCTCCTCTTGCCCCTCTGTACCCCACAGGGATGGTAGTTTTATTTTTGGGAGGTGAAAGGAGGGAGAAAGCCGGGAGGGGAGATCCGAGGAGGGAGAGGGGCTGATCTGCAGCGTTAGCTCTTGTCATGGGGCGGAACAAAAGGTCTCCAGCTTCTCTTATTAAGCAAGGACTCTGCTTTTCTGTGTAAATTGCCGGCCAAGAAGGCGGGGGCAGGGAAGTGGGGTGTGCGGTGCACAAAGGGGGGCCGTCCCCGGCCGCGGGGCTGAGGTGGAAGGTTTTCGGGGTACGGAAGAAAGTGCTGGGTGGACAGAGAGGGAGAGATTACAGCACAACATTTAGGAATGTACAGTATTCATTATGGCTGTAGTAGGGGAGAGAGGCAGCTAGTGAGGGAGGGAGGGAAGGAAAGAGGGAGGGAAGGAGAGAGGAGAGGGGGGTTAGGCTAGAGTGGGGGGCAGGGTGCGCTTTCTTCGCTCCCTCCTCGGTGCCTTTCGTTTCACCCCGCGAAACAGCCCCGCTCCATGGGGCGGGGGAGACACGGGACTGCCGTGTGCGGTGTCGGGTGTGCATGTGGGGGGGACACGGCGGGTGTACGGATGTGGTGGAGGCTGAAATGCCCCTTCCCTTCCTTCCTCCCTCCCCTCCCGCGCTACCGGCACTCGGGGCACGCCGTCCCTGTGCCCCACGGGCGGAGGGAAGGGAAGGGGAGGGGAGGCCGGTTTGTGCGGGGCTCGGGGCAGCTTTGTCACTTGCTTGCCGGTGTCCGCTCGGGAAGGGGAGGGGAAGGGCTCTACTCGATGCCGCCGGCAGCGGTGACAGCCGGGGTGCCAGGCTGTGAGGACCCCTTCTCCCCCGGCCTGCGCGCCACCCTGCATGTGGCCTTAAGGGCGGATAGGGGGCTGCGAGTCCTGTCCTTTCCCCCGGCCGCTCGACGGGTAGCCCGCCAGCTCCCGGCGGAGGGGGCCGTCGGTAACTTCCCGGGGGGGGGGGGGGCTAAAGCCGGCGGGGCAGGGATGAGGAGAGGGCAGGGCGGGCAGCGCAGTTCTGGCGCGGCCCGGGAACACGCCGCCACCGGCAGCGGGCACCTCCGCGCTTTGCTGGGGAAGCGGCGTCGCTGCGGCTTTTATCGACGCCCCTCTTTAGCATAGCGGGGCGCGCCCCGCCCCCGGCGGAGCCGATTGGCGAGGAGCCTCCCACCGGCCGGCCGCTGCCCTTCCCCTCACTCCCATTGGTCCTCGGACGGGCTGTTCCGCCTTTGCGCCCCGCCCCCGCGTGACGTTCGGAGAGGCAACTTTTCGGTGGGGTTGATTTGAATAGCTCGGCGTGCCCCGCCCCGCGCGTTCTGATTGGCTGGGGCGGTGGCAGCGGGCAGGCCAACCTTGGGCGTCCGGAACGTGACTGACGTGTGCCCGGGGAGCGGGGGCGCCGCTCCTCCCGCCTCCCCTTGCCTGTGAGTGGCGCGGCGGGGCCAGAGGGGGCGGGCGCAAGCTCGCTGTGCCGGCTCTGGTTGGCTGTTTGGGGTTCTACTCGTTCTTTGTGGCTCCGATTGGGAACACCGGGCTGGCAGGGGCGGGCTCTCCCCGCCGGCGGCTCTGGTTGGCGTCCGTCCGCTGTCTCCTCCCCCGCTTCCCCTGGCTGCCTGCTACGCTGCCGACCGGGGGGACGCGCGGCCGGTTTCCTGCCGGAGAACAATAGCTGTGCCGTCACCTCCGGGGTGGGGCCGCCGTGCTGGTTGCTAGGAGAAGGAGGCGGCTACCCCGGCCCGGTGGGACGCGACAGCCTCCCGGCTGGGCGCGCGGCGGCAGCTCCGCGTTTCTGTGCCGCAATGGCGGCGGCTGGCGCCTTCCCTGCCCGGGGCGGCCGAGCACGCGGGTTGCAGGTGGCCGCTGCCTCCCGTGTCCCGCACGCCGTATGCCCGATGGGGGAGACCGCTGCGGCTAGTTCCCAGCCGACCGGGAGGCGGTGGCGGCGGAGGGCGGCCGTCACGGCTTCCGACCCTTCTGCCCGCGGGGGTGCATCGTGCCTCCGCTGGCCCCTCGGCTGCCCCGTTCTGGCCGCTCAATAAGCTTTCCAGCCGTTGTGGTGGGGTCCCAGCCCCGGTGAGGGAGCTGTCCGGGAATAAAGCTTTCGCAAAGTGCGGCACCGTCTGTTTTGTCGGTTTAATGGCGTTTGCGGTGTTGGGGGTGTGCGTGCACAGCTAGGGAACAATTGCGTAACACGCAGATCGCGCTAAACTCCGCTCGCCGATCCTTGTTTTGCAGCACGCCGGGAGAAAAAGGCTTTTTGGGTGTCCTATAAAGGTGGTCTCCCCTGGGCGAGCGACTCAAGGCGAGCCTGACGATGTGAGGGACGCTGGTGCAATCCTCCCCCTCCAAGCTGTAGTAAACAGCTGTCGATCCTTTTCTTTATAGCTTGAGTAATGTGTTTCTGACAGTGATGCTAGGCATCCCTTTCTGTTTGCCCGCGTTTGTGAGCAGGCACATCCCGCGCCGCGTCTTACATACTGAACGAGTCAGCGCCGACGAACGTGCTCTCGAGGCTTTGCAGAAGTCAAAATCGTTGCAGTTAGCTGTTTCTCCTGCGTAATAGGAGGTGCTGTGGTGTTAATGTGTATGTGTAATACTGGAGCTGAAGTTTTCATAACACCTAACTGAAGTCATTAGTTATTTTCTGGTATTGAGAGAGTATTCTTTATGAAAGATACCTACCTAGCAGATTCAGATGGGTTAAACAGGTGACATCAGTCAAGTGCCAAAGCTTAGAACACAAAACTTCGTGCGTTTCAGCCCTTGAAAATAATTAACTCTAGATTTTTAGTCTTCCTCAATGCTTAATCTATACACTTGGGGTTCTTTTTTGGTGGCGTTTTTTGTGGTTTTGTTTTCTTTGGGGCTTTCTTGTAGTTAGGGAAAAGAAAAAAAAGGCATTTGATTAAGGTAGTTAATAATGTATTGAAATACTAAAGTTGGTCAGATAGGTAATTTTGCAGTACCGGTTGACAGGTTGTGCTTAACTGATGTGAGAAGCATGGGCTGCAGCTCGAAAAGCTAAAGTAAAACTTGGCATAAACTTTCCATGTCTTCACTAGAAATTAGGAACACGTGTTCGAAAAGTCTGCTTGGGCAAGACGAAACTTAAATCACAGGAGAACCGTTAGTTGCATATGTATCATATTCTCTTAGAAAAAAAATGTTTAAACAAGTTGTAGTAATGCCATTTGCATGTGTAAGAGATCTTGGCTTCTGCAAAGTGAATTGAGGTTAGATTTTATATGTTGATGTATTTTGCTTCTCTAAAGCCAGAATGTCCTAACCTGTGAGAAATGGAAAAAAATCAAAGAAAGGAGATGAAGGAAAAACATCCCACATGATTTTAAGGACTTAGTATGGAGATGCTGAGTGCCCTGTATGTTTGAGTTGATTTAAGTGTTGTAGCGAAACTCAAAAACATCTGCTTAAAAAGAGGTTTCTAGCACCGTTCTTGAAACTTGAAACACTTTTGAATAGTGTTCTTTCACACAAACAACATTGGAGCAATCCTTGAGGTGCAGTTCAAGATCTAACATATTTTCGATGTTAGCATTTTAAACTGGAAGCTCAGGCTGCTCCAGTTGTTGTGTATCGTTTTTAATGGTATCTTCTAACTTTTTATTTCCTTTTCTGCAGTAAATATGTAATGAAGGTTGTATATCTGTATTGTAAAAGTAAGCAACAGGTATTCTACAGAAAGTGTAGGGAGGAAATCACATAGACATCTTGGAGATTCTGATCCTAATTCTGTAGTCCTGGGGATTTAAGTGGCCTCACTTTTTCAGCAACTCAGCAGTTTATATGAAACTTGTCATAGCTTAGCCTTCAGCCCCACGTATTTGGAGGTTTTTCTGTACCAGCTGTCAAGTGTGATAGTGATTGTTAAGTAACACAGCATCTGATTCTACACTGGTTTGTGTTCCCTTTCTTTCTCTCCCACTCTCTGTCATTCACTAAAAGTGTTAATGTTGTTATACAGAAAATGTCCAGGAAAAAAAACCAATCAATTAATTTACCCTCTAATGTTACAGTTAATGTTGGAACTTTCTGTGGGGGGGGGTTGCGTGCATATTTTAATTAGTTAATTTTAATTACTGTTAAGTTTGAAGGGAAGAATTGTCAGTGTGTATAAAAGGGTATTTAGCCACTATTTTTTTTCCCTAAGTCAGCATTTGCGTCCTATTTCTGCAGGACCGGCCAGACAAATGTAACCACCTGGAGTCATCAGCCACTTGTCAGATATCAGCTTCAGGGAATCTTTGTGCGTTACAAAAAGGTGTTGCTGCATGGAAGGAAAAATATGGGAAGGCTTTGTTTTGCCATTATCTCTGTTGAAAATGCTTACAGTTTTTATTTCTTCTTTGCAGAGATTCTGAAGGACCTGGATGATTACTACGAAAAATTTAAACGAGAGACGGATGCCGTGCAGAAGAGGAGAATGTTGCACTGCATCCAGAGAGCCTTGATTCGGAGTCAGGAACTGGGGGATGAGAAGATCCAAATCGTCAGTCAGATGGTGGAGCTTGTTGAGAACAGAACGAGGCAAGTGGACAGCCATGTGGAACTCTTTGAGACCTGTCAAGAGACTAATGACACCACTGGAAACAGTGGGAAAGCCAGCCAAGATAAGTCAAAGAACGAGACAATCGCGCAGGCTGAAAAGCCCAACAACAAGAGATCGAGGAGGCAAAGGAACAACGAGAATCGAGAAAATGCCTCAAATAACCATGATCATGATGACATCACTTCAGGAACTCCTAAGGAGAAGAAAGCAAAGACGTCCAAGAAGAAGAAACGGTCTAAGGCAAAAGCAGAGAGGGAAGCTTCTCCCCCTGACCTTCCTATTGACCCTAACGAGCCAACATATTGCTTGTGCAACCAAGTCTCCTATGGAGAAATGATAGGATGCGATAATGATGAGTGCCCCATCGAGTGGTTTCACTTTTCCTGTGTGGGACTCAATCACAAACCAAAGGGCAAATGGTACTGCCCCAAATGTAGAGGAGAAAACGAGAAAACTATGGACAAGGCATTGGAGAAGTCTAAAAAAGAAAGGGCCTACAACAGGTAGTTTGTAGACTTTTCGAAGCGAATGAAAACAGAACCACCAAACCAGTGTATTTATTGTCAGTGTCACCTTTGTTGAGGTGAAAGGATTGTAAAATGTATATTTTTAAAGGAGGTTTAAAACTAAACCATTCCTGTTACAGGGACGGCAATAAGCAATTTTGGTTTTTATTTGGTAAACTGTAACAAGAATGTGGTCTGTGGACCAATGTATTCCAAAAGTAAAGTTATAAGAGTTTAAACTGAATATGTGGATGGGTCTTAAAAGATAAATTAATGCTCTTTTTGTTGCTCTTTTCTTTCAGTGCTGGTAGCACTCTACCCATTAAAATTTTGATGACAAGTATCTGCAATGTAATTTTGTTTTCTTTAATGAAAAATATTATTTACCTTTTGGCCAAAATTGTTAAACAGTTTAGCAATCTGGTTGTATCTGAATAAAGCTGCCATACATTAAAAATGCAACTTCCTCCAGCGATAAGCAGTGCGAGAGCAAATAAAAGGAGGGTAAAATTTGGTTCCTGCTACAAAGTGTCAGTGTAACAGTTCAATAGCAAGAGTTTAAATAGGCTTAGAGGATTATTTTTTAAAAAAATAGAAGTTAATGGTTAAATTTTACGCAACAAATATTTTATATGCTGGCCAAATACCACAAGGGCCATTTTAAAATGATGGAATATGTTTTATATTTAACCAGGAAGTGGTTTAGTAATGAGACTTCACATAAATGAAGCTTTATACTGTCACAGATAGTAGTGTAGCAATCCTTAATTTGTTTAAGTTGTATAAATGTACATTTTAAAGTGGAGTTGCACTTACTGTATTATACTTGGAAATGCAGCCAAATGCCATTGTGTAACCAATGCGCATTTCCTGCTGTATGTATGAAAATTGTACAGCTGTGATATTAAGAAATAAATGAAACAACTTTGACAGTTTGCTTCTTTAGCAATCCTGTTTAATGATCATTCATATAGCTTAAAAAAATAGATTTCTCTTTAACCTCAGCAGCTCCAGCAAGCCGCTGCTTGGAAGCCTGAAACTATTGTAGTGGTAACCAAATTGCAGTTGTGATAAGGAATCTTCACAGACCATGTGGCCAGCAAGGTTGCAGGAGAGCCAAAACAGCATTTAATTTTCCATCCGAGTCCACTCCTTTTCTGCTTGCAGTCACTCCCAAACCCAGGCATTTCTCTAAAATGGTGGTCGTGCTCAGTTGTTTTCATGTTTTTTACATTATGCATATTAATCGTTCCATATTTGTTACCAGCAGGAAGATCTTTTGTATTACAGCATTTTCAGAGTTTATTGCAGCTATTCCAGGGTAGGCGTTTCTGTTCTTCATGGTGGCCTCACACAAAAATGCACTAGCTATGGCTGACGTGCTGCGCTTTGGGTTAGGTACCCAGACCTTCTGTGGCTTAGTGAAGCTGGGTCAAACTGTTGCCTTCACCTGCATGGCTGGCGGGGCTGACGGGGCTAAGCTGATTTTGTCTCCCTGTCCCCCTGTGGGCCTTCACTGCAAGTGGGAAGGGGATGGGACCAGCAGTAACAAGGTTGTGGATGCAAAGGTGGTAAAATCTGGTGGGTCAGACAAGAATCTTGTAAGAGTGTGGGAGACTGGGGTTGGGGTGTCTTTGGAGCACAGCATTCTCTCACTCTTGGAATTTATGATTGTGTTGTTTTGCTTCTGTACCACTGAAGTGATGCTGCCTTTTCCTGATATGTTTCAGCAGGCCTTTGTGGGGAGACAAGGTTTTAGATCCGGTTGTACATGAGGCAGTTGAAGGGGCTCAGTGTTTTCCAAAGATGTACTGAAGAGCCCCAAGATGCACTGCATCACGTTGCACAGATACTCCCTGCCAGCCAGCCATATTCACAGTGACAAGTCCTGTTTCACTTCTGAATTGGTACACTAAGCATATGTGCACGTACGTTGGTGTTTCCAGTCACCGTTACGCCGCCCTTGCCCTGTGCAAATGACCACTCCAAATCCCATCTGCTCCTGAGGTGGGTTAGGGTTGGTGTGTAATCTCTCTACTCTCTTACCCTTTTCTAAACCTTTCTGGTACTCCATTCTCTGTACTCACTGGCCATTCCTGCTCCTTCCACTTTGCTGCTGTTGTGGCTAGTCCTGATGTTTCATTTCTGCTTCAGCCGCTCTGTTGTCCTGTGCCTGCACTGAGAACATGGATACTTAGAAGGGTTGTACTAGTGAAACTTTATATAAGAACTAGTACAGGCACGGTTTCAAACAAAGCCTTTTTTCATTAAATGCCTGCACTGAGCATTTTGAATGTGGAAAGCCAGAAGAAAACATGAAAGGTGCAAAGGAGTGTGGTAAGAGAGTTTAGCTAAAGATGGATCAGTGGAGCAATATTTATATTCCCTGAAATGAATGTTTTTCCAGTTACTGAATGCTGGCTGTGGTCTCCCCGTTTCAGTCCTTTGCAAGTCAGCTGATGAACTGGAAAGCAGCTCGGAGCTACATCCTTTTCTGTGTTTTCCAAGTCTTGTGTTATCTTCCCAGCTTGCCCTGTTAGAGGCTGCAACGTTATTCTGCTGCTTGACCCTGAGGGCTGGCTGGACCAGTGTGGCACTGTGTGGCAGGTCTAGTTTCAGTTGATGGGCACAATTAATTAGAGGGACTCTGCTGCGGCACTGAGCTCTTTGTTGATGGAAGTGAAGCCGTCTCATGTTATACTGACATGCTGCCAGGCGCTGTGTACTGGGCAAACTTTGTTCTGGCTTTGCTATCTTGTCTAAAACGCTGTCTTTACAAATTCTCCTTTCTTAGTTATTTGCAGTGAATTTAATGGCCATGAGAATCTGTCATCCTTTGAGCCAGCTTTTGTTATTTCTGCACAAGAGATCAGCTAGTTTGTAGACTTCCTTTGGACAGGGCTTTGAGCAACCTGGTCTAGTGGAAGGTGTCCCTGCCCATGGCAGGGTGGGTGGAACTGGATGAGCTTTAAGGTCACAGTCTCACCCAAATCAATCTATGATTCTGTGATATGATTCCTTGCGCTGCCTGTCAGGGTGACAGTGCTGTGATCTGGGGAGATCATCTGCAGGTTTGAGAAAACACCTGAATACTTCAGTGACCCTTTCCCACTGAGGCTGCCAACATAAGGCCTGAGGGAGAGGGAGGCTCTTCTAGGGGCTTAGCTAAGGCTTCTGACTCATTTCCCACAGGCTAGTGATCAAGGTATGGTAGCACTAATACAAAATCAGGAGGTGTTACGGAAGTCACAGCAGCGGGAATTGCAAACTCCTCAAGCTTCTCCCTGAAAACATTCAGGTGGCTGTAATCACTGCTGGTCTGTGGTAGGTGTCACAGGTAGGTCCATACTGTGTTGCTGAACCCTTCAGCTGATGACGAAGTCCTTCCGACTACTGGAAAGCACCGTTTCAACACTCAAGGTGGCTGACAGCAGACCTTACACCTGAGCAGTCGCCATCCACCGGCTGCAGATCTGTTCTGTGGCAGGGCAGCTGGCAGCGAAGAGCTGGTGCTGAAGTGAGCAGGGGAAAGGTGGCAGCGAGGGAGCCATTTGGGTGCTATGTCAGCTCCAATTGTGAAATGTTCCCAGTGGGAGAGAGAGGGAGAGCCATCGTGAGCCCAAAGCATCAGAGCAAAACATCGGTTCCAACCACTCTATTACCTGAAAACATCCCAATTAAGCAGAACTACAGTCTCCGTTAAGCAGCAGCAGCAGCCCTGGCCATTTGTATCATTAGGTTTAAATAGGTTTTTTACTAATTAAGCACAGTTGCTGATTAACTGTGTCCTGATTTCATGGAGCATGCAGAATAAGTACAATTGAATCAGACTGCTTCACCACTCTCATTTTTTGGTAGGGTATTTTTAGTTAATCTTTTTGATTGTAGTATCAATGAAAGGGGAAGACAAAATCCTGTAAACTGTTTGACAGAACAAAATACAGGAAAAGGTTCTCTGTAATAGAAATGCTTCAAAACAAATGTGAATATGCTTGGAGCACATTCTGTTGCTTTAGTGAGGCTTATTGTCGTCCTCACAGCCTATTTGCTCTGCCTACATAAAAACCCAACCTGTGCTAGCCGTAGCTCAGAAAAGGTAATAATTTTTCACTTCTGAGTATCAAAAGTAGTGCAAATATTCAACGTAATGTCAAAAATAATTAAGCTAATAAAGCTTCATGCAGCTGCTTGCTTTCCCAGGTATTGCTGAAGTCCAAATGTAGCAAGCAGGAGGAATGGCACAGTAAGGAAAAGCACCAGAGCACAGTGTGTGTGGGAAGTGCTGAGGCACAGTATTAAGGTTTTCTCCTGAGTTCAGGATGCCAAGATTATTTTTCCCAGTAAGCATTTATTGTTGTTGGTAGTCAAAAAAAGCTCTTACTGGAGAAGTGTAAGTAAGTAAACATTGTGGCTTAACATCCTTGAGAAGGACTGCTGGCTTTGCTGTCCTCTCCAAAATACCTTGGAAATTCAGCTAACCATTTATAAAGGTTTTGCATACTATCCATCTAACATAAGGTCATGGATTCTCAGATGCTGGTTCAGCCTGGAGAAGAGAGGGCTCAGAGGAAATCTTAGAGCAGCTCTCAGTACTGAAAGCAGGCCTACAAGAAATCCAGAGAGGGGCTTTTTACAAGAGCGTGTAGTGATGGGACCAGGAAGAATGGTTTTAAGCTGGAAGAGTGTAGATTTAGATTAGTTGTTAGGAAAAAATCTTCACTGTGAGGGTGGTGAGGCCCTGGCACAGGTTGCCCAGAGAAGCTGTGGCTGCCTCATCCCTGTAAGTGTTCAAGGTCAGATGGGACGGGGCTTTGAGCCGCCTGGTCCAGTGGAAGGTGTCCGTACTAGTGGCAGGGTGTGTGGAACTAAATGGTATTTAAGGTCCCTTCCAACCCAAAATATTCTCTTCTATGCTGCAGTAATGGAGAGTGTGGCAGTAATCCCGGTCAGATGGATTGATGCTTTTAGAAGTCAAAATTCCTTTTAGTTGTTGGGGAGAAAGTCTAACCTCCATCCATATTTTAGGTAACTAGTGAAGCAGGAAGCAAAAGCTGTCTGAAATGGCAGAATTCCCTGCAGTGCAGTAATTTGAGTTTATATTCAACTGTGCACTGTGTCTATAGAGTATATACAGTGTATATATACTTAAACTTTAATCTTTCAAGTGAATATTGTAAAACCTGAGTAAGAGAAATGGTCAACTTTATGCTCTTGCTTTGTGGACGAATTAATGCAATTTAAATGACTGTTGTCCCCTCACTGCTCTATATCCTAAGCTTCCTCATCATATAATACAACTTTTCTAGTTCGATATTTTTCCTTCAAAATAAATCAAACCTGGGGGGGAAAAAAAGGGTTTTAGTGATAAGGATGAGAAACCCAAGTGAATTGTGCATAAATGATTTACCTGCATACAGAAAGGACTGTTTTGCCATGTTAATTAAAAGATACATATCAGGGGACTTTTCTTTCTGCCAGCCTCCTCTCTGCTTGAGATTTGCATGGTTTCATCTGAAATAAAATGCTCTGTTCTCATAATAGCTTCTTCAGGCTTATAACTTTGGGAAGAGACAATTTATTGAGAGCTGTATCAGTAAAAGATGAATTGTTAGATGCATGTTCCACACAGCGATTTTATTCAACAACTAAAAGATTAAGGCCAATTCTTTCAGAAAAGTCCCCTGAGTCTGAATGGTTTAGTTTGTAGGTGTCCCTGGAGGACATTGAAAGTAGAAGGAAATGAATGTAACGTGTCTTAAACTTTAATCAAGTCTAATCTATGGTCACAGTTACTTAAAAGCCTTGATTGTGATCCTGTCATTCTGGCCCAGTGTCACCGCAGAAGAGGAACGTAATTGTTTGGATGCCCTGCTTTTGCATTTCCGTGATTTATCAGGATTTGGTTTGTGTTCTGTTTTGTCTCTCTCTTTTTTTTTTTAATCATCTGTGCCTGTTCTGCTTGAATTGGAGACAGCTTCAAGGAGACAAAAGTAATATTTTTTTACTTTAAAATTACTGATACTGCTCTCAATCTTTGTTATCCACACTCGTATATACTTTTTTTTCTGGGAATATAGAAGGTGTCATGAGAGTTCCATTATGCTGAGCCCTTAGAATCAACACAAAGAAAGCTTTACAAAAGGGACAGAGAGACTTGTGAAGAGTGGAAGTAAGGCTACAATACCCAGGTAAACAGCTGGACTTTGATATCAACAGTAATCCTCCCTGGCCATGAAAGATGTAAA
Organism: Myiopsitta monachus; assembly: GCA_017639245.1. Taxonomy (NCBI): domain Eukaryota; kingdom Metazoa; phylum Chordata; class Aves; order Psittaciformes; family Psittacidae; genus Myiopsitta; species Myiopsitta monachus. The sequence continues at coordinate 37,225,759 of CM029919.1, read as the reverse complement.
GGAGTTCTATCTCAATAGAAATTCCAGGGAAATGGAGCATTAAATTTCCCCAAAATATAAACACAAAGTATGTGACACTTATGCAAGTTTTGATGAGATGACCAGAAGCTGTTACGTGCAAGAGCAGTAGTAGTAACATTTTGCAACGCCAGAAGCGTGTCATGCTGTATAAGAGAATATTGAAGAACTGTTAGAAGTGGGTTACCAAGGTGTCCTATCAGCCTGGAGAAGATAAGGCTCCACGGAGGCCTCGGAGTAGCCTTCCTGTACCTAAAGGGAGCCTACGAGAAATCTGGAGAGGAACTTTTTACAAGGGCATGTAGTGACAGGACATGACATGGGGGAATGGAATGGCTTTTACATGAGCCTGTAGTGATAGGACAAAGGGGAATGGCTTTAAGCTGAAAGAGGGGAGATTTAGATTAGATATTAGGAAGAAGTTCTTCACTGTGAGGGTGGTGAGGCGCTGGAAGAGGTTGCAGAGAAGCTGTGGCTGCCCCATCCCTGGGAGTGCTCAAGGCCGGGCTGGACAGGGCTTTGAGCAACCTGGTCTAGTGGAAGGTGTCCCTGCCCATGGCAGCAGGTTGGAACTTGATCTTGAAGGTCCCTTGCAACTCAAACCACTCTGTGATTCTGTCATCTATCGATGTTATTTTACAGAAGGCACCACTGGCCAGGAGGTCGCACCCATGTCCAAGGAGGTTGCAAGGAAAGCGAAGAACCTTCTTTGTGCAAGTCAGAAGCCAAGGGTCCATTTACTGTGTCCAACAGAGCAGATGGCAAATGCTTTTGTGTTTCAGCACATATTTTGGTCATGAAGTGGATAGAGCTGTCATATAATGTTATGGGTGTATAGAAGGTGAGAACAAAGGAACTTCTGGAGAGCTAGTTGAAAAGTTTTGCACCAAAGCTCAGGAAGAGCCTCATCCTTTCTAACATAGGGCTTTTTAGATCAATTTCTTGCTTGAAGTGAAAACTAGAGCCACAGAATCAAGCGTTGCTCCTTTGTATGCTGGACCCTGTCTTTCTGGACAGCAGAGATTCCCTTCAGTAACAATACACATAAGGCATCTCTGCTCCATATCAAGCAGCTGCTGGAGGCTGTTTTATTAGCATCTTGCACATGTCAAAAATGGGTTTTGTCTCTGGGGTCTCTATACTTTTACGGAACCCACTTAGGACACATCCTCCTGGTAGGTAGACAATGACCTCACACACGCTCTTTTTTGCACTCTTTCTTTTTTGGAGGAGAGGGTAAGTCTTCAGAGGGGTGTAATATACTTGAGGAGTAGATATGTTTCATTCTCTGCAATATACTGAATGAATCATCGGAAGCTTATATATCTCCTTACCTGTCAATTGCTTGTAGTGGACAGTTCAAGGAAGATGACCACCAGCACAGGATCTCATTTACTTCAGCTTTAACAAGGGAGATGCCAGTCATGTAAACTTTAGCAAGGTTTTCAGTGTTCTATCCTGTAATAGTAATGCATCTAAATTGGGAATTTGCAGTCCAGATGGGTGGGCAACTAGGTGGGTAAGCAGCTCTTCGGGTGGTTGGGCTCAGAGGGTCATGGTTAGTGGGTCATGTACCTTTGTGCTGGGAGCCGGTAATGAGTGGAGTCCTGCAGGTCTGTCCTGTGACCTGTCCTGTTTAACATCATTACCAGTGACCTGAAGGAAGCAGTGAAGGGCTCTCTTGTCAAGGTTGCCAGTCAGTAGGTTTGATGCCGAGGCTGCCATCCAGAGAGACCTAGACAGGCTGGTGTGGGGGCCGACAGGAGCCTTGTGCAGTCCAGCAGGGACAGCTGAATTCATGCAGCTCTCCAGAAGCCCAAGGGCAAACACTCGCTGACTCTTATTTCAGACGTAAGAATCCACTGAAGCATTGGAGATGAGTTTGTTTCTTCATCCATGGGGATCAGCATTGTAAAGGAAGAGTGAATAAGCAGAGGAACCCTATTAACCCATCTTAACTGATCCTGACACGTTTTTACAGCTCTGGAGTCTTGCAGGGTATTGCTATTCTTTTTTCCTTGGATAAAGGTATTCCATGGTGATTTCTGTCAAATGCAATTGGATGAAAACATATCACCAGCTTTTGTAAACCTTTTCCTTAACTGGAGTGCAGGAGGAGGGAGTCCCCGGACTATATAATTTAGCTGGAGATTTATGTTTTGGTTTTGCTGTGCCTCAGGTAAGTTCCCAGCTCCCTGCATCTTGTTTCTGATCAAACTTAGACACATTCAAAACCTGACACGTATTTTTGGCTGTTGTTTTTTTTTATTGCTCCTTTAGCTATGAACAGAGCTGTTTGAGCTGCTCAGTGGTAGGAAGGAGTTTGATGCTGAAGCACTCCAGAGGTCTGAGTTTCCTGAATAAATTTCTGTAGCAATGTGATTTTCCAGCCTTAGCCATCCATGTGACTGAAGCAACATGGAACTTCTTATCTTTTTTTGGAGTGGTGTTTTCATCACTGCAGTTTTTATTCTATGTATCTTGTAAGGGAGGAGATTCACAGTGAAGATACTGTATTTATTGGAAAGGAAGATGAAGGTTTCGCTTAAAAGGATGAAATTAGACAGCATGAAACTGTACAGACCTATGGGTCAGGAGCTGGTGCCTCTGCCACCTAGTCCTCTGTGCAAGACGTGAACTCCCAAGCTGGTACCACTGTATTTGCTGCTGCTGTGATGCCTGGAGGTGCGCAGCTAGGCACAGCAGCGGTACCACACCTCACTACAACTACACTGAGAGAGATGACGCTTTTCCTGCAGAGCTGAACCTGGTCCAAGAGACATACATGGGATGTCATCTGCCTCAGTGCACTGACTTTCTGGCCTGGGATGTGGATGTGAAAGACTCAAGCACTGGCCATGTGTGCCCATGGTCACACATGCTAAAGGGTATACAAGAAGCAGGGGGGGATCCCATACAAGAGGTTTACTGACCCACAGAGGCAAGTTTGGGTCTGTTCTGGGAAAAGGACCTCTGTAGCAGGCTGCTGCTGGCCGTTATGTCTTTCTTGCTTCAGATCCCAGAGGGGAGGTACAAGTGGCTGGCAAAGCTGTGGAGCAGGAGAAGGGCACTTTAATCGTGTTGCAAAAATAGCAGCTGTGAGCCCTGTGTCTGGGGGGCATGAGCGAGGGCCCTGTCTCCTCATGTGCCCCAGGAGGTCCTGGGGCAGGGTGCAGCCAAGGGCAAGGGAGGCCAGCCCATCCCCAGGGGCTGTGCAGGCCATCGGTGGGCTTTTCTCCTGGTTGCAGTAGTGTGCCCATGAAACCAGTGGTTATTGATTTGCTGCAATTTGTCTTCTTTATGCTAATAGAGAGCTGTTTCTGTAACTTCTGAATGTATTTAGCCCAAAGCAGAACCAGCCAGGTCTCTTGTGTATACTGGAAGCCTACTGTAAGAAGCAAGAGTGAAGATGAACATAAATCAACCCAAGGAACAGGTGCTGCTGTAGCAGACTGCGAATTGGGACTAAATTGTCATTCACATGCATGAGCACAAGTCCTACTGATTTCATATCTCACATCTCTATCTACATGCATGGTGTCTTATCCCCACGTCTATGCCATCCTGTGTCAGATGAACCCCTACAGCTTTCACCAGACGAATCTGAAATATGTTTTACATGTTATGTCAAGTCAGTAACTCTTGTTTTCACAAGAACCAGTACATCTGGGGATTCATTTTGTTGTAATAGAGGGTCTTGATTTTTCCTAAGGATCCCATGCTGCAAACATTGCCAGGCTTTTATGGGATTGGACAGATTAAATTACTCTGTGTGATTCCCTCTGTCACTATGGAATGTCTTGCCCACTGTCACTGGGTAAGTGCAGATTTGCCAGTCATACATGAGGAAAGTATATGTCGTGGTTTAAGCCTCTAAAACTCACGAAGTCACTCACTCACTCCCCCTCTTTCTTCCCCCAGTCCCGGGGGGATGGGGAGGAGAATCAAAAGAATTCAACTTGCACAGGTTGAGATAAGAACAGTTTAGTAACTAAAGTATAACACAAATCACTGCTGCTATCACCAGTAATAATACAAGAGAAATACAAGGAAAAAGAATACAACTGCTCACCAAGCCCGACCCAGCCAGTGCACCCCCCAGCAGCGAACCCCCCAGTGCACCACCACACCCTTCCGGGTCTCTGATCTCCGTGTTCACATCCTGGACATGACGTGCTGTGGTATGGAATAACCTCTTTGGTCAGTTTGGGTCAGGTGTCTGTCTCTGCTTCCTCCCGGCTCCCCTCCTCCCTGGCAGAGCATGAGGCTCAGAAAGTCCTTGGACAGACAAAACACTACCAGGCAGTAACTGAAAACACTGGTGCTATCAGCGCTGTTCCCAGGCCCAGAATCAAAAACACAGTGCTGCACCAGCGACCAAGAAGGAGAAAAATGACTGCTGCTGCTGAACCCATGACAGTATCCGACAATTGATAAATACACCAGAAAGGAAAATAAACTGATGTCTGTTAGCTGGCTAGTGAAAATGTTAAAAATACGCAGGTAACAGGGTGGCAGCAATTTTGAATGTAGGTCTTTACAAAAGGGCAGAAGCAAAGACTGAAGTCAAGGCAGAAAGATACTCTGAGACATTCCTATCAAAAAACTTGTCTCTGTTTCTGTGTCCTGTTACCCACTAGATCGAAGATCCATTTACATTCACCCGCCTTACATCCGTGTCTGCATCAAAACCTCTGGTTATCACTGTGTTGTGATCCAAGACCTTGATTTCCTGCTGTGAAAGCCCAGACACTGACCCCCCTTGGTCACTGTGCTCAAGCATCCCCACTCCTCTTCCTATGGGGGAATCCCCACCTCCAAGGAATGACAGCCCCCCCTCTGCTGCAATTTTGCCTTGCAGTTTGCGGCTCAAGGCTAGACCTTTGCTAGAGCTGGACCTGCCTGCAGTCTGTACTGGGCTCTTGGAAGTCCCCGTTCACACACAAAGTTTGGAGAGAACCTGGAAACACCAGAAAGGAAAAGCTTTTGGCTGCCCCCAGTCTCTTCCCGTGGGGCCACCTGCGCTCTGCTTTGCAGAAGCTGGATGACTAAGTGTGGGTGGGATGTATCGACACTGAGTAGGCAGGGTAGAAGTCCTATTACACATTGCCTTGTGCTGCCCCAGCAGACCTAGTGTTTATTTTGCAGATGGTGAGCAGATTCTTTTAGCAGGAAAGCAAAGGAACGGCATGTGTAGCTAGGGTAGCTCTGCTAGTAGCTGGGGTTGTCTTGCTTCCCCGTTGTGTAGGAATGAGATCTGCCAGGTTTACATCTCACTCAGCCTTAGGGAAGCTATGAAATAAGAGGACAGCTAGCAGCTAGTGGCAGAGAGAGGGAAGGAAAGGGAGTTGTAAAAAAGAAGGTCTCTATGAGTAAAAAGTTGTAGAAGGATGCTGCAGCAGGGCTGTCAGAGCAGCCTGGGCAAACCCTGCTGATTTCAGCCTTTATCCAAACCTCCGTGGTACACATCTCTGCCGCAGGAGAGAAACTCCTTCATTAAGGAGCAGTCATTATATCCTTTAATTGCAACAGAAAAGCACCCTCTGAATGGGGAGAGGCTCCAGATGTACTAGAGTGCATGCAACCCCAAAGATTATCCTTCCTTTTTAATTAGGGTTTATCTCCATACTGCTTTAGAAAGGCACTACAGAGTTCCAGGGAGATGCTGTGTATTTCTGAGCTCTTACTTGGTGGTTCTCTGGACTCACAAGCTCCTGATGCTCCTGTCTGCCACTGGTACCGTCATTCCCTGCAGTTTGGTTGCCTTAGTGAACTGCACCTTTCATCCATACTGGCTTCGTACAGATGCAGCAGCTTTAGAGAGCGGCATCATCAGGAAAACAATCATTTAAACAGCCTGCCAGAGACAATTCCTAACTCCTTTGTGCTCACCACCAGGCACCATGCAGGCAAAGCACAGCTTCACCTGAGCTGTGGTACCTGAGGCACAAGCTAAGGAGGTGAAAGCCAGTACCGGTAGTACCACCAGGATGTCAGTGTCACACAGGACCTCTGCAACCTGGGATAACCAGCATCCCAGATGTGCCTGCATGCTGTCAATTGGTTCACCTGGGCACTGCAGCTGGTGAGCTGTTTGATTGCAAGCCAGCTTTCCAGGGCATAGAAGACACCTTCTTTGGAAAGAGAAATCTTGTTCTCTGGTACATCTGAAGCACCAGCAAGTTGTTGTCAAGCCAGAGCCCTTCACAGAAACATCAGACACGGAGAAGTTTTCCCAAGGTCTGGTGACAATGTTAGTCCTTGAAATACAGCTCCTCCAGCTCCTGTGCTCAGAGCCTGTCCCTTTGCATGGAGAGCACAGCTCAGCTGGCTTTCGACCTCTGCAATCAGTTGACTTCAAGTGACCATAGTCCCTTATGAACCACATCTTGAATTCTCAGGCCGGGTCACATGGAGACAGGCCAGAAGGAGAGCTGCCTGCCACGTCTTTTACATCTATTCAGCTTTCCCCCCTCTCTCTGTGCCCACAAAGCAGCAGCGATCTGCAAGTTCACAGTCCCCAACCCGCCAGGCTTTAGCTACTCTTGTATTCCTGCAAATTGTTTGCAGAGGTTTTTTGGCCTGACCTAGGCACTGTGTAAGTTTTTCCTCCCTCAGAAATAAGCAATTCAGCAAAGGGGCAGTATTAGGAGGAGTGCTTTAATGAAATTTGGATGGGCTGGGGTTTGAACAGCCAGGCTCCCCTGTGAATATGAAGGTTCTCAGTCCAGCTCTGCTCAAGCAGCTTCTCTCATGCCTCTACCTCTTTCTTCCTCTGCAGCGTGTTAGGAAAGCAGTATTTAAAAATAAAAGGAATAGTAGCAGTGCTTGGACGAATGAAATCCACTGTGTTTAGGAGAGTTGGAAAATATCAGTGATCATTTATAGAGACGGACATCTTGATATATGGGAATTTCCGAGTGTCCTACAAAAATAAGTTTATCACCCCATCCCTATGTAAATGTGAAGGCTGAAGGACAGAGGATGTATTCAGGGCAGCACAGCAAGCTAATGGGAGGCCACAGATGGAGCAAGCTGGGAATGTGTAGCATGTTCAGAAGAGGGCAGAGCAGAAGGCAGCTTATGTTTCAGCAGGCAATGTATTTTCAAATGGGATTGCTGTTACTTTTTCCCTTTACCTTGAGGTTTGGCTATATATATACACTATATATATTAAACTTAAAACACTGTTTAGTGGGCAGGACGTGTGCAGAAAGCATTGGCCATCAGCCATGGAGAGCCATGCCCCCTCCCTCAGCCTAGGGACAGTTTTCTCCACCACTACAGGCAAGGCATCACCTGCCCTTTTCATATGGCATCAGTGGCCAGGCTATGCTGTGAGCAGCGGCACTGCAGCATGAGGCGCATGGGGGAAACCACACACTGATGGGCTCCAATCTTCAGTTATTTACCAACTTGCCTTAATCTTGAGCTGCTGGTCCCTACTTGGACACCTCTGTAGCTTCACTGCTATTACTGCTCCTCTGGAGCCTTTTATTTGCTTCGTTCGTATTCTTGGGGAAGTTGCTAAATTAAAATAGATCTTGTAAATTCCATGGATAATATACAGCTCCAGTGACACGGCCTGAAGCTTTTATTGGTGATTGTTGCCTCTACCTACCGATTCTTTTGTACGTGATTCCTTCCCACTAGCTTGGTTATGAAGAGGTTATTGCTGAGGCAATAATTCTCTCACGCATGTTTATGATACTGTTCCTACAGCCCATAGGAGCAGGAAAGTCACTGCCTGAGAAGGGCGCTCAGGTGCCCAGCTTGAAAGTGTGCTGCAATTTTAGTGTAGGGAAGGTGTGAAGCAGGAAGTGCTGGATGAAAGTCCCCAGTTTGTGCTGTGCAGAATTTGTAGCCTGAGGGATTTCCCCTGGTGTTACCTTTATGCAGTGGCATTTTTTCAGTCCCCTGCTTTCTGCAGTACTTGGGCAGGTGTTTGGTATTTGATCATGACTGCAAACAGTGACTACTAGATGAAGTCCTACTCTCCGCTTGTGCTGAAGGGGCATGAAGAAGAGCCTGATTCCTGATTCCATGGAGAGCTGTCTCTGACAGCACTGGGGGCCCTGGCAATGGTAAGCAAGAAAAAGGTACTGTCAGTTCAAGGTCCTGGTTTTTAATATGCTTCACAGTTCTTATATAGCAGAGTGATGTAAATATACCTTTACCTGAAGACCTACATTCCCAAGCACAATTACAAGCATCACTGAATGGCTTGGGTTGGAAGGGACCTTGAAGATCATCTGGTTCCAAGCCTGCTGCCATGGGCAGGGACACCTTCCCCTAGAACAGGTTACTCCAAGCCCCAACCAGCCTGGTGTCATGGGTTCAGCAGCAGCAGTCATTTTTTCTCCTTCTTGGTCGCTGGTGCAGTGCTGTGTTTCTGATTTTGGGCCTGGGAGCAGCGCTGATAACACCAGTGTTTTCAGTTACTGCTTGGTAGTGTTTTGGTCTGACCAAGGACTTTCTGAGTCTCATGCTATGCCAGGGAGGAGGGGAAGCCAGGAGGAAGCAGAGACAGGACACCTGAGCCAAACTGACCAAAGAGGTTATTCCGTACCACAGCACGTCATGTCCAGGATGTGAACATGGAGAGCAGAGACCCAGAAGGGTGTGGTGGTACACTGGGGGTGTTTGCTGTTGGGGGTGCACTGGCTGGGTCGGGCTTGGTGAGCAGTTGTATTCTCTTTCCTTGTATCTCTCTTGTATTATTACTGATGGTAGCAGTGGTGATTTGTGTTATACCTTAGTTACTGAACTGTTCTTATCTCAACCTGTGCGAGTTGAATTCTTTTGATTCTCCTCCCCATCCCCCTGGACTGGGGGAAGAAAGAGGGGGAGTGAGTGAGTGAGAGACTGCGTGAGTTATTGAGGGGCTTAAAACACGACACCTGGCCTTGACTGCCGGAGATGGGGCAGCCTCAGCTTCTCTGGGCAACCTGTGCCAGTGTCAGCGTAATCCTGTTCCAAGGTGGTCAGGCCAGAGCTGTGCCCCTTAGGACTGGGATCACACCTGCCCCCACAAGCCTCTGCTCTAAGTCTCCATCTAACTCTCCTTTACTGGCTCAAATGTCTTCCAGAAACTTTGCCAGGGTGATTCTGAGATGCCAGAAGTTACAACCAATTGTGCCAAAGCCACCAGTGCCTTTGCTGTGCTCAGTCACCAGGTCCACCTTGCACCTCCTTAGTGGACGCGATGATCTTAAGAGTCCTTTCCAACCTAAATGGTTCTGTGATTCCTCTTTCCTTTGCTCCTCAGCTTGCTGGGCCCAGGCTTTTTTCCAGCTTCACAACCCTGAGCACTAACCACCCACATTTGCTTTGGACACTCAATGCAGGGGCTCTCCCTAGGTGAAGGGAGAGCAGGTTCTGGTGGCTGGGCTGCACATTCATGCACATGTGTGTGTATGTGGGCAGGCACCAGCCCCACAAGGACACAGCCTTGAGCTTTGTTGGCAGGATGGCGTCTGACCTGCCTGGGCCAAGGTGCCACAGCCAGACACTCTGTTCCCGCAGACACCCCGGCCACCAAACCACCTTTCCCTTACCCCAGGGGATGTTCCAGGCATTTCAGGATCACTTGAAGAAGCTCTCCTTGTTGGGAGGGTTTAAGAGCATTGTGCACCCTTGCCTCCCAAGCAAAGAAAAGGGCTAAGGGCAGGAGGGAAATGAAGTCCCCTAGGGTGGTACAGCATATGCTTTTACTGGAAATGGAAATTATAGTATTGTGTGACACTGATTAATGTTCTAGGTACAACAAAATAAATTACCTAATCTATTCATCTATTCTCTCATGAAAACCTCCCGGTTTGGGCTGGTCTCGTTTTCTCTTTGTCTGCAGTGCTCTGATCGCATCCTGTTTAATTTCCTTTTCTATTGAGAGACCGCATTTATAAATGTGATCATTGCTAGTGTGCTCTGCCTAATTGGTTATGATCATCCTCATTGACGGAGGCTGAATTCAAAGACATCCAGTAAAGACCGATATATTGTTTTTTCCGTTAGCCTTGTATGTCAGGCTGGTTTTTGTTGTTACACTGCCACCACAGCTGGTAACATTTCCACAGCTCCAAGGCACCGTTAAGGACAGCCAACATGGAAAGCATCCAGCAGCGTGTGAAGAAAGACGAAGGCAGGGACGGGTCCTGTCCTCCAAACAGAAGCTGCCAGCAGAGACCTTAGGCTGAGGCTTAGTTCATGGTGTCCTTCTTCCACGGGGGATGTCAGAGCATTTTATTTGCAGCCCCTCAAGGGCTGCACTGTCTACCTGCTGGGAAGACGCATCTACAGAGGCGCGGGGACAAAGCGGTGCCCTGTTTTGCCCTGCAGCAGGAGAGCCGCCGCCGGTACCCTGTGGTGGTGGTGGCACAGTCTGCTCCTCCTGCTTGGCTGGCCTGCGGGCTCTGCCCGGACTGGGTGTTTTGACAGCTGTTACCTTCGTGTTGGATTTATTTGCGCTCATGTTTTCCTTACTCGGTTTCTCAATTGTTGCCCTTCCTGAAAATGCTTTCTGCCGAGGTTTACACCCTTGGCTTGAGGGAGCGTTTTCCATACCTATGCAACCACTCCGCCCCAGCAGGGCTACCAGGCTGGCACAGAGGTGCTGACCTCACAGGCAGACCCACCATGGATTTGTCCCCTTGAATCCCACTAGGCAGCCAGGCCAGTGGCCGGGCATCCTCCTGAAAGCTGCTTTCTTGCAAGAGCAGCACGTTGCTTGATATGTAACTGCACCCTTCAGCCTTCCATGTCTGATGTGTAACTATGTCATGGGCTGGATCCAGCAGACGATCCAGCTCTGGGTGGATCCGGCTCTGCTCTTCAGGAAGGCATGTTGGAGCCAGAGCCCCCTGCTTCTGAGGCTTTGGACACTTGAGAAACTTCCAGGGCAAGGCAGCAGCAGCTCTGCTGGCTGTGCAAGGCAATGACACTCATGCAAGCTGCAGGTCACGTTATAAGGGCTTTTGCTAGGATTCAAGAAAGCTTTATAAATGAACCATGGAGAAAAATGGCTGTAATTTTTCAGAGCTCACTGTATATAAAGATGGCATTTACCCAGAGAAGCGCTGTTTCCACAGTATACAGAGATCTGGAATATGCCGTTAGATTGATCCCTTGTAGCTGAAAATTGCCATTACTGTTCAATTGCATACAGACATCTTAAATTATTAATGGGATTCCTGCCTGAGGGTAAACATTGTAGACTCGCATTCTGAGATTTTTAAGAGCCTTTTGATTGCTCACAACTAGGGCTGTTAAATACTGTTATTTGCTTTATACTTCTTAAATGGATCAATATCAACCAGAGAAGTATCGGGGGGGATAGAGAGTGAGGATAAAGAAGTAAGAGCAAAGTTACTACAGTATCCCTCAGGTCTTAAGAGATTTCTAAATCTGTCCAAGGTTTTGTCCCGTAACTTCCTGCACAGCAGTTTGGGAACAGGTTCCAGACACACACACACCACACACCCCCCCATCTCCCTTACAGTCACGGATGTCGTATGGGCTGTTTTCTGGAGCACCAAAAATCTGCAGCTCACGAGCTGGGAAGGAGATGACCACACATCCATACACGGGCCTTTATCAGGAATGCAGTCCTGGGTGGTCCCACAAGCTCTTGGTCACCCAGAGGATTTGCCTTTGTGCTTCCCTCTCTGTATGGGAAGCTGTAGTTCACTTGTGGATCCAAATGGCTTCTTTTTGAAAAGATGCACCAATAGAGGTGGCAAATAGGGCTTCAATCTGCCTCTTTCTCTTCGTGCTACACCTTGATCGGGCACCTGTGTCCATTGATGTTGTTCTTTCTACTCTTCGCCTCTCACTAGTTTCTTGAAGCTGACCATCACATAGGAAAAGTCAGGCTGAAGTGGAAGAAGCTGCTTTGCCTTCTCCTTCCCATGTTCCTCCTCTTGCAGCTGTCTTGGGGGTAAGGTTTCATAAGATGGTGTGAGCCAGCGTACCAGCTCGTTGCTGCCAAAAAAGGATGGTTCCCACCCCAACCCCTGGCCAAAGTTCCTACCACCACCTCTGGTAGGTATGTGAGGCGCTGGGCTCCTCTCTGAGGAAAAGCAGTGGGCAGGTTTCGCCATTTCGGTAGGTAAATGGGCACAGGAGAACATCTCTACTGGCTCAGGTGGCCATAAAGCTTCAGCCACAGATCACAGCTCCCCTTTCTGCACGTGCTTCTCAGGTGCCACCCCTCTCCAAGCAGAAAGGCAGAGCCCTCAGGGTGTCAGACGCTTCAAGGCACCCTGTGCTGTGTGTGGGTGCCACGTGCCCGTGCTCGCAGGGGAGATTCAAGGGAGAAGTTTGAGCCTTCCCTTTCGGCGCAAAGGTGATGATATTTGCTACTGCAAACCCAGGCACGCAAAGAGGGAAGCTCTTCTTTAAACAAAAAGCACACTTAAGCAGGGTTGTGGAGCTTTGAAAAGTACTTATCTTATGGCCAGACTCTAAAGTATGGCTAATTTTAATTCTTGTAAGCAAAATAACCTTCTGTTATTGAAAAGAGAGACCAACCCAGTTATTTCATTTTTAATCCAGGCTAAACCTATGCAGGCACTGGCAAATCCTTTCTTATACAGAGTCATTCCCAATGAATTAACTCATACCATTGCTGCCTATCCTATTAAATCTACCCATTTCTTTATGCAGCCCTGCTGCCCTCTGACTTCACAACAATGTCAGATAACTTCAGCACTGAAGTAACGGAAGGCAGTGATTCAGAATGCCCTATAGGAAAAAAAGATCAGCCTTCTAACATTGTGGAGAGAAGTGCTGTTATATTTGATGCTTCATTTGCCACAAACAGTATCTTAATACAAGGATGTTTCACAATATGTTAATCTTATACCAGGCATGTAATTATTAAGACTGATGTAACACACCTAGAATCGCAGCACAGTAATCAGCCTTCCTAGTGCCACTAGCTCAGAGCATTTAAAAATGAATGGTGGAGTTCAGAGATCTGATACAGGGTACTCACTATGCCCAAACAGTGAATCAGAGAACTCCATCCACCCCAGTGTCACCATAGATGTGGCCTGATGTAATAGGCCCAAATGTATTCAGAATTAGAAAATGAGAATGAATTAATACAATTTTTGAGTCTGAATAGATTGGAGTGAGTTTCAAAGTCAGTGTTTAAACCAGATACTAAGTGGATTCTGTGGTACTTTGCAGTGTGGTCCACACACAGTGAACAACTACAGCATAAGGTTCAAAGGCGATCAAATAAAAAATTAAACGCAACAACAACAACATTGCTTTTGATTAAATTACCTCTTCATAAACTTTTAGGAGGTAAAATATCACTCTGACAAAGCATGACCATTCCACTTTAACCAGGGAACATAAGCGTAAGGGATGTTGATACTACAACATGAAGACTGAAGACTCAAATCTGATCCCTAAAGACGTATTTAGCTAGACTTGACATTCAGGCCCAGAAGGCTATGCCAAGTCGTTTAAAAGTCCAGGACTTCATTTTTAGCCAGACGTTCCTACATTACAAATGCACAAATGCCATTCAAAGCTGACCTAGAAAGAATTAAGTGACACTAACATCGTAACATGAATCCATCTTCAGGAGGCGTTACACAGTTCTGATTTCGTCTAATACATCATACTCGTAAAACTGAGGTTCAGAAGTGATGGTTGGTAATTTGTTAGCACTAGAGTGCAAAAGCTGTGTGACATAGGGCAGGGTAATCCAAAGCTGGGATATTTGAGCCATCTAGTGGGGTTTCAAAAATAGCCACCAAAAACCCCTCAAACCAGAGGAAAGCGCTTGAGCTTTCATCCAGCCCGTAGTGTGGATATCAAGGTCAGCAAGGTCAGGCTATTAACTATCAACAAATCAGAGGTACTACAAACACTCTTCAGACATGTCCATGGTATAAATCAACCTGATTAAAGAGGTAATAAATGTACTCTTTAATCACAAAACCCTTCCTGGCAAGTCACTCTCCATCAGAGACATTTGCAAGGGTCATGGCCTGGATGCCAGGAATTCTTTGCCAGGCAAAGCCTGAGTGGAGGGTGAGCAGGACTTGTGGGTGAAGGCAGGTTCAAGCAGCGAAGTCTTCCAAGTGTATTAGGACTCCCATTTCATGTGCCCTTTGCTTCTTTATTATTTCATTGACCATTGAACACGCTCTTCTCACCTTGTCATAGCAGCAGATTTTTCCAAAGGGGCTGTTAGAGGAAATATTTCTCCTTTGGCTATCACACACCACTGTGCGTGATGTCCTCCAACTCATGCGCTGAATCTGACGCACTTCTAGCTTGTCCAAGGCCATCCTATTTAGCAGTTTGCTATTTCTGTAAGGAAAATCACAATCTTCTGGATCACTGTGAGATCTCTTTACTAGCAGATAAAACTCAAAATGGACAAAACCCAGGTTTGTTTGATCAAAGTAAAATGTTAAGCAAGTGTGAAGTGTTATCCTGCTTACAAAAGACTGTACCTACCATCCATCCTCTGTTTTAGCTGTTCTCTTCTCTTTAGCTGTTCTCCCTGCTTGGCGCTGCTTTACTTCAAACAACAGCTTTTTAGAGAGGAATCCTGTTATCACCTTTTTTATTCCTTTTTGCACACGGGCATTTTATGGTTGCTCTTGAAGTGCCAAAGCATGCTGCTCCACAAATGCAGAGCACCTCTGTAATGTGCTGATGCTTAGCCATTCACCACACCCCTTTTTTGGACCATGTGAGAATCCTAATGAAGTATTTCTTAAATGTGAGCTCTTTAAGTAGAGAGTCCTTGATCTGCCAGTTTTTCCTCATCTATTTACCCCCTTCTCTCAAGAGCCAAGCAACGTGCAACCATCAGCTGACTTCCTAACATTTTACAAATCACACATAGAGAAGGAGCCTTCTGGGACAGCGCTTTTTGGTTCAACTTCCCAGAGACAATAGGAACCTTTTTGTGAGCTGCATGAGAATTTGCTACTTACACACTCTAAAATGCAAGACTTTTGACAACATGTCTATTTGCACTGTCCATGTGATGCCCTCTGCAGAGGCTGCACATGCCTGTGGCAGCATGGATGTCGGACCAGACAGGCTGAGTGCAGGGGGTTGTCTTGCAGAGCATCCGTGTTTAAGTTCAATGGGAGAAGCAAGCTTTAGGAGGAACTGGGAAACTAATAAAATCAAAATCACAATGAGCCTTATTGTTTCATTTCAACTATTCTGTCACCAGCCTGGTCGTCATCTCCCTCGGCAATTTATTTTAGATTTCTCCTTCTGAAATTGGCGCAATCATAGGTAAAGTGGCGATGAGTTGTGCTACTCGAGCCTTGACCTTTAAAATTCAATGCTAACATAATTTGAGGATAGCAAACAAAAAAAGTAACCCTCTTTTATTTAAAGGGATTTTTGTTCCTTTTGCACAGTAATCACTCCTGGTAAAGCGATAAAAATTGAAGGACCTGCAAACCTCTCTCTGTCTCATATTGAGTACCGAGTTCAAAGGCAAGTTTTGCAGCCCTTAGATTAGCAAAAGGAAAAACAAAGGAAGGAGAGGATGAGCTGGTCTCTCTGTGCTGTGAAAGGCACAGGGCTAACAGCAGTTTCCTTGTTCTCTTGGTAGCTTCATCCAAGTGGAGAGTAGCTCAAGAAACCCCTCTTGCTTCAGGTGTTCCCCCTGACAGTGGGCAAGAGTGTGAAACCGTCACATCAGTAAGGAAACGCAAGACAAGACTTCTCTGAGCAGTGTGGTCACAGAAAGTGCATTCTAGAGCACCTCGTTACAATAACGTGAAAGTGATAAAGGCTGTTGAAGGGCTGTTAAAAGGTACAGCCGAAAGTACCAAATGAGGCTCAGATGCCTTATGGACATTGCATCAGAGGATGAAAGGAAAAATGAATTTTAAAGGACCCTAAAGGGAATCCAAAAAAAGCCACACTTCCATGTTTTTAAACAGTAAAGAGCACTACTAGAAGTTAACTAAATAAACAAACTTCTTCAGAAAATGGAAGACATCTCCCAGTGAGGGCGGTACAAACTAAGGGCAAGCTCTGGCAAACTAAATGGAAAACCACAGCACTGAAGGCCAAAAAGGTTTCCTTAGAATTAGAGGGCAAAAATCCTACCAAGGCCCTTGGGGCAGTTCAAACCCTTTCTTTTTCCTCTGAATCTGTCTCAGATTAACGTGCCAGTAGAAGAAAATCTAGACCAAACTGATAGCTGCGGCTCTGGCAGGGAAAGTCAAGGACTCCAGAGGTGGATGTGCCAAATCCCAGCAGCATGTTACCTGCGGGTGAGGTGAGGTCTCCTTGTGCAGGATGGAGTTAGCTGATGCAGCGCCTCTTTTTAAAATGGCCAGTTCAGAAATCATGGAGGTGAGCTGACTTTCTGGAAGACAGTCTGGTTGTCAGGCTAATGAGAGACGGCAGCAGGAGACACATGGATGAACAGGACATACAGGAAAGAATCCATCTGGATTTTGTAGGGAAAGGAATCCTGTTTCATCAGGTGCATTTCCAGCCAGTTCTTTCAAAGCATCTTCTTAAAGGCCCTTAGTCTTTGAAGAAACGAGGGTACAGAAAAGTTTTAAGAGCAGTTTTAAAAGTAGGGAATAAAAGTAGGGATAAATAAGCTAGAAAGAGAATATGGGTGAAGTCTGAGAGAAATTTATGTTGTGACTGACCTCATTTGAAATACTCGTAAGTGATGTAGGAAGAAAAGCATCCATCATGAGGTGAGAGGGTTTGTTGGCCATACAAAATTACCCAGTTGTCTGAACTGAAACCTGCTGCAGAGAGTTGCAGGAGAATCTCACGGTATGGATTAACTAGAAAAAAGTCAGAGATGAAAATGGGTGTTATTACGTTCACAGTAATTCATGTAGGGAAATCAATCTTAATTACGTACATACACATAATGATGGGCTCTCCATTTCCTCTAACCACATAAGAATGATCTGGTAGTGCTTTGAGAATATTAGTTCAGTGTTAAGTAGTAAAAGACTCCTGGTAATTACTAGGGAAAGAAGGGAGTGCAAAACAGGGTGCATCATTACACTGCAAATTTATGATGCATCCTCTTTTCATATATTGTCATCTCATCTCAAAAGGTTATAGTCGAAATGAAGAAGAGGTACAGAAAATAACTAGAATTTTCTGTATAGATCTGCTTCATAAAAAGTACTGAACAGAATATGATCCCTCTGCTTGGAAAATAGATGATTGAGGAGAAACATGGTGTAGCTCTATAAAATTGTGTGCCGCACAAGAAAATTTATTCATTGTTTCTTGCAGAACCGGGAGTCACCAAATGAAACAGTCAGAGGCAGCAAATAAAGAGGAGTACTTCTTCACACAGTGTATATTGAATCTGTGGAGCTCATTGGCAAAGGATGTTGTAGAAGTCAAAGTTAGAAACAGGTTCAAAAATAATGAAACAGACAAATGGCAGGGAGGCAGCCAAGGGCTATGGAAAAGCAGTGCAGAAAGCCAGTGCTCTGGCTGGGGCAGCAAGCTGGGTAGGAGCCACAGTGAGCCCTGACAGCAGCGATGACCAACAGGATCTGGGGCTGCATCAGCAGGAGCACATCCAGGAGCTTCATCAGGGGCTGTCCCTTGTGCCCAGCACTCACTGTTAGTCTACATCTGGGCACTGTGCCCAGTTTGGTGCCCCCCAGTGCAGAAAGACACCAACAATGTGGAGTCAGTTCACCCCTATGATGCTAGGAAGCATTGCCCATGAGCAGAGGCTGGGGCAGCCCAGGGCAGAGACAGCTTTGGAGGCACCTCACAGCCGACTCACAATGCCTAAGTGGGGGGGATGGAGTGAGGGCAGCCATGCATGGCAGGGCAACAAGGTACAACAATATGAGCTGAAACGAGGGGGGTTCAGGCCGGGTACTGAAACCTTTCCCCCACGAGGACATGCAGGGCAGCAGGCAGACGGAGGGACAGGCTGCCCAGAGGCTTGGGCAGGCTCCATCCTTGGGAGGGTTCCAAGACTGGCAGGGCAAAACCCTGAGCAACCCGACCTGATCCCACTGCTTCTTGGAGTGGGGGTGGCATGAGGGACCTCCTGAGGTCCTTTCCAGCCTGAATTACCCAGTGATCCCATCCTCTAATCCTCTGATCCTAATTCATATAGGTAGAAATCGTCAGAGGTCATACAGCTGTATTGGGGAAAACATAATACTGGATAAGACTGTCCCTGAGTCAGACACAGCGCATCTGTTTATTTTTTTCTGTGTTCTTAGAAATAAATAAATGTTGACTGTAAGAAAAGGTAAATTTAATGTAAAATGGGATTCTGGAGCATGATTCCATGAGAAGAAGCCTTGAAGCCTGACAGTGACCTAAGCCTTATGACAAAATGAAACAGTAACTGCAGTTGCTCGTGGCTACTCTGCAGAGGTATTGCAAGGAAGAGAAAGTAGTGTAAGGCATTCATCTCATCTTGTGCATCCTCAGCTAGTTCCTTTCGCAGGTTCCTATTTCCTGGCAAATCAATTACACCTGCTCACTGACTGCAGAGGTGTCAATGAAAGCCCTCAGCGCTCTGCACAGTCCTGAATGCACTCAGTGATGTGTGAGGCAGAAAGAAAACAAGCTCTGACCTGTGCTCCTAGGCTGAGTTTGTAGGCAAACCCTGCGACTGGGAAGACCTAGCACAGATGTCTTCCAGAGTGACCAGAGCCACTGGGTCTGTAGCACAGCAAGCACAGATCTGGCAAGGCCCTTTTTCGCCTGCTTTCAGCCTGGAATCAGGGTTTGGTACTGAATGGATTCCAGAAGGAGGCTGCAAGTGGCAGCTACAGTGAAAGCTGATGGTCATTTTGGTCATTTCAGTCCCATGGTGACATTTCATAAAGGTTCAAGGTGCGGGGGTGAGTTTGTGACTTGCAGCCTAGAGGGAAGGCTGCTTCATGTCTTCTGGTGCAGAGCACTCACTACGTGGATTGCACGTTGGGAAGGGTGTGAAGGACATTCCCAACTGTTGAGGATTCTAGAGTTCCAACTCACGTTGAGGCCTCAGTCTCAAGTCTTGAGACTTCTAGAGAAGTCTCTATGGTACTCAGTGGTATCTGTCTCTTAATCTTCTGGGATAAGAAGAACAAACCGACTTCATCAAGTACTAGCCAGATGCTGTTGTTAATAATAGGGCATATAATAGGGCCCTCACATAATAGGGCTCTCTGAGATAGTTCTGTTTTCATGAGCCATTTCAGGATGATGCATATTCAGCTTTAACACACACACGTACACGCCAGATTTTAGGTGCAAATCGGCTTTTCACAATCAGAGAAGAAAGCCTTGGTGACATTGCACCTGAAATCTAGACCTTCATCTTGGTCAGTGCCTTGTTCTACTTTTTGTAAAAGCTGAGGAACAAGCTTAAAGTATCCTGCTTTTCTATCCCTGCACGTTGATGCCTGACCCCCTGGGGCAAAACAGTACACTTTCAAGTTAATTGGCATAGATGTTTGCAAAGTTTGGTACTACAAATCAGGCAAGAAATTCGTTTCAGAGCGCAGGAGCCCCGTACTTTCTCTCCCTCTCAAGTCAATTCCAAATGCTCCGCTCTACGAGTTTCTCTTCTTTTCAATTACAGTTCTCCCATGGTAGTAAATAAATTCGTTTCAAGCTCACGCGTTTCTCTTCTTTTCAATTACAGTACCCTCTCAAGTAATTCGATTTCTTTTGAGTCTTAAATTCACAGCCAGCTCACTCTCCAACAAATGTATACATCAGGTAGCAGAAATATATACCAGACTTTATCTTTATATTTTTTTATCTTTATATCTTTATCTTAAATGGTGGTTTTGTCTCCATTACCTCTGAATTGACTAAAATCTCTTTCAAGTAAGAAGTTCAGCAAGAGATACACAGACCATATAACACGAGAGCTGCACAAGCAAGCTTTCATTTGGGCCATCTCCTTTGGTTCCAGCAGCTGCCCTAATTCAGCTGTTGGAGTAAATGTAGTGCCAAGTGTGAGAAATCCATCTTTATTTTGATAGAAATATATTAATTTTTATTTGCAGCAATAGCTGACATTATAGTGAAACCCTACGAAGGCCTCATCATCAGCCATTGAAGGCTGATACTGATCTTCCTCTTCCTCTCATCTTCACAGATTATTAGATGTGCAGAAGGATAGGGCTTTAGATGCATGTGAGGAATGGATGGAGGGCTGATGGAACTGGAGATCAAGGGGCTGAAGCTGGGACAATCTGTACAGCCGCTGACCTAGGATCCACCAGAGTGTATCATGAAAGACTGGAGGACAAAGCAATCTGCCAGTATGTGTATTCTGTCCCTCCTGAGAATAAACATGGGACTGAGGTGACCATTTGGATACCTTCCATATATGCAATACTAAATATTCAAAAAGTGAAACACGGGGAAAAATGCATATGAATTCATTACAATAGGGGCTCACTTAAACTGCCCACATAACAATAAGGGGTTCAGGCAGCGAGGCAATGCATGATCCTCACTTAGCATAGCAAAGAGATACTCTGGCATATGTGTGAATTCAGGCAGTTGAGTTAGTAGCTTGCTGAACAGGCAAAATATTTCTCTGATGCTTTACTACAGCCACCTGTCAGAGTATAGGTAGAGCAGTCAGTAATCCACAGAGATCCCTAAGGAGCTTTATTCTGCCTTTGTTTATTTAATCACAGCAGCGAGGAAAGATGATTCAACATTTCACAAGAACCTCACAAGGGTAATGAAAGTGAGAGACAGATGTCTGCAGTCACCCATCCCAATCCGGTACGATCTGATCTCTATGGCTTGAACCTGGGGACTGAGTCGCTGTGGTGTGTTTGTTGCTCCTGCCTGGCCCAAGGTCACTGAGGATCTGGGCTCTCGCCTCTTGCCCAGTGCTAGGCAGAGTGACTTCAGCACCAGTGATGGAGAACCATTACCAATTCCTGATGACCATGGGAAAAAGATGCTCACACTTGCTCTTACTGTGGACATTAAAATAGAAAGCACATTTCTATCTTCAGTCTTCTCAGCTAATTGTGTTTCATTTCTCTCTGGATTTTGGCTTTTATGTGCACCCCAGCTGACACCCGCTGTTTTTTATTTATTGGGTCTTCACTGATGAGATTTTACTTCTTTTTTTCTTTTCCCCATTTCACTGTAGCTGCAGTTCATTCAGTAGCTCCCTAATTTGATATCTCTGTCCCAGGCTCTGGCACAGTACTTGGTCTGTTTCTTTGCCAATACAATACTATTTTTTCCCTTACAAAGACTTGTTTTTGTAACATCCAGTTGTGCAGAGAGGCCCATATGTTGCCATAGTCCAAGTACTCTAAAGCATAGAAAATTACTACACAGAAAAAAGCACTCCATAGTCCCCTATGCAAGCCAAAATGCACTCCTTGGCATGATGCCATTCCCATCTACGGGACAAAGTAGTCTTGGGAAGAGATACTCAACAGGGCACCAGAGCTGATACGTAGAGTGGACATGCAGGAGCAACCAGAGACCAACTCAACTAGCACCCTCAATATGTAGTATCCAGCAAGACAAAAGTCTCCCACATTTTAAATGCTGCACAGAGCACATGCTGAGCAACCCTTCCTGTAATGTGCAATGATTAAAATCCCTCAGAGATTCCCAAGTACACCAAAACCCACCTCTAGCCATTTGGAGCTAGGAGACGCATTGTGTGAGAGCGCACAGACCCTTCTGCTCAAAGTGTTTGCTGGGAGGAAAAGCCTTCCCCCCTTTGCTTTTGCCCTTTCCCATTTTTCCTCTGTGTCAAACATCCATTCTCACAACCCTTTCCCAATTTACCCTCCTCATCATTTGAGGAGGCACTTTAACTTCAAGGAGCTGTACCAGTACAGCTCTTTGAAAGCCTCAGTAGTGGAAATTATGGGAGTGACCAGAGCTTGCTTCTGATGAAAAACCCATCTACTCTCTCGTGGCAGTCCCTGGCTTGAGCTGAGCAGGGGAACTGCAGCTTGTTAGCATGTTAGCAGCCCAAGGAAGGGCTGGGGAACTTCTCCTTCGTGCCCACGAAAATGTGAAGGGCTGCATCTTGATAGGAGCCACATGGCACTGCTGACCTTTGGGATCTGACACTGCAAAGGGGCAAAGGGACAAAATAGCTGAAAGGGTTCTTTTGAAGTCTTAGCTGATTGTCCTCTATTTCAGTCCTGCTTGATCCAGTTAACCATTTCTGGGTGGGAAATTGGATGTGGAGCCTGCTTCTTGCTCCAGAGCCTTCCTGCAGAGGTTAGAGTGAGAGGTTAATGTTAGAGGTTAGTTAATGTTAGAGGTTAGGTTCCCCATGAAGAAGGGAACATCCAGCCCTCTCTGTGATTGAGACCTCCTTCTTATCAGCTGGCCTCCTGTGAGCCCTGCACCTCCACAGCCATGGAATTTGGGGTTTATTTCCAAAACACTGGTTTTTTCTTGTTTGTTTCGGGGTTCTGTTTTAATCTCTTTCTCTCAACAGATTTGGAATAATCAGGTTTGGTTTCTCTCTCTCTTTGCCTGTGCCTCTTCATCTCCAGTTTTAGCATACTGCCCATGCTCTGTTCATCCTCACAGAGTGGCAGAATAGGGAATATGGAAGAGAGTGAGAGCAGAGCTGGACTCCTGCCTGCAGACAAGAAATAACGTAACGATAGATGGGGAACACTACACATTGGTGTTGATTGGGAAGTCAGAAGGGGGTCTGAAAATGAGACCTGGGATAAGGTAAAGAAAGAAGATTTTTCAGCCTGACATACTATAGGAGCAAGATGTGGAGGAAATCCATTCTTAAATGTATAATAAAGCAATCTTTTCTTGCAAATAATCACAATGGGATCCCCAACATTCATATTAATTGATGTTTTCAAATATGTTTCTATGGAGAGCATGTAGAAGAGAAGAGAAATTACTACATCGCAGTGTTACTGCCACCAGATGTTAAAGCTGCTGCAGCATGCCATGGCTTTTGGTCCCATTGTACCATAGAGTACATAAGTCCTGGGTTAAATTCTTAACTTATTAGTGCTGTTGCTGCTGTCATTATTACTATAATTTCTGGAAGCCCTACCACTAGACTAGAATTTCACTGTGCTAGATACCATCTAAACACACAACTAGACGGAACCTGTCTTTGTCTCAAAGTATACGTAAACTGCATCAAGGACAAGAGATGGCTGGTAGATACAGACAGGCAGTACAAGAAATCAGAGAGACAGTGCTGGTCACCTTCAGGCTTCAGAAAAGCATGCAAATGTCTAAGGATGCATTCTGCCCTAAGTTACTCTGGGAGTAGGTTTTGCGGACTTGTCAGTGTTAGTTTTATGGTTGGACTCAATGACCTTAAAGATCTTTTCAAACCTAAATGATTCCATGATTCTATGATAGGTTTTAGTATCAACTCATCAGTAGCCCAAAAAATAGGGGAAGGTGGGGTTTTTTCAGTTTTAAAGGCAGTTTTTTAAGGGAGCATATGAAGGAGCACAGTGAAGTTGCTTTGTATACATGAAAGGGGAGTTTCTGCAAGCATGGGAGCTGGCACATGAAAAGCATGAGTATATTTGCTTAAAAGTTCAGTAATGGGGTGAAGGAGCTGGCAGGATGGTCCTTGCAGAGTCAGCTGGTTCAGGCTGTACTGACCGGTGGGTGGTAGGGACTGGCAATAAATGAAAGGCCTCAAAAGTGACAGGAAATTGCATATATTTGACATGTAGCAGAGGAGTGCAAGGAGGAGATAGTGACAAGAGTGATACAATCAAACTGCTGGGGTAGGAAATGGTCTTTCAGCAGCAATTCATATGGAGCTTGGGTAGGTTCAGTTTCATTTATCACCATCACAGATATCAAAGCTGGTGAAAAATAACTGAATTACGAGCAGATGAGAGAAGCTTTTTAGTTGTGGATTGGCAGGAGAGAGTGGAGGTGCTCCCACAGGAGTGTCGGCAGGACTAATGCAGTGTGGATGAAAGAGGCCAAGGAGAGAGGAGAACTGAAGAGCCAGGCAGGTTGTGTGGGGATGACCAAGAGGCATACAGCACATGTAAACGGGTTTTGCTGGGCTGACCCATGAGGAGGAGCTGGGCAGCTCTCACCAATACAGGAGGATGCCCACAGTGTTGTACCAATGGTGAGTATCAGAAGATGCAGCAATGCTGGAAGGCAATGCCCAGAAAGCTCAGAAAACAGCAAATATCCAACAACACATTGAGCATCCTCCTCACACTTCTGGCAGGAGGCACGCAGAGCAGGATGTGGATATGAATGAAAAGGTGGGGACCACAGGAGGGCACCTAGGTGAAGCCCAGCTTACCCTGATGCCCCCAAGCCAGTGCAGGGCACCAGCAGTACAAGGACCAGGAGAGGTGATGAGGATTCCAACTCCACATTACCTTTGCCAGGTGACATTTGCCCAGGTCCTGAGGGCACTGAGGACCTTCCTGTCCTGACCTCCTCACAAAATCAGACTTACTGCATATACAGTAATTCGTGTATCTTTCAGGCACTTCAGTGGTGCACCAGACATGATGGTAGATCACCTGGAGGCTTGGAGACCTTCTGATACCCATCAGGCACCCATAGGCCTCTGCTCCTCATCATCATCAGAAACCAGCATTTGCAGTTCTTCAAGCCCACGTTGTGCTTAGATTGGGCAAATTTATTTGCTGCTTAAGCAAAAGGGAAACCAAGCATCTATTTCAAGTAAAATGGGCAGCATCTGTGTGTCGTTTGCACCAGGTGCAGACTTTGGCCTTTTGAAAGCAAATGGCTGTGAAATATGTAATGCTGATCTGACTCTGTAAAGGCTGTATCTTGCTAGTCATGGCAGACTTTGGTCTTTGCATCTGTCTTTTCCTTTTTTTCACACCATTGCTACTCTTCTTACAGCTCCCATAAGTAATACACCTGAAGATACAGGCTTGAGAGGATGTGCATAAACTGGTGTCAAGCATTGTCCTGGAATGCAATTACATTCAATACCATCTCTGAGAACATTTCTCTTCATTCATAAGTGGTTTTGCTTTACGCGTATTTCAGCCCTTGTTATCAGGCTGAAAATATCAGTATCAGTACTTTATATATCAGTATTTTCATCACTTCGGTTTGCTCTTGGCCTCTTCTGGTTCCTGAAATCTCTGGGTTTCTCATCACTGGATTTATGGATGTATCTTTCTGTACTGGAAAAGCTCTGGAAAGCCCTTGGGAATCTCCGTCTCAAAGAGCCTCCTGTACTGAGGGTACCACCTTTGTGCTCCTGTTGCCTTACTGGCAGCTATTTTGTTGGTGGTTTTCTGAACTTCTTTCAGGGTGAGGCAATCATGTTTGCATTTGCTGTCTTTAGCCTCACTTCCCAGCTGTCCTGTGCAGGAGGTCATGTGCATATCTCAGTTCTTTTGCTCTGCAAATTGAATTTGAGGGATGATCTTATTCTCCGGTCTTTGGGTTCAGCAGGATTATTCTCCCAGCTGCTCTGTCTTCTACTATCAAGGTCATGGCAGGCTTAACCTCAGGCAGAGTACCAAAGACCTAATAAATAGGGCTTATTATTTTGGGCTTGGTGCCACGCTAACCTGGTTACAGAGCTTCCAGCTGGTACTTGTCTGGCTGGGGGCTGTGCAGGGCTGATCTGAGCAGCAAATCAACACTGTGAGGAATACTGCCTGTGGATGCTCTATCCCTGGCAGTGTTTGAGGCCAGGCTGGACGGGGCTTGGAGCAACCTGGTCTAGCGGAAGGTGTCCCTGCCCATGATAGGAGGGTTGGAACTGGATGAGCTTTAAGGTCCCTTCCAACCCAAACCACTCTGTAATTTCATGATCCCCTCCTCCCAGTGACAATAATTTCGTAACACAAATGCTGTGCTTGGTTACTGTCAGCAATGCAAACCTGCACCTGCAGGATAATGTCCCAAGATGAAGAGTGAAAATCCATCTGGCAAATGGTGACAGTTTCTAGTATGACAGTGTCCAACCTATCACCTAAGGGAAGACACATCCATGATTTATCAATACTGGAATTTCAGCTGCAAACGCGGATTTGAAACATTAATTACAAATATAGTCCAATAAATAAATCTCTGGGCATTTTCATCAGTTACACTATATATAAAAAATCATGCGGGTTTTATACTTCCCAGAATTTCCTGGTTGGACATCTCATTGCTGGGAATGTTGCTTGATCCCAGGAACTACCATTCAAGTAAGGGCTTTTCTGCATCATGCCTGTACTTTTTGCTTAGTTCTTCTTACAGTGTACACCTACCTGATTTTTCAATTTGGTACAGATTTTTATGAAATATGCTGTTATACAATGTGTCAAATATAAAATAGAAAAAGCTGCGATTCCAGCTATGTGCCTAAGGTTATTTAGACTTGATCTAACTCTCAAGACCTTCTAGAAATAGCCACGATATAATAAAAGCAAACAAACCCCAATTTCTGCTCCCCCAAACAACACTTGGCAAAACCCACAGACAATATTATGTTTGTGGTTGCCACAGGAAAGCACACGTGTCTTTGGTGGGATTGAACTGTCATCTAGCACCAACAAACAATGCTTGACCTTTCGGTAACATCTAGAGAAGAGTTTCATTAATACATGGTATTTCCTCTGTAGCAAGATTACATCCTGCCTTTGCAGGAAGAGAAACTCAGCCTAACTTAATTTTTCTTCTTTAACTTACAGTTCTAGCCAGCAAGAAGAAATACAATTACTGCTATGCAGCTTGGCATATGCAGCTTGTGTTCAGCTTTAGGTGTTTGGTTATTTTCCTTGTGGAACACTGCTCAGATCAGTGATCAAGCCAGGGGACTCATCTTCGCTGTCAAGTGTGTCTCCCCTGCTTGCACTCCAGCCAGTTGAGACTAATTCCTACTGATTTGGGAACAGTTACAAGTCCTGTGTGTGCAGCTGAGTCACACAGAAGCAAAGAGAAGTTGCTCATTAAAAGTTGTGCTTTTTGGAGGGAGAGAGGATGCCTCGCTTCTAGTCTCATACCACGGGTAACATTCAGGATGCTTTTCAGAGGGGTATGACTTGAAGTGTTGCAAAAGCTTTTAATTCGGATACAGACGCCAAGCACATGGTGCTGTTATGAACTATTGCAGTGTTTGGGTTTTTTTTTAACGTTACAGCCAGATATGCTTTTAAAATAAACCATCTGCTTTAAACCAGGCTTCTTTTGATCTTTGCCTGTGAACAGCCAGTCACCACTTTTGAGACAGGAAACTGCAGGAACGGAAGGAGAGGTGTGAAGTATCTGGGAGTCATTAAGCAGTGCAGCAGAAATGTAGTTACCAGTTACCAGGAATAGTAAAGGCACAGCTTACACAGATTCCTTTTTTCCTTCCTTGTTTTGTCTGGGTGTCAAAGATTTCCTTCCCTGTGGATCTGCATCCCCCAGGCCAGCAGCAGCAGCAGCAGTGAATTGTGATACTCTCAGGGTGCATCTTCCATCCCCTCTCCAGCTCCAGCAGGATTGCTGCAGCTCTCAGCGCTGCCCAGCATGGGAAGCTTCCCCTGCCCTTCCTCTCTTCTTATCCCTGTATGAAATCCACAACAGTGCTCCATCCCCAGCTCACCTGCCCCCCACTGTCCACGTCACCAACAAAGATGTTGAACAAGACCGGTCCCAACACCGATCCCTGAGGGACACCACTCGTTACTGATCTTCAGCTGGACATTGAGCCATTGAGCACAACTCTTTGCATGTGGCCATCCAGCCAGTTCTTCATCCACCAAGTGGTCCACCTATCAAATTGATGTCTCTCCAACTTAGAGACAAGGATGTTGTGTGGGACAGTGTCGAACTCTTTGCACAAGTCCAGGTAGATGACATCAACTGCTCTACCCCTGTCCATCAGTTCCGTAGCCCCATCATAGAAGGCCACCAGATTGGTCAGGCAGGATTTCCCCTTAGTGAAGCCATGCTGGCTGTCACTAAGCACCTTGTTGTTTTTCATGTGCCCCAGCATGCCTCCCCGGAGAATCTGCTCCAAGATTTTGCCTACTGGCATCAGCAAGGGAGGAATGATCCAGCTGCCTTACCCTCTGCTGCTAATGCCCCCCATGCCCAGGAGATGAAGGGATGTAACAGATGTCCTGCCCTGGCTGTGCCAGCATGGAATGGCAAGGTGGGCATTTCTGTGCTGGTGAAGGAGTGCTTTTGGGTTTTGTTTGGGGTTGTGTAGTCTTTCACTGAGTGGATGAAACTGGTTCAATGCAAAGTAAGTGAAGAAGTGTGCAAAGCTGTGCTTCAGAAAGTGTGAGTTACTGATAAAAGCTTGTACTGTAGGTTGGCTCTAGCATACGTGACAGCAAGGATTCCTTTTTTGTTGTAGCTTTGTGCTCAGGACTTCCTTTGATGTTTTGTGAGGCAGCATGTATTTTGCCTGTATTACATTTGTAATACCATTGGAATGGCAAAGCTTCTTAGTGATTTACAGCTTGGCTATAAATATAAAGCTGGGGTTCAATCTGCAGAAGGATGATAGTTTGGTAAAGAAATTGAGTGAAACAGACATAGAGAAACTTTTGCTCACTTATGGAATGTGAATCTGAACAAGGATCAGTATTCAATCACAGTAAGGTGCAAGAGCAATGATCAGAAAAGTTCAGAGTCTGAAAGCATTTGTAATGGATCTTGAAGCCAAGCAGCATCTTATCTAAGCTAATATATATCTCAAACGATATCCTTCCTTCACAGCTGTTAGAAATTGCCCTGGGTTCAGCTGTAACAGTTTTCTCGTTCTTAGCAGCTGGTGCAGTGCTGTGTTTTGGCTTCAGTCTGAGCGAGAATAGTGCTGGTAACACCCATGTTTTTAGTTCCTGCTAAGGTCACTCTGATCAAGGACCTTTCAATCTCACGCTCTGCCAGTGAGGAGGCACATGGGAAGCTGAGACAAAGCAAAGACAGGACACCTGACATGAGGTAGCCAAAGGGGTATTCCGTACCACAGCACGTCATGACCAGTATATAAACTGGGGGGAGTTACCTGGCAGGTCCAGACCACTGCTTGGGTTGGGCTGGGTATGGCTCGGCATGTGGTGAGCATTGTGCATCACTTGTGTTTATTGTTGCTTGTTTTCCCTTCCCTTTTTAGTTTCATATTCTCTCCCCTTGTTATTTCCCTTTTCATTATTATTATTGGTGGTAGCAGCAGTGGTTTGTGTTATACCTTAATTACTGTTCTTATCTCAACCTGTGGGAGTTACATTCTTTAGACCCTCCTCCCCATCCCTCCGGGAGCAGGAGGGGGGAAGCAGGGAGGGAGTGAGCGAGTAGCTGCGTGGTTCTGAGTTACCAGCTGGGCTTAAACCACGACAGACATTAGACTAATATTTTACCTGGAGTCAGGGGATGAAGTGTTAAAAACATTAAAGACTGTAACATGCATGAAGTTGTGTAATGCTCCCCTTTTCCCTTTTCCAACATTGCAGACTTCTACTTGGTCAGAAATATTCCATGTCAAAACACTGTCTGAATCTGTACTTATTTATATTTCTGCCAAAACTTTGCAATGGCTTTGAAAAAAAAAATAGGAAAGAAGCTACATTTGGGGGGAATTAGGGGAAAAACATCTAGAGAAGCAAGAAATAGATCAACTGGAATTTGAACACAAAATTGAGCCTCAACTAGAGATAACCAGGAGGATGATGAGAATAACCGGTTGGTGTACTCCACATGAAATTCACGGCAGTGCTACTGAATTAAATCCAGGCAGATGGAAAGCAAACTTTAGTTTTGGAGGGCCACTTCCAGAACCAGTATAATGGTAAGATAAAGCATCATCTAAAGCGACATTATGCTGATAAAACCTTGAAAATTCCAGACTTGGACACAAGGCCCAAGCATGAACAATGCTGCTGCCCTTGCTCGACAAAAAGCTTGTGAGAATTTAAACCCAGGTGCTTAGAACTCAGCAATCTTGTCAGGAAGTGCAGAGCACAGCATAATAAAATGGCTCAGCACTGCTGTCTGTTAGCAGAATCTGAAACTCATCACTCTGGCCTGAAGAGGGTTTGTGAACCCTACCAGGCTGCTTTAACTACATCAGCTGGTCTAATGCAGCAAAACCAGGACAGTCCTCTGTATTTTAACAACAAGGTATTTAAACACAAGGCTTCGGTGTCACCAGTAGTTGCATATGGAAGGACACAGCTACACCTGGCAGAACTCATTACACGCTTCACAAGTTCTTCACCTGCTGACGCAGCACCTTCCCTACCAGGACTGCACCTGGATCTGTTACTACTTTTGCAGTTTTACGGCTCACATGTATCTGAAATTATGAGACAGACCGAAACCCAGGAAATTCCAATTAAACACAAGAGAGATTTCTTTTTTTCTTGTGAAAACAAACCTGTATAGGTTCGTAACAGTACAGTCCATTTGGGTATGTATCCACCAGCCTCAACCATGCTGTGATTCTGTAGACTCCCCATTTTGTGTTCTATTGAAGATTTATGGAATAATCTAAAACAAAGACCTCAGATGTCCTTTGCTGTGAATACATACTGTCTCAAAGAGCACCCGTAAAAAGGCAGTCTCAGAATTCCTATGAAACGATTGTTTTATGCTTTCAAAATGATACGTCTCAGCTCCTGGCTGAGGCATGTTCTGTCACAGACTTCCATCTTTTGCCACATTAGCTATAAACTACCCAGGCACACCACCACCCCCCCCAGTGTGTCTACATCATATGGCCTTCACTGGTCTTCTGCATTTAGTTAGAATTTAATACTTAGCTTCCATGGAGTCTGGCAACAGACGCAAACCTTGAAATCTGTCTCTCCGTTATCATGTGGCTGAACACACAGGCACAGAAGCGCTTTTCAAAATAAAGCAGTAGCTCTCTCTTCGAATCTGAAACAGTGTCCTCCGAGTTATTTTTAGGTGAAAAGGCATGAAAAGCAAGTGAATGAAACCCAAATGTACAGATTTTAAAAACCTTGCCTTACGAACACAGTATAAATCTTGTCATGCTAAAATTATGTACCTAAAACTTTATCATCGGAACAGACACATGCAAACATCGTTGTTACGCTAAGAAAATCCTTTAGGAATCAAGTTTATAGCCATGTACGTAATATGGCCGTGCTTATTATAACTGCGAGTGCTTCTTCAAATGAAGCAACAACAAAGCATATGCAGCAAGTTCAGCAAATGCTGAACAGATCCCCAAACCAAAAGCTACAAGGAATTGAAGTTAATCTCTCACGTTAGTATGATGGCAACAGTACATGTGCCTCTGGGCACCACATCAGCAAATTAAATTGCCTGAGAAGAGGGCCTGGATGATGTCTGAGCACAAGGAATGGTTACATGCATGCCAGAAACAGCTTGTTCCAGGTGAGATTCATCTTTCTTTAATGGCTGTCTTGGTCTCTGGAAGCCATTGAGGAATTCTGCTGGCCTGGCAAGCTGTTTGCAAAAGGGCCAGTCAATTTTCCTGTCAGTGTTGGTCTCAATTTGAATACACTGTATTTTGTATGTAGACAGTGAACCATGTAAAGTCTATTTAAACCACTGACTTCTTTGTAGTCCATAGCATTTTGCCTAAAAATGTTGAAAGGAGACTGTAATTTTCATGAAAGCCAGCCAGCCAGTATTTTAACCTACTTTTGCATTTCAAGGCTGATACAACCATCATACACAGAATATCCAGCATGCGCTTCTGTTATTCAAAGACAGCTTACTGGGATGTTCCTAATTGCTTCCATATGCTGACAAAATCAAAAAATTCCACAGTTGCACTGAGGATTATGAAGAAATACGACTTAAAAACTTTCTCAAATTGCCAACAAAATAATGTCTAAACAGAATATTCAGATACAATGCCATAGGTTTATTTTCCTTTAAATCCAATTTGTAAAGGTCCCTTTTTAAACAAAACAAGAACAAAAAAATCAACACAATTCAGAGGGCTTATCTCATTTACCATAGTCTTCCCCACTCTTCACTTATCATAACACAAAGCAGCAACTTATATTATTAGTGCTCATATAGTGCACTTACATGAATTTTGATTTGTGTATTAAGCTTTAAATACAACGTATTTTCCGTGAGCATTGCCCAAAGAGTACACAACATTACATTTCCAAAGCATATGTTAAAAGAAAGGACAAGAAATGTATATCCAAGACAGTCAAACTCAAATATTTTTGACTTGGCAAATTCTATAACAAGTAACAGCAATTTTAAACTGCGTACAAAGCAGAACAGTGCCAACATGCCTCCGGTCTGTGAGCTATGGTAAAATATCAAGCATACCTATAAAGGAGAGAAGCCAAAGGAAACTGCCACAAATTCAGAGCTAACCTGAGCACACCCAACTGCGACCGAACAAAGGCAGCCCTCTTTCCCACTCTATAATGCAAAGAGCCCAACAACAACGAAAAGCACTTCTACACTACACAGGAAGTGAAACAATTAACTTCTTCCAAGTTTGTCTCTGCATTTTTCAACAACTTGTCCAGAAAGGGTGAACGTCTAATTATACCAAACAAATGTACAAACTATAAAGTCAGAGAAGCTCCAGAAGATTGCCACTTTCAACCTTGCATAGTGATAGCTGGCATTGATATTGCTACCATAGCTTCAGCAGAAGATATGGAAAAGTAAGATCTTCACTTCTAAGTGATGCACATACGTGACATTTTCTTCACAAAGTTCCATTAAATATTGTTTTAATAAAACAGCTCTAAAAAGGGAAAGATAGTGTTCACGAGCTTAGAAATAAAAAAATACAAAACCAGAACATTCCGTAATAATAATAAAAAATAATAAACATTCATCATAACAGCACCTATTTTATCACTAAGTAAGCCCCATACATGCAACAAACTACAATTATTGTATAAGGCTGTCAAATTAAAAGTTTACTTTTCATATAAACGAAGTGTAAAAATAGCAATAAACTGCGATCTTCAAATTTAATGCTATGTGAGGATTCTGTCCCCCGTTTCATTTGGTAGCAATTTCAATATGCATTCGATACAAAGGTCATCACCTAGGAACCGTGATACAAATACATTGTGCCTAGGACAGTATTGTCATATCTCTGTTCAACCTTGACAGAATTGGAATGCTCAACAACACTACTGAGCTCGGGAATACTTTCAGCAGTATCCCCAAAACCATGATAGTGTCCATAGTGCAAAGTATCTCCAGGGTCTTCCACCCATGAGGGCCGGTTAGAAACACAGCTACTAGGACTTCCATTCAGATGGAGAGACCCACACATTTCGGTGGAGTTATTCATGGCTTTTTCTGGTTCCTCAGTGCCGTTACTGGTATGAATTCGATGCCTACTGGGAGAAGTTATTCCAGGAATTATTCCATTAGGTGTTAAACACTCCTCACGCCTGGCATCCATCCCACTGAGCTGTTGCGCGGTGGTGAAATCCAAATGTCCATTGATGGCACATCCATTTGTCAGTGCATTCAATATGGAGCTACTGCTATTCATATCTGCATTAAGAAATACACCTGTCACCAACAATTAAGAATAAATCGAAATACATCCAAATGTCTCCACTACACTCCACTGATTTAAAAATGTTTCCATACACAGCTTTGAAAATAATCTACCCTTTATTTATAACAGTATAGGTAGTTCAAAATAAGGTGAGTTGACCAGTAAGCTTGTAGCATGGATTCTTATGTTGTAAATGCAACTATCTATCTACATTCAATGTGTATATAATGCCTATATTAATCTTGGCAAAGACAACACA
Organism: Myiopsitta monachus; assembly: GCA_017639245.1. Lineage (NCBI taxonomy): Eukaryota > Metazoa > Chordata > Aves > Psittaciformes > Psittacidae > Myiopsitta > Myiopsitta monachus. The sequence continues at coordinate 37,192,034 of CM029919.1, read as the reverse complement.
TACTTCCTAGAATCTTTTTCATTTAACTGCATAAAATAAGTAGCAGCCAACATTCTGGGCAGTGTTTTGAAAGGCAGAATAAAAGGCATCTTTCCACCTTTACTGTAATGCACTCTTTGGATGAAAGAATATGTACATACAAGAACTGAGTTATCTGTGAGAAGGTGAAGGTTTTCTTTTACTATTTTTCAGCTGTAATTTATCCGTGGCTCTTTTAGTGGTAACTCACAGTACAACAGATGCTGAAATAGGTCAAATAAAGAAATGTTATGTTGGGGTGCTCATATAAAATGTTTCGAAGTTCCTTTATTCAGAAAGTTCTTCCATTTATCTAGCTAGAATCTGCACAATCCACATGCAAAATGCCATACAACAGCAACAGCAGAGTGCACAGAAGACTAAAAAAGATTAGAGTAGGAAACAAAATTCTAAAATGTGCATGCAACCCCCCCACTGGCAACTGTTTTAAAGCAATTTCTCCTTTGAACTTAGTAGTTAGTACAATGGTCTTTTATTTCCATAAACAGTTTTCAGCAGTTTGTCTGAAATATATGGTTTTGCAGTGGTACTCAAAGTACTAGCACAAAAAAACGGGTGATATATTCTGCCTTAAAAATGCCTACCAGTAAAAGACATCTAAAATGTACATCTATATTAGTAAAGATGAGCAAGGCAAATGTGGAAACTACAGATCTACATGGTGACATTTTAAGATTTTACTTTCTGCTATTATTCTTGGATACATGCACATATGTTTATGTACACATGAACGCATAAACCTATGTGCAAAACAGGACTGCATTTACTGCGTATTTCCAGCTCAAGCCATTTAAGTCTGTTGGTAACTTCTCACATTTGCAGAACATTGGGTTCCTGTTTATAATGAGTACCACTGTTTGACAAGAAGCAATCTGAAGTTTTGGTTCTTTATTATTCTTTTGCAAGGATATCATATGAAATATGGATTAGGATACTGATACTTCACATACAGCAATACATAATGCCAAGAAATGTGTTTGATTTGTAACTCACTGGATGTACTCACTGCAGTTTCCTGTTTAGTCCCTGCATGAGTTAAAATAACCACATCAGCTGAACTCAGTAACCATAAGTTTGTATTGAAAGTGGGAATTACAAAAAACCAAAAAACCCAAACCCATCAAGGCATCAAAGCTAATATTTCAGTGATGAAAATGCACAGGAGGAAATTTCATATAGTGTTTATTAACTGAAAAGTGCAAAATTTTAACTGTTTAAAAATAAATTATCATAGGCTGGCTTTGCCAAATCAAATTTAATAAAAATGGCACTACTGTCAGTTAATATGCAAAATAAGGTAATGAACAGTCTAGTGATAATTATAGACTGTTATCATATGTTAAAAATTAGCACCTATAGTAATAAGAGCATATTTATGAAAGACAATCATTTTTCCATAAATAAGAACACTTAGTAATTATCACTGGAAAATATCATAGTCTACTTCTTAAGTATTGACTATATATATATATATATATATGTATATATTTATTCCTAATATATTAAAATATCTATTATCATTCCCTTTGGTGACTCTGATCTATGGTACAAAGCATAAACATGTTTATCACAGAACAAATTAAAGAAATTAATTTCTGAATGTATTAATGCACTATCATAGTAACTCCACGCCTTTACTTACAAAGTGCATGGAAAAAGCTGACCCAGGACACTGAAATTTTATACACATCCTGGGGTTACCAAAAGCATCTTGATTAAGCAGCCCTTAAAAAAAATTAGAGCATTAATATTCACTAATACTAGTAACACTTGGACTGTTTCATGACAATCGGTACAAAACACAGAAACTGTTTTCCAAGGTACGTTAATTCCAAATACTAGTTACAGTATTTGTGTCCAGTCTTGTATTTACATAAAAAAAACCCATAGCAGAATCCTGCACTTAGGTTATTGTGTCTGAACAAGTTCTGAAAACATGGTATACGTCTCAACTATTCTTTATAGAATCTGCTGAATATTTTGAATATAGTTTTATGTTAACATATGTTGTTTTCAAAGCTATATAAACACTAAGATATACTTCCTTATGAAGCCTTCTTGGCAATTAAACCTATTTAACGGAAATTAAAAGAATAATTTACATTATTTTTGATTCTTACCTAAAATTCTAGCAACTAAAAGCAAGGCACAATGTAATACAAGCCTCCAATTAAAAGTGAAACAGCCACTGTGGATTTGTTTATCTGAAATAATAATGAACTACTAATAAACCTTCTCTGTAACCGTTACAATATATTGTGTGAACAGCTGATTTCCAATACCTACGAAACCCCCAGTATAATGGGTGTTACAGCAATACAATATTCAAGACTCTAGACAGCAATGTGCAAAAATAAAAGACTAAGTTTTATAATTAAATTAAAAATAAAATGCATATTGATTCTTGCAACGACAAGGAGTTTGCATTGCAGAAACAGTGTATATTTCAATTTCTTTTGGTCCAACAGAAGTACTCTCCTGTTGTTTGGTGTCTTCAACCATTTGAATGTTGTTGCAGTTAACAGGTAACTGTCCACTCCCACCTGATACAACAGCAAACTCTCTATCAACGTGCATATTGTCAGCATCGTCCTCAACTCCGCCATTCATCATTGGTATTACGCCATCAAAGCTGTAAGCTGATAAAATAGTCACATTTAGTCACTGGTGCAACTTGAAAACTCAGCCAACAAGTACTTCTATTAAAGCAAAAACTTTTTACAAAGAAATGTGAACTGTTCACATCTGAAAGCTTCTGACATGTTCGAAATTACAAATACAGAATAAGTAAATGCTAAGTACCTGCACACTCACTCTAATTCCCCAGAACGGAAAATTACCAGTGTTTCTATCAGATTTTGCAATTACATATCAATTATTAGTCCAATACACTTGAATAAAGAAGTAATTTAAGTTACTCATACTTAGGCTTTACAGCTAGTGTGCCTGACAGTCACACACAGCCTCAACCTCACATCTGTGTCCTGTTAGTCTGGACTGCTCCTTCTTTCAATGCCAAGGGCCACCTCCCAGTAACCCACCCCTGGTCATACCAGACTGCTCCAGGGATCCCTTCAAGAGCTAAACAAACACCTGTTTTCCAAGAAAAGCTGGCAAGTGGTTAGACTGCTGTGGGAAACGCTTAATAAGCAAGATGCGCTTGCCTCACTACCACATGTATCTACCACCCAAAGCCTTGCTCCAGTACTACATCAGACCCTGCACAGCTCTCATACTGACATCAACATACCCTTCTATACACACTGCACACGCTCCTAATGTTACATTATAAACGGCTACTTTAGTAGAGTGCAAGTCAGCTGTTATTACCTGGGGCACAACAGACATTTTTCTAAACTGCCTGGTTTTAAAGAACCTTAAGTAATTAACTTAAGCGTTTCGGGGCCAAAGTGATCTCACAGGGCTTAAAGAAGACACAGGCCCTTGGATCAGTGAGCTTCAACTCTCCCTGAGCCAGGAAGAAAAAGACATTTTTTCTCGTTACCTACAGAAGTATCGAGTGCGGTTTCATGCTGGCCAGTTCAAGGGTACACCTGGCAATACTCTCCATTACTACCTCACAAAGAACACAAAAGCAGCCGTGCTGGGACTGGTGATACTGTGATACAGTCACTGGCTGTACACAGGAGGTCAGCACTGCATGTAGCACGTACAGCACAGAGCAAAAGCCAGCCTGCCAAAGGCCATCAGCCAGAGGGGCTGGGATTAGGACTGCTGCAAACAGCCATGTGACCAGCAGGCCCACTGCACACCATCACCATCACCATCATCATCATATTTGACCCTGTGCGCCACCCAATCAGCGCAGGAAGCAGGGTGAAAATTCTGGAACTCGTTTCAGAAAAATTGATACAAAATCCAGCACGTTTCTAAGCCAAAATTAAAACCTGTTTGTGTATATCCTGAAAGCAGCCACCAATTTACTTAAGTTCAGCTTCAGCCTTTGGAAGTAATTTTTGCATTACAGTTGAATGTAATCAGTTTCTATCACAGTGTATTATGCATCAATGTTGGTTAATTTTGAGTCTGAAGGATTTTTTAATACTATGCACCCAATGGGAGATACATATGTGTGCATGTAAATGAAGTTGCACATAAGTAACACCCATGCACTTCCTAGTTCAGCTATTCCAGGACAAAGTGTGAAGCACAACTTAAGTATTTCTATTCTTCCAATTCTGCTGCCTACAGGTTCCTGTAAGGGGCACACACTGTGCCTGGTCACAAAAAGCAGGTTTTCCAAAGCAGTGATTGCTCCAGTTTGGGGTATGGCTACCAAAATCTGACTCTTTCCTGAGGAGGTTGCCTGAATTCTCCCTGAATGCATGGAATCTCCTATGCAAAGCATTTAAAGGACAACAGAACAGTGGGACTGTGGTAAAGGCAGAATTACCACAAAATTGGTCTTGTTTTGTAAAAAGGCTAGCTAAGCACAAAGATGGCCTCTCATTACTCAGACTTGTTTAGAGTGCCTCAAGAACAGTGATTCATTCTCACTCCAACAGACTTCTTACACTGATTTGATAGGTATTACTAATGCTCATGTTTTTGAGGGCGGACACGTCAGATTAGAAACTTCAGCTTCCGCAGCTAGGATGCATCTCTTAATTGCTTTAAAAACCTTCAAGCAACAAAGCAAAGCTTTTGCCTTTGTTTGCAAAGGTCTTTAAAAGTCACATCTGTAAAAATTTCAAGTATTACCAACTCTGCTTCTCTAACATCTCTGCAACTGCTTAGATCTTAACTTAAACATTGACTATTTCTTTCCTCAATATAACTTATCCACTGTTTATGCTGAAAGGTAACGAAGATACTGCTATTTAATGACAAGGTAGAGAAGAGAAACAGCTAGCCTGGTGTGACTCTCACAGAATGTGGGGCAATGTTTCCAATCGACTAGATTGCAGCAGTTTTCTGAAATCAGAAGAGACTGCTGGTCATGAACATTAGTAAGGAATAGCTCTTCAAAACAAAAGGTACATATCTTTGACTGCAAGCAGCACCTCCCATGAACAGAACATGAATGCATTGATGACATCTTTCAGTAGCTGTTACGGGTATCTGCATACTGTGTATGTTTTCACATTTTATGTAGGTATTTAAGGAGATTATTGAAGAAAAACAGTCCTGCACTTAATTGCATAGGCGCTCTTCTCTATCATGAAATTACTTACAGTTTAGACCAATTACATTCTGTTTTTCCCAAATTGAAGTAACATATCCCATTTATGACTTGCTATGGAGTACCCTGTTAAGACCGCAGATCCTGTTATAGCTGAAATGGTGGCTGGATAGCAAGAACTAAAGCAATTACTAGAGCATCAATATTGATGTAATTTGTGTAGTCCGTGTCGTATTTAGAAGCATTGTTATAGTCTCAATTCCCCTCGTTATCTGGAATTAAGCCCATTTTATTTGGCTCACTGAAAGTCACATCTGTTAAAACAATATAAACTTTAGCTTGAAGGAAGTGTCTCCAAAGCTAGACACAGAAAAAGAAATGAGGTTTGCATGCAGAATGGCGCATTCTTTTTAATAATTTGATGGGATGACCAACAGAAAGAAAGCAGTTTCTATTATTCAAGGTGTTCATAAAATGGAAAAAAGGGTTCCTTCATATAGCCACCAAGAAAAAAGGATAGAAACATAGGAGCATCAGGTTGGAAGGGACCTCAAGGATCACCTGGTCCAACCTTTCTTGTCAAAAACAGTAGACAAGATATCCCAGCACCCCATCCAACTGAATCTTAAGTGTCCAGTGTTGGCGAATCCACCACTTCCCTAGGGAAATTATTGCAATGGCTGTTCTAATAGTGAAAAACTTTTCCTCTTGTGCCCAACCAGAATCTCACCAGGAGTAATCTGTACTCGTATCTTTGAGGTCGTGCTATGATATTATTGCTGGCAGAGGAAGAAGCACAATCCCCAGTGCACAAGGCTGAACAGGAATCCTCAAGGTTCATCCTAGTCTTACATCCTCCTGTAAGGTACCAGGTTCCCCTTGGAACATGATCCTGGAAACTTCAGGTACATTAACGTCACAGATACAATCCCTCTCTATTTGAGAAACCTGTGTGCATTAAATTTCTTTCATCCATCTTATCTAGCAACCAGCTTTTGAATTGTGAATTAATCCCAGAGGGAAAATAGAGTAGATGCTAATTTCAGCTTCTACTCCTCCACATACTATTCTTGGCATCACGTAACTTTAGCACCCTCTGTAAATAGAAATTCCTGAACACACCAAGATGATGACAGGGAGAATTGGAATCTTGTGGCACATAATAACGGTATTCATCTGCTTCTTGTATTGATATGTAATTTAGGTATGTACACGAGTTTATCAAGAATACTCAACATCCATTCTGAAAGGCTTTGAAAATGTTTATTTTCCATTCTCACCAACAGTCTCACCCCCATCCCTTTTACCTCCAGGGTCTCACCTTCAGTTCTAGCCTTCTTTATTCCAGCAGACTCTGTACCTTCAAAGGATCTCTTTCGGCTTGTCCCACCACTGAACGGATTGGGACCTGCATTCTGATGAACCCCATTTAAGGTGCCATTGCTATAGAAACGATTCAGGTGACAGTTCTGGAGGTTCAAGAGAAACTGGGCACATTCTTGGAAGCCCTGGGTATGTGCAAGGTCTGCTGCTGTCAGGCCACTGGCATTTCTCAAGCTGTACAATACAAAGGAACTGAATTACACTCATTCATCAAGCCAGCATGCTGCTGCTGCTGCCCTTACTGACTATCTATCTGTTGGTGAGAGAAAACATACACTTAGCAAATTTCCATTAAGAAATTAGTTAACAATCTTAGTTTCATAACTAACTTAACTTTTCCCACATATATCTGGCTTCTAAACAAATTTGGGAGACAAAGCACTTTTAAATAAAATCAATATACTATGTGACTTAAAAAAAACATCTTCCTATTTAAACTTCTCAAAATGCTTTATTCTAAAATAGTCTGAAGTATCTGGTCTTTACGTAAACTTCAGACTACTTTAAGCCTTGATTTTTATCATCTTCTGCAATCTATTGCTTTAATTTGAACAAAAGATCAAAAACCCAAAACAAACTTAACATGACTTGGCAATTGTCCATGGCATTCTGGTTTCTAAGGTAACAACATCATCACTATTCTTCCTAACAATAAAATATATACATATATAGGAAAAGATAGAGAGATAAAGATGCTATATTTAGTTATGCTTTGCTTATCTTATTTTGTATTTTTTCTGGTTTGTTTCTCATTTCAAAGTGTGTGACATCATAAGTGCTGTGACTTGATTAGTTATTTGAACCAGAATATCCTAATGCATCAAGGAGATTGTAAATGAAACCAGGTAGGACACATAGGGACATAGAGGTTTTAATCTGAGAAAGTGCTGCATCATATGCATTTATACAAACATACAGTATGTCTGTGCTTAGAAAATATAGGCTTAGAAATACAGGCTAACTTCATAAGGACGTGCATAGAAGTGGAGACAAGAGGGCCAGAAGTGACAAAACTAGATTGTTAAGTGAAAGATTCCAATGAACATTTCTGAAGGCTTTTTCCACCTTTCCAGACAGATCTAACTAGTCAGAAAATTGAATTTTTTTGAAAGTTTCTTGGCTTCAGTAGTTTACACAAGTCTATTACTTAAATATCCAGAAACAGACCAGCCAACAGTGTAAGAGTTCAGAAGACTGATAGACCTAATTCTGCTGAAACTCATATGAAGCAGAAAATTCACTCCAGCTCAAGGAAAATAAAGAACAAAGCCCAGATTTGATTCCTAGATCACTGCAACTTATTTGCTATAAAAATGAGACTATCTTTAGAAACTGTTACCGCAAGACCTATTCCATAAATGGATACAGCTAGATCACATAACATATGGAAGATTAAGTCAAAATACTACAGAATCAGAAAAAACATTAGGCCAGATCAGGGTTAATTTCATATTTGAAGTTGTCATTTACTTGGACCACTAGTGAAAATCCAGAGAACACCAGCCAAGAGAGGTCTGGAAAGTAAGACATTGGAGGACCAAAAGAAAAAAAAATAGACATAAAATTTCAAGGTAGAGGAATTTGTTCTGCACATCTAGTGCAGGCACTGCATGAATGGGATTAACACGAACAAACGGTATTTCAGTTTAGGCATCAGGAGAAAGCTTCAAAGTATAGAGTTTGCTGAATCTCCAGAGGGTTCTCTTCTCCCTCCTTGTTTTAAGAGCAGATTATCATTTCAGAAATCCTGCAAAATAGCTGATCCTTTCCCACACTTGAACAATATGGCCTGCTAAAGTCCCTGCTAACAACATTTAATGCTTTTTCAGTAATTCCAGTTTACTTGTGTAGCAGACAGATACAACACAATGCAACTACAACTTAAGAATCAGAAATGTCAATATAGATGTTTTGGTCAAACAGAATAGCTCAGTTCCTGGAAATTTAAGATCAGAGCCTCAAGAGGACAGTAAAGGAAATATAAACAGGAGCAAATTAAAGTTACGCAAAGATAAAAACGGCCAAAACAAGATGCTGTTGACCATCTAATTTAATAAGACTTCAAGGAGTAAGTAATTCTATTACTTAGCAAATGTTATTGGACAATAACTCCGCTTTGAAAAATGGATTTCAAGACAGACAACAGTTAGGTCACCATTTCCCAAAGGAATGTCAATATAAGTTGCCAGAGGCACTTGGAGATGTACAAACTAAGATGCAAGTGTGTAAGACTACATGACTGAACTCCAGGAAAGAAAGGTTTCCCAGAAACAAAATAAATGAACCTGAAGTTACTGTTGGCCAGATTTTAAAATGTAATGACCCTTCATACTTTCAGACGATTGGTATTTTTAGATCTGTCCCCACTTCTTCCTGAACAGCTTACTCTTAATGGGTAGACAATGACATACTCGTTCTACAGGATTATTTTGGAAGCACCCCGTAGGTTTTCAAGGGGCTTAAACACACCGGATGTAACATTCTTGCTTCTGAGAGTTTAGAAAAGTCTCTCTTAAAAATCTGAGTCTGAATTTAGCCTGTGAATATCAAAAAAGAATTTCCTGTGTTCAGAAGTTCGTAATGAAAACAAAAGAGAGGAAGAAAAAAAGTCCAATCAAATGTAAGGAGATTACAGAACCTAGATGACTAGAACTGGTAGGCAGACTGCTGTGAAAGAGAACATGACTATGCTAAACTGGCTTGCATTCCAACATTAAAGAAAAGGAGAAGCTGACAAAATGGTAGAACCTCTTTGAGTTCTAACTTTCTCAAAAACAGGCTAGAAAGATCTACTCCTGTAGCTGGTTTGTCTAGCCTTCTCTAGGAGGAAAAATCTGTCAGTGGGAACACAAAAGGCAACAAGACCTAACCACGCTATACTAGCTCATCATAATAAAATGAAGGCAATTCAAGAAAAAAGGCTAAATAAAAAAATGCTTTTAAAGGCTATCGCAGAGTTTTACCAGACCGGAATAATTTGATGCGTTTCCAAAATATGTAGAAATACTGCCACCACTGTGAGGATCCTTAGCGCATAACAGAAAAATACAGTCCTTCCAGTAAACCCTGGTGTACTTGAACGAACATAAGACATCTGCTAGACAACTCTCTAAAAGTGTTACTCTGGACTTGAATCAAACCATCCTGTAATAGATAAGCAGTAGTTACAAAGAGCTGGGAACATCTATTACTAGATCTGCAGTATATGGTCTACCTCAAATGCTGTCAATGCCTGAAAATGAAGCAGTTACCTCATCTTACTTCATACATTAAGAATATTAAAGCCATTACTGTAAACACACTCCATTATAAGAACGAAAATAGAAATGGTTCACTGCCCCAGCTACACATAAAACTAAAAGGAGTTCACTCTCTTATGTGCACTTTCTGTGCCAGCCCTTGGTTATGAGCTGCACTCAAATGCAAACTTGTCAAGTGAAAAGGAGGAAAGAGTAACTGAAGATTCATTTGGCTATTAAGTAGACTATACCTGACATGGACTGCATGATTAAAAAAAAAATAAAGTAAATCAACAACGAGGAAACTCAAAGAGGTAATCACTACATTTAAGTAAATTTTCAACTACTTCAATTATTAGAGCTATTCCTTGAAAGACACTTCAGTTCTCATAGCTGCCTACATAAATAAAAAGTATTTGACTAGGCAAAGGATGTCATAACTGAATGTAACTTCAAGACCTAAACTGTGAAAGGCAACCAGAGGAAAGAAAAAATTAAATCATTGGACAACATGAACATAAATATGTCAAATTTAATCTCACTTGGAAAAGAAGAATTAAAATCTTCTTTTCCATCCATCCTTTGTTTTTCTAGTAAGTTAAAAATCCTTCCAGTGCTAGCTTTGATCTTTTATCCTAAACACCCTGAAGTAGTGGAAGCTCCAAAGAAGCTCAGAACACATTGTTTAATTTAAATCTTCAAGCAACATGTCCTTTTGTCACTGCTAATCATACTGCAAATATGACAGTTCTATTTCTGTAACCGCATTACTCAGAATTGTAGAATGAGTAAAGCTATTTCCTGCTCTTTTGGGTGGTTGTTTTTTTTTTTTTTTTTTTTTTTGGTGGGAGGAGTTTTTCCCCCAACAAAGATGCCAAACTTGAGGACAAGCTCGTTTCTTTTCAGGGCTTTTCTCTAAGCGAGGCTACCTAGCTGACTCAAGACTAGGCAAATAGAAAGCTACAGACTGTATTTTTCAAAGATGATCTTATGAAGGAAGCAGCTACCAGTAAGAAAGGTGTGGAAGGATGCAAGGAAGTCTTATTATAGAAAATCAGACTAAGCCTTGAAAAGTTCCATGAATTTTATGATTAGTCAGTCTTTTATTGAATAGTATTCATCAACTTGGTGCAGTATTTTCTAAAGGCTGTCCTAGTTACTGTGAAAACAGCCAGCTGCGCTCCAAAAACTTAATTCCCTCTCTCTCCAGTAAAAAAAGAAATGAAAACCTGAAGACATCTCTGAAAATTAGTCCAGCTACATGAACAGGTGTAAAAATTGAAGGACGGACAGTGAAAACTTAAGCTCTGAAAATGCTATTCCCTTTTTAGCACCTACTCTGGACAGGAACATACATGAAAGCTTGAATTGACAAACAAGAGAAAAATTCCTTACTTAACCTTGCCTAGGACTAAAATGCAGTTTTGGTAAGCGGTCAGAAAGTCAATTCACTCTATGTTTAGAAAACATGTACCTTGCATCATTTCCAAAGGAATTCAAGAATTTGAAAAACAAATGAGTCCTGTTAAGATTCTTTTACTTGGCAGTATTTTCTTGTTTTGTAGTTTATTCACTATTTCCATGTAAAACAAAGTAGAATCATGAAGCATGATATCATTTACCCTCAGCCTTGGTGTAGGCTAAAATCCAGGAGCTGAGAATCATAGACATATTGCTCAGAGTACAGAAGATGCTAACTCCGAAGCAAAAGACAGACAAATGCAATCAGAAAGATACATTTCCTTACTATAAAGTTATGCTAAACGGAAAAAAATCCAAGAGAAAAGTTGAGAAAAGTCTGAATATGGATAAGTATAAGTAGGTGATCTTGAAGTTCCTTGACAGATGACATTTAACACTTGCATTGTTCTGTACTGACAGGTGTTTTATAAATAAACTCAAAACATGCACTGTTATATTAAGGTTTAAAACTTTGACTTTTTTTTATACATTTATTCACACACCTACAGTGCTTAAAGCAACACTCTTAAAACACATTTTCTTTCTTCCGTCAAGTGATGTCCACAGGCAGTCTTCAAAACTGACTAATCTTGGCATGAAGATGACTTTTTTTCAGCAATCTTGTTTTTCTTCCTCTGGTTGACATCATCGCACTCTCATTGTGAAGCCCCAGTTCACCTAAGAGTCTTGGTATCAAATTAAAGCAGCTATAAAGAGGACACTGATGAAGCATATGTTTAGATACTTTCTTCTTCTGAAATGCTGTTTAAGATGCTGGCTGTCAGTGCAACTAAATTGTTTTTCAGAACCAAAAGAGGTATGTTATCTGACCAAATAGGACTGGTGTACAGAAACATTATGTTAACTTTCAGTTTAGGAGGATGTTTTTGTTATTTCTATCTAACCACGATTTGTTATTTTGGGAAGTTCACTAAAGGAAGGAAAAAATATCTGAAGCAAGCTCTCAAAAAATATGCAAGACACTTCCAATATGATTAAGTTACAGAAAGTAAAAAAAAAAACAACAACCCAAATACAAAACTTAAGAGTTGTTTAAATATAACTGCCTTTGTGTAAGAAAGATTTATTTCAAGATAACTTACAAAATTTACTCTCAAAGATTTGTAGAAAGGAAAAAGACTTGTGTTTCTTGCATTGAATTATAAATTATACTGAATTTACTTAGAAAAAACTTGATTCTAAGTTGTTTCAATTATTGGCATTTTTCATATTTACTGGAGGAAAAAATCATGTGTCTAACATCAAAATACATTTGAAATACACTATCTTCCACTTATAATGTCACATACCTTGAAAAACAAAACAAATGTTTGCTACAGAAGCCAACAGTAAATCTTTTTGGAAAAAAAACAAAAACAAAAACAAAAACCCCAAAACATTCATATATGTAAAAAAATCCCTTGAATGCTTAATTTTAAATAGTGATTACATTGCCTACAGCTGACTGTGTTTTTGTTAATGCCATGCGACAATCTAAGAAAATAAACCACAGTTTTCGTATATCAATGTCATATCTGTTAAAAAATACTGATCTCAACTTATCTATTGTTAGTTTACAAATAAAAATGTAGATAATTGTAAATTAGGGTAAGCAAAGCATGCAAATCTATAGATTCTATATCTGAATTCCTAGATTAGCATTAAAACCAATCACCGCAACAAATACCTCAACAGTATGCCTTGTGTGCAGAAAGGAAGCGATACTGAACATTCAATGCCACAACTGTAAGGTTTTCGGAGAAGCACCTGTGGCAGTTTCAGCAGTTTCTATATGGAATGCTCCCCCTTTCTAGGATTACTTGAAAAAATCAAGTCAATTCGAATTACGTAGCTGTAAAACATTGACATGTGTAGTTTTTACAGTTTCAGAATCTTCTGTTTGATTTAAACGGGCAATGGTGCATAAACAGGAAACTTATATCATAAGGGATCACATATTTGCAGGCAACATTAAGACTAAAAGTTACATTAACATACATAAAGTGCTGTAGCACATTATTCAATATGTAAGCCATTATCATGTGACCACCTTAACAACAAGATACTAAGCCTTTTATGCCTTTAAAGCATTATTACTTTCATCCTGAAACCAATTTGTCAGTTCTTCACTGAAATTTATATAGAATGGATTAAAATTACCGGTCAACTCATGGCTTCAATTACTTTAAATTTAGTAGACTGTATCTCAAAAGAATTAGTAACTATTCCTATATAAAAAATTAGCAAATACAAGGATTAAAACAAAAGAAGAAAGAGAAAAAAAGATCAGAACACTAAAACGCCCACAGTGAAAAAAAACACGTTTCCTATATAAACATCAGTATACTAGTCTAAAATTTCTAAAAGCAAAATTATTTTAAAATACTAAAGTGTTTTAACCCTTTGGTGTCCAAATACAATAGTTGTAAGACAGTTTCAAACTTTTTTGTCTTTTTTTTTTTCAGATACCAAGAGAAAAATACTCTTAACTAAACAGATGTGTGTCACTGCTGGGAAGAGCTATAAAAATTCATGCTAGGATTACATACTGGGCATCTACAAAAGCACAAGTTGGTGCCAAGTTTTCATTTCACAACCAAACGTGGCAGCTGAAATTATTTTATACTTTTAAAAACAACGGTAGAGTTATGACAAACATCTTACAAAATTTTAACAAAGTGTCTACACTGGGAAGTATGAAGCTCTCCTTTACAAAGCCACTTTTTTTTATATGAAAAAACAGGTACACTACAAATTATGCAGCTCTAATTAGCTCCTGGATACTTCAACTCGGGACTGAGCAAATGCTGGCAAAAGAAAGAACTCATTAACCATGGTAGGCAACACTGGAATTACTACAAGCATCACCATCAGGTGGTGATTTATTGCTGTATCTGTATTCCGATTTATATGCTTTAAGAAAGACTTCAAACAGAATACTTCACTTTGAAGTTATCTCCTGCAAAATTGATCCAGTTTCAAATAAAATTTTGCCTGAACAATATAGGCCTATCTGACTTTGCCTGGCATCAACAATCAACAGCATTTTTAAATTCATATCCAATTATGTAACAAGTGATTCCTAAGCATAACTCACAAAAGAAAGGTATCAAAGATTATGAAAACTCTTAGAACAAGTCTGATTACAATACAGTAGAACAGAAAAGACCTCCCCTATTAGAATTAAAATAACGATTTCCTAGATAAGTAGTAAAAATGAATTTCAAGTAAGCACCATTTTAGTACTGCAGCCACTTTAAATCCAAAGAGAATAAGAGTTACTTAGCTAGCCAACCTTATGAAAATGAGAACTATCATTGCTGCTACTATCATGTTTCTAGAAACAGATCAGGAACTGCAGATAAAGTTGCTTACAATGAGGAAGGCATTATGGAATACTATTAAATGGAAGGTTCAGTGCAAACTCTGACTTGGAAAGATAAACAACCTTGCAGTTCATATTCTGCTAAGATGCTTCTAGTAGCCAATAAAATCATACTGTATCTCTTCAGTGTAACAAATGAAAACCACTGACAGCCTAGAATTAGAAAAAGAAAGCAATCTTCTCTCAAATGTGTCAAACATGGAAGGAAGTTCCAGAGCATGGACAGTAAGAGCTCAAAAATTAAATGAATTTTAAAGTATTTTTGTGCCAAAAGGGGGAAAAAAATTCAAGAATTAAAGGACTAAATGTATTAGATGGATCATTTTCCTGTAATAGGTATGAAGAGGGAGACGAGCAAACTATAAAATTAGTTTTCTGAGAAAATTAACTTGCCATTCTTATCCAATAAGACAGATGATCTTTTGAATTAAGAAACTACAGAAGTGCACAAAACCACCTTAACTTTGTAAGAGTTTTTTTCAACTTAGATTTTTCCTCCATTTGAAAGAAAATTTGTCTACTATGTTTAAGCAACAAGCAAAATAGGAAGAAGGAAACAGAAGCTGAAACAGAAGAGCAACACTTCCCCTAATTTATAGCTGCCAAAGCTCTTCCAGGGCTTTTTAAGCCTCCATGCAATGAGATACATCTTGTAAACTGCAGCACATGACACATTAGAATATTTTTCTGATTAACTTGAACATGTTCTGGGCCATGCCACAACTACCTACTGGTGTTTGTCCAGATTCAAAAGTATTAGTTGAACTATGATCAACTCTACCAAAAAGACACAAACTAGAACAGCAAACAAAATCCAAATCAATACAGCAGAAGTTAGCACTAATGTGTTGCAATTAACAATTCTCCCATCACATATCCAGTCAAAAAGTATCAGCAAATCAAGCACGGAACCTGTGTGCAGATCACCACCATCAACCACTGGAGTAACAAGCAGAAATAATCAGACCACTTTAGATGGGAATATACTGCACCCTTGTTTCTTCCACTGTATCTAACTTGTGCTCTGGCCAAGTTCTGCTTTGTAACACTTTGATTTCTCCACCTGACTTAACCACACCTGGGTTTCTGAGGTCAGTAATAGCTTATCTTGCAGAAAAAAAATAACCTATCTGAAGGGAAGCTGCACAGTGGATGTGAGCACAGTATCCCATGTGAAGGCAGACCACTCCCAACAAAAAAAATCCATTCTTGTCACAAATCTGAGCTTTCCTCACATCAAAGTCTTGGTAACACTTCAATGTTCTTTATCCAGCTCTTTTGGGCTGAAGAAAAGCTGAGAAACTAGTGCTAGGAATCACAAAAGCTCAGCACTACTGAATAAGCTCCCCTATCAAGCTGATCCATACCCTGTGAACTTCCTTTATGCTCCAGAAAGGTCATAAAATATCATTGCTTTAATGAAGAATTTAACTTTTATTAATAAAAAAATACAACCTCTCATGTTCCTCTATTTCTGAACTGATGTCAGTAACTACTGTTGTTACTCCACTCCCACTAAGAATAATTGACTCTCAAACTGAACAGGAACTTAGTAGTAGGAGTTTGCCACAGCTTCCTGCAATTATTTAGAACAGCTGTAACTGTGAAAACTACCTACTTCCATTCAGGTCAACTGTAAGATTGAGCCTTTCTCTTCCACTTCTTTTATTTATCAGATATCCATGCATCTATGTTCTGCTTCCGTATTTCCAAATCTTTCAAGGCTAAACCCAAATTACTGCCTTACTTCACAATCACAACCTCCTACACTATAAATTCTTCTACAGGGAAGACAATCAAGTGTGAAACCAAAGAGGGATGAAATTAGCAAGCTTTACTTGTAATTATTTTGCAGAAGAATTAAGAGTTTCACCACAGAAATGTACAAACCACTTTGACTTTTCCTTTCCAGAAGAGTTTATGTAAGGCAGGAAAGGAAGAATGAATTCCAATACGTATAGCCTCCATACTGCAGAACTGTCACTAGAAGAATACTACAGCGACAGCCCTTAAAATGCTTATTTGCATTATATACAGTTAAACAAGAACAGCTGCATTTTCCCTCAACTATACTGCACTGTTTAATAATGTAACAATAGTAACTAATCCAGCAGTTTAACTGCTATCTGGAGAACAAGCAACCAGGTTTGCAGAGAGAATCATGTATGAAATCGCAGTTTGAAAAGTACCATATTATCAGTATTAAAATACTAATTAGCAGATTAAAAGCACTGTTGAAATAGCACCTAAATCCTATTCCTAGACAAATGACGAGTAAGAACATGAAGTCTCAAAATGAGCCTAATCACCCTAAGAAAGTAAGATGTTGGTTTTTCTACACTTTCATCAATGTAGCAGCAGTACAGCTTCTAAAGGAAAAGGATGGCATTGTAATAGCACTTCCCAAATATGAAAACATCAGAAATGGACAGAAGATCAATAATTAAGGGTAAAGAAAACCACACAGATGTTAAAAACCTCCAAGTATCTGCTAAGATTTTAAGAAATCGGGAAGAAATCTAGAAACTAACAGGAGACCTCTGAATCCTGAGACCCTTCAAGAAAACAGGCCATGGAAGTTTCCCCTCCAAACTGAAAAGGAACTGAGAGCTTACATCACAACGGAATGGCCAATTTCTGTGCTGTCCTCATGAAATCTACACATCACTCTTCTTCTGTCTCTTCATTAAAGGTGACTGGATTTGAGAAAGTCAAGAAGTGTTACGAATACAAATGGGAAGAACAAAAGTTGAGATATCACAGGAGTGGTCATAAGTAAAATATGAAACAGACTTCATTTCAAACAAAAACCTAGTGCAAGGATTTCACACAGGGCTAATCCAGCAGCACTAAAAATTTACACTGAAGAGATTTCTGTAATGGAGGCAGTTGTGAAGAAAAAAAAAACGCATGCTTTTTTTTTTTTTAATAATACAATGCAGATCGTGACACATAACTTTGCAAAGAAGAATTAATTAAAATTAAGCCACTGTCAGAGAACAGAACGCAATTTTTGCTGAAAAAATGAATACCAGAGATGGGACATTTCTGGTATCACAGACGAGTTAATTTACACATTCAAATGAATGCAAGACAGCTTTAATGAGGAAGTGGCTGAAGTGTGTGCCTAAACTAGATCAACATCATGGTATGAATCTGTCATCTGGTAGAAACAGATGTACTGATACGTTTATCCCTGCATGTCAGACCTAGAGACCATAGTGTAAGAAACTAGAAAGGAAAGTATCTCTATGATGTCTTGTAGCACCCCATCACATTATACAAACCAAATTTCCCCCAAATCCTTATGATTTCTGGCAGGAAAATGAAAAGCTTTCCTATGCTACTATTCAAGCACCTTGATCAACTGAATTCAGAAGCAAGTACTTGTGTTCAACTGGATGGGTGCACACCCAGCCACATCCTGTCCCACAAGTTACGCCTCTATCCCAGGATAATACAGTGCTTGAAACTCCTCTCCTAGCTCTGAATCAAGTCGCTAAGGAATACACAACTGTTCAAATGACAGCTGCAGAAGAATTTTTACTCAGAAATAAGCATATACAATGCACAAGGGAACTGCATACAAACGGACATAAAACGGAAGATGTTCAAATCAGTGTAACAGCTGCATCTGCTTTTTATTTTTTATTCATGTTCTGTGTTCATAGCTGACTTTTATATTTATATATATGCTGTGATGCAAACTATGTAATTATATTGAGACCCAGCATTTTAAAAAATAGTGTAAAAGAGCAAAACAAAACATGGCACCAAGAAGGCTTTTCCTCCACAAAGAACTGTGGACACTTGTTTGTCACCATGATAAATAATACACCATCAAACACACATAAATTGCATAATTATGCTTTTTAGTGAAAATCCAGCAGTTACTATGGATACTTTAAAAGGTACTATCCACATTAAAAAGTCAGTTACACAGCAAACCTTTTCACTCATATGAGGACATTGTGACCACCTGCTTCCCCCTCTTCAAGGGTCCATGAATACCATAGTTAGTGGAGCAACCATTTTTATGGCTGTAGGACATACTGTGCACAGAATATGCTTCAGCTAAAATGAGAAGGTAAATACCACAAAAAAAATCAAAATATTTTCACTAGGGTACAATTATTATTTTTTAATATTATTAAAAATTTACACAGGAATAGAGACCCAAATTCTCTCTCATCAATTAGAAAAACAATGCAACATCTTAATGAAATTTAGAGACTGCAACATACTCTGTAAAAGCAATACACTAACAAGCCTGAAATAAAGTAAACTGAAACAGAAAGTGAGGCAATTTTATTCAAACTAAAATTCTTACTTTTATTCATACTGGACTATTGTTCTTTGGCTTCCAGCATAACCAAAGGAGGGAATAAAGTAGAAATACGGCAAACACTGATACCAAAAATTACACTAGTCCAAGTTACTTCATTTTAAAAGCAGTATTTCAGTAATCACTCATTAATAAAAAATACATTTCTTGCAGTATTACACTACTGATTACTAGTGCTTGTGTAATAATGAAATCGTAACATCCCTGGTTTACTTTCTATAAAAAAGTACGGATGGTGCAATATTTGATGCATACTATAAATAACAGGTATAAGCAGCATATTTGACTATTTGCAGTCACAAGGGATATTCTCCGTATCTTCACATAACTAGATTTTGGTACCGTAACTGTATGAAGAAATAAAGAAAAATTGGGTAAGCTCTAATCCCCACCAAAAAAGGCCACATTCACCATCAGTACACATCAGCACTTTAGTTCTACTTATTGCTTAGTTCTACATTTAATAAAACTCTTGCCTCGGTCCTAAATAGCCAATTATAATTTTGGTTAATATATATACAAATTAGAACTCAAACAGATGGCTAAAATCCCTCTCCTTTTCTTCTAACTGAAGCCATAAAGTAAAGGAGTCAGAAGTTTCAGAGCACATTTATTTTCAGCAACATAATCATTAGAGATATGGGGCCAGTTTCCAAACCCAAAGAACCCCAAATTACTCAGCCTCAAAATCATATACATGGATTTGGGCTAATTTAACATATTAAGCAAGGAAACTAGATTCTAAGGAAAAAAAATCCTCACCCCGGTTAGTCAATGGCTAGCTCACTCAGGTGAGAGGGTCAAGTCCTCATCCTCTAATTGACTAAATGTGGGTTGCTCCACCAGCCTACTGCATTTGCATCCCTAATTTTAACATTTCCTGGATAGGATCTGATATTTAATTACCTCTAGAATTTGTGACAAGTCTACCTTACTGAAACACAGATGGAATTCAAAGTTAGAACACTGAGAATTCAAATTATTTCCTGCTCACTAAAACGGCTATAAACCTACGCTACTTCTGCTGCAAATAGTTTTGGTCAAAGGCAGATACCACTTTCCAAGTTTTACAGAAATGTTTTGCTTACGGTTTGCAAATAGAATGTTTAAAAAGTGAAATTTTAGTTCAGTAAGTTAAAGTTGCAGCCACATCTCCAACCTCAGTTACTCAGCTACTCATTTTGAAAGCCCTCTGGATGTGACACATCCTCTTCTTTACGTCACTCTTAACTCACTTATTTCACATTGTTTATGCAGTTCCGCAATTTCTTTTGATTGGTTACTTTGTAAAAATCACAAGATTACATACTAATTGATGATGATAATTAAGGTTTGCTCAATTCCACAGTAAATTTATATCCGAGTTTATCCTAAGATATCTGAAAGTGAATGCAAAATCAGAATTCATAAATTTGAGACTGATTCCATGAGCTTGTCAATAACTTGAGACAGCTGCATAGTGTCACCTTTCTATGAAGCAATCTCTTTATAAAGCAATCTGTTCATTACTATTAACTTAAAAGATACTATATTCCCTCAATACTCTATGATACTATTGAAAAGAGTTAAATTTTATGATAGATTTATCAGGGCAGCATTACAAAAACAGTAAGATGGAAACCAAAGGGTAAAACAAGAATTTGACTACATGATTCTTTTTTCACTTACAACTTAAGTTTCATATTCCAGATTAAAATACAGTAACTAGTATTAAACCATTTAAGATAATAAGACTAGTTCTAATTAAAACAAACTGCTAAAGTATTTACATTATTATAAGCCATAGAGCTTATACTCAACATTTCTAGGTGAAAACTGCATCCATTTTGTCCATGCTGTAAGTTTCAAAAGTTTGTGAGATTTTCTGAATGTTTTTGCAGTACATAAACCTTCGAAGAAAAAAGTTAACAGGGCAAATACACAATACACTAACAAACAGTATTAAACTAACTGCAAAGAGTGTGCGAGACGCTATTTTGCAGATAATGTTGCTTTTGCATTGTTTTCTGTATTTATTTACCAGTGCAAGGTGCAAATTTGTCATAAAAAAATAACTACATGCTACATGAGGCGTACAATTTGGGGACATCTGACAGAAGCATGATAAATATTTTAAGATATCAGATATAAATGCAATATTAATATAGCACACTGGTACCACTTACGTAAAATAAACTTTATCACTAGACATGCAAACCATCTTGGGCTTCATTACAGTTGAACATGTCTAGTTTTCTTTTAATCAGGTGCTGGCTATTTCTACTTTTCCATCTGACATTAGTATATACGTTTACTGGTCTAAGTTAGTTAGCTAAACACACAACAATCAACAACAAGAAAAAATACCTCACTTACTCTATTTGCGCACCATGAGCCACAAGGGCACTTATGGAATCCATACTACCAGACCGTGCTGCTTTATGAATAGGAGTTTCACCAACATAATCCTGTAAAGACAAACTACATTTTGTCAAGCATAATCCTTCCAAAAAACCAAAATCTTAT
Source organism: Myiopsitta monachus (assembly GCA_017639245.1). NCBI lineage: Eukaryota > Metazoa > Chordata > Aves > Psittaciformes > Psittacidae > Myiopsitta > Myiopsitta monachus. Next base: position 37,170,534 of record CM029919.1, on the reverse strand, counting down.
TTTTACAATACTCTTTAATTAAGAAAGCAGATATACAAAAGCAACATTTATTAGCTAGCAAATGCATCAGGTACTTTATTATTATTATAAAGTTTGCCATATGTTGTCATGTACATTAGATATTTAGCAAAAAATAATGCTAAGGGCATCTAACTCACAAGATAAGCCTTATCCAGTAACTAGGCAATCAGCAGGGTCATAATTCAGCAAAAGGTGTTTAAAACCCCCACAATATATACCACTGGCCAAGTGACAAATTATTCTAACACCTTTATTGCCCAGCCCTTGTGTTTCCCAATGTGTAGGACTGAGAAAGCCACCCTGAATTTAGAAGCAGTATGGCCAAGCTTGTGGGTCTATGTTGCTTTCAGATCTCACGCAGTACCGTATTGCACCATAAATACCACTAGGTGAGGAGTACATATGTCTAACTCTACTGCAATAGAAATAAGCCCAGAGTTCACAGGACAGGCCAGATAACTCCTGAGACATACACAATGACTCATGTCCTATAGCCTTTTCGGACTATCTTTATTCATTTACATTCCATTATTGTAAACTGGTAGATACAATCACTTCATCTGTTCATATTATGTGCAAACATACTGGAAGTAGTGTATTACTTTTCAGGCAAGTCCCCTCTACAAGCTATCTTCACAGGTAACTGGGAGAATCTACAGCAATTTTATAAACACAACTGGAAAGTGGTAGGACAGTTCCATGCATCATGACCTACAAGCTGCAGACAAAATTCAGTACTTGCAATTAATCATGGAATAGTTAGGGGTGGAAGGGACCTTAAGATCATCTAGTTCCAACCCCCCTCACACTAAACCATGTCCCTCCCCCAAGGCTTTGTCCAACCTGGCCTTGAACACCTCGATGGAGCATTTGTAACTTCCTTGGGCAACCCATTCCAGTGCCTCACCACCCTTACAGTAAAGGGCTTCTTCCTTATATCCAATCTAAACTTCCCCTGTTTAAGTTTTAACCCATTACCCCTTGTCCTATCACTACAGTCCCTAAGGAAGAGTCCCTCCCCAGCATCCTTACAGACCCCCTTCAGATACTGGAAGGCTGCTATGAAGTCATCATCCATTAAGAACCTGTAGTGAAATACAGCCCTGAAGTAGCAAGTAAATGTTCAGTTACTGATTTGTTAGGTAATTATCACAATCCTCAACACTTCCAATAGATAGCAAGGGTTTTTTTTCCCCCTTCCTTCCTCATCCTCTTTCTCTGATTTTTGACAGACTTCACTTGTCTACTCCACTAATATTAAACATGTTACAACTGTTATGTTCCTTGTTCTTGCTTCCCTGTTCCTTTTATTAAGATATCAACACCAGCTATTAAAGTAACACAGCACCTTTATTGACTCACCAGTCTTCATACACAACAGTGCTCACCATCTAACACTACAATACTGGCTACACTTTAGCTCAATTTGAAATGTGAACATATTTAAAATATGATCATACTAGCATTTTGATATAGAAGGTAACAAGTCTTTTAAACTGTCTGCCAAGCTTCTGAGAAATTAAATCACATCTTTTAGACCATGTAAATGTAACTTGAAAATGAATTTTGGATTATGTGCTATATACTCTCCATTTTCTATGTGCCAATTTTATTGCATGGCAAAATATTTTTTTAACAAGTTACAAATTTACTGATGGTGAAGCCAGTGTAACAGTGCTTAAGACACATATTCAGCCAAAGAGTGAACCACCATCCCCAAAAGGAACCAACAGTGGTACCAGACATAAGTTTACCTGCTCATAAACTAAGGAAAATTGCTAAGGCTGACAAAGAAGGCTGGAGACAGAAGAGCAGAGAACTCCATGGAGTCCTCAGTGATTAGAAAAGAGCCATACAGCCCCTCTCCCAAAATGGCTTTCTGTAGCTGATGAATAGAAGACTTGCTTTCCAATGACATTTATGCAATTTTTCCTACTTCTAACTTCTTCTGAAGTTACAGGAACACAGCGATGTTTAACAGAGGACATATTATAAATGATCACATATGAAAATTAATTTGGCACAAATTTATCCAGGAAAATTTTCTTCATATTCTCCTATAATGGAAGTTGTCTTCAATTCATCATTTTGGTATGGTTCCACATCTTTTGTTAAGAGGCAAAAGCATAGAAAAGAAGTGATCTGCCTCTTTCGTTCAGCATTAGAATTTGGAACCCCAACCCTAACTTAAGAGGTAATCAATCATTCAATAGAATGTTCAGGGAAATAGGGAAAGTTAGCTCAACTAGCCATGCATATTACAAAGATGACAAAAATCTCTACTAGCCCCATAAACCTAGCATATTTCCTACAATAAGATCTAGACAGCTGAATTATGAAGCACTGCTGTGAGGAAACACTACAAGGGTGAGAAAAGACCTTTGCATTACAAGAATACGTTAAGCTTGTAGCAGCTAACAATCCTGTCACGAACAACCAGAAAAAGTTAGTACGTCAGAAGAGAACACGTCTTCAGAAAGGCTTCTTTCAATCACTGGCCCAGAAAAGCATGTTTCTCCTCTAAAGCTAAGGAATTGAGAAGATACTTTGAGAATGTCAAATATTCAAATTCAGATTTTTATAGTTTTGGTTTTAATTACAGCACCTAAATTTCAGTCATCAGTTAATCTTCTCTTGAAGTTCTCCTGTAGGACCCAATCTATCTGCACTGCAATAGCTTATGAAATAGTCTCCTAGCTCTATAAAGACATCCTCTTTGAGACAGGAGCTATACTGAAAGGAAAAGAAAAAAATCTCTCACTGAAAAGTGGCTTTAAAGTTTACTTAATTTTCAATACATTCAAAATTATGCATACAGGGAAAAATAAAGTACTCTATGAGCCTCAGAACAATTCTGGTTTGATTCAACAATTGGAACTGATGGCACCAAACAGAAAAAGCAATTTAACAGAGGCTTTTCCAAGAAGCTTCTGAGTGCTGTTCAGGATCTAGACTGTTAGTACGTTTTCATGCACAAGACACCTCTTCCCTACCCCTTCTTTGGCTATGTGGAAAAAAACACATCACTTTGAGGGGCTCTACAAATTCCTAATTATTCTTTACATACCTCACAATCCTTGTAATTGTCCACAGTCCCATATGTGGTTCAGTTTGATATAATCCCTTCTGTAGTAACATTCCAGGAAGGGAAACATCGATAACTTGTACTGGCCTTTCACATCTAGAGCAGAACTTTTCAAGATCCCGTTCACCCTTCTGATTCAACACTGCACCAACATCCCAAACTTGTCTCTTAATCCAAAAGTCACATAAATAAATGAGCAGAATGGCCAATTAAGTTTTATTAGTTTATCATTCAAGGTAACACAAGTTTGCTGCTGTGGAGACTAAGCATTTTGTGCATGGTGCTCCTGAAGATGTGACAAGAAGAGTCACAATGCATCATAGGCACATTTATTTTCTGAAACTCACTGCCACTGCCAAACACCTTCCCCCTTGCCCTTATAGGAGCATAACTATCGTTTTGCAAAGACAAGGGCAGTATCCTCTCACTTGGGGTCATGACTAGATCACCTTTCACTGTTATTTCATTTTACTGACCTACCTTCCTTATTCTATTTTCATTTATGTGTCTGAAAAGTCTTTTTGCTTTTTTGCATAAATCAGTAACTCTATGTGATTGATTAATCAGCTCACATTTCCTCACTATGCTGCTTAACTTCAAAGGACATTTCCTCTACTGATCAAGTATTATTCCTCAAACTCTCTTAATTCCCAGACCTCTTTTAGATATGGTTGTATTTCAGGTCAGTAAAGCCATTTGTTATTCCATTTCCCCATCTTTCTGTATTTTTGGGATCCATATCTCTGTTGATATTAGGATCTTCCAGTTGAACTTGATGCATATTTTCCATTTTGTCTTTAAAATTCCATATCACTAGATATGATGCAGTTGATTTCACTGATATCTTTACATCCTTTGCATATATGTACGTTACTTACCTGTAAACATTTCTTTTTAAAACAGAAAGCCCCACCCACATGTACACTAAAATCTTTCAACTATGTGCACTGATTTTTGGCTGGGCAGTTAATTTTCTTCATAGTAGCTGGCACTGTGCTGTGTTTTGGATTCATAACCAAAATAACACTGATAACACACCAATGTTCTAGCTAGGAGTGGGCTGGGAGGTGACACAGCTGCATCTCCTAACCCAAACTGACTAGAGGAATATCCCATACAGTGTTATCACAATGCTCACTAAGAACAACGGGGGCGTGTTTCCAGGGCCATCAATGCTCAGGGACTGACCAGGCATCAGTCAGCCAGTGATGAGCAATTGTGGGATTGTTTGGTTATGGTGCAAGGGCTTTAGTTTTTTGTTTGTTTTTAATAAAAACTTCATTTTCTTGATTTTGCTTCCTTTTTTACCTGTTAACATGACTTCATCTCAACCTAGGGTGATTCTCACTTTTCCCTTCTGATTCTCCCCCTCAACCCACTGTGGGAAGGGGAAATGAGCAAGCGGCTGTGTGGTGCTTAGGTGCCTACTGCTGTTAAACCACAACACTATGCAAGCACTTCAAAATACTTCTAGCAGAGATACCCAAGACACAGAAGCACTATTTTAACTGACAAGAAATATAAATTAATTCTATTCCTTAACACAGCCAACTGAATTTAAAGTTCTATCAGCAGATCACATTTCCAAAAACCGTTCAGATTTCTTAGTCCCATCACCCACCCCTTCTGAAGCCAAGAAGTAGATGCTGGAGAACACAGAGAATTTTTCCTTACTCTTCGCTATAAATGAATGCTTTGAATTCATGACGCTTTCTCCTTCTGAATTTTGAGTACAGATGAGAACTGATGGAATATTTTTATCTGGATTTAATCCAAACTTTTTTTAAAATACAGAACTGTAACATACCAAAGAACGAGTGTCTTCTTCCTCCTCACCATGGATACCAGTATGTGTACAGTTCTTGCTAGCATAGGTAATCTAACCCTCCTAAATTTGCCATCATTGGCACATGATGGTAACTAGCTGGATGAAAAGTACACCAGCATCGGTTGTAACAGTGCAGTATTTCTTATCCCGTCCTTAAGTCAAGCCACACCAAACAGGGTGGGGGGGAAGGGGCAAATCAACACAGGCAACATACAATAAAAATGTTTAATAGGCTGAGGCTAGAGGGAAAAATATATTTAAATGAAGTAACAGGTTTTTTAATCAAGAAGTACTCATGAGTATTTGCTGTTAATATGCACAACAGCACAAAATCAATCTGTGTTGTGACAAGGATAAATCATCCAAAAACAAATTTCATGGAAAGTAAAAGTAGCAGTATAATTGCTCTGCACTGGTACAGTGAACTAGAGCAGGCACGTGGCCAAATGCAGGCCTTGAGTCAAAAGCTATTAGAAGGCACTGCCCACTGAATTTAAAAAAAAAAAAAAAAAAAAAGTAGGACTTTCTTTTTTTCCACTGCTGGGTAGAACAGGCAGATCGCTGCTTGGCACTTCAGCTTTCTCCTTTGCATTTTTATAGTGATCCTGGAGGTGAGAGAACTGCCCAACTGGTCATAAAAAGAGACAGATGGGTTCTAGCCAGCACATAAAGTAATATAAGAGGGCTGGACATCACAGATATGATCACAGAACTTATTTGGGAAGAAGGGTACAGCCGGGACAAGGAGCTTTCAGCCTAAGTCCTTCCCGGCTAATGCCCAAGAAACATCCCAGGCAGCTTTCACCAGCACTGAGATATGCATTTTCATGTTTTCCTGAACTTCAGGGCAGTCAGCATGTGCTACAATACAGCACCTCAGGGCACATATGAGAAAGCGTGCATGCAAATTCTACTGAATACCAGAGGTTTACATAAAGACTGAGAGACTGGAGTAGATTCCTTTCCAGAAGCTATCCTTCTCTTTTCTCAGAGGTGATGGGTTAGTCTGTAGCCAATGAACAGGAGTCAGTGTGGAAGGAAAGTTTTACTACTTTAATTATCAAGTACTCCCAGATTTCTCAGCATGTGTTTTGTATCCAGTGTCCATGGAACACTTGTCCTCACACAAGCATTAGCCAGTGACTATGTCTGTCTGAAGTACCATCAGTCAGCGAGCTGGAAGGAACAAACAAAATACACATCAGGAAATAGTGCTCTGGAAGCTCAAGTGTGAGTGGAAGCCCTAGATTATCACCTGACAGCACTTGGAAGTTACATAAGGAACCAAGATCATTTATTAAGGACTTCAAATTAAACAAGAATAGAAGAATTTAACTGCAATTCAATAACAGCTGGAAGGAACCAGGGAAAGCAAAGCATGCACTATGCTTCACATAGACATGGAAGAAATACTCCAGATGTATCCAAGTTTGCCTAGCTTTCAGTGCTCATCCATGTGAAACCAGTATGACTGACCAGTTGCATCCTAAGAACTTAACAAACTTTTTTGTTTCTAGTACTATTTTAATTAACCAGAGATATCTTCAAACTAGATCTAGAATAACTCTTCTTCTATGTTCAATTAATATTTTGTGCAGGCAAAATAAGCTATTATACTCAAGTGAAACTTGAGCCTACTGTTAACAACATACAACGCTTCCACACAGTCAGCTTGCAGTACCATCTATATTAGTGTCCTTTGCCTGTCAGTACCTAAATCTGCTCTTAGAAGTCTATAGCATACCATCACCACTATTTTTTGAAAGTTTGAGAACCTCAGTACTCTTCTTCCTGTGGAGGATGACAGCCCTATTAATTGGATTTGGTCTGGTGACAGGCCATCAATTTATAGATTCCTGAGTCACTGACTAATCTTGGTGGCTTCTTTTAGCTGGAACCAGTCTCCTGCCTATTTATAACTGCATATTATACTGCCTTCTGCTTTCCTTTACAGTCACCTGCATGGTGCCCTCAGCCCATGGAGAGATCTCTCTGCACTCTTCTCTTCTTTGGGGGCTAGTTGCTACTTTCTTCTTTGCTATAACCTCACTCACTAGATGCGATTCTTTTCCCTCAACATGTTCCAGGACAGCCAGCTTGTTCTTCAACTCCATTTCAACCTCACTGGTCAGTTCTTCTCTTTATCCTCATAGTTGGAAACTTTCATTCTTCTCATTCATTCATTTTCATTCATTCTTCTCTTCTCATTTAGCAGATATTTGCATACCTTTATTCTGTGCATGCCATGTTTCCTCTCTAATCACCGTTTCTTTACATTCTTACCTGGTCTCCAGATGCATTTATAGTTTCTTCTATTTTTTCTTCTGAAGATGCTACCACTATGCAGCAATAACTTATTGCATAAGTTACTTTTGTCAGGTATCAAGGAGAAGATGCGATCTATAGCCTCTGCATCCAGTCACTTCATTGTTTCTACAATTCTCCTGGTGTCTCACAGCTGTTCTCAATGCACCAGCCTTCTTTTCTGAAAACTCAACACAAACTTCCCCATTTCTTATTTTTGCATAGCTTAAAAAAACAAAAAGAACCAAACTCTAGAAATGCAAATGTTCAAGTCCTTCAGCAGACTTATCTTAACTCTACTGCATATAAAACAGTCTGGCCATTAGATATTAAAAAAAGTATGATACGAGATTTAACAGACCAGGCATTTTACAGATGCTGTGCTATACTACAGCTTTTAGTAAATGCATATGCGGTAGTAGTAATTACTCTCATAGAATACTATAAATAATTCTGCATACTGTTAGAAAGGCACATATTATGCATGCCCAACATACATACATTTATTCAGTGCTGCAAAAATTACCTCCAAAAGCATAATAGTTTTAAGCACTTGATTCTGTTCCTGCACTAGAGTACAGTTCTTTACAGGAATTTCGCTATATTAACACACTGTCCTCCACCAAATACATCATTATGCATACTTAATTATAAAAGTAATAGAATAGGAAAAAAAATAAAATCCCCAATTCATTCTTTGTTAGTAAAGTACATGTTTCTGATCTATTTGCAGGAAGTTACTAGAAAAGCTTTGGAAAGAAACTAAAAAGGGAAAGTTTGAAACCAGATGCACCTTAAAATAAACCATGGCATATCTTACTAGCTAGATATATGACTGTATCATGAAGCCCCACAAAGGTCTCATAGCTCTGTAGGTAATGGTGAATTTTTCAATTCTTAGCATATTTAATAATATGCTCCTCACTAGACTTTTTAAATTTTCCCTAAAGAGGCATCATCATAGTATTTACTAATGCTGCCAACACCAGAGCAGCATACTATTTTGTCCAAGCAGCAGCACAATTTCAACTCCTAAACCAAATGCTCTCCAAACCTTCAGTGGCTTAAAGGACATTCATTAGTCCTATCTCTACTGAAATTATAAAGGTCTGTAGATGATAATTAAGTCATCTGACTTCAGCTAATATTAAAAATAAGGTATCTGTATGTGAATGTAAGGATCATACATACAGGAAAAAGGGACTGAGACACTCCTTCCAAAACTATATGCACACATGAAATTAACGTGAATCCATACCTGTTTGTTTATGTTGGCCCCCACTTGAATCAACCAATTCAGACACTGTGGATGTCCTCCAAAAGCAGCAATGTGGGCTGGTGTTTGGGCAAAACGTGTTGTACTGGCATTTACAGAAGCTCCAGCTCTTACTAACTGCATTAGGCACTCCAGCTTTAAAGACATGAGGGAATAAAACCAAAAATGTTACACAGATGTGCTATGACAATTAGCACGTGATAAATAAATATGTAAACTCTAGAAAAGATAAGCAGACTATTGAGACTACAGGGATGCAAAACAAGAGAATATGAGCATTAGAATTTTCCCCTTCCCCTTTTTTACTCCTCCCTCCTTCAGCCATAGGCCATACCAAAGATGTATGTAATTTTCACTCTTAAAACTGAATGCCACCATTTATTTTCAATATGAGGGGAAAGAGGGCATAAATACCTCAGATCTGACTACAGAGCTATTCAGTTCACTACTTTAAAGGAAAGGGGAAGAAAAAAAAAAAAAGAAACAACCAAACAAAAACCCAAACAAAGCACAAAACAAACTCAAGAGATTTGATCCAGCAAAGTTGCAGACACGGTACTAACCAGACATTATTAGATAATTTTTGACAAAACAAGAGTGTTGTTAGGAGAGACAAAGATGTACTCTCAGGAGAGTTTAGAGGAAGGTAAATCAAAAATACAAGAAATATTTTATATTTCTTTAATGTTTCCCTAAACTGACAGAAGCAGATTACTAAAGAAAACTAAAACTGTTAATATTATAATAACTAATATGACAACACTATAAAAGGACTAAATTCTTTCCATCAATTTCTTGTTATTATGGCTGAATTGCTGTTATAAATAAATAAATCAATAGGCTGCATGTCTGTGGCAATATCAGAAAAAGAAAAACTTTATTTTAAAAAGCTGCAGTATTTTGTCAGCCTGTATTTTTTCATTTTCTTGTCACACTAACCAGAAGTGTCAGATATACAGCTTCTATTTTTAGATGTTCTTAACGCCACATTTGTAGAAGCTAAGCAAACCACAGCCATGATGACCTCAACTTCAAAAAAAAAAAAAACAAACCACCAAAAAACCCCACACCACGGGTGCACACACACAAAAAGCTCCTTTCCTGTCACACAGTAACATTGTCTTTTTGTTGATCAGAAAAAGAATGCACTATGCTAAAATAAACAGTTTAGTCTGGGCTTCCATTTACTGTGGTTAGATAACAAACACCAGCACACACTTGCGACAGCAAAAGAAAAAACCTTTACACCAACTTTGGGCACTAGTTCATATAAAAATCTAAGGGTCATTCTCTCACAGATAAAGAAAATGTTTGTAAGCCACACCACAGTCTGTTCATATACAAGGAAAAAAAAAAAAATGGCACCAGAAGTCATCTGGCAAGCCGGCAGTTTGGTTCACAGACAAACATAAACATCAAGATTATAATGTTCTTCTCTACTGCCGTATGTCAGTCTCTTTTTTAAGCCTGTAAATTTCCCTATCTTCATGAATTGCATGTATAAAACGACCAACCACTGTAGTGAAATATTCTGTATTAGTTTTGCAAACATATTGTGAACTTCAACTGCTATCTCCCCCCATATATGCCAAACAAACACAGATGAATCCTATCCTTTAGGATACACGAAAGTACTTTTCTGGACTGCAATGTACGCAGATGTACCACTAACCCCCTAAGTACACGAAGTAAACAAGGGTGAGGGTAACTGCAATATTGCCATGATGATGAACCTGGCACCATAAACCTCAGCCTTTCCAATGACAAAGTACCTTCACAAAAAAGCAAAAAAAATACTACATCAAAACTTGTGTAAGGAAATTTGTAATTCTAATGCTAGACTACCCAAATACATTTTGTGTTTGCTAATCTTAGACCTTCCTCAGTGCTCACAGGCTAGCACCCCAACATGGCTGCTAACCCTTAATAATTGTAACACTGTAATTATTAATAAGCAATGTGATGGAAAGTAACTCCAGCTACACCAAGAAGTTCCTCTAGTATAACTGCAAACAAAAATAAATTTAAGCCAGTTTTTAAAACAATGGACTTCTAACAATTAATTTGAAAACACTTTTAGACAAGCATTACAACTTCAGGAAATATTATTATTTTCTGCACAGAAACCAGGCTGAAAGGATTTCCAGAATCAGACAGGCATTACAGCCCATCAATTGAGAGAGGAAACACACTGGAACTGGTTCACCAGTGGCATCTTGTAACAAAAATACTTAAATTTGCTTTGCAACATGGTTATACATCATGATTATCTACACAACTTCATGTTTAAATTGTTTTCTCTTGTGTGTTTATTTTATTATCTCTTGCAGTTTTCACAGAGAATATAATGTTTCATCCCATTAAAAGCCTAAGTATGGGTCTTCTGCATCATGGCTGTCATAAAAACCTGCTTCTTCCAACATTATGGAAGAACAAGGTAAATTGCTGTGGATGGGAAAAGTCAACATAAAAACCCAATACTGCACATGACTGATTATGCTCAAGATCATGACACAGAAGTCTGCTTTCATTAGCCTTTTAGCAGATGTTTTCCAGTGTTTTGTTATACCTCAAGCAGAGGTTAAACTTACTTAATGAAGAAGAAAGACAGGCCTCCACGCAGGCCACAATGCTGGCAAAACACCAAGGAAGAGACGGGCACTTTTATCTGTACTAACTTTTGCTCTAAAAGAAACAACAAACTTACTCCTATTTTGCTTTCTACAATGTAAACAGTCAAATGGCAAAAATAAAAGGTAGGAGAAGAGTATGAGCTACCTATTTAGATGTGGTCTGAGAAAATTAAAATACACATTCAAGTGGTTACAATGAAGTTAAGATTAATGCAAGACATTGTGAATTAACAGCAACCTTGCATTTTATACAAGCCCTTCATTTCCTATATCTCTGGCAGATTTTTAGATTGCTAACGATTTTACATTCTGACCCATGTTCTCAGAAATCTACAAGATGCCAGGCTAATTTAGGCCACTATATAATTAACTCTAATTGGAAAATAGTAACTCTAATGGGAATTAATTGACATCTCAAGATATGAGCACTTCTCTGCAGTCAGGGAATGTCCTGAAAATGCAAACTCTGCCACAGATACTCAACACATGTTAATATGGACTTGCTACGCATCTCTAAAAGGAGGTCCATGCTGTCATTAAAACTCCAGATAATACATTCAGAAATACCGGTTGTAATATCTGTTACTTTTAATTGACTCTGCTGGTATTTTATTTATTAGTTGCAAGCTGTAAAAATATGTTCAGTAGCTGCTACTGAACATTTCCAAACCCAATGTTTTAAAACTCTGATACTTTGGGAAAGAGAAGAACTCTCCATTTGAAATTTTGATGAACCTGAATTGGGGGAAGGGGTAGAAAGAGGTGAAAAGGAACAAAAGGCAGATGTCTTATGCAAATGTCCACTAAATGCAGCTATTGTTTCAGTGCTGGCAACCCTCTATTAACTGGTGAAAGGCAGAAAGTACAGCTGTGCCACAAAAAGTCAGTCGAATTTGGGGTCCAATTACACTGCTGGAACTCTTTCAATTGCATTGTACAGTCTCTGGCTCAGTGGAATTAGCACTACCTAACAGGACTATAAAACCTGCAGATAACTTCATAGATTGTAATTGCCTAGACCTTGTCACAAGGCTTTTAGGGTAAAGTACATGTATACAAAGTCGCATAAAAACCATGCAGAGCCTATGTCATCTTTGCAAGTACAATTTCGCTCGCCGTATTTTACCCAAGGATGGCCGTGGCAAAAAAACACACTACCTTGCAGACTGACTTGTTACCTTGGTCATCTGTTTCTTCAAGAGTCTCTTGAACGGAAACTAGAACATATACAGAAACCTCACACAATCTGTGACGGTTAACAGAAAGCTAAAGATACTTAAAGGAAAAACAGAAATAAATCAAACCACACACACCTCCAACACAAAAGCACAACTGCTCGTACTGAAGAGATTCTTGTGAGATGGAAAAATGAAACAGAAGACTGTAACATCAAATCGGTACCTTCATATTTTCTATGAATGTACTTCACAATAAAATTTAAAGCACTGTATTTTTTTTTCCCTCAGAATATTAGCTTCTTTCTGAATAGGTAATATGTTGTTTTAGGTCTTGGCTTTCGTGGGTTTGGGGTTTTTTGTCTGTTTGTTTTGTGGTGTGTTTTGGTGGGCTTTTGGGTTTTTTTTTTAAGACTGAAGGGCTAGTTAGCTATGTCTCCAAAATGTTTCTCAAACAGGCACTGCAGATAAGATCATGTAACATACGGAAACCACGTCTTAATGTACTTTAATAAATCATAATCACTGCCTGAATACGTTCATTTTCCTCCTCCGGCACACAAACAATGAAGAAATACAAATACATTGGCAATGAGAACAAGAACAAAAACCACTCGAAATCTGAACCCGAACAAATTGATGAGGAAGAAAACCAAGCCTTCTATGGTGGAATTCTGCCTAGGCTTTAACATTCACCACATCAGAAACATGAAGGGCTTACATAAAATCAGGGAATTAAGATACCACTCATCTTAAGAAATGCAAGATAATGGACCTACTTCTTATATTTTCATCTTTTCTGCACTGCATCCATGCCATGCCAATTAATGCAGTCAACCCCGTACTCGTATCTGCGTGCGTACCAAACACCGCTTATTTTTCACACTGAAGGCGACTGAATAGCTCTTGACAAGCACACCCATCTCCTTCCCAAACTCCCAGCGAGCCGGTAGTCATAACACAAGCACCACAACAAAACTGTCTCCAGGTGCGGAGCCCGAGAACCATTAAGGATCGCGGCTGGACTCCGCAAACAAAGCACGGAACGGGGGGGGTGGGGGGGTGGATGGTGGGGAAAGGCGGCCGGACGCTCCCCGGCCGGGGCAAGAGGGGAGCCCCCAGCCCCTGCTCCTCCCCTTTGGCGGCCGCCGCTCGGACGCCCGGCTGCGAGACCCAGAGGCGCCTCCATCGGACAGCCCGACGAGAGGACAACGAAAAACAGGTCCGCTCCAGCCGACGACGGGGAGACGATGATTGGGGTCGGCCGGTGCCACCAGCCCTACCCCCGCCTCGCTGACCGCTGGTAAGTCGGGACAGAAGCCAAGCGCTACCGCTGCCCCCACCAGATCCCCGGCGCAGCAACGTGCAGCCATGGCGGAGGGGGACGGGACGGCGGCAGCCGCCTCCCGGCAGAGCGCGCGCAAGGGACAAAGATGGCGCCGCGTTGCGCGCGAGCGGGACTCTCGCCCTCTTTCCCCTTCAACACCTTCCCCCTCCCCCCGCGCTCCCAGTCCTCGCTCTGCCGGCCGGGCCGGGCCGGGCCGGGCCCCACCTTGCCGAAGTGCGCGGCCCAGTGGATGGGCGTCCAGCCGTAGAAGGAATCCTCCGCCGCCAGGTCGGAGCGGGGCGAGCTCTGGAGCAGCGCGCACAAGGCTGGCAGGTCCCCATCGCGGCAAGCGCGGTGAAGGGGGAAGCGCAGGGTCAGTAGCTCCTCGCTGGAGAAACCCGCCTCGGGGACGGCTCCCAGCGACATGGCGGGCAAGGGCGACAGCAGCGGCTGCGGCAGGGATGAGGAGAAGGGGAAAAAGAAGGAAGGGATGGGGGAGAAGAAGGAAAGAAGGAGAAGGCACGGGCAGGCGCGCTCTGCCCCGGCTGGAAGCGGCAGCGAATGCGGCTGCTGCGAGCTGCCCGAGCACAAAGGAAGCGGGGCGGTGCCGCGCACGCCGCTCCGCCCCGCGCGGGCGGTACCAGGCACCCCTCGGGGCGCCAGGGCGGGAGCAGGGCCCGGTGTCGGGCACGGCGCGCGGCCGTGGTTTGTGTTTTCCGTTGCCTGAGGTGGGAGAGCGGCTGCTGCCGCCGCCGCCGCCTGAGGGTGCGAGTTTGCCAGCAGGCCCCGGGGCAGGGCGGGATGGGCCTCGTCCAGGCCGGCGCGCCGGTGGAGAGAGACGCGGCGCCGCCGGGCTCGGCGGGGAGAGGCATGCAGCTGGAGAGACGGCGGGTTTATGCTCTCCCGGAGCGGCAGTGTGGCCGCTTCTCTCCCTGCGCAGGCGGAAACTGGCGGCGGGAGCCTCGCTGAGCTCTTAGCGGGCGAATCGGCCTCCCAGTCGGGTTGTGCTCTCTGCAAGGCGCCCGTGTGGTAGCAGCAGCAGTTAAGGAGGCAGGATGTTGGTCTGTGTGAAAGCACTCACAGGGGCAGTTTTTATGGAAACAAAGAGAACCTCATCAAGCCCTCTTCCAGGCATCACACAACCTTTACCTGACCAGACTCCCTTCTGTTCTAAGAGGCTGCTGATGTGTGCAGTGTATTTCCTTGCTGGGGGCCCTGACCTACTTGCTGTCTGGATAGTCAGTTCTGATTCTATAACCATGTAAGTGTTTTCAAGCCAAATTCAGGACTCCAAGGTCACTGTTGTTTCACTGTATAATGGATTGCAAACTGAAGGATAACCTTGTTAGTGACTGATTAAAATGACAATGACAGATTTGTAGTTGCAACTAAAAACTAGTCATAGAATGCTTTGGATTGGAAGGGACTTTCTAGTTCCACCCCCCTTGCTACAAGCAGGACACCTCGCACTAGACCAGGTTGCGTCCAGCCTGGCCTTGAACACTTTCAGGGATCCGGCATCCACAATTTCAATGGGCCATCTTGTGTCAGTGTCTCATCACCCTCACAGTAAAGAAATTCTTCCTAATATCTAATCTAAATCTCCCCTCTTTCAGTTTAAAGCCATTCCCCCTTGTCACTACATGTGCTCGTAAAACGTCCCTCTCTAGATTTCATGTAGGTCCCTCTAGGTACTGGAAGGCTGCTCTAAGGCCTTTCTAAAGCCTTTTCCGGGCTGAACAACCGCAGCTCTCTCAGCCTGCATCCATAGCAGAGATGTTTCAGCCCTCTGGTCATCTTCCTGGCCTCCTCTGTGCTCACTCCAATAAGTCCATGTCCCTTTTGTGTTGGGGGCCCCAGACCTGGCTACACCACTGCAGATGGGGTGTCATGAGATCGGTCCTTGAGTAAGGACTCCACAAAAACTTTAGGAATCTTTTGCTGATTGCTCCTAATTGTTTTCTGTCCAAAGCATTTGTGAACTACTCACTATAGCAAAATTAAATTGATGGTAATGTGTCGGTTTAAGCCTAAGTACATTCATCTGCCCCTGAAAATGAAGGAATGTTCCTTTTTCAGTATATGCTCTTATGCAATGTAAGCTGGGAATTATGTTCAGGGGCACAGAAGGTACGAAGTAATTTCTGATAAAAGTACCAGGAGACCTAGACGTTGAAAAAGCTTTTCTTTAACATCAGGTTAAATTGATCATTAAGGTATTGTGAAATATCTTTTGCTTATAACAGGAGTTCTGACTTCTCAGAAGGTATGTTGGTTTTCTCTCTTATGGAAGCAAAACCCAGAAATTGGGAAAACTAAAGCATTTATAACTGGTTTTGGATTAGAATTTGTGCGTGAGATGTGAATTTTGTGTTGTGATGCGTAGAAACCAGTATCTGAAATTATTTGGCTTAAATGCATTTTTAAATTATTTTTCTGATTGAACTAGTAGTGGAATGTATAAAGATTGTAGTTTTTTGTTTTGGGGTTTTATTTAAATAGCTTTTTTAAATTCCATATACTCTTTGAGGGGGAACTCTGTTGGGCTAACATGTCACTGTTAGTTTCCAGTTTTTGCCGAAACTGTCCTTGATCGTGGTTTTGTATACTCTCAGCAAGTATGTATTGTGGTTCTGTAGGAGTTCCTCACATTTATTTGGCTTCATTGTATTTTGGCATAGCTGAACTGTGTATGTATGATATCCTATCCTCAGAGGTAAGATTCCAATACAAAGAAAAACACCTACCTTCAAGCAGAAAAACCTGCACCTTGGAATACAGCCATCATAAAACACCTTCTTGACATATGCCTCCCATAGCAAAGAGCCTTTTTGTACATATGTAAAATCTTAGAAAAGGAATTAGCTGTACAGCATATGGGGTAAATTTTTAGTTGTCAAGGAGGTGATAAGGATGTTCATTCACTGTGGAAAGGGCTGATACTGAGTGGGTGCTTTCAAAAATGCTGTTGCAACAGCAAACAGGAGATTTTGCTGAAGATTTTCCTTAAAATATCACAATGATGGCCTGAGCTAGAAACAGGGGGTTTACACTGTAAAAACTATAGCAAAACTAAACACCTTACTTGTGTTCTCAGGTTTGTTTTGATCTGGACAGTCAGTAATAACATGTCTCTACTTCGGGCAAGCAGCACAAGTCTGGTATCAAGAACTATCATATTTAACTATAAATTCATAAAAATTATTAAATTTGTATGTGGTTGCATTTTTACAGTACTATCAAGACAGAGAGTACAAGGATAGAAAGCTGGCTTTCAGAAACTTTTGATTTCACCTTAGCTGTGTTCTTCATTGTGGCATTATTTAAACTGTAGAGGCTTATTTAATTAGGTTTTCTATCTGCAAAATGGGAATAATAAAATCATGTCCTGAGTGGTTGTAAGAAGCTCAGTTAATTAAAGTGCTTTGAGGTAAAAATATAATGCTATGGTACAAATGCACAGATGAGGAATTTCAACACTTGAAGTTGGTGCAGCTAATACTTGCATCTTCTAAACATTATTCTATCTTCAGCAAAACAAAATAATACTTAGATTTCTATAAGGCTGCCAAGTTACAGATCTCAGAATGATGTGTGAAGGAGGGTGAATTAGAAATAAGCTCTTTTATAGATGGTACCACTGCAGCGCAGGAAAGGTAAAGCTTTGGCCAGGGGAGGGAGTACTTTCAGCTACTGCAACTTTCAGTTCGATACCTTGTCTTTTGCCTTGCAAACACGTTCATCTTCTGTTGGATCTGGCCTTTGTTTTCATATGCTCTATGAGTTTATCATTCCACATGCATTTCTGGTTTTGGGTTATGTAGATTAGCCCCCCCCCCCCCCCCCCCCAAATGTAGCTAGTCAGATGCTAACAATTTAGATCAGTATGCCTTGTTTGGGGATTAAATAAGAAAGGCCTCATGTGATAGAACGGTTGAAAGAAAAAAGGGGGGGGGGCGGACCCAAACCAACCCAATCCCCAGACCCATAACTTACGTTATAAAAATAGT
This sequence comes from Myiopsitta monachus, assembly GCA_017639245.1. Taxonomy (NCBI): domain Eukaryota; kingdom Metazoa; phylum Chordata; class Aves; order Psittaciformes; family Psittacidae; genus Myiopsitta; species Myiopsitta monachus. Next base: position 37,152,875 of record CM029919.1, on the reverse strand, counting down.
CATTACCAAAATACCTGCTATTAAAAAATACAGTTTCTTAGGTTGAAAACAGGCAAACTGTTTCTTACGGTGTTGTGTATAAGCATTGACAAAGTTGTTCGCATACTGTTTATAATAAAAAGCAATACATATAAAAAAAGTGGATTATAGTGAAGATGAACAAGAATTAAATATTCCTGAACTTGAGAAGATAGATATCAAAGATTTGAGTGTGGTTTTTCTCTCTTACTGGGATATAGGAACCGCCATACTGAATAAATGCAGTGATCTACCTTGTTTCCTTATAGACGCTGTATTTACCTTCTAGCACTCCATGTAAGACAAGACAAGTGCTGTTCTATTCTTTCTAGAAAGGGGGAAGTAGATTGCAGAGAAGGGAGGGGGCTTCAACAATGCCGTGTAGGAATTCTGCATGTTTCATAACTGAATTCCTCATTGTGAGGTCAACCTTTTTTATTTCCTGCTGATCATCTGCACCAACAGTTCCAAAATAGACAGAGTGCTCTCCCTATTATACTGATTCTATAATCAGTCTGTAGTTGGCATATGACTTGGGGAGTCACATTTGGCTCTCCTTGTTTTAAATTGTGAATCATTATCCAGATAAACATAACATTAAGTATGTTTTCATATTCTGCTTTTCCATTTACTTCCTTAATAACTTTTGGCAATGGGCTTTATAAGCTAACTGATTTTAATAGGAATTAAGTTTTAATTAAAAATGTTTTCCTTAGCTGCTGTCATATGTTGTGAAAGTGGGGACATGGGCATACTGGTTTTAATTTTTTTAACATTTCATTACAATTACATTATAATTCATTCTTTTGTACTTCTCTGTCATTATCGCGGTTAGCTTCTATATGGAACAACGACAAATCTTGAAGATATTTTCAACAGTCTTTCTGTCCAAAGGATCAGATATGTGAAGTATAAATCTACTATGTGATTCTAACAACTTTCTAGACGATAGATTTTTTTTCCCTGACAGATATAGCTGCTGTTGTGTCTGTTTGCACATAGTGTAATTTGGGAAATTGACAGTCATGGGTTAAACTGTAATTTACAACCTTTTATGAAAAAAGGGAAGCAGTAATACATAACATCTCAGGTTCTTTGCATTTTCTGGTTTGTATGAAGACAAATTTTAGCATTTAATATGTTTTATAAACTGAAATTCTTTAATGGAATGCAATAAATATTATGCTTACAGTATTGCTTACACAGAAAAATACATTCCTAATTTTTTTATGACTCATAAGAGTTCACCTACTAAATTTAGGAGCCCACATTTTTGTGTATTTGAAAAAAAAATTGTTATTTGCAGGCCTATTTGCATTAATTTTGCCTTCAGTTCTATTCCTGGTCTTTTAAGGGAAGTGAGAGGTTTTGTTTCTGTTTCTGTCAGATTAAGGAGGTAGACTTCATGTTTTGTTGGGGCGTTTAACAGAACTGAATTTCCCCATGGAAAGAAACAGAAAAAGACATGGAGGAGTTTATAGGCAAAGCGGGGTGGAAGAAGAGATTTGTTTTATTTTAACTAAGTTTGCTTTTGCATTCTCTTCTGGCTAAAGGCTGAGAAAGCAAATGGTCTGTAAATGAGGACTTCTTGAATATTCAAGAGAGTCTAACAAGACTAATATAGAAAGTACGTTATTTTTAAACTGTTTTGTGAAAAAGGGTTTGCTGGCTTACATAACTGTAATGTTCTCAGTTTCTCTGTGCCATTCTGATGCACGTAAATTATATTTGCCCATTTTTCCTTTCAGACAGGGTGAATGTAGAATATTTTGTAATAGCTTGTACAGAACAATGGTTGAGGTGGGTTTTCTTTTGTTGTTAAAAAATACTGTGGAATTTCATCAAATATGTAATTCATTCAAATCCTGCCATTTTTGCTGTAGGATGCTTGCATTGGTTAACACTTAGGGTTTTATTTACTTGCCCACACATACATGTCTAGTGCATCTTGAGATGGCCAAGAATGTTCTTCCATGCTGCCAGCTGCTGCTGCTGCAAAAAGGAGTCAGTTCACCCAGGTGCTGTGCCGTGCCTGTGCAGAACTAACAGACCCTTTGGGAGTCCAAAGGCTTTGTAGGCTGCATTGGGCATCTACATTCTGATACAGGAATCCTCCATACATGTCATTTGCATTGATGTGCCCAGTCACATAAGGAGTTCCTTGCATTTTGCTTGGTCCTCAATCTCATAAAACTTTCTGTCTTCGAAGGAGGTTGTCAGAGAGAGTTGCTTGCTGCCTCCTGTATTATTGCATGAATCCTGTTCTATGGGGCATTATACTAACTCTTTGTGTTTCATTTTGCTTTCCTATCTAAAATCTTCAGGGGGGGTTTACAAAAGGGCAGACTTCTTCAGACATTATTGACAAGCTGGGAGAGCTGGGCTTGTTCAGCCTGGAGAAGGCTCAGGGGAGACCTCATAGCAGCCTTCTAGTACCTAACGAGGGCCTACAAGAAATCTGGAAAGGGACTTTTTACAAGGCATGTAGTGACAGGGCAAGGAGAAATGGCTTTAAACGGAAAGAAGGTGGATTGATGTTAGTCATTAGGAAGAAACTCTTTACTGTGATAGTGGTGAGACACTGGCACAGGCTGCCCAGGGAAGCTGTGGCTGCCCGATCCCTGGCAGTGTTCAAGGCCAACTTGGATGGGCTTTTGAGCTACCTGGTCTAGTGGAAGGTCTCCCTGCCATGGCAGCAGGGTTGGAACTGGAAGGTCCCTTCCAACCCAAACCATTCTATGATTCTGTGATTCTATGATTCTATGATTACTCATCATTATAATATTTTTTTTTTTTTTTACTCTCTGCGAACTGTGATGAAAATAAAACATTTCATCAGATGCCATGAATTTATTTTATCAATGGTGGGAACTTTCCATCATTTTCCTAGCGTAAAACAGAGGCTGACTCATAATTTTCAAGTGGTAGTTCAAAGATTCATTTTAATTCCTATTTTTGAATAAATTAAACCACAGCTGAGTGGTGTACCCCCTGAAGTACAATGTTCTTATCTGGATTTGTTGCTCTCTTCGCCTTCCTTCAGTGAAGACCAAGTGTTCTGTTGTGATCACTCCTAAAACAGAATAGGAAATAAACATTATTCTTTCCGATGGAAGTTACTGGGAGAAACAGCTGAAACATTTTGTAAGAATTAATTTAATAAGCTTAAAAGCATCAGTGCTCAAGTGCTAAAACTTAGTTCGTATAGTATGTGAGGCCTTTGAAGGCACAAAGATCAGAAAATTAATAGCAGCAGTCGCTGCTAACATGGAAAAGAAGCCATGAGTGGAAAAACAGTAAACTGAAAGTCCTTTATCCTCCTTTCCAGCCCTCAGTTCTCAAAGTTTTGTCTGGCAAGGAAAGCAGGGAATCTGTCTGACTTTCAAATAATTACTGATGTATTACTCCGTTGCAGGCTAGTAGCAAAGAGCAGCTGCGCACAGTAGCCAGAGCCAGCTTCTGCCTTTCCCATCCCCCATTTCTGACTGCCTTCCCTGGAGAAAGCTATCTCACTATTAAATAAACTCGGGTTGGGTTGCAAGACAAACCAAGATTTCAATAGAAAAATATTTACTCATGCATAAAGAAGCCCTTTTTTGAAACCTTGCTACTTAGGAAACGATGTGATTTTGTGGGTTATAAATAAAACCAGATTTGTTACACTACAGTTGTAAAGCTGCCATCTTTTATGAGCCTGGGAAGAGTGACCTTATTCATCATAAGGCTTTGTCAGTTCTGCCTCCATGCAACTATTCTCTTCTTGATACATGTGAGTCATCAGGGCCATGCTTAACCAAGAGGTCTGGTGCCTAAAAAGTACAGGAGTTAATTATAGTTGTTGGCTTTTTGTCAAACAACTCTTCTTTTTCCCATATTCCTCACCAGTTTTAACGGAAAATTAACATTTCTTGAAAGGCAGGATACCAGCATTGTGGTAAGAAACAGTTCTGTAAGAAATCAATACCAAACCATTTCCATTTTCCATCTATATTGAGCCTGAGCCACTGTAATAAAAAGGTCCTTCAATGTCCTTATCCTCAAATTGTGTTCTGATTGTAAAAACAGAAAAAGAAAACACAAGTAGGAGTTCTCGGCAGAGTTGCAGGACTGCCAAAAGTTTGTGAAATCTCCACTTAGCTTTACATTTAAGATGAACATAAAACTAACTGCCTGACTGCTTGTGTTCAGTAAATAACTGTTATCTGCAAAAGCACACAAATGTGCGGAGGAGTCTTGCTCAAGTTCCTGTTTAAATAATTCACATGCTGACTCCTTAAATTCCTCCTGATATTTCATTAGCGATGCTGTCTTCCTCCACTGTCATGCCCTGGTAAGTAGTTGCCATGTTGTAGCCAGCTGTTCAGCAGCATGTTCATGTCATTTTCGTTGTGCTCTGAGGTGTTCTGAAATGCAAGGAATGCAGAGGATGCCCTCACACCCTGATAAAGGCTACCACAGGGCACCTGCACATTGCAACTCCCGGAATTGATGGCTGCTGGTACAGAATGTATGTAATGAGCATAACAAACCTTTCACACCAAACCAGACTTTTTTTTATATTAAGAATCATATTACCCATAATTATTCTATCTCCTCTTTTGTTTTGCACTTGGATGGAAGCTTGAAGTAGTACACTTATGTAATATTTATTGAGATGTTAAATGGAACAATAGCCAAATCCGTAGCTTGATTGCACCTACATGGATGTGGAATTAATAAATCATGTAGTAATTTTACAGTTCAATTATCCAAATGTCTTTCCATGGAAAAATATTTAATAAAGGGGAAAATGGCATATCCTCTTACAAAGAGAACAAACAAAAATCTTGAGAAAGGTGAAGAGGGTGAAATGTCTGTGCTTGAGCCTGGCAAGTGTTCTTGGAACCTGCACCCTGTTCAGTAAGATTAGGCGCTTGTATTTGAGGGTTTTAGTCCTTACTCATTGAAGAAAGAGCATCTGCTCCCCAGACTGATTTATTACAGCAATTGTAACACCATCTTTTTGTCAAAGAGGATGATGCCTGGTGTTTCATTTGTTTGTGAAAGAGTGCAGACTAAGCAGCCTATATTCTCAATATAGGTTTCTGTTTTAGCTAGCATCATATGAAAGGAGCCATCTTGTGGTTGTCTCTTTTTCAAATGTTGCTGTAATATTGCCTTTAAAAGATGAAGTGAAAGACACCTCTATACTTTCGTGATGATTTTTCTTCTAGTTCTTTAGAATAGATGTCCGTAAATTTATTTTAGATAAGTTAGCTCATTTATCAATGAGCTTGTATCAATTTAATTAAGTATATTAGAAGAAACAAACCTTAGTTAACCTAAAAGCTGTGTATAAACACAAGTCTCAGTCATAATTTTTGAAGTTGTGTTTCCTTAATAACACTGTATAAGGTTCTGTATGATTTATCTTCGATAACCATCTCTCCTTGCAGCCGTTGGTAACTAAATGTAATGTCAAGGCCAAGGATCACCGTCATTTGATGAAAGTATAGAAAAACGTTACAAAATTGACTTGGTTGCTATTTGTGTAGAATATTGATTGAAGGCAAAGATGTACGAAATCCATAGCTTCTGGTAAATTTGCTCACATATTCTAACTAACAGATAAGCAAAGTCTTACTTCAGAATGTGCTGTTTGAGCTTTATTGTATTCCTTGGATAGGAAGAAAAGACTGTCCTAGGAAAACGCAAGCGTGCAATTGGGGATTGAAGAGAGACTAGTAGCTACTTGTGCTGGAATTGGAGGTAGACTTTGAGAAAAAGAGAGACAGAATTAGCAATAGTTTTCATTACAGCTGATTAGGGAAGACAGTGTAAAGATTTATTTTGGGAAATTATTTGCGCCTTTGGATTAAAATTAGACCTGATAGAGTTTTCAGTCAGAAGATACCAATTAACTGGGACAAAATCCAGCTTTTTACTGAAAATGTGTGCATAAGTTCATTCAGAATATGTCTTCTTTGTTTTAAAACTAGAAGTGTAACCTTTTTTTAACTAAAATTGGATTTCTTTAAAATTCTTTAAATGATTCAGAACATCAAATTTGAAATGAAATATTTTTAAATTGTTAAATAAGATGCTGAAGTTGCTTTTAGCTTTTTAAGCATTTACTGATATTTTTACTTCTTCTCCCTAATTAAATATAAGACTTTGAAAAATGACATTTTTTCTTGAGATGTAAAAAATAGAATAATAGAATGGTTTGGGTTGGAAGGGACCTTAAAGCTCGTCCAGTTCCAACCCCCTTGCCATAGGCAGAGGCACCTTCCACTAGATCAGGTTGCTCAAAGTCCCATCCAACTTGGCCTAGAACACTGCTGGGAATGGAGCAGCCACAGTTTCTCTGGGCAACCTGTGCCAGAGCCTCAGTGCCCTCACAGTGTATCAGTAAATAAGATCAAAACATCAGACAGTATCTCATTATCTGAGAAAATTGCTTCATTGTGCGAAACACAATAGTTGTCAATAACGTAAGTAGGAAAATGAAAGGTATTGTACCATGTAAGAGTTCTCTATCTTGCATCTAGTAAGGGAGACACAATGCCTATAATGAAAGAAATAGCAGAGGATTCTTGCTTAGGAGATCAGTTAAATGTGACTTAAAATATCTTCCCTACTGAAGTGATGCTAGTATGACAGTGATGATTATTCTGAGCACTGCAATAAGAGAGGCAAAATACACATGGGATTATTTTTGACACAAATAATCCACTGCAACGTAGGAAAGAAAGTCTTTGGATGTACAGGATTCTGAAGGTAATTGTTTAAATATAAAAACTAAAGTAATCACACTTGCATAGTTCACTTGCCTCATTTCCCTACCTGTTAGTATGCACAAAGACTACTTTAAAAAATTGAGTTCTCTGTGCATCTCTGAAGACAGCCACCCCAGTTATCAAGAATCACAGCCCGACCTCTGAATCTACGTTTCTGAGTGGGACTTGAATCAACAGGTTATTTTTTGTACATTTCTGTAAAAACATGGATTTCCTTTGGTGAAACTGAAGTCAGAGGTGGAAACTGAAATCAGACATACGAAATGAAATCAGATCCCAGACCGATGCAATTGTGCAATTTTTTAATGTTAAGAACTGTAAAAGTCAAGAATTATGGCATTTTAGTGTATTCTGAGGAGAATAAATACGCATTCTAAGAAATGTGGAATATAATGAATGAGGTTAAAAGAGGATCAAATGTGAGAATGGACCGCTTGGAAGAGGGCACATTTTGAAACTATTACAATCCTTGTAATGTCTGAACTCCACAAAAGCTCTTGAAAAGTATCAGAGTATCCTCACTTACCAGAACTGGCCTGAGTTTATTAGAATTTCATGGATTCACCTTCCAAAAAGTCATGTTCACTGAGTGAATTTGTAGTCATATATGTTTTTTCTACCTAGGTCAGCACTTCCAAATTAATAAACAAGAAGGAGGGTAAGAAAGATTTTCCCTAGGTATAAATCACTGCCACCCACTGTTTATGGAACCTTATAGCAGATCAGCCTTAAAGGTTCCGTTGTACTTCATATAGATAGTTTTTTTTCCTGTTAAGTGGGATTACACTGAGTTTGCAATCAGAAATTGTTTTATTCAAAACAGTAAGGAAAGCATTTTTAAACTGTATTGTGAAATAGTGAAATGGTAGAATCTGGAAGAAAATGTTGTCATGCCATTATCTGGAAATTCATCCAAAAAAGGAAGTATTTGTCTCCCTGTTTCTTTTTCCACTTTGGTGTGTTGAATGAATGTCTAATTTACTTAATTACCTTTTGGTTCCATAGTAAACTACTGATTTTGCTGAAAATCCTTTTTGCAAAAAGAGACTTTTCATATATCTATGCAGGAATATGAGCTCTATCTGTATCCCAAAAAGCTTTCAGATGTCATGTGCATGGTACCGGATATATGATGTGAGAGCCTGGTATAAGTTAATCAGCAAAATGTCTTGTTGATTCACCTCCAGGTGAGTGTTTTCTCTTTTTATCATTTACTGTGGTATTTTAACAAGTGAATATTTGTTCCTTTTTCTTCTGTGTAAGTCTTTAAGTTGATTCTTGAGAAGCGTAGCATATTTTTTACCATGTCCAGTAGATGTTTGACATCATTTAAACCACTGCTAAAAGCCTGTTGAACACCCTTGGTTCTTGCAGATATCAGCCTGTCCTTCACTGGTGTCATATCTTCTGCAATATCTAAATCCAGGTTCTGATCTCTTTGGAATGAGTTGAATAACAGAACAGCTTTAAGCTAAAATACTAAGTTAATTAGATTGGTAATTTTACTAGATAAATCTGTGCCAGAGATAACTGGTTGGCTGGACTGAAGAAATCATAGACTCATAGAATGGTTTGGGTTGGAAGGGACCTTAAAGACTACCTAGTCCCAACTCTGCTGACATGGGCAGGGACACCTTCCACTAGCCTGTCCAACCTGGCCTTGAACACTTGAAGACTTTGCCTTATGTACCACTTCAGTACATTTTCCTCTATCTTCTAGGCATATTAGAATACCTTCTGAAACAACACAGTTCTGAGCAGGAAGTACCAAGTGTAAACGCTGGCTTGAAAGCAAAAGCTTTAGGCAGTGCAAACCAGCATGTTAACCTGAAAGCATTTCCATGTAGAAGTTTTTATTCTATAGGTGCTCCCACTCCTGCTGTTGTAGTGACATTCTTGTATCAAAATCTAGTATCCTAACATGCAGATATTATTCTTATTGGCCACACTTTCTCTGACAGATATACAGACATTTTAGGGAGAAAAGATCATGTGTTTTATTTAGTTCTGATCCTGCTGTTCTGAAGAAGTTTGTGAAATTAGACCTAGGAAGCTTGATGAAGCATCTTACAAGGAAGCTTAAGCCACAGCCATTGTTTATATCAACATAAAGGAATTGAGTAACCCCAAAGGAATGACAATGTGTTATTTTAAGAATCAGACAGGACATGAGAGACTGTCTGATATCACATGTTGGCATGCAAGTTAATGCTGAGATCTTTAGCCATGCCAACTTTTAAAATGATGAATAGTACCATGTCTGAAACATGTTATCTTTTTTGAAACACACATAATTTTCTCCCTACATGGGGAATAATTGTCTGCTTATCACATTAACAAAATGGATGATCAAACTTGCAAATCAGCCTTGACTTTCAAGTGTTTGAGAAGCTGAGGAGTATCCCAGCAGTTAGCATACCAGCCTGCATTATGATAGAGCAGGTTCGGTTTGTCCACTATTACGGATTTCGGAAGTTATCCTGGCTTAGACATACGGGTCCAGATCCACAAAGGCTTCTTGCTGCTGTTGGTAGCAGCTGAAACCCACTTCAAATAGCACTTACTTTCTTAAAAACTTCCGTGGGTCTGTGCCTAGGTCCATATTCATTGGGGAAACAAAGTGTAGGAGAACTGCTGGGATTCCATCATTCCCCAAAGTTTGTGAGGCAAAGTGTAATTTACGTGCAGTGCTCAGCTACTACAAAAGCCAGGGGCACAGAAATCCATAAACAACAGCTTACAAGTGTTTCTAATATATCAACCATGAAAAATCTTTGATACTAAAGCTCTAATATATTCATGCCATAAGGCATATTATCACTGAAAAAAAAAACCCAAAACAAAATTAAACAAGGAATTAAAAATACAAGCTATAAATCTGTTGTACGTTTGGGAAATGCTTCGGTTTTTTTCTCAATGAAATGCTAGGAAAATAAAGCCCTGTGTGTGGATTAGAGCCATTTGGCTTAAATAACCCCGAAATTTGATGCTATAAGCAAATTTGTATTGAAAGAATTCCAGGCAGTTGTGATATATATAGTTACACAAAACAATAGTTCTCTGCTTTCTACAAGTGTAACACTATGTGAAATTCTGGCATGCCACTGTTGCTGTTTTTAAAGATTCTAGACTGATGTGTTGAGGTGTGTGACCTCAGCAGTTAAAGTTATACATGTACTACATGTATAGAGAACCTTTGCTGGGAGTCTGCATGCTTTCCAAAGTGGGCTTGGGGTGAAAAGAGAATATGGTTTACTTTTCAGTTTGGGGAAAAACCTTAACTAAACTAGGAATATTAATTCACTGCGCAATTGTAAGGATAATCGGGGATCAGGCTTCTAGTGAATTTAGGAGCAGAGCTTCTGAAGGGAGATGTAGCTAGCAGACAGCTTGGGAATAGGCACAGTGCTAGAGTCTCAAATGAGTGAGATATTTCCTGGAAAGGAGAATCAAGAAGAAAAATGCTAATGATACTTTGAGCCTAACTTCGTGTTTCTCACCTCTAGCCACTTATTTGGACTATTCTGACCAAGTGCTCAAGAGGTCTGCTGGGGCAGGTGTCATGGGTTCAGCAGCAGCTGTCATTTTTCTCCTTCTTGGTAGCTGGTGCAGTGCTGTGTTTTTGATTTTGGGCCTGGGAACAGTGCTGATAACACCAGTGTTTTCAGTTACTGCTTGGTAATGTTTTGGTCTGACCAAGGACTTTCTGAGTCTCATGCTCTGCCAGGGAGGAGGGGAAGCCGGGAGGAAGCAGAGACAGGACACCTGACCCAAACTGACCAAAGAGGTTATTCCATTGCACAGTACATCATGTCCAGGATGGGAAAATGGAGAACAGAGACCCGGAAGGGTGTGGTGGTGGACTGGGGCTGCACTGGCTGGGTCGGGCTTGGTGAGCAGTTGTATTCTCTTTCTTTGTATTTCTCTTGTATTATTACTGGTGGTAGCAGTAGTGATTTGTGTTATACCTTAGTTACTAAACTGTTCTTATCTCAACCTGTGGAAGTTGCATTCTTTTAATTCTCCTCCCCATTCCCCCAGGTCTGGGGGAAGAAAGAGGGGGGGGGGGAGTGAGTGAGTGAACGAACTGGCTTAAACCACGACAGCAGGTCTTCTGTAATAAGTTCCATTATTTGAGTTTAATCCAGTGGTCTAGATTTGGGATATATTTAGCTATTTCCTATAAATGTTTGCTCTGTTTTATTCAGGATTTCCATGGGTTTACTGCCAGGCAGCTCAACTGAGAGTAACTCAGTTTTCGTCTGTGTTTTATATTATGGGAAAGAGCCCATAACTGTCAAGAGTTTGAATGATGCTTTATAATTTTTTTTTTTTTGCAAAACTGATGAAATTCTTACATAATATGTATGTTATAGTGTTACTTAGACCTTACGGTTACTATTATACAGATGATGTACTGCTGGAAATGGAAGCGGGAAACCCTGTCGCTCAGAACTACATATTTGTAAGAACAGTGTGTCAAGAATAGGAGCAGTGAGGGTGCTGACTCACAAGTGGTCATGCTCCCCTAGTGATGGATGTGACACTTCCAGCTCCCAGCTGTCCTTTCCGTCCCATGACATGCAGTTTTCCACCCTCAGTGCAGAGATGGTTCAGCTGTTTATGTAGCAGCTGCTGAATTTCTATAATTTGCAGCTAAGCATATTGAGCCCAAACAATTTTTGGCTTACCTTAAACATTGTTCAACCAACTGTAGTACTTAAGCACCAGTTCTCCAAACAAGGCATAGTTGCCACAGAACCAAAAATCTCATGGGACGGTGAGATGTGACTCTTACCAATATTCCCCAAAGTCAAGAAGTTAGATGGGAAAAAAGTTATAATGTATTCTGTGCTGAAAATCTCAGAAGCATTTCCAGGCTCTTTGATGTGAGAACTTGCCCGAGCCTTAACCCAGCTACAGGTTTGGATGAAGCACGCATCCAGGACAAGTTACCTCTGATCACGAATCAGAACTCTCAGAGTGGGAGTCAGCTCCAAGATTCAGAGCTAAGTTTAGATGTCTACTGTGTAGATTTCTACAAGTGAGGTACGTGCTTAACACACAGAAGATTCAGACAATGCAGTCAATGGTGCTTTGAGACCAATTTTGTATCTTGCTGGATTATATCCCCTCCTTTCATTTACTGTTCCAGAAATAACAGTCAATCAATGTTACTCATCTCTTTGTTTCCATAAGTACTAATAACTTCTCAATGATCTCTGCCTCTTCTTCCTTAGTTGCTGTTTCTCTTTCCCATTTCTAGTTACTTCTTAAGTCTGTTTGGGACATAGCTGCTAGAAACTTTGAGTTCTCTCACAGGAATCTCATGAATGTTAGTGGATTGAATAATTTTTGCTCTACATTATGGACTCCACTTCTAGATGTGCCAGTTTGGCTCAACTTGCTAAGGCTGCAAGCAAAAGACAGGAAACCTGTGTCATTTGATGTCCCTCCTTCCACACACAAACTGTCAAGTGTCTCACTGTATCAATCAGATTTTTTTAAGATTACATTATGGCTTACTCCTTTTTTCTATCTTTCATCCATGTGAAAGGCATTATCTTATTAGTCAGTCAGTTGTGCTTTTCTCTCCAGTGTTCTCTTTATGACCACAGCTGTTGTCTTGGGCTAAGTTATAGTGAGTCCTTTGTGGTTTGTTTTATCCCTTGGTGACTTTATCTGCCAAGAGACTACCTACATAGCCAGAGCACCTACAATTTTCTTCCAATATTCCCATCATTTTAATACTGAAAGAATTCCCCATAGGTCTGTGAAATGTGTCCTTATGCTGGGCATCATTATGTTTCCCTTCCAATACTTTCCAGGGTTTTTCATTAGTTTGTCTTTTAAATTATATTCTTAACAACCGTGCCTGAGATTAAACAGAAACATTGTTCAGAGAGAAAAGGGCTTCTGGTGAAACAGATGTCACTTGCAGGACTATATATCCCCTTCTTTTGGCTACTGACACAGATTCTGGCTAACTTACTTAGTGGGCATCCTGCCCTCCCAACAGATGGTCGGTCACAAGTGCAGAGAACCAAAAGCCCATCCATAGATGCAGAATATGTTGAACACTGTATGTCTAGACACAAATGTTGAATGAGCTTTTTAGGCTGAACTTCTGTGCCTGCAGTCAATCTAGGGGAAAGGATGGCTTTTTAATAAAGAAACATTCTATGTCAACATATGGCTGCTTTGGTGTTTAGAGCAGCTGATAGTTATGGGAGGGTTGGGGAGAGGGAGATCATGAAGTAATCAGTGTATTAGAAGAGTCACTCCAGTTTTGGTTTCTTTCTATTGGTAGTATGTTGTAACAGAGCAAAACACAGTAGTTCTGGTTCAGCCGAATTTCATGAAGTTAGTTGTCATGGGTTCAGCAGTAGCAGTCGTTTTTTCTCCTTCTTGGTAGCTGGTGCAGTGCTGTGGTTCTGATTTTGGGCCTGGGAGCAGCGCTGATAACACCAGTGTTTGTAGTTACTGCTTGGTAATGTTTTGGTCTGACCAAGGACTTTCTGAGTCTCATGCTATGCCAGGGAGGAGGGGAAGCCGGGAGGAAGCAGAGACAGGACACCTGAACCAAACTGACCAAAGAGGTTATTCCATTGCACAGCACGTCATGTCCAGGATGTGAAAAGGGAGAGCAGAGACCCGGAAGGGTGTGGTGGTGGACTGGGGGTGCACGGCATGGTCAGTTTTTTAGTAGTGGGGGGTTCGTTGCTGGGGAGTGCACTGGCTGGGTTGGGCTTGGTAAGCAGTTGTATTCTTTTTCCTTGTATTTCTCTTGTATTATTACAGGTGGTAGCAGCAGTGATTTGTGTTATACCTTAGTTACTAAACTGTTCTTATCTCAACCTGTGCAAGTTGCATTTTTTGTTTTTTTTTCAATTCTCCTCCCCATCCCCCCAGGACTGAGGGAAGAAAAAGAGGAGAGTGAGTGAGTGAGTAAAACTGTGTGGGTGGGGGGCTTAAACCACGACATTAGTTCAGAAAGTTGGAGAAATCTGCAGCACAGTTGCTCAGATAAACTTGTGTAGCCTTAGAACAGATTTTCACGTGTTTTTTTAATGGAAAATTGAACTTGTTTTCTTATGGCTTTGTCATATTTGCCAGCATCTGTAAGAATCAGAGACATTTTTATTGTCACAAAGACATCTCACAAAATACAGGGATTATCATCCCATGGATGAGTGAGAACAGTTTGTGTGGCTTTTTACAGTCATGCTTAGGAACCTGACTAGCTCTTAGTAGGTTTCTAGGGGCAAGGCAGTGATCTATGCTACTGTAGCTGGGCAAGGAAATATGTATTGCAACAAGGGTATATTATATACATAATTAGATCAAGACTTTTGCCCTACATTTTCGTAGAGGTAGAAACGCTTGCTGTTATAGCCTTTACTCTACACATGATCTGGCTTTGCTTGCATCTGTTGAACTCTTACCCATCTGAACTTGAAAATCAAGCAGGTTTAAATCAGTTGCCTGCTGTATTAGATAAAGGCATAGCAAACTGTGATGACCACTTTTAAGAAATTTACTGGATAATATTAAGAAATTGATGGGTTTTTGCGTGAGAGTAAGGCAGGAGTTGACTTTAGCTTTGAAGGAAAACAGAGGCATGGATTAGCAAACTGTGAGTTTCTCATCTCTCATGTGAGATTAGAAACTGAAGGAACTAGCTTGTTGGTTTCTGTGCCTAGGGAAGAATATTGCAAGTGCTTGCATGCCCTGGAGCAGAAGCCAGTACAAAAGAGAGACAACAGCCAGTCTTCACTCTGCATAGTTGATGCCTTCAGACAGCTTCTGAAGATCACCTTTTTTGTGTTCATCTTTAGGTCATTCATACTTTGGCAGAAACATTACCAAACATAACAAGAATTTGGTAGTGTATGCATCTTCCCATGCAGGCTTGGCTAGAGACTGTTGGGATGATTCACTTCCAAGTTGTGATAAAGAGTTATCAGATAATAATAATTTTCACTCACTACCAAGACTCTTTTGGTGACCAAAGGCTGAAAAGTCATCTATTGCATTGTCATTCACCTGTACTTTTTGAATCCAATTCTGTCCTGCTTTCACATTGATTCCCTCTTACACTTTTCACTGTATTTCCTGAGTATTTCAAATTCTGACATTTTTTAGAATGGCCAAAATCATATGCTCTGGTTTTTTGCTGTGTACTTTTTTAAACTTGATTCTGTATGGATGCATTATTTGACTGCATACATGTGTTTCTATAGTTGATGATTATAAGGTTAATTACTGAGTGAGCTCACTAGCTGTGTGCATTCAGCAGCACGCCTCATTAGCTGGTTCATAAAATAGTTTTTTTCGGTTCTTTGTATGTTGTACTGGTGTGAAGTGCCCTGTGAACTCAATACCAGCCTGTTTTCTATTCTCTTTTAGCTCAGCTAAAGATTACTTTGACTAAACATTAGCTGATATACAGTCTCATGAGCAACGTGAGATTTGCTTATTAATAGTTTTTTATTTAAATAATGGAATTCACATTGGTGTTGAATTATGGTGCTTGCTTCAGAAATGTTTTCAAGCTTTCCTTGTCTTTTTCATGCTTAAAGCACAGGCTGTGGGTGTAAGGAACGGGAGGACATAGGCTAACACATTGGGTAGGAAAGTAGGTCTTTGTGTTAGCACTGTGAAAAAGGCCTAATCAGGGACCTAATCAAGAGGCTGCAGAAGCTAAAGGCTCTCTGAGATCGACAAGCCTAGTATGTGACCATTGTATAATGGTTTAGAGCTGAGGCATTGTGTTTGCTATTCTGATGGAGCCCTGCATGGGGTATGAATGGGAAAATGGAAGCCAGTGCCAGTTCCTGTTAGTTTTTTTCTATACGAGAGTCTGTTAGCGATTTGCCACACACCCTGAAGTCCTACTATCACATGGGCTTCTTTCCTGACCATGGCTCTGCCACGGTATTTTCACCACCCTTTGTTCATCATTTTATCCCAGCCCTTCTGTTGTACCCTGTGCACTTTTGAACTGCTTTATGCAGCTGCAACAATTCGTCAGACTCTGGGCAATATTTTTTCTCCCTCAGGAAATCCATCTTTCCAAATTGTCTGAAGAAATCTGACTGCTTGAAAGCATAGCTTTGCACTGTAAAGTGTGTGCACTCAAATACCTAAGTGTGTGCTTAAGTAAATCTCCAGAACAAATCTATAGGAATGTTACCTGGGTGAGGGCTGGGTGACTTAAATATTGCGATTAGGGAGTCTTAATTCACAATTCAACAATTGCCTGCTACCAGATCTGAATCTATCTAGTTTTTAAGGGGTTGTTGAATTTTTATTCTCTCATGTCATGCAAGAAAGGAAGAAGTTTCATCCTAATTTATTGACCTAAGTTAAATGCTGCCTTCATTAGTAGAGAAATTAATAGGTTTAAGTTATAGAAAAATTAATCTGATGGCCATACATACTATTGCCAGGTCATTAGACCTCTCTAGTGTAGGAATCTCACTACATTAATTTTTGGTAGTTACCGCACACATTACAAGCTGCAAATGCAGATGCACATCTACTTGAGAAGAAGTCCATCTACTGCCTATAGGAGTGTTTTAGCCGCGGGGCTATAGGCCCAGTTGAGGGCTAAAATATTTTCTGTTCTTGTTGAAGCTTAGCCACTGTATGACAGTTGAAGCTAGAGGAGAATGTGAAATGCTGTACCTTCAACTTGGGGACAGTAGGAAAAAAGGCCATTTTTTAAATGTGGGGGTTCAGATTTACGTGAATTCTGCATGGGCAATAAACTGTCCATCTTTGAGTCTGAATATGTAAGAGCAGCGCTCACAGGACCCTGCCTGTTTTCCCTGCTCAGAAGCTTCTAGCTTATCAAATTATCATAAAGTCATTCAGTTAGCAAGTGTGTCATGTCAGTGAACAAATATTAATTGAATAGACTTATGCATGTTACCATGGTTAATTCCACATGCTTATTGCAGAACTCCTGGGAAAATAAGGAGATTATTGGCATGGTTAATTCATATTCCACATCTCATACATAATACAGAGTTTTATTTTCTTACTTGTAAGCAGAACAGTTGGACTCACATTGGAATGAAGAAAGCCAGCACGCGCTGCTGTCTTTTCATGTGGATTTGGTCTCGATTTAATGCTCAGGGTAGAAGATGCAGGGTTGTTAACATTCATGATTCTATTTCAGTGTTTGGCATTTCCCTTAAAACTGCAGCCTCTTGTTGGACTTCAGCAAAGCATTCAACACAGTTTCAATCAGCCTTCTCCTGCACAAAGTGGCAAGATACATAATGGATGGGTGGTCTGCAAGATGGGTAGGAAACTGGCTAACTGGTTGCAGTCAGAGGATGGTGGTGATCAATGGTTTTCACTCAGGCTAGAAGCCTGTCACAAGTGGGAGCCCCCAGGGATCGATACTGGGCCCCACACTGGTCAACATCTTCATAAAAGTTCTGGATGATGGGATTGAAAGCACCATTACTGAGTTTGCTGATGGCACCAAACTGGGTGGTGAGCTGGACATGTTGGAAGGGAGAGCCATCTTACACAGAGACCTAGACAGTCTGGAAGAGTGGGCAAGCAAGAACAGTATGAAGTTTAACAATATGTGGCTGGGGACCAGCCTTGCTGAGAGGGACCTGGGGGTGCTGATGGACAACAAGCTCAATGGGAGGCAGTAGTGTGCTCCTACAGCAACCAAGGCAAATCATATCCTGGGCCACATCCACCGGGGCATTACTAGAAGTGGTGGAGATGTGATCATCTTGCTCTACTCACCATTTGTCCGGCCACGCCTGGAGCACTGTGGTTCTGGTCCCCGCAGTTCAAGACAGACCAGACAGACTGGAGAAAGTCTGAAGCAGGATCACAAGGATAATCAAAGGTCTTGAGAACCTGCCAAGTGAGGACAGACTGAAGGAGTTAGGTCTCTTCTAACTGGAGAAGGGAAGGCTCGAGGGAACCTCATCACAGCATTCCAGCTGCCACTTAAAAGATGGCTACAAAGAGGACAGGGGCGCTCTCTTCACAAGGAGCCATGCGGAGAAGAGAAGGGGCAATGGGCACAAGTGGCACCAGGGGAGTTTTCATCTTGATACAAGAAAGAGATTTTTTTACAGTGAGAACCATCCTTCTCTGGAACAACCTCTCCAAGGATGTGGTAGTCTCCATCACTGGAGGTTTTCAAGATGAGATTGGACAGAGTGCTAGATCATCTCATTGAGGCTCCCTTTCCCTGTGAAAGGTTTGGCAGATGCTATTTTGAGGTACTTTCTAGTGTGGGTTGCTCTTTCTATGACTGTTTAAAACCTGTTTTCTTTTAAATAAGAGTAAAGTTTCTAGCCCTAGATATTGGAGGCAAGTGCCTAGAAATGTTAAAAATAATGTGGGAAGAGCCTTGGAGGGCAAATAAAAGGAGCTGAGAATGAATTACTGGAAAGTGAATCTGAAAGTTTTTGCAAGCCATCCCTGTTTATGTTTGAGGAATCAGTTCAGAACTTGAAAAGCCATAGAATGTTCAATATCCTAAAAAGTCTTTCTTTGGCTGGGCAGATTGGCTGTTACTAATACTTAACTGACAGGGAAAGTGAACTGATGCACCAAGGGGCCTGCTAAGGTATCCCCAAAATTTTGGAATATGTATTCCTTGGCGCCACAAGTAATTTTTCTTAATCTTTTCAGAAATGCTTATGCATTCCCAGGCCTTCTGCTGTCAGTTTGGTCACTTTCTCCTCTATTATATTTCTAATATTCCGCTGTATTGCTAATAATATAATTTCAGGACATTTTAAAACTTCATGTGTCTCTGGTGGCCTAAACTTCTAAATTTTTACCTTTGTGAATGCATCTCAGCGTTCATGGGAAATAAAGTGTCTACATGTTTCAGTTCCTAAGGAAATGCTTGAAAATATGACTGGAGCACACTCTAGAGGCTCACAATTTCAACGGCAGATAAATAATTCCAAAATTATTCATATTTCAAATCTCATGATTTTAAAGCCAATCTTTTTTTTTTTTTTTTTTTTTTTTTTTAAAGTTTGTTTCATTTCTGGTGAAGATTTGAAGCAAGATTTGTGAATCCTATGGATTTCCTTATCTTATTCCTTCAGAGAACTATCTTTTATTACTCTTAATCGGCTGATAGGGAGCTGGGTTTTGTGTGTTCTGCTAAGTCTTACACCTAGGTCAAAGATGGATGGAACTCTGCCAGTTCATAGAGATGCTGATGTTGTTTCTGGAGTGTTTTGCAATCTAGGAAAATTTATCTTGGTAGGTTTCATTAAAGGACTGTGTCCTGAAAAGGACAAATGCTGCACTTCATAAATTTATTTGGAGGACCAAGCCATAAGTATACATGAATTAAAAAGTTCTAAACAGGTCTGCAGATGTCAGAAGGTTCTATAAGATTTATAACCCCACTTAAAAAGGGTCACTGTCCTATACAGGGGCTACATGTTCTCTGCTACTTTAAGTCATGTCCCATGACTGGGAAACTTGCATGAAGAAGAGGAAGGGCAAGCTTGGTAAAAATCCTGATCTACATATTGCTTCCAATCATGTGAGTTTGACCATGTGTCTATCCGTCTCCACTTTGCAGATACTTTTTATCTGTATATTTCCAATCAAATGTGAAGGTCTCCAAGTGTAGCAAAAGGAGTAGAGCATGTTTTGACTGCTGACTCTTTAGGATCATATTTAATAATGGGTTCACATTACTCTCTTGAAGGATGGTGCAGATCGGGCCAGATGTCCACTTGAGTGACCTAGGCAGCTGAATGCTGTCACTGTATCTGAGCAGCAGTTTGTAAAATCATTCATGCTTTTACTAAGCTGCCAAATAGGTGGCTATCAGCACTGTCAAATTTTTGTTATTATTTTCAGCTATTTATTAAACATTCGTATTGCCTGCTTGGGCTCTGTTGATCATATATTATTTTATGCTGACACTCCAGCACTTCAAATATGAATCAAATGCAGACACTCCTGTCTGGGTGTGAAGCACACATCCAGTAGTCACAAGACCTTTCTTTTTTTAAACTGCAGTTGCTGTCTCTGTTCGCAGTTCTCTGGCTGGCTGTCACTTCATTACACCTAAACCCTGCCCTCCAGTCCTCTATCCTACATCGGCTATGCTGTCTGTTTGAAGATTTGGAGGCAGAATGAGACATAGCATATAGCAGCAGCTCTTCTCGGTACAGAGAATCTGCAGAGGAGCTGGTCTGGCTCAAAGCCCTTGGCACACTTTTGCTATCAGGACCCTGCCTCTGCTTAAGACCTGGTGATGTGGCCAAGGCTGCTGAAGGATGTGCTGATCTGGTGTGTCTGTGCTGGAGTAGGGATTTCCAAGCTGTAACCTGTGAGCTAACATTTACTCTTGGAACAGGTGGGGTTTTCTTTCTTCTTTAGCTGGTAGAGAGCCTTTACATTTTAGAAGTTGTTTGAATGACTCTTTAGGCTCACGAACTGCTGTGACTGGAAACCACACAACTGGAAGTCAGGGATCAAAGGACAGGAAAAATTCAAGGATGAAAAATACTGAACTAGAGCAAAACCAGAAGCATTTATTCTCCTTGCATGAGGTACAGCTGATAAGTGCCTGAGCTACTATGTCAAATTAAACCACTGATAATACTAAGGGAGAGGAAGGCCATGGCAACAAAAACCATTGGGAACAAAATTTCCTTCTTTCTTTTTCAAAGAAATATTCTACGTATCTCTAGGGTAAACTGGACAATGTATCTGAGCAGATTTGTTTTCTCTAAGAAGTATAGACCACTAAATATAAGTAAGACTTTTGATTGGAAAATTCCCCTGGATTCTAGCTTGAAAGTTGAGAAAGTCAAAGTATTTTCATTTAAGAAATCAAGGAAAATTTAAAACCTTTTAATATTTTTTTTGTAAAAAAGGAGATTTCAAGGAAATTTGTTCTTGGTCGTTGTCACACTTTCCTATCAGAAGATAGTTTTACCCATCTTTCTGGTTAGTTTTCAAGGGGAGACCAATTCCTAGCTTTTTCTCCCAACCAAAACATCTAATTTCTAGTAAGCATCTTTTTTAAAAGCGGCCAATCAAATTGGCATTTGATTGTTGCCAGCATTCTGTATCCCTTGAAGTCCTGAGCTTGGCCAAACTCTGTTTGCAGAAATGGTTTTGGCAGTACTGACTACTGATTTCTGTGTGCTTGTAGTGAAATCGCTCCAGGAAGAAGAACTTATGTCTTAATAGTAACTAGCAGTAATGACAAAAGAAACAGGAAAAACCACACAAGGGGTAAGTAAAGTAAATACGAAAGAGGGAGAGAGTATCAAGCAAGAAAGAAGGAAATAACATGCCATGTGACTGGGGCCAGAGAAGGAAATATCATACTTGGGTTTGATCCAGAGCCTTCTTTTCATTCACTGGTATTGGTGCCTAGCACTGATGCTGAGTACGACACTTAAGACAGTTTATGTGTATCACATTACCTTCCAACTAAGTAATAGCTGTACATAAGACAAGATATTCTTAGGGGGGACATTCATATTTGCTTCTTTCCTTGAGTTTGCTACAACTCTATGGCTTTTATATTTTCAAAAATTGTTCCTGATTGTGCAAATGCAAATAAAGGCATGAAGTAATTTCTGCTTGCGCTAATGCCTTTGTGTGTGCGAACAGTACTGCCACGTATATAGCTAAAGGCTAGGGAAAAGTCAGTGGGAAACGGGCCAGTTTCTTACCTGGAATTTTAGAAATAATATTTGTTCCAATACCACTGACTTGAGTGTCAAGTCTTGAGAAAGAGTATTCTTTTTATTAACCTTATTTAAATAATTACAAAATTAACAGGTTTGTTTAATTGCTAGTTATGTTGGGTGAGGCACTGGCACAGGTTGCCCAGAGAAACTGTGGCTGCCCCATCTCTTGCAGTGTTCAAGGTCAGGCTGGAAGAGGCTTTGAACAACCTGATCTAGCAAAAGGTGTCCCTGTCTATGACAGGGGGTTGGAACTACATGGTCTTTTAAGGTCCCTTCCAACCCAAACTGTTCTGTGATTCTGTGATATTTTTTGAGATCTTTATGTAAACATTTTTTTTATTTTGTACTATTTATTTATTCTAGGTTAGCCTTCAAATGCACTTAACTTTAACTGCTTGACAGATGCCTTTGTCCATTGGTAAAATTCAGAAAGACAGTTGCACAACAACAGAACTAAGAAAATCATGTGCTGTATTATTTTGAGCTACTGTTACACACATGTATGTGTAAAATCAGTCTGGGTGGACTGATAGAAATCATACTGCCTGACTAAAATTTGTATGTGCACAGCAGTCTGGACTTTGTTATTAAAGCTGGGGAGAGCCTTTCATTGCTGGGAAGATGACAGGAAGGGGAAGCTGCTTCTGGCAAAGACACATAATGAAGTTAACTTTGATTCATCGAGATCATCTTACTGGTAAGGGGAGGCACTGTAAAAGTAATTATTAAGAGACAGAGCTAAGAACATCAGTGAGCTCAGCCAGCATGCTTTTCAGCCTTTGTGATTTTATTAGATATATGGATGAGGTCACCTCTTGAAATAGTAGAGAGGAAGAGAAGGAAGAAAAGATGCCCATTGCCTAACATCATGCTGCCAAAGAAATCACAGAGCCTTTTGCTAACACCCAGAGGTTCATCTTGTGCTGCTGTTTTCTGTATCTTGAGGGATTTGTTAACAATAATAATCCTGTTTTATGCCTGCATTTTAAGACCAGAAGTGAGAGTCATGATTATTTAGTCTGATGTTCTTCATAACACAGGTCACATTTTAAGTCATAATCATGGAGGCTTCATTTCATAATTGGCTGCTGTCTCAGTACTTCAGCACTGAGAAATAAAATGCCTCAAGCTCATTCTTACATATATATATTTAATGTCAAGGTGATTACTATGAGTTTCCATTCGCAAATACCATAGCAAGGAAAGATTAGCTGGTTTTCTCTAAAACTCATTGGTCACTAATCTTTCATTTATAATTCTGTAATTCTAGTTTAGATTGTATTTTAGACCGTAGTTTAGACTTAGTGGTTTTTTTTTAATTCCTATGTTTGACACATAGAAGCTTCCATATGAAATCATTGGGCTTGAAAGGACATCAAAGTTAATCTAGTACATCTTCCTGCTGCTAGGCAGGAACATGTGTAGATATATCACTTCTGACAGATACTTGTCTCATGTTTTCTTAAAGGTTGCTAGCAATGCTAAGGTTATAGCACCTCCCACAAAAGCTGTTAAGACCTTTCTGTGTCCAATCTGAATTTTTCTTGCTGCTGTTTAAGCGTGTTCTTTCTCATTTTGTGCACCATAGTAATGGAAAACACATAATTTCCATATGGTTTGCAATTGCATTCTGTGTATTTCAAGATTTGCTTCATCCTTTCGCATAGATCATATTTTTTGTACTATGCTGTTGTTCCTGCCTTGCATTCTCACTTTCACTTGCTTCAGATCTTGCATGGTAGTTTCATTAGTGCATGTGTCTCTTATAATTCTTCCATTCTTTTCTCAAATGCTTAGCATATTCACAGTGAACAACTTTGTCATATTGAATCATAAAAACTTGCTTTTGTGTTTTACCTGAATTCTTTTATTTATACTGGTGAAGACACAAGATTTCTAAAGTCAATACATGAAGAATTTTTCATAAGTCACTGGAATTTAAGTACTTTATTCCAGTATTTTTTACAATGCTGATTTTGGTTTTCGGCTCTCCCATATAAAAATGCTCTCCAGCTGGAAAGCAGGTAGGTATTCCTCACACTTGCCTGTGGTTTTGAAAGCGGCTGATTTTATGCAGATACTCTTCCTTCCAGGAAACAGCTTTGGGCAGCAGGGCTATATATCTTGTCCCTCAGAAAGATTTCTCTTTGGATTAGCTAGACTGCCAGTGCTAACCACTGGCAGAGAGTTTACTAATCTGCCCTTAGAAGGTAGCTCTTGTCATGCAGTGGTACCCTCCTTCCATGGCCAGCTTCCAATGGTGAAATCTCTGCCATCCCTGCAACATTGGCCTAGATCATTTCACCTCACATAATCCCAGAGCAGAATCATGGAATAACTTTAGTCAGAAGGGATCTCTGGAGGTCTCTAGTCCAGCCTCTAGCTTAAAGCAAAGCTTACGAAGGTCTTTCTCTAGTTGGGTTTTGAGTAACTACGAGAATCTGTTTTCCTCTACATGAGATATGTAGAGCCAGCTTTTTCCCAGGCTGAGCAAGCCCAGCTTTCTCAGCCTCTCTTTTTCAGTGGTGTGCCCATATTCATGGCCCTGTGCTTGACTGGCTCCAGATTGTCAGCAAGTCTCCCGTACTGGGGTGTCCAGGACAGGATGAAGTCCTCCAGATGTAGCCCATCAAATGGGAACAACAAGAAAGAAGGAAAAGAAAGAAAGAAAATCACTTACAAGAAAAAATCTCTCGTGCAAGAAAGAGGGAAAATCACTTCCCTTGGCTGTCTGGCTACACTCTTAACACTCAGTGCTGGAGGGAACAAGAAGTTAATGTAGCTGAGATAGTTTCTGTATAGATTTAAAAGTTTAATTCTTTCCTTCCCTTTTTCCTCAGGCTGTTTATATGAGTTTTATTCAGAACAAGAAACATTTTTGCGTAGTCCCTGTTCGTGTACCTTTTATTTAGAGTTCAGCATCAATTTGAATGTCTCCCTCAAACAGTCCTTTTCATTCCTCCGTGCTGTCAGTGCCGCAGGCTTCCTATGTCTTTAAACAGATCGTGGTAGCTAATGAACATGCTGAACATCAATCCACTTGTAGGCTTGCATCTTCTAAACCCCTTTGTCAGTGTATTAATACCTCCCTGCCTGAGTAGAAAGCTGAGGCTCAATTGTGCTGTGGTCAGCAAACTCATCTATATTTTGGGAGCTCAACTGGCTGTTACAGAGGGGCAGTTTCCGTTTCATCTGAATACATCCTGTGCTAGTGAAATACCTCAATCATGAACAGATGTTACAGGAAATACAGTTGTAGCACAGAGGGTTTTTTTTTAATTTATTCTTAGACTTATGACTAAAGGGCAGTGTTGAAGTTCATGGTCTAAAAGTGAATATTCCTTCACTGTCATCTTATTTTTAGGTCCTTTAACTTGAAACAATATTTTTCTTGGCTTGACATGGTGATCAAAATATATACATCTGTAATTTGCAGTAAATAATTAAATGCCTTTGTTGAAGCTAGATTTGCTTATGAGTCATTCTAGTGCTTACAAACCTGGTGGAAGAACAATATTTGACATCAAAAGTGGAATTCTTTCAAAGTTTGTTTGCTTAGTTTTTCTGAGTTTTCCTTTTGTGAGAGGAAGCTAAATTATACCCCGCTTTGCAGTCCTGCAGGCACGATGTGCCAGCATTTTTTTTCACATTTATTTAGGCTATTTTGTTATGTGTGTTTCAGATAGACCTCTACTATTTAATAAATACACCCCTAAAAAGTACTTAAAATAAAGCAAATAATCTGTCTTGTGCTTTGCAAATTAAAATGTACACAGCCTTAAATAAAAATGGCTTGGGCTTAAATTTTGATCTTCTTATTGCATGGAATAGTATCTGCTCCTCAAAAGGCCCTGCTGTGTCTTTTTGAGGAGTACAGTCCTTTTCCATGTGAATAAGACTAACCAGCATTTCGCCGTACGTTTAATTATGTTTCATTTCTACTACAGAAGATCTGCTCTTACAGTTGTTTAAGAAAATATCTCAGTGTATTTATCAGGGACTGAATAAAAATTATGGGGTCACTCTGTAGTGGCTATTGTTTAAGTCAAATGCACCACAGGCTGTTTTTGTGTAATGCTTAAATGAGTATATATCATAGTGTCGAACTACTTGATTCATAATTCTCACCAATTGGAGACTTCAAAGGCTTCAGGCATTGAAGAAACTCAGTTTCTAGCTGAAAGAGCATAAATAAAGACCACAGGTAGCTGTAGAATTCATTACTTCGTTATTTTAACTTCTTATTTTCTATGTATGCAAAACTTTTAGCTCTGGTCCAAACACAATGTTGCATTATTAAATTAATAACTTGTTTCACTTCTGTATAAAGACAAGCATTATTTGCATCAATATTCAAAATATGGAGAGATTCAGAACAATTTTGCCTGGACATAAAATAATTCTTCATGCATTAAAATAAGCAGGAGAGAGTGAGGAAGGAAAATTGAAAGTTGGTATTAAACATAATGAGGTAAGGAACCTGGAAACCATACAGTCTTCCTGTATCAGTGTTTCTTTCATAATTTTGCACTTCCAGGGTAGGATAGTGGAATGGTGTATGGTGGTATATGATCAGTCCTCAGCAACAGAGAAGCATCCTTCCTGGAATGGTGCTAAGCACTGATTTGGAGGGGTGCTCCCTTGGTGGAGCCAGTAAATGGTCCAGTTCCACTTCTAAGGAAATAGCAGAAGTGGATGGTGTCTCTGGGTTTTTATTTTCCATTTCAGAACATTATGAATGACAGGAAACAGCAATGCTTGCCTTTTCTCTCGAAATATTTCCTGTTTCTATGGAAGATGTGTTCAAAAGACTTACTTTATGTTGGCATGAGCGAAAGGGGAGCAGCCATACAGCCATGACAGTAGCAAATTGCATTTTTCTCCTAGCTATCTTGGAAAACAATCAAAGCTTGAAGTTAACTTCTGAACAGCTTTAATGTCAAGAACAAGAAGTTGAAACAGGCACAGGGGACCCCATTTGTGAAAGATCTGCTTTCTGGTGGCTCGACCTCATCTGCGGCATACTGGTTGTCTGAGCTTGAAATCAAAGATGGAGTAGTCCTGGTGAAAGTCTGTTCCCTGCATGCTTGCTTATTCTGTACAGGTTTCTGTCATCAACTCCTCAGCCTGGGAAATGGCACCCAGGAAAGTAGGGTGTTACTTTTTAAATATCACTCAGCTACAAGTTTGATTGGAGGGTTTATACTTGCCCATAGAAATTGCTGCAGATGAAATTCGCCTGATTTCATGATGTCTTTTGGATAGAAGATAATATGATATTTCATACTTTTTGTTTGAAACAGCACTTTTCCTTTGTTTTGTACTGAAATTTAGGATAGAAAAAGAACCAGAAGTGGGCTCTGAATTTTTTCATCACTTTTTTCTCCTGTGAAACTCCTAATTGCTTTGTGACAATTTGCTTAAGCATGGACTTTGATGTTTTGACTTCTGTATGAACTAATTAAATAATCCTATTTTCAGGAAGTTTGGCCAGTAGGCACACATGTGTATATTGGAATGTAATGATATTAAACTAATCATTACTGGTTCGGACAGTCCTGTGAGTTTGGATGGGACAATATGATGTGAAAACAATGTGGGTTTGAATCGCAAGGACCACAGTCCATTTCAGGCTTTTCTTTTTTTACCATCACCCCACCATTTCTTTTTCAGTCATTGTCTCATTTCCTAGTATATATTTGGAAGGGTAAATAGCTAGATCAAGTTATCTTGGTGGTGCTGTTTCTTCCCAGTGGCATTAAGCTGTGACATTCAATCCCCAGCAGCACAGCCAAGCAGCATTTGAGCATCTCCATGTGCATTAGTTATGTCAGGCATCAAAACTCACAGTGAGGTCCGACCCTACCCATATTATTAAATTTAAAGATGATGTCAATACTGTTGTGAGTTATACATCAAATATAAATTGGTTACAAAACATTTCTGAATGTTAAACTACCTCAGATTGCCTCAATTGGTGCTATTAGATGGTGAATGCAATTTACATGTTGAGCAGTGGAAAAATTCTTACTTGTACTAGCAAGGATAGATTAAACAATTTTTCCAGCCAATTTCCTTCCCTTAACATCCTTTGCTTCTTAAATTGTTGTTTAATACACTTCCTAATCCTAAATCAGTGCAGGTAGTACTGGTTTAGTACAGTTTGGCACTGATGTAATGATTGCACGTTTTCTTCTGACCGATGTACATGATAAGAAGCTTTTCATTTCTGAACTGAACAGTTACAGACTTGTTTTGCTGTTGAACTGAATATGCAAATAATTACAAGGAAAACAGGCAATGCTCCCAGGAGAGCCTCTGGTTTCCAAGTCTAGTCCAATTAGTAAAGAAGGAAGCTTTCTTACACAGCTTTTACCATGGTCTGTTTTACTGATCAGATAGAGATTATGAATATAGATGGGACTGAACACTCTTCAGATTGAAAAGTAACTAGGTATAGAGTCAATCCATTAGATCAATAACTGATTAATGTAATACAGGCTTATAAATACCATCACATCAAGTCATCACATGTAACATGCTGAAAATATACAGAGGTCTGCATTGCTTTGAAGGTGCCCTAGAAAATCCAAGGTAAACACAGAAAACCTTATTTTTTGTAATTTTAAAAGAGAGTTTATCTTACCTATGTAATGTTTTTCCTTTTTGTAGCTATTTGTGATAAGCAGCTGGAATACGCCTTCTGGAAACTGGCTGAAAGATGCGGCAGCAATGGCTGCAGAACTGTCATCAAAATATATTATACATGAATGCAGAAACTCTCCACTGAGAGCACAGCAAACATGGACGAAGGAGACAAAAATCTCAAGCAATCTTCAGCCCGGAGCTTTGTAGTCCCGTTCCTGTGTTTAAAAGCAGAAATATCCTATTACTTTGTTGGAAACATGAGGTTTAACAAAAGGCCACTGAGTAATGAAAGCCTGATGCTCTCCTTCTAAGGGGCATTTTTATATGGGGTAATAAAAAATTCAGTGGGGTTTCATCTGAAATATGCCTGGAGAATATGGTGTAGGAGGACATGGCTTATGAGGGCAGACCTTATAGTTTACTGTTTGCTAAATGATAATGTCACCTAAGCTTGAGAACTCCAGGAAATCCAGTGTGTCAGTGATTCTCCTCCTTTCTTATCAGCCCTGGTGTGACACTGTGTGTGTGCACCTTGGCTTTTATAAAGTTGTAGATCTTCAGGATTCAAGGCCTCTGGAAGAGTCATGTTTGGTAAGCTGCTTGTCAAGTGACTACTGATTTATCAGAGCATACTTTTTTAGTTCTATTTGGCTGAAATTAGGAGCACTGAAAGTTATTATTGCTGCAAAGAGGACTATAAAAGCCAAAGAAAAGCCAAGAAAAATGCGCAAGACTGTGGTTCTCAAAGAGAAAAGGGCAGAGAGCTGAGCCAAGTAACTACCACCATAATCAGTCTGTACTGAGTGGCTGCAGTTTTGACCAGCAAAAAATGAGAGCAGCCAGCAGTACCTGGAGATCCTGGGGCAAAATACAAGTTTTCAAGTATTGCCATCTCTGTGTGTCTTTTCTGATGGGGCAGGGAGAAGCTTCCCCAGCTGACCCTGCACCTCCTCTTGCTACTCAGTAACAGCACCCATGCAAACCCTTTAGTCTGGGGAGGCAGAGCTCCAATGAGCAAGGTAAGCCGTCAGGAGGGCTCGTGCTGAGAGTTTTTTTAATGTTTGGTGTATTTCAAAACAAGCACTACGAGAGCATCTTGCTGCTGACTGAGAGTGTTAGAAGTAAATCTGAAGTGAGCTAGTGATGATACAAAGGCCTATAACCTAAATGGATATCATATAAATATGGCCTGGAAAGGTGCAGATGCTAACTGTAACACAGATGGTGACATTTAGTGACTGTGACATTTATTGACACTATTATAATTTGAAATCTTTTAGCACCTTGGCACTTCAGTACCTACATGGGAAACAGGCAGACCCAACAAATCATACTGTAGGACTGAAAATAAAAGTTCCACCAACTCACATGGTGTGATGCAAAAATAGTCCAGAGAGCACTTAAAAGCCTGGTTGAGCTGATAGGTTACACTGAGCCAAGGCTGAGGCTCTGAGCGGGTGCCAAAGGGAGCAAGTTGCTGAAACCCTCCCCTGAGCATGCCCTGAGGATTAGTGTGCAACCCCCACACCCAAAAAATAGCAAGGGTAACCCAACAGATGGTAACACTTGCTGTGTGCCACAGAGAGACAGAGATTTTGCTTGTGAATGGGGACCGTTCCAGTTGTATAGTCTTATCAAATGTCCCCAGTGTGTTGACTGCTTGTATAACTGTGAGTCAGAATCCTCTTGTGAACCTCACCAACCAACCAATCCCATCAAAATCAGTCCTCTTCCTTTTTACCTGAGCAAAGTGTGGAAATGTTATCTCGAATACACTGATGAGAGAGTTGTACATTTTGTTGCTCCAGCTCAATGCGTTGACCAAGAGCCTCCAGCATCTTTGTGTTCTCCTCCACTCTCTCAACCTCTGTGCTACCCTTCCATCCTCCGTACTTAGAATCATCTTGAAAACTGTTTTCCACTGCTAAGAACTTTGGAACAAAGAGGAGGAAAGGCTGTTCACACCAGCAGCAGGATGCTACTTCACTCTGTTAATGGCTGCATGTTTAAAAATAAAAGAGGCATAGATCTGCAGCAAACTTTGATAGGATTGGAAAAGATGAATAGGAAAGGACTCTACAGAATATGTCCAAGGGTCACTATGTGTAGCTTCCAACCCAATGGGCCTGTATCCCAGAGAAGAGGATTTTCTTCCATTAACCTAGTTTACTGAGTGAGTTTTCCATACGGCAATGGATGAGTGTCATTAGCATTCACTCAGAGTGAGAGAATGGCTTTGACTGTCGTTCTGCTTATTTGACTTCTCACACTAAACTTTATCCATCATGATGAATGCTTGGCCCACTTTGATTCTTGTAGGCATAACGCACAGCCTGCTGAGGAGCAGAGCCTGGGCGAAGTCCAGTCCCTGCTAGTGCAGTCAAGTCATAAAATCACTTTAACCCACTAATTACACTCCCCTCTAAAAACAACTGGGTTATTTGCCCCATTATTTCTTATCAGCACTGAAGACTTTTATGGCTAGAAGAATCAAATATCTTTTTTTGATTTCCAGCATAAATTTATTATGGACTTTTTTATATCCATTTGCTCTTGTGCTGGCATTGTCCTTAAGTTTAAATAGCTTCTTGCCTGTCTATGTCTGATATTTACCCACTGATGTATTTACAGACAGCTCTCCTGCTCACTTTCTCAGGCTTTGTTTCACCAGGGCAAACATGATAAGCTCCAATAAGATCACTGTCAGTCTTCTAATGACTCTGTTTCGGTGCAATTTAATTTTTCTGGAGTATGAGTGTTCAAGTCTGTGTTATACTCCAAATGACGTTTTACTAATGACTCTTTTAACACCTTTTCTTACCTTTACCCAAAACTTTTCATCAGATACAGCCTATAATGTAATTTGCCCTTTTCAGGGATGGTCATGTCTGTTGCTTGTAACCAGAGCTCTTTGCAGAAGCTTTAAAAAGAGCTCACTGTTTAGAAGATGTGACAGATTCATCAGCTTCCTTCCAGGGAGCCGTGACAACTTGAGCCACCTGGGGATCTGCATCTGAGCTTTCAGCTTGCGGGACACAGCTTTCCCTGCGGCTGGCCCAGAACGGTGGAGCTCACTGCCAACTCCCCTCCCCCAGACCTTCCCCAGGGGAGCCACTGATTTGCTTCCTCCTGGCCGGCAGTGTTAAAACAGTGCTTACTCCATCTCATGCTAACAAAATACTGGGCAAAAATTGGCAAATGCTGTTCATTCAGTATGTACATGTTAAATCTGAGCTTCTCAGTTCCTTTTTTTGTTGGTGTTTAAATTTGAAGCGTTTTCAATCATTTTAGCCATTTTGATTTCTAGGAAATTTTTCTTAATCTTTCTTAATCCTCATGAAGTGTGACTATAACTTTCAAAATGGCAATTAAAATAGATTTGTTTCCATGGAGGGAGCCTATGTGTGACTGCTCTGCTGCCTATTGTCCTTCTTCATTTCTTCCTTTCTCAGGTCTGTTCTTCATGTTCTATCAGCTGTGATTTAGACTAAGCCCTTCGTGTCAAGGACTTTTTGTTTCATATTCATCTTTGCCTAAAGCAGAGACACTTATTATTGGTTTCTGAAAGTATAAAGAATGTTACGGATCAATGCCATTATCCTGAACTGCACTTAGAAGACAAAAGCAGTGTAGCTGTTGAATTGATGCTCTCGGGATCATGGAAGCAGAGCTACATTTTGGGCATTTTCAGACTTGCCAGAGCACTCTGTGGCTATTTCCATCTAAAGACCATAGCCAGGGTAAAAGCTACAAAAGCACTGATGACTGTGATAAAGCTTCTAAGACACAGAATTGTCTTAGTTGCCCTGTCAAATGATGGCAACAAGCACTTTGACTGTAAAGACAGCAACAGCTAAGAATCTGGCATCAGCCTGGACTCTGAGCATGATCAGAGCATGGTGTCAATAGGCTTCACTGGTTTAAAACAAAGACATGGTGACAGTGTTTCTGCTTCTGAATAGATCCAAAAGGCATTTGCCCAGGAAGTAGTAGATATAGCAAGTGGGCTAGAGACTTGAGAGATTTGAAATCCATGTCCAGGGGAAATAAATCAGGGAGTTGAGCTCTGGAGTATCTCTCTCCCAGCTAAAAGCATTGTCCATGCTCAGGATCCTGGTTTTCCCTCAGACCCTGCAGCCCTCATGAAAGAGGTTTCTGAGCACCTTTTCCTTTGCTTTCTTCTTTTTGGGACTGGCTTGGACATTTCTGCATGCAGAACGCTGCAAACCCTGTTTGAGAGTTCCAGGTCACCCATCACACTGCCTTGGAGCATCGCGCTGCTGTCGCTCTTTGTCAAAGTGTCTGCTCTCAGGGTCCCACATCTGTAATTCTGCATTGGCACTTTAGCTGCACTCTGCATGGTGCTCATTTATTTATGCATGATTGACAGGCTTCTTGGGACTAGAATTTCTACATCTGCCTATGAAAGTACTTTGCAACTTGGAAGATAATGATAAGTTGGTTCTGAGTTGTTTTTTCTTCATTGTCACCCACGTCGGTACCATGCAGCTCATAGATCTGCCTTCCCGAGTTCACCACCACCATCTTTGGCATGTAGATTTTAACTGGCACCTTCAGATGACAGGTAGTCAATCATCAGCAAAGAGAGCGGGTGATATTGAACTTGTGATAGCTGGTTTCAGTAACTGCAAAAGACTATCTCCACTACAAGCCTCCGGATAGTTTTGAAAAGCAGGTTTAACCAGACATGGAAACATATCTCTGAGTTTAGTACAGAAGCATTGCTTTGTTGGGGTGAGGTTTTTACTTCAAAGGGCTATCAACCTCCCTAGGATAAAACTACAGAGGTAATTCTGTGTAGCAGCGGAATCCCAGCACAGCAATTGATCCAGTGTGACCCCTACTTAGCTAATTACAGACTGTCAAGGCAATTTCTGTTCAAGCTGGACCGATATTTAATTAGTCTCCTCCCCACTGAAATCCTGACCTTGGTTTGGCACAGGGAAAACAGAGAGTTGCATATCCGGCCAAAGCTTCCCATTGCTGCTCCAGGGGCAGGCAGAGGATGTATAAACAGCTGGAAATGAAAAAAGGCAAATGAGAGTCCAAAATGAAGCAGCAGGTCTCTCCACCTGCTATTTTCTTCCTCTCCTGCTTTCCCTCCTCTAAAACCT
This sequence comes from Myiopsitta monachus, assembly GCA_017639245.1. Classification (NCBI taxonomy): domain Eukaryota; kingdom Metazoa; phylum Chordata; class Aves; order Psittaciformes; family Psittacidae; genus Myiopsitta; species Myiopsitta monachus. The sequence continues at coordinate 37,119,563 of CM029919.1, read as the reverse complement.
GTTGCTCAGGCTAAAAGACTAAATAAACCCTGCAGAAGTACAATTGCCTTTTGAAGACTTTCCGTTAATTTATAGTGCAGATCAGAGAAAATAGCTCTACCAGTAACTTTCTGGTCAAATTGAAAACTGGCAAATTCTTCCTGCTGCTTTGTCTTTCAACCACTTGCTAATCTGTGGCAGGAATTTTTCTTCTACCCCTCATGCCTACCTGGTTTCCTTAGTAACTTCTCACAGGAATATGACAAAAGCTGGGAAAAGGCCCAATAAATTGTCAACTGCTTAATCTTCATTTATGGAAAATGATGTGCTGTTAAATCTCCACCAAAGGTGGCTGATGTATTTCATCGACTATTTCTTTCTCTCTTGTTCAATAAAGGGCCTGGATATTATTAAAGTGAAAGAAAACTGCAAAATTAAAAAAAACTCTGGGTGAAGAGATTTAAGGCCTGGAAGTTACCTGAATCAACATACGTGCTCTACATCTGTCTTTTATTTATATGGAGACTCAGTACTAAAGTGACTTTTTCAGTTTTGCATATATTTAAAATGTTTTGCAGGGAAAGGTGCTTAAAATCATGCCTTTTGGAGCCTTCAGAAAGAGCTTAGATTGTTTCAACACTATCAAAATGGGTGATTTAGTTAAAGTATCACTGGTTTATGATTTAGAAGAAAAGTGAGACCAAAGTCAGGACAGAAGAGAATCCGAACAGCTTTAATTATGAAACAAAGGAGAAGAAAGAGGGCAGACTTGAAATAATTACATGTTTCATTGTTTGCATGACTCCAAAACTCCCACCACAGCATGGGCTCCATTTGCTGGACGGTGTGCATGCAAAATATCTGTTTGTCCTACGAACTTCTGGTATAAACCCATCCCCGGCAGTGGCCAAGGCCAGGTTGGACAGTGCTTTGCACAACCTGGTCTAATGGAAGGCGTCCCTGCCTGTGGCAGGGGAGTTGGAACTGGATGGTCTTTAGGGTCCCTTCCAACCCAAACCATGCTGTGATTCCATGCCCTGCACTGGGCACACAGGAGAAAAGGATAAACCAAGGGAGCGGTGCAGAGTTCATGTGGTTTGCAGTAAATTCCTTGTAGGGGAAAGTCTGACAAGGAAGGAAGCCAGGAAGGGATTGGTATGCTCCTGAATCTTCTGGAAACTTTCACTCTTTTCCTCTAAAGATTTGGAAACAGTTCCTCCACCTGTGGCAAGCTTATTTCAGAGGTCTCCAGGCAGGCTGTCCACAAGGCTTTCTGACGGGAAAACCCAGCCATGTTTGCGTTCTTCACAGCTAACCAGCAGCTGGGTAGGAAGCTGCTGCTCCAAATACATCTGGAAGCAGCAAAAGGCAAAGTTTCAAATCGGTAATGCCAGCAAATTTTGGAAGAGTTGTCACACCTCAGGTGTCAGAGTTGCAGAATGCCAGCTTCCATTATGGATTAGAAAGAGGTTGAATATTGGGGGTTGGATTATCTGAAATCCGAATGCACCTCAGTCTTTCTGTGGAGTGTATGGGCCAGCCTGTGCTTCGGGAGGTTACTCTGGACCCGGAGAACCCTGCCCAGGGGCTGCAGTGGCAGTGGTGGCCATGGTGAGTCAGCCTGGAAGCAGAACCACAGAGATGAAGTGATGAGCTGAGGGTGTGCAACATTCCCTCTAATGTTGCCTTGAGAAGTAGGTTTGCCCCTTGAGGGTTCAGCTGGGGTGTGAAGGTAAGGGGGCGAGTGCGGGCCATGGTGGCATTGCCTTTCCAGCACCAGAGAGGCTGGTGGCAACAGCGTGGCCCTGGGGAGCCCACACAGGCCTTAATAAAAAACTACTGGCTGCATGCAGGGTGCTGTCCGTGCAGAGCATTCAGGACCAGGTTTTTCCGGAATAAAAACCCCAGGAATGCTTTCATCGCTGTTTCAGGTCAGCCTTCCCAGTCCTTCACACCGGCTCCCCAGCCGGTGCCGTAGCCCATGCGAGGAGCACTGGGAAGGCATAGCTGAGCTGTGGGGCATGGTGCTTGGGATGCAGTGTGCTGGGGCCAGCCAGCAATCAGCCACTGGGCCCAGGCTGCCTAACCGGCTTCCCCATACACAGAGCCTTGTGCAATGGCCCAAACTGGGTTGATGGGACCAGTCAGGCCAAGAGCCTGCAGCCAGTGCCTCCCAACGACTGCCCCCCCCCCCCCCCCCCAGCTTCCAGTCCCCCCAGGAAGACCACGGCCTCCAGTAACTGGCTGATCCTTAGAATCACAGAATCAGTTAGGTTGGAAAAGACCTTTAAGATCATCAGGTCCAACTGTTAACCCAACACTGCCAAGACCACCACTCAGCCATGTCACTGAGGGCCTCACCCACATGTTTTTTGAACACTTCCAAGGGTGGTGACTCCACCATTTCCCTGGGCAGCCTGTTCCAATGCCTGAGCACCCTCTCTGTGAAGATATTGTTCCTAACATCCAGTCTAAACCTCCCCTGGCGCAGCTTGGGGCTGTTACATGTTGTCCTGTCACTTGTTACTTGGAGAAGAGACCAACCCCCCTCACTCCATCCTCGTTTCAGGTAGTTGCAGAGAGCGGTAAGGTCCCCCCTGCGTCTCCTTCTCCCCAGACTGGCGCCCCCAGGTCCCTCGGCCGCTCCTCACGGGACTTGTACCGCTCCCGCTGCGCGCCCGCGGAGGCGCCGTCCTGCCGCTAGGGGGCAGCCGCCGCCCGCCCCACGGGGGGCGCGCGCGGGTCTTAGCGGTTGAGGGCGCGGAGCGGCACGCGGCTGTCCGCGGGCGCGCTGCCCCCGCGCGGAGAGGCCGGCTGCCGCCGCTGCCAGTGATGTCATGGGGCGGCGGCGGCGGCGGCGGCGGCGGCGGCGGCGGCGGCGGCGGCGGCGGCGGCGGCGGCGGCGGCAGCGGCGGCGGGAGGGGGGGGCGGGGAGGAGGCGGCACTGCTGCAGCTGCATGTGTCTGTGGCGGCAGCGGGGCCGGGGCGTCGTCATCTGCATTCACATGGGGGCGGCGCCGGCCTCCGCCTGAAGCCCCCGCCCGGGGACACACAAAACCCACGCGAGGGGAGGCGCGGGGGGCGCGACCCCCGCCCCGCCGCCGTCGCCATGAATTCGGCGGAGCAGACCGTTACGTGGCTGATCGCCCTGGGCGTGCTGGAGTCGCCCAAAAAGACCGTCTCCGACCCCGAGGGCTTCCTCCAGTCCTCCCTGAAGGACGGGGTGGTGCTCTGCCGCCTGCTCGACCGGCTCCTCCCGGGCACCATAGACAAAGTAAGTGCCCGGTTCCCCCCCCTCGCCCCGCCGCCCTTTGTGCAGCCGGGCCCGCCGCGCCGCCTCAGCCCGTGCGGGAGGGACGGGGGTCCGGCAGGCCCGGGGAGGGGTGACGGGCGGGATGGGGTTGAGGGGGGGGGGTAGCCCCGGTATCGCCCCGGGGGTGTTCTGGTGAAGAGGGCTTCCCGTTCAGGGCCGCGGGTTCTCTAGTGTTTCACGCAGAAGAATGGTCCGCTCTCCAGAGCGAAGTGCTGGATGTGCATGGGAGAAGCATTCTCGGTTTTGGGGGGGTTATGGATCTGTTCTGGCACGTCACGCGCCGGCTGCAAACTTGTCCCTGGAACCGCTGGCATAGCTGGTGCCTCACCTCACTCGTGGGGTGATTCAGCTCGTCCCTTCCAGCCTCTGAAGGACATTTTAACGTTTGACGCTTAGTTTTCTCGAAGGCTGCTTTAGCGTTATTTGGGTCTTTTACCGCTCGGTAGCCGGTGGGAGGGAAAACAAACCTCGTCCTTTTCGGGTTGAAAAAGCGCGTTACAGTTCCATTCTGCGCTGTGTCTGAGGGAAATGTACTGTGTCAGGTAACTTTTCTGTGCTCCGTGTGCACACGTAATTCCTGTCGCAGCTCGGCTAGAGGGGAGGGTGTTGTTTGTGCCTCAAGACTTGGGACAGCACTGTTGTCTCACCTGGTGCTCAAGAACACAGTACATGCAGTGACCCACGTCATGGAAAAACTTTCCTTGTAAGCCAGGATGAGGTGAGGAAGGGAAGGCTGGTGAAGGTCATCTGCCATGCTGACAGGAAAACTCCTCACTTGAAAAATAACACCACACGTTTCACCTTTTGTGGCTGGCAGACAGCTCTGGGCGCTGGAGCCTGCTGACAATGGGCTTTTGTTACCTTCTGTGGCTCTTTTTCAAGCAGTCCGCTGACCCACAAAGTTGAAAGCCAGTGCCTTGTGCTCAGTGTGGTGTTGGACTAGCCTGTCTCCGCTCTTCAGTTTGCCACTGGCTGGGGGTGTTGCTTGTGTTGTACCGTAGTGTGGAGGTCCTGGCTCTGGACTGGAGTCCTGCTCTGTGCATGCGTTAGGTCATTCCTGCTCCCCTAAATCCACAAGCAAATGAGGAGGTAGCATGGGGATATGGAAACCCTGCAGGAGCCCGTGGTGCTGTTGATGGCTGATGGAAGCGATGAGAGTGTGTTGACCGTGGTGTGAGTGTGGGTAACTCAAGGTTCATCATGGTGGCCAGTGGAGGTAGCTGGGACAGCTGAAGCTGCTGTCGCTGACACCAGCTTTCCTAACTGCCGTCTTCCCCAGAGGGGCTGTTTGGGCAATAGAGCGAAAGGGGATGTGTCCACTGCTGAGGTGCTGTGGCTTTGTGGCCCTGGTAAGAGAGGAGCAAACTGCTGTCCAGTGTGCTGCGCTGTAAGCTGCAGCTGTGGAGCAGGCGGATGTCCTGCTCTGCTGTTCAGGGTTACATGGGTGATGTGGGGCTGAGGGCAGGGACCTCTCAGCATGGGGAGCCCCTGCTTGGTTGCCCACCTGCTCGGGCAAGCTCTGCCTGTCCCTCCTTGCCACCAGGCTCTCTTGCCTGCTGGCACCAAGCCCAAGGAGGGTCTTGGCAGCCCATCCCACTGTGCTGCTCCAGGCATCCTCTCTGAGCACCTCTCCAAATTGTTGGGCTCTTGAGTCCTGAGCTTCTGGGCAGAAAAGGTCTTTCCCCTTGTGCAGACGTCAAACCTAGTTAGATGGGGTCCTGAACTCAATCTTTGAAACCAGCTCTACTGAGCAACAAAGTAAATAAGAAGTAAGTGTTAGAGCAGCATTTTCAAACTTAACGTGCTTTTCTGTGTGTGGTATGACTAGGAACAGCTCAGTTAGCGTGAACAAGAGGCTCTTTTCTTTTCATGTCAGAAGTGTGAATCCCTCTGATGTTCTGGCAGGAGGTTCCCCTCATGGTACCCACACCCAGAGGAGGGTTTGCAGAGGGGCTGAGCTCGCTGAGCTCGCAGCAGCCACCAGCCCTGCCACCAGCCTGCCATGCCAGGAGCTGTCAGGGGGGTTTATCGTGGACCCTGTGGTGTGAGGCATGGGGTTTGCAGCAAGTGGTGTGTGGCTGGGATGGCAGCCAGGGCATGAGGAATGCTGGTGCTTCACAGTCTCCACCTCCCCAAGAATGGTGCTGGATGGGCGGCTGACGGAGGTCCCTCCAGCTTTGGCTTGGTGAAAGTTTGGGGAAAAACAACCCTTTATTTATTTATTTATTTATTTATTTATTTTTAGGGGCTCTTTACTTTTATGAAGAGAACTGTGCTTATTTTTGTGGGTCTTTCACATTGCACTTTCTAGTTCATAGACACATCAGGGAGACTCGTGAACTCATCTTCCCATCCAGCTTTGGGAATATTCTTTTCCTATAGACTCAGAGTATATACCAGATACTTCTTGCATGCTCTCAGCCACTGTTATAAGTTTGAGCTATTTCCATAATATTTTTTCTTTTGTTTGCTAGTAAATACATACAAAATTTACATCCTTCCCTGTATTTTATTTTTTTCAAAGTCCTTTTTGCTACTGCTATTCATTATGTCATTTTTTTTTTTAATACTGAGTGCATTTTAAATGTGAGCCTTTTTCTTCCTTAATGGAATTCCTGAAAGCCACCAGTTCAAACTGGACATTTCTGAAGCCTAAAGATACAAGGTTTGTCCCACAGATTCAGCTCTTAAAATAATTTTAAATCATAACTTTCTAAAAATATCTGACATCAGCAGACACTTGGGAGACTTACAGAGCTCATTTTTTCTGTAAATACAAAATAGTAACTAAAACCAAAGAGAGCATAAAGATACAAATTATAAATAAGCGTTTATCACTTTGGTTCTTTTTAAGATGTTTTCTAAAAAATGCTATAAATGCATTTCTTCCTTTCAAAAACTGTTCAGGAAGAGGATTCAGTATGTGCAGCAATGCAATAATACATCTTTTTTTTTGGCATTTTGTGCTTGTTAAAGCTTCTGGATACTCTGAGAGTACTAAGCAGAAGAGTTTTAATAAATAAATGTTGTGTGATCATAAAAGGATTTGAGCACTTGAAGGTCAAACAACAGATTTTCCTTAAGTTGATACAACAAATTAGTGGGTTCTGAGGCTGGTTGGTATGTTCTTCCATTAGGTTGCTGTGTGTTTGTATACCATCCTTGCGCATAATAATGTGCAGAGCTTCTTGATTGTAATGCAAACAAATTTAGCAAAAACTTCCTGACATCTATTTTGAACAACAGCAAAGGGCAGATACTAATTCACCAGATTCCTAGTACTTGAAATGAAAGTAATTTGGAAAATGATGTTACTACAGGCTGTTTCTCTTATTTCTGGGCTCCCATTTACTGTCATTATGATTCCTTTGCATGCTGTGAGAGACCATGATGGGATAAAACAGAATAGCTGGGTTAGGCAGTGTGATGCAGCTCAATAACCTTATCCTGAACATGGCAAAGGAACAAAAGGGAGGGCAGTTATTTAAGACAAAAATAATACAAAACCACAATACCAAGAAACCCTCCAACAGCTTCCCCCACCCTGGCCAAATCCAGCCAGGTCTTAATTGTTTGGAAGTGCAGAGTTCTGTACTGGAGCACACTTGTCGACTTACCTGCTCTAAAAGATATGGAATTGCTGAATTCAAGTAATTTGAATGAAAAAGCTGTGGTTTCAAGTTTCAGGATTTCCACCCTGCCCTGCAAAATTGAGTTACTTTGATGGCAGAGGGAAGGATCCCTGTGGAAGCATTGCAGTGAAGTTGTCTGCCACTCAGATGCTTTTTCCTCCCTGAGATAATTTTCCAAACAGATTCCTCCATTGCAGACCAATTTGACCCACTTTTGATGTCGTAAACAGAGATGAGAACTGGAGCGGGAATTTTCCTTGTCATATGAGGCTTCACGCTCCATTAAGTTTTGTTTGTACTTTCAGTTTTGGTCAGCTGTTCGACAGAAAGCATCACTTTGAGGACAGCTTTGTTCTGTTCAGGGAGAAAGGGAAGGCACAAGGGGGAATGTGATGCAGCAGCCATTTGGCACCCCCCCTACTCCCATTAGAGGCTCCTGGAGGGGATGAGAGCAGCTGGTTCAGTGCTTTGAAGCTAGGGGATGGAGAGGCATGCTGGGTCGCGCAGACCCCTCTGTCAAACAGACCATCCCCAGCCCCCCTTGCACCAAGTGTAGAAATGGACAACCCCAAAGCTGCTCTGCTGAGCATGGGAGGCTGATCCAAAACAAAGCTGCTTCCTCTAGCTTGCCTGTATCACCGAGGCATGAGAGGAGTGGCATGGGGCTGACCCTGGGAACACAAGTACACCACTCTTGTTCATGGCTGGAAGGAATCTTCATTCTCCCTGTGGTGGATTGGGCACCAGTGTTACATTAATTTGGTTATTAACTGGGATAGGATCAGGGCTGATGGCAGCAAGGATTAGGATCTTTTTATAAATACAGAATTATTAAGCTTGGAAGTGACCTCTGGATATCATCTAGTCCAACCCCCTGCCAAGGCAGGGCCACCTAGAGCAGGTTACACAGGAATGTGTCCAGGTGGGTTTTGAATGTCTCCAGAGAGGGAGACTCCACAACCTCCTGGGCAGTGCTGTTCCAGTGCTCTGCCACCTTCAGCATAAAGAAGTTCTTCCTCATGTTGAGGTGAAACTTCTTGTATTTTAGTTTATGGCCATTGCTCCTCAACCTCCCACTGGGCATCACTGAAAAGAGTCTGGCACCATCCTCCTGGGACTCGCTTTTGAGATCTTTATATCCATTAATGAGATCCGCTCTCAGTCTTCTTTGGACTAAACCTCCAATATTAGTATGATTCACTTTTTAATGATGGAGGTCTCTGGCTAAGTGAGCTGTTCTGGATTGTGGTTCAGGAAGAAACTAACTCTTCACAACTCACAAGGCAAATGAATTGTTGTGCATGAGTGCAAGAACTGGAAGAGAGTCAGAGTTCCCAAAAGAAGGGTTCAGGCTGCCACTTTTGGCGGCCATCTCACCATCCTTGTCCTCACAATGGGTGCCTGCAGCTACTGCTCTGGCAAAGCGAGAGTTACGGTCACTTGCCTCTGATTTCACACAGGTGTATAAGGGCCAACTACTTCTGTCCTGTTGTGACAAGGTGTGACCTGAATGTGGTATTTCAAGTGTTGCAAAGGAAGAAGAAAGGGAAGGTGTCTGGGAGCCAGGGTTATTAACAAGTGATGATTTTTATAGCCCAGTACCTTTGCAGAAGGTGCCATGTGGGCTGTGAACTCACTGTGGAGCCCAGGCAGAGCTCAGGAACTGTGGTGAATATCCCACCAGTGCTGCAGCGGTTACTCCTAAGGTAGCAGTTGCCAGGTGCTGGTTTCCCCCGAGCAATCTGAATTTGGGAAATTCTTCTAGCAGGATAGCTCTGCCCTTGCAGCCCCGGTGAGGCTGTAGGGGTCTGCCTTCATGAACCAAAGGAATGTCCTGCCATCACTCACTGAAATCTGCTGGGAAGGTATTGCAGAAGCTGAGGTTGCAGCAGCAGCAGCAGGTCATTGTAAGACTAGACCTGGGAGGCAGGAAGCAAAACCTGCATTTCAGCGTGCAGATGGTCTATGCCCCACCAACAGTCCTTATGTAGAGCCTCCCAAGGAGATTATTATGTTTCTGGGAGGAATAATCCATTGCTGGGCAGCTGTGCCTGCCATGACTGCATGCTTGGGGAGTGCTGGCATGTGTGCGGATGCTGTTGCTCAAGGGTGGAAGCACTGCAAGGGTGAGCCAAGCACCAGGGGAAAGTTACCCCAAGCAACGAGTGCCCTTTTCCTGAGTGCATGCTGTTCTCGTAAGCGTTACTGTGAGCTTCTTATGGGGCCCTTCGGCCTTGTTATGGAGTTGACATTGGCCACATTGCCATTTACCATGTTGCTCCTATTGCCTTGTGAGAGCAGGGGTGCATGGATGTACTGAAGGAGGATTCTTCCCATCTATGCACTGGCTCTGTAATTCGGGTGACTGGGATGCTAGCCAGAGGAACACGGTCTGCCTGTGTGTGCTGAGGAAGCAGAAGACTTGTGTTTGCTTTTTCCTTGAAAATGAGACGCTGTTAATGCGTAAGGGTGTAGACTGAATTAAGTAAGGGCATGCCAGACCCTGAGTAAAGGGGGCAATTAAGGAAACTATTGGTGATTAAATTGTTTTTGTAAGAAAATACATACAGATAATGTAATTTTGATGGTCTTACTCTCGTTAATGTTAATCGTTTCACAATTTCTAGATAAGTTCTTTCTATGTCTGTGCATAATATGGATGACAGAAAGGGCAATTCCTTAGCCCTCAGGTGCCCTACTGCTATTTAGACCATCTACTGAATGCTGTGCATCTGTGGGAAAAGGAAAAACAGTGGGGATGCTACTAGCATGCTCCCTCTGGTTACTACTGCGTGTTTGCGGCTGAGGGCACCACACTGTCCAGATGCAAATGTTTAAGTTTTCAATTCAAGCCTTAGAAAAACTGGAAGTCTGGCTTTAAAACTGAAGTTTACAAATTATATATGTTTATAGGAGTATTTGTACATATATATGCACACATATGTAAATAAAATCTGGCTTTGAAACACTGAGGGGAATTCAGTATACATCTTTCTTGAATAACGGTCTTAATTGGTTGCTACACATTTGCTGTGATTTGAAGAGCTGAACCTTAAAACATTTCAAGCATGACAGGGCTTGCAGAAATACTGTGAGCTGGCAGCATGGCAGCAGCGTCAGTCTTGCACCTTGGCTGGCTGAGATTTACTCCCTGATACTCAGCCAATGTGACACTCCTGTGCTCACCCCTGCTTCACCCTATCTCCGCATCTCTCTGTACGATGTGGTTGCTGCCATCACCTGCCACTGGCACTGCAGGTTTGAGAAGGGGTGGCCAGCCTCATCTGCAAGAAGTTCATGTTGTGCCCCTCCTCATCACAGACTTCTGGCGCCTGGTGAGCAGGGTCCCTATTAGACTGCAAAATGCTGCTTGGGTCTAAGAGCATTTTGTTCAGGTCTCCATTTTCCTGCTCTGCAGCAAGCACTGTTGGATAATGTTGGCAGATTGCCCAGGAGAGGGTCCCCACTGTAGGGCCTTCATAGTATGGAATATTTTCACCCAGAGACAGGGGGGGAAGAGCAGTAGAAATCATACATCCCCTCTCCACCGGTGCAGCTGTGCTGACAGAGGCGTGCTTTTGTTGGCTTCCTTAATGTCACTGGGGGAAGTGGTACCGTTAGACTGGCAGAGGAATTCCCTCTCTGGCATATGTTACATCCACACTGAGGAGCGATGCCAGCATATCTAGCAGCAGAGCTCTCCCAGTGTGAACAAACCCTGAGTGATTGAACTCCTGAAGCTGAAGCTTGTGCTGCATCAAAACAGCGACGCTGTGTGGGAAATGCTGCAGGGTTTATGTGAGAAGGGCTGCAAAATCCCTACCGACCAGTTCCTCTCCACAGGGGAACCTTTCTTGATAGGTTCTTGCCAAGCCCTGCCCAAATACTGCCCACACCTGGGGCAGCACTTAGTCTGTCTTTTTCCCCTAGCTGGCTTCAGGGAAATACTTGTTTTCCTGTGGGCGTCTAATGCTGGCACCCTTGGAGCTCCGCAGCATGAGGCTGATGGTACTGCATGGGAATGGTGACAGTTGCACACTCGCTGATTTCCTCCTTTTCTTTCAAATAACAAGAAAACAAGCAAAGCCACAGGAATTAGGAGTTCTCAGCATTTAGGAAAGACTGGAAAGATGATTACTCCTGCAGCTGCAACTGCACCCTCTTACGTGCATACATAAAATTGTTCAGGCACACTCGCTTGCATGTGCTCTGGTAGGACTCCTGCCTAGTTCAGTTCAAAAGGTGGGCCAGCAAGTAGTTTGTAATTGCAGTTGCAAAGGCAGCTGTCAGTCTTGCATTTACTAAGTTTTACGTGCTTGGCATTCTCAGTTTCTTAATGCTGTCTTAATGTAGTTTTTATGTGAAATGTAAGAACATAACAGAAACTTGAGAACGCAAAATTACAGTCCGGAATGTCCTAGTGCCTTTAACTCACCGTGTTTCTATCTTAGGGCTTGGTTGAATACCCACCTCCTGGGAGTCAGTTTGTAGACTTTGATGGGAATTTGATAGGGGTCCAAGGGAAGTGACAAAAGTACAGTTCCTCTACTCCATAGAACATACTGTTTTCCTCAACATTGTTTAATAAAGGTGCAACTCTGACAGGATGAGTTCAAACAACTGTATCAGGTTTACAGTATAATTTTCACAGGACAAGTTAAAGTAAAAAAAGGGCTCTAGTTGTTGTGTAAGATTCAAATAACCAGTTTATCAAGGCTGCCACAGATCCAGCTGGCATTTTAACCTAACTGTAAAATTCCTTTGCAAACTAAGCTGAACTGGGTTTTTGAGGGCTGTTTCTGATAAGGGACTGAAGCAGCTAAAGCAGAACATCAGTGTGTTTGAATGTAGGTCATGTTAATGAAGGCTGGTCAAACAGAAGACCATTTCTGAATGTGTGCAGGGTAAGAAAGAGTTGGAGGAGTCTTCAGTCAACCAAAGTGCTCCTGGTTCCTGGTGCCATATTTATATATTGAATTATCCTAAGGTTCTCAGTTCTTGCTTTGAAGCCCCTTCTACTTGACACATTCAGAGGACAAACATAAGCTTGGAGTATAGGATAAATACTACATGCATAAAAACCTCCCAACACAGCATATAGTTTCAATAAACATAATTATTTGCTAAAAGATGAGTGAGAGAGGATGAAGCAGCAAAACTCAGTTCTCAGAGCAGAATGATTCCTGAGGGAGATTAGTGTATTCCGATGGCATTTAAAAGAGGCTCATTTGTTAAAATACTGCAGAAGTGACCTCTAGTCATGGAATATGACTAGAAGTGTGGAAACATAAAAGGGTGGAAACTGAGGAAGCATGAAGCTGTGGCTCATGAGTTGGTCTGACCCATTGGGCAGTAAAAGGGTGGTGGGATAACTTTGTGTGGTATAATAGTAGGGCAAAATGTGGGACTGGAATTGCTGCTGTGGCTGTCATTAACAGTGGTGTCCAAGGGCAAGAGGTTTGGGACGTCCATGCTGAATTATTTCATAAAAGTGGGCAGCTGTCACTCTCAGTGAGGATGCACTTTGAGTTCTTCCAAAGGACTCTTGTAAGTCCAGGAGATGACTGGAGTTTGGAACACTGAGCACATGAAGACTCACAGTGTTGAAGTCCCGCAGGGGGTCAAGAACATAGGTGAGCTCTTGCTTTTGCCTTTTGCTGTGTCTTAGCTCTTGGTTAACTTGAAGGCCAGGTATCCTTCTCAGCATGTAAAAATTGTAGAGCATATATTAAGGCACCTGCCTTTCCCTTTGTGCTGTGTGCAGCAGATGAATTCTTGTATGAACCCTAGAAATTTAAAATTTGGGCACCTTAGTGCATGGTGTGTAGGAACTTCAGTGTTTTAAAGAATTTAAAGAATTTAGCTCTTATTAACTATGCTTGCCTGCCTGCCTGCTGTGTTTTCAGAGCATGTGTTTCCTCATGCCAAAATCCAGATCTAGGCATGGTAACTGCTGTGTGGCTTATTGTTGAGAAGTTTGTGGGCAGCAGGTTTTATAGGTTGGGAAAAGTCGGTACTAAAGAGAGAGATACAGTACCGTAGAAAGATTGTTGTGGTAAGATCTGGTGCTCCACCAAGACACCTGATTCTAAGCCAAAACTGCATCTTGTGAGAATCCTGATCTGTGTTTTTAGTTTAATTGTAACATCCTGCTAATGTCACCTAATGCCACCAGCAAGGTAAGCGATCCATGAAGTGGTTGGGCTCAACTGCAGTGTGCTCCTGACTCAGATACGTGGAAGATGAGACCCTTCAAAGTGCTACTGTGACTCCCACTGTCTTGGGAAGAGCGTTGGGCTCCATCCGCAGTCCTCTGAGCCCTGCTCTGTTCACTGACTATGGAGGCAGCACTGCACCCACCATCAGTCCCTAGCAATGGATGCTTCCTCAAGAAGCAGATGATGTCCTCCTGTGCAGCTATGGGGGATGTCACTGTGATACCACTCTTTCTTTTCCATCCCTGCTGGGTGAAATTTGTGAGGTCAGGTGCTCTGGGACAGAGGATGGAGCAGGAAACCTGAATGCCTCAAGGAAAGGGCCCTGCAGGGAGCAGGAGCTGGCGGGAGGTAACAGAGCTGGGAGCCATAGGGAGGGAAGGAACCTGCAGGAGCTGCTGGACAGTGAATCAACCACCTTTAGCTTCACAGCCCAGGTTACTGAGAATGGCCTGTGATTGGTTTTCTTGAAGTCTCATTTTTATCCCTGAACATAAAGCCTGATGACAAACCCCAGCCTGCAGTGTGTCTGCAGGAGGTGTTTGCCTCCGGGCCACCGTGCTCCACCGGGGGTCTGGAAGCAAAACATAGCTGCTGTGGGACCGAATGTGATCAATAGGACTCTTTCATTAGTTTTGCTGTAGTGTTCATTTGTAGTGTTTTTACTGATAAGATTGCAGTAGTGCTCTGTGTATACAAGCTGTTCTGAACCTTGAGAGAAAACTACTGGTGCGAGGCAGATCCTCTGTAAAAGGCTCCAGGTAGGATGAACAGGGTGCAGGGAAAAACATTTGGGCATGTTGTGACAGAGGATAGTACCCGCAACCACACTGCCCCTACAGCACCTCCCTTTGGGGTTGCATTCTTCTGCGATATTCCTTACAGGGCAGGGTTCCTTCTTTATGGGATTTTTCCCCTGGTATCCTTACTTGAAGGCCAAGTCTTTGAACTTCAGACTTGGGTCAGCTGTACTCCCAAACATGACGTTGTTAAATGTCTCCTGGACATGCCTACTAGTTTGTAGCTACCTGTTATGTTCTCTATTAGTTTCTGCTTTCTAGTAACTGGGATGGTCTTCTTACATAGTAAACCATGTTGCATATACTGTACTTCATGCTTGATAAATGATTATTTTTTAACTTACAGATAGTAGCCCTGATGTCATTCAATCTTTTTCTGTTGTCCTCCTGGTAGATTTTAATTTGTATTTAGAGACCTTATACATCTCTCTTTGACCCATTTTTTTCAACTTATTCAGCAGACAGATGTAAGCAAACAGTTTCCCATACATATAGGTGAATATGTCTTCTACTTTTTATTCATTTCTTGTGTTCACCCATTGCAGTCAAAGGACTGTGGGGGTTTTGGGGGGCTGTGTGTGGGTTTTTTTTTTTCTTTTAAACTTACTATTTTACATATTCTGTGCTTATTTTCTTCATATACTTTCCCTGTCCAAATGAACTAATGGTAGCCTTTTTCATTTTTTTTCTAAAAATACCCGTGTCATACCTTTTTTTGATACAGCCTGTCTCTGCATTGCCCTTTTTTATGCATGCTGTTGTTGATTAAAATCATAGATATAAACCGATCAAAACACCTAACTAGGTACCATCTATTTGTATCACACATTGTTCTCTATGTTTCCTGGCTGGTGGAAAATGTACTCTGCTCCTTGATAGCTGCAGTGCATCACATAAGTGTCCTCACTGAACTAGCCATGATTTCCAGAGCTACTCCCCAAGAGATTAAATCTTAATCAGAACCTGTCCCTGAACCACCAAGATGTGGTTTAAACTGTTACTGTTCTGTGTATTACCTTCTGCTTCTCTCTTTAAATTCCACTGTGGAGCCCCGGTCCCTAATTAAGAATCTGTCAGGTCCCCCTGGAATCCTTGTCTTTTCTAATTACTATTAACCTTTTTTTGTTTGTATTACTAGAGCACTCAGAGGTTCCAGTTGGACACTGAGGCCTCTTTGTACTAGGAGTCATACAGACATATGAGAAGAAGAGCTCCTATTAATGAATTGTTGGTCTGTGAAATCAAGAGGATGAAGCAAATACTGGAGACGAAAATATCTAACCTCTTTATTCTGCTGGCTTTGTGTACATGCAATGTACTTTTTATTTTGCTAAGTAATTTTGGAGTATGACCCTACTTTAATTTCATTTTATTTATCCTTTCTCTCTGAATGTATTTGCCATCTTTCAGGCAGATTAGGATTGACCTGCTTGTGATCTGCTTGCGTTATCTTCTATTACATTCTGCATAGTCTGAGGCTGTGACTGTGATCTAAGAGAGAGAGGTCATGCTCCTGAGCTTCCTATAACTATATGTAAAGGATGTAATATACCTTAAGTGTGATTTTAACACAGGCTTGGCCTGTATAATGGCACTTTGAGATTCTTTCAAGGGAGCTTATTTTGTTACTCATGTCCCTCACTGTGTTCCTCAGCCATCTGTAGGAGAAGGTTGCCAGAATCACGTTAAGATTTCCCAGGTAAATAACTTAATGGGTTGGCTTCTTTTGATGGGATCATTAACACTTTAAATTTCTAGCGGGGTGCAGATGCTAAGATATTTTTACATTCTTTACCAGTATGCTTCTGTCTCCTATTGGGTAAAAATGCCACTGTAGCCACAGAGCTGAGAAAACATAGCCTGCTTCTCGCATTGCCTCTGAAGTCCTTTTCTTGTTTTGTGAGAGAGGAAATGACATTTTAAAAGACTTACTGTAGCTTATGTTACTCTTTTGAGGGAAGATGATTTTCAACTGGAAAAATGCATTAGAGTGCTGGCAGGGCTGAAGTCTCACAGAGTTGTATTTTGGTGTATATGTAATTTGAAATCCCACACCTGGCAGAGTACAATTTGGAGGGTTTGGGTTTTGTTTGCTGTTGTTTCTTTAATCTTTAATTGGAAGTTTTTGCCGCCCTCTAAGATGTTCCTCTTCTCCTCCCCTCCCCCTCCTTTTTTCCCCCTTTGGCATAATTCCAGGTATTGTGCACTTTTGTATGAATTACGTTCCGTTTCTTAGGAGGTAGTGGTACACATATCTGGGTTTCTTACAGTTATTGAGTTCTATGTGTAAGGTGTTGGGGACTTTGGGAATAAAGTGTTAATGTGGATTATGTTATGAAGCAAGACATTTGTTTCTTTTAAGAGAAATACAGATTTACTGTGGTTTCTTGTTAGAGGTTATTCTTGTTTGGAGAGTGGAAGTAATTTTAGGAAAAGAATGAAAAGTGACCTTCACAAATGAAGTAGAAGCAGCCAAGAAAATAGTGGGCGCAAAAAAAGGAGGTGAGGAAGTATGGACCTATAAAGGCACATAAACCCCAGTTGTTATGCAGGTAGTTTAAGAAAAAAAGTTATCATTGCAACTGTATAATTATTATATAAATATTAGGAATAAGGAGGAGAGAGCATACTGGAAGCATTAACATGGAACTGCTAATAGGATTCTGAGGAACCTGTTCTAAGAAGGGATGTTGGCATGATTGACTAAGCTTGAGATTTCTAACTAGAACTGAGATTCAGAAGCATAACAAGCAAGAGGGATGAAGCTCATGATGTTTCCAGGAGGGTTCTCTCACCGCTTGTATCCTTTCCAAACTTACTGAATTTATCTTTTGAGCTGCTGTACTCAGATAGGACTTCTTTGTCATTCCCTTTACATTTTAGTATAGTAAAAGAGTTGTTCTTAACCACAGTGGTTTATCATAATACCAAACAATTTGAGGAATTTGTGTGTGTGTGTGTGTGTGTGTGCATGTGCAACTTGCTTGAGGAAATGAAAATTCTTCAAATCCTATCACTACCGAATTCCTTGTATTACAAAATAGTGGCTTTTATTTAAAACTCATTGAATTTTATGTTTAGAAAATGATGGTGACTTGTGTTTTAAATGTCTTTATACCAGGTTCTCCCTGTAATGCTGTTGTATTTGTTAATTTTTATGGTATCACAGGGCCAGAGATATCTTTGATATATAAACCTGTGTGAAAGTGCTACCTTGGTTTCAGGTTGATGCAGTATTTGCAGTCAACCTTATGCGAAGTTCGCAGTGCTATAGAGGTGTATTATGATTGTGAGTTTATGTAGCTTTGACATACGTGTGCGTCTAAGGACACTTCCAAGTGTAATGCGTAATCAAAGGATATGACACCATGCATTGCTGCTCCAGCTTCCAATGACTTTCAGTGGATTCCTATGCTAGGCTTTCTCCTTCCAACGGAATGAGGTGACATGGGCTGCAGGTCTGGTTATCTCCCAGTTTGGGCAATGCTTTGTTTGCAAAACTACTTCATAGAAATCAAAGGGTTTGTTGTGAAATAATGCGTATGTACACACAGAATCACAGAATTTGCATTAAGCTGTAATAAGTTACCCTATGGCCCTTAAGTCTATGGAGCTGGCTGCTTTTCTGTGGGAAGTCTACACTTTCAGGGTAGAGGCTGAACTGAGGCAGGTTGAACTGAAGGCAGTGTGAATATGGCTTCAGTACGCGGCTGCGTTGGCAAAAGCTCTTTTAAGTGCAGTTAAGGTTTTCCTCTTTGTGTCTCTTATAGGGTAGGAAGAGACTGCTGTTTCATAAACTATCGATAAACAAAGCTCATTAACGTCAGACCCGGGAGTTGGTAGATTATTAACTGTAGGTCCTGACGTTTTTCCACCGAGATCTTTGGGGTATTTCTGATGTATTTCCTTGTTATTAAACCGACGCTTAAAGGTGAACCCAAGTCGAAACCAGGGCGGCCCTAGTAGCCCCACAGACCCGGAGCCACCCGCTTCGTGGGTGTTTCACCCTGTGCACAGTCGTTCCTTACTGCAGCCATCCCTGGGAGGGGCTCCCGCCTGGCCACCCCTCAGCCCGAGGGACCCCCTCGCCTCACCGTGCAGACCAAACTGTTAATGACACTGCGGCGTGTGGATTATTATTAATTAAAAATACTAAGAGTAGAGGTCCGGGCGCGCTCTCACGGACGTCTCCGCCTTGCCTCCACCTGCCAAGCCTGCGCCTGCGCCTGCAGCCGGGGCGGGCCTCGCCTCCCTTATCTCCCCTCCCTTCCCCGCAGCTCAGCTCAGCTCAGCTCAGCTCAGCTCTGTTGAGCTCGCCTCCCCTCGCTTGGGCAGAGTCGCCCAGGGCTGCGCCTGGCCGGGGCATCCCAGCCCTCACTCCTGCCCGCCGCCCACTGCCCTCGTACGCCATTTCCTGTGCTCCGTGTTTACTTCCCGGTTCAACCCCTTCGTAGGGGGCGATCGGCGCCGCTGCCTGCGGAGGGAGCGGGAGGTGAGGAGAAGAGAGGAAAGGAGAGGAGAGCCGAGCCGCTCCGCGAGGCAGGGGACCGAGTCCGCCGTGCCGGTCCTCGCGCTGAGCCGTCCACCTCTTCTCTTGCAGGTGTACCCGGAGCCGCGGACGGAGGGCGAGTGCCTGAGCAACATCCGCGAGTTCCTGCGGGGCTGCGGTGCCTCCCTCCGCCTGGAGGTGAGTCTGAGCGGGGGGTGCTCGGTTCGATCCCCGGGGCTGGGGGTTTCCCTGCTCCTCTCTGCCAGCCCGGTGCTGCGGGAGCCGGCGCTGCCCTCCCTTTGTGCCTGGGGACGCGGGGCCGGCCGGTGGCGGGCGTCTGACAAGATGGTGGCTGCCGCCCCTCCCCTGGCTGCGGGCCCGGGGGGCGACGGGGGAAGCAGCCGCTGCCCTTAGGGGGACTGCCCGATGGGTCTCGGTGGCGGCTGAGCCCTGTCCCGGCCTACGTGGCGGCGGGTGGCTTAGCTTTCAGACGGCGTGAGTGTGGGATGTGCGGTACCTCGTGGAGGAGGCATGGAGGGGCCTCCTCACCCCTTCTCACCCAACGTTGAGCGGGGTGCACCCCCTCCCTCTGCCAGGGTAACGTGAGGCTCCCTTTGTGTGTGATACTGGTCTGATTCAGGTGCTGGTAAATCCTTTGCATTTCTGTTCAAGCGGATTCTTGGTAATAAACATCTAAATTATACCCGTTTTATTTCTGAAACTGACTGAAGCACTGGAGGTGGCTTATAGAAGTGAAGTTGCTAGCAGCCAAATGAAATACTAATTAAAAGAAAATGGCAGGCACTGTTCCCTCTGTTAAAATTTATGTTACATAAAAGCTCAGCAAACTGCCATATTCTTCTGAACATGCGTTCACAGGGTTGCAAATTAGGTAGTCGTATGTTACCAGTATATTTAGCTATAGCAAGTACATACTGCTGTCGAGTTTACTTGATGCTTCTGTGTGGGAAGGAACCGATGCGATTAAAATCAGGTTCCAGCTTCTCTGCGTTGGAAAGTGAGAGTTATTATCATTTCAGTTCTCAGAGGCAATTTTTTTGTGGTGGAAAAAATGGTTGCTAGCGCTTCTGAACTCGAATTAGTGAAGTGTTGCCTTAATTAGTTTTCAGGTTCTTACAGTAGCTCTGGTTCTGCCTGTGATTTTGCTAGGCAGTAACAGAATATCATTAAAAAGATTCTGGTTGCTTTCCTGAGGCCTCTGAATACTGAAATACCATTAATTTCACTAACGATACTTGCAGGACTTGCATTTAATTTTAGGTCTGTCATGGGGAAACATGGAAATCGCGACAGCTTTTAGCACTGTTTCTTATGAAAGATGACATTACTTTCTTACCTGCCTTTCTTCTCTTCCTCCTCCAAATAAGCAGAATCTGCTAGGATTTGTGGGGAGTAAAAACAAATTTGGAAATACTCAGAAACTAGATTATGGGGTGAACTGTGTATTAAGTCAGTCATATATTTTTGCCTTAGAGCAGCTGTCTCTTCATTTGTCTTTTCTGGGGCCACATTAAGTTTTTCAGTTTTGAGCATCCATGTGTGAGAGCTGATCTAACATTCAAGTAGTAGACAAGCATGAGCTAGAGGAACTGGGGAGGGAGGCACTTCAAATCTCAATTCAGAAATAAACTGAGTATTGCAAACGTTAAAGCAAAAAGGTGGAAAATGTACCATTAATATCCCTTCTCTCCCTTTACTCACTTCCTACACCAAGTCTCAGCTTGAAGTTTTTGCAATTGTCACTGGGAATAGTCTTGGAATTGCAGTTCAGTCTCTTTTGTAGTTGCAGAAAACTTTTGTCAGCTCTTTTCCTCAGAGTGACAAGAGAATGAAGAAAAATGATTAAAAGAGAAGATAATTTTGGTCTTATGCTCAGAGCCTAAATATTTTTGGGCACAGTCATATTGGTTAACCTGGCCTGAGGGCCTTCTCAGCAAGATTGCCGGAAACTCCTTTCTTACATGGAGTTAACTGGCTGCAGTAGCTTCCAGCTCAGCATGTTGGAACAGGAATTACTCCCAAGCTACCAGAAGGGTTCAGAGGCTGGCAGGAAGGGGTACAAATGCTTGGGCTTATGGAGCCTCCTGCGTGCGTATTTACAGCATGTATGTTGGCTGTTCCCTGTTGTTTTCTCATTAATTTTTCCAACCCCCTAGCTGTGGCCAAAGATGAGAGGAATGGCAACCTGGATTCAACCAGTGAGTAGCTGGCAGGGGCCTCTTGGCCATATGCTAATCCTGGGCTCTTTCTCCTGTCTCCTTTAACTAGGTGTGAGTCAGCCCTTGTGTATCACTGCCTTCCTCCCTGTGAGAAATGGGGAGATACCATAGCTCCTCTGTGCAGCGCCTGTGTAATGCTTCCTTAGTTGCAGTCAGGTTTAGAGATTGCATTGAGCAAAGAGTGTGAAGAGTGTCTCTGGAAGCAGTGAAGGTGGGGGGTGGTGTATTTTCAGAGAGGGCAGATGAGCTAGTGCAGAGTTAATGGTGAGTATAAATATTTGACAGAGTAGTGGGTGTGTATGTGATACCTTCAATAGTAGAAACATTTGGAGGATACAGGCATCCAAGGAAGCCCTAGGGTGGTGTGAGGAGATATGACCTTGTTCTGTGCACTAATCTGGTACTTTTCCTAGCAGATATTCCACAATGTGGAGTTTTGCATGGCTTTACAAGGGATGCACTTGAGCCCGATACTGAATCTGAATTATCTGTGGTTAGATCAGGTGATTTGTGTGTAATTTTGGGAGTAGGGTTGAAACACAGTACTGGTTTGGTTAGCTTGGCATTGCACAGGCACTGCTTCTAGATCTGAACTCATCTTGGAAGTAGCAGAATTGTCTTTTTATGAAGCTGTGTTTGAGAACCTTGTCTTGCTGGAGCTCTGTGCAGTTCCAGCTTCGGAGATTTTGTTGTGGCATGTTTGGGACCTTGGTAAACTGCCATGGTTAATGGAAAATGGCACAGCAAGAGATGACGGCTTTGAGATGCTTTAAGATGCATTCTTTTTTTTAGAGGACATGTTCATTGTTGCCTACCTTCCCTAAGAATAAAGGTGGAGGTGAGAAGCTTTGTTGGTTTAAGGATATTTCAGATTGTAATGAGACAGGTTGCTATTGCTCAGAGGAAATGAGTGGCTACCTTTCCACAGCTCCCAGTATTTTCAGATGTGCAAGTGTTCCACAGAATTAAAAAAAGCACTTAATCTGGAGCTTGCGAGCGTCCTTTGAAAGATGAAATGTAAAGCAGAGCAAGTTTAAAGAAATAACCAGAAGAATGTTCTGGTTTTTTGTTGTTTTTTTTAATGCAGGTTTTGTGTATGCAGATGCAAAAGAGTTGAGACCTATTAGTGAAAAAATGTTTCTAAGCTCTCAGGCAGGGACTGAATTTGCAAATCTGAATTTGTTTTTCCCTTCTGGAAGCTGTTAGTTTTTACTTAGAGTAATTGTAGTGTTGAGTAGTTTATTCTGCTCTGAAGCTTCACTGAATGTCTGCATGGAAGGAAGGCACTGTAGAATAGCTGCCTATGTTGTCAGTACACAACTTACTGTGAGCTTTTTCTGTCAGGAGAAGACATTTGCTATGCGCTGCTCTTGCCATTTTTGCTTTAAAAGCTGCTCCCATTCCCTCCCCCCCCCCAGTTTCATCTTTGTGTGGGAAGACATTTAAGTGTACTCCCTTCTGAGAAGAATGACCTGCTTTTCAAAACAGGGTCCTAGGGAGTTGTGGTACGTGATGGACTTTATTCTAGAAGAATATTGCTAGGTCTGTGTAGTTGAGATGAAACTCACTGCAGGTATACAGTATCTTCCACACAAGTCTAGCAACAGAGACAGAAAGGAAAAGGTGATGGTGACAGAGCATTTGTTCTTACCTGAGCCCTAAAAAGTTTTGTTCGAATGATTATCTTGCACCTGTGTTACGTTACTCCAGTTTTGTTCCCTTTAAAAAGGAGTTTCAGCTTTCTGAAAATAATGCACTAGGGGCAGAATGCTTGATACATCCGGTGAAGAATACCAGCCTCTGTGATCAAATTCTATGAGTAGAGTCTTGCAGCATTTTTCTACTGGCTTTTGTCAAATAGAAGATGAATGCCAGCTTATCTGCAAGTATCTAATGTTAGCAGGTTTCTTGAGCTCAAAAATGGTTTTTGTTTCTTACTCTTAGACTGATTGGAAAGATGGCAGCTGGCTAATAGAAAAAGATAGACAAGCCACAGATCTGAGAATCTTTTGTGTACTTGCCAAGAGACCTCCTTGCCTCTGGGATTCAGGCTTGTCATTTTATTACAGAGGCAGCAATGCCAAAGCCAGGATTTTATTTCTACAGTAAACTAACAAAAAAAGAAATAAAGCAAACCTGGCAGTCTAAGAAGATCCTGTGTATGTTTATTATTAAATCTCTTGTACAAGGATTTGCCCTTAAGGTTCAGAACACTGCATGCAAATTAGGGAAATACATTTCATAGCTCTTGAGATTTAATCAAGATATACTAATGTCTATAACGCAGCACTAGCCTTGTGGAAAAGTTTGTAAGGGGTGCCAATGTCATTCTATTAGACCAACTAATCTTTTGGGAGCAAACTTGAATGTCTTCTTCCCTCATACCCACCCCTACCGTAGCAGTTCATCTATTTGATGGTGCTCCTTCTCTCTGAGCTTTGCATGCTTCTTTAGATTGTTATGGCTACAGTCCTGCCACCACTCTGGCCTTGGAAAGGTCTTCTGCAAGTTGGCTTTCAAAGACCTATTTGTGTTAGGGAGGTGTTGCGAGCGTGGATGGACTCAGCTGACATCTGTTTGTAAATTAGGGATGATTAGGATTTTGAAGAGCTTTAGGCCCATCTTATGATAATACAGAAATTCAATCACCCACCCACTCCTTTCAGCCCTTGTTCAGACTATCATCTTTATTTTGTCATGAACAGTATTTTCTTTAGATTTCGTTTAGGTGTTATTCCAACAGAAAGCCTTTCTAATCCACAATGTGTGCTGCTGAATGTCTTCATGATTCTTTGTCATAAACATTTTCCAAAATGTTGATGTTATAAAGTCACCATTCTTTGCTTACAGACCACACACAGGGAAATTTTGTTTGGAGGCTGAGATCTTGCTTGTAGATTTTTTTCATATGGGAAAAATTGTACAAGTTAATCTTTACAGGATATGTCTACTGTATTCCTTCCCCTCCCCCTCAATTTCTTCTTGTTTGCAAAACTAACCTGAACAGATATTTACAGCAAAGTGCCCTATATCACTGCAACTCATCTTGCAATACTGACCTCTAAGACATGACTGCCCCTTGACCCAGCTTCTGTCCTTTTTCTCACCTGTTACTATGATGATTCTGAAAACCATTGTTACATACAGGTCGTTCTCAGGTCTTTTCTATTTCATTTGTTTTGCCCATCACATACAATGGAGAACTACAAAATGACTCGTATGATTGGAAGGCCATGTTAGCACAACTTGGAACCTTGCTAAGATAGGAATATGATGTTACTTGACTATGTTACTTTCTTATGATGTGAAGGATTCTTAGGATGTGCAAAGCAGTAGTCTAGGTTTGTGACCGTGTTTCATGTGTTCACCAATTTTTTGTATTCCCACTGAGGAAAAGTCTTTGAATACTACTTTAAGTGTGTCTTACAAATAGAATGGTAGAAAAATAGTATCTTTTTAAGGTCAAACCAGTTCCTCATCTCGTATATCACTTGTACATAGTGTCATGATAGCTAAGGAGGCAAGAAAGGCAAGAACATATGGTATTGTACAGGGTAGAATGGTAGTATCAGAAGCTGTTAAGGTTTTATTCAGTAGAAGATAGTCTAAAAACCAAATGTATGTGGTAGCATTTCAGATCCTCATACTGTTCCCTGTTCACTTACACCTCCCTTCTCTTCCCTGGAGAATTAATGATGTGGTTCTGCCAAGCTTGTTGCATTCCCAGTGGTGTGATATTCTGCTGTTGCTTCTTAACTGAAGTGACTCCAGTGGCTTTCATTAAACAGGAAAAATGTGTCTCCTTTCTGGGGTATGTAGTCAGAAGTACCTGATATCGAATATTAAAAGACATTTTAAAAAAAGCTAGCAAATAAGTGGATTACAAGTGTGTGCTTTTGTACAGAGTACTGTAACAAAGGGGATTTGGAGGAAGTGCTAGTATTCTTTTGTCTACTTAAGTGCTAGATTACGTATTTTCAAAGTAAAAAATAATTTAGGAATTTTGAATTGGGCCATAAATATTTTTCTTCCTGCCAGTTCTTTTGTATTACTTGCTGGTGTGATATTTTTAACACAAAGAGGTGAGTGAGTGTGCATGTACAGAGTCAGTCTGGTGTGATGGGTCTGCCATGGATGCATATCTGTTTGTCTTTACTGTGTGGGTCATGTGTGGGTGAGTGTAGCATGTCAAAATACATCCAGAATGGTTTGGTCATGTCTTGGAGGCCAGTTTGTACAAGGCAGGCTGTGGTGGCATGCTGTATTTTGCTGTCAATGTTATCTAGCATCCTGGCTTCAGCTGGGATGTGAGATAGAGTTATTTTTTCCCCAGTAACTGGTACAGTTTTTTGATTTAGGATGAGAATAGAATCATAGAATTATAGAATAGTTAGGGTTGGAAAGGACCGTAAGATCATCTAGTTCCAACCCCCCTGCCATGGGCAGGGACACCTCCCACTAAACCATGCCACCCAAGGCTCTGTCCAATGCGGCCTTGAACACCACCAGCGATGCAGCATTCACAGCTTCCCTAATGTTGATAACATACTGATGCTTCAGTTGTTGCTGAGCAGTGGTTGCCCTAAGCAAGGACTTTTCAGCTTCTCATACTCCCTTGCCAGCGAACAGGCTGGAGGTGCACGAGAGGTTGTGGGAAAGCTGAAGCCAACTGACCAGAGGGATATCCCAGACCATATGGTGTCATGCTGAACAATAAAGCTGGGGGGAGTTGGGCAGGGAGGGGTGGTCTGCTGCTTGGTGACTGGATGAGCATCAGTCAGCAGGTGGTGAGCAATTGCATTGTGTATTCTTTTAGTTTTTACTTACTATTATTTTCCCTTCCCTTTCTGTCCTGGTAAACTGTCTATTTCAAGCCATGAGTTTTAGTTGTTTTTTTTTTTTATTTTTTCCATTTCTCTGCTCCATCCCACTAGGGGGGAGTGAGCAGGTGGGTGCATGGTTAAACCACAACACTAGTATAGAACTGTTCAGAGCAGTTTTGTAAATGAGTTGCTCTGTGGTTTGAGAGAGGCTTCTGTGTAACTGCTTCATTTGTGGCATTTGTTTGGATCTTGAGTAAAATGAATCTTCATCGAGCAATTCAAATGTATTGCACTATTAATCCACAATGCACAGAAGATTTCAGCATTGTATTTTTATGCTCAAATATATCAAACTGTTTCCACAAAAAGGTTTCAATGGGTCTTTGATAGAAGAGGAGTTAATCAGGTGAGGGAAAGCATGAAATTAGGAAAGAGACTGGGAGAAAAGGGTGGGTAGGGAGGGCTGGAGGGGAGGAGACTTTTGGGCAGATCTTCTGAGTCCCTGAGGGAGACAAAGGGAGAAGAGGCTGCTTGCTGACTTAACACTGTTCTCCTGACTTGTCAGAGGAGGTCTTGCTTCTTGCTCTCTAATTTCTTTAGCCTTCTCCTGTCCTCCAGCTTTTTGGTGTGCAGTACAGTGAGGAAGCACTCATCTGCTGGTGAGAGCTGTGGGAGAAGAGACTTCTGATTAGTCCTGAGCAAGGAGCAAGCTGTGCTGGGGACGCCAGATGTGAAGGCAGCTCCTGGGAGGAGAGCAGGTGAGCAGCTCCATCCTTCCCAGCAAGAGAGCAGTAGTAGGTACAGTAGGTTGGCTGGTGAGGAAGGGGAGGAGGCATCGGGGCAGGGTTGCACCTGCTGAGAGGGCAAGTGCTGAGCATTGAAGTGTGTTTCAGAAGGCCTATCTGTGTACATGTCCCGGCCTGCCTGCCTGCCTTTTTCCTTCTCGGAGGATGGCTATGGTCTCATTAGTTGCTGTTGTGGTTTAAAAAGAGTGGCTTGTGAAGTTGGACTTCAGACGTCTCAGACTATACACACACACTCACACACACTTCTTTTGAATAGCTCTGAAGTCCTGTAAGAGATTTTTTTGGCTGTCAAACATACTGAAAATAGAAACGTAGATAAAGTTTGTGCTCTGCAACTACACTTGTGTATACCGAACACAGTTACATTGTTATCAGGTGCGGCTAGATTTACCAAGCTTGTGTGTGACAGCAGCACAAAAGATCAACCTTTAGATAGAGTGTTAAAGGTGGATAGTATTCTGTGTGAAGAAAACTTGAAATAAACCTGCAGATATAATGACAGGATTGTATGTTTTCAACATGTTTTTTGGCTAATAAGGTCCTCATAGCTGAGGTGCATCCTGCAGTATAGGAGATGCCAGTGCTTGGCAGCTGAACTTGGAAAACCTTCTCCTCTTGTGAAGGTGACCATGTTGTATGTCTCTAGCAACAGGAGGAATTCTAGCAGAATGGTTGCTCTGAAGATTAATTGAGGTGAGGACCACACAGAAGAGAGCCTAGTTCTGCAAAATGGGCTGCTGCTTTTATTTACTGTAGTGTCAGTAGAATCTTCTTTTGATTTTACTTGGGACTTAGGAGTCAATGTAAATCACTTCAGTTATATGAAAATGATGCAATATCAAATCTAGGTCTTCTATGACTTCCTCTGTTTCCTAAATTATTCCAGCTTTGCAACTGTTCCTGATTTCTGCTTACATGTAAATATCTTGGCATGTGTGGGAAAGGTGATACACGCTCTGCTGTGGAGAGGAGGTTTCACAGACTTGATTTTGCAAGGTTGTGTTGATGAGAGAAGTGCCTTGCTCACTTCCTCTAAATGAAAGGAAAAGGAATATTAGAATATGGTGATTTTTCCTTAAGAGGTGTTAATCTTATCTCGCCGTGTTCAGCTGAATATCCAGATATTGCTAGCTCTCACATGTTCCAGCTTGAACACTATTTCGCTGTAGTTAACTGTGTTCAGATGTTTCATCAGAAGCTGGGCTGGTCCTGTCAGTGTTACTGAGAGCTGGAGTCTGCCGGTGTGGGAATCATTATGTTTTTCTGACACTGCCAGCGGCTTTTTCCAGGTCTTTCAGGAAATACTGAAAAATTCCAGGTAATGGAGAACATTGTAGTGCTGTGAAAACCTCAGGCTGTTACTGGAAATAAGCTGTCTTCAGCTGTGTTCCTTCAGTCCATTGCCTACCTGTCTGTTGAAGCCAGCAGGATCTAGCTGGTTGGGTAACTTGAGGGCAGGTGAGGAGCGAGACAGCTTGGTGGGAAGATGATGGGATGTTTCAGTAGGTGGCAGTCCTTCTCTGAAATAGTCCAGGGCCAGCGGTGAGCCCAGTATCAGAAGGAGGCAGGGAGAGAAGGGGGGGGAAAAGAGGGAGCAAAGATTTTCTGTCAGTGCCATCTTGTGGGCCAAGTGCAAATATACGAGCCTGAGCACCGCTGGGTTGGAAAGCAAAGAGATATCCCTTCTGGTGCAGAATAGTCTGCTTGCGATGTGTCCTTAGGTGGCTCTACCCCCTGTCAGCCTTTGCTGGGGGAGTGGGAGAGTCCGTGTTTACCTTTGGGGCCAGTGGGGAAGGGATAGGGTAATCTCAAGAGTACCCTGTGCTTCCTGAATGGGCTGGGACCAGAGCTCATATCTAGCATATGAAAACCTGGTTGCTCCATCTCCTCCCTAAACTTCAGCTGAATTAAAAGCCGCCTTCTAGTTGTTGACTGTTGCATATTTTGCACAGTGTTGAGTGTTTTTCTGTTTCATCATCCAGTTGGCTGCACTTCTTTGAATGGAGTATTTAGAAACAAATAGTAGGTTTTGAGTCCAATTTAGAAACAAAACATTAAAAACTGAGCCAAGCCCCTGCTCCAATACAAATCCTCAGTGCTTCTTTCTTCACCAGCCCTATAAAAGGTAGAGTGCAGTAGTGCAACTGCCTTATGAAGACAGGCTGAGAGAGCTGGGGTTGTTCTGTGTGGCAAAGAGGAGGCTCCAGGAACACCATAGAGCAGTTTCCAGTACCTAAAGGTGTCTACAAGAAATCTGGAGAGCGACTTTTTACAAGGACATGTAGTGACAGGACAAGGGGGAATGGCTCTAAACTGGAAGAAGGTAGATTTAGATTAAATATTAAGGAAAAAACATTTACTATGAGGGTGGTGAGGCACTGGTACAGGTTGCCCAGAGAAGCTGTGCCTGCCCCATCCCTGACAGTGTTCAGGGCCAGGTTGTATGTGGCTTGAAGCAACATGGTCTAGTGGAAGGTGTCCCAGCCCATGGTCAGGGATTGGAACTAGGTGGACTTTAAGGGCTCTTCCAACCCAAACCAATCTGTGGTTCTGCGAAAAAATAGGGAGGGAAAGCAAACAACAGATAGGTGCCATTACTAGCTGGTGTACTTCCTGTTCATGAAGGACATCTTCACAGATCCTCTCTTGCTAGTGCTGAGTGATATTTATATATAGGCTGTGGCAGCACATGGGTTTAGTTTAGTGCAAGCTGCAATGGAAACACCCCTAGCCAGGCATCCACCAATTCAGTGTTTGACTTTCCTTGTAACTCTGGCAGCAAGTATGTACTGCCCCAGCATTACTTTTATTTCATCTAAATGAGTTTGTGTTTCATGTTAGTTTCTAATGAAATATGAGCAGAAACACCCCTTGTTTTGTTTTCAGATGAACTGTCATGTTTCCAGTTAACTGTTCATTGCTTCCCTGTCAGTTTCTGGTGGGTTAGAGTTCTTTAATTCCAGTGTAACTGACCCCCTGAACCAGATCAGAGTGGATCAGTTGAGTGATTGTGGCACAAAGGGCATAGCACAGAAGGGAGGGAACTAGACCCTCCTCTTTTGGCAGTGGCAACCCAACCTAAAATAAATAGACTTTTACTTACTGTTCATCTGGCTCAGACTATTCTTCATGTGCTTTGAGTTCATTCAGTCAGTACAAAACAAAGAGACTGAGAGAGGGGGTGGAATTTATCATACCCCACAGACCCCCACTTGTTCACTTCATTAATGAATAAAAATGAGATTCAGAAAAAGGCAGTTCCTGATTCTAAAATCTGTTAGCAGAAGGTGCCTGGAAGCAGTTAGTTTTAAATCAGCAGACACAAATACTTCTTCTTATTTGTAAAAATTAATAGGGTTCCTGTGCAAAACATGTTCAAACGCTTTTGTGGATGTTTTGTATGTTTATTAGTAAAATAGAGTGCCTCAAAATGTACACATGAAGTGATTACTATGCTTTGTCTGAAGGCAGCCTCAGTACAAAAATAATGACGTAGTTCATTATTTTTTATCACTTTATCAAATTATTTGTTAGTATGTATGTTAAAGCATTTAAGTGTGTGGAGATAGGATAATCTCCCTATTTTTATTCCTAAAGATTGATACCTCGTACTTAGGAAACTGTTTGAACTACAAATATGGAACAGGATGTTAATCTACACTCATCTAATGTTTATTCAAATAGGCCATTTAAATCCATCCACCCCACAGGCTTGTGAGCAGTGTAAATTGCAAGAAAATGCATTTTCACACCCCTTGCCTGAGGCTGGTTCTTCATCTTGGTGTCACATGAGCATTTTGCAAAAGATGGCTTTCATGGATAAATGCAGCTAAAGTACTTTCTGTAGTTGGCAGTGAAACTGGAAGAGCAGTTCTTCATTGTGAAGATACAAAGTTGTTGTAATTAGCTGACTTTGATATTGTAAACTGCTGATAGTTAAATTGACTGCATCTAGGTACTATTTATGGCCTAAGCTAATGAGCTGGCTTGGAGTGCTCTGCAGTTCTGGAGATATCTGTCAACTTGTTGATTTCTTTCCTGCCCGTACTTGTTTATTGAAATGGCTTATCTCTTAATTCTTTGTTGATATTGCTTGCTAGAAGTATCTCAGTCTGTATATCATACACAATTAAGTGAATGATTTCTATTTTATTTATAGCTGTTGTCAGCAAATGCAGAAGAAAATGTAGATGTGCCTTAGAGCAATCCAAAAATCTCAGATCTCAGGGAATTACTCTTTGATACAGAAATGAGGGAATATTGTAACTTAAAATGCTGCAGTCAGTTTTTTTTCTGACACGCTCAAGAGTGTATGATTTGGAGTTATTTTGCATATACGTAAATAAATTGGGTTTTTTATTAGTTTAGCTTGAAAGTAGGTAAGTGGGTTACTTATGTATTGTAACAGTGTTTCAGGACCAGAACAACTACAGACTAACTTCTGCGCACCATGCGTTCCTCAAATCCATTTAGGCTTCGACCAAAGAATACTGTTATGCCAAACCCAAAAAGCTTTTTTTGGACCCCCTCTGCATGTGCATTTTAGGAACCTTTCCAGGTTTCAGCTGGAAGGTTAGTCAGTGCTCTTTGTTTGCCCATTGGGTGGTCTCAGACTTTTCTTGGCTATGATTTAAGTCTTAGTTTTGAGGCAGAATTAGTGGCTTCTGCATGGACATTCTGTGGTGCTTTCCACAAAAGTGTCAGATAGTAACAATTTTTTTTTTGCTAAAATGTCCATAGTTTGACACAGCTCCTATGGACCTCAGTTGCAGCTGTGAGCACTAAACATGCTGCAGAGCAGACTGAAGCCAGGCTGTGGTGCTGCTCCAATACCAATCCTCAGGATGGTCCTAGCGTAGCTTAAGCCCATTGCAGCAGTGCAGCAGCAGCAGCAGTGACTTCATGCTATTGCTTGCATATTTCATGGCCTTCCCTTTTCTAGCACAGGGGCTTGGCAGACCCTGAGGTGAGGTGATGCAAGAAGGTGGCGGTTTGGGTTGGTAGAAGTAACCTGCTCTCGCTGATTTGACTTGCTGTGTGGGTCAGGAAGGAGCTGGGGCTGGCCCAAAGTGGCAGTGGCAGGTAGTTGCAGTGCTGCCTCAAGTTCATTTAAACTCTTGTTTAGCTCAAAGGCTTGGTTTCTGAGCAGCTGAGGAGACAGCAACAGATCAACTCAAATGAAGTGTTGTTTTCTTTTTTTTGCGGTGGCGTAGCAGTGTTGTAGGAGATAGAAGGAATTTGTCTTTGTTGTAGCTGTCAGCTGGCTTCACTGTGAGACATGGTTTGCTGGCTGCTTACCAGCAATACTTACCTTCCGATATCTGCAGTAAATGACACAGGCATGTAAAGGAGTAGGTTTTGTGAGCTTCTGGCTCAGGGGCAGTACTGGTTTACCACTACATCAGCAGCCTTGTTCTGTAAACTCAGTTCATTTTGGAACTAAATTACAAACCCAGTTCCATTCTGAAGTTGCTTTTAATCCAGGTAAGTGAAGTGATCTGCTTCAGTAACTTATAGAATGTGGGGGTACAGGATGTCTTGGATGTGGGGATTTGGGGCTTGGGAAAATGCCTTAACAGGCATATCCTTTTTTTATTTTTATATATATCTTTATATAACAGGCATATCCAAACCAGCTTTGTCCTGTGCACTGAATGGGGACAGAGATGTTGAGGGAAATGGTGATAGTTCGTTATTGTACAGTGAACATGCAGGTCATCTGTAGGTGACTAGATTTCAAAAAAGGAGGGAGGAGAAGCGCCCTCTGGCAGCATGCTGGTGAGTGGGAGCAGCACTGTTTTCTCACCTGCTCAGCCTCTGCACCTGAACTGTCAGCTTATCTGTTAGTCACAGTGGTAAGCTCACATTTTTTTCTCTGTGCTGAGCTGGGAAGAGATGGGCACGTTCTCAACTGTTGCATTTTCTGAGTGTTTATTGATAGCAGAAGGATGATGTGATTTGGCTTCTGTACCAAGCTTTTGACAACTGTTTCTGTTTCTCCTCTCCCATTCTCCCTTTCTTGTTGGCTTTGTTTTCACACTTTGCTTTTGAGTCCCAATCTTCCTTTCTGCATATTGTCACAAGTGATTTGACTCACTGTTTCCTCTCTTGCTATCATTCCTAGCCTAGCATCATCTGTCTAACTCTGATTTCTGGGGTCTCAGAGACAAGCAAGTCAGTGTCATCTCTGCTCAAAGAAGAATGTTTTTCTGTCTGTTCTTGCTACTTACAATAGACCAGCTCTGGTGCTGGTCAGGCCCGTGAAACAGCAGAGGACTACCCCAGCAAAACAACTGGTTTACTTTAGACTTCACCTGATTCAGGTTGTTGAAGTCCAGGGAGCCATGGGCTCAAAAGCTGGTAGGTAATGGAGGGTGCATCTTTGTAGCTGAGATTGCCCTTTAGGAGAAGTGGGATTTCCAAAGGCTGAAGTCCTCTGTAACAATATCCTTCCCTTCCCTTTCCTTTCTTTCAGCTCCATCTCCTGGACCACAGCTCAAGTTAGTTATGGAGGCCTCCTTTTACAGTCAGCAACAGAAGCCTCTCCAGAGGATGACATAAGTTGAATGGGATGTGTGTCCCTCTAGGCGTACAAGAGGAGACAGCATGGACCCACATTTTTGAAAAAGTTTCCTAAAATTCAGTGAAACTTAGTCTTGGTAATGTCATTCTTCTACTCCCAGATCCTTAGTTCTGGATCTGACTCTTGTTTTATGGCATTTTGATTGCTTTCTCTTGAAGGCTCCCTCTTTTGGCATTAGCTTCCAAACTGTGTTGAGACCTTCAGGAAGCATTCTCCTCCTTACTTTGCAAGTGGACTCCTCTGTGAATCTCTGACTCAAAGCATGTGCATAGGCTAGTTCAAGGAAGTGAACAAGACAAAGCCAAAGGGTCTTAAGCTGGTCAGAATGGAGTGGATATTTGTAATTTTCTTGTGTGGTGTTTGTTTGTTTTTTCCTAGGGGACAATTTCTGGTACATTTTGGAAAGAAATTTTGATGGGGCAGGGAGCTTTTTAAAATTCAGCTCCAAAGCAAAGGGACCTGAAATGTATCAGGGTTTGGATTTCCCAAAGTTGAATATCTGGTAGATGTTGGTTTGTTTGTTTTTGGATTTTTTTTTTTTTTGGTGTCATTTCTGGTAATGATGGGAAATTCTGTACAGAATACCGATAATGATGAAGTGAAGCACGAGGCACATGCGCTACATGAAAAATGCTAGTTCAAATGTTTGACATTCTGGAAGGCTTAAGAGAAAATCAAAGATCTGTTAATGGAAGGTGCTAGCATTAACAGGACTAACAGGCTGTGGTCCTGCAGACTCCTGATCTGCAATAAAGCCTGTTGGGTATCTACCTGTGTCTCTTTAAGAGACTTTAACTGTTGGGGTGATGTTGTGCTGCAGTGCTCAGCCCTTCAGATAGGTGGTTTTGCTTTGCTACTGAAAGTCCTGAAGCTGGATTGGATTCCACCTCGTTGCTGCCTGTAATTGCTCTAAAGTTTGAGTCTGCTCTTGGTAGTAGTTAAAGCAAGTCTCATCAAGGAGTGTCCTCATTGCCTACTGAATACTAATAGTTCTACTAGATAAACTACCCGAGTGAAATAATTACGTTTTCATGGCAGTGTCTAAGCTCAAGTAACTGTGGCAGTGCTTGAAGTAAGGTATGTTGAGGTTTGTTTGAAATGATCCTGATTTTAATATTAACCTTTTCATCTTTGTACGTTTCTTTAGCTTCTGTAGAATGTGGAGGCTTTGTAGTCTTGGAAGAGGAGGCCTCAGGTGCCCTTCCTTCAAGTTAATGAAGGGCATGAATCGACAGCATGAAACTCTCTTTTCCTCTGTTTTCCTGCCTTTTAAACACTCTCCAAGGGACTTTATGCAAGCAGACATAGCCTGCCTTTTGAGGCAGTAAGCTGTGGCTTTTGTGACAGTTGGAGACCTTCTTGCTTGAGCAGCTCACAGAGAGCAGACCTGCTCACCTGCTCTCTTGGCTTGAAAGAGATTTGGACAGAATACCTTGGGCAATGGTTGGGGCGGTAGGATGGCCCTGGGGAGGAGATATTTGTGTTGGAAGCCACAATGGCTTTATGTAGGACTGTGTAGGTTAAATTGTTTGGAAATAACTAGGATCATGGACTTCAGGGTGGTGAGTTGCCGTGAAGCAGAACTTGTGTTGCTTTGGTAGGATGGAGACATTACATTATAGCTTTATTTGAAGCATGATGTAGTAACTCCATTTTAATCAGTGGCATGAAGTTAGAGGTTATGATGTGAATGTCTGTAAGGAACTGCTTTTACAGCTGGTAAAAGATACCATGGAAGCTACTGCTGCATGCTTTAACAGCAGTCTTCATAGCTGTATTTCTTGTCTGGATTCTCTAAAACTAACTTTGTTGCAGGGCATTAAATACAAGGAATATGTATTGTCCATGTATTTGTTTTATCAGGCACAATCTGTGAAGGATTTATATGTGCTCTGACTTTGGTTTGTTTGGAGACTTGTGCTGAATGCCAGTGTTATAGCCATTTGTGCCTTTACAATGGTGTCTGTGATGAATTGCGTTTCTGTGGATGCTGTAGCTTAGAATCATAGAGTAGTTAAGGTTGGAAAGGACATCAAGATCATCTAGCTCCAACCCCCCTGCCATAGGCAGGGACACCTCACACTAAACCACGTCACACAAGGCTGCGTCCAACCTGGCCTTGAACACCACCAGGAATGGAGCATTCACAGCTTCGCTGGGCAACCCATACCAGTGCCTCACCACCCTCACAGTAAAGAATTTCTTCCTCATATCCAGTCTAAACTTCTCCTGTTTAAGTTTGAACCCGTTACCCCTTGTTCTATCACTACAGTCCCTACTGAAGAGTCCCTCCTCAGCATCCTTATAGGCCCCCTTCAGATACTGGAAGGCTGCTGTGGGGTCTCCACACAGACTTCCCTTCTCCAGGCTCAACAGCCCCAACTTTCTCAGCTTGCTTTCATACAGGAGGTGCTCCAGCACCCTGATCATCCTCGTGGCCCTCCTCTGGACTTGTTCCAACAGTTCCATGTCCTTTTTATGTTGAGGACACCAGAACTGCACACAATACTCCAAGGGAGGTCTCAGGAGAGCAGAGTAGGAGAGCAGAGTAGAGGGGCAGGATCACCTCCCTCAACCTGCTGGTCACGCTCCTTTGGATGCTGCCCAGGATACGGTTGGCTTTCTGGGCTGCGAGTGCACACTGCTGGCTCGTGTTCATTTTCTCATCGGCCCCCAAGTCCTTCTCCGCAGGGCTGCTCTCAATCTCTTCTCTGCCCAACCTGGAGCTGTGCCAGGGATTGCTCCGACCCAGGTGTAGGACCTTGCACTTGGCATGGTTCAACTTCATCAGGTTGGCATCAGCCCACCTCACAAGTGTGTCAAGCTCCCTCTGAATAGCATTCCTTCCCTCCAGTGCATCAACCGAGTGAGACAGCTTGGTGTCATTGGCAATCTTGCTGAGGGCACACTCAATTCCGCTGTCCATATCACCAAGAAAGATGTTGAGCAAGACCAGTCCCAACACCGGGACTATCAAATTAATGTGTCTCCAATTTAGAGACAAGGATGTGATGCGGGGCAGTGTCAAATGCTTTGCGCAAATCCAGGTAGATGATGTCAACTGCTCTACCCCCGTCCATCAGTTCTGTAGCCCCATCATAGAAGGACATAGAAGCTTCATGTGATTTGGTTACTATCCTTTCTTCTTGAAACGTTATATAAATGACATTTTCAGTTTTAAGTGCTTCCCTGTAGGGGTTACAGTTACACTTGCAGCCTTATCCTTAACTTGGTATATGTAACTTTGTGTCTGGTAAAATCATGAGCCTCCCATGGAAGTCCCATTCATATTAACTGACTCAACGCCACAGTATCAGCTGGTCAGTGTAATATCATTGGCTCAGTAACTTGTTCATCTAGACTGAGGCTGGTTTTTTTTTTGTGGTATTTAAATAGCAAAGATCAAGTGTGTGTGGGAAAATCTGTGTATTAATACAACAATGTGAAATTTTTATAACAAAATGTTATTGCTGTTCTCTGCCTTAACGTTAACATATTGACGTAATGATATATGGAGCTGTTTGTTCTTGCTAGTCTCCTTGCTATTATTTAAACCTAGACATAATTGCTAGCTAATTTTGAAGTGGTGTGACGTTTGTGTCAGTGTTTTAAGTGGTGCATATGGTGGTATTAGCATAAGTGTTTGCATCTCTTGATGGTGAATGCTGTTTGTTGTGCATCTGCTGCTGTAGCTGTGGGCTGCCCTTGTGAAGGGAAATCCCAATACTCCACAGTCCTGCCACTTCCCTGACACCAGATCTACAGACCAAGCAGTTGTGAAGTGAGTTGTTTGGTGAGCTGGTCTTACTGATAACTAACGCTGAGTAGAAGTGACTCAGCCCTTGATTGCTCTGTGGGCAGATCCAACACCTGGGAGGCTTATGTCTCTGGGAGGTGTTGAGTCAGCAACACCCCTCCGGGGGGTTGGGGTGCAGTTGCACTGACCTGGATGAAATGTTTTCTCAAATTTCTGGCAGGTGATTTCTGTTACTATAATAGTTGTGCATCTTGCAATATGGCTGTTCGATTGCTTAGCTCAGCTTTTAAGTCCTGCATCAACTGTAAAGCTAAGTTTGATACACAGTTTTAAGAATTTAGGGAATAAAGGCTAATTACTGTTGCTCAAGCAGTGTTTTACAGAGGGTTTTTCTGTAGTAACTAAGTTAGTGTAACAAATTTTTTTGGCCTTACTTGGCTTTGGAGATAAAAAAAAATGTAGAAATAGTTTTGCGGTCTTTAATGGTAACTGTGCAAGTACAGATAAAAGGTCTGTTTACTTTGTTATTCCCGAGTTAAGGGTCTGTAATAGATTCCTGGGAGAAAAAGGTGTTAAAAAATGTGAAAATACAGCGTGATATATTCTGTAGTCTTCCCAGCTTCTGGCAGTCTGTAGCTGAGGAGCTTCATGAAGAATCAGGGATGGTGTCTTTTATGACTGTGTATTTAACAACTCAGTGGAACTCCTTTTATGGCTTCTGTTTTTTAATAGTTTTCAAAGCTATTTTAAGGTGGTTTTGTTTTTTTTTTTTTTTTACCTTTACAGCATCATTGTGGTAATAAGTTCCATAGTTAAATTACACCGTATGAAAACTTCCTCTTGTTTGTTCAGCTGCTGCAGTTGGGGGCAGTGGATGGATCTTCTCTGTGCTTTATGTGACTTTTTGGCACCACTATACTTCACTGCATCTCTTTCCAAGATGAACCCTTAGTTTATTTACTCTTTTCTTGTATGAAAACCATTGCATTAATGTAGTTGGTTTAAACAGCATGCATATCTGTACTATTTCTTGTTTTATAGTATCATGGTGGACCAGAGCTGTATTTAAGTTGCAGAGATACTATGGAAATAATAAAAACCATCTGTCTGTTGCCTCTGTCTTTTGTGAATTTCTAATATTGTTTCTCTTCAGCTTCATGACTTGGCTGATCCTTGATCTGATTGTTAGCTGACTGCTGCCTTTTACTTGTCAGTGGGAATAGCTAATTTAGAACTCATTTTTGTGCACATGTAATGGTGAGGTTTGGTGTGTTTTATGCCTGAGGGTAGGTTTTGCATTTGCTAGCACTGGATTTGACCTGCCACTTTAACATCTGATTAT
Source organism: Myiopsitta monachus (assembly GCA_017639245.1). Classification (NCBI taxonomy): domain Eukaryota; kingdom Metazoa; phylum Chordata; class Aves; order Psittaciformes; family Psittacidae; genus Myiopsitta; species Myiopsitta monachus. The sequence goes on along the minus strand of CM029919.1, from coordinate 37,081,584 downwards.
TCACAAGATTGTATGGTGGCTGTTTGCTGTGAGTTCAAGCCTCAATAATTTTGTATCTTCAACAGAGTTCACTCTCCATGCTGATTGCGAAATTGCATTTACATTGTGTTGAGTAGTGTGGGTCCTAAGTCAGATCCCTATGGGATGCTTTTGATACTCTCTTCAGGGTGAAAATCAGTTGTTTGTATATAGGTGTTGTTTCTTACTTCTTGAGCACTTCTGAACCTTCAAAAGGAGTCTCCTAGCTTATATTGCCTTTGTTTAAAACAAAACCAATGCTTGATGAAGCATCTGTTCAAAGGATGTTCAGATATGTTAACTAGGCTGTGCTGTGTTCACAGTTACTTGCTTCAAGGACCATAGATGCATTTTGGAAAGGTTGCTTCCTTCCACCAAAACAATGTTAATTCTTTTTTATTTCTGTATTTATGCAAACCCAACCAATTCTGTTCTTTATTATAGCTTTTATCAATATATGAGGCTCAGGCATTTGCTTTACTGGTCTGCAGTCCCTGGATCTCTTCCCTTCTTTCCTTCCTTGATCTTTAAAAGCTTGGTTTGTGTCTGCTGCCTTCCATTCCTCTGCTGCTGAGGCTGTGCCAAGTGCTATGTTGCACGCTATAGTTAGAGCTTCAGTTTAGTATCTGAGTTCTTTGAACTGACAGGTATCATGCAGTCCTGGCAAATCACAAAGATACTGCGATTGGTCACTCACTCTGACCATTTTGTGAGTCGTAGCATCAAGATAAATTAAATTTATAGCAATGCCCAGGAGAAATGCTGCATTTAAGGGAAATGGAATAGTCTGCCATTTCAAGACTTAACAGGCATTGTTACAATAAAAGGAAGGAATGGAGTCCATATGAGTTGCAGATAAATTTATTGACTTTTCTGTCAACAGAAAAGGTGAGTATCTGGGGTTGACAGGGTCTTGGTAATGGGTGGTATGGAGAAGATGGGAAGATTGTTTTTTGTTTCTCCTTGCACAGGAGCTAAGGACTACTCAGAAAAAACAAGCAATTGTCAAGGTCATACCAAATTAAGGAAGCGATTCTTTACCCTGTAATTGATTGGTGTAAATTTCTGTGGGGTTTTGTAGAAGCTAAAATTATATGAATTACAGAGCTGATTAGAGGTCTCAAAAATCCATTTGAGATTTTTAAATGCAGCTGGTCCCTGAGATAAACTGTTGGAAGAACAGCTAGTTAAGAATTACTGTGTAATACTTGCGTTTCTGTATTTTTCCTTATTGGTAACTTTTAGATGCAGGTTATGGATAGAGTATCAGTGATTTCTGAGTGCTTGACCTTGTTTCCACAGATATCATTCCTAGACGCTGCTTGGAGGAGTGTATGCCCCTCTGCTGTAAATTCTTGTTGGCAAGAGGAGCAGCAGTTACACTAGCAAAAGCGCTCACGCTGAAACAATGTTTGCCAGTCACTGAACTCTTGTAACTTGTAAAAGCGCATGGTTGCCTACTTGAGCCCTCATTAGAAGGTTGCAAGCTCTGGCGACTGTGGACGGACATGTTACTGATTATACAGGGCATCGCCTATCACAGGCATGGGCTCCTTGGTGTTGGCTGGCTGCATAGAGTTGATAGGAATAAGGTATCTCTGTATGGGTGTCATTCATCGGGTGGTGGCCAAAGCTTGCTTTGTTCAGCATCTGCTGTGGAAACCCGAGATCTGCCTTCTGGGTCAGAATGTCAGGTGAGGGCTTTGGCAGTACTAGTGAGGTACTATGTGTTGTGAGTGAGAGGCTGGACTCGGTTTTGTGAAGGCTGGAGTGTGAGCAGTTGTATTTTGGAGAGGGCATTAAAGTTAGGGCATTTGTAATGGGGAAGGTGATGGCATAAGGCTAGAAGAATCCTGGACCATGGAGAATATTTAGGAGAAAAAAAGGAATTGGCATATACTGTTGGGCCGGGCTGCTTATAGTATCACCTCTAGCTGCCCTTGCCTACCTAAGCCCATCATATAGCTTAGCAGCTGATGAATCAGAACTATGAAATTCTTGGAATAGCTAGGTTCTTGGAAAAGTTCTTTATTTTTTTCAGATTGTTTACTATGACATTACTATGAATAAGGGGAGTTGGTGTGGATTTCATTTTTGTTGTTGCTTGTAACCTGCTAGAAGCCATCTTTAATATTTGGAATGTGGAAATTTTTATAGATATCCCTATAAATTGTAAGTTTCGTACACGTTCATTTTCTTACAGGAACTTGTTACTTAACATCCGCATGGTGTGGGATGATTGGACTCAGGGTGGATTGTAGCCAAGTTGTGGTTTGTTTGTTATGGTTTTTTTTTTTGTATTTTTTTTGTTTTTTCTCTGCTATCAGAAAATAATCTGAACAACTGTGTTGTTTCCCAGCACCTCAAGTGAATCTTTTTCCCTTGATAGATGTTTCTCTCTCATGCATTGACTCAGGTGCTCATCTTGTCTGATACCAAACTGGTTTACCTCATGCAACTTGCAGCTAACTTCCTGCTTCTTCCTGCAGGATTTATGTTCTGCCAGTTCAGCTTCTAGAACTGGATTGCTGTGAGAGTTTAATGATTCCCTGCATGAAAAGCATGAGGTGGTGTGGGAGAAGGGAGCATGGGAGATTTCCCTTCTGAAAGCTTGCCCTGAGCTGTCAGCTTGTGAATCCTGAGCAGGAATGATTTACCACCACCTTCATAGGCTGCTGGCCTGGTGGCTACTGAGTGCCCTCAAGTTGCAGGCTGTTGGTTGCAAATTGGTTGCAGTTTTCTGTCATCCTTGACCAAAGATGCCCTCTGGCTGCCTCGCTGCTGCTTAAGGTGCTCCACTAGCACTGCAACAGGATGGTCACCAGAGCAGCTGATGGCGTAGCTCGTCCCTGCATTCTGGATAACATCCTATGCTTGCTCTTTCGAATGGGTGTTACAAGCAGTGGAGGACCCTGGATCACATTTTTGCAGGTTCCTGGGAGAGAGGCGGAGATCCAGCCCTAAGCTCCTTCTTGGGGATATTTGTACTGCCTGAAATCAAAATAGTATGCTATGAATTGAATTGAAAAGGGTTTGTTTGGAAGGAGCTGCAGCTCAGGGGTATGCATGCAGTTTTGTGCTCTTTGGTGAGTTTTTGAAATAGAAGTATTGAAATGAATTCACTCTGATCTAACTGAAACCTGAAATCTTGGTTTTTAGTTTTGAGGGCTTGTTAATTTCTACTAACTCTTTGGAGTTACTTTTTTGGTTCGTTTTTTTTTTTTCCCGGTTAGTGGTTCTAGATGACAGCTTCAACAGGCTATATGGGAATTCAGTAAGCCTTTATTCTTAATTTTTTGTGCTTTCCACAGTATATTCAGGAAGCAATTGAGATTTCTTATTAGATCCCTTATTACCCAGGGTGTAGCACTTCTCTCCCTCTCACCCCCTTTCTTTCTTGTGTTTCTGTGTTTTCTTTTTCCCTTTCATGCTTATTTTCCACACATCTAATCATGCTTTTTCAAATTAGCCTCATGCCAGAAATCTCAAAATATCAGTTCCCCTTCAGTCTTTCTCCCCCAGCTACTAATATATACTTAATGCTACAAGAATTTTCCTGTTTCTTCTGTTAATATGTTTATTTTAAAAAGTACGTGCGCACACACCAAAATAAGGCTTCGAAGCGTGCTGGTAAGAAGTGAAATATTGTGTTTGAAGTCAGGGGGGCAGGTTCTGTGACTCATGCTTTGTCTGTGCTTCGTTCTCCATTGATGCTGAATCTGTGCATTATCTGATCACTTGGCTGTATGTATTTGTTCCAGATGAAACGTGAGCATGTGATAAGTTGTGGTTAGAGCATGTGGTAGCATAGTAAAACAGCTAGCAGGCTATTTTAAGAGGGCAGATGATAACCTCGTGTAGTACAAAGTCTTTTGCAGTAAGAAGACATCTTCCTCCTGCCCCTAGTTCTTGCTCTGACATGCTCAGGGTGCGTCTGTGTCTATGAGCACTGCTGTTTTAAAAGGAGTCTGTCTCAGCAGTCTTACGTATGTGTCTGTGATACTCAATGATAGTGACTCAGACTGATATTTAGCCATTGTTTTCCCTATCCTGCAAAATGGAGACCAGGATTGCAGGTAGCACTGTCTATTTTGGACCCAGAGAAGTTTGTTTTCCACTTTTTTTTTTCTTTCTCCAACTTTTCCATGATAAGAGATTTTTGCTTCATTATATGTGCCCTCTCTCTTTCCATACAGCATGGCTTTTGAAACTAAGCTGAGACTTCAGAAATTTGTTGAGAAATATTGATTCTGAAACATCTGAAATCAGTTAAGGCAAGCCATCCTTCCTATCTTTTTTAGGTAAGAGTATGGAGATGTTCAGAGTTTAGCTTGTGTGTACTACTTTGAAATTTAGATTTATTTTTTAAATTAATTATTCCAAAAGGAGGCATCACCCTTCCTAATGTTTAAAACCTAGTTGCAGGTTTCTTGAATATATCAGCTCCTTCCTTAGAAGCTGTTTTATTCTGAGCCTCAAAAAATTTTGTGTGTCACTGTAGAGTACAGCCATTGGTGAACAGCAGTTTGTAAAACCTCGCGCAGATGACTTAGGTCTGAGTGATGTTCAGGATCTGTGTTCGTTTTCAGTGCTCTCTGTACTTCCAGTTAGCATGAAATATTGGTCCAGTGTTTGTCCAGAACTATTTTTTGCATTGTTTTTCTCCTTACAGCTTTTTTTTTAAGTAGGTTCTTCTTAAACTATTGTTGGAGGGGAAGTTGGGAAGAAATTGTAAATGTGTAAAAATGATGGAGCCATAATGTATATTTCTACCTTAGGATAGTAAACAGTTTGCACATTCCATTGCAGTAACTTTACTTGCAAGTATGGCATTTATCTATAACTTATGGAGGAGATGGTGGCTGTCTACTTGCGAACTTTACATAGTTCTTCACAAGGTATGATAAACATCCTGTAAACTGAAACTCAAAGCTTGTGTTTTCCTTGCTGTTCCATTGTGGTGGTGTTGAAGGAGCTTGGTGGAAGGATGGGTGCTCAACAGGATCTGAAGTAGCAGAAGCTGTGGGATGAAGGGGTAGCTTCCCAAAACCATGATTTATTACTGTGATTTAGGAAAAAAAAAGAGAAGAAATGTAACCACTTAAATGGCCAGCCACTGCCACAACTTGCAGTTGTTCACATCTAATGACAGAATGGTTTGGGTTGGAAGGGTCCATAAAGACCATCTAGTTCCAACCCACCTGCCATGGGCAGGAGCACCTTCCACTGCCAGGTGGGGGAGTGTAGCCTTGCAAATCTGATCAATTGATAATTGCTGATAACTGTTACAGTTACTGTCAATTGAATTCAAACTGATTATCAGCATTTCTTGAAGAAAGACCTAAAAACTAACTTCATGGGCTTTCTCCTGCTAAACTGATTTTTAATGAACTGTTCATACAAGCAGCTGGTTTCATTAAGTATAAGCTTCTACTGTCTGAATCAGAAGCACACTCCTGGAATAGCTGCTAGCATTGTTCTTGGGGAGATGTGTGAAGTGGGACCTAGAAGCTGCTTTCCTTCTCTGCAGCCTGTTTCATTTTGGGAAATCTCCTGTTGGTTTTGTGGGGCTTGCTGTTGTTTGCTTTTGTTTCTAAAATTTGGGCTATCTTTTTTGTTAGCTGTGACACTGTGTTCAATCCCCATGACAGTTTTGGCTTTTAGTCCACACACACCCTTTAGTGCTGAATAGGTTGGTTTGTCCATCGTGTCCAAAAGAAACACTATGAAAGCAGGAGCCTTCTCTTTTTGCAAAAGAATACTGACACATTGCAGTTTTTCCTGTAATGTCAATGCTGATAAGCACTACAGAAGTGTGTGTATCTTCATTACAGGGTCAGATGACAGAATCACTTTCAGGAAGAAAAATGACACTTAGGCGAAACTTCTTGCTGATTTCTTACCAGTTATTTCTTTCAGTGTGAAGACTTGAGCTTTGACCTCTGGAGCATTGCTAGGGTCCATGGCTGCCTTAGTAGAGCAGAGAACATGAAGTAGGACCTGTTAATCAGCAAATTTAGGAAATTGATTTAATTTGTTGTTTACTGAGCACCTAGTCTTGGTCATCTGAATATATCATTCTTACTTTGTACAGCAGGCATTCATCTAAGCAGGTGGGCATTGCGCTTCACTGTGAGAGAAGTGCTTGAGTCTAATTTGTACTCCTCGTTCAAGTATCTTTGATTCATCAGACCAGTCAGCCTCACTTCTGTGCCTGGCAAAATCTTGGAGCAATCTTCTCCTGGAAGGCATGCTAAGGCATGTGAAAAACAACAAGGTGCTTGGTGACAGCCAGCATGGCTTCATTAAGGGGAAATCCTGCCTGACCAATCTGGTGGCCTTCTATGATGGGGCTACGGAACTGATGGACGGGAGTAGAGCAGTTGACGTCATCTACCTGGACTTGTGCAAAGCGTTTGACACTGTCCCACACGACATCCTTGTCTCTAAGTTGGAGAGACATCAATTTGATAGGTGGACCACTTGGTGCATAAAGAACTGGCTGGATGGCTGCAAGCAAAGAGTAGTGCTCAATGGCTCAATGTCCAGCTGGAGACCAGTAACGAGTGGTGTCCCTCAGGGATTGGTGTTGGAACCGGTCTTGTTCAACATCTTTGTTGGTGACATGGACAGTGGGATTGAGTGCACCCTCAGCAAGCTTGCCGATGACACCAGGCTGTGTGGTTCAGTTGATATGTTGGAGGGAAGGAATGCCATCCAGAGGGAGCTTGACACACTTGTGAGGTGGGCTGATGCCAGCCTTATGAAATTGAATCATGCCAAGTGCAAGGTCCTACATGTGGGTTGGAGCAATCCCAGGCACAGCTACAGGTTGGGCAGAGAAGAGATTGAGAGCAGCCCTGCGGAGAAGGACTTGGGGGTGTTGGTTGATGAGAAAATGAACACGAGCCAGCAGTGTGCACTCGCAGCCCAGAAAGCCAACCGTATCCTGGGCAGCATCCAAAGGAGCGTGACCAGCAAGTCGAGGGAGGTGATCCTGCCCCTCTACTCTGCTCTTGTGAGACCTCCCTTGGAGTATTGTGTGCAGTTCTGGTGTCCTCAACATAAAAAGGACATGGAAGTGTTGGAAGAAGTCGAGAGGAGGGCCACGAGGATGATCAGGGAACTGGAGCACCTCCCGTAGGAAGACAGGCTGAGAAAGTTGGGGCTGTTGAGCCTGGAGAAGAGAAGGCTGCGTGGAGATCTCATAGCAGCCTTCCAGTATCTGAAGGGGGCCTATAAGGATGCTGAGGAGGGACACTTCCTTAGGGACTGTAGTGATAGAACAAGGGGTAAGAGGTTCAAACTTAAACAGGAGAAGTTTAGATTGGATATGAGGAAGAAACCCTTTCCTGTAAGGGTGGTGAGGCACTGAAATGGGTTGCCCAAAGAAGTTGTGAATGCTCCATTCCTGGTGGTGTTCAAGGCCAGGTTGGACGGAGCCTTGGGTGGCATGGTTTAGTGGGAGGTGTCCCTGCCCATGGCAGGGGGGTTGGAACTAGATGATCTTGATGTCCTTTCCAACCCTAACTATTCTATGATTCTTTTGTTCTTAGGAATTGAACTGTTGTGAGAAGGATAAGGTAGAGATTTCGGTTCTTATTTTTAGAAAGAAAAGTTAGGTGAAGGATGTCCTACAGAATTATAATTTTCTTTTGTGTTTTTTCCCAGAACAAAGGACTATTTAACATGTTTTTGTTAATCAAAAATAGTGGCATACTGTGATGGCTTGTGCACTTATCCAAAAATTAATTTTTACCATTTTAATCACAGAGTCATTAAACAGAGCTGTTCATATTTAGTTCCAAGCATGTACTTCATGAGTTTTTTTGGTCCTGTGTTGTCTTACTTACACACAGCATTCCCCATGCATTTTTACATGGATTTAACAGCTGTGTTTGTGATTTATTTTAGAAGAGTAGTTTACATGGTTCTTGTCTGTGTATATTGGAAAGAAGTGAGCTTTACTAGGCCATATCTTCCTTGGGGTATGTTTATGGCCAGATTTCCCCGTTGAGATGCCTCTCCATTGGCGCTAGAAGATGCTTATGCTGTCACTTTGTTTCAGCTAAGCAGGTAGGTGTAAGCTGTTGTGATGGGAAGTACTAAGGCATCTCAAATTCAGTGTCTCAATTAAATGTTATCTGTGGTAATTTCATTCCAACACCTTTTATTTTTGCCTGTATATCCGGGAGTGTGAGCTTCCTTAAGCTTTTGTACTCAATCGTATATTAATACTGTGTGCCACTAAATGTCTCTCTCTCAGTGCCAGCTGAGATTATCACTGTGTCGCATCATCGATAAGATTCAAAACCTGCAAAGCAATTTGAAAGTGATTTAGGATGAAGTTGTGATAGGTAGCATTTTTGGTTTGCAGTGCAGGTCAACATTTGGAACAGGCTTATGTGTTCTTACAGGCTTAGACAAACATAGGCAGTGCTAACCTTTCTATTTCTTTCTTTCTTTTTTGTTGTTTTAATTCCATTTTGGCTTGCTGCTACTAGAAGTTTATTGTTAAAAAATACCAAATTCTATGGCTTTCTTACTAAAGAATTAATTTGAGGATACTAACTTGCTGTGTTACAGTCTAAAACCAGATTTTTGAAAGCTTTTGAAATTGTGCAGTTTGTCTCCAGAAGGTATTTCTTGGTGTAGTTTTTATGCCATTTTTGCTGGGGTTGGTGAAAAATAAGTTGTATGTATTTAGTTTTGGAAATGTTCAGATCTTGACTTCGAAGCAATGGCCTAGGTAAAATGTTATGTAGTATTTAAAATTAGTGCTCTTTGGAATCATTAGTGCTTTGATGCTGCTGGTTTGGGCAAAGAAAAGATCTTGGAGCTGGAAAGCTTTAGTACATCTTCAGGGACTCTGAAACAAGTCTTTTTTTTTTTTTTTTTTTTTATTCTTTTACCCTTCTCTTTTTTTGTGTGTGCTCTTAGAAGTTGTATGGTAAAGGTATATATGGATACATGCATGTGCAGAGATGTGCACGCAGATGCGATAAACCTTGTTTTTTACGTTTTTAGTGCTGCTTGTACTGCTTTTGTAGATAACATGCTGGGTCTTAAAAGTATTCCTAGTTGTAGGAATGAAATAAAGCATTGTAGGTGATGTGGTGTTTTTAGAACAATTAAGGTTTTACTTTCTAGGAACAGGTTTATAGGAACAGTAAAATTAATTCCAGATCTCCTTTTATATGTTCTTTACCGCTGGGTTTTAATTCCTCTTGTGAACTGTTACCAAATCACACAGAAACCGAGCACTGCAGGTCTGTTTTCTCAGTTATTTTCAAACTTTTTTTCCCCTTGACTTAGCCTTAATTTTTGAAACATAACTCAATTTTTTTTTTTCTCTAAGCTTTCCCTTGTGCTGTGCATTACAGCATTTGGGCAGCAGTATGCTTCATAGAGCTTTCCAGAACATTTATAATCATCTCTTCTCCCCCCCTTCCCTTCTTCTCTCAGTTGTCATAGTTCCCTGCTTTTCTTATCTCTCTTTTTACTGCTGCAGCTTTCACATGATAATGTACCACTCTGGAGCAGCTGCTGCATAACAGCTCAATGGGACACAGCACTGCACAGAGCTGACCTGATGCAAGCCAAAATGAAGAAATTTGTGCTTAGCATGTAGGCTTACCTATGGGGTCTTTTTCCAGCTTGGGGGGAATTAGGTGTCATTGTGGAGTATGGACCATGGGTAGACTCTGGCTTCCTCTTGCCAGCTGCTCCAGGGGTAGAAATACACTGCAGGTGGTGGCACAACGAAGTGAGGTGTTGGAGATTCTTAGTGTTTCTTAAGAAGCACACCCATTTCTAACCATGAGTTGCTTTATTCCCTGTTGCTTGTTTATTCATGTTCCCATGGCCAAAAATGTTTCAGACTGTGCACTGGGAACAGGTGGAATGACATGTTGTCCCTGGTCTTGCTGAGCTTTGCCAAGTCACCTTGCTTATTTCCTTTCATCTCCTCTGGGTGAGTGAGCCAGTGTTCTTATAATCTTTGGTGTTAGGGGCTCAAGGCCACCAAACTGAGCTGGAAAGTGTCCTGTTGGTTTAGTACACACAGCCTATGGCTTTACCGCTTATTTTGGACTGTCTGGCGAGGTTAGCAGCAGCAGCTCTACCTGTGCTGCACAAATGTCTGGGTTGCTCGTAAGTCAGCTCCTCAGCTGCCTGCAGTTGTGGTGCAGCACTGTAAAGAAAGCTGTCATCTATTTTTGTCAGACAGATGCTTAAAATGTTAATATCTACTGGGAATATGTACTGGAATATACCTGTGTATAATCAAGGCACTAGTCTAGCAAGGAAATACTTATTAAGCAGAGCCTTTCTATTTTACTCTTAAGCACTGTGTGAACTTTTCTTATTCTAACTGTTAGATACAGTCTTCCTGATGCTCTGTGGTTTAAGGATACATGCAAGGTAGGAGACATGTGAAGAAAAAAATTGTATTTCTGGAGCTTGCCTGAACCATCCCCAGTTTTTATTAATTTTTTTCTGTCTCCAGTTGTAGGCCTGGCCTTATGCAAAATATCTTTATTTAAAAATACTCCCTCCATAACTGGCTTCTGACTTAATGGGCTGAAACGGGGGGGATGAAATAGCATAAAGGAAACCTGAAGCCTTGAAACTGACTGTTTTGGCTAAATAATGCTGCTGCAGGCTTGCTGCGCATGCCTTTGTCTGCTCCCCAGTTGCATTCTCAACCTTGTCTTCTAATTTTGTTTCACTAATTCCTTAGTTAACGTTTTTCCAGTTCCAAAACCAATAACTGGTTTTTGCAGGGCTATAAGGGAAGAGCGTTATGTTAGTTTTATTTCCTTATGGTTATTAGAACATAAACAACATTTGAACAGAAGTCTAAACCATTAACCCTCCGTGGATGGAGATGACTTAAAATTACCTGTGTAATCATGGCCATTTTAAATGTGATGGAGTTTAAACAGATGCATGCAGAGGTCAGTCTTGTTTTAAAATGAGAGGCTTTAATAGTTGAACAACCAGTGTGTGCATGAAATGGCTCTCTAATGTGTTTCATGTGGTATTTAAGAGATGTCAGTGATAGAAAAGTCAATATGGCTCATGTGACTTAATTTAAAAACAGGCTTATTAATAGGCTTTAATACAATTAGAAATGTGGAATGGCCATCCAACATACACCTTGCTGTAGGGGATTTGCTGCCATTGGATCTGTGTTATTTAACGTTTCATTAACGACCTGGAAGAGGTCAGTAATTTGTTAGCAATAAAGTTTGTAGCCAACTGAAATCCTAGGGGCAGAAAAATGCAGGCATAGTTATGGAAAGTCAGGCTTGTATATTTGGAATTGGTGGGGGGGTGTGGAAAGGGAAACCAGAACCTGTGGGTCAGGATGGGCAATCAGCAGGCTTTGGCAGTCACTGTCCTGTGATTGAAAGGTGTTTCATGCTCTGAGTGTATGCAAAATGTTGCAGATCACACAACACCCCTTGTTATTAGGCAGTTTGGTCTGGTCTGCTTCTAGAATACAACATATGCCTGGAATATTGCCATGCTTTAACCGTAGCCGACAGCTCAGCCCCACATGGCCACTTCTCACTCCCCCCTGGTGGGATGGGGTGAGAATCAGAAGAATAAAAGTGAGAGAACTCGTGGGTTGAGATGAAGACAGTTTAATAGGGAAAGCAAAAGCCATGCACACAAGCAAAGCAAAACAAGGAATTTATTCACCACTTTCCACTGGCAGGCAGGTTCAGCCATCTCCAGGACAGCAGGGCTCCATCACACCCTTGTGAGGTGGGCTGATGCCAACCTGGTGAGGTTTAACCATGCCAAGTGCAAGGTCCTACATGTGGGTTGGAGCAATCCCAGGCACAGCTACAGGTTGGGCAGAGAAGAGATTGAGAGCAGCCCTGCGGAGAAGGACTTGGGGGTGTTGGTTGATGAGAAAATGAACATGAGCCAGCAGTGTGTGCTCACAGCCCAGAAAGCCAACCGTATCCTGGGCAGCATCCAAAGGAGCGTGACCAGCAGGTCGAGGGAGGTGATCCTGCCCCTCGACTCTGCTCTTGTGAGACCTCCCTTGGAGTATTGTGTGCAGTTCTGGTGTCCTCAACATAAAAAGGACATGGAACTGTTGGAACAAGTCCAGAGGAGGGCCACGAGGATGATCAGGGAACTGGAGCACCTCCCGTAGGAAGACAGGCTGAGAAAGTTGGGGCTGTTGAGGCTGGAGAAGGGAAGTCTGTGTGGAGACCCCACAGCAGCCTTCCAGTATCTGAAGGGGGCCTATAAGGATGCTGAGGAGGGACTCTTCAATAAGGGCTGTAGTGATAGAACAAGGGGTAAGAGGTTCAAACTTAAACAGGAGAAGTTCAGATTGGATATGAGGAAGAAATTCTTTACTGTGAGGGTGGTGAGGCACTGGAATGGGTTGCCCAGGGAAGTTGTGAATGCTCCATTCCTGGTGGTGTTCAAGGCCGGGCTGGACAGAGCCTTGGGTGGCATGGTTTAGTGTGAGGTGTCCCTGCCCATGGCAGGGGGGTTGGAACTAGATGATCTTGATGTCCTTTCCAACCCTAACTATTCTATGATTCTATGATTCTTCCCCCAGCTGTATATGCTGACATGATGCCATATGGTCTGGGATATCCCTCTGGTTAGTTGGGGTCAGCTGTCCTGGCTATGTCCCCTCCCAGCATCTTGTGCACCCCAGCCTGCTGCTGGTGGGATGAGAGGCAGAAAAGGCCTTGACTCCGTGTAAGCACTGCTCAGCAGTAACTGTGAAATATGCCTGTGTTGCCAACGCTGTTTTCAGCACAGATCCAAGTCATAGCCCATACTTGCAGCTATGTATCTTAGCCGAAACCAGTGCAGATACTTGATGCGTCAAACATTGGGGTCCAGGAGAGAACAGAACGATGTGAGAAGGATATTAAAACCTAGTAAAACAGGCAGGTACTGAGAGGCATACGTGGATGAGCCTGCTTAGCTTGAAGTTCATTGATTCCCAGCTATTTATAAATTGCCGAGTTTTTCCAGTGTAAGGCTCCTAATATGGTCCCTGTCTGTATTTAATAGGCATGCTTCATGTTAATGCTTATATAAAGCATATCTGCATGTGGTCAATTCTATGGAATTTATAATAACAAAAGTGTGTTATTTAAATAGTTTGTTCAAAAGATTTGGTGTGGTTGGGTCCTTATCTGGTTGGGTCCTTATCTGATGTGATTTATGGTGGTTTTATACTTGCATCCTGACTAATGTTCTGTCTGAATCCCTTGGTGGAAGATAAGGATTGGAGAACAGGAGAGTAAACAGAGCTAGAATTTCTGCGGAGTTAAAAATGTTTGCTTGGAAAGCAAGGGCATGCTTGGAAATATTTTTTCATAAAATCTTGTTTTCTGTTTATAGATGTCTCTCACATAATGCTTAAGACAAATCTCAATATTTCCAAGGTAATATCTTTCTAAGTGTTTGCATTTTTAGGTTTTAAGAGCTGTAAGCATGCGCAAGTTTGAATTCACATTGTGTTTCTGACATGATTTGAGAGGTGGGTTATATCAGTATTACAGATGATAATTTAGCATTCAGACCTTTCTATCTGGTAATAGTTTGCAAGGTAAAAATAACTCTGCTTGATATGTGGATCTCAAAATTCATTCAAAATTGATTCTTGCAGTGGCAGAATTGGAGCTGTTTTATGAGGGCATTGTTTGTCATCCGGTGGCACTGAATAGGGAAATTACTGAATGACTCTTTTCTCACATCAAGATATGATGTTTTAAAGAGTCAGTTCTCACAGCTGATCTGTCCGTAAAAAAACAGAATGAAGATCCCAGACTACATGTAAGTTGGACTTCTCTTGAAAACCTGGAGCAGACAGTTTTCTTTGGCAATCCCATGGAAGCTCCTTTTAAAGCATCTTGATGTTTTACTTGTGTCAGAGTTTTCAAATACACTGTGAAATGAGCAAACCTCCACTAAGAAGGAGGATGTGGGTGTTTGGTGGGTTTTTTTTGTTGTGTAGGTTTGTGAGGGTTTTGTTGTTTGGGTTTTGTTTTGTTTTGTTTTTTTTTGTCCTCAAGACTTCAGAGCAGCTAAGCTTTTTTTCCTCACTTTTTGTCTCTAGGTTAGTTGATTCTTAAACATTTCTTACGTTAAGAGAAAACCTCTCTGGAGGGTGTCATGTGCCCCTCCCCATTGTCAAATGCTACTAGTGAACGTACTGGCCATGAGAGTGCTGAGGGTGGCTTCCTGTCAGAATTGCTTTACATAAAATTGCAAGGAAGCAAATGTTTCTCGTATCCTCCCATTGTGTTGTTTCCTGTGAAGCAGTAGACTGGATGTGTGTCCTGGATACAGACTTTTTTATGGCACTGTATGTGTTGGGATGCTCCAATCAAATCCTTGTTGGTATCCCTTATAGTCTCAGCATAGCAGGAAACGAGACTTCCTTGCATCCTGTTGTTCTCCAGTTAGCCTGACTTTGGAGGGCTCCTGGCTCTGTCACAATCCACAATGAAGGTGAGCTTAAAATGAAGTTAGGATTATATATATGTTTTTGTACGTTTAAGCTATCATTTTATAACCTTTCTTTTTCTGAAACCATCCTTTTTTTTAAGTAGTTCTCTCTCCCCCCTGTAGTACCTTTCTGATATGGTTCTGGTGTCAACACAAGTGCCTCTCATGTATTTCATTTATTTAGGATGAGGGCTGTTGTTTCATGATTCTATTCATACTTGTAGTTTGCTTGTTTAAAACCTGCCACAAGAAGCATGTAGCTAACAACGAAAATATTACACTCCTGATGCTTTCTTGTTCCATTACAGCTTAAATATTTTCCCCAGTTTGAGCAGTTGTTAAGCTGATCTGGTTTTGTGTTTAAGGCAGGTTTTGTGTGTTCTGCCGTCACCTTATTGGTAATCTTCTTCATCTCTATTATAAATTACACTATTAATAAACCTTAACAGAGCTGTATTTTTTTTTAATTGTTGTATTTCTTATTTGCTTAATGTCTTTTTTGCATACATAATATTTAAATACTTCCCTGTGTTTCAGGGAATTTCACAACTAGGCAATTCACTAGTTCCTCTCCTTATTCCTTATGGCTTCAAATAAATAGGAGACGTCTTTGAATTATCCGTATCCCAGAGAAAACACCATGAAATAGCTATTTGTCTTATGTGTGTGGTAACTGCTTGAAGTATATAGTGTTCTCCTGTACTTGATTCAGCGTCTGTTTTGTGGCAGTGCTCTTCTGAGCTGTATACACAATACCTGAGCCTAAGAGATGTCAGCACGTGTATGTACAGCTGAGGTAGAACTGCTGCTCATTGGGACCAGAGATGATCCTCACTGTGAGAGTGAAACAGTGTGCATGTTAACATATGTACCTCAAATACGGTGAATACCTGCGGAGATTTCTTTGTCTTACTGAGCAGCACTGTCATTAAATGTTTCCTAAATCTGCTCTGCCTTTGCCAGTAGATCACTTAACCAGGCATAACTGGTCTGGTGTCCCGTTTTCTGGTTACTTTAGGTAGCTTTCATTAAAATTCTCACTTGTCTTAAGTTCAGCTAGCCTTTGTTTGTCCCATTCTTTATTCTGCCCTGGGAATATGTTTGTTTGTGGTTTTTTTTCCTCCTTTCCTGCCTATGAAGGCTGCTTTCTGGGGTACAGTCTTCCTGATAGTGCCTGTGGGATGGGTCTGTTATCAAGAAACTAAGCAAGTTTTTGTTGACTTTTTAGATAAAAAAAGCTACACTGTGGAAAACTAAAGCTCATTCTGTTTCTGAAATCAATTGGAACAACTGTAATAGCTATCTTTTATTGTCCTGTTTCTAGTCTTGCACAAGGGAATACCGAGACTCCTTTCAACCTATGCAAAGTCGGTTGTGAGAGCTGTTTTCATGAGACTTTGGATGAGTGTTTCCATTACCTCAGGCAAATATTATGGGTCTTTTTCTTTTTAAAAATCTCTTCCCCCCCGAAAATCCAGATGTTTAATGTCATCACCCAGTGCTTGAAAGTTACTGGAGTGTTTTCTACAAGATAGTTTAAGGTTTGCATCTCTTTCCCACAGTTAAAAAAGAAAAATCAAATAACCCTTGTTTCATCTCTCCCCTTCCCAAACCCCATTCTTCGTCTAACCTATCCAGCAACTTTACTCTGTGTAAAATTCATTAATTTTTGGCAGTGCAGCCTTCCTCTGTGTCTCGTAGAAGAAAGAGACAGTAGGTACATTGTGTAGTACTGTTTAAAGTATTTGTAGTAATTTTTGAAGTACTTCCTGCATAATCAGGTACAGTGCCTGTGAGCTGCTACGGAAAATGAAAAGTATGTCAACAGTAGCGATACCCAGTAACACTTTCGGCCAAAATGTCTGAGGAAAGCTTCTCTCTCCTGATAATTACATTTTATTCAACTTTATTGTAATTTAAATAATACTTCGTAGAATCATAGAATAGTTAGTGTTGGAAAGGACCTTAAGATCATCTAGTTCCAACCCCCCTGCCATGGGCAGGGACACCTCCCACTAAACCATGCCACCCAAGGCTCTATCCAACCTGGCCTTGAACACCGCTAGCGATGGAGCATTCACAACTTCCCTGGACAGCCCATTCCAGTGCCTCACCACCCTTACAGGAAAGAACTTCTTCCTCATATCCAATCTGAACTTCCCCTGTTTAAGTTTGAACCCATTACCCCTTGTTCTATCACTACAGTCCCTGATGATGAGTCCCTCCCCAGCATCCCTGTAGGCCCCCTTCAGATACTGGAAGGCTGCGATGAGGTCTCCACACAGCCTTCTCTTCTCCAGGCTCAACAGCCCCAACTTTCTCAGCCTATCTTCATACGGGAGATGCTCCAGTTCCCTGATCATCCTCGTGGCCCTCCTCTGGACTTGTTCCAACAGTTCCATGTCCTTTTTATCTTGAGGACACCAGAACTGCACACAATACTCCAAGGGAGGTCTCACAAGAGCAGAGTCGAGGGGCAGGATCACCTCCCTCGACCTGCTGGTCACGCTCCTTTGGATGCAGCCCAGGATACGGTTGGCTTTCTGGGCTGCGAGCACACACTGCTGGCTCATGTTCATTTTCTCATCGATCAAGACCCCCAAGTCCTTCTCTGCAGGCCTGCTTTCAATCTCTGTTCTTCAGGTTTTCCCAAAGGCAGCTGTTTCTATATTCTCTATTTAAAAAAGGGGAGAAGGGTGTTTGTTTTTTAAAGGATGGGGGGCACCATTGTTTTACTGGTCCATAAGAGCCACTGAAAAGCTGGCATAATGATTGGTTATTTCTACAGTTGCGGTTTGCATGATACCATAGTAATGCTTAGTTTAAAGGCTTGTTTCTATGACTTATTGCATGTTCTTTTGTTTTCAGACTTTTGATGCAAATGACCTGTATCAGGGACAAAATTTCAGTAAAGTTCTCAGCTCTCTCGTGGCTTTAAATAAGGTGACTGCAGGTAAGTAGATAATGCTCTGTCTTGGTGCTTACTTACAATTACCTTTAACTCATATTAGCGTGTATTTATACCTGTTGATACATGCATGATGAAAGGAACAAGTGCCACATTTTTTAGAGGAGGTTTTGTTGCAGTTCATCTTCTTAAGACTTTGACGGTGGCCTCTCTGGGTACTCTAGTCTCTTCTTGTGCCAAAGGAAGCTTTGCAGTGGAGTTAAGGATGAGCCTTTTAGCTGGCAAGAATTCTTAGTGAAAGGACCTGTTTTTCTTGTTTGTTTTTTTGTTTTCCCCCCGTTTGAAATTTTAAAATTAACTTTTGCTCCGCTCTGTCTTCCCATGTTTGAACAATCTTTTCAAGGTTTTGTTATTTTCTCCACTCCTCTTTCCCTGGTACAAGCCTTTCTTGAAAGTAACAAAAGGATAGCCAACATCTTTGATTTCCTAAGCCATGTTTAGCCATGTTCCATTTGGATAGCAGATAGAACTTCATGAGCACCCACCTCCTATTCTTTGGTGTGAATGAGGAAGCTGTAGAAATACTATACAGGTGAGAAGGGTCCATGCTTCATTGTGGGGTGAGGCTGTGCTAAATCATGCCATTTGGACCCAAGGACAATCGAGAAATGTTAACATAGGTGACCCTTTTTAGGCTTCTTGCTGCTCTATGGTAGGGCTTTACGGTGTCAGCAGCAAGTTCCAGTAGTGGTCATCAGATTAGTGTCTGGGGAGAGAGATAATAAAAAATGGGCCATAGCTGTCAATATTTATGTGAGGAAGAAAAGGAAGCTGATGAAAGTCAGTGGTGTGGATAGGTGTTTTGTTGTTTAGTAGTATTATGATAAGTACCCTTGTCACTCATTATAATACTCCTCTGATTCATTACAACGGAGGTTTTTGTTTTTGGTGACTTCCCTTCCCCTCCCTGCATGAGAATACCCTCACGAGTAAGTTTTACAATCAGATTCTTAGTTCTAATGAGTAGGCATGGAGCAATACCATTAACTTTTTTGGAGCTATTTACAGCAGTTGTAGATGCTGCCTTTCATCTTAACTGCAAGTGCAAATGCAGACCATTTTAACACATCTTTAAAGCTGCTGTACACTGACCATAGCTGTGTTAAAAGGGGGAGAAAAAGTGTGTCTGTTTCATCCAGACATCGATAGATTAATACCCACATCAAAATACTGCAATTGCATCTGGCTTAGAAAGAACCCAGGCTAATCCCTTTCTTTGGGGGGTGATGGTAGTATGGAAACCAAAATCAAAACCACATGCAAGATGTGGTGTTACCTCATTCCTAAGAGGAAGCAGCACTGCATAAATCTCCCTGACCAAGAACTGTTTGTTCTTCCAAACTGTTTTCTTTAATTGGGTGACTGCGTAGAAGGCATTTTAGACTCTTATCTCCCTACTCTAGTACTGGAAGATGACTTTCAGATCCCCATCTGGATTCTCAAGAATTTCAAGTGTACACAGGTTCTTCTGAGATGGGCCTTTCTGCAGTGGAAGGAGTGTGAGTAATGAGCACAAAGGCTGATGAAAGGCTGCTATGGATACACACTCCATCAAATTCATAACTTCAGAGGGGTGGGATCAAGTTTTCAGTTGCTATTTGTGGAAAGAGAAGAACTGGTACAGAGAAGTTGAGATAGCAATAGAAAAGAAATGGTGTTACAAACCCTGGAAATCTTTGGATGGATGGAACAGTGAAGCTTCTGAAAGAACTACCAAATTAACGTTTATCAA
The DNA here is from genome assembly GCA_017639245.1 of Myiopsitta monachus. Lineage (NCBI taxonomy): Eukaryota > Metazoa > Chordata > Aves > Psittaciformes > Psittacidae > Myiopsitta > Myiopsitta monachus. The sequence continues at coordinate 37,062,364 of CM029919.1, read as the reverse complement.
ACATGCACATCCTATTGCCATTCAAGATTCATGAGTTGAAGTTTTTCTTACAGTGATCCCATTGAGAAATTCATTGACCATGCTTCATTTAGTATTTTAATGGAAACTTTAATGGTTACATAGGGTCTGCAAGCCTTTTAAATCTTACAAAAAATCAAACTGATTTGGAAGTATTCAGTTATTGTTGGTAAAAATACTTGAAATTTGCATGTGGCTTGTTTGTGATAGTTTTCCTTCTTTTCATCTTAAACACATACATGCAATTTCTAATTCAGGCCTCAAAAGGTGCTCTTGTGTTGGTGTTTTTTAACTCTGCTGATGTGAAGTGGAAAATTTGGGAAATAAGACTGCACTTAAACAAAATCTAGGTAGTCTGTTTTAGGGTTGCCCAGGGACTGGAATGCACTGCTATGGGTCAACCTGATCCTGATTGCCTGAGTAAACTGTGTCAAGGTGTGATGCTGGATTTGGTGGTGTGTCTGTTCTGCTTGGCTGCAGTCAGGAAACACGGCAAACTGGACATGGAGATGTTTCAGGTTACTTCTAATCCTTAAGTTCTATTAATTGACGATGGTTATGGGAACCTTAAAGTTTTTGGTAGCATTAATGTTAACCATGAAGTTACAATTTACAAATGAAGCCCATGATCTAATCCATTTCTCTCCCAGCCATCTGAGAAAACACAGATGTATGTCCTTTCTGTAGGGGACTATAATCACCAGGTTTTATGTTAATCCAGTCGCCTTTAAGTGCCTTTGGGAAAGCAGGCTTACTAAGTGTGAGGTCTTTTATGACCAGTGCGTAATGATGCTGGGTGCTGGGACATCTAGTCCAAGTCAGGCTTTGCCGAGAAAGGTTAGATCAGATGATCCTTGAGTATTCTATGATTCTGTCTGCACAAAATATGCAGCTTGATAGTTTTAATGTTACACTATATGACTAGTGAGAATATATTTACATGCTTTTTTTTGAGGGATAACAGACTTATTTAAAGAGGTGCACCAGAGGAAGATGTTTTCCGCTCAGTTACTGTGGACTTGACGGATCCTTTGTCAACACTTCTGTGCTTGTAGTCAATCTCAAACCTGTTTCCTCCTCCTTCAGCTGGTGTTGAATGCCATGCTGAAGTCAGAAGATGAAGTTATGATGAATTGAGTTGTCCCTTCAATTGTCCCTTGACATGGAACAGCAGATACAGTTTGTTCCCCAGTTTCCTCATGGAACTGAGCCTGTATGTGTCGTTTACCTCGGACAAAAAAAAAAAACAACCCTTGGATTTGCCTAATCATAGTCTGCTTTAGTCTGAAAGTAACTAATAGGTGACTGTCGTGTACCTCTGATACAGAGGTCAAGTGTTGGAAGCAAAGCAACTACTAGGAAAGAGAGTAACAGAGACATAAAACCTAGGAGGGCTTACGTAATCTAGTGAAGACATCTAGGTTTGAGATGGAAAATGCTGCAGTCTTCAGGGTTCCTTGAAGCACAGGTGATCACTGAATGATTTACTTGTATGTGGGAAAACTTGAGGAAAAGGAATTGCTTGCCATACTCAGGCAAACGAGCAATGCTTGTCTAATATGTCACCTGTGCAAGGACCCCAGGAACATCCCCCCTCCTGGGGGTTTGGCTATGAGGACTGAGGGAGCTAGTCCAAACATAATGCTGGGGAGAGGCTCCCAGCAGTGCTGTGGGAGGCCAGCACTGACCTTAGGAGCCACTTTCAGCCCTGTCCTGTGTCTGGCCTTGGCCTGCTAATGCCCACTCCATCCATGAGTGGGGTGACATCCTGTCCCAAGGTATATGCCTGATGTCCAGGGCTGGCACTGCTCCAGTGCCCAGCTGCCCTGCTCCTGGCTGGCGCAGTGGGATGAGCCCTGCTGCAGCTTTGATGCCTCCCAGCCCACAGAGACCTCTGTAGCTCCCTGACAGCACCCTGACACTGCCCTTCAGAAGAGCATCTCAAATTCCCCTCTGCTTCTCAGAGTAGAGATATGAAAGAGGGGAGAGGTTTCGGGGGTTGGTTTTTTGTTTGTTTGTTTTTTGTTTTTTGGGTTTTTTTGGGGGGAAAGCAGCTTTCTTTCTATTCCTTCTATCCCTCCCCCTTCCTCCAAAGAAGAAATAGCTTAGTTGGCAAAAAAGGGATGAGACAAAGGAGCATAGGAAAAAAGACAGTGGAAGGAATGTTTTAATTGAGAAGGGGGGGTGGAAGAGCAAAGAAACAGATGTGGCTGGCTTTACTTCAAGCAAGTTTTATGCATTCAAAATTCTTGGCCACTAGCTAAAATGATGCTGGTTAATTACCTTTAAATAGACTGGTAGTGAGTAGAAATGGAGAAATACAATCCTAACCCTCCTCTTCCAAACAGCTCAAATTGTTTCCCTGTCTGTGTGGGGAAAGAAGCCAGTGTTTCAGGATTTTGGATTACTTATTATTGTTATTTTAAATCTTGAATTACTGAGAAACTGCAGATATATATCGTATCTGCTCTAAGCATGTGAATTTTGGAGGTAAGCTGAAGTTACATGCACATTTCTCAGATTCTGATATCTACTTATTTTTTTTTCCTCCTGTTGCAGACATAGGGCTAGGCAGTGACTCTGTATGCGCACGTCCCTCATCTCATCGGATAAAATCTTTTGATTCTCTGGGATCCCAGTCTTTACACAGTAGAACTTCAAAACTCTTCCAGGGACAGTATCGGAGTTTGGTAAGTTGCAGAAGTGAAACATGCTGTGGTGTGGCTTTATTTTTTTTTTTTTACGTGATTTCTAAGTAAACTATAGTGTAGCAGAGTAACTGTTTTCTCTCACCTGTTTCAAGCCCATGGCATTCTATTCTTGTATGTTTTCTTATGATGTTCCAAAATACATGCAGCTTTCTGTGAACTTCTGATTCTTTTTCTCACTTACCACTTCATGTTCTCTGCATACACAGTATTTCCCTGGATTTATTTCTTTTCAGTATAAGGACTTGCTTTTCCAAAGGCAAAAATCTATTTTTCTTCATGTCTGAGTTTAGAGGCAATGATTGAAGGACAGTCAAACCTCAGAAAAACTGTTAGTATTAGTGTTGCAGTATTGGTGGTTATTCCTGTTTTCTGTTATGTTTCAAGGTTAATCCTTCAACTAGCCTTCAGGTACTGAGTGGTATAGGCAGCTGTTTTAAGTACAGCTGAAATCAGGATGGAGTACTGTATTGAAACTGTAGGGTTCTTTTGCTGACTAAAAGGTTTTCAAGGAGGGTTCAGAATCCCTACTGTAAACAGCTCTTCTCCATGCTTGAAGGAGGCTGTTTTGAGCTATGTGACGATTGCTGTGTGAAACTTGAAACACAGTCCTCTGCATAAGCTTTCTTAGGTGTGGTTTGATGTGTTTTATCTGGTAGTAGAGCCCATGCAAGTTCTTGCCGTAGGCCATTAATTCCAGCTCCCACTCTGCTGTTCACAACCCACTCAGTTTTGCTGATGCAGCTGTTTGTGAGACCAACTGTTAGCTGGATCACTGAAGTAATCGGAGTTCTTAAGTATTTTTATAACCTTGGTGATCTGAGAAGTGCTTTAGAATGTTGCATAGGGGCAGAGAAGTGAAGGAAGGAGGGCAAGAGAGCTAGTGGATAAACTCCAAGAATTCTTAGTTTAGTTGTGCTGCAGTAGATAATCAGTTTGGAACAGTTCTTGCCAAATGTGCTGAGCTTTCTGCATGTTTTCAAAGTTGTTTTTGCCCTCATTCTCCTAAAGTTTCTCAGCCATTGCAAGTCTGTCTGTTAAATTGAGTTGTGATACAATGATGTGCTGTGGGTATGAGTTAAGCTGACATGTTATAAGATCCCAGTGATGATATGCGGTACATCTTTTAATCATCTCAACTATCTAGACAGCATGTAGGTGAAATTCTGCTGCTTGGATAGTAGCAGATTTTTTTACACAGCGAGGGGAGTACTGTGTGTGGATTAGAGGTTGTTTCCATTTTATGGATACTTATGGTTTGTTCATGGAATAATTCTTTAAATCTCTAATGGGATCTTGTTCTTTGTATTCTCACTAGGACATGACAGATAACGGCAACCATCAGCTGGTGGTGAGAGCAAAATTTAATTTTCAACAGACAAATGAAGATGAACTTTCTTTTTCAAAAGGCGATATTATTCATGTTACAAGAGTGGAAGAAGGAGGCTGGTGGGAAGGAACTCTAAATGGCAAAACAGGCTGGTTTCCAAGTAACTACGTACGAGAAATAAAATCAAATGGTGAGTTCTGAAGGAGCACTTATTTGCTGCACAGATTCTTCCTTTGGGTAGGGGTTGATAGTTGGTTGATTAATTAAAAATTATAATGCTTTTTGTTTAAGCTTAACTGTATGTATTGTATTGTTCATTCACAGCAATCATTAATACTCAGGAGCTCATACTCCCCCACCTCAGTTTGCTACATAGAGTGCTCTAGGAGTTCTGAATTAACAATACACATATAGAAAACTCTCCCATTCTGTTTGCTTGTCTGTTTCTGTCGCAGTTGGGCTGCTCTGACTTCCTTGATCTGAATTCCCAGAATGCTGGATTTTGGCTCTGATGCTGGCGTGCTTTGAATTGGTGCTTTGGGTTTAAGTAGTGAGAGATGTCACTTTAATGGACATTTGCAGGACAAAGCCTAAACCAGCACAGCCCCCCCCTCCTATCTTCTCCTCCACACCCCCCCACTCCCCCCCCCCCCCCCCCCCAAAAAAAAAAAAGAAACCTACACACAAAAATCTCTCAATGTGACCCATTACTTAGGACTAAACCACCGCAGGGCAAATTCCCAGTTCTATCAAAAGCTACTAAAAGTTGAGAAAGTTTTGGGAAGATAATGTATTTGTGGTTTTTCTTTTAATTTATTGTTTATGTGTCTTCAACTTTTCTTTATGCAGGCTTCACTCTTTCACTGAAGTTTTATTTTGAACTCCATGCACTTCTGTAAATGTCAGCTTTGTGGCTGAATATTGAGCTAACATTGCTTTCTAATCCACTAGGACCTTGGCATGGGTGATATATTCCCTTCTGCCCCTGCTTTGTGTCTCTTTCCTGTCTTGTCTTCCTTTTGGAGGTTTGGAATAAACCTTATAGGATAAAACTACCCAGGGACTCTGAAAAGCTTTACCACTTTTCTCCTTGTCACAGCTCCGATGAAAACGCGCATCTCCTGGGCCATGCTAAAATCATTGACATGACCTCTTTTTGTTTTAGGCAGCCATACAGATGTGTGATTGAGAAGTTAAATTTTGATGGTAAAAATCCATTATATTTTTTTTTTTACTTTTCTGCAGTTACATCCTCTTACTTTCTTCCTTGATTTGCTATCTACAGACTCATTTTGCGGAATGCTAGTCTTATATGTGTAACTTTGTCATTTTCAGCTAGATTCTCTTAGGCATAGGCATGATGTAAGACTTAGCTTTAATGATCTTCAAAGGTCTCCCAAGTGTGGCTTACCAGTTCCTGAAGCCTTTTTTTGTCTTGTCTGTAGTGTTGTAGCAATCTCTTTCAGCCATGATAACATTCTTGTCCCATTGTTACTTATGTAAAATGTTACTGCAGAGCCTTGTTTGGAATTCATGGCTTGGATCTCTTCTGACTCCTAAGACTGGAAGCTAGGTCAGCTCTGGAATGGAAGTAGCTTTTAACAGTGAAAATGGGACAAGAAGTAGTTCCCAGCAACTGAAATGAAAGTTGTTCTTGTTTTTTTAATAATACTTCACCCAAAACAAGTACCTCTCCTGAATAAGAAAGTCATCAAGTTGTGGGACTGAGGTTAGTACTAAAGGCCCCTTTAGGTACTGGAAGGCTACTGTAAGGTCTTCCTCTAGCTCTTCAGGCTGAAAAACCTGAAGTGTCAGCCTTGAGACTTCACCTAAGACCCCGAGACTTCACCTAAGAGAGGTGCTCCAGCCCTTGGAGAATTTTTCAGTCAGTTTTTGGTTATTGATGGTATGACTTCACCTTTCTTCTCTCAAATGTGGCTGAAATTCTGCAACTAGTTTCAAATTCTGTAGCAGGCAGCACTCTTATTTTTGATGAGTTATTTGGATTGCTCCTGGGAAATGATGCATTTGATTAAATAAATCTTTTTAGTCTGCTGTAACCTGACTTTAGCAAACTGTGTAGCCGAAGAAAGGAAAGAAGTTCTTCATGTGTTTTCTTGTTTTAATCCTCACAAAATTCATAGGCATTAGATATTTAAATGAAAGTATTTTTGTTTCAATTAAAATCTTTTAATGTCAGATAACTGTATATTTGTAATCTTAGCTTGTATTGTTGCCCTGAAGTTAGATATTCAAGGAAAGGAAGAAAGACCTGCTTATTAACGGGAACCACCTTTACTCACATTGCTTTCTTAAAGATTTTAGAAGCAAACTGCATTACGTCTATTGCACAAGCAGAGCATGTTGCATAGTAAGGTATCTAAATCAAAGTAGCTGAAACATCACAAAGCTGCGCCTATGTAACTCATTTGCTTAGCTAGGGCAGAATGATTAGTGTTAGCGCAGAATGCTTATACATGTATGAGGCAAGCTAGGAATGGTTGTAGGACAGATATGAGACTATTGTGCAAAGCACAGCATTTAGTTTTCTTAGGGTGGCCCATAACTGCATTTTTGGGAAATAAAATAGGCTGAGATGGAAAATAGTTTTAATTTGCCTTTGAGTGTCTGCTTATTCTTTTCTCTCCTACTTCCTAATCCAAGGAGAAAAGGAAGATTTGTTTTAAATTGTGGTACAGTTATTGAACTTAGAAGAAAAAAAGTGTAGTAGTTACTTTTCAGGTATGTGTCCACACTGAAAGGATCAAACAGATGGGCATTTCTCTCTTCCTCTCTGCCTGTGTGCATGTTTTCATTTCCCTTTTTAAACCCTGTAACATCTTGCTTTCTTTTTTTAATGTTCTTTGATCACTAGACGGGAAGTACTTTGAAATGAGAAGGCTTTTATTTCCATCCTGCCATACTGTTACACATGACAGAGGGTTAAAAGTTGATACTGTGTAAACTTGTTAGATATTTGACAGTGTGGCCTTACTGAGTTGTTTGTTTGTTTTTCCTTATATAAAGCGGATCAGGAAGGGGTGGAGGTGTAGGTGATGTCTTGTCTTGTGAGCTGCTGCTTCTGCCTTGCTCAGTAGAGAGATTTGGAGGCTTGGTTCTGAGTGTTCCCTGGTGATGAAAGGAATAGCGGTTACCCCAAATGGGATGATCTTGCTTAGCATCTGTCAGATGTTAATCAGATTTTAAAAAATCACGTGGTCGCTTATCAAAGTGTAATCCATTTTAATGGCATGAGATTACACAGAAGGGACTGTGGCTTTGAAAAATTACATTTGATATGTCACAAAATTTATTCTCATTCTTCACAGGAACTAATGTGTCAGTCTAGTTTTTCTTCTGTTATGCTTTCTTGACAGTTATATTAGTATGAGGCCCAGTGCAAATTACAGTGTTAGTGGTTCTTCTGATTGGATGTTAAAAAAAACAAACCCAAGCAAACACTTTGAGCTTGGGGGCGAGGGGGACTGAGAGAAAAAGAAAAAACAAAACAAACAAAACCAACAAAAACAGAAAACCTACCAAGAATGTTGGTTTTCCTCTCCCCAGCTATGTACACTTGAAGGGGTATTTTGTTCTCTTGTCAAATGTTAGTCTGCCAGTATAAATAGAATAGAAGTTGGGGCGAGTGGATCCTACCAGGAAATAAGTGTTGGTAGCATCTACATTGCAGAGTGGAGCATGTTGTGGTGATGCTTGAGCCAGCTGGAGAACTGGGAACTAGTTTAGGCCTGCCTTCCTTGTGCTGGACTTGAACTGATTGGTCTAGAGCAACAGAGCTTGCTTGTAGCAGTTCACTCGTAGCTACCACATTGCTTTTGGTGTCCCAGCTGGTACGTCTTTCATTCGTACTGTAGGGTGAAATAACCCAAATCATAAAATCATAGAATAGTTAGGGTTGGAAAGGACCTTAAGATCATCTAGTTCCAACCTCCCTACCATGGGCAGGGACGCCTCCCACTAAACCATGCCACCCAAGGCTCTGTCCAATGCGGCCTTGAACACCACCAGCGATGGAGCATTCACAGTCTCCCTGGGCAGATAGATTCTCTGCATCTAGATTACAGAGCATAGCCTAGAAATTGCAAAAAACACACAATGTTCTTGCAGTAGTAGGATTGAAACGTTCTAGTAAAGTACATCCTGAAGGAGTGCTTTGTGGAATAGCATGACATAGACTGTTTCATGAAAACAAATATGACATAAACAGGACACATGACAGAAGAGAGATAGTGAGAGATTGTGAGTGCCAAGTAATTTGAAGGCAAGTAAAAGAAATATTTCCATGTAAATGAAAACAGAACCAAATAAAACATTGGGAAGATTGAGTAGACTGGATTTTTACAGTCACTTAGGTAAATGTGTGTAAAGGATAAAATTAATTCTAGAGTTCATTATATGATATGATATAGTTCAGCGATCATGAGATGGTTGAATTTGAGATCCTCAGGACAGTGAGAAGAGCATGCAGCAAGCTCACTGCCCTGGACTTCAAGAGAAATCTTTGAACTTTGGCCTCTTCAGGAGGCTGCTTAGTAAGGTTCCATGGGATATAGCCCTAGAGGGCAGGGGGCGCAAGGCTGTTGGTTGATATTCAAGGATTACCTGCTGCAAGCTCAGCAGTGTTGCATTGCAACTAGAAGGAAGTGCTGCAGGAGGGCCAGGAGATCTCCTTGGATGGATAAGGAGCTGCTGAGGAAAATCTGAAGGAAAAAAGAGGCTTATAAAAGGTGGAAGCAAGGACAGGCGGCCTGGGAAGAATACAGGGATGTTGTCTGGGAAGCTAGGGACCAGGTTAGGAAAGCTAAGGCCCACTTAGAATTAAACTTGGCTAGGGATGTTAAGGATAACAGGAAGGGATTCTATAGGTACATTGCAAATAAAAGGCAGGCTAAGGACAACGTGGGCCCCCTCCAGAGGCTATTGGGAGAACTGGCTACCCTGGATTTGGAGAAGGCTGAGGCTCTTAATGACTTCTTTGCCTCAGTCTTCACTGCAAATGCTCTGACCACACCACCCAAGTCTTGGAAGGCAGAGACAGGGACTGTGAGAATGAAGACCTTAGGCCCACTGTAGGAGAGGATCTGGTTCGAGACCATCTTAGGAACCTGAAAGTACACAAGTCCATGGAACCTGATGAAATCCATCTGTGGGTCCTGAAGGAGCTGGCAAATGAAGTTGCTACGCCACTGTCCATCATATTTGAAAAATCATGGTAGTCAGGTGAAGTTCCCGATGACTGGAAAAAGGGAAATATAACCCCCATTTTCAAGAAGGGAAAAATGGATGAGCCGGGGAACTACAGAGCAGTCAGTCTCACCTCTGTGCCTGGCAAAATCTTGGAGCAATCTTCTCCTGGAAGGCATGAAAAACAATGCACGTGAAAAACAACAAAGTGGTTGGTGACAGGCGGTGTGACTTCACTAAGGGGAAATCCTGCCTGACCAGTTTGGTGGCCTTCTATGATGGGGCTACAGAACTGATGGACAGGGGTAGAGCAGTTGATGCCATCTACCTGGACTTGTGCAAAGCGTTTGACACTGTCCCACACAACATCCTTGTCTCTAAATTGGAGAGATGTCAATTCGATAGGCGGACCACTCGGTGGATAAAGAACTGGCTGGATGGCTGCAAGCAAAGAGTAGTGCTCAATGGCTCAATGTCCGGCTGGAGACCAGTAATGAGTGGTGTCCCTCAGGGATTGGTGTTGGGACCGGTCTTGTTCAACATCTTTGTTGGTGACATGGACAGTGGGATTGAGTGCACCCTCAGCAAGTTTGCCGATGACACCAGGCTGTGTGGTTCAGTTGATATGTTGGAGGGAAGGAATGCCATCCAGAGGGAGCTTGACACACTTGTGAGGTGGGCTGATGCCAGCCTTATGAAGTTGAACCATGCCAAGTGCAAGGTCCTACATGTGGGTTGGAGCAATCCCAGGCACAGCTCCAGGTTGGGCAGAGAAGAGATTGAGAGCAGCCCTGCGGAGAAGAACTTGGGGGTGTTGGTCAATGAGAAAATGAACACGAGCTGGCAGTGTGTGCTCGCAGCCCAGAAAGCCAACCGTATCCTGGGCTGCATCCAAAGGAGAGTGACCAGCAGGTCGAGGGAGGTTATCCTGCCCCTCGACTCTGCTCTTGTGAGACCTCCCTTGGAGTATTGTGTGCAGTTCTGGTGTCCTTAACATAAAAAGGACATGGAACTCTTGGAGTAAGTCGAGAGGAAGGCCACGAGGATGATCAGGGGACTGGAGCACCTCCCGTATGAAGACAGGCTGAGAAAGTTGGGGCTGTTGAGCCTGGAGAAGAGAAGGCTGCTTGGAGACTTCACAGCAGCCTTCCAGTATCTGAAGGGGGGCTATAGGGATGCTGGGGAGGGACTCATCATCAGAGACTGTAGTGATAGGACAAGGGGTAATGGGTTCAAACTTAAACAGGGGAAGTTTAGATTGGATATGAGGAAGAAGTTCTTTCCTGTAAAGGTGGTGAGGCACTGGAATGGGTTGCCCAAAGAAGTTGTGAATGGTCCATCACTGGCAGTGTTCAAGGCCAGGTTGGACAGAGGCTTGGGTGACATGGTTTAGTGTGAGGTGTCGCTGCCCATGGCAGCAGTGTTGGAACTAGGTAATTCTTGATGTCCTTTCCAACCCTAACTATTCTATGTTTCTATATCTTATGTGCTACTTAGGGAAAGGTTACAGAAGCAGCTGCTCTAAGTTGTTTTGGTTCTACTAAGAGTAATTATTTGGTGGAAGAATAATATTAATAAACCTGTACCAACTTCAGTTTCTCCACCAATAGATAATCTGTTAACTGAATTCTGTCTAGTTTATCACTAGACATTTCGAAGTGCAGTTGAATGTAATGCTTTTATCGGGAAAGGAATTGATTGTAAAAGATAACTTTCCTCTTGGTTTCAGTCAGCCGCTGGATATGGTCTCTTCTAGTACTTGAGGAGGTTCTTGTTTCCGTTAGATTTGATCATATGCTGCCCATTTTTTTTTGTTGTGTTTTCACTGTTAATGGAATGGATTCACAGTGTGACTGGGGGGAAAATAGGGAGAAGCAAAGAATCTGCCGTATGGGAAAACTTGGTGTCTAGCTTAGGTCATTGTTATCCAGTGCTTTGAAAAACAGAGCTCATATGTTGGAGTGGGCTAGGTGCCAGGGTTTTGCTAGTGTTTGGGAACCTGTGGACTTCGTGGACCTGTATAATCTGCAGATGTTCCCAGTATGCCGAATGGGGGCGGCACGCACTTGAGATGCTCAATGAATTATGCTGTATATTTTCAAAAGTTCTCTAATATTCTGTCATGAAGGATAAGTAGCACTTATCTTTGTTTATGCTAAGAAAGTGATTTCTTATGTGGGAGATCAGGGTTTTCTTCTGTGTGATGCATTGTACAATAAGCTAATTGCAACAAGGCTGTTTCTTCTTCTTCCTTATGAAGCAAGGCAGTGCTTGGAGGTGGAATGCCAGACATGATAGACAGCTGGACTGATTTGCTGTGTCTAATTCTGTGTTTCTACAATAGAAATGGCCTGTGCATTTTAAAAGCTGAATGTTGATTATGGCTGTTCAGGCAAAACGATTCAAATGTGTGGTGCTTTTTTGTGTCTTGTTTTTAAGTCTGAATTTGATCATGTCTCTTTGATGGATAACTGAATTTGCTGAGCAGCTGGTAATGTAATTGACTACATATTTCAGAAAAAATGTCTCCATTTCTTCAGCAATTTAGGGGAAGAAAAAGTTAGGGGGAAAGATTCTTTTTTACACCCTTTAACATAGCAGTCAGCTGGAAGAGCCAGGTTTCCATGACCCGGCAATGTTTTCCGGGTTAACAGGGGTCAAACATCTATACTCTGCTACAATTAAAAAAAAGTATTTACCTTTTTCCTTGAGTAACTCTGGTTTCTCTTTTTATGCTTTTTGGCACGTGATTAGCAAACATTTAAGTATTAAGTGAACCTGAAAGTCACTATAAATGGTAGGATAAGTCAAGAGATTTCACAGAGAATGAAAGCAAATCACCAGGTTTGTGTAAACTAAATAATTTTTGTCATTCAGTACAAAGAAACAAATTGTAGTTGTCCCTTAAATGAGTAGCATTATATATGAATATATAAACGAGTAGCTGTACATACAACATGACTGTAGGTGCTTCTTTCTCACTGAATGCTGGCTGATATATCTGCTTGGGTTTATGGTTTTGTTCTAAGGGATGGGAGGAGCCCTGTCACTTGAAATTGCTTGGCTGTATATCAGAGCATGTAAGTACTGCAGGGCTGGTGGCTGAGAGCATCAGTGTTCCCAGATGAATAACTGTTGGGGATAATGGTTTTTTGTGCTTCCTGTCAGCTTATAGCTGACTTGGGGGAGGTGGGTGGGGAATATTAACCGAAAAGGATTAACTGTCATCTCTGTACATGGTAAGGAGAAATGGTTTTGTCCATGTTTGGCAGTTATAAGACCATATTTTATTTTTAGAATAGCTTCTTTGAGGGGAGTTCTAGTGCAGTACAGAGAAAAATCCCCTTAAGGATAATACCATTTGGGTGCTCTTGGGGCCTGAGCTGCTCCTTACACACTTCTGGCTAAAGCCTCAGGTCCCTCTGGCCTGCTGGGTGCTCTTGCAAAAGGGTGGCCTGCATCTGTAGTCAGCTCCCCTGAGATGGCAGCATCCATGGGAATGCAGCTGTGCAGCATTAAGAAGCACTAATTTACCCAGGATACAGTCGAGCAGAGACTGGTACCACATGGGCTCTTCTGCTTACGGTGGTGTTTCCCTGGGGAGCTTTACTGTCTGTGGGAATTCCCTGTAGCTGGCCCTTAGCTTGGCTGACTGAGCTTCTGGAAAGGCAGGTCTGTGTCAGAGATTTGCATAATTTATTCTTAGTGGCCTGAGGTTTCAGGTAAACTAGAGTTAAATTATTCATGATTCATTATTAAAATGTGCTTGAAACAGGAGCTTGCTTTTAAAATAAGAGGTAAACATTTCAGTTGGTACGTTTTGATGGGGTTTTTTGCTGGGTTTGGTTATTTTGCCCCCTTTTTTTTTATTATTGTTTGGATGCGAATTTGTATTTCATTTTCAAGTACTTATTTGAAATTTGCATATTAGACAAGCCTGCTTATTTAAGAAAAAAACATACCCCTAAAAAAACTCCAAAAAACCTCCAACACCCCCCCCCAAAAAAAACCCAAAACAACAAAAAAACCCCACTGTGGTGTCCTGAAATACAGTCTCACAGCATTCTCACTTGGTTGTGTGTAAAGTCAAGTGTGAGAGTTCAAAAAGAGATGCTGTAAGTCTTAGTTGCTATTTTTCCAGCATGCAGTGTGATGCTTTTGATTGTCTTTCCCCAGATCTTTGCTCCTCTGTGGTTGACTCAAAGGAATGTTAGGGATGAGAACAGAGGTTTTACGGGCGTATTTTCCGTGCCTTTCCATTCTGAGAGTGAGCACTCATAACTTTCAGGACTGTTGTTTTGATATTGCAGGCTTCTATAGTCCTTCCAGGAAGAGCGTGCATTACTGAGGAGTAGATTCACTATGGGGTTATAGGAAGGATTGCGCATATTGTTATGGACTCTGTTTTCAAGTGCATAAGCACTTTTAATTTTTACTTTGTTAACAGTAGTAGGTAATTTGTTTTAAAAGGTGATTTTCTGGGATAGGCATTGGGTGAGTCACTCTGCTGCTTGTATAGTGTTTTGATTCTGTTTCAGCCAAACTGAGTGTAATGTCCCACCTCTGGTATGTTCAATCTTTGGTCACTTGCTTTTACTGAATTCATTAAATATTAAAACGTAATACTACTTTTGTTTGAAAGTATTTATAGTGTTTGGAAGTACCTGTTGGTTTTGGTTTTGTTTTTAATTGCAGTCTGTGATGATGTTTTGTCTTTAAAAATAATTTTGGAATAGTTGGTTTTATTAACTGGCTTTCTGGTTCTAGGAAAAAGAATCCAAGTTCTTCTGCTTGCCTTCGTTGAGGCTAGAGTTTCATTCATTGTGAGCATATGAACCATTTTGATTCTTTACCAGTAATTCCTAGCACAAGAATATATGTTTCTCACTGAAGCACTGTTTTCACTGTATCTTACAGTAAATATTTTAAAGCAGTTTGTTTGACCTCTAGTGTTGAACTGTGAAATTGCACCACATTAACCCCAAAATACCTTCCATTTCAGAAAAACCCGTCTCCCCCAAATCAGGTACATTGAAGAGTCCACCTAAAGGCTTTGATACGTCTGCAATTAACAAAAGCTATTACAATGTGGTGAGTGATCCTTTTTCCTCCTTGTGAGCCGTTATGTACAGTAGATCATCATTTACCTAAATGCTTTTATCTGCATGAATGGGCAGTCTTTTCAGAGACTTACTGCCAAAACTTCATAGGGGTTTTACTGAGTTCTCATATAAACAAAGATTATTGTTAGTATAGTAGAATATCCGTATGGATTCTTAAGCATAATGCAAAATATAGGCTAAAGTAAGTGAATAATAGGCATTTCTGCAATATATTATGCTCATTTTATTTGCTTTGCTGGTTTTAATTTCCCTTTTCTCCCCCGTCCCTCAAGTATGCAAACTTCCCCAATCTCTACGAATTAATGAAAATTTGCTGTTTTAAAATGGTAAAGAATAGTTTTGTCCTTTTGTTGAACAAGAGATTGAACATTTTGAAAGAATTTGCCTCCTTTGTATTTCTGCTTATAAATCAACTCAATAATTCAGGAACTTCTCCCTTACACTGAATAGGTAGATTTCACAGCAAAAGGGGTATAGCCAGAGTCAGCCTTTAACACAGCCCCAGGAATTCTTAATCTAGTCCTCAGACCTCTTTAGCAGACACATGTAAGAAACATGCCAAACTCGATCTTTAAATGTTTTGTTGTAACCATTTTGAGAATCCTTTATTTACTAAGAGTAGCTAGATAGGGCAGCAAAAGGCATTTTCCTGTTTTTGTTAGCCACTGCTCCCTGCTGGTGTAAAACCTAAACACAGTGTTTCTGTCCCTTTTCTTTGAAGCAGCTGTCATTGTTTTTCATTTTATTTGTCAGTTTTTACAGGGGATGGTGGTAAAGCAGCATTTTATGCTTTCATCTTTTGTGGTTGTGGCATGAATAATGCCAGCCACCTGGAAGAACAGAGCTGGTTTGCATATAGTCCCCTAATTGAAAACAATGAAGCAACCTCCTACTTGCTCCCTGTGGCTTGCTTGGTGACTCTGTTGGTAGCCGTAATTCCATGGTGAAGTGAGGGTTCCAATTCTTTGGCTATCGTAACCCATACCTGCTAGCCATGATGGGAAATACCTGTGCAGGCACAGTGTCCTTCAAACTGTGGGAAGTAAGGATTTTACTGTGGAACATGTAGTGGATAGTTTTCCTTTTAATTTTTTTTTTCACTATATCTCTTTAGAGTCTTTCTATTTTCCCCCAAAGTTATTGTAGTGCATAGTAGCAAATATGTCTCCTCTGTGGTTGTTTTGATGTTAAAACCTGTGTTTTCCAATGCAAGTAAACTGGAGTGAGTGCAGCAAAGATGAGGATTTGGTTCCTTCACTAGGTAGAGGACTGCTCTTACTTAATTTATATCTATGTTGATTTTTTAAACAAAATAAATTCGCAGCCGTCTCGGACAGCAGTTCTTTAGATTTGGGTTGTGGGGTGGGGGGTTTTTTGTTTTGTTTGGTTTTGTTTTGGCTTTTTTTTTTTAAGTCAGTGGTAGATCCAGCCTCATATAATCTAATTTTATTTCCTTGATAGACCTTAACATGATGAAAAGTAAGAGTTGCAGCTGTTTAATTTGGAATTAACTAGAACTCCAGTTTGACTGTGTCCAAAATTAATTGAATCATGTGGTTGTGTATTTTATTTTGTAAGAGTAACACAGGACATTTTGGGGGGTGATAATGTACTTCAGTGAATATCATAGGAAGGCAATGCTTGAATTTGCCTAAAACCATAGTTAGGATTGCTAACTTTATAAAAGGCCATTCAGTTTTGAAATACTACCTTTGGCATATGTGCTTTTTGTAATTGTTCCCTGGATAATGTTTTATCATAATCAAGGAGACTCAAGCTGCTAAATGCTTTGGGAAACAGGTAGCCAGAGCTGGCT
Organism: Myiopsitta monachus; assembly: GCA_017639245.1. Taxonomy (NCBI): domain Eukaryota; kingdom Metazoa; phylum Chordata; class Aves; order Psittaciformes; family Psittacidae; genus Myiopsitta; species Myiopsitta monachus. The sequence goes on along the minus strand of CM029919.1, from coordinate 37,046,164 downwards.
TTTAAAGTGGCTTAATTAACAAAACAAAAAAGGTGAAACTAGTGACCATCATACCTACTTTTATGATTAGGTTATTTTTCATCTTGCTCAGGTACAGCCCTATTGGTGCAGTAGACTGATGTCATAAGATTCCTGTTGTTAACTGTTGATGGCGTTGTTGGGGGGTGAGGAGGGCCCACAGAAATGACCAGTTCATAATAATAATGTTTGTAGTAAATTACAGGACTGGCCCTAGAGTGCTGTTCTTAAATCTGTTTGCAGTGAACCGGATAATTTTCTTGTTACTGCGTCTTTCCACAGTGTGGCAAGCAACTCTCACAATATTAAAGAAAATATGAAAAATGAGAAGTGCTTCCTCTGGCAATATAACTATAAAATAATTCTTTAAAATAACTACTAAATATGTAATTATTTTTACATGTAGGCAACACAAACAGCAAAAACATTCATTGAAGTGAAAGCAGTTTAACCTGAGTTTTTGTTCTGTCTTAATACGTAAGCTGTAGACTTATGCTGGAAGTCTTATCAGTCTATACTGATAGAGAAAATTGAGACCATACTGAGGTAAAACAACATCTCCAAATAAACCTTTAACTGGTAGCTAAGAGGATGTTCCTTGTGCTCAAGAGTAAGCGTTAACATTTGTGTTAAAGGCTGTCTTGACAGGCAAGCGTGATTTGAGGCTTGTACTCTGGGACTGCTTGCTATTTTTAAGTTGTGGCTATCTTCCACCATACGGGTACATGCTCAATTCCTGTGAACCTCATGGTTAGTTATTTCTGTGATTCCTAGGAAAGGATTTGTGCTTTTGTGGGCAGCACCTGGGGATACATTCATTTGACTGTAGAACAAAAATCAGAGAGCAGTTCAGAGGAAGTTCAGGAAGCGGTAGGGGAGGCTCTGCAAATCTCCCTCTCTGGGAGAAGGGCTGAGATAGGCCAAGGGAAAGGTGCTTAATGTGGAGAGGAGACTGTTTTTGCCCCTTTCCTCTGTTCTTCACACCCTCGTAAATGTGTTCTTTATGGATTCCAAGAGCTCCATCCGAAGTTCATAGCATGAATCACATACCTTCTAGTCTCAGCATGCTTTATTTAGCTGCATCTTGCACTAGGTGTTGCTGAGAAGACAGAACACATTTGGTCTGTGCTTACGTTTTATCTGCCTTGGGAATGCAGGTTAGTAGAGAATAACCAAAGCTAGCTATAAGGTCTTGTCTTCCATAAAATGATAAAAGCCTACAGCAGCATGTAATATGAACCAGACTTCAGATCAAGCATGAAGCAGTTTCTATGTAGAAGTAATTTAGTGACCTGTTACTGAAGAAATGGGCATATTATTGTGAGTTATCCCCTGAAGACAGAACAGACATTACTCTGAGTTTTTTACTTGAGATCCCTTGAGAACTTTGTGTCCAAAATAAAATCTGGTTATCTCCATTTACAGGACAATTCCTAGAGATCAAGTAGCTGTTCTAGAAGCAGGTAAAGAACTGGGCAAATTTCATGATGGTATGAGTACTTGGATGATGTCATTTTTCATTTAAGTGTTTGAGAAGTGGTAGAAAATAAGCACTCCTTTTGTGGCTGCACTTTTGAAGTTGGGTCAAGAGTTTGTATTTATTGAAGTTCATAAAAGTTTTTGAGGACTCGTGAAAGATGTTACATTTGTGTGATGCTTTATATTGCCCCTGTCAAGGGCTTGTTTTAAGGGGTACTTCTGTCAGATTCTCGAGATCCAAGAAAATTAGACTTTGGTCACCGTTTTGCTGAAGTATGTGGTATTTCTGTTGAGTGCCATACTCCTGTAAAATGGGGTATGTGCTACAGGATCATGCCTGAGCATAGCTGTGAAATCTGCCTTTTCTCACTCTGATTTGAAAGGAGAAAAGCTTCATGTAGGTAATTTTAAATCCATTTTGGCCAGTAGTTTTTGCTTTAGGGAGATGGTTGGGGTTTTGTGTGGCAGAATTGTTAACCATGCTTGAATTTTCCATGAGGGAGCTTGTGTTGTATGAGCTCAGTTGTCTGTGCCTGCCATTCATCAGTGTTACAGACTGCAAAAGCTGCCACTTCAATGCTGCTCTTTTGGTACCCGGTCTTATCTGTGCAAATGTTGTGGTGGAGTTGTGGAAACAAGGTCTTCAAGGTCTCATGGGGTCTTGCAGCAGCCAGAACGCGCAGAAGGCAGGAAGGGGAAGAAAGGTGATTATTAGAGCATGCGGGTGAGATGCGGATATGAGGAATGTAAGGGTGCTCTGGTGCCAAAATACTGGGTTGCAGTACTGACTACTTATCGCTTCAAAGCACAGTCCAAGCTTTTAATCCTCATAGCTTCTCTGTGAGGTAGGTAAGTCAAGCTGGGAGGATGTGAGATTTCACAGAACTGATGTTGCAGAGCTGTGTAAGGAAGATTATTCTTTTTTAAAGATATTAAATGTTAAAGAATGCTGTATGCAGTGGAAACTACTTGTAAAAAAAAAATGATTTAATGTGTTGGGAAGTATTTAAACCTATGTGTATGTAAAGTATTGTGTAACACTGAGCTACTAGAATAATGTAAAACGAGATTCTAGTATATCTAGTAGACTGCACAGGTTTTGTAGCAGTTTTACTTACAGCTGCATTTATTTTCCTATTCCCAATTCTAGTTTTTAACCTTTCTCATTCTTGCTCCTCTGTCCCAATTCCATATTCTCTGTATCACAAAGAAAATCCTCAGATAAGAATCCAAACCAGTGCAGGAAAATAATGGAGTGTGTCCAACATGGAACTAGTTTTATTTCAGCCTTTTCAGACAGCTGTTTACAGCAAAGAGCGGGAATACTCTTTGAGAAAGTGGAGCAGTTGTGCAGCCTTTCAAGACCTCTACCAAATTTGTTGATTTTTATCTTTGAATGTCTTTTAATGCTGTTTAGTGCTTCCATCAGGACACTGTTTTTTTTGTCTTTGGCTTTCAGTCTCCTTTTCCCTATTAATGGCTATGTAATGACTTTGGGCTGGGAGATATTTGTAGGAAAAGCCATACTGGAAAAGATTGGTCTTGCATCTAGTTTTGCACCTCGTGGGTGCTTAGTACTTTCATGCTTTTAACAATTGACTTTCTTTGGTTTATCTATGTGTAAGAGAATATGGGGTTTTATTAGTGGTATGATCAATGGAAATTGCTTCTTTCCTTTTCCTCCATTAGTCTTTTTACATTTGTGTGCCTTATAGTAGTTTATGCTGTAGTTTCCTAGTTAGCAGCCATAACTTTCCCTGTGACATTCTTCTGTCATAGTGTTTAGCACAGAATGGAGACATTTTAATCTTCAGTTCAGGATTCAGATTTCCAACAAAAGAATGAACTCAAAAGTGGTCTCTCTCCCACTCTCCAAATGAATAGAAGCATTCAAGGAAAAAGAAGAATCAATGACACCAATGAAAGGAACAGTGAATTCTTCATTGACGTACTGAACTATTTAAAGTTATTTCATCAGGTTTGCATTTAGGACTGAATGGCTTTTTTATTTCCTAAGAAAGAGTATTGACTAGAACAGTGAATAATGCACTCAATTACAGTTGTTACTATAAATGCTGAAATGAGATATTACTGTAGCCTTGACAAATATGGCATGTAGCAAAATGTGGTTTGTGGTGTGGCTTATGACCAGTGAATAGCAGAAAGTTGTCAAAGCTCAGCTGCGTTCACTGGACTACACTTAATTCTAATGATTTTCTTGCTAAATCATTACCTTTTTGGAGGCAAAGAAAAATTTGCCTGCTAGAAGCACAGTAGAACTTGATGTGAATATATTGGAAGATATCCTAAAGCAGGCTCCTGGGAGATGGCCCTGTAAAATGTTTTCTTGTACACATTTGGGGGTATTCCAGTTGTCTGATTTATATTCAGCCAAAAAACAAGCGTGTTCTGTATTCCATAAATTCTTGGCTTTGCATCAGAATCTGTTATAATTTTTTCCTGGTAGTATGTATTATTGCACTCCCAGTTGAAAGTGAGGCAGCCCTGTTTAAAAAGAATTCAGTAATGCTAATCATACGCTAAGTAAAGTTGGCAATTACTTGATATTTAGAAATCTGTTAATATTTAGACCTTCTGGACAGAACAATACATCTGAGTAAATAAACACTTCGCTAGCAAGATTAGTTATGTGTCGTAATTGAGACTGGAAAACAGCACCAATTGTTCATTTTTCTTACAACTTCTATTTTATGTGCTTTACCAACCTGTGATGGTCTTTGACTGTTCTGAAGTACATAGAAGGAATAATTACCCCTAGCTTTGAAAGAACACTATATAGTTCTCAAAATTTACAGTGAAAGTTTTAAATGTAATGAAATTTCTGTTGGCTTACTGCTTTTTTTTTTTTGTTTATCACTAAAGGATGGCTCATTGTGCGTGTGTGGTGGTTTTTTTTTTCCCCTGTGGATTTCATAGATGTATATGCTTTCTTACTGATACTTTAACTTTTAATGTAGAAACACTCATTTGAGTGTTTTCCTAGTGCTAAATAAATTTTTAGTATGCTTTATAAATGGTATTGATTTGACCACTTTGAAGTATCTCTTAAAAAAACCAATTAGCAACTGTCATTTATTGTAGGTGCTACAAAATATATTAGAAACAGAAAATGAATATGCTAAGGAGCTACAAACAATGCTTTCAAACTACCTGCGACCATTACAAGCCAGTGAAAAGTATGTGAGTTTGTTTTGTTTTTAAATGAAGTTAATATCTCTTGTGTATTGGGGAGGGTTCACATGGTCAAAATTTCAATGTCTGATTTTTATTTTTTTTTTTTGTATGGTCTGAGAGATTCTTGAGGCAGGGCTTACGTTTTTGTACTCTTGTTTGCTTGCTTACTAAAGGAGACTGGTCCTTGATCTAAGAACCAGTAAGCATTTTCTTTTAAGGTTGTAGCTTTTATTAAGGCACAATTAGTCAATAACTGCAAACCTAAACACCTTTTTATTTGCTTTGGCTCCAGGTTAAACTTGACAAATACTTCATACTTAATGGGAAACCTTGAAGAAATAAGTTCTTTCCAGCAAATGCTTGTACAGTCTTTAGAAGAATGCACCAAGTGAGTACTGTTCATACCAGAAACTGTAGAATTCTAACAAGCAACTATTTTTAATTATTTTAATTGTTGTGTAATAGTTTGACATAATTTTTGCTCCTCTCACTTTAAGGTTGGTTGCTACAGCAGTACAGTAATAGATGTTTGGATAATATATTGATTGCTCATTCAGATAGATGCTCTAGGATGCAATTGCAAAGGTAGGAACTTTAACGCAGTTTGATGGCAGTTTATGGATTTCCATGATGCAATTGCATACCAGTGGGGAAGTGATAGAGGAAGTGGTGTTTTTTGTTTAGGAGACATAAATTCGCAGTCTTACTTTAAGGAAAGAGGAAAAAATGAAGTGAGTTTAAGTTGGGATGGAGGAAGGGGTAAGTGACTTGGATGAAAGACGCTGTATGAGAATGCTTGTGCTTGGTATTCTTCTATCCTGAACAATGGTGGTCATAAAAATGTGCTGGGAGATTCCCGGGGCTACTGAAGGGTTACTGCAAATATTTTGTGTTATTTTAGTTTCATAAGTATACCCATCATGCCAAATTGTATTTTCAGTTTAGTTTCATCATAGCATATTGACTTTAGTGTCCAGCTTCCTTCTGTTTTGAATCTAATCCATCATAATTCCTATCATGTAGAAGAATGCTTGCCCTGCTGCCTTGGTTTTTGTCATTTTGCCATGTTTTTTTGGCTGATGAATGTGTTCTGTAAAGTCAGAGTAGCTCCCAGGCTGAAAATAGATTTATCATTTTATTTTATTTTTGGCAGGGAACTTAGATTTCAATCATTTAGGCACTTCATATTGCAGCATCTGGTGTGGTGCTCCTAACTTGACATGTCAGAATGACCAAATGCTGATGTCCTGCCAGTTGTAGTGCTGTCAGCCTACCTTGCTTGACAAATTTTTATTCTTGGATGTGAGAGTTGAATATGTTTTTGAATTTCACTCCCCTCTCGAGTCAATTTGTCGTTTGAGTTTTCTCTTAACAAGTCCTGCCATGTACTGCAGTGACAGAAACTTTCTGGGACTTTTTTTTTCTTGCCTGCACTGCTTTACTTTATTTAATCCTTGTTAAAAGGTGGGTTGTGTGTTTTTTCACAACACATAATGTGGTAGTGGGTGCTTTTTGTGTTTTGGGCAAAGCAGTTGTTTGGATGTGGTTCGGTTTCAGTTGTGCGCCACCCTGCCCTCGGCTTTGAAGCTCTTCTGGTGCATTGCCGAAGGTTTGTCCTCTTTGAACTAGTCCAGGTTGGCCTCTACTGCTGCATCACTGTAGTGCTTCATCTGTCACAGGGCTGGGAACACTTCTCTGCCTGCCTGGATGCTGGGCAGCACTGGACAGATTTGTTTGGTGTTCTTTTGTGATGTCTCTTTTTCATTTACCAAATGGAAGTGGTGCATGAAAGGAGTCTGATTTGCATTGATTGATAATCTTCTGGCTGATCTGCTTCAAAAGCGTGTGGTGGGGTTTTTTTGTTTTGTTTTGGTGTGGGGTTGTTTTTTTTTTTTTGACTGATCAGCTTTAGGTGCTCTTTTCTTTTGATGGATGTAAAAGATCTGTAACTGTCAAGGCAGAGAGATGCTCTTGGAGTCTTCAGTTGCAAAACGGTGCATTTCCGACAGTAAAACAGGCAAGAGCACTCTATGCTCCATTCTCTTGAAGACAGAAAGTGGTATGGTGCGCCAGGTCTCTTCCAGACCTGTGACCCAGTGTCAAAAATCAGTTTTGCAGTAGCTCACGCAGGAGAGGAGTCTCTGAACAAAGTCAGTGTCTATCAGGTGATCTCTTTTGGTTTTTTGGTATTTTTATAAGAGGAAATTGAACAAATGTCTCCTGTTCAAAAAGAATTAAAATCTTCTATTCACTTGAGAGTAGAAACTGTCAGTCTGTGGCTGTACTTCTCAGTGTCTGGGGGGAATGGCACAGCACACAGACTGGTGGGTACAAACTGCTTAGATGTAATCTCTTCTATAGCAGATTGAAGGCATTGGCTGTCTTTGACTTTTAGGTAGTATCATAGACTTACATCCGTGCCCTATAAAAACTAGCTGGGTTTTGCCCTCTTTTCTTAATGTCCTTGCTTTTGCAGTCATAGTAACTGTGTTGCTTTTCTTTGTCTTGGTCTATGCTTGAGTACAAGCAGGTACTTCATGTTCCGGGATAATCCTGAAGTGGAATGGGAATAAAATTTAAAAAACTCCCAAACAGACAACAAAACAAAACCAACTAAACAACAACAACCCCCCCAAAAAAAACCCCAAAAACCAAACCGCCCCTCCCCCCAAAGAAAAAAAACAAACCAAAACCCCCCACCCAGAAAAAAAAAAAAAAACACACAACCCCCACCCTCCAAAAAAAAAAAGCAAACAAACAAAAAAAACCACCAACCAACCAAAAAACCTCAAAACGCTAATCAGTATTCTCAAGTTTGTTTTCTGGAGTGCAGATACAAATTATGCCTGTGCCTATACACATATGTACACAGTGCTGCTTACATTTTATTACCTACTTTTCTTTTAAAATTGCCTCTCTTAGTCTGCGTTTAAATTTGTCTGGATTCATCACAGTTTCCACAGCCTTTCCAGGAATCTTGGAATGTTCACTGACACCAAAACTATGGCAGATTACTTCAAAACATGCAGGACACAATTAGATATTCTGTAATGTCACTCCTCTGACTGCCACTCTAGCTTTAGTTCTGATTGCTCACTTTGATCAGAATCTTAAAGTAAGTATAATTGATCAAGAAGATATTTTCTTTCTTAAGTTATCATGCAGTGGGAATCTGTTTTAAGTCTAGAGAGCAACTCTAGAAACAACTCTAGCTGGGTGTAATTTTAACAAGCAGATTATGTTGGGTAGCTTAGTTGTAGTCATATTGTGATACCTCTAGCATGTGTACACCAGCAGAGGCTTTGCTATGGTTCTCTTAATTTTGTAATGAAATTAAAACATGTCTTTGGCCTTTCTACAATGGAAGTTATCATTTCTATAAATGTATAAATACTTGTGACTCCTTTTTAATTAGGGTATCAAATATGAGAATAATATTGGGATTATAACTTTAAAATAAATTAACTATGCCTCTTTTTTGAACAGTAATTATAAAAAGTTTATATCATGTGGTGGTAGGCATTAAATTGTTTTTTTCCAACAGTTAAAGAAAATATAGATAACTTAGTAAATGTTCCTCTAAAAATAGTAGAACACTTGAAAATAATGCATGGATTACAAAAGTCAAAGGGGATGAGTTGTCACCCCATCATAAAGTCTGTTAATTATCTTAATTCAACAAATAATGTGCAGTATGAAGATGCAGTGAGAATAATGTCAGTCTTTCATTCTGCTAAAAGAACAGCAGACTGAGAACACAGATGTCTGCTTGGAGAGAACAGCCATAATTCACTCCCTCCCACCCCAGCACTACAGTGTGAAAAGGGAATTTAACCGTTTTCAGCAACTTCTACTGGGGCCTCGTTAGTATTTAATGCTGTTTTATATGCCTTGAGTATGTCTTCAGAGTTTGAGACTTTTGCTGCATCCATTACTTGAAAAAGTGTATTATTAGCTCATGCTTTGATTTATTAAAAGGGGCCAGCTGCTAGGCAGGGAATGCTGCTTGGAAGGTTGTAAGAATAGCATTCCCTCCGTATGCTGAGGAATGCCCCTGGTTTTCCTCTTAAGTACCTGTAAAAGCAGTCACTCCACTGATATCAGAATTTAAACTTTTCTTGAAAGAAATGAAGATGCCAACAATAAAATATGGGCCCTAGCCTTTAATGTAAGGAGCACTGACAGTGTGATCAGAGTGTATATGACATGATGTGCTAGCTGGGGTTTCAGCTGTCCTTTATCTTGGTGTCTATAGTGAATGCTGGTTTCAAATAAGAAGTGTTTCCCCTGCTTCACTTTTTGATCACCTGTACAGTCAATTTTGACTTTATATTGGGTAGGTCTTCCCTCACTGTACAGAAGCACTGACAGCTTAGTAGGAGACAGACTTCCTGTTTCTTAAATTTGGGAGAATATTTTTTGGGATGAACTTTGAATTCTAGCTACTATGAGCAAACCCAAGGAGTGGGACAAGGGGACTGTTTGAGCAGGATGGGAACATTCACTGCTTGGGGGAGTGGCTGTCACGGAAGGCTGGATTGGTCTTTTCTACTGAAGTTCACTGGAGCATCTCTCACTCTTTCAGAGGAAATATATTAAATATTCGTGCTTAGAAACTTTGCGTACCTGTTCAGGACAGCTCCAGAAAATCTTTACAATAAAAACCAGTAGTCTTCTACGGAGAACTAATATTGTTAAGAAACACTTTGTGCCAACAGTATGCTTGTTGAGTACTTTCTGAGGACTTACCTAGCTTTAGATCTGTGTGAAATACTGAGTTTAAGAGTCATTAAATAGATAACAAAAATTCACTGTTTGTCTAGTCTTGTAAAGAAGCAAAGACTGAACATGTTTAGGAGATAGTCTTTCTTCAAGGAGAGGAAACTTATGGAGAAATTGATACATTTCATCTTGTCCATGTTGTACAGTAGGTTTAGATAAGGTGGAAGGAACAAGCTTGCGGTTTAGGACTGATGGAAACTAAGTGTCCCATTTTATGGTTAACTTAAGTATGGGTTTTGCAATTGGCTGTTGACCATATGGTCTACTATGGCAGAGGCTTAGCCCTTCAAATGAGAGTTTCTCTTTAGAAGATAACAGGGATTTCATCCCTTCTGACACCCTTATGGTACCCTTATGATATTATTCACTTGTCCAATTTATCCTTTGTCACATAGGAAGCAATCTAGTATGAATGTTTATGCGTGGTTCTGAGAGTGATGATACGGCACCAGTAAGGAAATGTGGCTGGTGAGAGCATATGCATCTTCCATCAGCTTGTGTTCAACGTGAAATTTATTTTAGATTTTGAGAAAGTATAAGAGTGTGCTTTTATTTGCATCTGAAGTATGCAGCTTAAGGAGATACTTACAGTGGGACTGGAAGAGTTGCGTTTTGCTCTTTCTTTTTTTCCCTGATCACACAGATGCAGTCAGAAGTTAGACATTTGCTTTCTGCTGATTGTACCAGTTCAAAGCTGGTGTCATACAGCAAGTTGTAGATATTTATACTCCAGATATTTTCTGGAGTATAAACTTCTGCAATTGGAGATGACAGCTTCTGCTAAAAGCCTTTGAAAAATACACTCTGTATATTCATATTGACTTTCTTTGTGACTTGCTCTCCTTTATATGAACAAATACGTGTAATTCCTCTGTCATACCTGGTCGAAACTTATTAGGTTCATCAAGACTGTGTGGAAAGTAAGCTTTTCTTTTAAATACTGTTTCTCTTTGCCGAGTCATCTTTTTTTGCCAGAGTCACTGGAGTGGCTGGTTTTGAAGCATGATTTTATGCTAGACAAAATAAGCACTGCTGAGCAGACTTCTGAAATTTTCCTTTGCTGCTTAGCATACGTGTTGCATTCAGTCATGAAGGATGAAGAAAGTGAGCGTTATATTAAGTATTTTTGTACTGATGGTGGTAAGCAGCGCTCTTGCCCTGGTTACAAACCAACATGAAAGTGCTTTTGGTTCTTAAAAAGGAAGCTGAGTGACAGTTGTGTGAAAACAGCCTGATACTGCACTGTAACGGGCTTGTATTTGTGCTATCAGAGCTTAATATGGTACTTAAATCATCTTAATGAATATTTTAAGCCTATAATCTCTGCTGGTATAGAGTAGAGGGAGTGAATCCTGTTGCTACTCCAATCAATTTTTGTTTGTAAGTGCTGAAATACTGCTTTTAAGATTTGGCATGGTGTATATAAGTAGATGGAGAACTGTTGTAATGCATATATTGTCTGAAAATCAAAATCCTAAACAAGGTGCTAGTTACTACTAATTCGGGGGGGGAGGGTTAAATTCTGAATGACCATTTTATAGGTATGAACCATATTCTGCCTGTACTATGGTGGCATGATCAGGCCTGACAGTTACAGGGTTGGAACTGTAAAGGAAGAGAAAGGTGTTGGTTGCTGGTCTGTAGCTGTGGAAATCTATCTGTTGATTTTATGAAAAAACCCAACAAAATGTAACAACCAAACAAAGCCAGTCAACCTTCCCTCAGTATAAATTGTTTTCCAGGCTTTAATTTATCTGTGTCTGGTTGGTATTGCAGTAATCTCTAGTTTATTACTCTCTTTTTAGGTTGCCTGAAGCTCAGCAGAGGGTTGGAGGCTGTTTTCTAAATTTGATGCCACAAATGAAAAGCTTATACCTTGCATACTGTGCCAACCATCCATCAGCAGTAAATGTTCTCACAGAACACAGGTACGTTTACCTTGCAATCCTTTAAGTCTGATACAGAAAAACTGCATAAAAGACACTTGTGTTATTAAAGCTGTGATATCTTTTGATATGCATTTGATATGGTAGAGACAAAAGCCTCAACAACACAAAGCTGTTCCATGTGATCAGGACCAGCTTCTCACTTTTGGCAGTGTGTTCTTAACTATTTAGGGGAGCTTTCTAATTTAAAGAATGCATGCTGGGCGCTGGATATGTAAAGCGAACGACAGTGATTGTCATCTTGGTAAAAGGCAAGATCAAAACAAGCTTGTGAAATTCTGGCATAATTGATGTGATTACTAGTAGGCTTTTTGGACAGTTGGTGAATTTTAACTGTAAACAGTAACTGTAGATCTGTAAAAGCCTTTATGTTTGTATGTACTTAACTTTATCATGTTATACCCTTAACTTTAGTTTTGGATGATATGAAGAGAGTGTGAGTTTTCCAAGTTTACAGAATTAGTGTTTCCTGTGTGTAAGAAGTAGGATGCTGAGTTAACATGATGCAGGTAGTTCAGCTTTGGACAGACCTTGAATTTTCATAGAAGATGGCCTGTATCATGTTGAGGGAAGAGTGAGGCCAGAATTTAATTAAAGTAGTCTGCTTTCACAAACTTTTGCTGTGTGTTCTCCTGATGAGCATGTGCTGAAGCAGCTGGTAGTTTGGATCTGTTTATGCTTGCTTATGCTTGTGCTACAGGACAGAAGCAAGACCTTCTCTGGGAAGTCAGACATAGTTCTGTCAAGATATGTTCCTTTTGCTTCACAAGCTCTCTCCTTTGTTGTTGTTGGTTTTTTGTTTTGTTTTATGGGTTTTTTTTGTTGGTTTGGGGTGGTTGTTTTTTTTGGGGTGGGGATGTTTATGATGTTATGATGGACCAAAGTAAAGATACTCTGAATATTCTTAAAATTCCCTTAACAAAGAGAAGCATAATTGATTTGTTTTCTATACTGTTAGCTTTGAAGAACTCAAATTTTAACAGCAACACTACGTGGCCTATTTGTGAGCTTTACTCATAATACTATAAATAAAAAAAAAAACCTGCTGGCTACCAAATACTATGAACTATCACATATGTTAGTAAGTGTCATGGGTTCAGCAGTAGCAGTCATTTTTCTCCCTCTTAGTAGCTGGTGCAGCACTGTGTTTTTTAATTTCGTGCCAGGGAGCAGCGCTGATAACACCAGTGTTTTTAGTTACTGCTTGGCAATGTTTTGGTCTGGCCAAGGACTTTCCGAGTCTCATGCTATGCCAGGGAGGAGGGGGAGCTGGGAGGAAGCAGAGACAGGACACCTGACCCAAACTGACCAAAGAGGTTATTCCATACCACAGCACGTCATGTCCAGGATGTGAAAAGGGAGAGCAGAGACCCAGAAGGGTGTGGTGGTGGACTGGGGGTGCACGGCATGGTCAGGTATCTGGTACTGGGAGGTTCTCTGCTGGGGGGTGCACTGGCTGGGTCGGGCTTGGTGAGCAGTTGTATTCTCTTTCCTTGTATTTCTCTTGTATTATTACTGGTGGTAGCAGTAGTGATTTGTGTTATACCTTAGTTACTAAACTGTTCTTATCTCAACCTGTGCGAGTTGAATTCTTTTGATTCTCCTCCCCATCCCCCAGGACTGGGGGAAGAAAGAGGGGGAGTGAGTGAGAGAGAACTGCATGGGTGGAGGGCTTAAACCACTACAGTAAGATACGTAAATATGTTCCAACCCCAGTTTGAAAAATTGAAGCTACAAACTCACATTGCAAAATGGGCAGACAGAAGTTAGGGGGTTTTGTCATTACAGCTCAACAAGACAAAATATGTTTAAATCCCTGTTGTGGTTTAAGCCTCTAACCCCCCCCCCCCCACGCCATTTTCTCACTCACTCGCCTCTCTTTCTTCCCCCATTCCTGGGGGGATGGGGAGGAGAATCAAAAGAATGCAACTCCCACAGGTTGAGATAAGAACAGTTCAGTAACTAAGGTATAACACAAATCACTACTGCTACCACCAGTAATAATACAAGAGAAATACAAGGAAAGAGAATACAACTGCTCACCAAGCCCGACCCAGCCAGTGCACCCCCCAATAGCGAACCCCCCAATACCAAAAACCTGACCATGCCGTGCACCCCCAGTCCACCATCACCCCCTTTCAGGTCTCTGCTCTCCGTTTTCACATCCTGGACATGATGTGCTGTGGTATGGAATAACCTCTTTGGTCAGTTTGGGTCAGGTGTCCTGTCTCTGCTTCCTCCCAGCTCCCCCTCCTCACTGGCATAGCATGAGACTTGGAAAGTCCTTGGCCAGACCAAAACCTCACCAAGCAGTAACTGAAAACACTGGTGTTATCAGTGCTGTTCCCAGGCCCAAAATCAAAAACACAGTGCTGCACCAGCTACCAAGAAGGAGAAAAAATGACTGCTAATGCTGAACCCATGACAATCCCCTGATGAAGCTCCTTAGTGTTTGTTTTCTTTCAGATGGCCTATTTCTAGTACTGTGTTCTTATGTGGTAAAATGTATGGGTGATCTACACCTGTGGGGTTTTTAATACTCATAGTCTTAGATTTTTTTTTTTGTTCATGCCTTTTTACTCTTTCCATATAGAGATCTGGGATTTAATCTATAGATGAAACATGGCAAGTGATAGCAAAGTGATCATCTACATTTTCATAAGGTTTGTAGATAGTTGTAAAGGATTATCCTACTTTCGGGACTCTTGGAAAACACACAGTGTTTTCCATAGACATGTCTGAGAAAACAGTGATAGAAATGTGAGGAAGGAAAGCTGTTTGTTCTGCAAATGGAGAAGAGAAGCATTTCTTCTGTGTTGCTTTGCACATAGGTTTTCCTAAGAAAAGTTCAGCTTCTGGCCTGTGAAGTCAACTTTATATCAAATCCTAGTGGAGTCAGTGTAAGTGTCATAGAGCAGTTAAGTGATTGGGATGTGGAAGTAGGTTCAAAGCAATTGTACTGTTTATAAGAGATTGCTCAAGGAGAGAAAGTTGTCATAAACAGCTTTCTGTTTGTCGTGGTTGAAGCCCCTCACGTAGTTCGTTCACTCACTTCCCCCTCTTTTTTTACCCCAGTCCCAGGGTGATGGGGAGGAGAATCAAAAGAATGCAACTCCCACAGGTTGAGATAAGAACCGTTGAGTAACTAAGGTATAACACAAACCGCTACTGCTACCACCAATAATAATGACAAGAAAAATACAAGGGAAAAGAATACAATCGCTCACCACCCGATACCAAGCCGGACCACGCAGTGCAACCCCGCTCTTCCGGGTCTCTGCCCTCTGTTTTTACATCCTGGGCATGACATGCTGTGGTGTGGAATACCTCTTTGGTCAGCCCGGGTCAGGTGCCCTGTCTCCACTTCCTCCCGGCTTACCCTCCTCCCTGGCAGAGCATGAGACTCAAAAAGTCCTTGGTCAGACCAAAACATTGCCAAGCAGTAACTGAAAACACTGGTGTTATCAGCGCTGTTCCCAGGCCCAAAATAAAAAGCACAGCGCTGCACCAGCTACCAAGAAGGAGAAAAATGACTGCTACTGCTGAACCCAGGACACTGTTTAATGCTGTTGTGTTGCCAGGCATGAGACAACAGCATCATGTATTATTTGGTTGTTTTGGGGTTTTTTTATTACCTCTAGTTTAGTATTCTAGGTCGTCCATTTTTGTTGAGTAGCTTTGCTGTAGGTGGCAAGTGGCTTGACTTAAAAATTTTGCCTGAGACCTCTGACATGAAGAAATCGGAAGGTGGCTTTAAGCAGTTCTGAACCTTTTTCTTTCAGAAGCCACAAAGCTTTTAACTACACTGTTCTAAAGGCAGAGGAAAAGAAACAAATAACAAATTAATTGAAGGCTCGAAGAAAAGGAAAATACTCAGAACTTGTCTATTCTTGTCTATTTAAGATGGTTTTAGTGTGTGAAAGCATCCTTTATGAACCTTAATGTAAAAATTACGGTGAGACTTAAGGATAGTCATGATTGTAGTAATAATTAAACAACTACACTGCAGTTAATACTACGTAATATTAAACTGGAGTTTTTAGACATGACACTGAGGTTTAAAACTTTTTAGAAAGTGGTGATTAGTTGGCTGGTTTTGTGATATAGTTTTAGCAGAGGGTCCAAAAGCATTATGTGTGCTTTAAAAGCAGCAAAAATATGGCAGAGAAAAGGGTGCTTGCTGATTTTTTGGATTTGAATATCATGTTTGTAGCAGCTGTGCTCTTCAGTAGTGTTTTAGAGAGGAAAAAGGAACAGTCTGCAGGAGTTTGATTTGGTGCATGAATTCTTACTGTCTACAGCAGATTATTTTTTTCTATGAACTCTATGTACTTCATAAACTGAACACGCGCATTAACTGTGCTTCTGAAAGCCTTTCTACGAAAAACCATAGCAGATAATTTTATGTCAGCCTTGTATCACAAAAATAGTATTTTCTGTGGTTTTAAGTTCACTTGGTTTTGTGGGAACCATTCCAACAAAAAACTGCCAAAAAATCTCCTAGATAATTGCTCTAGGTAAAACTTCAGGAACTTTACCACTACTTTAGTTTTTCATTCTAGAAAATATACTAGTTTTATTATTGTGTTTTACTGTCGCTTACTAAAAACAAAGGAAATAGGCTATAATTCTCAAGCATTAACTTCATTCTTTCTTTAACCAGTTGGATCACTGTAACATCAAAATTGTAAGCAGTCATCTGGTTTGATGGACTATTCCATGTATGAGGCCTTTATATGTAATTTTCTTGAGGTATCAAGCATGCTCTTTGAGCAGGGTAAAGACTCTGTATGCATATGTACAGATAAAACAGGACAATATTAGATTTATTTTGGACTTCTAGTCAAAAGTGCCTTTGAACAGTGTTTTTATGAAGTTGTTTCTAAATAGCAGTACTTGGGAAGGGGCTAGAGGTTTAAAAAAGGCATTCAATTGGAATGTGGCTGTCTTTCACCTCCCTGTTTCCCCCCCTTTTTAAAATGCCCTTTTTTAAATGCCATTCAGTATGAATGCCAGCCTGTGTTTCCTCTTTATCATTTGCTTCTCGATCACATGTAGCAGCAAATGGGGGCTCATGTTCAGTTAGAACAAAATAAGGGGGGGTGCACGTATGTCTTCAGATATGTATGCATGTTAATAGATGTACAGTCAAGGCTGAAAGGGATTATTTTTTAATGAGAGATTTTCATGTTCAGATCTTCAAAGCCACTATCATCTTTAATTTCCTTAAGTTAATCAATAGTCAATCGGTTGAATATGATGGAGAGACGTGAAGAAATGGGAATGAATACTTATACAGCCCGTACAAGAGATCAGGTTGCAGAGCTGCATGTTTCTGAGGTTGTATTTACCTCTGACAATCACAACAACAATGAACCCTTGCTATGGTATTTGGCAACAAATTTTCTTCTTGGTTCCAGTTGTGTCCGTATAAGTTTTATCCAGGTGTTAGAGTTATACTCAAATTCTCCAATTTTATAGTCTTGAAATTTGATAGGTATTTTGTGTCTCAGGCGTTGTTTCAGAGTTGTTGCATGGTTTTTTCCAGAATTAAAATTCTTTGTGTAACAAATCAAGAATTTTGAAGAATTAAGTAATTTTTCCTTGGGTCTGTGATCATGTCTTGCAACTGTGTTTAAAGCCAGTGGCTTTAGCCACCACACTATTAGCCGCCTACTGAAGAGGTGGAATTTGCCAGGTACAGTTGAATGGTGTCTCTGGTAGAGATCAGTGTTTTACATGTTTTCACCACTGCTGCTTATTTTGTTGTTCTTGTTCCATTCTCTCATAGTGGCTAGAGTGCCACCATACATGATCCTTATTATAATTAATTTATTCGGTAACAGTCATGCCTTTTTGGCTCCATTGTAAGAGGTTTAGTTTCTAATATGTAGTAGTTTTGTTTGAAGATGTCAGTTCAAGTCCAAGGTGATCCAGTATAGTATAGGTGCTATTTTAGAGGATTTTGCTAGCCACTGGGAGCAGTACTGCCTCAAGCCTGTAATGTTTAGTGAAAGTAGCATTGGTTATTGTGTGGGCTTCTCATCACAGACCTACGCTTTCCTTCTATTAAGAGAAGAAGCGGGAAGAACAATCTAAGCTGTAAAAGAATGAATTTCCCTCAAATTAAAAAACACATTTGGATAGAATGTACAGAAATGGATAATTGCAGTGGATTAAGGAGCCCCAGGAATGTGACATGTTAACTTCCTGGGGGAGGATCACAAGCCACAAGGTTCAGTGCAAGGAGAAACTCCAGCAAGGATAAAGAGGAGGCAGAATCATAGAATGAATCATAGAATCCACTAAATTGGAGAAGACTTTTAAGATCATCAAGTCAAACCTTTACCCCAGGGCTGCCTAATCTACCACTAAACCATGTGACTGAGGGCCTCATCTACATGTTTTTTGAACACTTCCAAGGGTGGTGATTCCACCATTTCCCTGGGCAGCCTGTTGCAATGCCTGAGCACCTTCTCTGTGAAGAAATTGTTCCCAATATCCAGTCTAAACCTCCCCAGGCGCAGCTTGAGGCTGTTACATGTTGTCCTGTCACTTGTTACTTGGAGAAGAGACCAACCCTCACCTCGCTACATCCTCCTTTCAAGTAGTTGTAGAGAACAATAAGGTCCCCCCTGTGCCTTCTCTTCTCCAGACTAAACAACCCCAGTTCCCCCAGCCACTCCTCATAACACTCATGCTCCAGACCCTTCACCAGCTTTGTTGCCGTTTTCTGGACCTGCTCCAGCACCTCCAGTGTCTCTCTTGTACTGAGGGGCCCAGAACTGAACACAGTGTTGGAGGTGCTGCCTCACCGGTGCAGAGTACAGGGGAATGGTCACTGCCCTGGCCCTGCTGGCCACATTATTTCTGATACAGGCCAGGATGCTGTTGGCCGCCTTGGCTGCCTGGGCACAAGCTGGCTTGTGTTCAGCTCCATCAGTCATCACCCAGCATTTGGTGTCCGCAGACTTACTGAAGGTGCACTCTGTCCGCTCATCCAGATCATCAGTGAAGATGTTCACACTGCTTGGGCTCCCTAACTCTGAACTAGTCACCCAAAGACCCTGAAGTCCTTCTTGAGTACAATCAAGCTTCTTGAAGAGATTTCCTTATTTCCTAAGAAGCTAGGATTAGGATTTTGTGAACTGTGTCCAAAATGACACAAGAGGAAAGGTAACTGAATATACAATTCACTGAAGGGCAGATAACATAGTTTTAAAGAAGTCTAACAAGCCCCACTGATAAGTGGTTGTAAAACTCTTCTGAAGAAGTACAGAGAATACAGACCCAATGTAATTGGCGTTAAGTACATAATTATTGGGGAGGGGATGTAATTTTTGGGTGGTGTTTTTTTTTTGTTTAACAACACCATGTCTATTTTTAAATGGAAGGAAAATGCTTTCAAAAGAAAATACAATTTGAAGAAAAAGCAGATAAAAATCAGTAATATACGCCTGCTTTTTTTTTAATTTTGCCAAAAGACAAGTGTCGAGCCAGTTCGCAGTTGCAAGAAGGTTATTCACGCATCTTTGCTTCTTCAAACATTAATTCTGCTAGATTCTTCTGTCCTCTTAGATATCGTGTCCCAAGCATATTCTCCACTTGCATCACAGACCTAGCAGTCTGGACAAAATCTGTGGAGCTGAAACATCACAATTACTTCAAGTAACTGGAGCGCGGAATACAGATCAGCTTGAGTCAGGAGACTCTTTGTGCCTCCCCCACTTCAGTGCATCCCTGAGCCTGCAAGTGTTCAGGCTGATGTCATACACCAAGCAACAGTCCCTGGGAGAGGAGCTGGACTGGGAAGTTTAGCACTAGGAAGTTAAAAGCTGCTGTTGAGGGGTTGCTGAGCCAAGCTGTGCCACAACGCTCTCAAAATGCGATGCCTGTGTGCTGTCCTCAGACCCCTCAGCAGCGATAGCTCGTGCTCCATCTATTACAAACAGAGACCTACTTCAGAAGTGTAAGTTGTGATTTTATATGGTTTAGTTCCTGGATCTGCTTTCCTCAAGTTTAAATGGCTTTTTGTTTTTTTTTTAACCTTCTGTTACTGTGGACACATCTGAACTTGTTTTCTTCCCTCTCCTGCTCTGACTTCCAGCTTTTGAGGCAGCTGTACTAAGAAAGATTTGAATATATTAATAAGGCTTAAAGACACTTTTCATGGTGACCTTTAAAATATCTCAGGCTGTGAACTAACTAGTTTGGAGCGAGGAGAGTTCTTCAGCTTGAGGTTTCAGGCTAAATGAAGCACAGCACAGCACTTTTGTGTTCTTCTCTGCATTTTTCTGTCAAATGATGCTAGTAGTGAATTCAAATCTCAGCTGCTTTTTTCTGAAAAGCTATTTATTTGGGCAGTTGAGACTATATTGATGATTTCACCATTCTAAAGTTTTTCCTGTTCAGCTAAATGAGATATATATTTTTTTTTTTAAAGCATAGTGCCTAGCTGTGGGCCAGAGTTCTATTTAGCACATACTGCCTGAGAGAGTGTGTTACTTGCAGGCATCAGTTAGAAACTGTGACATGAAAGAGCCATTGTCTTTGGTGAAGCAGCTGCACCCTTAAGCTACTGACACTGACTTTTAAGCTGTAACTAATTAAAAAACAGTTGTGAACTGTTGTCATATTAAAACAGTATTTTAACTGACCCGTATTTTATTGAAAGTAAACTTTTCCATTATGTTCTGTGTCATGTTTTTCCTTTGTAAGTAAATGAAAGATGCATGCTTTAAGCCTTGAGGTAAATTAAAGTAAGATCAGTTTTGCCAGATACTGTAGGTCTGCAACACTGCGGAGGTAGCAGGTTGGATTGCTAGTGGGGTTTGCATGATGGAACTGTTCAGGCAAAGTTTTGGGTACTGTTGTATTAAAAGAGTGTGTGTGTGTGTGTCCATACTAGAGTTTGAACAAGCTGTCATGTCAAAACTTGTCAGAGGGAAGCACAGAAGTGTATGAAAGAAAACATTGTCCTCTTGAGAATGTTGGGAGGAAAGCTACACCATTCAGTTTTAATTGCTCCTATTAATGCTGCTTTGTGTAAAAGGCTTCCTGATGATGCCATGGCTAAGCCTGTTTTTCAGGACTTTGTGTACATTTCAAGCCTGCTGAGGTTTAAACTAGCTCTGTAGGTTCTTATACTGTGATTAAGGAAAAAGATGATAAACAGCTAAGTATCTTGTGTCAAGAGTAGTGAATGGCCGGGAAACTGCAGTAACATTGTGTAATCACAATGTGTGTTTAATTAAAGGCATTGCAGAGTGGGTAGCAAAAATGGATAATTTCAGGTTTTTATTTCAGGTTTCCAAGTCGTTGATTTTAATTCAGGTCACAGTGAGGTTCTGGGTTTTTTTCCTGTTTTCTCGCACTTCTATTTCATAATGCTGAAGTTGGGGAGAAATGCAACAATGATAATGCAAATTGGAAATGTGCATGTGGGTGAAATAGTAACCAGTGTTCCTCCTACTCTAGAGCATTAAATAAAAATAGGGGAGGGGGAGAAGTGCAAGCATTGTGTTAGCAGGTAGCTCAGCAAATACTATTTACATAATGCATTTGTGTGCACCCAGCATCGTGGAGATGGCCACAGTAATTAGGAATGGGGAGTTTTGCCTGTTTGCGATTTTAAGGTGAAGGCGCTGTTCAGAACAATGTAAATTGAACAGCAAGTGGTGTTTGCAGTTGGTGTGTCCTGTAGAACATACTGCTATGGTGGGGAGGAAGGAGAAGCTGCATAGATATGTGGATGGATGTGCTGACTGAAATGGGGAAGAATAGCAGATAAGGTGAAAGGAAAGACTTGATAAAAGTTAAGCAGCAGGGGCTGTGTGCCTAGCTGAAGAAAACAAAATGCAAAGAATGTTTAAGTGTTTCCTTCCTGTTAGTTCTTGTAGCAAATATCTTTTACTTCAAATACATTAAGATACTTGTCAGGTACTCATATGTAATTTAACTTTATGATCCTCACATGGATGGGGATGCTTATGTGGAGACTTAATGGATAAAACAAAAAGAGCGCAGGTGTGCATGTGATCAGTGTCACGTGCATAGTGAATTGAAATTTAAAACAGCTGAGTGCCTTCTGACAGGAGGGTTTTCACAGGTAAACTCTGGTAAAGCTTCATGTAGAAACTGGGTATTGTCTCTTCATTTGTCTTCCTCATCACCCCGCTGGAAACAGCTTTTTCCCTTTTAACTGAGTCAGGAGGAGAGGAAATGCCACCACGCTGTAGATGTGCAGCTTTCTGTTTCAGTGAATCAGCCTAAATCCTCAATGAACAAGTAGCTGGTAACACTGTAAACCCAAAACATGAGTCAGAATCCTTGGTCTTGTTTAGGGTGCCACCAGGATCAGTTGTCAAGTTCTGAAGTTGGTGTGATTTTTATGCTGTGAAAGTGCTGTGACTAAGAAAGTGTAAAGCAAAGTATGTATTTGGGCTCTGGGTATTCAGAATTGGTCAGCTTGACTGAAATTTAAATTTAAGCTAGAAAGTACTTGGGTTTATCTGTGTTGCATTATTATAATTTTTCATGTAAGGTACTGTAAGAGACTTCTCAATGGGTTTGAATTTTGGCTAAAACCCCATCACATCATGGGCTGATTGTAGGAGGCCTGGAGTTACTGATACATGTTGCTTGCGAGGACCATAGCAGTGTCTGCCTTGTTGAGCTGTGGGCATTCTCAAGTGTGCACAGCCCTTCTCTTTGCATCTTTAAAATGCAAAGCAGGTGTTGGGAAATTCCCTCTCTTGCTTTCTTGGCTCTGCAGTTCAGTACAGCAAAAACAGCACAAATCTGTGTGCTAAGGAGTGCCTTGGCCCAGGTAGAATGGGGGTGGAGTGCTCTAAAAGATGTGGCATAGGGTTGTATTGGGCCTGACAGAATTCAGAAAGTATGTTGGATGTATTTAAGCAACTTAGTGTGTGTAAATACCGATTAACTAACCTGCAGACAGTTACTGGAGTAAACTGTGTGGAAAAGCCTTCTGTAAACTTGGGGAAGCTTTAGTGGCTGGGAGGAGAGAGATCTGGGTGGGATGGTAGGTAATGCACTTTCATTGAGTTGGGTAGGTCGTGATTCATGCTTTTGTTTTACTCTCTTCATCTGTTTAGACAAATTATATTGATAAGCAAAGTGTCACTGGTTGTGAAATGCAAAGGAGTGTGTGTGTGTCTTGGGGGAGGTAGGGAGGTCTGTTTTGTCTTAATCTATGTAATGCTTTTATGTAGTATGACTCACTGTTAATTGAGCATGTGGATTATAGCACTGTCCTATTAGTGCTTTTTTTTCCTAGGGAAATTGAGCAGGTCAAGATTTGCTTTCACTTCTTCAAGGAAACACTGCCCTAGATTTGGAAGTTCTTGCCTTCCCGTGTTTGTTAATGTGGCCACAATATGCAAGTGTTGCTCCTTTATTGCAGTTTGATGTTCGACAATGTGTTTTACACTTTCTGAAAGTACTGGATTTAGTAGCTGGCTAAGGCTTCCTTTGACAAATCAGACTATGCCAATAACCAGGGAGGAAAAAATGTTTTAAGTAGTAATTCTGCCTTATGGGGGAGTAATACTATTAATCAGTAGGAAATAATGACTTTCAGGATATCTTAGAGTGGAATTTACATGACTTGTCACATGAGAATAATGTGGTTTGTTGTGTTGAGGTTTTTTTTCTGACATCTAGTTAAATTACCCTAACAAGGGCTCAAAACACAAGCAACCCCATCTACAGACATCTAGAACAACACAGCTTTAATGCAAGAAGACACTGTCTTTATAATAAGGGGCTTTCTGAATTTCCTTTGTTTAGACTTTTTGTTTGTCTTCAACTTGTATTTTCTGAAGCCTAGGAATCAGCTCAGGTGCTGTTCCACCTTCCTTTCCCCATGGAGCTTGTCCTCCACCGCAGTCCTCTGAAACCTCTGCTTTACAAGCAGAAGATGTACCCATTTTAAGTTTTCATGATAGCAAAGTGAGCTGGAATTCCCAGGATGCACTGCTTTTGTAACTGGGCTAATGTAAAAAGTTGAGGATCTTGGCCGGTTCTTGGAAAGGATTCAAATATGAAAAAACAACTGGATGGGGAAGTAGCAATTCATGATACTCGGAAAGCATGGATTTCTTACAGCAGCTTTGCTGTCAAAGCAAGTATATTGCACAAGTACACCCTTTCTGAAACCCTAACTCGTTTGAGAATAGATTGCACAGTAGTTTTTTCTTCTATGAGGCTACCATTTGTATGGCTGCTTATTTGGTCATTTTGTAATAACACCTTGAATGTGTGAGGTGAGGTCATTAAACAAGTAAGTATAAGAGGGGCAAAAGGTTCAGAAACATTCTATGTTTTCTCTGTTAGTGCCTGACACCTTTAAAATATCAGTGCTTGATTAAATATGAAGTTATTGACTCATTTATGCTTGTGTATTACTTGTGTAAACCACCTCTAAGGTCAGATGTCATTTTATTAGAATGATATAGGGTACATGGCTTTATACTGTAATCATTACTTGGATGGGGGTAGCATTTAAGAGCTGTTTTTCAGCATCAGTTGCCTAGAGACTGGATCAAACCCTCAGTTCTGTTGTTCCTTCATGGACCCCAAATCTGCAAATATCTTTGTTCCTGTGTTTAATGCAGAAACTGATAGCAGCACTGAAGTTGTGCCTAAATTGCTTTTTGATTTATTTGGCCTCTTGTCTTATTGGCAGAATTCATTGTACATGAAAGACTGAAGAATCCAATGTAATTTTAATTGGTTTGGTATCTTAATTTGCTTTAATGTCTTGTGTACACAGTGAGGAGCTAGGAGAATTCATGGAGGTGAAAGGTGCCAACAGCCCTGGGATCCTTGTACTGACCACGGGCCTCAGCAAACCTTTTATGCGTCTGGATAAATACCCCACGTTACTCAAAGAGCTTGAAAGGCACATGGAGGTATATCTTATCAGCATTTATGTTCCAGCTTAATGATGATTTGACAACAATTATTTTAAAGGTACATGTCAAACATGATGGGACCCAAAATTGCGTTTGTTTGCTCTTCCGTCAGCCTTCTGGAATATGGGCTGCAATGGTTTAAAACTTAGTGAAATAAAACTTCCTGTAAAAGCTAAACATTTAAAGTTAAATTAGCCAGAGAAGCTAATTGTCACTACTAGACCAGTCTTAGGGTCTAGGTTGACTTGACATTGAATGCATCTACTGCATAATACTTGAGGGTACTTTCTCTTGTAGAAGGCATGCTGCTTCTCATCTTAGGACCTCAGTGCGTCAAACACCAGAATAGTCCCTTCGGCTTCTACTGAACACGGTCCAAAAATTATCTTTCCAGTATGGGAAAGTGTTGAGTAGCTACAGTTTCTACTCTTGCATTATATAGGTTAGATTTTTGGAGTGTGAAAGAGAGAGAGAAATAGGAAGCATATGGGTCTTTGTCTTGTCATACAGTTTTGTTTGTCAGTCAGTGACAACAGAACATACCAGTCAGTAAGGAATTTAGTTTGTGACAAAGCTAACATGCCGAATAAAACTCTTAAAAATAATCACTTTCCTATTAGGATTTCAGAATCTCTTATCCACTATGTCTTGTAAAACTGCCTTGGGTCTATTGTAAGCCTAAGTAGGAATGATACAAGTGTGTCTTCATTTTTACTACAAGAAAGACCACCAGTGCTGGATGTAAGAATAAAAAGGCTGTGAAAAGAGAGCACATCAGTCTACAACTTTTTAAAGAATTGTTTATTGTTTTTAGTTAAGAGTCTAAAAAGCTTTTTTTGTTTTACTAGAACTAAATCTTTTCTCCATTGGTTTTAGGATTATCATCCGGATCGTCCAGATATTCAGAAATCCATGACTGCCTTCAAAAACCTTTCTGTAAGAGTGATAAACAATAGATGATATATTTTAAGCAGAATATTTTTGAATTTCATCCCTCTCTGTTGCTTTGAAACAGTGAGGCTTTTTTGTAAGCATGTAAGAAATTTGTGAAAGCCTGGAAATTGATACTGTTTGTGGGATAGTTAGGGATAGTCATTTGCTGGCGAGTTATAGCAAATACACTGTTGTTGTAAATGCCATGCAAAGCATTCTCCACCTCTTGGTCTTCACTCACACTTGTGCTTTGTTTTCCTTTCTACTAGTGCTAGCATAACTCGCGTCCTGAGTAAGTGCTGCTTTACAATAATTTAGCTGCAGCCAGCATATACTTAGTGCAATCTCAGTTACAATAAACTGAATGTTTTGTGCTTCCTGTTAGAGGTGCATGCTGGTGGTAACCCAACATTTTCTAGTTTTTGGTTTAGGGATCTTTACAAACAAGAAAACAGTTCTTACTGAGAAATTCAAATGAATAGGAGTACAGCTAGTAGAGCAGGTTGGAGACATTTAATAAAAATAGGAACACAAGATCATAAGCACAGTTTGTGCAGTTGGTGTAGCTCTTTTTACTAAAGATAGGTGCTTTGTTGTATAGTCATGTATTTGTGACGGCTGTGTTACTGTTTTCTACTGAGCCTAGCAATTTGTGGTTGGAAGTACAAAAATGTAAAACATAAAGAAAGGAGAAATTTGAGAAAGAGAGCTATTGGCTATGAGTTTGGAATGGTAATTGAAGTAAATGTATTGAGAAAAGAAAAAAGAATGTTGAAGTTAGCAAAACAACTTTTTTCTTTTTTTCTTAAGAAATACTGCTAGTAGTCATCTAAATGAAAACACTTCAAGTTGGGTGTTGTCTTCTGTACTACAGACACAGCAGTAAATACAACTGAAGTGATATTTCTACTCTTGACCTGCTCCAAATTGATAGAGTTGATAGAGATGGTGTTTTTCCCTGTGTTTGTCAGGCACAATGTCAAGAAGTACGGAAACGGAAAGAACTTGAATTACAAATACTGACAGAAGCTATCCGTTGTTGGGAGGGAGAGGATATTAAAACACTCGGCAATGTGATTTACATGTCCCAGGTCATGATTCAGTGTGCTGGAAGTGAGGTAATTTCCTTCTCATTTTTCCCTCTCATCTGCTCAGGCTTTTAATTTTGAAAAAAATTAATTATAATAATTTTGCAGCAGAAGTAAACAGAATGCTTCAGAATTACTAATCTAGACTAAAATCTTTCTCTACTGATTTAAGGCTTTTATTACAAAGCCTGGGATAAATTTCTTTGAAGATGGATGGTCTCATCTGTAAAATTTACTGAAATGGAACCAAATACAGCAGTTACAAACGTAAGATGATTTTGCAGGACCATTTTCAAAGTGCATAATTAAACATGATTTTTCACATGTAGTTATGTTACAGGATCATTTTGTGTAGCAGTAATTACGGGGTTTGTATTATAAGGTGTCTTAAGGCACACCTGCTGTTTTGGGCACTTAGCTGAAGTAGTAAATTTTGAAATACAAGCTTGAGAACCAGGTGGTTTGGGAGAAATGGAGTAAGAAGAGACATTAGGAAGTTTAAGGTGAGGCTGTGAAGTCTGGGGTGATTTTTTTTAAAACATCCAAGCACACAAAGAAAATGCTGACCTACCAGAAATAGTGTTAAAATTATCTTAAAAGCAAGTGCCAAAAGAGAAGAAATATTCTACAGATTGCAAGCATGTTTTTACTGTGAGTTGTTCCCCTGTAAAATCAATAAAGCTTTGAATGTGGTGGGAGCTTTTGATTTGCGACCTCATTCAGTCAGTTTCCTCCCTTAGAACAAAGCTGCCTATAAATATGAAGAAAGAGAAGTGTTTATGTAACTGAATAATTAAGAATTTGGCAACTGATATCTTCAAGATATCTTATTAGGTGTTAAAATAAATAAGATTCAGTAGAGCTGATAGTGCATCTTCTGCAGTCAAGTCTTAATACATGATAAAACACCACCCTACTACCCACTCTCATAATGAGTTTAAATGTCAAATTTAAAGGACTTGTAGAAGTTTCTACATAACATTACAGGTCTTTGGCTCTGTGTAGAATGGCTTCATTTGTGTAAAATCACTTGGCTTTAGTTTTGTCTTGTTTGGTTTTTTAAAATATATATATATAGACATTTGTGAATGTTTACTGAAAAATAGAAGCCGGACTTGTATTGTTTTGCAAAGATGCTTAAAATTGAGACAGTGACTTTGTCAATGGATATGTTTTTGTCGTTGGAATTAAAACATTATACCTTAATGCTTCTCTCTTTCATTGTTTGTCTGTAGTGGTAGATCTAAGAGAAAACCTCCTCCTCCCATAAAAATGTCCTTTGTGCTTTTGTTTGTGGATAACTTCTTAAGTGAAGGCAGCAAATCAAAGCCATAGTAAAGTAACGGGGGCTTTTTATTGTAAATATAAGCATTATTACTTTTGTATTCTTTTTCCACTTTGGATAATAATCCAACATAATTTAAAAATCTGATCTTTTCAACTTGAAACACCATGGTTTTGACATTACTGTAACAGCATCCATCTAAATTTATATAAAGAAACCGATCCAATGTGTAACTTGGTTTTGCTGAAATCGGCATAACAGTTATCATATTAAACAAGGTCAGTATTTCACCCAGACTATAAAATTTCTGTTTTAAAATAAGAGGCTTTACTCTCCAGGAAGAAGCGTAGGCATGTGTTACTGTCAGTTTTCAAATAGAAAATCAAATACCTGTCTTTGCTTTTTTTCTAGTTTTGCAGACATTTAATTTTGCCAAAAATAAATATTTGTTGAGTGATTATGGAGTAGTAATATTAGTGGTAGTTTCTAATAGTATAAAAGAAAAAAGGGGGGAGGGGGCTTGTGATGTTTATTTACATTTTCATTTTCTTTTTTTGATAAGGAAAAGAATGAAAGATATCTTCTTCTCTTCCCTAACATTTTGCTAATGTTGTCTGCCAGCCCGAGAATGAGTGGGTTTATCTATCAGGTAAAGTAATACATGTACAAATGTGTATAAATATTTTGGGGAAGAGAGTATGGTTTGTTTTTTCCAAATGGTATTTCAGAGGAAACTTTCAGGGATTGTTAAACTGCATTTATAAAGATAAAAGGTAATTTATGTGATAAGAGCTGGTCATCTGTTTTATAAAACTCTGGGGTAGAGGCCTGGGGTTTGATTTTTGCAGCTGTGATTATCAGCAGGGTTTTTTTTTTTTTCACCTTGTTAGTAGTATCTAATGAATGGAAGTGTTGGTAGCTTTTTTAGATCTACATAGGGGAACAGTGCTGTTGTACAGGTTTGTTACTGCTCTTTGCTGCTCAAGTCTTCAAAATTACACAGCACTCAGCTTTCCTTGGTGTGAGTCAGGCTGCTGTCATCTGTTTCTTTAGGCTTGTCTACATTAGTGTTTTACATTTGAAATTAATCTCTCTTTTTCCTGTTTAATGCTCTTTGAGTCACAGCATAGAAGTTGTTTTGGGGCTCACACTAGATTCACTCTGGGTGAAGTTGAACTGGAAGGCATGCTCCAGGAGTGCACTTGATCTGCTCCAGTTCTGCCAGCAGATCAAGTACATGGACTGACATTCAAGCCCTGGGCACAGCTTAGACCTAGCCAAGTGTAATGCCACCTGAAATGCATGCAATGTGGGCATCATGTCCTTAGCACCCGGAGTTTCACCGCACAAATCCTGCACTCAGTGTAGGTAGACACAGTCTTTGAGCTCTCTACAAAGTTTCCTAGCTGAATGCCTATTAGCTTGTGCCTATTTCCCTACTACAGAAATAGAGCATTTCCTATAGTGCGGGAGGATCAGTGCTGATCGGGTTGGCTCCTTTGTACTTTAAAACACATTTGCAGAAACACTTGCATTTTGTTGCATGTTTCCAAAGACTCCTGAAAAGTGAAGCAAATGAACAGTCCATGACTTCTAAAACCTTTATGAATGTTCTTGGAGTATTGCTATGTTGTTTCCAGACATCACATCAAAACGCCAAAAGCGAGGGGAAAACTGCAGCGAAGTTCTAAAAGGAGCCAGAGATTTCACCTTCTCCTAGTACTTCTGTAAATCAGCCTTTCAAGCAGTTTCTTTCTCTTGAGTAGTGATATGCCTGCTTGAAGGAATGCTGAAGTTTAGTCATTTGGGGTTCCTACATGATCAACCACAGCCAGTTGTAAACTGATGTTTTGTTTTGTTGTTTGTTTTTCTTTACACATTTAGTGTGGTAACAATACGAAATGAAACCATCTGATAGGTTTTATTTTGCTCTACTACTGTACATCACTTATTTTTTTCCCCTTCCCTCCCACATTGTCGCCCAGGAGCACAGCGCTGTTCAGTAAATAAGCAATTTTATGTACATTTGTCTTCAGGTACTACTCAGTATTGCCACAGCCCTTTCTTAGTGTTTGCCATCCAGCCCTCTTCTGAATGCAAAACTCCTCAATTTCCTCATAACCTCTTCCTAACACTGAGAAATTCTAAAATTTTAATAACTACATATTCACAGCAAAGTGAAGCTATTATATCACTGTTTATGTCTGAGACAGTGGCTCAGAGCTGTGTCTGCATTGCATGTGGGCCTCCTGGACTTCCCTTCTGAGATTCTTGTCTTGGAACCGGGATGGATATGGACAGAGATGATGCAGCTCCCTCAGTCATTCCCAGGGAAATGATGCCACTGGAGGCAGCATCCTATATTACACTCTCCCTGTATTTCTGAACATTCATTTAGCAGCAGGCTTCATGTTTTCTGGTTGATAGCGCTGATACCTGCCACGCTAGTTAATGGGGAGAACTTTTAGCAGTGGTAAATCTAAATCGCAAGGGGCACAGGCCATACTTCATAGGAGGGCTTCACACTTGTTTGTTTTAAGATGGGAAATATCAAAGATTTACAAATTCAGTTCCATTTTCTTTGTGTTTTGTTGGGTTTGTACTACTTCTTTCCATGTGGTTCAGGTGATCTTTGTCCTTTGTCACCAGTCTTTTGCTTAGTATATCCACATATTTCACTTCTACCTATATCAGCGTTTTTTGCACCTCCTTAACTGGTTGTATGCTGTGTTATTCATGAGCCAGCAAACATGGAAAAGCAGAATGAATTTTAGGCTGCATTGTAGTGCACAATGCCACCATGTTTCCTTCAGTGGGGTAGCTGTTGCAAGAAAACTCTTCCTTTCTCTTTGGCATCTTGGTCGTGAGCATGCCCTGTGCATACAGAATATCGAGTGATTTTTAGTTTCAAGTGTCTAAGAAACCTTTGTCCATTCTGCAGTCATTAGGAAAGAAAAAAAAGAAAAAAGTTGTTTTCTTGTCCCTCCACTGGAGCCAAAATTCCCCAGTGCATAGTATTTGTGCTTTTGCCAGCTTGTGCTGAATAGTGTTTCTGTGCAGGAGAATATAGGATCTGCCTTAAAAAACTTTAATAAAAGTTGCATTTTTGGTAAAGCCTTTTCATCCTGAGTCTATTTATTCTTCTGTGCTTGTAAACAGTCAAAAAATTAGCCTAAACTGACTTTCCTCCTCTCCCTTCCCCCAGCTTGACTGGGTTTTAAACAAGACATTACCTTCTGCAAAATAATATGTTCTTCTGAAACTTTACGGATTTAAAGATGTTTTTACTGCTTTGGGATTTTTTTCCCCCTTTAAGTACTTCTGTGAGCACATTTAGTAGTAGGATTATTAGAAATGCAAATCTGCAGTAAGTAATTGATGCATTTGTTTAGTGAAATCTTTTATAAATCTACTTGTCCTACAAGCCTTGGTTTGAGAGCTAACCAAACAGTTTGCAAACAAATGTTCTTAAAGATGAATCAGCATTGCCTCTCATCATGCAATATAGATGATGCCGAAGGTTTGTTTCATGAACCCGAGGCTGTGATGAGTGACCACTATTACAATGTATAGATTTTGTAGCCTGCATAGGTATCAGATAGACTGATACTCTGTCAAAGGTGTTATTTGCAGAAGTTGAGCATGTTAAAAACTTCCATTATAAGGTGTTCGTATTGATTTTTAAATGTTTTTAACCCATCAGTGTGTGTCTGCCAATTTACTGTGTGTTTTTGTTCAGAGTTTGAAGTTAACAGATACTGATATGAAGTTAAGATATTCTTGATAATGTTCCTCTGTGTGTTAGATTTAACTTCAGTGTTTCTACTTTTTTCTTTCTCTTTTTTCTTTTTTTTTTTTTTTTTCAGGGAAAACTGCCAACGACAGGGATGACTATCACAAAGTTAGAAGACACTGAAAACCATAAAAATGCATTTGAAATATCAGGTATTGACGGTAATATTTTTATTACTTACTCCAGGGTATGCTATTTCAAATATCAGTTGTTCTGTCTGAACAGAGGGGTAAACTTTTTCATTGTGAGGGTGACCAAGCACTGGCACAGGTTGCCTGGAGAGATCTTCATCATTGACAATACTCAGAAGCCTTCTGGCTACAGTCCTGGGCCACCAGCTCTAGGTATCTATGCTTGAGCAGGGGAGTGGATGACCTGCAGAGGCCCCTTCCAATCTCAGTTGTCGTGTGATTATTCAAATTTAGTAAAGCAGTTACCCAGAGTCTCACTTGAAAGCTTCTTCTGGCTGCTTGTCTTAAACAGTTCACAAACTGTCTTTGCAATAGGATTCATACCCAAATTCCTGCATTTTAATGAATGGAGTCAGTAGCCTTGGAGAAGGTCCTTTACAATGAAGCAGTTGAAAGTATGCTACTCACTGGAAGAAAGGGAATTCCAGAGACCCTGGAAAAGCTTTAAGCAGAGGCTTCTTCTAGAAGTGGTCCACCTCTTTACTGAAACCTTTAGCATCTCTAATGCTAATGGTGTGGACCATGCCAAGTGCAAGGTCCTACATCTGGGTCAGAGCAATCCCAGGCACACCTGCAGGTTGAGTGGAGAAGAGATTAAGAGCAGCTCTGCAGAGAAGGACTTGGGGGTGTTGGTCAACGAGAAACTGAACACAAGCGGGCAGTGTGTGCTCGCAGCCCAGAAAGCCAACCATATCCTGGGCTGCATCCAAAGGAGCGTGACCAGCAGGTAGAGGGAGGTGATCCTGCCCCTCTACTCTGCTCTTGTGAGACCTCACTTGGAGTATTATGTGCAGTTCTGGTGTCCTCAACATGAAAAGGACATGGAAGTATTGGAAGAAGTCCAGAGGAGGGCCACGAGGATGATCAGGGGACTGGAGCACCTCCCGTATGAAGACAGGATGAGAAAGTTGGGGCTGTTGAGCCTGAGCCTGGAGAAGAGACGGTTGCATGGAGACCTCATAGCAGCCTTCCAGTATCTGAAGGGGGCCTATAGGGATGCTGGGGAGGGACTTCCTTAGGGACTGTAGTGATAGAACCAAGGGGTAAGAGGTTCAAACTTAAACAGGGGAAGTTCAGATTGAATATGAGGAAGAAGTTCTTTCCTGTGAGGGTGGTGAGGCACTGGAATGGGTTGCCTAGGGAAGTTGTGAATGCTCCATCACTGGCGGTGTTCAAGGCCAGGTTGGATGGAGTCTTGGACAGCATGGTTTAGTATGAGGTGTCTGCCTTGTGGCAGGGGGTTGGAACTAGATGATCTTAAGGTCCTTTCCAACCGTAACTAATACCTATGATTTTGTGTTTCTATGTTATGCATACTTTGGGTAATCTCTGTATGTTAAGTCATTTGTTTCATCATGTACCTAATACGCTTGGGTGATTTAGATGAATAGGAGCAGGGAGCACACAGTGGAGCTTCATACCTTCATTCATTTTCTGCATCAGTTCTGCCTCCAAGCAGGTTGCATTTAAGCAAAGTAGTTTTGACCCACTGTAGTGGCAGGTGGTATCACACATCAGTGCTGTGAGGCAGAAGGGAAAAAGCTATTGGTAGTGCATGTTCTTCTTGAGACAACAGCTATGAAGCTGAGCTCAGATGAGGAATGTGATGAGTTAACATGGAATTGACTGCAGAAATTAATCTGATTAAGGGTGCTTTCCCAAGTGACTTTTGCCCGTGATTTTCAGATTCATACCAACCTTGTGCCTTTTTCTGAGAGAAGATGGGTGAACCATATTTTATATCTTCTTGCATGTTGAAGCTTACGGACTCAAGAATAACATTTTAGGCTATATGCCGGCTTTCCTGGGGGGAAGATGGAGAAGTGTAAGGCTACTAGATTAGCCAGTCTCCTACATCTATTTCTTGTCTTTAAGGGTTGTATTTAATTATTAGAGGTGGGGAAAAACGTAGAACTCCTACACTTGGCACAAGAACAAATACATGGAGGAAATGCCTGTCGTAACCTGTGAAAGCGCAGTGCTGCTGTACTGAAAGCATGAGTTAAAGTTTTTGCTTAATATTATGGGGATAGAACGTTTTAGGAAATTAGGATCTTTCTAATCATGTCTGATAGACTAATTTGTTCTTCTGTGGTTTCCTACATCTTCTGTTTTCTGTCACCTAGGAAATATGATTGAAAGGATACTAGTGTCTTGTAACAACCAACAAGATTTGCATGAATGGGTGGATCACCTGCAGAAACAAACCAAAGTCACAACTGTTGGGAATCCCACCATTAAACCGCACTCTGTGCCATCTCACACGGTAAGAGTGAGCTGGGTTGAAGTTAATGAACAGTGTATGCTGAATTAGGTCATCTGGCAAATATACCACCGTGTAAGGCATTTTTTGTTTTTTTTTTCAACCGTTAGTAACAAGAACTGAATGTTCTAAGTGTGGTTTAATGGGTCAAAAGATTATTCTGGTTTTAATTGTGTGAGTAAAGAATAAAAGCTTCGATAGTGGTGTAATAGTTTAACAGGGTAAAAGAAAACTTCTCGTTACTACTTTTTTGATTTTGACCAAATAATACACCACCAACTTTTAAGTATCCTTAGAACAGTAGGTTTTAATTGATGATGCACGTGACATACTGTGGAGAAACAATTTAAGTTTCTTAAATTTTTCCTAAATTTTTCTTAAATTCTAAGTTTCTTAAATTACTTTCCTTAAGTACTTTCTTCTAGGTTCTTAATTTGGGTTGTTGGATATGAATGGATCTAAATTTAGCTCTGTCCTTGGTGGTGAGAGCAAGTGGGAGCTGGGCTGCTCATAGCTGTTCTCTTTAGTGCATGCTCTGTCAGTGGTAAACAATGAAACTTTTTTAAGATCCACTTTTCCAAATAATAATTATGTAACAATTTTCAAAGGCCAGCTATAATAAGTAAAAGCACTAGATAGCATTTGAGATTATTTCAACAATCCTTAATTATATTATGTCTTTATTATGATAATATGCTTTCTTTCCTTTCCCATCACCTTTGTGTCGTTGACAGCTTCCTTCCCATCCAGTAACACCCTCCAGCAAGCACTCAGACAGCAAGCCAATACCACTGACGCCTGCATACCACACTCTCCCTCATCCGTCACATCATGGGACTCCACATACCACAATAAACTGGGGACCGCTGGAACCTCCGAAAACCCCCAAGCCTTGGAGCCTGAGCTGCTTACGGCCCGCACCTCCATTACGGCCTTCAGCAGCTCTTTGTTATAAAGAGGTGAGATGCAGCAACCAAGAAATATGACTCTCTAGCAGGCCTGCAGTGGGAAGCTTAACTTTTCTTTATACACCACCATTTCACAATTTTGTGCATGTTTTTATATACAGATGATTTAACAGTGCTGGACCAATGGTAAATGGACTGATATAGTCTTGCAGCTCAGAAGTTACTAAGGCTTGCTAGGAGAGGCTTCCTCTACCTGCCCCAAGTCCTCCCACTCTCTATTCAGTTAATAAATTAAGATTTAATTTTTTCAATTTTATTTTCAAAGCTGGTACTTTTTTATATTGATAATCCAGACTTATTGCAGTGTAAGTTGTTTGCTAAGCACACTGCAAAGTATCTAGCATAAGGGATCCTTGGTGCTTCAGAGAGCTCTATCAAATTCTAAACAGCTGTGGTGGTATAATTGACTCTTAAGTGTCACTTTTAGTAGGTAACTATAACATATTTAAGAAAAGAAAAAAAAGAGTGGTAACTGTCAAATGTTTTTGTGCTCAGCAGAATTTGATGGCTAATGTTCCTATTGGCAGAAAAAATGGCTTAAATTTTAAGAAGCTGTTGTATTTTTTAATTAGCATATGATATGAAATAGAAGTCTGTTCCAAGAGAAATAAAATGTGGTGGGTTTAACCATAAAAAGGAAATGGTAGCTTTGTGTTCAAAGTGTGTGTATATGTAAGGAGGAGAATATTGGATGCTCTGTGGCTTGGTGATATCTCCTGTTTCAGTGTCTTTGTCATGCATTCTCATGTTACTTACTTAGTGTGAATCAACAGGGCCCAGAAAGAATCATGCAGTTTATA
Organism: Myiopsitta monachus; assembly: GCA_017639245.1. Classification (NCBI taxonomy): domain Eukaryota; kingdom Metazoa; phylum Chordata; class Aves; order Psittaciformes; family Psittacidae; genus Myiopsitta; species Myiopsitta monachus. Next base: position 37,010,485 of record CM029919.1, on the reverse strand, counting down.
CCCAAGAACATTTTCTTCTGTAAACATGAGACGTTGACAAACATATTTTATTCTATAGACATGTAAATTGCAGTTTCTTAGAAATTGTAGCTCTTTTTTTTTTTTTTTCCCCTTTTTCTTTTGTAAATCCATAAGCAACAAGGAAAACGTGATAGGTGATTTTGTGTTGGAAGGTTAGTGTTTAAGCTTAGTTGCTACAAGAGGTTTTTATGCTTGATTTTACTCTATGTTCATTTTGTAATCTAAGTTAAACTCCTTTCATGCTTCCATGCGTAGAGCAGTAAATTATCCAGTGTGGTGAAATTTCAGTCACCTTTACAGTGTTCAGCATACAGTGATGTTCAAAACCTATCTTCATCTTCTTTGGTCTGTCCTTCTCATTCACCTTTTTACTTTCTTGTTCTGTATTTTTGTAGAGGATGTCTTGTATCCTTGAGGTAAGGGGTAGACCAGTATATCCCTTTTGTTCCTCTGACCTGGTATTGTCCATTTACAAATGCTGGCTTTGAATGCCAAGCCTCCTTGTTAGGTCCTTTTTTTTATCTACTGCTAAGTAGACAAGTGAAATGGATTGTATCTTCAAAAGTTAAGTAAAAAAAAACTGTGTTAATGTATGCCTGCCTCTTCCCTTCGCTCTAGCTCCCAAACAGCCTGCGTGCTTTTGCAGCAGCTTTTCCTGTATATTTCTGTTAATAGAACAGATAAATTACTTGACTTTGTGTATGGTTGGAGGAAGGGTATAGAGGAAATCAGCCAGTTCAGGTAAATCAGATGTGCTAAAACATATTAAACTGAATTTTGGTTCTGTTAAAAGATTTTTAGTTAGTAACTCATGTATGCATTTTAGCAGTTGCATTTTTGAAATACTGTAGAGAAGCTCTACTCTTTTTATTTTTATTTTCTCTTCACAGGATCTCAGTAAAAGCCCTAAAACCATGAAAAAGCTGCTTCCAAAACGCAAGCCAGAACGGAAGCCATCAGATGAAGAGTTTGCACTGAGAAAAAGTAAGAGACAGTTGAACAAATCTCTAAATAATACAAAGGCTGGAATTAACATCAGTTTAAATTCTTTGAAAGTTAGATGTACAGTGTAAGCAAGCTATATGGTTTCCTGTCTCCTGTCAGGGAAGAGCAGGTAAGTATCTCTAGAGGGTGGTTTGTTTTATTCATTTTAGGTGCTTATATCACAATGCCATTAGTGGCTTTCTAGAGCTTTACCATTGACTGAAGTGGGTGCATACTTGTGAGGTGCCTGTTTCTTTTTGCCACAGAGGAAGGTGAGGTTCACTGTAGAGCCACGTTAAGTTCAGTAAGGCAAACCTGTCTTTTAATACTGTAAACACCAATTTGAAGATACTGTCCTTTTCTTGCAGAATACTTAGTAGCTACATTCGTAAATCGATGCTGGTAGGAGCTTCTGCTGAGCTGGGTTTGGAAAGCTGGGTATTGCTGTTGGTTCGAAGACTAGTTGCTTCCATGGTCACTCTAAGATCCAGCAGTCAGCTCTAATCTAGAAAGAAGGTCATTTGCAAGTATCTGTGTCTGAATAAATTGCAGAGCTTTAGTCTTCCTTGAAATCTGAAGGAAACACTGAACTGAATGAGACTGATGAACGTATGGGAAAACAGAAGGGTCAAAATCTGGACACTGAGGTATTTTGGAGTGGAGGGAACATTAATGTTAACAAATTGTCTTAGTTGTCAGTGTCACTTTAATTCTCTGTAGAAATTTATGTGAATGAATAATCCATTCATTCATATCAATGAAAGACAGGTTATTTTAAGATGAAGGCCTGATTCATTTACTGCAACTTTTGTTTCTCTGTGTTTCTCCTTTGCTCATGGGCTTTTTAAGATAGGGACTGTGCCTTGAGTGTTCAGTGCATGAAGTTATTGTCACCATTGTCTCTTACTGGTTTATGTAGGGTTGGAGAGAAGCTTTTCCTCAGGGTACTGCTGGTTTGTCTAAGGTGGAGGTCCTTCTGAGTGTGCTGTGAATTTCATATGGCAAAGGTTAAGGTGAATAGAACGATCCAGTGTTTGTGATGTGTAAGTGAACCTTTTAGTTCAGGATGTTTTATACTTACCGAAAGATATCTGTTTAGAAAAAATCAAAGTTCTGTCATTCAGCATCTTTTCAGATGTTGGAGGATAGCGATTCAGGAGTTGTAAGGACAGAGGTAAAGATGTCAACTTTCAGATTTAGGAATTATTAAAGAACACTTTCTGAGAGTGGATAAGAATTCTTTGGGGGGAGGAGGGAGCCTGTAGCTTGCAAATATGTTGTTTTACTTCTGATTAAATTAACACCACCATTTTGTACATAGGAGATAACTTTCAGTAAAAGGGATTTTTGATGTCTTTAAGTCAGAGAGTGTTACTTAAAGAAATACTTACTAATTCTTGGTATTCATATTTGTACCCCCTTGTGTCAGCAATTAGAAGCTTCTGTTATATGTTAGTATTCTTTCAACCTTTTCCAGCTTGTGGAGCTGTAAAAAGCTTTCCACTGAGGAACTTCTGTTGAACTTAAAGCTTATTGATAGGTAGTTTTGGATTTTATCACTTAGCTTCTCTGGAATCCCAGGGATTTATGGGCTGTTTTGAGAACTGCTATGTCAAATTAGCATTGTAACAGACAAAGCAAGTAAGGTATTTCAACTGAGTGTCCTCACGATACTCATTTCAGAAGTGAAGTATTTGTCCTGCTACTGTAACAATATGGTGCTGTATTCTAACCACAATAAAATCCTTGAAAGAGTAATAGCCTGCATTTTGGAGTACTTGCATCCTGTAACTGTAGAAAAACAGTATCGGGTCCATATATATTTCTTCAATGGCTTGTCAGCTCATCCTGACAAATCTTTGGACAGTTGGCTTTGTTCTGGTGATAATAAATCAGAAAAACAAGCAAAATGCATTGGGTAACAAAAAATACTACTGCATTTTTGTGTTGGAGGCAGTTCAGATTGTTGCAGCAGAAAATCTTAGTTTTTTTGATGGAGGAAAACAGGAAAAATGCTTTTAAAACAACAAATCATCTTGTCTTACACATAAACTCCTGGTTCCATCTAAACTAAAGGTAGTGCTACCTCTACGTTTCAGTTTGATTAGAATTTCACTCAGTTGCAAGTGAAGAATTTGACAGCATTTTCACTGAATTCCTTAAGGTGGTGATGTGCTGTGGAGCTCTACCTTTAGAAAATTTTCGCCATGTTAAGCTTTAATGGTAATTTTTTTTTTCCCAGTAGTGCTGTGTCTACTTTGAAGTCTGAAGTTTAATTACTGCACTTTTCACAGATATGCTTATGTAGTGGTATCTTTCCTACTGCACACTGGACTGAAGTTGTACAGATGTATTATGGTGTTAATTCTGAGGTTAATTTTCAATAATGTGCTGTAGAAAGGGGTAAATCTAATACATACACAAACCCCAGAAGTTTTCAAGACTTCTGTGAGTTAGCATCCTGTCCCTTGATTTATTTGATTAAATAATAATATGCATATAATAACCAGAGTATGCAGTTTTCTTCATTTTAATGACTGTTTTACAACCAGTGTGATCATGCTTCAAAACATGTTCTATGCAACTTCAAATGCTCAGAGTTTTGTGAATGTTTGGGTAGTTGCTCTGGCTTGTTTTTTCTTTTTTTCTCCCCAGGCATTTCAGAATAGTATTTCATCTTTTTAAGCTGTTGTTTTTGCTCACTGAAGTTTGATTTTTAAAATGGGATGATTAAGAGGATTTTAAAGGGTTTGAAATTTGAACTCAACTGAAACATAATGATTTATAACAGCTTTTCTGTATTAAGAAACATAACCATGTTTAAAATTTTATTTTCCCCATTGATTCTAGGTACCGCTGCTTTAGAAGAAGATGCTCAAATTCTTAAAGTCATTGAAGCATATTGCACAAGTGCCAAAACACGTCAAACACTAAATTCAAGTAAGTTAGAAAATACTGAAATGGACTCTGTTTCTGGCTTAACGGTGCCAAGTGTTTGATATTGGATGCCAAGGACCATGGCTGGAGACTGTAATTCTTTCTGTATTTAAAAAACAAAACAACAAAACCAAACAAACCAAAAGTGACTTCTTGCCATGGTTTAAAATTGCACAAAGCCCTCGCTGATTAACAAGAGGTGTCTGAACTGAGTATGACAGTAATCAATATGCTTTTTGATAAATTTAAGAAGCTGGTAAGTAGAGAGGAGGAATGAAGAAGCAGTAATAATTTTGGAGGACTGTATTTTTGTCTTTTGTTCAACACAAACTTTTGCTATGGAAAAGTAACCTAGAACTATAAAAATTACTTTCTTTTATTACCACTAGTTGTTTTTTAGTATTAATTACAAATTTTAATCCCATCTCATAATTTCAGGAAAAATTGTTCTTAGATCTGTGTGTTGCTTAAAGCCATTTTTAGTTTCTCAGATCAATACCTAGCTTATTGAAAACCTGTAACGTGCCTCTGGGGTCCTACTTCAGTTAAACCAAATCAAGGTTGCCATGTGGAGTTCCTCTGTATTGTAAGTAAAACATTGCGCAGAGCAGGGGAATCCACCAGCATGTGTTCCCTTTACAAAAGGAAGGAGGAACTGCTGTTGCGTTTGTTGCGATTTGCACAGTTTTTGCATTGTTGAATACCAATTTAATTTGGGGATCCTTGGAACACAGTATAATGATCCTGAAGTACTTGGCTGCCTTTGCTTTTAGGAACTACAAGAGTGGACGTTATAACTTACTCCTTGTCCACTACAGCAGTTTAAATTTGCAGTATTAATCACTGTTACTGCTGCCCGCTGTGCCCTGTGCCCATTTTGCTTCCAAGCAGAAGCACTTCATGCTGACAATTGAGAAGTCTCAAAATGCCATTGTAAACTTAGTTCATGGATTTTCCTAATACGTGTTCATTTACTATTATCACCTTGAGAAAATCCAGCTACTTCATATGTAATTAGCAATGGGAATATGGCCCTTGTATTTGGCTATAGAAACTTGAAATAACAGGAAAAAACCTTGTAATTCTTCTGTTTTAATGAACTGCAGGTCTCAAGGTGATAAAATCAGCTACAAGTACATAATTTTTTTTAATACTAATCTATTTTGTAGCTCTACAATGATTACAGTAGTGTGTTTAATTGGATAAAAGGGAATGAATGTGTTCAAAATTCTGAAGATATACTGTTGTTCCAAATGAAATTAAATGAGATGATTGCTGTTTAAATGTCTTGACTGAGATCTGTTATTTTCAAGAATAACGTGACAACAAATGGTTGGGAACACAATTGCACTTGCACGATAGTGTGTGTGTGTGCAGATATAAAATGGATATGATTTTTTTTTGCTTTTTTGCCTATTTTTCCTGTCTATGTATATTTAAGAAATATACATAGTGCTGTGGGTATCATTGCATACATCAGAAGTCAGCAGCTTTTATTTGCTCTTAATTGCAGCGAGGTTTTTTTATTATTGATAAGCACACAGCTGCTTTGTTTGGAAAGACTGACGTCATCTAAGACTTTAGATTTCAGAAGATCCATTTGTAGGCTGTAATTGGAAGTGGCGAAAAACCTACTTATGCTGGAATTGCTTCTGTGGGAGCAGTAGTCAGTGTAGCAGAATAAAATGAGAGCTGCCAGTCATCTGTGAAGTATGCCCCTTTTTACAAACTCCCTTCATACCTTTGTGTTAATATTCTGCCTGTTCCTTACAGCGCTCATTTCAAATTCTCCTACTTGCATTTAACCTAAAGCCCAAAGGGTACTGCTTTTGGCAGTGTCAGTTCAGCAGAGTTATAGCGCCATTGCAAACTGGTAGGGAGCAGGACAACTCTTTTCAGTTGCTTCTGTAGGGAAGATGTGGCATTTAACTTGGGGAGACAGATGCAAATTGAAGAACAGAGTTTCACTTTCTCCTGCTTCTTATATACTGACGCTGTTTTGCACTTCCACTCCAAATAAAATCTTTTTGCAATATTTTGTGTTTGTGGCTTGTAGCATGGTCACTTACATGGTCCTTGAATGTTGCCAAACCCTTAAAACCAGAAAAATGCAATCCTCAGCTATCTTTGGCCAACTACCTTAGGCATCTTAAAGTATTTACTTGGGAAGATAGATTCAGATAGAGGTGTTAGGAAGATGTGTGTGAGGGACTGGATGGACCAGGCTGTGTTGCTGTTAGCCTCTCGGCCCTGTTTTAATTTTGAGATAATTTACTACATGTTTAAACAAATAACAAGGGCTTTAGGCACAGAAAAGTTGTACTTCGACAGTCCTCTTAATTGGGTGCAAGATGTTGCTGCTGATTTAAAAAGTTGGCAGCCCTGCTCTGCATGAGAACCTTTGCTTTTGCCCCTGCATTTTCCTCTTTATGGTGGTGACACAAGCATTCTGTGGCTGTGTCGTGAGCTGGTGGGGAAATGACCTGCTTGAAAAAGCATCTTTTGTAGGGTTAGTTTTCATCTGAAGCACTTCCCCAGCCTGACTCACCAAGCAGCTGTGTAAGTGACTGTGTCATTGCAAGGGAGGGAAAGGATGGAGATACAAACGTGTGACGGCGAAAGGGTTGCTGCTTTTCACATCAGCGCTGGATCATGCTGGCTTACTGTGTTTATTGCTCTGTACCCAGTCAAATCCCCCAGATAAGCACTGACTCAATACTTCAAAGGAACCAAAAAATCTACTTTGATACAAGATTTTGGTTATTCAAAATTCTCTTATTATATTGTAACAATTCAAACATTATGCTGAGTGTAATTTATGTCTAAAGCCCAAACAAATTATTAAAAAAAAATAAGAACAAACTTTGCCTTTTTAACAATATTTTCTCTTTTCCTTCTCTTCCCATCACCTTTTTGCTTTTATTTCATGTGTTTGGTTGTGGCTATTCCTTACGTTCTCCTCCTCATCCCACCTCTGCCTATCCACATCCACCATTTCATTTCACCTATACATCCTTAGCATGGCAAGGCACTGACCTGATGCATAATCACGTCTTGGCTGATGATGACCAATCAAGTCTAGACTCCTTGGGTCGTCGCAGTAGTCTTTCTCGTTTGGAGCCTTCAGACCTCTCAGAAGACTCTGACTATGACAGTATATGGACAGCCCATAGTTACAGAATGGGGTCTACATCTCGTAAGAGCTGTTGCTCATATATCTCTCACCAGAACTAATGCACTTCTGAGCTTTTTCTTAACAAATGCTTGTTGTATCACAGCCTGCTTTTCTTAGATGTTTTCTTGCTGTTCCTTGTCTCTTTAATGTGATATTTTAACAACTTCTGAGGGAGCTTCTGAAACTTCAGTTATACCTGGTGGAAGGCTCTATTGCCAATTCAAAACACATACAAGAAAGTAATTCTAAAAAGTGTATATATCCTGTTAAGGATGATATTTCTTGAGGGCTTTTTTAACTGACAGATGTTAATTTGTAGCTCTGAATGATCTTTTTTTTTTTTTTTTTCTTTTTTTCTTTCGACTTGGTCAGTGTAGCAACAGGTCCTTTCTTTTCTTTTGGATACAGCGCGTTTTTGTATTTTGTACTGAAACCATACTGGTTTGTGAGCTGAGTGCCAGCGATATGGAAATGCCTTAGCAGTAGTGGTTGGGTTTTCTACATATTACAAACAAAATACAAAGCTGGTAGAGTAAGAAAAATGCAGCTTAAAAATATGCAGTACAAGAGCTGTAAAATCATTCAGATATTCACTTATCTGGCCCATTTGTTTGAAAGAGAATTTGCTAATCCATAAAAAATTCTGGTTTTATACTGCTGTCTTTTCCTCATTGCTTAAACGTTTTTACAAAGGACCGCACTGCTCTCCCCCATCCCAGTCTGGCAGTTGTCATGAAAACCCAGCAGTCCATGCTCATTACATGCAGTGTTTTGATAATCTCATGTTGCCTATGATCATACTGTCACTTTACTGTATGCAGTAGTGTGGCAGAAAACAGGGTCTAGATGTTTACTTGCCTGTTAAAATACACAGCTGTCAACTCTCAATTGACCATTCTTCTTGAAAAGACGAGATGAAAATGGTTCCCCTGATGGAGGCTCGAGTGTTCAGCAACTGAAACTTTAGGTACAGCTACAATCATGTTGGCTTATTTGAAGTTCTGAATAATAGAATGCTTGGCTTTTGGGTTGTACTGTTTGGAGCATGTCTGTGACAGATTTTATTGTGTCTTGTAACTTCTCTCACAAGCAGGTTTTTCAGCAGCAGCTCTTCACTTAAAGCAGTGTTGGCTTTTCAGAGAACTGTGACATGCTGAGCACAGCTGAAGGTCTCAGACCTGCACCTAGGGCACTGCTGATGTGAAGTGTGTGTTCCTTCTTTTAGATACTGTAATTGGCATCAAAACAGAAATGATGTGTTTTCTAAGTCTTTTTTTAGCATTAGGGAAAAGCATGTGATTGAAGGACAGAAAGTTCTCATTTTCACCAGGGTTCTCCAATGCAAGTCCTTTACTCCTTTCAAGTAAGCATGTTTTCCAGTGTTAAGGTATGAACAAGTTCAGAATAATCATGATGCAATTAACTGCTGCCTGGCAACTTGATCACACTGTTTAAAAAGTAATCTATGCCTTTCTGCAGGTTACAAGATCAGAAAGTTAGTGATTGCTAGCCATGCATGATTCCAGAAGGTGATCAGTGTGGAGAAGCTATTTCAAAGCAGTTCACATCTGCATAGTTGCATTCAGTCTTGTTTGATCGCCTGCTTTATCCTCTCTCACTGTTGTTGGCTTTCAAATATGTGACTAACACAAGCAGCAGTGCTTACCGAGGAGGGTTTTCAGGGGTACGTTTTCCTGCTACACATATAGTAACGTAATGACCAGGAACTTGTGTATGTTGAGATTTTTCAAAGTGGAGGAGTGTTGCTTAGAGAAATGAGATAAGTACATGTGCTCCATACCATTCCACGGCGCATTTGTAACCCCACTTCACTCTCCTCTTCCTTTCAGTCAGTTTTTGATTTATTTTTTTTTTTAACATATATAGAAAGTATGGATCGTTCTTTTTTCCTGTTTCTTAAGCTGTGGTGTTCTAGTTGAATACTGTTTTTTACATTGGATAAACAATAATTCTTTTATGTCTGTTTCATGTTATATAGTGTAAATATGAGTTTGTAATACAATTGTTGCACCTGAACTTTCCTTATCACACAAAATGTGGTGTTACCCAGATTGGAGATTTTATTGAATTTTCTATGCACCAAAGCTTTGACAGTTTACCACCATTAATTATTGTAGCATTTAAGTTATTAACTATTATAATTATTAGGATCTCTCATATTTTGTATCCTCATATTAACATCACCACACATGTAAAATCATTCTTTGTCTTCAGTGGTACAGGCCATAAGCTATTGTGAACTGATCAGGAGTATTAATGCAAAATGCTTTTAAAAAAAAAAAAAGGCACCAAAAAAAAAAACTATAAAAAAAAAAAAGGCAAATGTGGAAATGGTGGTATTCAGTCCAAAGGTTCAGTGTTTCTATTTTTGTGGAACTTTAGTCATGGTAATAATAGTACCTTATGTTTATGCAATTCTGTAAATTATATGTGTACAGTTACAAATACACTGGAAGGATGGAGAATCTGAATTGGAAGGTAGGTTGAAGCCATTGTCAGCCCCTCTTCACATGGTTTATGCAGTGTTTCCATAAATTAGTATTTGCCATAAATTGGAACCAACCAATATTAATTGGGTGTTTTGCATAATCTTGCCAAAACACAGTAATGTGTATATAGTGACGTAAAACATAGAAAGAATAATATATATTGTGCATTTCACTTGTGAATGGGAGAAGCCATCTTAGTAGGTGACTGCCTTTTGAAAATACAAATGGATGTATATCTGAATGTTGCATTGTACTGTACAGTATGCATATTGTTTGTGGTTGCATATATCGATTAAGTGTTTTGTTTTATATAAAAAGGACATCTGTTATGTACAGTTGAAATAAATTTTGCATTTGCTAGACTGTGACTTTAATATTCAGTTATTACGCAGGGGGAAAGGACAGCATAACTTGTAACTTAACACATAACTTCCTCTTCTCCCCATGCTTCTTTTCTTTCCCTCCCTTCTTCCTGGAGGAATCAAATGCTAAAGTGAAAGCTTTTTTGACATAAGTGTGTAATACTTGTTTACTGTAGTTGACAGCTACAGGAGATTGAATGTAATGTGAAGTATGTATCCTTCTGTGTCTTCTTTTTTCTTTCCTTCTATTAAATAACAATTTAGAGATGTTGCCATCTATAGAATATTCTTCTGTTGCCTCCCTCTCCCCTTAATTGATTTAATTTCTTTTTCATTTTTTGGATTGGTGTATTCTTAGTTAAGGCGTGGGCTGAATTACTGAAACAATCTCTAATCTACTTCTGTAGGTCCTGTTACTAGAGAGAAACTTTATAAATGTAATTTTGGTTTCTATAACCTCATGTGCTTTGAAGGTTTCATATTACAATATGTTTCTGTTTAAAACAGGTGGGATCTTTAGTGTTTCTACATAAAAGATGGCACATATATGAGTGAATTTAAAGAAAATGATAACCTAATATACTGTTTACCTCAGAATAAATGAAGTAATCTGCTTCTATTAAAAAGTCATAGCATTTTTTTGCTATGATTGTAGCAACTCTAGTTTTAGCCCTTAAAAAATCCTGTGGCTGGACTTTTTTTTTTATTCATTAGTAAAATATAAGTTTTTAGTGGTTTAGCTCTTTCCAAACGTTGTCTTAAAAATATCCCACTTCTTCAGATGGCCTGCCTGTCTTTCAAACTCTTCATTCTGTTCTTACGATGAACACTTACATATGGAGTTGTAAGTGCTTCAGTCCAAATTAATTATTTTTATTTTACTTGTCAAAACATTTTGCTGTAGACTGCATAGATCTGTCATTTCAGTCATGTCTGCTTTTTCCTATTTGTGTATCGCTATTAGTTAATAAAGCAAGGAAAGAAACAAAACCAACCCTAACCAAACTTATGCTCCCAAACCTTTTTTGTTACTCCCAAGAATTTACGGACAACGGTGTATTTTACACAGTGAATTTAAGCTTAGCCTGATGGTTGGATTCTGATTTGGTTTCATGTGTACAAAGATACGAAAGGGGCTCTCTTTTGACTTTGGCAGATCTGTAGCAGGAAGGATTTTTTTTCCCAATGTTTTAATCTCAATCCAGATGGATTCTGGGAGCACCATTTTTAGGATTCTTCATATTAGGACTTCATCAGAGAGTCACTGAGAAAGAGAAGGTTAATTTGGCATTTCTGCTCATCTACTTGAACATTTTAATATAATTAATGCAGTGAAACGCAAAGGTTTAAATTGCAAGTAATTTTTTTTTGTCGAACACTTGCTTCTCCAGGAAATTTACATGTCCGTACATACCAGTGTCTAACGGTAGATCTGTGCACTTGTGCATGCATATATTTGTTTTTCAGTGGCAAGTCAGATTTCTGTCTTTGAAGCTCTAGCAAATAATTTCAAAGAGCTTCTTAGCTTATGAAGAGAGCTTAGTAAAGTGAAAACCAGAATTGTGCATTTACAAGTACTATTTCTAATTTTTTACCTTTATGGTGCCTTGTTCCCCTCCTAACCTCTCCTAATCGCAAGTAAGGAAAAAGTGAAGAAAACAGCAGTACTTACAAGCTGTGCAACAGAATCATTGGTGATGGCCTCAGACTGTGCCATGTGTTTCTTTAAATTAACCACCATCACCATACATCTAACTTCCATAGCTTAAATTAGGACCCTCACAGTTGCTGGAAGAATGCACACTCTTTGTGAAAGTACCTAGGCTGAGCCTTATCCAAATGGCCATCTGATGGAAGGAACCCTGTTCTTGATTGACTGGGGACTGGCTTTTCACTGAGGCCCTGAGGTTAGCTGCTTTAAGAAGGTGATGTGAATACCCACCTACATTTTACTCTTGGCTTAAATGGTTCCTGGGCCAACAAGGTCTTTGAACATAGTCAGGGACTTAATATCTGGTTAAAGCAAAAAGGTATCTGAATGTCATCCCGCTTTTCATCCTGCTTCCCTCCTGTCTGGTGTGTTAAGATCTGTGCAAAACTTCTGAACTCTCTTTACATGTGTCTGCTTAATGAGTAAGAACAAAGGACCAGATCGATTACCAGTACAGCTCCTTCTGAAGCCTGGCTTCTGTCTAGAACCAGCATGGCACCATATCAACCATTTTTTTTTTTAAGATGTCACATTCCCTTTGGAGGGGAGTGACTAAAAAGCTGAGTTTGTGCAATTGGGCTTCAGAGTTTGCTGAGAACCTCTGTGGCATTCAGATCATCTGCACTCTAGTTTCTTCCTGCTGTGGTGTTAAGACTCCAGGGCTAGGAGTTAATGTTCTACTGATTCCAGACAGATAGGAAGTGAACTTCTGTCATGAAGTCTTTCAGCCACATAAACATCCAAACAGGCTTCAGCTTTGTTTTCTTCCAGAAATGCTCAGAATTGCTTGCTGGCTTGGCTGATGGATTAGTCTGGAAAGGGGATCTGGACACTGGAAACTAAAAGCAGGGGGCTGTTACTCTCAGGCCTGTTCTTTTATCTCAGGTGTTGAGTCACATTACAAAGCTGGGTATTGCTAAGGTCTCTAGCCCGGGTCTGAAAGCTAAATGGGCTGTGCTATTATTTGCTTTACTCTGGAGGTTAAACTTGGTAAACCAATAATTTAAGGTATGGTATTGGCAAAAAGCATTTTAATTCTTTATTCTCCGTTCTAGAATTGGGAGATACCTTCATTTTCTTGATGGAATTTAATTGATGGAAACTTGCTTGAATCTTGGTCGTAGTGGTTAGTCGTTTTGCCTTAAATATGCACCAGACTTCTAAACAGTGGGACCATTTTTCCAATACCATGGATTTAGGAGTTCCCCATTGAAAAGCTATGGCCGCTTACTCAGCCTTAACTTTTGTCTGCTAATCTTGAAGTAATTGCCTGGTTTTGCCAAACAACATCTTTTCTTCTCTCATCCACCTTAATTCTCCCAATACCCTACAAGAAAAGGAAGCAAAATTAAACCCTGTTTTGTACAGCTTTTGGAGGTCTTTTTTTTTTTTTAAACTATTACTTTTGGTTGTATTTTCTCAATGTGATTGAGGACCAGGGTTGCTGGAGGTTAGTTTAAATGTTGTCTGTTGGCCTGTTTGATTTGGAATGAGAGAGTGGTGTCTTGGAATAAAATTCAGCATGAAACTTGGACGCTTAGGAATGAGGAATGGTAGGTAGAACTGAAGTAACCTTTGATTCTTCTGTCCTACTTCATAAAAATGTGGAATACATCTTAAAGAGGTGCCTAGGATTATCTTAAGTTGCAGCAGCTTTCTTTCCATCCTTTTAGTACAACTCTGTGTGAAATACCCACTGTGCTAGAGCACAACCCTCTCCATGTCCTAAAGCTGTAGCTTTGTAAACTTTTCTGGAGAGAAATGGTCCCATAGAGAATAGACATAAAGAACCAGGTGGAGACACAAAGTATAGTTTAGGGAACATTGCCGAGTGCCAGTAGTGAGGTGACTGTCAGGTTCCTTGTAGAGGGATTACTGTCAGAAAATGTGTCTTTAAAAAAGGGAAAAAGCTTCTGGCATAATTAGTGCAGAAAATCAGGGCAGTGAAGTAGCTTCCTACCCACCTGACGACAGGGTCCTTTGTTGCAGAATAGATGGGCTGTGTGTTTGTACCTTTGATACTCAGCAAGTGCTGTGGGGCTTCTGGAAAAAAATCCACAACAAACAAAAAAACCCACCAAAACTCATAAAAAGCAAGCCAAGATAAAAGAGAAAGGAGGGGAGAGGAGGTGAGTTAAGGACAAAGCTGTAAGAGCAGTGAGGGTTCCGAGAAAAAAGTTGTATGACTTGAGGGTAATGGAGCAATGAAGGTGAGAGTGAAACTTGTGGTATCCTGAATTCTGCAGTAGTTAATGTTTTGTGGCACAGGAAGGTCAGCATTCACAGCAGCAGTTTTGCATTTTGTGTGTACATGTGCTCTGTGGTCTCGTGTGTATCATGTCAGTGAACACTGTTTTTAATGAAAGTGCATTGTATGTCTCAGTAGTACTAAGTGTTGGCTTAGTGCTCTGCTGTACATACGTCAAGATGCGCTGGTGTAGGCATCTGTTTTGCATGCATGTGTGTATATAAATGTACAGCTGAGACTTTTTTTAAAGCTGTCTACTCCATGCTATTTCTGCTTCACAAGGACCTATGTTACTCTGACCACGCAAAGACATTTGAACGCAGCTCTATACAGTGTTAAATATAATATGCAGCTCCATTTGGTTGAAGGAGTCATGAGTGAGAAACACTCATGGGGCAGTTCCCTCCCTTTGGTCAGTGTCTCCCTCAGCATGTGCTGGGCTGAGTTCCTCCAGGTTACTACAAAGACCCAAAATCGTAGCAGCTGCTGCCAGCTAATTCCTGAAATAACATTTAGCTGGGTGTTGTGTGTTACCTCCCAGGCCTAATAAAGCAGAGCAGTAACCAGTTAAATAAACATAAGACAACTTCTTACAATTAGGGATTGACAAGTGCAAACAGGGAAATGTCCTTGAGCTCCATACAGAGATTGGGTGTGCTTGTTTTATAGGTTGTTCCTAGAAAATAAGTGGGTGGAAGGGTATTAACCTTTAAAAGATTTCTTCAGTCTATAAGATGAACAGCTTTCAAGGACAAGATGCTGCTCTCAAATCTGCAGTTGCTATTATGCCACAGAATTTTGACCATCTCATACTGATATGTTAGGTCTTTATTGCCAGCTTAAGGAAACAGTTTTCTTTGTTAAATGATGTTTGTCACTGTTTGCTGAAATAGTTGAAATAGCTTAATACATACTACTAAACTACAGTCCCTACAAGCTCATTGTTCAGAACTCCAGACTGCAGCTGTTGGGGAAGTTAGTGTTTTTCAATGAGCTTGATTTCTTTAATTTTTTGAATGTTTAGGTTATGCTTTTTATCATGAACCATAAAAACCCAAGCAAACAAAACACTTATCACAAAGCATCTGTTCCACAGAGCTAAATAATTTCCCCTGATAGGCATGTACCCTATGTTACCTAGTTATCAGTTCAGACTGTACTAGTCTTTAGACATTCCTGGTTAATGAAAATTCATCACGATTAACTGGTGGGCAAGTGTACCTTGCTTGTTAAAACTGATATCTTTGTTAAAATATGCAAGAACTTTAATGCCTTATCTGCTGTGTTTCAATTCTGAACAAATTCTTAGACAGCAATTTACCTACAGATCTTCCTTTAGGCTGCAACAAATCACAAGCTTTTTTAAATTAAATAACATTTCTAGAATATGCTTTATGTATGTATGAATCTCTGCACATCCCTGAGCTGTAGATTTTTCTATTCAGAGCTACTTTCTTAGAATCTGTATGTTTTATCTTGATCTTATATATTGTAATTAGTGTGGAAGATATTTTGAAGAGGTTGAAATGTTTTGAGTTTTTGTCAAACCATTAAGTGCTTTCAAAAGCATTAAATACAAAGTATGTATTGCAGGGGGTAGGAGTTTATTATAGGACTGAAAGGCTATCTGTAAGTGTATGTGTATGTATATGTATGTGCACACACACAAGTGTGTTGTTCATAGTGTTTCAGGGAAAAGGGTTTTAACTTTTTGTTCCTTCCTTCACTATCATTTGATACCACAGTTCTGCTCCTTACAGATAAGAGTAACTGGTTGAAAGTGGAATTACTTCTTGGATTTGTATCAGTGTGAGATGAGAATCTGTCCTTGAGGCTTAAATTGCTATTACTTAAACACATCTATCTCTTTGAATCAGCTATGGTGAATATTTTTACTAGTTGAATGGTGCACTGTTTGTTGAACACTGTAGCATCCCCGTCAATGACAGGTGATGACAATGGCAGCAGCAGGATAGGAATGTCAAGAGAATTTTTTGTTGTTGCAAGGCTGTGGTTTCAAATGCAGAAAAATGTGTTGGTAACTTGTGTGTGTGGAGGGAAGGGGGAAATGGAAAGTGATACACCTTGGTCATGCAGGTGTATCATGCAGTGTATGAAATAATCATCTTTAAAATGCCCCAGCAGTATTTGTGAGTTGCTCATTATGTAATTTATTCTTACAACAGGTTCCCGTAAAGAATCGGCTCCTCAAGTCCTGCTTCCAGAAGAAGAAAAAATTATTGTAGAAGAAACTAAAAGTAATGGTCAGACTGTTATAGAAGAGAAGTAAGAGAATATTTAATGAATGGTGGATTAAACTAGTAAACTTTGTACTTTTCTTCTTCCTCCCATCTCCCATTGTAGTAGTGTGTGTATGGTATATTTGTAGTAGGGAACAGAGCAGTTTGGAGTGTGCTGCCAAGTCTTTTAAGTGCAGTTGGCCTTCGTTTAAATTCTTGTAGTCTGGTTTCTTTTTGTATGCTATGCAGCTTATTCCTTTTGTGCCAAGAAGTGATATATTTCACTTGTAAATAATTTTTCCAAATGCTGTTTGATTTCAATAGTAAAATGGTGTCATCCAGTTAGTGTATGGCATCATTCTAATTTTTCAGGGTAAGTTGTATGTCAAAATGAAATACAGTTCCTTTACAGAAAGCTGTAATTCAGAAACCAGTATAGGTCCGTATGTGCTTGAGAGGTGTATCTTGTCACAAGCTGGTAACAGGTCCTTGTTTCTGAGTATAAATCAGGATAAGAGACCTTTTTTTAACACAAGTTTAAAATTAGCTATTAACTGTGGGTTTTTTAATGCATTTCATTTAGTAGTTTTGTGTAATAATAGGTTTAAACTTGTGTTTCTGAAAACTGTTTTAACAGATCATCCTCTTTTTTTCATTTTAGAAGCCTTGTTGACACAGTATATGCATTAAAGGATGAAGTACAGGAGTTAAGACAGGTTGGTAACTTGCTACAATTATAGCAACAGGGAGAATGGAAAGATCTAAGGCTGCTTATAGAAATAAGTATGGCTTTTAAGTTGATTGACTTTGACAAGAATGAGCTTGAATTTTGGACTAGATTCACATTTAAAAGTAAAACATACCAATTTGACAAAAAGCACCCTTTACTGTAGTTGTCATCGGTTCTTGGAGCAGCAACCTTTGAGAATAGCATTAAGTATCCTCTCTCTGAGGTGACTTTTAAGCTCAGTTTCATTTATGCTTGGGTGTTACAGCTTGTGATATGTTGAAAGCATTAAGCAAATTCAGATCTGCTATATCACCAGCAAAATAAGCTCATAGAGAAATAGCATTTGCTCTAGAATGTATCATTTCAGTAATATAAATGTCTGGATCTGTTTAGGTCTTTCAGTAACCTGAACACTTCTTCCAAATCAGTTCTTAAAACCTCTGTTTTCCAGAGATGAGAGTCCTTTTCAAAAGTGTCTTTATCACATGGCCTTTTTTAAATGAGAGCTTTAGGTTAGTTTAGGGTGCTGCTTTGTCACATGGGGAAATTATGGAGGATCTCCCATTGCAGCTTCTGTAGGTAATTAATAGCTGTTGCTCCACAGGCACTACACTTGAATAGTGCAGTGCTGAACTGGCACTGAATAAATACATAAATGAAAAGAAATTAAGTCTGTACGCATGAGAAAAGAAATTTGAGTTTCTCAGAAGACTTGAGGGAATGGAGTTAATGAAGTGGCTGCTGTTGATCTAGAAATGTCTGTAAATGACAGCTGATAGGAGTTCAGTGGGACCCCTGGATTGCAGACCTGTGCTTGTTAAACACCCATCTTTTTGTCTTGGGGCCTTAATATAATGTTGTCATCTGGTTACTTCCTTACTGTTGCCAGCATCACCTTGGCCTGTGCAGGATTAAACGATGTAAGCATTACTGTGGTTTGGTCAGTGACATCCTTATGGTCCTGTTGTTCAGGATATCTCAGTATAGTATTACCCAGTGACATTAAATACTGAGAACTGACACATTAATATACATGTAGAGTGGTGGTGTTCCCTGAAATTCTGGCTCCTCTTAGACTGCTGGTAGCCATCTCCCTAGTTTAAAATTGAGTCACAAAATACTTCCCAGAGAACATAATGGTTTTCAAGATACTCTTCAACTATTTACTTTCCTAATGAAGCAAGTTAATTTGCATTAAATTTTAAGAAGCTTTTTCTGGGGTTGTGAAACTAGTTATAGTCACAGAAGTCTCTGAGAGGGGATATTTATTCTACTAATCGCTCCATTTCCCTTTTCCATTAACAACAAATATATTCTACTCTTCATTGATCAGATTTGAGCAAAAGAATTCAAGATTATTGGCCATCTGTTACTAGCACCGGCATTATAAAGGACCCTTAAGTATAAACAGAAAATAGCTCAGTTTCCATTTAATGGTTTTAGTTATGTTGTGTGAAGTAACTCTGTGTAACTTGTGAAATTTTAAAAGAAGGCTTTGCTTTTGAACAGCTAATAGCAGTCTTACTGAGAAGAGCCTTCAGAATTTGTAGTTGACAGTGTGTGTGGTCAGAAAACAACTGTTAAAAACCAACCAAAACCAAACCAGTAATATTTCTGTTCTATTAAACAGGATAACAAGAAGATGAAGAAATCATTAGAAGAAGAACAAAGAGCTCGCAAGGACTTGGAGAAGCTTGTTCGAAAAGTTCTAAAGAACATGAATGATCCATCTTGGGATGAAACCAACTTATAACTATTTTTTTTTTCTTTTTCCTTCTTCCCTCTCTCCCTTCCCTCCCGTTTCCTTTCTATTGAAAGACCAGTTGTAAAGCTGAGCTGGGAAGCCTTCTGACATTAGTCAGTGTTGCATCAAGAGCACTACAAAACAGGATTTAACTGGATCTAGTGATTTCTTGCTCTGAACATACAGAAACAGTCAAGCCATTTACTGAAGCAGTCTGTACTTTTAAGTGTGGATACTGTGGATCCTGAACTCTACTAAACTTAATTTGCATCTAAATTACCTCATTTTGCAGAAAGTGCAGCACCTGACTAAAAGTCCATGTTTTTCAGTGGCTTTTTAATTAAATATGTATTTTTCTTGTAAATATCTGTAATTTTGAATGCATATGTGATTGATGTATCAAGGCTGATGCGTTGGGGTTGTTTTTTTTTCTCTTGTTACTATAATGGTCACAGGTGTTAGAAGTGACGGCAGTACTGTCTTACCTAAGAAAGGTCAGAGTTCTTTGTGGGCAATTATGGGTTTGTCCCAAATTACCCACAGATCACACATGCGAATTTAAAGCCCTGTTCTTCCTGTTGACCACTGTATTTAAATCCTTCACTGTTATTTATGTCTGTGCATACATTTTTAAGGGGTTTACGATTCTTTAAGAACAGTATTAAAGTACAGAAAATTGTTTATTGATAGTAGAAACAATTTTAAACAAAATTAATGGCCATGATCTGTGTTCGCGTACACTTGTTTGGACTAATCTGTTGTGCTTTGGCCACTGAAAGACTGATGTACTTGCCTGCTTTTATGACTGTGATTTTTAGGTGTTTATGTACTACATTTTTCTATTGTTGTGCTTAAACATACAGCTGGCTGATAATTTAATAGATCATACAGTTTGTTAAAGCGAACAAAAATCAATCTAATCCAGAATTTTGTGAATAAATTCTTGCTATTTATATTTTACAGTCACAAGAATTAAATTGTAGCTAACCTTTGTGCACAAGACACATGGGCTAGGCCAAACTTCATTCAAAGCTTTGGGTTTATACCACTATGTAACACTCTCTGGAATTCCCAGACTGTGGAAGCAGTGATTTCTTTCCCACCCTGTTTCCTCAGCATGTTGCTGGTTTCTGCCCTACTGGGATTTAAATGGAAACAAATCTGGAAATAAGATTTTTATTTTTTTTAATCATACTGTAATTCATAATTTGCACTGCTGACAGATTTGAAAATACGTAAATGAAGATTTATTCCCTAGTCTGATAGGTGCCATTACTGCAGTCCTTTCTTGTATTTAAAATAGGAGATGCTACATCACTGCTTCCCTTGGAGCACTTAAAGTACTAATCCCATTAAAGCTCACTGTACATGTTTCATTGATTTCGGCAAACTTTGGATTAAACTCCAGATGGTGCAATTTTTTAAGGGGTTTTTCTTCAGCTGACAGTCAGAAGTGCAGGTATGGCACAGACCTGAGTCACACTTTTTGTCGTCCTGAGTTTCTAGTGCCCTTTAACTCCTGTGAATTTTAATGCTCGGACTTGACCAAATGCTTGTGTGAACTTTAATGAGTTGGACCCAGGATGTTTAGGGTGCTAAGAATTGTCATGCACATTGTGAGTCTCATGAAAAAATCTATTTTTAACAGCTATCCACTTCTCTCAGCCAAGAACAGCTTTTTTTTAAATAGGAAAGAATGTCAATGATTACATACTCGAGAAGCAATTCTGTGGAATGGATACTAAAGTATCTGAATAGACAATTAGTTTCTGATTTCAAAAGCTGAATACATTCCTAGGTATTTTGTGTTCCCACAATTTCAAAATGTCTTCATCTAATTCTGAAGGAGGAGACTAGATAAGAAAGCTAAAAATCTCTTCAGTATTAGTTACATATGTAATTCTTAGTACCAAAATTTTTTTCTGCTGTTTGCAGTTGTGCAAAAGCGTGGACTGACATTCATATGTATCTTCATATTTAGAAGATACTCTTACTAAAAGCTAAGTGATACTAAACCTTGCAAATTCATGCCATCTTGTCTACATTCAGATGTGGGAATACTCATATAATTCTAGTTTTCTAACATTTTTATTTTCTGACATTCAAGCTATTTTGCAAAGCAAATTCTAATTTTCAGTTGAGCACGTGCATTGCAGAGGAAGAAGTAAAAAAGGAAAACATTCATCTTAGCAGTATTTACCAAATTTAAACTCAGGAACAGCTTCCATCATAACAGTTTGTTTGACATTATATTATGAAGAGTGGCATTGCTGTGTAAATCTGCTGACTCTTAGTACCTGTGATTATTATGATTTCTGACCATACCCCTATACTGACATCTAATGAACATGCCTTAAACACTGGGATTAAGCAGTTGTTGAATATGACCAGGATTTAGGGACTGATTTTATTCAAGGTGGATTGGGATGGCTGATTTTTACCAAAAAGAAAAGGAAAAAGGAAAGCCACCTAATCCTGTAGGTAGCTTTTGCCTCTAGTGCGGAGAACGAGCTTCAGGCTTTTGGGAACCAAGGAGTACCTGGACTTTTTTCTTGGACAATTTGTTATACTGTATATAGATTGTAAATGTCATCATGGACCTTCTGAATTGTTGCAGACTTTATATAAGCATGGATAAATAGGGCACTGTTTATTTAACCTATTAAAGGGTTATTTCTTTGCTCTCATCATTTAGGGATGAGGAGATGAAGCCATTTCTTATCCTATAGATGTGAAGCACTTTCAGTTCTGAACTGTCTAAAATGTAGCATAACATTTCTCTGTACTTACTGATGTATGTGTCGTGTTTGTCTCGCCATGTCATGACATCTTAAAGACTGAACAACTGACTGCCTTTGTACAAACCTTCTTAATGCCAGTCATTTCGGGAATTTTAGAGTGTCTGTTTACGGTATTTGTGGAGAGCTCAAGCTTAGGTTAGACGTCTCAGTAATAGCCTGGTATCGACTACTAAAGTGTTTATGCTACATTGTTGTAATTAAACCATGATTTTTTTCCCCTATTCAGTGAAGTGTTACCTTTCATCTAATATGTGGGCTATGTGAGGTTAAGAAGGAAAATTGCTTGCTTTTTTTTTTTTTTTTTGCCTTTCATGCAGGTAAGCTCTGTATTTAATAGCTGTTAGACCATCCTGAAAGGGCTTTTTCATCGTCTTTTATAATACCAAAATGAAGCAAGAAAACAAAGTAAGGGTAGATTCGAGAGGTGAGTAGGATGATCTTAACTATCTTGCACAGAGGAATTTTCACTTTCATCGAGGACCTGACCTGCTAGGGTAATGCAAGAGATGGAGGAGATCAAAGTCAGAAGATAATGAAAGGGAAGGAGGCAAGAAACATGAGAAAATCAAATTGCTGCGTAAATCAAGTAAAATATTTGTCTATGTGCATCTTCTATCTGAATAGACCTGAAGTTTGTGATAAGCGTGTATCATAGGTGCTATGACTGCTGGCCAGGGGAGCCAATCCCAGTAACAGATTGCCTTCTTGGTGAAGAACCTTTTCCTAATGTCCGGTCTGATGTTATATGTAGGCCTGGTGAGATTCCCCAAGCTATTTATTTTCTTCTCTGAGCCACTGTATGGCTCAGGCATTGTTAGACATGTCTTGGCTGTCAAGCAGCCTGTGTTTGCTGCAGACACAGAGGAGCAATACAGAAGCAGCATGTTTTTACAGTATTTTTCCAGCAGGGGACTGTGTTAGCTTCTGCTTTGTGAGAAACTACTCACAGTTTCCCTGAATTTGTTAATATTTGTACTTTTGTAGGCTTTTATAACTGACTGGAGTTGGCTTTTTGTATGTTTTGGAGCTGCTTTTCAAGCTCCAGGGCATACAGTCTATAAACTTCTTGTCCTGTTGAACAAAGGTAGACAGTCCCATTTGAAAGTGTTCACACAGCATTTGACCTAGCCACATGTATGGGATTTGTATGGGTTTGGGTGGGTGGTTTTTTTTTTTTACCACTGCTCTGTGTCTCAAGTGATTTTTAGCGCCTGTGCATTCAGCATCACAAGGGCTCTTTCAGCACAATGCGATGTAGAGGTAACATGGGATCAGGTTTATCGTGAGATGAAACTAAGCAAGGACCTGGCTTTAGTAATCTCTAGCTCATCTAATCTCAGGCCTTAGTCTAAGGCAGGCCAATTGCAGAGGAACTTGAGAAACATCACCGCTGCAGGACCAGTATTGCCAGTCCCCACAAGAAGTCTTCGTTCTGAGGTTGAGTTGAGAAAACGCTAGGATGGTGCAATGCATATTCCATCCACTGCACTCTTTCCATACTGTCAGCTTTAACAAGCAAGATTTTTGCTGGAAATTAAAAGATACAGGACTGTTTTACCTGTGTGCAGAAGGGGAGAGAGCAATGTGCTCTTTCCTCATGGCAGAGAGGAATGTGGTGACAACCTCAGACTTGAAGCAAAGCCTTTAAAAATACAGGTTGAGGAAAGTGACCCTGCTTTTTTATTCCGTAATAACAGCAAGGTAAAGATGGTCTGTGAGACAGCCAGCAGATACATGGAACCACATCTAAACACTGAGGCAGAAATCATTCTGAAGATCTGGTGGCCAGGGCAAGGTCAACTTTCCTGCACCTGTACTGACCAGCACCCGCAGGTCCTTTTCCATGGGGCAGCTTTCCAGCCACTCTGCCCCAGGCCTGTAGTGTTGCATGGGATTGTTGTGACCCAAGTGCAGGACCATTGTCCTCATTACTGGTTCCACTTGTAGGGCCTTATAGCTGTCCTACAAGGGCAGTAGGAAAGTGAGGTAGTCATAAAGGAGGTGCACCTGCTGTGCATCACTCCACTGCTGCAGTGAATCCTGACCCATGGATTACAGGATACAATGGGCTATTGTGCATGTTTTATGTTAGCATAAAGGGTTACCCAACTCCTATCCTGTGCTGTTGGTGAGATACCACTACTTGGAGAAGTAGATAGTTTATGTGAGGAAAGGAAAAAAATGCATTATCGAACCACGGAGTTCTTGGACATGGGCTGCCGTGTCTCACTCTAACTCTATGCAAGAGTCTTGCTTCTGAGATACTACAGTTCACAGACAAGTGGGACACAAAGAACGCGTCGCATCTTGCACCTCATCTGTTGAATCGGGGGTTTAGAGGTGAGCTTTATCTACAGGTGTTGCAAGGGAAGAACATTCTTCCGTTTTGGGTGGCTGGGTTGTGCGCACATGGACAACACATGTCCAGTTGTTCAGAGGAACCCTTCCTACTCGTAGAAGGAAAAGGAGATAAAAGTGACTATAATGACCAGATTTACTTGTTGTTATTCTGGGGAAGTAATAAAAAATGAATTGAAGAATCTTAGTTATTCTCATTTAACAGACTTGGTTTCTGGTAGAATAGAGAATATCACTTCTGAGGGCTTGGTGTCGTCCCCCCCCCCCATGGCAGGGGGATGGAACTAGGTGATCCTAAGGTCCCTTCCAACCCTAACTATTCTGTGATTCTATGAAATATTCTCAGGTCTAGTTTGGGGGCTGTAAAACACACTTATAAATGATCAAATGAATACAGCATACTTGAGTATCTGCTATGGATAGCTGCACAAATCAACACTGCATAATTTGCCTGCTGCAGGTTATAAAAAGGGAAAGTTGTTCTGAAAGGACAGAGGAAGCACACAATTTGTAGGTAAAATTCAGTCTAGTCCCTTGAAATGGTTTATCCTGGTGTATGTCTCTTATTTAGAAAACAATGAAGACTCCTAGCATAAAAATTTGTATTCTAGGTATTGTTTCCTTTCAGTCTGTGGTTTATTGGCATCCATTTAGAAGTGCCTTTAAAACAGTGCAGATTAACTGGGTTTTATTAGGAAGCAAATTAAAATAACATTTCAATGCAATTCAGTGCATTTCCTGCTAGCAGGGAAACCTTCAATTAAAAGAAAAACAGCTCTTTGGCTATTCTGAATGGCTCCCTGCTCTTTAAGAGGGTCAGGTATTATCAGAGCATCCACCATGAAATATTTAACATGAAAAGTTTTGCCTTCTGCAAGGCTGTGGATAAAGAGGTCAAATGGATCTGTGTAAGGTGAGAAGCAGTCATGTATAGCAGGAGGAAATGTAATTCCTACCTAAATCATTATACCTGTCTTGGAAGGCTGGATTCATTTGTACAGCCCTCTGCACTGTGTGCCAGGAGGATTCCTCTTGGTGGAGACTCCTTAGAGGCCAGTTTGACCCCCCTGTAGCAACAATCATCCTTCATGCTGCACTCCGAACCAAAAGGATGCCACCAGATGGTTTGCACGCAGGTAAGTTAGGTAGCCTCGTGCTAAAGGTACTCTGTGGGAGGACGTGACAGAGGGAACAGGGAGCTACAGCATGGGGCTGAGCTCCGAGGTGAGAAAACCACAGTGAAAACGCCCTTTCTTGTTATCCCAATAGGGGAAGTACTAATGTGAGCTTTTGGCAAGGCAGTATGTCCTGTGTGCTGTGCATACTGTAAAGAACTGGAGTGTGAAAACAAGTGGGAAGTGACAGACGCGGAGTAGTTTGGCATTGCTCAAAACCGTAGCTGTTGGGAGAGGTTGGACTGACAGGATTTATTTGAGGGAAGGGGGCGAAAAGGGCTGAAAACACTGCAACCCAGAAGCATGGTACCAACTGAGGTGGAAATCGGGGGGGGTAGGGGGAGGCTTTTTGTCCACAGTGCAAACTTCATTTTGCTGTTTTGCTGTGTTACCTCCTATGTTCATCTGATGGTGTCCATAAACCAATGAGGGACACTCTGTAACCTCAATAAGCATTGGCCCACACCATGGGGAAAAAGGAGGACAGCAGACAGGTCCTGAGCAGATAGAAAAGCCATTATCCCTAAACTTGAAGCTTTGGTTTTCTCAACTGTGCTAGGTTCCCCCTTTCCTTTTTGCCTTCATTTCCAGTTGAACCTGTGGCTTTCTGGAAGCTCCCTATCACTGCCAACAGAAAGACAGCAGATGTGCACCATGAAAAAGCATTTTCTTTTATTGTGCTTCTTCACAGCTTCCTTCCAGCCAAGGGCTTGGCCTTCCCCTCTAAGTTGTGCAGTGTCATTGACTATGAACCCGCTGTCATTGAGGCAAGATCTTGAAGCTGTCCACAGGGAAGCTTTCCTGGTAAGGTTAGAAAGTGGTGATGTCGTTTACTCTGCACATTTGTGCATTCTGCAGGCAGTAACTGTGCACATCGTAACGTATTAAACTACTCAGTGAGCTATTGCTTGGTTCCTAAACAAAAACAGGCTGGTGTGAGGCTGTTCTGCCCTTGTCTTGCAGCAGTTGGAAGTGCTCTGTGATCAGCCTTAATGAGGTAGAATCTGGTTTTATCTTGGTTTAAGGAGAATCATTCACAGAGATTTTTGTGTCTAATGAGCTCCAGTTTTTATAGGACAAAACATGTCAAACATGGTTAATGTCCACCATGAGGTTCCAAAAATGTTCAGACAGGAGGGAGAACGGGAAGCAGAGGAGCTGGCCAAGTGATTCTATAGCTTTAGTAGATAGCTCAGAAAGTGAAGTAAAAGCCGTGGGTGCAACTTGTGATGAAACATGTAATTGCTTGTCACTCTTGAAACACCTAAAAATAACATGATGGACCTGTGCTGCACCAGGCACTGCTGTTTCATGGGATGCTTGCATGTGGGTGCCTGTATGGCAGTGGCTGTTTGCCCCCAGCTGCTCTTGTGCCTATGGCCAGTCATAAGGTTACGCAGATGTTTGCCAAAATACCCTTTATAAAGCTAGCAACGCTTTGCCTGTTTAGTTGCCAAGCTCAGCTTTTAGAACGGCTCCCTGACCCCTTTGGAATGGTGCTGCTGGACCCCTATTCAGTGTGAAGTGGTGCCATGGGTATTTGAAGAACAAAATATATACTAAAAGGTTGAGGAATGCTGACAAAGGGAAACCCACGGAGTTACAGACTGTCCTCTGCAACTTCAGCAAAGGTGACTAGAGCAAAACTGGACTTGCTCACCCAACTCTTGTCACAGACATGCACCCTCTTGTCTCTTGGGCACTTTGTCCCCTCTGCTCACAGCTCAGGGTCTGCTGCTGTTCTTGAACTCTTTCTCCCTTTCATTACCAGCTCATGGTACACATGAGCTGCACAGAGCTCATGGCTTTTGTGCTGGCTGATGTGGTCCCAGGCAAATCTTTTCTTCTGCTCAGTGGCTCCACAAGGGCCATTCCTCAGGCAGCCCTGACCAGATCTGATTGTCTTGAACCTAGCTCTTCTTCACCAGCCCATGAAAGCTGCTGCTCTGAACCAAGCACTCCCACTGGCTGTTCAGATGCCGTCCTGGAGGCACAACTCTGGGGATTGTGGGAGGATTGTTTGGATGTGCTGCTACAGTTGTTTAAAGGAAACTATTTCAAATTGATTTCACTAAACGGATTGGAAACCAACATCACTGCCCATATTAAGCTGAGATGGAAATGAAAAGCTGTACGAAATGACAACAAAAGAAACCCCTTCTGGGTGACAGATGTCTTCCTCAGCCGCTGTTTTTGAGGGATTGGTCTCTGGAAGTGCTACCACTACAGCTGAAAACTGCAAAAAGGGAATACTTGAGGGAATGCATAAGTTGTTAGGCTGAACCTAGCAATTTGCTGTAGCTGAGACTGGACAGGTAAGTATTTGCCTCTCCTCCGCCCAAACTGGGATAGCGAGGCTGAAGGGGATGTGCGGTACCTGGAATGCAATGACTGACATCCCTGTGACCTCTTATTTCCTGCCAGGCTTTGGAAGATGACCCCAAGTGAGTTATTTCAGAACATTTGCCTTTGAAACAGTGATAGACGGTGGAAGTATTTATTTCCTAAGCTGCCATATCCTGGGTTCAGCAGGAGGGGTGTTCGCACTGCGGGGGTTCGCTGCTGGAGGGGAGGGTGAATTATTTTGAGCCTGGTGGGCCCATGACACCTCAGGCCACCAGGGCAGAGATGCAGCATACAGATGGACTCATGATCGAGGGGTGGACTTAGCAATGGACACTATTGCCCAGGTTATTCACGAGTGTGAACACTGCACACAGCCTCTCCTGCTCTGAAAGACTGTTACAGGAGATGGAGCCCAATATCATGGACTGGATGGACTCAGCAGCTTTGTAGGGATTGGTCCATGCACTGAGGGATGATCTCTCTCCCTCTGTGTGTGTGTGTGGATGTATATATATACATGTGATGGTACATTGAAAATGTGGGATCTGAGCATGACGTGAATGGTATGGAATAAGGGGTGGATACTGTCCTGGGTTCAGCAGCAGCAGCCATTTTTCTCCTTCTTGGTAGCTGGTGCAGCGCTGTGTTTTTGATTTTGGGCCTGGGAACAGCGCTGATAACACCAGTGTTTTCAGTTACTGCTTGGTAATGTTTTGGTCTGACCAAGGACTTTCTGAGTCTCATGCTTTGCCAGGGAAGAGGGGAGCCGGGAGGAAGCAGAGACAGGACACCTGACCCAAACTGACCAAAGAGATTATTCCATACCACAGCACATCATGTCCAGGATGTGAAAACAGAGAGCAGAGACCCAGAAGGGTGTGGTGGTGCCCTGGGGGGGTTCGCTGCTGGGGGGTGCACTGTCTGGGTCGGGCTTGGTGAGCAGTTGTATTCTCTTTCCTTGTATTTCTCTTGTATTATTACTGGTGGTAGCAGCAGTGATTTGTGTTATACCTTAGTTACTGAACTGTTCTTATCTCAACCTGTGCGAGTTGAATTCTTTTGATTCTCCTCCCCATCCCCCCAGGACTGGGGGAAGAAAGAGAGACGAGTGAGTGAGTGAGAAAACTGCATGGCTGAGAGGCTTAAACCACAACAGCCGTATAGAAAGCAAACTGCTTTGGATGAAAGTATTTACTTTGCATTTAGATAAGATGAAGAGTAAATGATGTTCTTCCGTTATGCAAGGCCACAAGGGAAGATAAAACCTGTCTTTGGGGCTAGAGAAAAGCACGTTTGATGAGAGAGAGTTCTGACATGTAAACAGTCAATATCGTGGTGTTTCACTGAAATGCTATACCCGTTGTAGGTCATGCCGCTATTTTAAACTGTAGTAAAGCCATAAACAAGGCTCAGACGTGTGATGGTACAGCTCAGCCCTGTTACTTGGCAGAAAAATACTAAATAAGGGAAGAGCTTTGGCAAAAGCTGAGAGCTTCTGAAACCTGGTGCAATGTGTTAGATTTTGAAACATGAACAAAGTAGGTTCATGGAACATCTCACCAAACCCTAGTTCATCTTTGCTCACCCTATGAGACCTTGCATTGTAAGGAGAGTGTGTGTTTTGGTGAATAATCCTAAATAATGCATCTTTCAGTGTAGGCGAATTTGTAGGAAAGGACAACTTGATCCAGAGGACCTTGTCATCAATTTTATATTACATCTGGAACAAGCACAACCCTAATGAAAGCTGAGCACAGCCATGACGTAGGAGTACAGGCTGGGGGAGTCAGAGGTCTGCTACCCTCTCTTCTCTCATTTATGTTTATCCCGGTATCATGTTGTTTTGTCCAAAGTAGACAATGAAAATGAAGAAATGCCTCGGGATCTTTAATGTGAGATGGAATGGAGAGCAAGCTGTGTTAGCGGGGTTTTCTGCTCCTGATGTGAGGGAATTAGGTTCTCAGAGCAATCAGAACGTCAGCCAGGAGCTGCAGAGCAGCATCACTGGTGGGAAATCCATACTGGTGCCTTCAAATTAAACGCTGAAAGCGTCTGAACTTCAGGGACGCCTCTTCCCAGACATCTTCTTCCCCCTAATCTGGCAAAATCCCACCCGCTGTGCTGCGACCGAGCGTCTCCAGCAGCGCCTGGATGAGGAGCTGCGCGCTCCGCTTTCACTGCGGTTTGCGGTGCGGCTCTACCCCCACCTTGGCAGGAGAACGAAGGCTGCAGCGCGCTGAGGGCTCGCGCGCGCGGTGCTCATCCTGCGGCGAAGGGCGACGTGCGGGGAGCCGCGGGGTCGCCACCAGCGGTGCGCGGGCTCCTCCTGCCGGCAGCTGCTTCAGGCCTCTGCCCCCGGGCAGGGCGGCTCTCCCGGGTCCGTAGGTTGGGGCCTTTTCCCGTAGGCTTTTATTGCAGTGCGATATGGGATCCCCTAAGAGTTACATACTCACCGAATGCAGCAGCAATTAAAGAAAAGAAGGCTTTAAGCAGGACCGTGCCTAAAATCCTCCCAGATAATCTGTTCTCCCAGGAGTTCTTCCTTGTCCATTTCCCTCTGTCGGCCTTGTCTTGGTTTAACCCCAGCCGGCAGCTCAGCCCCACACAGCTGCTTGCTCACTTCCCCCAGTGGGATGGCGGAGAGAATCAGAGGGCAAGAGGGAGAAAACTTGTGGGTTGGGGTAGAGATGGTTTAATAGGTAGAGCAAAAGCCGGGCACGCAAGCAAAGCAAACCAAGGAATTCATTCACCACTTCCCATCGGCAGGCAGGGGTTCAGCCATAACAGTGACTCAGGAAGACAAACACTACCACCCCAAACATTCCTCCTCCTTCCCCCAGCTGCATATACTGAGCATGATGCCATATAGTCTGCAATATCACTCTGGTTAGCGGGGGTCAGCTGTCCCGGCTGTGTCCCCTCCCAACCTCTTGTGCACCCCCAGCCTGCTCACAGGTGGGGTGAGAGGCAGAAAAGGCCTTGACTCTGCGCAAGCACTGCTCAGCAGTAACTGAAACATCCCAAATCCAAACCACAGCCCTATACCAGCTACTGTGAAGAAAATTTGCCTTAATGGCAGCCAAAGCCATATGGCCCCCAGAGACTTCATGGGCTCGCAGACCCTGTGTCACGCTACAGCCAGCCTCCTGCATGTTCACAGCCCATTTTCAGTGGACAACTCTTCTGTTACTCCTCAGCACTTGGCAGGTCTGTGTTTTCATGTGGTGGCTTCTGCCACCAGGGCTGTTATTTTCCCCAAAAAGGGACCCTAATCACTTCTTGCAGGTGGCATCAATCCAGGATAGCTGCAGGGTAACAACTAATGCTGGGGCCTGCTTGGGGACTTTGTTCCAAACTGGGACTGGGACTTGGAACAACCTTCCTGTGTTATTAGTGAGGAGCAGAAATCCTCAATCTGCACTGAAGGGAGTAAGAAGTCCTTAGAGGCTATGTGTCCTGTTTCTGCTCAAAGAGGTTTAAGTGTCCAAATCCTCTTGGGCCTCCAGAAAATCTCCCCACTGGCCAACAGAAAGACCAATATTGAGCAGGCTGGTGTTTAAATCCATTTTTCTTCTTTTACTGGGGTTTCCTGCTTAGATTTGCCTCTGGGAAGACAGGCATTAACCCATACCAAGTACGTCCCACACTTAGGCTGGGTTGTGTTGCCAGGTGGACCTTTGCTCAGGTGTGCCACAGTTACTAATTTCAGAGCTCATAGGCCTATGTTAGAATTAGAGTTGTGGCTGTGGCACAGAGGAACAAGCCTGAACTTGACCACCTCATTACCTCTGTCTGAGCACTGACGGTAGGATTAGCTAAAGCAGTATAGGCTGTAGCACGGGCTTGCTGCATTTGGGATGGAAGGGAAACTTGGAAAGTCCAGTCTCCTGCTCAATGCATGGTCGGTTCTGAGTTCGAACCCTGGTTTCTCAGGGCTTTGCCCAGTTGGGTCTTTGAAACTCTCAAGGATGGAAAAAACTAACCGGAGAGCCCAGCGGGCTTGTCTGCTGCTGCTGCTGGAGGAACTTGTCTCAAAACAGCTGGGTGGGGGTGCACCACAGTGCCTGTACTTCTGTAATATATATCTAATTTTTTAAGTGCTGTGTGAGATAGGGCAAAGGAAACAGTTGATATGGAATGGTTCTGAAGCTGTCTTTGAGAACTGGTGTGGTACTGCTCACTGCTGAGCTGGGTAACAGGCTTTCCCTTCTCGGTGGCTATGGGGAGGCAGGTATGCAGCTCGTGCCTGAGGTTCTGGACCACAGACACCTCCAAAAGTGCAGCTGCCGAAGGGCTTTTGTTGAGACAAAACCTGTTCTGAATTTTGACTGATTAGGGTTGGTGTTTCATTAATATTAGCTCTGCATCTTGGAGGTGTCCCCAGCTGTGGGTTCAATGTGTTTTCTGTTGAAAGCAGCATCTTGTGCGAGCCCCCATGATGCGCCAGCATACAGCTTTTGCCCCATTTTCAGTTTCTGGGAGCTTTTTCCTAGTTGTAGTAATTTTGCAATTCTATTTCCACTTCATATTACAGAAAGCTTTCGTGATGAAAATGTTGAACAACTTGTAAATATACTGAAAATGGTCAGTCATGGAATTGGTACTTTTCTTTAATCATCTTCTGCAGTGCATATTCATTATGTTCCTCCCTTCCTGTCAAAATGAGAGTAAAAGTTGCTATTCTATTTCTAGTCTATTACACAGACCTGAAATACTAAAATCCTCTAATGTGGATAATTTAAACTTATAATACAGTAAAATATGGAATAATTATATGTTACAAATTGAATCTCAAAATTTCTATTGTATTCACTCTGTCTTGTGTTCTGCCAGACTATTCAGACTGGCATCAGCAAGAGCCTTCCACTGAAGGGTATTATGACTCGAAGACTGTGTGGCTGTGAATAGTCAATTCTACCTTTATTTTGTTTGCTTCAAACTTCAATTTATTCTAGATACACATTAGAGATTTCACTTCCAGTGATTATGAAGATAATGCAACTTCTTTCAGTGAAATTAAATGAAAAGCTGATGTTAAATTTGCTGCACTTTCACTACTCCTCCCCCTTTTTCTCTATTTTGTAGTTCTTGAGCTTTATGTTTATGAAATACACCCCCAAAAAGTGTCAGGAGAGGGGTACGTAACCACAGACTGCTCCTTCTATGGGCAAAATAGTTACCTGAAACCCATGCCATGTATTAAAAATGAAATAAATAGATAATATTGTTCAAATCTCAGACTTTGCTTCTGATTTTGGAGTTAACGTCTTTTTGTGGATTATGCTTGCGGTGCTCATGTCTCAATCAGGAATAGATTGGTCTGTGCCCATGAAAGCCTGCCATAGTCTTTCTGTTCTCATTTCGAGCTGATCAATGCCCTTATGCCCCTCTGTCCTCCTCATGACTGGCATCACGTTGTTGATAGTAAATGAACCAAGAGAGCTTCCTTCAACCACGTGGTTACTGTGGGAGGAGAATGTGCAGGAGTAATACCCAGATTCCAATTAAAATTTATGTAAAGGCTTATCATAAAAACATTCAGGAGAGGCTATGTATGTTAGTCTATGAGAAATCAGCCAATTTGAAGGCAGATTAAGGCTGACTAGTGTTTCAGTTCTGTCCAAAACTTAAACTCGTGTTCCTAAGTTGACTTGTACTTGCGTTTCAGAGAGTTGGTTTTAGCTTCTTCTCATAGAGCCCCAGAACAAGGAGACGTGTTAGAGAAGAAAACAAGATCTTTATGAATAAAGAGGCAGAAATAAACCTACTCAGAAAAAACAATGGAAAACAACTGTAAAAATGTAGAGCAGGCGTGCTTTCTCCAAGAGGGAGAGAGAAATCTGCAAAGGAGCATCTTCAGAGAGAAGTGAGGTATAAGTTTTCCTTTACCTTTTCTATATGGGTCATGTAAGTTAGATATGTATTTATATAATACTGTGCTACTTGAAATACTGTTCTCTTAAAAATCTTATGGTTGAAAATACGTGGTTTTCATATAAAAAGGCTACCTGGGCTGACTGAAGAGGAGAAAGGTAAACCAGCTCCATGTGAGAAGCTTGGATAAATAATAATGAAGAATAAAAACAATGGTGTAATGGAATGGGGAGGAAAAGATTTAAAATATATATATCAAAATGAAGACAGTATCTGTGTGGGAGTGAGTAATGGGATAACACGAAACTCAAAAAAGGGCAAAATTACTGACTCTTTAGCCTGAAGAGCTGTGCAAGTGTGGAACTCATCTTTGTTAAGCAGATCATAATTCCAAAGTAGAGAAAAATGTTTCTCATATACAGTTTAGGGTAGTCAAGGAACAGCACACAAAGTGAACTGCACAGTCATGTTTTCATCTTCAGACTACAGCATTATAAGCTTCCTGTCCCCAATCTGATCCTTATATTTTATATTTTCTCCCCCTAATTCCTTTTCCTTTGTGAAACAAGTGGAAAATACGCACATATGCATATGCATGTGCTTCAGTCTCCTTTTCTGAGAACTGGGTTATATTGTGTAAAATTTACTTCTCTTCATTTTGCCATTTATTTTCATTTACTCATTGTCCATCTCGCATGTTCATGCTGAGTGCAGAGAAGATGGTATGTGGTATTGCTTCTTCTGGCATATGGCACCGTGAGCTTGGACTCAATATGAGGCTTTGCTGAAAGAAATATTGTGCACAGAAAAGGGTATTGTTCTTCATATGAATCTATTGAGGCTGCTCAGTTTCACATCCTGATTGAATTGGGTGAATAGTTTTTTGCCAAAAGAGGGGAAAATACATGACATTTTGTAATGCTTGATTCAAATGACCCCATAATTAAACACTGCAATGTTTCAGGGTGGGTTTGCAGAGAAGTGCAGGTGCTGTCTGTGCAGGGAGGATGCAGTGGTCTTTTTCTCTCTTACTGTGTGCTAACCCAGCAACTGGGGAATTTGCCGGTCGGTAGAGATGCAGGGTTTGAACCTTCCTTGTCCTGATGCAAGTGGGTCTGTAAAGCAGGACGGGAATCCCATGACCCTTTGCCTTGGCTGTGCAAGTAGGCATAAAACATTGAAATGCTCCATATTTTATTTAAGTGCCAGTACAAAGATATTCAAGTACTTAATTCCGTTGTGGTAAATGAAATATGCTTCAAGGCGCCTTTGTGACCTTGCCAGTGTTCCAGCAGTCAACCTCCAGCCTTTTAAAAACTCTTTTTATTTTTAAATGTCATGGCAGTTAAGATAAAAATATTATTACTATTTCTAATGATACATTTGGGGTTTTTTTAGTTGGCATCCTACCCTCTAGCATGAACTTTTCATGACTTTTCCTCAACGAGCAACACTACGAAGTATGATTTTGTGGAGGATTTGAAAGGTAGAATTATTTTTCAGATTGCAGGAAAAATTAAAAAATCTTGTAAGAGCTGAAAGTATGATTTTTCTGCATGTTTGTTTCTGTGTATATGCCAAAGGAATTGGTCACTTCTTGATTTTCTGCTTAAGACAATTCCTCTGTTGCAAGTCAAAGGTGGAAAACAGACTCTGTTTAAGGAAAACTAAAAGAAAGTCTCAGCTAAGGGTCTAAACTACTTGTACATGTTCCAATAGTACCCTACAAGTGTCTCTAACTTGCAAAAAGGGGCACATTTTGGAAGATACATCCTGTTCCTGTTATACCTAATATTGATAATGTCACTGAATGTGTGCTGGCTGTGCCACTCCTGCATGTAATCTGCAGTCTGTTGCCATCGTTATTTAAAAGAGGAGGAAGAAATAATGTTAAAGAGCTGGAGATGACAAAATGTGATTGGTTTTCAGACTACATGAAAGTGCTCGTCAGCTTGATAATGCTTGTCCTGGTCATCTGCATTCTATTTATGAACATGTTGTGGTTTAACCGCCACCAGCAACCAAGTACCAAGTGACCACTTGCTCACCCTCCCTCCACATGGGACAGGGAGTGGAACTGGAAAAAGATAAAACCTGTGGGTTGAGATAAGAACAGTTTAGTAGTTGAAATAAAGGATGACAACAACAATAGTAATAATAGGGAAATGAGAGAGAGGAATAAAACCCAAGAAAGGCAAGTTATGCACAGTACAATGGTCACCACCTGCTGACTGATACCCAGCCCAAGCTGGAGCAGGGATTGGCAGCTTCCAGCAAACTCCCCCCAGTTTCTCTACTGGGCATGACATGCTGTGGTATGGAATACCCCTTTGGCTAGTTCAGGTCAGGTGTCCTGTCTCTGCTTCCTCCTGGCTTCCTGTGCCCCTCCTCACTGGCAGAGCATGAGACAGAAAAGCCCTTGATTGGAGTAAGTGCTACTTAGCAGCCACTAAAACATCATAGAATCTTAAAATTAACTAGGTTGGAAAAGACCTTTAAGATCCTCAAGTCCAATCATTACCCCAGGACTGCCAAGTCCACCACTCAACCATGTCACTGAGGGCCTCATCTACACGGTTTTTGAATGCTTCCAGGGGTGGTGACTCCACCACTTCCCTGGGCAGCCTGTTCCAATGCCTGAGCACCCTCTCTGTGAAGAAATTGTTCCTAATATCCAGTATAAACCTCCTCTGGTGCAGCTTGGGGCTGTTGCCTCTTGTCCTGTCACTTGTTACTTGGGAGAAGAGACCAACCCCCACCTCACTGCATCCTGCTTTCACGTAGTTGTAGAGAGCGGTAAGGTCCCCCCGAGCCTTCGCCAGACTAAACAACCCCAGTTCCCTCAGCCGTCATGATGTGTTATCAGCACTATTCCCACACTGAAGCCAGAACATAGCACTGTACCAGCTACTAGGAGGAGAACTAACTCTATCCCAGCCAAAGCCAGGACAGTACAGCAGGTGAATGCTCTTGCTCTACAAAGGAAATGTAATTTTATTGACTTTGAATTGAATTAATGCCATATATAACTTGGTTTCAAGTTTATAGGGGCTTTCACAGATATTGAACTACTTTTTTTCTTTATTTTATCCCAAGAAACCTCTGTGCTGCCTGCCCAGGGAATACAGAATGAAATTACCTGTGTGGCGAGCCACAACAAAGCCACTTTGAGTCTCCTGTCCTATAAGCTTGGATGGTGATTTCATGTGACTACTGCCTTCCAGCTGCGGAAAAAGGACGGCAGGCTGATGATAATTTCATCCCACTGAAGGGAGGGTTTGAGAGAAATGATTTGTGTCTTCTTGGATGGGCCTGAGCTGCTCAGGTAGCTAGATCCTGCCCGGACTGTACAGTTCAGCTACAGTTAAAACACCTAAACGCAGGCACCTTTGTATGCTAGGGGTCCACCCTCTCCTGATCACAAGTCAATACAGTCTGTGGAACCGGGAGAGGCATACAGCCATCTGATGTCTGCTTTAGGCGGTGAGCTGAGCCCTGCTCTGGGCTCCCGTTACTCTTCTGAGTAGTGGAACTTCATCCACTTACCTAAATAGAAGCATGCCTTGCCCAATCTGGTGCCCTGGGGTATTAACACATCTGTCAGCCTCATGCAGATGTCTTGTAGGACCTGTGGGAAATCTCTGCCCTGAGGGAGGCTGGTCAGAAAACCCAACTCATCTCAAATGATACTACATACCCATATTTAAGCAACTGAACCCAGGCCTATCTCGCCATTGGCCATAGTAGGAGCTCAGGCACCCAGCTCACATCAGCACCTGGGTTCAGGTGGCTGAGCCCCAGCTCTCAGCGGCGAGAGCCCCCGAGGGACCCTCGAGCCCCCTCCAGGCCTTGTCCAGGAGGCGGCAGCTCCGCTGAGCCGAGCAGGGACGCACTGGGGCCGGCGCCGGGAGGGACGGCCCCCCCCTGAGCGGGGAAACCCTCCCCGGGGAGCGCGGGAGCAGCGCCTGGCGCGGCGGTTGGCGTTTGCCCGCCGTTAGGGTTGGAGGCGGGATGGGGAGCGCTCGCCTCAGGGCCAGGGCCCGGTTTGGGAGCTGTGCTCCGGCTGCCCCGGCGGTGGCGGCGTCGGCCCCGGGCAGAGCCGATGAGAGGGGAGGCTGCAGCGCAGAGCTCGGGGTGCAGGAAGTGCCTGCACTGATCTCGTGAGGAGAGAGTGCACCATGGGCAGGGCTGCGCTCGGTGCGCCCTGGAGGGTGCCCTCCTGCAGCAGGAGCTGAGCTGCGGGACGCTGTCGATAGGATAAAAGATGTCAGGGAAGCTGAGAGGGAGCAGCACTGCTTGCTCCAGGCCCAAACTGTAGATGGGCCACAAGTGTCCACCGCAGCATATACAGAAAAGGAGGAGGGCATTGATACGGGAAGCTGGGAGCTAGGAACAAAACAAAACCAAACAAACAAAAACTAACAAAAAAAAAAAAAAAAAAAAAAAAGGAAAAGGAGGGGACAATTAAAAGCAAGGAGGAGATTAACAGGAAGGGCTTCTGTAGGTCTAGCAAACAAAAGACGGACTAGGAACAACGTGGTCCCCCTCCAGAGGCTATCAGGAGAACTGGCTACCCTGGGTTTGGAGAAGGCTGAGGCTCTTAATGACTTCTTTGCCTCGGTCTTCAGCGGCAAATGCTCTGACCACACCACCCAAGCCTTGGAAGTCAGACGCAGGGACTGTGAGAGTGGAGACCCTGGGCCCACTGTAGAAGAGGATCTGGTTCAAGACCATCTTAGGAACCTGAACGTACACAAGTCCATGGGACCTGATGAAATCTATCCACGGGTCCTGAAGGAACTGGCAAATGAAGTTGCTACACCACTGTCCATCATATTTGAAAAATCATGGCAGTCAGGTGAAGTTCCCGATGACTGGAAAAAGGGAAATATAACCCCCATTTTCAAGAAGGGGAAAATGGATGAGCCGGGGAACTACAGAGCAGTCAGTCTCACCTCTGTGCCTGGCAAAATCTTGGAGCAAATTCTCCTGGAAGGCATGCTGAGGCACATGAAAAACAACGAGGTGGTTGGTGACAGCCAGCATGGCTTCACTAAGGGGAAATCCTGCCAGACCAATCTGGTGGCCTTCTATGATGGGGCTACGGAACTGATGGACAGGGGTAGAGCAGTTGATGTCATCTACCTGGACTTGTGCAAAGCGTTCGACACTGTCCCACACAACATCCTTGTCTCTAAGTTGGACAGACGTCAATTTGATAGGTGGACCACTGGGTGGATAAAGAACTGGCTGGATGGCTGCAAGCAAAGAGTAGTGCTCAATGGCTCAATGTCCGGCTGGAGACCAGTAACGAGTGGTGTCCCTCAGGGATCGGTGTTGGGACCGGTCTTGTTCAACATCTTTGTCGGTGACGTGGGCAGTGGGATTGAGTGCACCCTCAGCAAGTTTGCCGATGACACCAGGCTGTGTGGTTCAGTTGATACACTGGAGGGAAGGAATGGCATCCAGAGGGACCTTGACACGCTTGTGAGGTGGGCTGATGCCAACCTGATGAAGTTGAATCATGCCAAGTGCAAGGTCCTACATGTGGGTTGGAGCAATCCCAGGCACAGCTACAGGTTGGGCAGAGAAGAGATTGAGAGCAGCCCTGTGGAGAAGAACTTGGGGGTGTTGGTCAATGAGAAAATGAACATGAGCTGGCAGTGTGCGTTCGCAGCCCAGAAAGCCAACCGTATCCTGGGCTGCATCAAAAGGAGTGTGACCAGCAGGTCGAGGGAGGTGATCCTGCCCCTCTACTCTGCTCTTGTGAGACCTCACTTGGAGTATTGTGTGCAGTTCTGGTGTCCTCAGCATAAGGAGGACATGGAACTGCTGGAAGAAGTCGAGAGGAGGGCCACGAGGATGATCAGGGGACTGGGGCACCTCCCATATGAAGATAGGCTGAGAAAATTGGGGCTGTTGAGGCTGGAGAAGAGAAGGCTGTGTGGAGACCTCATAGCAGCCTTCCAGTATCTGAAGGGGGCCTATAGGGATGCTGGAGAAGGACTCTTCAATAGGGGCTGTAGTGGTAGGACAAGGGGTAACGGATTAAATCTCAAACAGGGGAAGTTTAGATTAGATATATGGAGGAAGTTCCTTACTATAAGGGTGGTGAGACACTGGAACAAGTTGCCCAAAGAAGTTATGAATGGTCCATCACTGGCAGTGTTCAGTCAAGTTGGATGGAGTCTTGGACGACATGGTTTAGTGTGAGGTGTCTCTGCCTTGTGGCTGGGTGGTTGGAACTTTATGATCTTAAGGTCCTTTCCAACCTTAGCTAGGATTCTACTTTGTCATGGTTTAACCCCAGCTGGCAGCTAGGCCCCACACAACCACTTGCTCACTCCCCTCCCTGGTGGCATGGGGGCAAGAATCGGAAGAGTAAAAGTGAGAAACCTCATGGGTTGAGATAGAGACAGTTTAATAGGTAAAGCAAAAGCCATGCATGCAAGCAAAACAAACCAAGACATTTATTCACCATTTCCTATCAGCAGGCAGGGGTTCAGCCATCTCCAGGACAGCAGGGCTCCATCATACATAACAGTGGCTTGGGAAGACAAACACCATCAGTCTGAATGCCCTCCCATTCCTCCTTCTTGCCCCAGCTGTATATGCTGAGCATGATGCCACATGGTCTGCGATACCCCTCTGGTCAGTTGGGATCAGCTGTCCTGGCTGTGTCCCTTCCCAACCTCTTGTGCACCCCCAGCCTGCTCAGTGATGGGTTTGTACAAGGAGTAGAAAAGGCCTTGACTCTGTGCAATCACTGCTCAGCAATAGCTTAAACATCCCTGTGTTATCAACACTGTTTCCAGCACAAATCTGAAACATAGCCCCGTGTTAGCTATGCAGGAAAGTAGCTCTATTCCAGCCAAAACCAGCACACAATCTTATTCTGAAGTGGGATTTTGTGGTTCTTGCACATTCAGATGTGGGTCTAGGGTAGGGTGGATTTTTTGGTGCTGTCTTCTACGCTGCGTCCTGTGCTGGCAGTTTTCTCATCTCCTGAAGGTTCTTCCTGCCTCCTCATTTTACTTTTGCAACACAAATGAACAAAAAAAGCTCCTGACTTCTTTCAGGAATTATCTTTTTGTCTTTTTTTGTGATAAGCCTAAAGATCTGCAATAATAATTAATGACACCTTAGTAAAAAATGATAAAAGACTCTCATCCTGACTTTTTTTTTTGTGAGCATTGGAGGCAAATAGAATTTTTTTTTCCTCCTTATTTGACAGACACAGGCTAAATTAAAACCCTGTAAATTGATTTTGTAAAAGGGCTGCTTTTATCTTCCTTTTTGTTCATACTCGCATTTTCAATTTTGCTACTTATTGTACACATTATACTCGATAAATATTAGGAGTTCAAGGTGTATCTTTCTCCTGTGTATTTTCTTTTCATTCTATGAACCACTGCAGAAACTCTTTACATTTCTGACTTGTAAATAATTTTCATGTGAGATGACTCTTCATCCCTGACAAGGCTGTTAAAGAGAGATTAGGTTTAAGAGCCTGCTTCAGAGACCAGACTCCTCCTAGAAAAGTAAACTCTGCTGTTTCTGGGGCCCCAGTACTGTCCTTGCCTTGAACACCATTTTTACTGCCAACAGTTGTAACTTTTACTATCTGTGACCCCAGACTTTTCTCCTTAAGCCAATCCCTTGTCTGTAAATCTGCTGTTGCTATAAAGCAGGAATTGACCTCATGCTGTCTCCCTAAATACTTGCCTGTCACTTGTCCCTTCCTTGCTTCCATGGCATCCTGTGTCTGCACGCTGCACCTCCTGAGCTTGAAGGCAAGGCTTGCCCCATGTTCAAACAGATTTTGCTATGTAACCTTGTTGTCCGAGTTCCCAGTCTAATCACTGGGGCATAACCAACACAAGGCTTAACTCAGATGCCCCCATATCCTTGCTGACCTCCAGTTCAAAATCAGGCAGAAGGAAATGAGTCTCCTGCGAGTCATGTCCTATTCGCCTGCTCTGTAGAGATGCTTCAGACCTGCCTCAAATGGCACCATGTTTCTTTGGGTGAACAAGTTACTCAAACTGTTTGTATCCCTTAACACAGACCTCCCAGGCCCATCCCTAACCATGTTGCTATGAAGTCAGTTCAGTGCTGCCTAAGCTCCACTTTGGGCCCCACTCCGTTACCCATACTTTGGCCACTACTTTAGGGTAAGTAGTTATGACTGTATTGACTAGATCTCAGTTGGCTACAAGGGGATCTTAGAGGTGTATCACACATGGACATCTGTATTTACCTATTTTGGTCTGGAACTGAATTTCCCCTAATTGTTTCCTCTGAGGCAGCTGCAGTTAGAGCAATGCTAAGAGAAGCTAATGTGTTGTGAAGGGCTGGCTTCATGAGCCTGATCTCAGGACTGTGTTGTCTGCTTGCAGTTGGCCTGGAGTAGTGGTGGAGAGACTGCGAGGGTGGAACAATAGGTGATGGTTGATGTTGACCTAAAAATAAACTCTTCTTGGATATTGCAAAATACTGATGCTCATGCAATGACTGGGAGAATTGAGGGTTGGATAGGGTTGTTAAAGGATGAGTGCAAGGTAAGATGTTGTAAATGTTGTAAATTCAGTTACAGAAAAGGCTTCTTGCCCCTTCAGTAGGACTCTGAGGAAGCTACTCCGTCTGCATTAATTGATTTCAACTTCATACTTACAGACAGAAGATTTACTTTTGAAGGTCTTCCTCCTTTTAGGTTCTGCTCAGTGATACCTATAAAATGTTGTTTGCAATGCTTGTGTTTGAAGAGCTCCCATGGAAAATGCAAAATGTGGTATTTTTGGGAAAAGTGTTTCTCCAGGAATTAAAGAATATTACTGGGACTTGTTTTGTGGCCAATCATAAATCCATAATCAATATTCATTTCGCAGAGGCAGATCTTAGCTGTCATTTCAATTTTATGCGTTCATCAAACATATTTCAACATTGTAATAATCAAATTATCCAGACAAACTTAGAGTAGTATCAAAGTCAAACTAATATGGCAACATTGGCAGCATGATACGCTCTCATTATAAACTGGTCATTAATGCCTGATTAAATAATATATATGCCTGATATAAATAATATATGTAGACTTTGAGCATTTATCCAAATAAATTGTTTTTGAAGTCAGTTAAATGATAGGTGGAAAAGAAAATAATATGATTGCCTTTAAAACACTGACTTGTATTAATGAGCTGGCATGTCGATCACACTGCTTGCCTGCCTAATGAATTTCAAGGTTTCATTGGTTTATTTATTTAGGAAACTCATGGTCCTTAAACTTGGGATGATATATTAACAGAGAGACTTCTTTTTATAGTCCAAAACCACAAATATTTCCTGGCACTAGAAATCAGGGTTTTTTCAATTTCTCATGTTCCCTAACTAAATGTTGCCCAGTATCTGCCTGCCCAGAATGCTTTTCTGTAGAGCGACATCACATCAGGATGATGCAATTTGTTATCTAGACAATCTAAGCAGACCACTTCAAGATGGTGAGGGTAGAATCAGAAGTAGTATGGAAAGAGAATATATCAATTTTTCCCTAATATAGAGAGCATCCACGAAAGGAGGGCTTTTCTAGCAACAGGTCTGAAAGAAAGATTATGCTGGTCCTTGTTTCCTTCAAAAGTGGAAGCAGCTCAGATCTAGCCATTTCTGAATTATAGAATGGTTTGGGTTAGAAAGGGCCATCAAGTTCCAACTCCCCCGCCATGGGCAGGGGCACCTCACACTAGACCATGTCCCCCAAGGCTCTGTCCAACCTGGCCTTGAACACTGCCTTGGATGGAGCGTTCACCACTTCTTTGGGCAGCCTGTTCCAGTGCCTCACCCCCTCCCCCCACCCCTGCCACAGTAAAGAACTTCCTTTTATCCAACCTGAACTTCACCTACTTAAGGTTAAACCCATTACCCCTTGTCCTACCATTACAGTCCCTAATGAAGAGTCTCCAGCATTCCCGTGGGCCCCCTTCAGATACTGGAAGGCTGCTATGAGGTCTCCATGCAGCTTCTCTTCTCCAGGCTGACCAGTCCCAATTTTCTTAGCCTGTCTTTGTAAATCTTCCAGTTCTGAAATCTTCCAGTTCTGCAGCTGGTACATACAACAGAAATTTGTTTGTTTTCTTTTTTTTATGGCAATGAGACCTATTTGAGGATCAAGAGCTGCTAGTAAGAGAGATGATCCACCTGATCAAGGAGGGCAAAAGCACTGTAGACAACAGGCTAGTTAACCTGGCATGCAGGGAAGATTTATAACCTAACTGATTGAATCTCAAACTAGTTTTAATCAGGTAAACTGGTCCGTGTACATGCCTCTCCGCCTTGGTTATAAAGGAAGCTGAAGTTGGCCAACAGAGATTTGGGCATGGCACTTCAAGATGTTCCAGACCACGAGAGAAGAACATGCCTCTGGGATAATATGTGTCAGGAGGAGAACCAGACCAACGAGTATCCCAAGAAATGCTCACAACTGAATATAGGGAAGAGTTGAATTGATTACCTAAGGTGAGCCTTGTTCTTATTGCCTTGCTCTGGGATGTCCCAGCTGAGAGCTAGCCCAATGCCTGCCCATGAAGGTGAGTTTATTATCCTGTGCTGTATTGTTAACAATTAGAAGAAGGTTTTATAATTTGGCTAAAGATGCTTTAAAACAAAACGTAAAGTCACCTTAA
The DNA here is from genome assembly GCA_017639245.1 of Myiopsitta monachus. Taxonomy (NCBI): domain Eukaryota; kingdom Metazoa; phylum Chordata; class Aves; order Psittaciformes; family Psittacidae; genus Myiopsitta; species Myiopsitta monachus. The sequence goes on along the minus strand of CM029919.1, from coordinate 36,966,593 downwards.
ACCATGACACACCTAATATTCAGCAGTGCTATGCTGGGATTTGTTAGACATTTCCCAAGCCTGGAAGGTTACGAAGGGAGGGTTGTCTGGTTTTAGGCATTACATGGTTTCAGGCTGCAGCATCTTGCCACGGCAAGGACTTCTCTGAGTAAGGTCAGGCTTGTCACATTAGGCTTCCAGTAACTTTAGTGTGGAAAATGGAAAATGTGGTCCATGGTCTTTGTCAAGAGTCAAGCAGCAGTGAAGAGAATTAAGAAAGTGGTTGAAGTTATAAAACTCTGACTTTGGATTTAAATGTGAAATTACATGTTCTGTGAAATTAATGTTCTGTAATGGGTCATTGGAAGTTCCTGTCCTTAAATAGACCAACCTTACCTAGACAGGTAAGTTGAAACATTTGTGGTGCTAGTTTTAAGTCTAGTTACACAAATGTTTAAAACTATAACACTTCTTTTAACTGCTTATTTTCCAGGTATATTCGAGGAAAGGAAAGAGACAGTGAGGGAGGGAGGCAGAAGTTCCTATTTGCCATTCCTAGGTGCTTGCTGAGCTCTTCTTCTGAATGACTCAGTACAGTACAGATGATGAAGTAGTTTCTAAGAACAAAATTGATCTATTGTGCACTAATGTATTTTTCAAGGAAAATCCCTTCTGAGTCATCATGAATGTGCTGTAATAGTTACTAGAGGACCTATTTTCCATCCATAAATAGTTTCTTTTATACTTAACTTCAAAAGCCAGTATCTTTCCGGCTTGGAATTAAACTCAAAGTGTTGCTTTATCAGACCATTTGTTGTTGCAGTGGCTGGTTGATTACAGATGTACATCTTTTTCTTTTTCTTTTTTTTCCTGGTCTTTTTAGAGGGCCAATCACTATGGTAACCACATTACAGAAAATTGCTTGGTCTCCTTAAAATATCCTCTGAAAAAGGTCAGTTGTTATTAACATTTTCTGACTAAACACAAAATGTTAACGACATCAAGAATATTGTTGCTGTTTCTGTATACCTATGTGGTTTTTTCTTTACCTTTCAGTTAACTATCAAAACAGGACAAAATATTGAGACTCCAAAACAATTGTAAAGCTGCAGACTTTTGAGGATGTTTTGAAATACCAAGAATCTCTCATAATGCTGTGTTTTGGCTGCTGGTGTGCCCAGCTTTGTTTCATTGTTTTTGTTTCTCTGATTCTGAGAAAAATCCAGGCTGAAGTTGCTCTTTCAACCTCTGCACGCTATGCCTGAAAAGAAGGGGCAAGCATATGACTATTACAAAGAGCCTTCTGTTGTTGAATTATGAAATAGCTGTTCTGGATGGTCATTGAAATGCCTGGAAATGGCTGGTTAAAGGTTTCTACTCTCAGAGCGTCCAACGGGTATTTGTTAGACGGGAAAAATCAGGTCTGATTGTAATAATAGGGTCCTAGCCTGTGAAGTGAGAACGCAGAAAGTTGTTCTCTTTCTGGCATATGCCACTTGTGTTCTGCTTGATTGGACGTGTTGTTTCTTTGTCAATTTACATTATCTGCATTGCCAGCAAAGGATTCTCACATTTGTCTAGTTTTCTTGTTTTGCAGATAGCTATTTGCAGCTTTTATCAAGCCCAGTAAACAATAAAAAAAAGAAAAAAAATCCCTTTCTTGGAGTTCTATCATTTTGGAATTGACAAACAAGTTAAAAAGGCTGCCAAAAGAAAGCAGGAGTTGGAGGAAGTTAATTCACATTGATGCGTGCATGCCACTGATATCAAGTTATGCCTATGACATTCTGACATTGCCTCTCAAAAAAGAGAAAGAGTGGAGTGGAGTGAAAGACTAAGAGGATGTTCATTTAATTGGAAAGCCTACTGAGATCTGAGGCAGCTGAGGCAGAGGATGCACCCTTTTTCTGCACAATGGCATTGGCTGAAGGTTGTATATAAGGTGGCCTTATTAAAGTGACAAGGCAATTTAATTCTTTTGTGCACAATGATTCTACTTCATTGATTTACAATGGGAAGGATATAATTTTGCTAGTGTTGGCAAAAAGCTCAAATGTCAGGCTTTTCAAATTGCCATACTTGCCTTGTTCAGGATGAATAATGAATAAGTCACCTTTTGTCTACAGTTAAATATTCTTGAATAAATACAAAGAACATAAAAGACACAAATGATTGCCTGATTTATGTTTAAAATAAAGATCAACATTGTGATAAATGGTTGAAAATGCTTAGTGTGAAGTAATATGACTATGCTGATAATTACATTATCAATTAAAGGGCAGCACAGGTGTGGAGTGTTATAGAATGGATGGCAGAGAGAAACCCTCTGTGTGGAACATGCCAAACTTGGCTGTCTAGAAAGGTGGGTGGGTAGGAGAGAGAAGAGACCCATAGCTATGCTGCGGATCTCATGCTTAAAATTGGACCATTTAATATGCTGAAATATCCATTCTGTCAGGAATCTGTAGCTGGTGCTTCTTTCTTTGTCAAACAGGATGCATTAGTCTCATGTCTGGAAATGGCTTTTGCTCCGTTTTATTTCTGATGGTTTGGGTGGGCAGAGAAGTCTGCTCATAATTTCTCAGGATCTGTCTTTATTCAGAGAGAAACAGATCTTAAAGACCTGCTAAGTCCATTGTTCATAACTGGCAATCTTGTCAAAGCTTCAATAAGAGCTGAAACAATTTTAAGGAAGACAAGTTGCAAAAATATATCAAATACTCCTCAAGTTCTGATTCCTAGGCCATGAGCAACAGGCCTTGCCTCCATATGCGCAAGCGTAGGGCCTCCGGTTTGACTATAATACTTATGTTAAAACCATGCCTACTTCTGATCTGCTGCTTTTCCTCTTTTAGAAAGCTTTGTTTATTTTTATTAGATTTTTCAGTGTTTTAAAACAAGTTGAGCTATTTCACCCTCTTTCCTGCCCATTTATTCCAAAAGCCAAACAAAGAACAGTAACTCAAAGAAAAGTGCTCTTGCCTTACCTGCTAGCAATGTGCTTGCTGCTTGCTTATCTCCACTCAGGATGATGGTGATGGCCAGTAATGTCACCCAGGAGCAGAAACAAGCTTCTTCCACTCTGTCCTGTAGTGTAAGGGCAGATGTTGAGAGTGACAAGTCTTTCTCTTTCTGCTACTTCTTCTGGGTGTCCTCCAGCCTCTTTGGCACAGGTTTGTCATTAGTTGACTGTTTCCTGAAGGAGTTTGTGTGTTGGCAGCTGGTATGTGAAAGCCTCAGGTACATCAAGTGTTTCCTGCTTCCTCTAAAGTATTGCTGTCCTATGATTCCTGTTGTAACTATTTCTGATGTGGCTTTCAATTCCTAGAGTTGAGTAGTGTTAAAGTTACATTAAATGTGATGTTAAATTACTTTTTTTTGCAGTGGGCCACTGTTAGAAAATAAAATCTAATTTCTTATGATGTTATCTGAAAATCTATATGCATTGATAGGGACTTAATATTCTGAAGCTGCCAGATTTCTTCCTGTCTTTTTTTTACTCATATAACATTGGATATGGTGAAGTCCTGATGTTATGCTGTAAAGAAAGAAGCACTGAGAAAAACATGAACATTGCATGCTACTTTTAGAGATTCTGAATAATATTAAGCTACACATGGCTTAAAAACTTCTGCTATGCAAAAATGCATTCAGGGCGTGCTTCCATTTACCTGTGTTTTATGGAATATCATAGCCTTTCCTGTGCCTTTTTGTCTCAAGTTACTGCTGTGAATCTAAATGACCAAGATGATGCTGTACTTCTGGGCATGTGGAAATAAACTGACTTATGATTTCTTTGTGTCCCGCAATAAGACTACAGTTTCTGTAGCTTTGCTTGCAAAGGAGTCTGTTGTATGAGTCTGGTGAGCTACAAGGGGCAATGAAGGTAGATAGGCAAATACAGTTTGTAAGAACTTTCCTTTTGAACCTTGTGCAGAGTCAGTCAATACCTTTTCTAGTGCGGTTGCTACGTCATTCTCCCAGTAAGGCTGCATGGGCCAGTTTCTACTCAAACCTTGCTTTCTCTGTTTTTGTTTCAGGTCCATCCATGGTCTTCTGTTCCTCCTGAATGAAGAGCAAACATGATTGTGCCACTTTCTATCATTAAAAGCAAATGTAAAAGATTATCATGGATGTAACTGATAGTGAATGTAATCAGAAGAATAGACCTAGTTTGAACACTATCCCTCTGCAGGGGGAGAATGGGTGGATAAAGGCATACAACGGCTATCCCAGTAAGGACCAAATGGGCACTAAATTTTCATTTTCACCAGAAGGGAGACTTGCAGAAGGCAATGATTTACAAATCAATCTTCACTAAGCAAAAGAAATCAGTATGCAATGACCATTTAATAGAATTATAGAATAGCCCAAGTTGGAAGGGACCTTAAAAGGTCATCTGATCCAACATCGTATTCTAGTGCAAAGGCTGACAGGAAAAAAAGCATAATGGAAATTTGTTGCTAACTCGCAGTATTTGCTCTGTATGCAGAAAATGTTGAAAGAGAGGATGATTTTAAAGACTCACATAGCTGGCAATACATTTCAGGACTTCTTTGCTAGGTTTGTTTTTACAAAAGTATATACAAACCAATCTTTTTTAGCACTGTGGACTGTTAATGTTAAAAGCCCAAACCTAAGCAATGGAGTTTGACACTTGTATCAGTTTCTTCCAATCCTCATCTCTCCCAGCTCCATTCTTTCATCACCATGAGAAATGTCCTGCAAAGTGTTGTTTTTTTTGGTTTTGGATTGGGTTGGTTTTTTTTGACTACAAGCTTTTATTATGGTAGTATATTTTTCAAGATTAAAGACTGAGGAAACTGGGAATATGAAGATGAATACTGCCTTTTACTCACATAATTCTAGCATCTCTTTTTATTTTGACATTAAAACATGTCTCCTGAGTAGAAACTGAATGTTATACTAGCAAGACACCATTTTTAGGAAGGATTTAGGAAGTATTGTTCAAGTAAATGGTTCTCCAAACCTCCTTTTGTGAGTATTTTGTGAGAAAGCATTGGAGCAAGCAGAAAGTAAAGCAAATCTTCTCCATCCCTCTTTAAGAAAAATTCTGAGAACTGTGCAGACTCCTGGGCTTATATGAACTGCATTTTGTAGGTTATTCAATTGCTCTGATCTGTCAGCATAGTTTGCGTATAATTTGAGCTCTGGGAAGAGATCAGTTCCTGCTGTTCAGAAACTGCTTGTGAGTGTAAGAGGATTTCTTTATATCTGGAAACCTGTGGTTAAAAATAAATTAATTCTGCTCAAAACAGAAATTTAATGCATTTTTTTCTAGATAGAAGTAGGTTGTTTGTGTTTTAAGGACAGATTGAGCTAAAGCAGTGTGTGATGAATTCTATACCAAGATGTTTCTTGGCAATTGAGCTAAGTCTCTTCCTTGGTGTGCAATGGAACTGTACGTACTTGTGGCCCAAATCTCGTATTTCCTCATGCTAAGGTCTTACTAGCATATCTTTTAAAGTCAGCAAGCTCCTTTCTCTCTCCTATCTACCCCTGGGACTGACTTCTGATAAATCCTTTCAATTTTATTTTTTTTTTTAGAGCAGGAGAGATCTCAAATGTGCAAATATGTCAGGAGAGCAAACCCCTAGGAAGAAACTGCTGGAACTGGTCGGTGTGAAACAGTACTGTATGTGTTTCTAGCAGGCTAGCACAGAGTGGCTGGGAGGGGAGTTATTTGCAAATCTTGTCCCTCATTGTCTGGTGTGCTTCAGTTCTAGGCCTCACAGAAATGCAGGCAGGAGGACAGGTAAAAGCAGAAGAGGGGGGACAAATCTTTGCAAGGGCTTGGTTGAATTTCAGCATGTAGGTTGCTGCTGAACTCATGGGAAGGGAGGGATTAATGTAAAGCGTGATTGACGAGCACTTCAACTCTCCCACTGCAAGAAAGAGAACGGCTGTGGCTGTTGGCCACTTCTTATGTGAACACCAGGTGACATGAAGTCATGGGTGAGAGACTGTGAATCTCCAGGACCAGCAATCAGTGATGGTGGTCTGAGACACCTGGAGGAATACAGCTCAAGTTCTGGATTCATCTGTTAAGTGACCTGGAGAATTCGCCGTGTGGAGAAAATTGATTTTAAAGCACTGTCTGAAGGCTGCCCTTGGCTTACGTGATTCAATACCCTAAAGTGCACGTCAGCTCCCAGACATGCAAGACAAATGTTTATTCTAATTTTATCTGCTTTTAGGAAGCCCGTGAAAGATTAAATCAACAAAGACCTGTTCTGCCAGTAAAATAAAGACACATATACAATAGGCAAAAAGAAAAAGAATGAGCAGTTCATCCTTCTTTGCCCAAGTGTCATTCGTAAATTCTTTCCCAGGTTCAGTTTTCCATGTGCTGCTTTTTAAACCTTGAAGTACAGACTGAAAAAACTGATACTTCTGAAAAACTTGATTCTTCAAGGACTGGTGTGGTGTCTTATTTGGACTGTAAAGTCAAGCTGTGATTCTGTTTTCTGAGTCTGGTTGCTGGAGTAGGCCATCAATAGGCTAGCCTAGAAGATGATCACTTAACGATGAATTCTCATCCCTCTTTTTCACTACTTTCCCTGCCTTCTTCCTTTTGTTGGATTTAAATGTTTGTGATTTTCACCTCTTTATCCATCATAGCACACCATTGACTGAATAATACACTTTTATTAAGCTGCCCTCTTTCTGTGAAATAAATGCCAGTAATAATCAGTCAATCATTCAATCCATATGAATGTGGAATTTAGATGTGGCTGTTTGAATTGAGCTTATAATATACGATTTCTTGGTACAGCATGTTCTTTGATAGTATTCTTTTAAATGACTGTTTCCAACTGCACTGGAAAGCACCTATGAAAGAAATTGTTTGTGATGCTATACTTAGTTTAAATCTCCTTCTCTTTTCTTCAGCATTTTTGTCTGTAGTTCATTTCTATGCAAATTATATCTTTGTGAGTTAGTAAAATTTTACAAACCAGTTGAAATGCAGCTATGGAATGAATTATTGGAGAAAATTTGGAAAATATGCTCATGAAAGGAAAACTGAGAAAAACATTTAAATCTAATTGTGTATTATTCAAAGAGAATTTCAGAGCAACTCTTAGGCAAATATTACATAAATGTATGCCTATATTAAATGATTAATTTACCACAGGTAATACACTTGAAGACTCAGAGACTATTTTCCCATTAGCCTGTGCATGTAGCACTTTTCAGCTGAAATACAACCTGGGTACACAAATGCACTTAACTTGCTCATGGGGAATTGAAGAGGAGGAATTGTGAATGTAATGCTTGTAAACAGCTAGAGAGCAATGGCAGTCACTACCTACAGTCCCAGTGCTTCGTTTCCATTGGAGTGATGGTGACTGAGTTAAAGCTTGCAGAGGATCAGTCTTTGATGACCAAGAGTAATTTCATATCCTCCCAAGTATAAAGTATCCAATACCCCTAAATTCATTAATCATTAACAACAGCTGGTAGATCTACAGTGGTGTCCTGGGTTCAGCAGCAGCAGTCATTTTTCTCCTTCTTGGTAGCTGGTGCAGCACTGTGTTTTTGATTTTGGGCCTGGGAACAGCACTGATAATACCAGTGTTTTCAGTTACTGCTTGGTGATGTTTTGGTCTGGCCAAGGATTTTCTGAGTCTCATGCTATGCCAGGGAGGAGGGGAGCCAGGGAGGAAGCAGAGACAGGACACCTGAGCCCAAACTGACCAAAGTGGTTATTCCATACCACAGCACGTCATGTCCAGGATGGGAAGACAGGAGAGCAGAGACCCGGAAGGGTGTGGTGGTGGACTGGGGGTGCACGGCATGGTCAGGTTTTTGGTACTGGGGGGTTCGCTGCTGGGGGGTGCACTGGCTGGGTCGGGCTTGGTGAGCAGTTGTACTCTCTTTTTCCTTGTATTTCTCTTGTATTATTACTGGTGGTAGCAGTAGTGATTTGTGTTATACCTTAGTTACTGAACTGTTCATATCTCAACCTGTGCGAGTTGCATTCTTTCGATTCTCCTTCTTATCCCCCCTGGACTGGGGGAAGAAAGAGGGGGGAATGAGTGAGTGAGTAAAACTTCGTGAGTTATTAGCCTGGGTGAGGCTTAAACCACGACAAGTGGATACTCTGAATAACTACCAGATTCTCAGCAATCGATCAAAATGGGAGACTTGATAGCTGCCTATTTGTCAGTTAAGAATAATTTCTGTGATTTGGGCCTCCATGAGATATCTGCTTCACCTGATGAGACAGACTAACTTTGTGAATAGTTTCATCCCTCATTTCAACATTTAACTTGGCTGTGGCTGAAGTGCAGAGGCAAGGGGACTAATGGACCTTCAGTACTTTCAGAGCCTTCATGGGAATACTGTAGCAAAGCTCAACATGAGACATTTTCCTTATATTTTAAAAATCACTAATTCTACTTATGCTTCCCTATTCATAATTAATGAGCTGTGTGTCCAGAGGGGCTGGCCAGGGCAGAGAATGAGGCATGCCAGTTACCTTCTCCTCAGTGTATCTTCTGGGTTTCTCAGCACATGGTCAGCAAGTTGAGGTCACCAAGGTGTGCCTTTTAGGAACTGACAGTGATTGTTGTCTTTTGAGACGTCCTGACCCACTTGTGTGAGTCGTTAAGATTTATTCCCTTTAGCTCCTCATCTCTGTGCCTTAACACTCCAGTCCTGTCCATTATCTTTCTGTCATCTTGTCATAATACAGACTGTCCTTCGTTAAAGTCTTGGTGCCTTCTCCATCAGAGTGTTCTGGAAAGCTGTGTCCGGATGCTGGGAACTTACAGATCTGTAAACCTGGGTCTTTTCAACAGTTGCCATTCTTACAGCCCTGCATCTGGTTTTCCTTCTGGTGCTTCCACACCCAGACATGTCCATTCACTCTCCATTCATACTAATCTTAATATTTTCATTACAAATCTCTGCTTTCATGGATGGGTTTATGTCGTGGTTTAAGCCCAGCTGGCAACCCAGAACCACACAGCTGCTCACTCCCCCACCTTCCCCTTCCCCCCCTCCCCCCTCCACTCCCAGAGGGATGTGGAGGAGAATTGAAAGAATATATCTCCCATGGGTTGAGATAAGAACAGTCCAGTAACTAAGGTATAACACAAATCACTGCTGCTACAAATCACTGCTGCTACCACCAATAATAATAATGACTAGGGAAATAACAAGGGAAGAGAATACAACCGCTCACCACTTGCCGACTGATACCCAACCCGACCCTAGTAATGATCTAGCTATTCCAAGTAACTGCCCCCAGGTTATGTACTGGGCATGACATGCTGTGGCATGCAATACCTCTTTGGTCAGTTTGGGTCAGGTGTCCTGTCTCTGCTTCCTCCCGGCTCCCCTCCTCCCTGGCATAGCATGAGGCTCAGAAAGTCCTTGGTCAGAGTAAACATTACATAGCAACAACTAAAACCATCGGTGTTATCAGCGCTGTTCCCAGGCTGAAAGTCAAAAACATAGCACTGCACCATCTACTAAGAAGGAGAAAAATGTCTGCTACTGCTGAACCCAGGACAGTTTAATAAGTTTGGGTTTCTGCACCCAGCAAAATGTCTCCTCACTCCTTATAGATTGTCAGTGACTGCCTCTTGCTTCTGTGGAGCAAATACACTCAAACAGTATTTTCTATGTAACTAAGGGCAGGATTCAGTAGAGCAGATAGGAACATATAAACTGAAATGCAGGAGGATTTAAGTCATTGAAGTCTAATGTTACATCATGAGCTCCCTTTTCCTAGTTGACGATTCAACCTGGAGATCTATATGGTGCCTCCCAGCTTGAATCCCAAGTTCCTTGTTAATTTCCCCAGTTCAGGCAGATGGGTGATTAACCTATCTGATAGACAGATGAAGATCTATCAGTTGTACATGCCCTTGAAGGACTCTTCAAGAAACAAGCCTGTGCAACTCATACTGGGATAGCTCAGCCCAGTGTGAAAACCTATAGCAAGGAATTCTGCCTGTTTGGAGCTCTTTAGGTCACTGCTTGGAGGCTCTCAGCTCAGCTTGTGGCCTTGAAAGGGAGCTGTGGTGCTGAACAAGGCATTCTGGCTCACACTTTAGAGCCAGGTACCCTGCACTGGGCATCCTTGTGGATCAGTAATAATGAGAGCAGTGGCCCCACTAAAAAACCTGTGCCTCTGCTCTGCAGAGAGGTCTATCTATTTATGAATTGCTGACAACTGTAGGAACGCTTACATTGAGTTGACTCAAAGCTTAAGCATTTGTCTTCTTTAATCAGAAACACTTGTCAGCTGTTGATCTAACACAGTATTTTATGTATTTCTAAATGGATGACAAAGGAAATTTAATCTTTAATTTCAATCTCCATCAAGGATATCTTACATTATTAGCTAGAAATGAGGTTTCTGTAATGCAGAATAGAGGGTTACATTTGTGTGTGTGTTTGGTTTTTTTCTATAGTATTTTCTGATATTATGGGTATGGAAAAAAGCTCATGTTTCTGTACTGAATGCGTAAACTTGTACATACAGTACAGTAATTATGTGGTGAATACAACACATAGCAGCTTATATGTATCACATCCTGTGTTAATTTCCAGTGCTCTCAAAAAACTAAAGGGATTCATTGACCAGATGCAATTCAACAAAATTATGAAAATTAATGGAGTGTTCAAATAGTAGCCAAATTCAGATTATTTTTTTTTTTAAGGACAGTAAAAGGTAGGATTCATTCTCTTTAACTTTTGTAAGCCTGAATTGCATGTGAAAGTCCAACTGGTCTTCTAGATTTCACGTATAACATGTTTAGAGACAGGCATCTCAAACTGAATTAGGATGGAAGACTGTAAAATTACAGATGGTCCAGAAAGACGACAAGGCAATTATTATTCACTAATTTTCATGAAAGAAGGCCTATGGAGCACATAGCTAAATCAACATCATGTCTTGAAAGCAAACATATTGTATAATTAATATCGGGAATGCTTCAGGTAGTGGGTTTGGGTTTGTTGGTTTAATAAGGGAAAAATGCTGGGGTTTTGATTTGCATTTCTTGAAGAAGAGAAAGCTCTCCTGAACTTTTCAAATGGGAACTTCTACTGGAGTGTGTTTCTGAGGGGACTGAGCTGCTTCAGGGCTGAGGAATGCCTTTAAGCTACACCTCATATTTCTCGTAGAGAGCGGTAAGTATTGGATTTCTATCCAGAATAAGGTAACTTTTTCCTCTTGCACAGAGTTTAAGTACACCTTAAACACGTACAAGATGGATCCCTCCAGCAGATGGCCTCAGGCACTCAGTCTGCCCCATAACTGGTCTCTGGATCCCAGTGTTTCCAGTTGCTGGTACCTGGACATACAAGCTCCAAAGGCTGGAGCCCATACGCAGTTGCTGGCACAGACCATCTCTTCTCATCCCTCACACCAAGCTGGCTGGGTCTGCTCTGATCCCACAGCAGCCACCAGCCATGATCTCACCCTTAGAGACACACATGCACACATGTGGGTCTCGCTCCTAGAGACCCCCACACCCCACTGTCTCTCTGGCAGCTGGTGGGACTCCCCTGGTCTCACCCTTAGAAACAGGCCAGACAGACAGACAGACAGACATGCCTGGTTCCAAGACTGCTTCATGTATTCACAAGTACCTCTGCTAGTGCTCACACTCACCAGCACACCCTCACTCACTGCAGCTGCTGCCACCATGGACACATGGGTCCCTATGACTAGAGGTCCCACTCTGGTTGCTGCGCTCAGACCCCGTAACACACACAGGAAACAGAGTCTGCACCCAGGAAAGGAGAAAGGAATTTAATTAGTTGAACAAAACAGGCTGTGCTGATCATTGTAAGGGCACGGCAAGACAAGTGTAATAATAACCAGCTCCCTTTTTACATGCATACATCCAGTCTGCTTGCCCTCTTTCCTGTATTGTTCCCTCCCATAGCACCTAGATGCCTTTCTTCCCCACCTTTGGTTCCTGCTCTAAGCATCCTATAGTAAGTCCTGGATAACCCCAAACTGCTCTTTCCCTGCCTCCCATAATATATCCCAACCCTAGGCAGCAATTCCCCTTAGTTGGAAATGTGATATGTAAAGCTGCTCTTGATGAGCACTGTGATGGACTCTATGCCTGGACACTAGGCCTGGTGGCTGTGCTAGGAGGGACCTGAACAGGGCGTCTGTTCCTGGGAGTCATTAACTCAGGATCCCCATTTCATATTATCTCTCTGTTCTCCTTTATGGTTGTTTTTATCACATAACCTAACCTATAATACTTTTTTGTGCAGCACAAAAAAAAGTGGAAAGGCTTTTTTTAACTTTCTGTATTTCAGCAAGGGAAGTTGCAACTTCAGGCCTACATAGTTGACTAGCCAGTCTGTTCTGCAGCTGCCCTGTTCCCGTTTCTCCTCATGCAACCATTGCACAGATCCTAGGTCATGCTTTGTATGCATAGTAGACAGGTCAAAGACATTTTTGCTAGTAAGATAATTACAAAGAGTGTTAACACTGGAGTATGTGAACATCTCAGAATGAAAAGGAAAACTTTTGCTCCAGGCCCCCAGCAGAGCACCATTCATCCAAACAGCTGCTCTTTTCCTGAGAATAGATATGGAGATTGAGAACTTGATTTAATATTCTTAGGAAAATATTCAAACTTTGTTCTTCTTAGGAGCATCATGGTCAGTTTACTGTTCCTGGAATTTGGACATGTAGGATTTCTGGTGCTGCTCCACGGAAGAGGATTGACAGGCTGGCAAATTCGTTCCTACGAATCCTTTCCTGTGCTATCTTCATGAAGGTAACCTTGCAAAAAAGGGAAATCCCAGTAATCTCTTCTCAAAGCTGGGTCTTGCTGATATCACACCATGCTTCTACCAGACTACTTGATGCCTACAGCTGGCCAGCTGGCAGCATGCTGGAAGGACAAGTGATTGATTCAAGTGTGCTGGGGATGTGCATAGTATGGAAAAAAAGAGAGGTAGGAGCACCGTTAGTTCAGATTAATTTGTCCCCAGAACGAGACCAAAAACTGAGACACATTTCTGCTGCAGCGGCTTGAATAGATATTTCTCTTCACAATGGCTTAAAGACAAATTCAGACTAAAAGTAAGGGTATGATGTGGGAAAATTAACAGTATAGAAAATTAACCATTACTATAATTTATCAAGGACAGCAATGCCCTTCACTGTACAGATTTCAATTCAAGATGAAAAGAAAAAGATAATCTATTCAGAGCAGCCCTGTGGAGAAGGACTTGGGGGTGTTGGTTGATGAGAAACTTAACATGAGCTGGCAGTGTGTGCTCGCAGCCCAGAAAGCCAACCGCATCCTGGGGTGCATCAAAAGGACCACGACCAGCAGGTTGAGGGAGGTGATCCTGCCCCTCTACTCTGCTCTTGTGAGACCCCACTTGGAGCACTGTGTGTGGTTCTGGTGTCCTCAGCATAAGGAGGACATGGAACTGTTGGAAGAAGTCGAGAGGAGTGCCATGAGGATGATCAGGGTACTGGGGCACCTCCTGTATGAAGACAGGCTGAGAAAGTTGGGGCTGTTGAGGCTGGAGAAAAGAAGGTTGCATGGAGACCTCATAGCAGCCTTCCAGTATCTGAAGGGGGGCTATAGGGATGCTGCGGATGGACTCTTCATTAGGAACTGTAGTGGTAGGACAAGGGGTAATGGGTTCAGACTTAAACAGGAGAAGTTTGGATTGGATATAAGGAAGAAATTCTTTACTGTGAGGGTGGTGAGGTGCTGGAAAAAGTTGCCCAAAGAAGTTATGAATGGTCCATCGCTGACAGTGTTCAAGGCCAGGCTGGACAGAGCCTTCGGTGACACGGTTTAGTGTGAGGTGTCTCTGCCTTGTGGCAGGGGGGTTGGAACTAGATGATCTTGAGGTCCTTTCCAACCCTGACTATTCTATGATTCTATGATTCTATGAATTCAGGCATACACTGCAGTTCAAGAAAGGCTTTTGAGCTTGAAATAACATATACAGGGAAAAAGTTATAGTGTCCATAATGCACAAGGTTGGACTAGATGATTTTTTTGCCCTTCAAGTCTGTGGGTTTCATGTAGTTTCTGTCTGTGAGAAAGAGGAGCCTTGTCAATATATGCCAAATGTGTAACATATCTAAAGTAAGCACGTGTGCGAATGGGAAGACTGTTTTCCATAATGCTCATGGGGTGGTAAAACGGCAATTGGTCTTTTCTGTGCTTAATATACATTATGCTTTAATGTATGTTAGGGTACATTAAAAATACACCATTGCCCATTAACAGAAATGAAACTACACAAGTTGTGTGAAAAGGAGGTTAATGCAATGTTGTAATGAACAAATGCCAAGTGAAGGTAGAGGAAAGCAATAGAAAAGAAGTCTAGACCAGAAGAGGATTTCAGATAGTGGAAAGTGGTAGGAAGGAAGAAGAGGTGATTGTACTTGCAGAAGATGAAGCCTCTCTGATACAGTGTGGGACCTGCGTGTGCAGAGTCTCAGCAAGACGTGGATCAGCTTTCTTTGAAATATCCTTTTCTTCCTTCCTTCCTTCCTTCCTTTCCTTCCTTTCCTTCCTTCCTTTCCTTCCTTTCCTTCCTTTCCTTCCTTTCTCTCTTTCTCTCTCTTTCTCTCTTTCTCCCTCTCTTTCTCTCTCTCTCTTTCTCCCTCTCTTTCTCTCTCTCTCTTTCTCCCTCTCTTTCTCTCTCTCTTTCTCTTTCTCTCTCTCTTTTCTTTCTTGGTACTTCAGAGCATCACTTAAGATTCACATGCCTGGTACATCACACGTACCTGCTCAAGTGCCTTTCTCCATGAGAAAAATTGTATCTTTCATCGAGGTAATGTATTTTTTTTAAACTGTCAGAATCATTCCAATGAAATGCAGGAAGAAATCAATAGCAGAATTGTATTAAAGAAAAACCACAGCTTTGCTCACAGTTAAAGGTTTCAGGTTCAATAACGTCGTACTTTAAAGAGAAGGAAAGAAATTTCCTTCATTTTTACTGTAATGCACTTAATGCACCATACAGAGAAGAATAGAAGTGCTGTCCAATAGACCTTTTGTGTTTTCCTCAACCTTTGCTATCAGCTTCCTTTCTCATTTCTTTTTAATCCTTGTTGTTCATTTTCAAAGAGACCCCATCCACCACAAACCAAGCTAATTCCTTCCAGTGGCACTGCACCAGATGTCACTGCATCCTGTCAAAAACAATATGCATAACATTTAGAGAACTATATTTTATTTTGAAATATCGGTAGAAACAGTATTCTGGTTCTGTTCTTTCCAAGGTAATGCAGAGAAAGATGAAAGAGTGGAGTAGTGCCTTAAGGAGTAACTTTTTTTCAAACATACCTGTTCTCAGTATGTTAATACACAGTGAGAAGAGCCAGATAAGCACGATGTTACTTCCTGCCTTGTGTCACAAGTAAGACTAGTTATAGAGGATTGTTTTTTAAGGAGATCCTTTTCTGTCAGAAACGACCGACTGGCACAAAATAACTGCTATTGTTTGGAACTGTTCTTAGCTACCTAGCTGCTACTCATGGCTATAGCTTAGTTATGTTGCCCTCAGTATTAGTCTCTTTTGGTATCTGTAAGTTGTCTTCTTCCATTTAAATCTACTTCAGGCAATCATTTATTATAAACTTCCTTTGAACTGAGCTCTGTTTTCCCTTGCTGTCTTTGAATATTCCTCTCACCCACAGGTAGTCGTTCTTTACATTCTTTTTACATTACTTTGTGTGGGTTTTTCTGCCAGCTAAATCTCACAGAGAGTTTTGCTTTCTGATTTGAAATAGCGTTTCTAATAAATAGTATTTACTTCTCCAAAGTAAATACTTATTCTTCTGGTGAGGGAGAAAGGATTTCTGCCAAGAAGCAGAGAATTGCCTGTATCCTTATAAAGACTTAAACTGGGGTTTAAGTCCACATGATCTGACCTTCTCTATGTTAATAAAAATGCATAGTGGGTTATGTACACTTCCCTGTCCCGCAGTTACTTTCCATCAGTAACAAACTGATACAGTTTCCTCCTGAAAATCAGAGTCTGTAGGAATACTTACAAAAACATGAATATGATCAAGAATCTGATGTCCAGAGAGACCATGGCCAATAATACGCACTGACAATAGAGCCTTGCCTCTTTCTCCCACATCCATTGGTATCTGCTTTGGGCTGTTCACTTCCCAGCCAAAAAGCAGTTTCTGTTTGATGTAACAGGCTTCAAATCCACCGGCAGCTTTCCCGCCTCCTGCAGTAATGCAATCAGCAGTGACAAGGTGCTGCTTAGCTCTGTTTTCCAAGACCCCATCAAATGCCCTTCCTCTCAGGGGAGAAAAACAAAAAAAAAAGGAGCTGGTGAGCACTCATTTACCCCCTCGCATGCAGAATAGCAGCACTTCTAGCCAGTCTGTACCACCTGCTTCCTGCTGCTTCTCTTGTTCTTCATGGGTTTAGATGGGGTAGAGAAGTGAGGTCTGCCTGAGATTCCCAAACTGGTGAGCAAGGGAGCAGCCATGCTGCCTGAAAGGCTGCTAAAAGGTTCAGCTGTGGGAAGAATAAAAAAATTGAGAGGATGTTTATTCTAGGTTATGGGTAAGTCTAAGGCCTTTCCTATGAAACAGACAAGGAAAGAAAAACAGGGAATAATATAAACTCAATATGTTAATTAATCTGAATTCAATTTATCTGATCCCAGCAAAAGTGGAGATACTATAAAAACAGTAAATGAATTTGTAGTCTGAAGTTCTACGGTGCCTATCCTTTTCCCTTTTTTTGTAGGAGGTGTTTGTAGTTGTCATGGGTTCAGCAGTAGCAGTCGTTTTTTCTCCTTCTTGGTAGCTGGTGCAGCACTGTGTTTTTGATTTTTGGGCCTTGGAGCTGTGCTGATAAAACCAGTGTTTTCAGTTACTGCTTGGCAATGTTTTGGTCTGACCAAGGACTTTCCAAGTCTCATACTATGCCAGGGAGGAGGGGAGCCAGGAGGAAGCAGAGACAGGACACCTGAGCCAAACTGACCAAAGAGGTTATTCCATACCACAGCACGTCATGTCCAGGATGGGAAGACGGAGAGCAGAGACCCGGAAGGGTGTGGTGGTGGACTGGGGGTGCACGGCATGGTCAGGTTTTTGGTACTGGGGGGTTCGCTGCTGGGGGGTGCACTGGCTGGGTCGGGCTTGGTGAGCAGTTGTATTCTCTTTCCTTGTATTTCTCTTGTATTATTACTGGTGGTAGCAGCAGTGATTTGTGTTATACCTTAGTTACTGAACTGTTCTTATCTCAACCTGTGGGAGTTGCATTCTTTTGATTGTCCTCCCCATCCCCCCTGGACTGGGGGAAGAAAGAGGGGGAGTAAGTGAGTGAGTAAAACTGCGTGGGTGTGTGTGTGGGGTGCTTAAACCAGGACAGTGGTCTCTTGTGTGTACTTTCTCTAAGGCTTTTCTTACCTCCTGAGTGCTGAAGCGCAAGGTGGCCTGTGATCTGGGAGAGCAAAAGGAAGACTAACAGTGCTTCGGCCCACACTTGTAAGGCAATGATAAAACAGGAAACCCATATTTAAAATGTCAGGGACCACCTAGTACTGGCTAGTTCAAACAGTTTGAAATGAACTGTGTCACCTCCTTTTGTAAAAGGACAGTTTTTCAGTATTGGCCAAGTAGTGAGTATACCAATGAAGCTCTGACAGGTCTTTAGCATTTTATTTTTGGTTTGTTTTTTTTTGTGAGGTAAGGCAGCTTTCACATCCAAGGTTTACACCCAGAGACCCTTATTTCCCTCTCTCCTATGTTAGGGCATGCCATTCTTACCACAGTCACCTAAATAAGGGGAGGTGAAGGGAAAAGGAGGGTTGGGACCTGCAGGGAGAGTCAAAGCACAGCCTTTGTTTGCAGGGGAGGATGTGGCAGCTTTAAGGTGCTGCTGAAGTTAGAGCTGATGAGAAGAGAAATGCCGAAGGCTCTATGGTTAAGCATTTTGGAAAGAGAGAGCAGGAATACATTGCTAGAAACTCTCTTTTGGTGTTGCTGTTCCATGTACTTAAGGGTATCCTGATCATATTTTGTCAAAAGATTAAGGTGTGGGAGGTATGACTATGTTACTGTTGTGGAGAGATTAATGAAAAAGACTTGGTAGAGGCAAGCCTGTTTACTTTAAACATCTCTTGTGCTTAACTGGTGGCTTGACAGCTTCCCTTGCCTTCCCTGTGAAATGCTTTAATGAAAGTGCGGACAAATCCTGTGGCTATTTCCCTACTTACTGTTGTCCTGGCAGAGCACTTAATCACATCCACGGCTGTTGCATTCGAAGAGATATCCCTGTTCCACAACTTGGCTTTTGTGTATGTTAAGAGATTGAAATCTATCACGGGTTTCCAGCTCCAGTCTCTCTTGCACAAATAAGCTGCCTCTGGTTTAACACTATTTCAAACATTGCTGCATTTCTGCAGTATGGGCTTCGTTACAGGCAGCAGCAGACTGTTTGCTGCTGGTTTGCATGATGCCTTGTGTGATAGGACTTTTCACACCTACCCCTAAATGCTGCCTGCCCAGAACAAAGATGGTAAGTGCTAACGAGTGGCAGAAGAGGCAGGGTGCAGCCGTGAATTACCATGTGGGTCCAAACCCTCTGTCAGTTCAGCCCTTTAATGCATTAAAATAGTGTCTCTTTGTAAGACTTCCTTAGTCTGTCAGATCTTCTAAGTTTAAAATATGTGGTATTAGAGATAAAAGATATTTCCAGAAAGCATCTGCTATAACCAAAAATGTGCACGTGCGTGTAACTGCATATAATAGATAAACACAAATTATGAGACTACTGCAAAACCGGCTAGATTTGTGTGAGGATATATATGGAGACCACTTTCATAGCCAGCATGTCCACACATGCACACATTTGTTTAAATACGTTATGCAGCAGTATAAGATCTCTTTTGGTGCACAGTACTTTCCTGACCTTCAATAGCTTTTTTTTTTTTTACACAGAAATAGTGCCAAGAATATAAGAATTTGTGGTAAAAAATAGTGTGTCTGGGTAGTGGTATTGTGCAGGTGCTCTTAGTGCCTTGATGTGGCAACAAGCCTTATGAATAGGAAGTGAAACTGCTGTATCTGGACAAATATTTTTCACTAGTTACAGTATACTTCCCTAAATATTATTGTTTCTCAGAATATAAGTGGTTGTAGCCTTCTTCTTTCTACTCAGGCATACCTATGCAACATTCTCCATATCTTATGGCTATTAAACCACTATGGAATTAGAACTTCCTGAATTTGAAAACTGTTTGTGTAATTGTTCATGGGCTATGCTCTTCTTTTTTTTCTCTTTTTTTTTCCCTTATATATTTTTTTCTTGGTCCAAACACAGAATTTTCCTGTTTCCTGCATCAGTTTCTAGCATTTGGTTGTATCTCAAGGGAGTGCATTGCCATTGCCATTGCCACCAGCTCTTCAGAGAAGTGCACACAGTAAAAAATAAAATCAAACAATGAAAACATTTGAAGATGTGGGTAGGATGAGACTGTGTAACAAGTATAGCTGTATACTGGAATTTTAAATACCTCTTCATACTCAGCTTCTGCAAGCTGACAGTAGTCTGTATGTGTACTGAATTTTATAGGGGGCTCCTGACTCTAAGAAATAGCTGTGACAAAACCAAACTATAATATTTTACACAAAATCAGTTCTTTTGATGCAGAAGCTCTTTCTCTCTGGCACTGAAGCAGGGGTTTTGAGGCTGCTTTTGCTTTTATAAACTCCTAGATATTTTTCAGTGGAAGTATTCCATAACAAAATAAACAAGAATGTGTTTTTCTTAGTTGCATTTCACGAAGGACTTCTGCGGTCTGACCATGCCAGTGCAGAAACTCTGACTCACTGAAATGAGCATGAAGAACCAAAATCCTCTGACCTTTAATGGATCTGGACCTAGTTATGAACCCAAGAAGTAGCACCTGCCTTTAGCAGGAGCTGAACTCTTTCATCTCTTCAGCGTGTGCTGTGCCCATTCTGCAAGAGAGCCAGAAAGGAAGTTTAGATCATTTTGTGATTCCAGGTTTGGGCTCCAGTAACACATATGAGTGACCAACACTCAAAGACAGCCTTTTTACCCCTGAAATCTATCTGAGATTAGGAGGAATGCCTGGAATGTGCATCGCTCTCAGGCCAGATAGTGTTAAAAATTGCACAATGAAAAGGTCGAGACATAGCACGACCAAGTATTGTTGGTTTCCTTGTAAAACTAATTCAGGCTTCAAATTTTCTGGATTGGTCAAAGAGCCCCAAATGGGATTTATGGTAGAAACTACAGTTTATTTTCCACTTCTGCTTTTCAAAAGTTGATGTCAAACCACTGAAAGGTGAACATGAATTAATTGCATTTTTACTGTAGCTGAGTAAAGACAGAGAAACTGTCTCAGAATCAGTTGTCTTAACTGTGCTGCATTTGAGTCATTCTGATCCGTTGTACGTGATTTTTTTGGGAGAGTTCTTAATTTAGCGACTGAGCAATTCAATCATAGTGGTACAGGGGCTGCTTTCATAACGCCACATCCAGGTGTCTGTGCAAAGTCCATGCACTAAACAGACCAAACCCACTCTTCTACTGTATGTGTTCTATAAACCATTTCTAAAAAATCAGTAATTTAAAAATCTTTTTGTCTGGTGGAGCAAAGCCAGTTTGTGTCCTTTATGGTCTGACATCTTGATTTGTATTTCTTAAAGGAAAAAATATTTAAATCCTCAACCCAATCTTGCCTTCCACAACTGTTAAAAAGCCTCAGAAATTAGCAAGCAGCTTTTAGAAATGTTTAACTTGAAAACAGCCAGGAAGGAGTTGGGCTTTTTTCTCTCTAACATTTGTTTAAAAAAAAATTATATTCCCCCAAAATGAGACCTTTGTGCCAAGTTTTATTCTGGAGCACAGCTTTACAGCTGAGCTAAAACCCCCTATAATAGGAGAAAAGTGACAGACCCTTAACTATAGTAGCATGAACAGCGCTGCTATAATTCCTGGGTGAACTTTGTCCCTGGATGTGTGTTTTTGGAGTGTGCCGGGGTGACATTCAGCCTCTACATTCATTTTTATGATAATTCAGAGTAAATTGTGGTGCAATAAACTCTTCAAGCCTGTCTTTCTTGTGAAAGCCATGAATCAATCAGCTGCAGGCTTTTTTGGGTCTTTTCAATGTATAGTGATCATTTAGATTTGACATGCATTGTGAGACCTTGGCTTAGCTCCTCTCTATGGTCTGTCATTAATTCCAGCCTTTACTGTTCTGAAGTACAGTGAAGGATGACTGAGAAATCATTGCCCCTCTTCAGCTCTGTTATTGCACAAAATAGCAGCGCAATAATTTTTTGTCAATGTTTTACTCTAAAAGCTTTCTACATCAGTTTTGAAAAGGAAGCAATAAAGCCCATTCAATGGTATGAATAAAAATCCTTTGAGGTTTAGGCGCAGGGCTGCTTTTCTTCAGCTGGTAATCAAATTGGAGCTAAAATGAAATTGAGTTTTCTTATGAAAATAGCCTTTGTTGCTGGGAAGGCTGGTAATTCATAAACAATAACCTGCTCTTTTGTGTGGATAATAATATATTCATGTTCTTTCAATAGGGTAAAAGCCAGACCTAGTGCATTATGGTACAGTAAAAATAGCAGAAGGAGCTTGCTGGAATAATCTTGAAGAAGAAATGTAGCATTCGGTGACTTAAGCTTTCAGCTCCCATCTGAAATTGTACTTTGCTTTTATTTGCGAGCCGGGTTTTAGTTGTTGATTTGTTGCCGCTATACAATATTTGGTTAATTGTGGAAGATCTCAAGCTGTGCTCATCACTGCTCCTGCGAAGGCTGCTGCCAGCTGCTAGAAACAGAGCCTGCTGCTACAGGATGTACACTATTCACAGGAGCAGCCTCTCAGCGCTGATTATCACTGAAGAGTTCCCTGCTCTCCATCACTCTGTGCCCTGCACGCAACCGGACTGCCGAGCATGGGGAGGTAGGCTGCCTGCCCTCTCCTCAGGGTAAGGTTAAAGGCGTGCAGCGGGGCTGCGGAGAGCGCGGTGGGAGAACTTGGCTGGGGATTTTCCAAGTGCTAGTGGGGAAACAGGCTCTCAGCCCCTGGGAGGACGGTGTGGGCTCAGTCACTTTGGAAATGAACAGGGGCTGGAGGAGGATGTGTGGGGTGAAGAGTGAGGATTTCCAAGTGCACTGTGAGGTGCTCTTGGAAATGTTGCCTCAGGGTTCGGTGTTTCTAAGTAGCTGGCAGTCCTCTGGAGGTTTGATCCAGCAATGGTGCTTGTTGACATTTTGGGGTGTACCTTGTTGCCACATCTGTGTTTTGTGACTAGATGCTAAAGGTCTTGGTATGGGTGGAGGATGCTCTGCAGATAGATTGTGTGAGCAAAGGCAAGAGGCTGGCAGAAAACTCTGGGAGTGTGTTCTATCCGTAGTGACTCTTTTTCTTTGCCTCACCTTGTGGGGAGCGGAGGGTAAACTTCAGTCTGAGTACCTGAAATTACCTCCCCCCCCATCAGTGTATGCTTTTAAATTGTTGATAACTGTGATAGTCTTGAGCTCCGAGTGGTGATTAAAAAAGATGCATGCAGACACAGGCATGCAAAAATGCTGATCTGGGGTCTGTTTATGTGTAAGATGCAGACTTGGTCAGTGCCACCGACACTGAAGTGAGAGATTGCTTCAGGATTTAGCTTAATTTTGGTTAGTCTCCCTGCCTGGGTGACAAGAGTCGTACTAAAACCGCTCAGCAGAGTGCCTGGAGAGATGCAATGTAAGACATGATAGCAGGTCAAAACTGTGCCATTACTTGTGGATTTCAGTTGCCAGAAGGACAGACTGTGTCTTGGTGGCAAATCAGGAGCAGCTCTGCACTGGGCTTTCTTACAGTGAAAGGGATTGTAATCCAGACTCTGCAAGCCCCAATCTTCTTAACCAAAATGAGGAATGTGTGTTGTTGTCCTTATAAACTTTCCCAAGGCTTCAGAAGTTTCTTAAAAAAACTAACCAGAACATACCCTAGGCAGATCTAAAGTAAAGGAGAATGTAAAGTGCAAAGACTTACAATGGGGATTATTTTGTAAGTAACACTGAAGTTAGATCTGTACCATATGCAAGGCTGTCTTAAGGCAGTGCAGAGGTTCTTATTCATTTTTAACAGTGAAATTACATGCTTAACAAAAGGAACTTTTAAAGGCACAGTGGTAACTGACAGTCAAAGCAGTATATGTCATTATCCAATTAGTACACACAAGTGTGTTTTTATTATTCACTTAACATACCTCTGTGTTTGGCTCTCTGAAATACGATGTTTTATTTCTCAAAGTGTTTTAAGACTGGTATGTGTTTTACTGCTGTAATTGGATGAATAGTTTTGCACATTACATGTATTTATATCTTTGTTGCTCATTGGATTAGCTCTGTTTAGAAGAAAATTTCTAAAATGAAGAATTGTTTTTGTGGGTAAATGCTGGTTAGGCAAAATGCAGCTTGCACTCAATTCCAGTTTTCTTCACAACTGGAAAATCTGCTTTATATGCGTCCAAGTTGAATTGAGATAAATAATATTGCTTATGTTTAAAAGAATGATAATACAATGAAATTTTCAAGTGCATTTGAATGTAAAGGATGTTAGCCTATAATAAAGCATTTGTTGGTACTTGCTAATGTGAGAACAGAGAGTCTATTCAATAGAAACACCCTTTTTGTCTAGTTGAAAAATAAACGATCTAGCAATGTGGTTTTGGCATTTGTTTCACTGGGAGACTAGTTAACTGACAGATGTGGTGGAGATTTTAGCTTTTTAAGTACAGGCTTAGCACAGTTGTGGTAAATTGTATTATCAGAGTTCTTCAGGAGCAAACCTTTTGGTTGAAGTTGCACAGTGCTGCTATCTTAGCATCAAATAGGACAAATAAGTATAACAAGTTTTCCAAAGAATCCATGTTGTCTACAGCTTTAGAAAGAACAGTTTTTCTTCTCTTTCTATATTTAAATAAGATTTAGTGAATGTATTTGAAGTGGAGTGTTTCTGATGCAGGATTCACCCTTGTCATGGAAATGCATGCTTTGTTCAGGGATTCATGCAGAAAGGATGCTTCACTTAGGTATGTGGTGCTCTAATGAAGCTTTGGTATGTGCATAAACCTCCATGAAAGCAAGTTCAGTCTTTAAATTTCACTAACTGATAGCACCAGAGCGGGACAGCTTTATACTAAAAGAAGTATAAGCTTTCCATAAGAGAACTGCTAGTATCTCATGTCCATGTACTATTATGAATGATGTGTAATTACCTAGCAGTGAATAACTCTTAGACCTCCAACCTCATTTCTAGGTGCCTATATAAGACTTTAACATAAATAAATATGATATCTATGAACATTAATTTTATGTACCACTGTAACTCACAAAAATAGATATTTTGAATTGCACTTAGCATTTGTAAGTTCACAAAGGAACACATTTCCAGTCTATGTAGTCATAAGTTACATGCTGCTTATTTAACACACAAATGCAAGTTGTCCACTGTTGACAAAGTTGGTTGAATGATGCACTGTATATTTGCCTTGAAATTCTAAGTATCTGCTGATGCTGGAGCCTAAATTCCTTACTGAGTATGGTTTTCCCTACAGACGTAAGGCAAACAAGTTGATTGTAATTATTTTGCAATAAATAGCAAGTTCCAACCGTTGTGGACAATAAGGTAACCAAAAGCCTTCAAACCCTGTAGTCAAGAAATCGTTGATATATTCAGGTTTGTAATATTTTTTATCTAATGAACGCATCCTATCATTGGGAATAAATAGCTGACTATTAAGAAGGTAAACATGGTGAGTCAAGATCAAGATTAATCCAAATGGGAGAACTTTTAAATGTACACATTTGCTCTCTCTGTACTAACTGTATTTAAAATTTTCAGCCTTACATTTGAAGTATTCTGGGGTCACCTTGGTTGGGCAAGAACCTAGGGTAGTTTTGTTGGGTTTTTCTTAAGATTATTCAATGAAGCATATCTGGATAAATTATTCATGTTGAGATCCTGGTGTTAGAATAGCTCTGACACCAGGCTGATGTGATAGGCTTTTAAATGTGTAAAAGTAATACTAAGGAAAAAAATACATTAAAGGATTCTCATCAACAATGATGATAATGAAGGTCACAATTTACAACCCATATCATGTGGATGAACATCTTTAGAGTGCTGTTTCATGGACCTTCCTGCTTCTATTCTTCTATTTGTTTAAACTTTGTACATTGTAGTTAAATGCTGTATTTCTTTATGTAAGTTGCAGAGAGGAAAGTTCAGAGCAGCACAAAGCTTCACTACTTTCACGTCTGGCTCTACTTCAATCCCTTAAAACTAAGAGCTTGTTTTCAGGTGACTTCTTATTTTTACTAAAGTAAAAGGTTAGTAGATTTCTATTTTTATTCCCTTTTCAGCTTTCAATGCACTCTGCCTTATCAGTGTACTTGAATCCATGTGGTGCATATAAAATGAAATGCTTCAAGTATTTTTATTAAGATATCCAGGAAGAGCTTTGTGAGCAAGGCTTTGCTTTCCAGTGCTCAGGCTTTCTTATTCTGAAATATAGCCAGAAAAAAAGAGCAGATCTCTAATGTGTGTGATGCTTTCTTAATGTAGCTATTTGAATACCACTATTTTGCTTTGGAATAGAAATCTACCTTATGAGTGGAGCTGATCCCTCAAGTTTTCTGGGTGTATGTGGTAATCTGAAGATAACATATTTTACTGTGTAATTCAGCTCATTTTACCAAGACTATTCTTAAAGACAGCTGAAACTGCTTTCTGCTTTGAGACTCTTAAGGTCAGTACAGTAAGTCAATAATTTTACTGTCAATTGGGTTACTTCAGGAGTTGAAAGAAAGTAGGGGTCCCAGTTCAGTGGTATTTAGGAGCTCAAAATAGGCTGGAAATATTGAGTATGAAATAGAAATTGGCAATTCTCTGGAATCTGGAAAAGACTCCCACACAGCATGAAACAGTCAATTTTTTCACTAAATTTGCTTGTGCCTTTGTGCACAAATTTGTACAGTATTGTTTTCTTCTTTTTTCTATCCATGGAATCTTTTTTTTCTCACTGGTTTTCTTAACCTCACTGCCAAATAATTTAATCCTCTCTTAATTTTAACTTACCATTGCTAAAAGCACTGGCCCTGATTTCTCCAGAGCATTCCATCACTTACAAATCTCTGTATCTAATTTGAAATACATCTATGCCTTGTGAAAGTGATGGGAAACATTGGGAAATCAGGTCAGCTCTCAGAGTAAAAAGCTAGCCTTGTAGAAGTTTTTCAGATCACCTTTTTATTGTCAAATATAAAAGCATTGAAGTTGAGCAGCTTTTCTGTGTTGCTCCCTAAGCCAGCCATGTTTGTTAGCATCAAGGTAGTCTGTAAAAACATTATGTTCCCACTCCACACTGAAGCCAATTAAATAGCAGCCATCTCTGAATAACTGGAGCAAGAATGAACTGATGCATCCATTATATAGTACAGTAGCAAAAGGAAAACTTTTAAGGGCAATCATACAAAGAATTATGGGTAATCATCTTCATGGTCTAGGCTTCATAGCACATCTGAAGTATTAAACAGCCACCCTCAGACGCTTATATAGCCTTTTTCTATACACTGCTTGCACTGAAGAAAGAGCGCAGCTTATACTTCTACCAATCAGCAAAGATAGAAAACTTACAGTTACAAAAATGTAATTTCGCTCTCCCTGGGAAATAGAACATCCAGCTGCAAAGCATTTATAAAGTACGTCAAATACTTCATATCACATAACAGCTATTAAAACATGTCTTGATTTATCTGTTTGAGAGTTCATCTCCAATGTCTTTTTGGAGCTGGTCTTAATCTTTCATCAAGGCCTTTCATAGAAGTTTTTAACCATATTGGCAATGTGAAAATGCTGCTTTTAAACCATATTGGAAATGTGACATTATGTTGCCTTAATTGAAAATTTTTAGCGAAATCAATACAAACGTGCCAGTAGATAGCGCTGGCCTCTACGCTTGTTTTATTAGGCTGTGTGGCAAGTATGTAAAATGGATAATGGACTACTGATTAACAACTCACTTCATAAGCTGATGTATCTATACAAAAAATCATTAAAATCATTTGTAAGTTCATAAGAAGACTTACTGTTATGAGTTCTTAAAACAAATTGGGTAGTTTTAACAGGTCTTCAATCCAGAACAGTAATTTGAATGAGACTACTGTCTGATAACTTAAATAAAGCACTGCCACACTTAAAATCAGCTAATGTTCTGGCTAGACTAATAGAATAAGAATGTGAGAGTTGAGTTACTCAGAATTAGAGGTGTGCATCAGAGACTTTGACATTGCTGACCGGCATCCTTGCCAATCTCGAAGTTCGTGTATAAAGGTCCTGGGTTGACTGGATATAGAACAAGTCTCTAATCTAGTGAGAACCTTGCTGTTTAAGGTTCAACTGTGGGAGAACAATTTTTGTCTTCTATTGGCTATGAGAGCACATTTTGCAGAAGATGCTTCCTCAGCATCTCAACATTAATCTAATCCAGAACATACCAGCACGATTGTGCTACTAAGTAGGAAAAGCCCATCTAACTTTGTGTCTGATTTTTTATCCTCCTGAAAAACTGCGTTTGAGAGTCAACTTTTTGAGGTCAACTCACTCCAGAGTAGCACCAGTACATCACCTTATAGAAATTCTGTCCATTTAGGTATTTGTAGTGAGACTTGTGTGAGCAGGAGAAAGAAGGCATTGATCCTCTTTCAGTATGCTTCTCAGTGTTGAATGCAGAGCTTAGAAAGATGAACTTTGCCATTATTTTTAAAACTAAACCTAAAGTATTTAATGTAGTAAGGGAACTTATTATTTGGAACACTGAATTCACGTTGTCCCTAGAGATCAAGCTTTTGTGTGTATAAAGACTGCCTTGGCTTGAAGCACAGCAGAAAGAAAAATACTTTTCAAAGAAGCAGAGTCTTTAAGCTGCAAGAGCCTATAGTTTCAAAATAATGGCCTTTCTGAAAGTAGGGGTATAGCCATGTAGAGAGAACCTGAACCAAAAGATACATATACTGACAAAATGCTGATGACAGTTCCCTTCAGAAGCCTGAAACTGGTAGTGTTACACAGTCTGTGAACTTTTGCAAAACTTCGCGTCATGTTCTTGGAGAGCGTGTCATTTCATGATCATTCTATGTCTATTCATGGACATTATATATGTATTCATGGGCATTATATATCACTCTGCAGACGTGCTATGTGTTTCTAAAGGCTCTGTCTATCTGACAGGGTCAGACGTGCTCAAGCAGAGATCTCTGTTATGTTACTTATCATATCAACAACATGTGGTAGGTAGCACAGACTTAGCAGGTAGTCAGTGATATCGCTGTGCAGTTTGTGACTTAGATCTGGCAAAGGAAGGGATAAGGAAATTCCAAAACACTGTTGAATACAGCATGAAAGGCTCTCTGGGCTTTACAATGCAGGGCAGGGATGCGTCAACTCTGTGATAGATTAGCTGTATTAGTTTTCCATGTAACTGGGAGATGGTGGCAGTTGCTGCACAAAACTGACAGAGAATCAAATCCTTGCAGTAGTGGATTTATGTCTGAAGAGAGGATTAGGTTTGCAAAATCTGAGTTTCATTGTAAGATCATTGCAAAAGTTTTGTTATATGGAAGAGACTTAATGGAAAACTGTAACTGCAGTTTGATTTCCGCTTTTTTCTTTGGCTGTCACAAGAGAAGAGAGTAACCCAGGTGCTCAGCTGTGCTGGTGACTTCCTTGGAGGGTGGACCAGAAGGTCTCACCTCTTACGTGCCAGCCTTCATGAGAAGCAGCTTCCTTGCCTAGCATAGGTTCCATCTCCAGGGAACACTTTCTTTCTCAAGGCAACAGTAGTGTTCAGTGTCTTACACTCCCTGGCTCTGTCATAGACATTACACAAGAGAGCAGGAGTGTTCTGGCCAAAGAGTATCCCTATTAGAAATAACTACAAAACTTCTGCATCTTGCTCCATATAAAGCCTTTGTACATATATCAAGCTATGCACTGCCAAGAACTTTTTTTTCTGAAATGAGTTATATTTTGAATGTGTGGAGTAGAAAACTGCCTACTTTGTTTTTGTTTATGTCCACAGAACTAGAGTTGTGATGTGTTACCTCTAAGTGGGAAAAAAGTCTGATGGGGACATTGCCAAGTTCAGCAGGTTGTAAGCAAGGAGCATGTGGGTTGGAACTAGATGACCTTTAAGGTCCCTTCCAACCTAAACCATTCTATGATCTAATTGTATCTTTTGTTTTATAAAAATATATGTGAATATATTTTGAATATCTCATAAGCCTATGAGCTCTTTTCCTTTTCAGCTTGAGAAAGTCACCAGTGACTATTTTCCTGGGTAATGCTGACAAACAGAAATGCTTTGAGATTAACTGTTCATAAGGGATAGTCCATGGCACAATCACACATGGTAGTAATTTACAGCTGCTCTCATTCCAGACTGGATATGACTTAGAAATCTAAACATAGAAAGATATTTGTTCAGTTACTGAGCTCTAGCACCAGTCACATGCTGTAGTGATTCTGTTATCTGGAAACTACATTGCTATTCTGAATGTCCAGGGGACATTACATTCCCGTGATTTTCATTCTATGAGAGGGTGAAATATCTGCTAGCTTTATACCGTAATGCTTCTCTGTATATGAGGGGCTAATGTTCTATGCTCCACTGAAACTGATTGTCAAAGGCAGCAGTGAGGGCTTGCCAGCTCTTTTTGTAGTGTGTCATGTGGGTACTGGCCTTGTGTGGCAGTGACATTGCATCATCCTTTCTGTTAGGGCTGGGTACTGGAGACTGGCTGACTGCGCAGGAATTAGCATCCCTTAGGAGGCCAAGTCATTCAATGAGCTATGCAGAACACTGCGGTGGGCTCCCCTCCTCACTAGGACCCTCCTCACACAGGACCTGCCTTGTGGCATATAAAGGGAAACTGCTGCTCATTTAGATTGTGCTGGATCCTTAAATGAAGAGAATAAAATGCTGTCAGGGCTTCATTTGTTTTAACATTGAGAAGAGAGGAAATCACTGAGTCTGTTTTCCTGCCTGGAAAAGACATCAAGCATACAGAACTTGGTCAAAAGGAAGCAGTCACCTCTCTAAATCAGGACAATCTCCTCATTTTCCCTTGTGCTCTGATCTGTTGCTGGCTTTACTTTATCTGCTGGCAAAGAAGTTTTGGGAGCCTTTAAGCTTCACAGAGTTTAGTTTCTTTTGGTCTTCTACCTTCTCTGCTTTTAGCAAAGGAAGAGGACAAATCTCCACATTATTTTACTCACCTTTAAATCATTCTAAGTCTTGCTAGGCCCTTAGGCTGTTGACAGTCTTGTGCTGTGTCACCTCTAACCTACTAGGAGGATGCCATGATCTGGGGTTCTGCAGTCTCTCTGTGATAGCATCTTGAACTTCTTTGATGTATTTCTGCGCATGAACTTCTGGAGTGTCTTCAGCTGTTCATTGATAGCAAGAAGAGAGCCTTTCCATGTTACTGACTCATACTCTTGTGAGGGATGAAGCTCTGTAAAACTGGTTCCTGACTTGTAGAGGGCCATGTGTCCCTGAAGTACCAGGTTCTGGATGTTTAGCTTACCGATCTGATACAAAAGCCCTTGTTTCAAAGCAGTCACAGGTTAAGCATGCCTACTTTGGGCTCATATTAAGACGCTATTAAGCTGAAGCACAATTTAGTACTTCAAGTAAATATTAAGTCTAGCAGATGCATCTGCTAGATCTGCTGGCACACAGGGCTTTGAAGTGAGTTCAAGAAAGGTGATATATTAAATCAGCTGATATGCCTTTGAATGAACAAAGCAACTGAATGGGCTATCTGCAGAAAGTTTAACAGAGAAGTTGCTTGTGATGTGATGTCTATCAGAAATTGAGCAATTGGGGGAAATCTCTAAATCACTAGCTCTGCAAAATACTTTCTTTAAGCGTGCTTTTCACAAAACATGTGTCGAAGCATCAGAAGCGTCTTTGAATTTCTGTCAAGCCACCCAGCAGGCATGCTACAATGGCCCATAGAAGCAATGGGAAAGTTATGTTTTCCCATTATGCCTATTTTCACTTTTTAGTAACAGATTCATGTTATTCCCTAAACACTGTGAAGAATTAAATACAGATGAGGATGAATAAGTGTCAAGGGGACAACTTGATGGTAATGCTGGTGAAAATGTTGTGCTCATTTGAAGCTCAGGAACATAGGAGTGATTATGAATAAGCATGTGGGTATTGCTGAGTTCCAGCCCCTATATTCACATATATCTTGTTGCTTATCAGAGAGCCTTCTTCCTCATTACTGGCTGCTGGTAGACATTTGCTCTCCTGACCTTAGGGTACCATGCTACCACATGGTTTGTGAAGCATCTGTGGATACTTTGTAACTAGCATGGCCTATGTGTTGGGAGCTGAGAAACTTAAGATACCTACGTGTTGCGGTTTAAGCCCCTCACCCACGAAGTTTTCTCACGCCCTCACCCTCCTAGCTTTCTTCCCCCAGTCCTGGGGGGATGGGGAGGACAATCGAAAGAATGCAACTCCCACAGGTTGAGATAAGAACAGTTTAGTAACTAAGGTGTAACACAAATCACTGCTGCTACCACCAGGAATAATACAAGAGAAATACAAAGAAAGAGAATACAACTGCTCACCACCCAGCCTGACCAAGCAGTGCACCTCCGCAGTGCACCCCCCAACCTTCCGGGTCTCTGCTCTTCGGTTTTACATCCTGGACATGACATGCTGTGGCATGGAATAACCACTTTGGTCAGTTTGGGTCAGGTGTCCTGTCTCTGCTTCCTCCCGGCTCCTCTCCTCCCTGGCAGAGCATGAGACTCAGAAAGTCCTTGGTCAGACCAAAACATTGCCAAGCAGTAACTGAAAACACTGGTGTTATCAGCGCTGCTCCCAGGCCCAAAGTCAAAAGCACAGCGCTGCACCAGCTACCAAGAAGGAGAAAAGAATGACTGCTACTGCTGAACCCATGACACTACGTAAGATAAACAAGACTAAATCTTTAAAATGTTTTTCCAGGTGGTAGTGTTGCCATTTATCTTAACAGAAGTATGTAAATGAAATATCCTAACTGAAGTATCACATCCCTGGAGATGTTTCATGTTATGTTGGTAACTTCTTTTTGCTTCATTAAGGAGTAAAACCTTCTCATTTCTCTTCATTGATTAGTGTGCGTTTGCCAATGAAAAAGGTTTTCTCTAATGAACCTTCTATCTTTCTGTAATAAAAAATACAGAAGTCAAAATACAATCAGCAAAAATGCAAACAGCTAAAGGGCATAAATCCATGTATCTCCTTGTTTGCTCTTGACTGAGACTGGATGCTCTGGTGGCACTCTACTTGGGAAGAAAATGGATTTGAGCGAATTATTTCCATCAGCTTTATTCTGAGGACATTTTCACAAGGTATAGCTATCTACTGCTTTCCTCCTTACATTGAAGCTAAGCAGTACTGCCATGTTTACACCTGTATTAGTCTGATGGGCCTAACTTTTCAATCATTGCTCTATGAAATATACATGATGAAACCCAGCGGCAGTTAGACGCAATTACCCATGGCTTGTGAATAAAGCTGTGTTACATATGACAGCGGGAATATTCCTGAAATATTCTTACTTTCATCAAGTCAGTGCAAGATTAAATGAAATAAACCACATGATCCAACAATGATAGTTTAATAAATGCTCTAATTCGTGATAGCAAATTTATTAAAATAATTAGTAATTGTAATACATTAGCTGCAATAATACAATTTTGGGGAAGAATAGGTGTCCCATACTCAGTTGTAATTATTAGAGAAAGATAATATCCACACTGTCTGAAAGATGGCACTACAAAAAAAGAAGAAGAATATGTGAAACTCTCTACTTGGAGTCTTAGTTTCTTTTGGTCTATCTTTCTAAACACCTCCATCTGATTACAGCAGGAGCTACCATTTCAAAATAAAAAAAAACCAGCATAGAATTTCATTTCTTATGCTGAGTGTTTCAGCAGATGTTTTCACAAACGTTCGAAAATGCAATGTGAACATGTTCTGGAAATGGATATTTGGTAGCATTCTCTCAACAATTTGAGTGCTTGCATACTATGCTCTTACTTTGCTGTTCTCAAATTGTTAGAAAATTTGGGTTTATGGTTGTAGACAAATTTCTAAATATTTTCACACATACAGTAGAGTTCCTGTACATATTATCTTTGCTTATAAATAAGGTTTTACCCTGGTTTTGATAATATAGGAAAATTGCTACTTGTAACATCTGCTCTCTACCTATGCACAGTAGCTCATTTATATTTGGTTTTGACTTATCAAACAATAGTTCTTAAAATTTAGAAAATGACTTGTGAAAACCATCCACTTGCATAGCATTAATTTTAAAACGGAAATGGCTTAATTGTTTGTCTTAATTATTTTTTCAGTAGCAAAGGGAATGAATTCATTAGGCACATTAGACTTCAGTTCTGCAGGCACTTTGGTTTCCAGCCTGTGAAGAGTTGTGATGCATGATGACTTCTCTTTGTTCTGCACAGGAACCTGTTTGCAATCCTTAGGCCTAATTGCCTGCTGTAATATCTCAACTGAAGGCCAGCAAGTTTGCTCAGGGAGAACTGCTGAGATGAACCTTTCTTTTCCACCACAAGTTTTTATTTTTCCTGCAGATGCAGTCTATTGGAAAGATTAAGAAGCCATTCGTAGATTTCTGAGGTACCAGTCACTCCTTCTTAAGAAAGGTTTCTCTCTGTCATTATTATAAGAAAGTCTCCTTGCAATTACATGGTAACACATTAGCTGTTTGAAGGATGCACAAAGCAGAATTCACCTAAAAGCAAAATTGTTGTTTCCAAATGCAAAGGATTTTCAAAACCTAGCATTGTAGAAAAAAAGTCCCATGAGTCCATAAGTCTGTATTCCTTGCTGGGGCTAATGCAAGGGGAAATTCTATGCAAAACCCCCAGGCTCTTCAGTAACAAATGGCACTTTCCAGGCATCCACAATCAGGGTGCTGCATATTCTGTTTGTGGAGCTAATCTTGAAAATTGGGACTCAAACTGGTGAATGTAAATTATCATAAATATTTCATAGAAATATTGTAGTTATTAACTGTTTGAGTACAGAGTCCTTCTTTACTTTTCAGTAACATTGGTGTTAAATGCTGTTGAAGACTGTTTGAAAGTGGTTTGGTTGGCAAGCCACTGTGCAGGATCCTCAGACAGATGACAAGCATTGGTACAATGGGAACCAAAGATGTGAGAAGGCTAGTACAATAAGTATGTAGCTACACAGAAAGTCCTCTTGTGAGAGAGTGTTGAACTGATCTATATAAGCATGAGGCCAACAAATGTATTGTCTAGATTGTTAAGGAGAGCCCAGCAAACTAGGAATAAAGTCCAACCTGATGGAAAGTGAAAACCAGCAGAAAGACTATTTTGCTTTAACCTTTCTGGCTCACTTCTGTCCCATACCCAACTTCATAGTAGAAAAGTGAAGTTTGCAGGGAATTTTTTGACCATTAGAGGTTGGTGGGGTCCTGTCTCCTTTTCATTTCTGGTGTTGTTTGTGTTTTTCTGAGAGGAGCTTGTTTAGCAATGCAATGCTAAGCTTAGTCTGACATAAGAAACCTTAGAAATCTTCCCATAACTGAAATGCTGTGATTGCATCATGGCTACAATCTGCATATACAAATTCCAAGAGCTTTGGAGAATTTATATAATAACAGCAGGCATTCACTCTGGGAGACTATAATCTTACGGATTTATGAACAACTCTACTAATATGGTACGAGAGGCAGAAAACATAATGAGACAGAAAATGTGTGGTAATTTTGAATGTTCAGAATGATATGACTGGAACTGTTATATGAGTTTTATTTTGGACCCCTTACAGAAAGAGTTGTGTATGACATGCACATTAATGCTCCATCCCTGGCGGTGTTCAAGGCTAGGTTGGACAGAGCCTTGGGTAACATGGTTTAGTGTGAGGTGTCCCTGCCCATGGCAGGGGGGTTGGAACTGGATGATCTTAAGGTCCTTTCCAACCCTAACTATTCTATGATTCTACGATTTGTATTTGAGGAAATGCCTAATACAGTGCTGCACTCAGCCTTTCCTCCTATGACAGGTGATCCAATCCTTTCACCATCTTTGTGGCTCTTTTCTGTACTCGCTCCAGTAAGTCCATGTTGTTCCTGCACTGGGGATCCCGGCACTGGACCCAGCACATCAGGTGTATCTCACCTCACCAGTGAGGTAGAGGGGAAGGAAGCAGCCCAGGGTGTGAATATTTTCTCATTTCCAGAAGAAACAGGGATACTGAATCCCTGGTCCACTACCTACCAGTGGCTGAAATATTTTCATCACTACAGTGAAGTAATGCTTTAAAAGCTTTTGTGCTCTGATGCTGCTCCAGGTGCATACAGCTACACAAGCCTGTGTATGGATGGTTATTGGTGAAAGCATTGTAATGAAGTGAATGTTGTGAGCTTGTACTGGAAAGTGTGCTAAAAGTAGAAAGCTGGTTTCCTGCCTCTGTTTATACACAGTAAGGCATGAATGCAGGCCATGTCACTGTATAGCAGCTGCATCTTGTGTTTTATCTCAGACGCCTCTTTGTGGTAGGGAAGCCAGTGATTTTGATTTTTGCTTTCCTGTGCTGAGTAATATGCTAGTTAAACTTTCAGGAAATCAATGGAGTTACATGGGTGTGAATCAGTGCAGCAGATTGCTCCTCTGGCCCTCAGTTCTCACTGAAAGCATCCTGCAAGACCTATTACTGTCAGCCTACCTTAATTTCTTAAATGAAGTCTAAGCACTCATATATAAGTCTACGGCTATCTCAAAGACAGGGACATCAAAGCCAGTTTTGGATTCACCAGAACATAGCTGTCCAGCTGTAATAATGAGGCCAGATGTCTGAAAGAAAATGCTTGCCAAGTAGATGTTTACTAAGTCTGCCCTGCTGGGAAACTGTGAGATGAGTCCAGTATTTACACATGAAACAGGTCTTGACTCAATTGACAGCATTTTGACATTTCTGGTGCAAAACCTGAATATGTAGCTAATAAAATTTGCAATCGTATAATGAAGTAATGAAGAACAATATTTTGAAAGCAGGTTTTCAGTGCTTTGAACCCTGACAGCATATAGAATAAAGCCACTTCTGAAAAAATCAGGGAGCACTTGTCTGTTGTTGCTATCATCAAGGTGTATTTGAATCAGTTTCAGCCTTACTTCTCGAACATTACGGGCTTTTTACACCTTCTTATAGATCTGAAGTTATTTAAAAGGTTTTGTGTTTTACCAAAATAGAATATGCACAGCAACCATGTGCACGTAACAATATCCAAGCGACAATGAGGAGTGAACTGCTGATGCTCCTCAATGTCTATGAAATATTGAACCCTGACATCATGGGACAGTTGCATTTCCACAAAGCAAAGCATGGGTAGCTGCTGGCTTCCTGGATGCTTCCAACAGAGGATGCCCACTTGGGGAATATTAAAAGGGATGAGCATGTGGTTTGGACCCAACAAATTGTGGTTGACTTTTCATAGGTGTTTTGAAAAGCTAATTATGGTTTGGAAACCTACTGTGGATGTTGCTGTAGCCATGAGCAATCAAGGGAAAGACATGAAGAAATAGGAAAACTAAGGTGAAGTGAATGAGAGCTTAGGATAACAACGAATTTTACAGAAAAGCAAAGTTTTCAGCTTATATTTTGCCTTATTGTCAAAAGGCAGAGGATAGTTTTAAGAAGGAAGTGAGAGATAAAAAAAGCCAATAAACACAATTGGGATGGCTTGAAAAAATATTAATACTTCAGAAAGAAGCAAGAAAACTGTGTGGACATTGGCAGTACTGGTAGGGGTAAGGCAAGGATCAGAGGTGTACTGGGGTGCTCTGTGTGATGCTAGCCTTAAAGTAAGAGCCTTTTAGCAAAGTGATGGAAGTGTGTGAGCTGGAGGAGTGGATCACAGCTGTCAGGATGATGATTGTGAAGAATGGTCTTGGTAACAGGGATAAAAAAGAGGCCTGAGGTGACTGATGTCAAGAGGAGGACGGAATTCCAGGAACTGGGACAAGAGCTAGTACAAAGCAAGAGGGAGACACTCGAAGGTGCAGATAGTCACCAGATGCAAAGCTGTAGGGACACAGCAAAGGCAGTGTTGGTCCAACTTTAAAATGATGCTGTGTCTGCATGCACAGGCAACCTTTCAAATAAAAAGCTCAGGAAGACAGTGATGGTATATACAAAGCAGCAGAGGGACTGCAGTAGAGTCCAGGTGAGTTCACCAAAGGCTGGTAGGGTGGGAAGGGAATTCAGTTGCAGTCTTGCAATAACAACTCTGGTATTGCTAACATGAAAGAGAAGCAGTCCTTAAAATCAGGAGACATTATGTTAGTAAAATGGAATTTATGTTAAATAAGTAAACATATTAAAGACCATGAAGCATTCCTGTTCCATAGTGTTAGGGCTGTAATAGTTCATCAGAAAAACAGATGAGGAGCCTCACAGCACTACTGTGACAGTTAAATATCGCTCCTATTGTAAGTGGAACAAGGAAATTACAGGAAGGAGCTTAGCACCTCAGCTGAGCAGGGCACTTGGAAAACGCACAAATGGTGAAGTAGACTCATTGACTTTAACAACACTGCTTTTTCTTAAAGTTACATAGGGACATAAGTGCAGTGTTGAATTGAGAGCCCAAGGGTAGGGATTAGAACTTGTGTTTTCTTGGCTTTGTGCCTGAGCAAAATTGGTTATGCCACACCGATCCTGAAACACAACTTCTGTTTATATTATTTGCAGAATGCTGTGGGGAAATGAAAGCTGGTAAGGCATAATTCTATTTGTGTGCTTTGAAATTTTATATTATTATGTATTTCTTGTTGCACTGTAATGAAGCTCCGATTTCCATATTAAAATTAATAAAATGAAAATAACACAAATGCAATATTCCTGCTGAATGCACATTGACTAAAGAATGTTTTCGTAATATTCCACAGGCATATTTATGACAACCTATTTCACTGTATCTTAGGAAGGCTGCAGGTCCATAGGAACTTTAATCATTCACAGTTTGCTTACCCAATTGCAACAGAATTCACACACAATCCATGTTTGAATACTGCTTTTAAACTAAGCAGTAATAGAATAAATTCCATTGTAATGATGTATAAGCATTTTTAGACTGTTGCCAGCCTATAATGGGTGTTTATGAAAGCAATGGCACTTACTGGAGATAAATAACCTGCTAAAGTAAAGCTTATGTTTCATAACTAACAGTCTTTGTTTTATCATGGATATCAGCCAGAGAACAAGAGCATCACAGCTTCGATCTGGGTTTGGGTAAGTGTGTCAAATTCATTCAGCTGTACTGTTATTACTTGGACCTCTTAATTTAGCAAAGACTGAGTAGTTTACAGTAAATAACATCAGTGCTCTGTAGGAATTGGCAAACGTGTTGTGCGTTCAGAAGCATGGTGGGTTTGAGAAGTTATGGTTGTCTGTAATCACCAGTTGTTCCTGATGAATGTGATGATCCTGGGCTGCTCCTTACATCCCTAAAAAGGTATCATAACCTACATCACACTAGAAGTACAGTAGTATTCTAGAGACCCCTCTGCTCAATGTCTGATTGCATAGGAAGCAGACCAGCAGGAGGAACATGAGTATCTGTACAGCACTTGGACTGCACTTTCCCTACACCAAGCCTTTGTGCAGTCTCTATTCTTTCCTCATTTCCCCACTCAAAATGTTGATGGAGCTACTAGAAGGGAGAGTACTTCACTGCAGGAGAGGAAGAGACAGAGGTTGAATGAAATTTTTCCAGGGCTCCTTGCTTGTCACCAGCCC
The DNA here is from genome assembly GCA_017639245.1 of Myiopsitta monachus. NCBI lineage: Eukaryota > Metazoa > Chordata > Aves > Psittaciformes > Psittacidae > Myiopsitta > Myiopsitta monachus. The sequence continues at coordinate 36,927,692 of CM029919.1, read as the reverse complement.
ATGGTCTTAGGACATGCTCCTTATGTCCCCACAAATAACTGTTATTTAGGATGGAGAAATGACCTGACAGGCACAGAAATAAAAAACATTTCTCAGGTCATCATCATAACAATTCTCCTTGCCATCTCTCTGAAACTTCTACCTATGGGATGGGGAAATAAGCATCAGATGCAAAAAAGTGTTTTGTAAAAGCTTTTTCCCTTGTCACTCTTGCCAAGCTGCCTCCCATGGGATTTATGACTTTAGAAGCATTGAGACAAGTGAATCATTGTTTCAGTAAATTTAATTTCAGAGTGCCAAAAGGCTGTCATTTATGTCAACATTTGGTTTTGTTTGGTAGCTCTCTACTACTGGACATGAAAAAATGTGAGCATCAATGGCAACAATTTGAATATTTCATTAAACAATACAGCAGCCTTCTTTGCAAGCTGTTATCACTGACATTCACAGCATGGACAGTGTGTGGTGGTATGTGGTGACATTTCCTGCCAACGCTGCTGCGAATACCCTTAATGAAGAAATGTAGTTGGGAGATGTTATTCCTGCTCTGGTACCATGAATCCAGAAAACATCAGATGAACAAAGGAACTGCTTGTTCTCTGTGTCATTAAATGAAGTTTCATCACTTTTCTTCAACTTATTTGTAGTCTTTAATCTGACCTTTCATGTCAAAGAAATATTTTTCCGAACAGATTTTCTGGAGAGGAAGCTATATTTTAGAGTATGTATTAGCTAAAATAGAATACCATATATTCTATTTGAATACCATATATTCTATCTATATTCTGCTCTGCTCTATGGTAGAATAACATATATTCTACTCTTATATAAGTATTTATATTATTTATAATAAAAAACCCCATAATGTAATACTGCAATACTGCAGTAAAATGCATGTAATAATTTTCAGTGTTTTAGTAGTAGGACAAATTTCTGACAAAGATACTTCTGTGCCTGGTCCATAATCCTTCGAAAGCATAAAAATAAATGTGCTTCTAGACTCTCACACCCAGGCAATCTCATTGATCAGAAAACACAGTGCCTCTATTTGTGTTTCTTCACTTTTCAGTTCATTGTGCTTTGTCGTCAAGAATATTTTCAGTAATGAAATCATTACAGGCCTATTCCCTTTTTAGAACCCAAAATAAACTTCAACTATAATTACATGAACTCAGGGAGGACTCAATTAGTTGCTCAGAATAATTAAAGCACATTAAATAATTGCACATGAACCCAGGACAACATTTTCATCTTATTTTCAGAAGAAGTGATTTGATGTTAACTGGGAAGACAGTGCCACCAAATAGTTTAACCAATCAGCTATACTAAGCTGTATATTTCTCATGTCGTTTTGGTTTACGGCAGTAAAAAATGTATGTGGGAGATCATGTCAAGACATTGAAACCTTCAATGGACACCTTAGTTGCTTTTCTGAACTGCTGGCCTGTGTGGAAAAATGCTAGAGCTTTTCAGCATAACAGTGTGCCATTTATGACTGATTTATGGCAGGAAGACAAAGATTCATCCTAAAGGTATTGCCAGAAATTATCCCATTTGCCTTCAGAGTCAAACTTCACCTTTCAGTGAACTGCTAGAAAAAGGTATGTATCCAATTGATTTCTTGCCCATATCATAGAATAAAATTCTGTTTTCACTTGCATGTGAAACATAATATTTTGATATTGCAGCACTAAGAAGTATATGGAGGCACACCAGGTCCTTTGTTGCTTTCTGTACATACTGTTCTAGGTATAGATGATCTTTTCCTTTTATTTTCTGCATGCAGAAAGTGAGGCAGGATGGGTTTGCTTTTGCTACCTGTTATTTGGGAGGGGAAATTAGCTCAAGTGCACTGTACTGTCTATTTGATGGTCACTTGAAAGGGAAAACACAGTAACAGAGCACTGATGCTGAGGTGACTCAGAACTAGAAATGTTCCTCTTGCTTCTTTGCACAGCTCTCAAAAACACTGTCAGTCTCTATGGGGAACTATAAGAGGCCATAGCAACACCACGAGAAAATGTTGTGTACTGCAGCTTTGGTGGCAGCTTTTTGTTCCTCTTGGTTTGGCTTTTGTGTCACACTGGAAGAGAGGTGAGGTCAGTGATTTTTGATGGTGTTGTATGACATGGATGAATACTTTCCTCTTTATTCGAATGTGTTTTACAGCAATTACAGCATTACAGAGATGTGTGAGCATCATAGTGCTGAATTAAATACCTGTTCTGGGGAAGACCTGCTGATTTCAATGCTAACAGTCATGTGGGCATTAGAATAAATACACTACATTTCTGCTTACAAAAAACGTGGGAAATAGTTATGGCTTGTAATGATAGATTATTGGTAATTACGGGATGATTTCTTTTGTAGATAATTACAGATGGAGTTCACCTCACCCTACTTCAGAGGTCTACCTCTGAGGTTATCACCCAGAACTCCTTACAGCTATTGTGGAGAAACAGGCACTTAAGGAAAGTATTTTGTCACACATTTTAGTTTTGGGATGAAAGAAATAGTTTTCTAGAGATGCCTGCTTCTCTCCATCAACTATAGAAGGAGCCAAGGGGATCCACTGCACAGTGCTCATCTTCTGGTTGCCTAAATTAGGACATAGCAACTCAGTTGTGGCAGCAGTACTCTCCAAATTTATTACCTCAAGAACAGGGAACCATCCTTCCCCCACCTTCCCGGCTTTTTAGTGATAGATGTCTTGTGTCTCTCCATTTTGGAGCATGACAAGCAAAGCAGGGAATACACCTATCTCTACACCCTCATGCAGACCCTGCCTTGGGGAGCTATGCGTCTTTCCCAGCTGAGGCCAGGGTATGCCTCAGCACCAGGTTAAAGCCACTGGCATTTCCCAGATCAACTGGGACTCCCTTTCTTGTCCTGTTACATGGTGTCCTCATCAGCTGCTGGTTTTCAGCCTCATTCTTCACACCTATGTATCATTAGTGCCTTTTTAGCTGTGGAGCAGCTTCCAAAGGGAAGTTTAACAGCGTTGCTAGTTCCTCTGCCAGTAGCCCACCTAACCATCATTATGGCACTTCCATAGGCTGGGGTGAGTGCTTTGGACCAGAGAGTTGTCGTACAAAGAGAGGGCAGGTTTGTCATGGGGGCTGATGGCAAGCAAGGGCTGCCTTGCTCAGCCCCCTAATATGGGAGTTTTCTTCTGGAGGTGGAGTTCTAGGCACTTGTGAGACACACTGATTGAGAAGTGAGCCATCTCTGAGATCAGGTATTCCCCAGATAAGGAAGAAGGTCTTGGATGGCAATACCTGTATTTCTATTTAAGTCTAGATTTAAGCACCCGGGCTTGTTTTTGCAAATGCTTTGCATTGTGTGTTTTTCTCCATTTACAAATACAGTGGGATCAAATAGATGCAAAACCTATGGGGCAAGCTTTTTGATGTTCAAACTCATGCCTTCAAAATCCCTCAGTACAGAGGATTTTTTAAACGTAGCAGAGGCTGGTTGGCATAAATGAAACTGGGCAACTGTGCATAAATATTCTACCTGCATGAAATTCAAGTGCAAACCATCATGCAGTGAGTTTTGGGGAGAATTTTTTAGCAGTCATTAACTTTGTTTTCAGAATTATGTTTGGCTGCTGATTCAGAGTCACAAGAACCATGGAAATCTTTGCATTGAATGACAGGAAGGATAGGTCTTTCTAATTGCTTTAAAATGTTACAGGCCTAGCATCAAGGAATCGGAATGAAATTTAATTAGTGTTGTGTTCTATGAATGCTCTGAAGCAGGTCATTTAACATTTTATGCACTATGGTTATTTCACCACTCAGCAGAAAATGCCTCAGTGTTATCCTGAAGAAAATATCTTGAGCCACATATAATATTTACATAGATTCTTAAGTCACTTTATAATCTAAGTCTCATTTATGCTGCAATGCTATTATACTAAGCTTGAGGTGCTTAAAATCCAGTTATGCTGCTTTCTGCTTATTGTGAGAAGAAGCTCAAGATACCTGGTCTCTGATTTCTACTTCTAGGTCACTGTGGAACTTCACATCACTACTTATTCCTGGTGTTCATTTTCTTTATTTCTACATGACAGTTACACTGAGTTGCATTTGTCCTAATGGGCTATGTAGCATATACAAATCTTGCTGAGGGTGGTTTGGCTTTTACGACTGTGAAGCACGTGTAGTATGCAATAATTCCTCACTGTTGTACAGCAGTGCTTTGTATGAATTTTTGCTTTTGTTCAAATGGAAAAATACCTTAACAATATTCAGCTAGAAAAGCTTTCAGACAATTTTCTTACAGACAGCTGGGTAAAGCCATGTGCTGTGCTACATCTAAATGATGTCTGATTTAAAATTTATGTTCCTTTAAGGCAAACTGCCCAGGTACAAGTAAGTCATCTGTTTTACCAACTGTTGAGGCTTAGATTTGATGCTTTCATTCCAAACTCCATTACAGATTGTGGATGCTTATCTTATCTCACTGATCAAATAAAAAGCTATAGGAAAAAATATTGGTTTGCTTCTAAGAGCCTCATTCTTAGCTTGTTTTCCTGAAAAGGGAGATAGTTGTGGAGATAGCTGCAGCAGTGTTTCAAAATCCTTTTTCTCTCTCTCTCTGGAAATTTTGGATGATTTTTTTTAGACTTTCATTGAAATGATGTTTCCTGACTCATACAGGATTTTTGTTTGTTTGTTTTTTTGTTAGCATGTATTAAAATAAACTGGAAGGAAAAAAAAGAAAAAAAAAAAGAGGACAGATAAGCAGCTGGAAAATCTCGAAAGTATGAAACTACTGACTGAGATTTTGTGACCTCAAGTAATAATTATAACATCTGATTTTTAAATAGTATGCACCTTTCTCTCCTCTCTGAAAATCTTCCCTTTCGAGATTATCTTCCGAAACATGACCTAGGTGGTTTACTTTGTTGTCAGATTTCTGTAGGTTCTGTAAAAAGGACTTGTACTGACTTAGGGTAGAAGAGTTACCATAGAAGAGGAAAGTCCTCTTTAAACTGTTCCATGTACCACGACGTAACACCCCTCCATTTCTATGGCCATGCCCCGTAGTGACACTGGAATGTTGCGCACAGTACTGACACTGTGAACAGTGGGAACACCAGTTATGATGGCTACCAAGAAGAAATCTCAAACAGCAGGGATGACGTGGCACATCAGTGTTACAAATCTAGAAAATTTGGGGAAAATAAGATTTCTTGTCTCTGTATGTACAGGGATGTCCTTTTTTTCCACATTAAAATAGGTTGCTTTCAGAGCTAACACCTCATAGGACTTGTTTACGCAAAAGAAGCTGCCATATAATAAGCATCTTTGACATGAGCCTCTGTGCAGTTTAGGCTGTTGGTGGTATTTAAACGAATCTATTTCACCAGTCTGCAATAGAAAGAACTTTGGACTAATGGTAATATAAATGCTTGATAGGGAAACAGTTGGGAAATCAGAAGGGACTCTATTGGTGGGAATAAGCCCTAATAACAGTGGCATTATCTGTGAACTCCCAGCTTTTGCTGTTCTTGAGGACAAGGTGGTTGCTAAGCAATGGCAGTGTTGGACAGGCAGATCCAGAAGCTGTTAGGTCTGCTTGACGTGGGAATTTCAGAGTTCAAACTTCCAAGGAAATGACAGGCAGCTGAGTGAATCTAGCAGTGAACCTCCCAGTGTTCTACCTGGTAGAAATCTGACAAGCCTTTTAATATCTGAGTTCGCAGGGTGGTGCATCCTTTCCAGGTAATGACAATCTGCTCCAGATATATCTAATTGTGCTCAGTTGCTCAAGCTGGGGTATGGAGCAGGGATTCCATCAGTGTTTGGAAGGGACCACATCAGTGTTTGTCTAACTGTTATTATAGGTAATTTGCTAGCTCTCAGTTTTGTCCAGTAAACACAGGCTCCTCTAAAGATTACTTCTTCCATATGGAAGACAGAAGGCTGTATGAGTTGCATAATTTGTATAATTGCCATCATTAGGTGGACTGTCTGACCTACACCTCACAGGGTACACATTTACAGCCCCTGCACAATAAACTTCAAGAACCAATGTAAACCTTTAAAGCACCGACAGTCTATGTGGTATCTTGTCCAGCAATGAAACATAATACACTTGGCATTTAGAAATATATATCTAGTTATGGATGGAAAAACAGCTTCTGGAGCATGGCTTGTCCCAGAAGTGTGAACTAAAATGCAAGATGGGAAAAGAGGGAGAGGAGCAAAAAGTGCTCAGTATAGGGAAAGAAAAAATTAAATCCTAGAAAGCCAAATAACCTTAGATGACAAAAAAATTAACAGAAAGAAACAAGTTTACTCCAAAAAAATTTGGAGTATACCAATGCAAAACAAGTAAGCACAAAAAGGTGTTATATACAGGAATCTGGAGCAAAAGTGAAACAGAGGATGGTGGCAGAGTCAGATTTCTGGAAAACAGAGATAAAACTTAATGGCTATACACAAAGTAATAAAAAATTGATGGTTATAACGGACAGAGATGGAGTCGCAAAAAAAGATGAAGATTCACTGGAAAACTCAGACAATGAAAACTCTGACCTGATATACAGAAGAGAACACACAGTTCAAGCTGAGTCTCTGTTTAAAGGATAATATGAAAGGACAACATAAGCAGGTGAAGATAACATCAGAAATGCCAAAGGAACAAAATGAGATATAACTACCAAGAGTCATCAGAAATATGCTGGTAGCGACTGAGAGACACCAAGAATTGGTCTACTGCACAGCAAGAAAGAGAAAGCTATTAATTGACAAAGCTGAAGTGTCCAAGGTATTATGTAGCTTTTTTGTTTGTTTTTATTGAAAGTGTCAGCTCTGATCAGACAGAATAGAAGAGTGTGAACCCAGAGCTCTTAGTCTGGTTGCACTCTGCACATAGTTGCAGGCACAGTGGTGGCATTTTGTGCAACTCATGTAAATCTAAATTGAGTCTAAATAACTTTCTAGTGCTATAGAAAGTTGACATTCAGCATATAACGTGCACAATGAGATGTTTACGGGAGCTTGCATGCCCTGAATTTGTCAATATCTTGTATTAAGTAGGACTTTAGAAAGCTGAAGAAGCAGCCTTTGTTTTGCTCAGGTTAAGGTGGTCATGTATTGGAAAGATAATGAAGATCTCTGAAAACAAAGTTGACCTGTATTTAGCTGGAAAGGCCATATAATTGCAGTACAGTGTATGTAGAGTGTACTTCACTGGTCTGCATAATGTTTTAGTGCTAGCAATTTGGTATCTATTTGATATGCAAAATATTGTACTAAAGCCTTGGCACTCAGGGGTATCTCTGTTGTAGAACAGGAAAAATAAACCACAGCAATTTAATTCCATCAGCTTCCCCAATCACTTCAAGCAATTAGTTTTGAAAATTTTACCTGAAATCTGCATAAAACACATCCTTTCCTCTAATCCATTTTACAAGTGGCAGATTTATTTCTTACTTCACACTGCTGAAGGTGAGGAAGAGAAGGGGAGAGTTTGCTTGGGCTGCAGCAGGCCCCAAGAAGGGCAAGCTTAGTATAATGGGAACAAGAGATTAGTTGATCCCTGCTAGTGAAAGGAGGTCATTCATAGACAGAATGCTTTGAAAATGGATGGTTGTTACATTTTCAGGTCTGGAATTGGCAGACAAAACTGGTGAGAAAATTGAGGTAGACCAGGCACTCTGGGAGTGCTTGGATGGGCAAAGTAGTTGAGAGAATAAGAATAGCACTTGTTTGCATCCACTTAGCTTCTGTAACTGAATTTCATGTGAATGTAGGATAAATAGCGGTGTGGCTCACAGCCTGGCTCTTGCTGCTTTCCACCACTGTTTGGACTACCAGAGTCTACCCTGCATGGGCGAATCTCAGGATCCAAAACTAGGACTTTAAATAATCTAGGGGGTTTTTTTATACATAGCCCAAAGACATGTAAGAGACCCCTTCTTGGAATTAACAGTCTGAGTAGTATCCATTGTGACTCCACGGATGGTATTATCTTAGTATCATAGAAAAATGTGTTTATTCTATTTCCTACTGGGGTATGGAGTCAAAAGAATCCCACTTTGAAGCAGACTGGATTGCCTCTCTGGTTTTCAAAGTGTCTAGAAAATTAAGTGGTGCAGTGGGAAGGATTGGTTAGGCTGAAAGTTCTCTTATGTGTCTCTTTAATGAATAGAGTTGCTTTTATTTTGAACTCTTGTACTGATTGTTTATGTTAGGGATGTACAAACCAATTATTTTCTGATGTGTCAGTACCTTTTGAGTAGCTAGAAGTGTTCTAAAACTAAATTAATAGTCTCTGATATTCCCAAGTATATTAACCCACTTGAATGTCTTAATATAAAATAGCATAATTGTTTGCAGTTGCTTTTCTCCTTACTCACCTAATTAGGAACAGAAAAAAATTGTTACACTTCGGAAAATATAGGGTAATTCTCATTATCAGCTGAATTAATTTGTTCTTGTTTGGGTCAATGATTCATTGTTTTATTTTTTGGACTACTGCCTTGATATTTCAGCATCTCTGTACATCTGAACGTGTACTTATGCTGACCAGCAATGAAGGAAGAGAAGAAAGAAGAAACAGCCCTGATCTGAATGGGAGATGCTGGAGCTGTGCATGCACAGTCATGCAACGCTGACAATGATGTGAAGTACTGGAGCACATATGAAGTCATCTCATCCCATGGCAAGAGAGGGGATAAAATCTCCTTTACCCTTCCAAGAAATTTCATGCTAGACAGGTACTAATGCAAGAGTAGTTATTTTCTGCTTCACACTGGAGTAGATTCAAAATTCAGGGCTTGTACTGTAGCACCAATGAAGGGAAGATCCTGTGGTTAGACCTAGCAGCTGGGAGACTTAACTTCACCTTTCTGTTCTTCCCCAGTGTCTGATATGATCTTGTTAGAATTCTTAGTGCCAGATTCCCAGAAGCAATCTAGGCAAAGTCCTGTGGGTTTCAGTTCTGTTGGAACTGGGAAAATGTCCTTAGCTTTTGTGCCAGAGGACAGCAAAAAATGGGGATAACCTGCTCCCATGTATGGGCGTATGGGTGAAAGTGATGCAGTCCAGTTCTACAGAAATTGTAACGGAGGTGGGTTAAAAATACGCTTGTCCTATCACAACAGTTCCTGCTAAAAAGTCTTTCCCTCAAAACACCATCTGAAGGAACTCAGTGCTCTGTGGCATGCATGCCCTTGATTATTTGTTAGCTTGCATTTGCTTTTCTGATTCCCCAGTACAGGTATTTCTACAGGCTAGATGTGTCTTGATATGGCTGTGTAGGCATTCAGGGAGCGATGTAAACACGTTCGACAATTATATTCTTCTGTTAACAGTTTTCTGATTTCATACTGGCAGAAGTTTTAAGTGCTCCCAGATCACAATTCAAATTACCTTTGAGGCAAATTTGCCTGGTTTTAATTTCTGGCACTTTTGATCAGCACAATGTTTTAAAAGCAAGAAAACAGTGTATGAAAAAAGCCATATGCATGGATGCAACTTTAAAAAGCTCAGGTTAAAAAGAAAAAAAAAAAGATGGAATTAATGATAAAGCCTTTGAACATCTTTGCTGTCTTTGCTTTAAGGTTGAATATTAAATGACTAATTGGAGGGGGAAATATAATGTCACTTCTGCTACTATGCTTCTGTCTGCATATAGGAAAGATTAGAAGAGCTTTTCAGACAAATCAGAATTTGGAAGTGATAAAGACTGCTTTTTTTTTTTTTAAAAAAAAACCCAACAAAACAACAAAAAAACCCCAACAACCAACCAACCACCCAAACATGGATGCCTCCCATTCACTTTTTTTCCTCTTTAGATTTTATTTTATTTTACCAAATATGAACCAAAATCTCAGCCTATATTGCTGCCCAAAGCAGCTTTTCAGCATAGGTCCCATTTCCTGTTAAAGTAGTGAAATCTTTCCATTCACATCATGAGCTACATCTCATCTCTTTAATTACCTGAAAGTCTGGCACCTTTTCGTATTTTGGAGTAAGTCATTGTGAGCTACAAGCTATGGGATGCCAGGGTCCCTCTGTAGAAAATGAGTAAGTAACTATACAGAGACATTTAAAGCTGCTACAGTGGGATATGAGATAGTAACAACAGATAATCTATTAAGTTATTAATAGATAATATATTAATTAAATTAATATATATTATAGATAATTAATAGTTATATATTGATATTATTAATATATTAGATAGTAAGAACAGATAATCTATTTTTGTTTTGACTTCATAATAATAACATCGGGGTTTTTTTGGTGTCTCCAAGTGCAGAGGAGGTAATAATAGCAGGTGAAAATGAAAATTTTGAATTTGCAGTAGCTACAGAACCATTTAGCAAAAGCAAATAGAATTTTATGTCCAAATGATTTCTGGGCAGCAGTGAAGGCAGAAGGAAGATATTTTCCATAAAAAAACCTAGAATTCAAATCTGAAAAATTTGGGTTGAAAAATGTTGTACTATGCCTTATAGAATTGTTGCTCCAGTACATCCTGCTTTCATTATTTCCCATAGGCTGAGTTCCCAATTGAGGGATAGTAGTATGATACATCACAGATTTTCTTTCTTGAGACCAGAGCCATAAATCATGAAAGGTTGTAATGTATTATATAGCATGTAGTCACCAATGGAAGGCTAAAACCACATAGCTACTTTCACAAGAGAATGAATAAAACATACAAAGATTAAAATTTCACTTTTCTACCAAAATGTGAAAAACACATTCATTTAATCAACCATTCTATTTTGTCATGTTTTGCTTTCCTATCAACTTAGTTTAGGTAGAATTTTTCCACAGTTCCTACATTTCAGTCTTGAAAGTGCTGATGCTCACCTGAAAAAACTATATTGCTGAAAGCAAACGTAAATTTCCTGTGGAATTGAACTGAAAAATATGCTGGTAATACTGTAACATAAACTCAGGACAACTGTGGTTTAATTACATTTAAGTAATTAGAATCTGAGATATATGGATTATCTCAACAAAAATAAAGTCCAGTGAGAGAAAAGAAAAAAGCTTTTATAGAAAGATTTATTAAGGAATTTGGTTATTAGTAACAGTCTTACCTGCAAAATGAATATTTGGTCTGCTTTGTTTTTCCAGAGATTGTTGTGGGACATTGTATGTGTGAAGAAAGGGGGGTTTGAACTGATTTAGACTATTTTACCAGAGCATCACTTGACAGCTATTTCTAAAAGCAAAAGTAGCTACCTCTTGCAGAAGAGTTTTCCATCTTCCATATTGTCATTTGATTCTGATCTGACTGAACAGTTTGCTCTTCTTAAAAGCCTTAGAGTTACTGTTTATTTGACTGAGTTATTTGAGGCATCATTTTTAACCACTGTGGGAAAAGCATCCTTTTATTATTTGTGAAATGGCATTAGCAATCCAACCATTGACACCCTTGGCTGAGGCTGGTGTTGCAATCTGAGCTTGGTAAACCTATAGGTTGTGTTATGCAGTGCTTTCTGAATGGGTTATATCAGGATCTTCTTTGTGACAGTGCTTTTGGAATTTTAACTGTGTGAAGAAAGCAGAGAAACTTTGAAGCCTGTACTACAATTTGATCCAGTAAGATTGAGTTTGAGAATATCTTTTGGGTGGGTAGCAATTAGTAACTTTATGGTAGGATAGCTAAAAATACCTTTTTCTTTCTGCTTTTATTCAACATTTGGCAAAAAAGTGTATCCTTTTACAGCACACATCAATTCAGCATGTGTATTAAAAGTAGAGGAGAGTTAACAAGGACATTAAACATCAGATCAGTGTGGTCTCCCCTTGTGGGTACCTTCTTGCAGTGACTCTTCTTACCCTGAGGCAATTCTTCCTTCTCTCCTTGAATCCAAACTAGAAATGGTTTAACCTTTCTTCATTCCTTACTCCATCTGTCTTCCACACCTTCCTCAATCCCACTTTTTGGTGGTGTAGGATTTATTGCTCTATGCATGCTGCCACCAGTCTTATGGCATCATTCAATCAATTACAAACCTCTCAATCAGTACAAATACATTAGGTCCAGGAAGGAGTATCTGTGGGACATTACACTTAGTTTTAAGTCTGATTTCCCTCTCTTTCTGCTGTCTCCCATGAGTTCTGTACAGCTGGCCTGCCTTTCTGATAGTCTTCACTACCTATGTTGTGACAAGTTTTACCAATATTGGTCAAATACAATAGCTAGTCAAATACTATTTGGAAAACATAGGATTTGATGGCTACCAATAGGAACTGCATTTTAAGTATGAGCTTCTCTAGAGTGACAGCAGGATTTTGCTTCCCCTTTGCTACCAGGTCTGTCACTGATGAGGGGAAAAGAAACCCATGCTCACCTTAACAAACTTCGCAGATCAGCTGGTGTTACTTAGCACTGTGGTGCTAAGTACATTACATTCCTGCCTGCTTCAACCACTGACTCAGTAGTACAAATTAGTCAGCAGAACAAAAAATGCAGAAACTGGCATGGTATTTAAGAATAACTGGGTGTATATCCATATCCTTCCTTAGGGCCAGAAAGTGGAATGCTTACTCATGATGTTGATACAGAGAACTTATGGAACGTAAAGACCAAGAAGATAATAAGACAGAAAAGCTATGGCTGTTCTTAAACCATAATTGTATGGAGCTGTAATGCTTTTAAAAGCATTAGGGAAAATGGTCAATTCAAGGTGGAATTGGCATGGCAGAATGCTATGAAGTTGGCTGAGAAACTGGGGAGCCTTTTTTTATGAAAGGAGATGAAAACAACACATACTGAGTGCCTGCAAAATGGATTTGGAGAGAGGTGACTGATTTTGATGTATCTATAGGAGAGGTAAACAATGCCAGGGATGGATGGGAGAAGAATGATTTAACCTACACTGAGGCTTTATAAATTGTCATCTATCCTTCCACTTGAGCTGGAGATGAGAGAAATGCCACAGATCTGCTTGAATAAATTTTTCAATTTAATTTGCTCCACTTGCCTTCAGACCATGCTTAACATTCATCTTAACAAACCAGGCAAAAGCAGTTTTACTTAAAAGGGAACAAGCAGCAATCCAGCATTGATAGCAGTTACCTGAGGATTATATCACATTGTAAGGTAAAAATATTACTAGAAATATTTGGAGGTTATAAAATACACAAGCTGTTGTGAGTATTTTGGATAATTCTCAGGGAGAAAGAGAATACTTAGTTCCGGAGACTATTTACTTCATGTATACGATAACACTTTTGTACTTTAAAGAGACATTATGTAACATAGACACTTTAAAGCTTATTGTGTTGCCTAAATATTTTGTGGTGTAGAGCATATTCATACTTAACTTTCCCATTGGATGGGAGTTTCGCATCAGCATCTGTTAATATATATGAGGATCTCACCGGCACTCACAAGAGTAAAAGCTGTCTTCAGCCTACAGTAGAAAAAGGATCTTTGTGAATGCTTGTACATCAAAAAGGGGAAAAATTCATATTGGACTGCACCTTGCTAAATAAAGGAGCAATGTTTTGATTTTCCTTCATGTGCAGTTCTTACTGCTAGAAGGAAACTGCCCATGTTTGGCAGAAGAAACTGGAGGCTTTAGTGTGGAGCTGTGCAGTTCACGCTGCTTGTTTCTTCCTGTATGCTTCTTGTTTCTTGGTGCTCTCTGCTTAACTGCTGCCTTACCTCCAACTTACTCATTCTCAAGAATAATCAGAACTGGCATATTAAATAGAGGTGGCTGAGTAAAATGCGCTGCTTATGTTGTGACAAGTTTTACCAATATTTGTCAAATACAATAGCTAGTCAAATGCTACTTGGAAAATACCGGATTTGATAGCTACCAATGGCATACCAATGAACTGATGTGCTCAAGACATTTTTATTTTTAGTGTTCATTCAGCAGTAATTTATTATTTCAGGGCTTTAAAACACATACCTGTTTTTCTGTGCCTGATTCCAATCCTTTAACTCCTACTGAGCTGTGACAGAAACTCATACTACTGAAATGAGGATTCAGATACCCACAGGACTGTGGAACCCAAGCTTCCTGTTTTCTAGAGGAATAACTAGGGACTATTGCCCCTTTGTCCTGTTGAGCTATTTTTAGTTGGTGGGGTTCTTTTTTGAGGGGAAAGAGGTACTGTGCAGCCACCTTCTCATCTGACATGGGAGAGGACATGCCTTATATTGCCATATAGAATCACAGAATACTTTGGGTTGGAAGGGACCTTCAAAGGTCATCTAGTCCAACCCTCCTTCAATGAGCAGGGACATCTTCAACTAGAGCACGTTGCTCAGATCCACATCTAGCCTGGCCTTGAATACCTCCAGGGATGGTGCACCTATCATCTCTCTGGGAAACCTGTTCCAGTGCTTTACCACCCTCATTGCAAAGAATTTTTTCCTCATATCCAGCCTGAATCTCCCCTCTTTTAGTTTAAAAACATTACCCCTCCTCCTATCACTACAGGCCCTACTGAAAAATCTCTGTCTTTGTAAAATGGTGACACTAAATGCTACTGCTGTTCTCCAGTAGGGCTGTGCTTGGGTCTTGATAATATTATGTTAATATTATAATGTTAATTTTTAAGGTACATAGTTTATGCTTAGATGTAAGCCACATTGTTCAGCATGGCTGTGCTGCTTTCTGGCCATGTTTGGGAGCAGAACTTTACATGTCTAAGGATGCTGACCCTCTGAAGTGGATAGACAGGATTTCTGCACATTCTGCTAGTATTTAGGCATCAGAATGAAAGTGATTCACTGAGATCAACTTATGGATTGAGTCTTGTCTTCTAAGTCAATCCTTAGTAGCTCATATTTTTAAAGGCATGTTGGTGGTACACTGGGACTCTGATCTGATGTGCTCCTTGCTGGATGATAGAACAGCTGTGTGGCAAAAATATGTCTCTTCTGCAGCAGGTTAGGTGATATTTCTCACTTCACTTTCTCCTGTACAACTTCAATGTAGTACCCCCTGTAAATATAGACTCTAGACTTGAGTCAAACTATTCATTCTGAAGAGTATAAAATACATAAGTTGAAATTTTAATTGAAACAAAGTAGGCTATTGGCACACCATTAGGTTGTGAGGATGGAAAACATTCTTTATGTATTAAAATAATAATCAATACTTTTTTTTCAGTTATGAAAGTGTGTGAGTTTGAAACCATTCTTCAGGCTTGAGTGCTACACAGATCAGAGCAAGCTGCAATGACAATTGCCTCACAATTTCTGGCCATCACAACTTGTAGCGTTTTGGTTCTTTTGGTGACTTTGTTGTGTTTTATGTTCCTATGTTTTTACGTATTGAGTGAAATGGCTTTTGTAAACAACTACAAAAATTAATGGAAACTTGAAAGGAAAGGTATGACTTTATAGGATTTTCCTTGATGGGATAGACCAATGAAAATAATACAAGTTAAATGAAAACAGACATCTTCATAAAGAAACTGGGTATAAGCTCGAAGCAGGATCGTTGCTTTCCGTTCAGCCAGACAGGGTGTTGTGGTTTAAGCCCAGCCGTAACTCAAACTGGCTGGCAGGCTGTGTCCTGCCGGCTCTGCTGCCTTCCCTCTGCCCCAAGTGCGCGGCAGCAGCTGCGCAGCTCACTGTTAAACCCCGCAGTCTCTCTCTCACTTCCCCTGCCTTTCCTCCACCATGCTCCCGGGGGAATGGGGAGGAGAATCTAAGGAATGCAACTCCCACGGGTTGAGATAAGAGCAGTCCAGTAACTAAGGTATAACACAAATCACTGCTGCTACCACCAGTAATAATGATGATAAGGGAAGTAACAAGGGAAGAGAATACAACTGCTCACCACCTGCTGACCGATACCCAGACCGACCGAGCAGTGAGCTCACCCTTCTGGGTAACTGCTCCCAGTTTATATGGTGGGCACGACGTGCTGTGGTATGGAATACCTCTTTGGTCAGTTTGAGTCAGGTGTCCTGTCTCTGCTTCCTCCTGGCTTCCCCTCCTCCCTGGCAGAGCATGAGGCTCAGGAAGTCCTTGGTCAGAGTAAATATTACTAAGCAGTAGCTAAAACCATTGGTGCTATGAGAGCTGTTCCCAGGCTGAAAGTCAAAAACACAGCACTGCATTAGCTACTAAGGAGAAGAAAAATGACTGCTACTGCTGAACCCAGGACACAGGGTTTATTTCAAAACCATACTGCAGTTTTAGCAAAAATATACCTTTATTTTCCAAAATACCTGTAATGAAAAGTAGATACACTTTGTTGCTTGCAAAGGCATTCTGCAGAAGAGTGTTTAAAGTAGAAGGAAAGAAGTGCTAGTGGGTTTTAAAGAGAGAAAGCAAGGGCTTGGCAAGCACTGTTGAGAATAAAGCGCTCATCGATTAGAAATTTGTGAAGGTCGCCGCCATCTAGTGATGAGATGTTGAAGATGTTGCTTAGAACTAAACGGTACCAAAACAAGAAGCATCTTTTCCAGCTGTGTTTACATTCACTCAGCACACTAGGTGCATCCTGAACCAGTGTTTTTTTTCCCTTGTGGGTCTTGTGACGCATAACTTGTGACACATAAGTTAACTGAGAGTCAGCGTATTTGTTCCTGTTGACTGGTTTTGCATTACAGCCCTAGAGCAGAGCTCTCATATAACTGACAAAATTTGAGGACATTTTAAAGTGAAAATGACAATCCAGGAATAAAACTCCAACTGTGAGGGCAATGAAAGTTACTCACAAACACAAGATGGACAGTGCATGTCCTCTTTTATGAACTGCCTTCCCCATGAAGCACTTGGGCAATGTCATAATTTTAGTTTAAGAAATTAAAAAATGTAGCTAAATGCACCCACTTCTTGTTCCTGGCTTAGCAAATTATTTGAGCACTTTGTATCACCAGGGATGTGAGCAGCCCTCAAATGTTTTAATCAAGTTTTAGAATTTCCACTAAACTAATCGTTGTCATCTGAACACAAGGGCAGTACAGACAGCAACTAGTTTGGGAAACTTGCATCAAATTTTGCATGTTCTGGAAACTCTAAGAACCTGGTATGCGCACGTGAAGTCTACATCTGGTCAGCATCTACAAGGGTAACTTTACTATTATTTTTTAGTAGGCATGCTTTCTTGGGTCCTTTTTGTGTCTGGGTGATTTCTGAATGCCTTTTCTGTATAAATGGCAAAGAACATGACAGAGAAGGAAACACAGCAGTGGGTTGAAGACAGGCTTTTGACTAACAGCTATTGGCTTGGAATTCCTATTCAAATAAGAGAGCCAAAGTATCTACTTTGTGTAGTAGTTCAAGCAAACTTTGAATACTGATGAGCTCAGCCAGATGTGAAGATGGATGGAACTTTAACGGCTAACAAGCAAAACCCACAGTTGCCTGTGCAGTTGGAACATTATGCTCACCTGAACCACTAAATTAGAAAAATCAGCCCTGGCTTCACTATTCCTTCCTCCACCTCAAACGTCCTCTGTCAAGACAGCAGCAGTTTCTTTCCCACCCTGAGGCATGCCTGAGGTGACATTCTGGTCCGACCAGTGTTCCCACAGCCTGTGACACCCATGGGTGGTGTTGAGGAGCCTGAGAGTGGCTGGGGGCTGTGCTGCTTCAACTGGCAGTTGCTCAGAGGAGCTATAGTAGAAAACAGCAGCACCTTCTCACCATGGACCTCCTGAACCAAGTGGATGTACTTCTGCCACATAACTGGGCCTGCTACATGCTCCTGTCCTGCATCCCAGCGTGTGTGTTGGATCCTGGAGAAGTCACTGAATCCTTAAATACTTAACAGAGGAATATGTGGGGATAGGGCCAGCTATAAGATTTTGCTTCCCAAGCTCTGCCCCAGTTCACATAAAGAGGCCCATTGGTAAGTGACTGTGGAGCAACTCCGCTGACTGAGGTGAAAATGTTGCCATAGCAAAACTGCAGTTCACATGAAGATTGTGATGCTTACTCCAGCGTGCATACATGCTTCTGAACCCTCTACGAGCTGCAGGCACTGGAAATGTCCTTCTAGGACAGAATTACAATAATGGAGCCTTCTGATCCCAGATGTGTATGTTACTGCTGCTAGGTCACTGCATTATGAAAAAGGGACAGCTTGTGCCTCTAGAGTTTGTGTCCTTTCCCAAGCTGATTGCCACCTACTGGCCAAAATCTGATGACCTTTCTGAGGAAAGAGCATAATCAAAAGTATCATCAAGGTACTTAATCTATTTCATTATCTCAGCAAGCATCCCTTCAACAGCAGGGGCATGAAGGAAGAGAGCATCATCATAACAATGACCTTGACCGATCAGCTAGACTTCTGATTTCCCTGAATGAAATCGTGCTAGCAGTACGCATTGCAGCAATCAAATTCAATCTGTTTTGTACCACTAGTCCAAGTTTATTATAGCTGACTTGCAGTTCTAAAGGGCCTGTTGCCCAATCATCTAGTTTCAATATTATGCCAGGGACAAAGCTATGTGGTACTAAGCCACCGAGAATCTTGAGGATGATGCAGGGGAGTAAGTATCTTAGAGCTGCTTTTATGGATACAGACTTCTGGTTTTGTTTTCTGCTAGAGGTCAGCTAAGGAGATTGTCTTTTTACCAGTATTGAAAACCAGCAGTTTACTGTTCAGGCAGGTCAGTGACAAAAGGAACCAATCCAACCAGCGAAAGAATGGATACTGCAGTCCTTACAAAAATAGTCAAACACTTCTAAGCTGAGCAAATATCAAATTGCAACTAGGGAAATTATTGAAGCTTACCGGTTGATGAATTATTCTTCTGACTTTGTATGACAAAGGTGAAAGGCCTTCAATTTCTTAATATGTGTGGGAAAGTACAAGGACACTTTGACTCTTTAGCTACTGCCTAGCTGGTAATCTCTATATTCACAATGTCTTCTGGGTCTGGCAGTACTCAGTATTTTCAGTACTGATGGAAACGGTGCTGTGGTGTTTGCAGGCAACATCGAGCTGTAAAAGGTGCTCAGAAAGACAGGGTGGGAATTCAGAACTATTTTGATGAATGGGAAGAATTCTCTGGGGCAAAAAAGAAACCACAAACAGGATGAACCTTGGTGGCACCAAATACAGGATACCGGAGGATTGCAGGGTAAAAAATGATAAAAGCCCATGTGTAGAAACAACAGGCAAGGTAAGGATGAGAGCAGGTTAAAAAAGGAATAGCAGATAATACTGATACCGCTGGATCATAAAGTTCTGGTGATAAGAGAAAGTGATGGGAATTATTTGTAAGCTGTGAAGCAGTGCATTTTCTCTCCTTGGCACCAGGAAGGGTTATGCTGCAATGTTTATTATAGTACTAGGGAGGCATCACAGCTTAAGAAGTTCACTGAAAAAATAAGACCGGTAATGATAGACTCAAGCTGTTTCACTAAATATTGAAGAATTTAGGACTATTTAACCTGCAACAAATTGAGAGGTGATCTAGTCTTTAGATAGATTTTAGTGAAGTTGCAGGAACATAAGAAACTATTTTCTACATGCTGTGCAGACAGGATAAGAAACCATCAATTTAAATTGCATAAAACTTTAAGTTAGATAGACCGCAGTATTTTTGCATAGTCAATATAGGCTCATAATGGCGTGTATGAATATACTGGCAGAAGGTAGTGGAGTCTAGAGTTTTGAAAACAGACCAGATAAAAATCTATCAGGAATGTGTTGGGGATACCTGATCTTAAAGAGAGGAATGAGGGAAAAATGGAATAAAAATATCTCCTTTAAATTTCTCCTACCCTTATTTTCCGTCATGAAAATGTGACCTTCTCAGGTAAGAGCATCTATTTAGCTTTCCCTGTAAGCTCCGCAGTTCCTTGAGACAGCAGACCATTGTTTCAAGATTTTAAACTAAAGAAGAATGCAAAGTCTGACAACCAATTCTTTACATATATATAGCTTTCAAAATGACTCACACTTGGCAAATTTAGCAGCTTTCACTGGTGATCATGATCAGTGAAGATGAGTCATGTTAGGGCATTCCTCTCAAATTTGGATGATAGCATGTCTTCCAGGAGTATAACATGGCATATATTCCCGACTCTTGCGATTCTCAGTGAAACTTCAGGCTGTAGTTCATAGCAGCTGTAAATGAAACTATTAGAAAGCAACATTTATACATTAAACCCAAAATTTTAAAGAGAAATTTAGAGCATCTTTCACATAAATATTGGATTTTTTATTTTTTTTTCCACATCAACCCCTCAGAATCTGATGTTTGAGATGCTGTTTATATAATCTTCACTGTGTTTCAATTTGGGACTTAGCATTTTGTAATGCCCCTCTTCTCATCGAGCAATAACCCATCTTCTATACCTTGTTATCTTGCGAAAAATAAAAGGAATGCAAAGCAACCAAAATATTAGATTTTCTAGTGAAATGAGCTTAGATAGAAAGAAAGGTCTCCTGTTCCAGCCTTCAGCTGAAGGTTTGGTGCCTTCTCTTGAGGTGTAGCACATGGGTTTGAGCTCCCTCTGCCTAGGGGAGCCATTGAACTGAACATCCTGTTTTTTATGGCCAAACTGGCAGTTCACTACATAAAGGTAGGCAAAAAAGCCTGATATACTTGTCTTTAAGAGCAGAAGAGACCAGAAAGCAATTTACAGCTGTGAAGCCCAGCCTCACACTGGGAGAAATGCACTTTTCTTTGTAATGCTGCTAGCTGCTGGCTTGCATCCTGCTGTTCAGCCTACTGGCTCTGGTTGCTGGGATTTGCACAACCATAAACAGCCTAGTGTACAGAGACTGGAGGACTTCAATCACTTATTCTTGCAGCTGTGTGCCTAAATTCTCTATCACCCCCAACCTCTGGTCTTTAGAAAAAAACCTTTAAAAAAATCTGCATATGCTTCAATTGACTGACTAAACACATGTTTTCGTCTGGGGCTCTGTCTCTTTGCAGATTTGCTTCGAAAACAAGTATTTGCCACTGGTTGGCTTTCTGCTGGTTCTGTGACTTTTGGTTGCCTTGGTTCAAGGTTCCCCCTGGCTCCTTTTTTGACACTGCATGTAACTCCTGTTGTAAGTTCCCAAGGGAGGTAAAACAGCAATGAGGTTGCTTTCTGTAGAGTTGACTAGAGGAAGGGCTATCCTCTGCTTTAAGCTTTTCAGCTTTACTGCTGAAATATGGAAGTCTAATTATGAAAGTTAGGAAGACAAACCGAGGCATTTGACTCTCTTTCTTTGTGATTAAGCCTGATCTTAAACATCCGTAAGTCAGTAATCCTCCATGATGTGAACTGGGTTTAGGTTCTCTGGAATTAAAAGGGGAGCTAATAGGTTTTTCTTAGTTAGCAATCTCTAGATGATGCTGGTCCACCCTTAAGGTACAAGACAATTGCACAAAGGTATAGCTATAGTATATGTTTAATGTTCTGTGTGGCAGGTATTAGTCAAACCACAAGCAGCAATGATTTTACTAGTGCAAATGCACACCTTAAAGTGCAGGCTATAAAGATTAGGTTCTACCCCAGTGCTGGCGTGTATTTCTACAAGATATCTTAGGTACTTCATGCAAGAGGTTTGGGAGGGATTTTCCACTCGCTTTACATATGATTCCTGTCTTCTATTTTGTTTCCTCATTCCCTTCTGAGAGAGATTGGAAACAAAGTTCCTGTTTTTGTGTGCTCACTGTCACTGTCATTAAATATTGGCACTTTTGGTAGGATTCATTTTCTGTAGAGCCAAATGTTGGTGCTCTCATCTCTTTTCTTTTCTGATGGTAAGAGCTTTTAATGTGTTTTCAGGGTGAAGCGTGCCAGAACCTACCACTTAACAGATTGTCTTTCACATACAAAATGTTTAATGATTTAATTAAGCAGTAACACATTAAGCCATTAATGCATGTCTTGGGTGTGCTGGGAGACACAAGGCTACAGGCAGAGTGACTTCAGTCATTTCAGCAGCGCTTTCATGCTTTGGTAATGTGCATCCTGGAGTGGCCAGTTGCTGTCATAATACAGACTTTCTGTATTTGAAAGAGCTTTTAAATTTTTTAAATGCTTTTCTTTTATGTTTTATTGACTACATTTCTCTTTTTGAAAAATGGGTTATTGATGCTGGTCTGTTGAGATGCCTGCATGCTAACACTGCTGACCCTCTCTCTTTCCTCAGTTATTAAAATACGTCCCAACTACCTTTTTCTCAGCTTTGTGTAATTACACATGATGAAAAAGTGCCAGACTGAAAATTTTCTGATGAAAGCAGGATCACAGTCTGGGGCTCCATTTTTCTTATTTTGTATCAGTTCTGTTAATAATATATCAAAAGCACTATTAAAAATATATTAATATATACTCTTAATAAATACATGCAACATCATTATAAATTAGTGAAATAATGCTCTTCACACTTTCCAAATAGCACAGCAGGTATCTGAGTAGGTCTCAGAACAACTGTATGAAATAAGGTAGAATGCAGTAAACTGAGGCATACAGAAATTAAGGTTACATTCACACTGGAAAACACATTTTAGGGAATGATTCTGTTATCAGTATTTTGAATGTCTATATCACTTTTCCAAAGCAGTAGAGAAAAATTCATGTAGGAAAAGAAAGAATAAAATATTTGAGTCAACTTTTAAGCAATGCAATGACTCATGTCCAGCTAAAAGCAGAAGCCATGACTGTATTGTCCCCTAAGAAAAATGAACTGCAGTTTAAATCTATTACCACTTTTCTTATCCTGAAGGATATATTCTTTCTTTTTACAGGAACTGATTACATTTTTGAAGGCAGTTCATAGACTCTGTTTTCTGTTTTGTCTTTTCAAGAAGGTTTCCTTTAGTTGTTACCTCAGGCTATGGTTTCTGCACTTCACTTCTTATTACCTCTTTGGACTCTCTCCATTTGGTTCACATCTTTCTTGAAGTGCCATGACCAAAACTAGACATCACACTCTTGCCGCTGCTTTACCAACGCTGAGAAGAGCTGAGGTCCCCATAAGGCAAGATGGAGCGGCTCACAAAGTACTTCAATCTATATCAGCTGTCAGCAGTGTCAATAGGTCACTCCAGCAGTCAAGACTCACTGAGATGCAAGAGAGTCTTTGTCATGTTACTTCCTCCCCCCCACTCTTAACAATGCACCTACCACTACAGAGAAAAGTATGCTGTACTTGTTGATTTCTAACTATGGATTATTCATAACACACTGGTAAGTTGGAGTCAAGGCTGCATCTAAGGATGACTCACTGTTGCTTTCCTTGAAAAGTGTACACATGCCAACTCTGCTGTTTCTGAGTTTCCAGTTGTACTTCCCTCTCTTTGTAGCGTCTGTGATTCCTGAAAAGCAATACACTTGGCATATTGGTATACGTAGGAAACACAAATAAAACAGTTCTCTGAGAGCACCTATTTTAAAGAAATACTAAACTATCCTGGACAAGAACCTCCTCCCCTATAGTTCAGAAGAGGAAGGGGGCAATCTGGTTGGTTTGTTCGTTTTTTGTTTGCTTGTTTGTTTGTTGTTACTCGTTTCTTTGTTTTTTTTACCCCCAGCCTAGAAGGTCTTTACATGAGTCAGGCAAAGAATTTGCACTTTGAGCTTAACTGTTTTGAGAAGAGAAGGCTCAGCAGGGACCTTATGGCTCTCTGCAACTGCCTGGAAAGAGGGTGGGGGGTTGGTCTCTTCTCTAAAGCAACAAGCGATAGAACAAGAGGTAACGGCTCAAGCTGCACCAAGGGAGGTTTAGATTGGGTATTAGGAAAAGTTTCTTCATCAAAAGGGTTGTCAGGCATTAGAACATGCTTCCCAGGGAAGTGGTGGGATCACCATCGCTGGAAGTGTTCAAAACCGTGTAGATGAGGCCCCCAGTGACATGGTTTAGCGGTGACCTCGGCAGTGCTTTGGGAGTGGTTGGACTTGATGATCTTAAAGGTCTTTTCCAATCTAGTTTATTCTATGATTGTATGTTGTAGTCCATTCTTCAGGTAATATCTTAAGTTCGTTTCAAACTCTTGTGCTTTTTCTTCCCTGTATTCACATGTGATGGTTCTAGATTTGAGTGGAGGTGATGAATATATGAGGAAGGGTAATCTCAAAATGCCACTGATTTTCAGCTATTTTGTGAACCCTAGATTAAGTTCAGTTAAAGCATCCATGTTACTAGAGGTGTAATTGAATATTTATGATGTTCAAAACTAAGAAATGACTGGATGTGGGTGATTATTAAGTAACTACCACTCTTCCGAAAGTCCTTCTAAGGACTTTAAGGTAGAAAGGCTCATAACTGTTGCTGCATGGAAATTTTGACTGTACTTCTAACACAAAGCAAAACTAGGACTTAGAAGGTTACGTGCTGAAAATTTCCATTTTCCTCAAAATGACCACGGAAGGTCAATTAGCCCATGTTATCAATCAGAACAAGAAAGGATTCATTGGGCCTAGTTCATATTTGAAAGGTGCATGCACAGATTTTCCTGATGGCTATCAATTTGGGGGGCAAAGTTTTAATGATTTAAAAGCAGACAACGTATGGGCTTATTGAGATCAGAGACAAACCAGATGTAATCTAGAACCCAGAACAGGAATCCTATGAATTTAATTGATTTGGACATGTAAAACTCAGCAATTTTGGCTGGGGCTTCCTTTGCAGTACCAGAATCAGTCAGACATGACATTAAAAGTGAAAAAATAGACTGAAAACTTGAACTGGAAAGCTGACTAATAGTTATTTCTTCATGTCTCCTCCAAATCCCTTTATCTTTGGGCTCTTTTTGGAAGCAGGATGAAGCTACCATGAAAGTATGAAATTCCTAAAAGCTTACTATGTTTGACATCTAGTTTGTGTGCAATTTGAGTTTCCAATAAAATCCTGAGTATTTTTTGGGACCTGTTCTTTCTGCATTGAATGATTTCCTTTATCTTGACGTTCATCCTGACAAGGCACAGCCTGTTAGGGTTCCCTGGCCCAGGCTGAACACTTTTCCAGAGGGAATTGCTGGCTGTCATTGCCGGCAAGACGTCCTTGGGCAAGTTTTGGGGGGATGTTCCTTCTAAGACCACCAGATGTCGCCAGCATCCCAATGGAAAAGAAATCTGCCGCGATGGGAAACGGGAGCGAGGGAGGCACCGAGGGCTGGTACCTGGGCTGGTGAGGGTGGAGAGGAGGAGGGTTTAGAACGATTCTGCAACCCAGCTCGGAACAGAAAGTGGATAAGGAAGTGTCGGTGTCTTTTAAAGCCCTCCTTCTAAGGTGAAAACACGTCCCAGGCTGGCTTGCCCCTAAATGCCAACTGCACGGAGGTAAAAGCTTGAACAGAGGTTGTGTCTTTCTCCACCTGGTTTTGCTTGTGCAAATCTAGGATTTGCCTGCAGTCTTTGCTGAGGAGATGCGTACAGAAGTTGCAGATTCTGAACAAAACTGTAATAATTTTGGCTAATAGGAGTCCAAGCAATCTCTGCTCATTCACGGGCTGGATGTGTGACAGTGACAAAAGGTTAAGGAAACAGAGGGCTGCAAACCTCTTGAATCCAAGGCACTTTGTACCTCAGGCACCTCTAAGCATAAGTCCTTTCTTGAATTGCTACATTCTCCACTGCCCTTCTGCTTGGCCCTGAGCATCAACATGCATTTTTAAAGGAATGTTCTTTTGCTTTCTCTGCTGTTGTTCTGAAAGGAGAAGGTCATAGACATTAAGGACCTCAAGCCCTGTGGCTAAATCGATGTTGTTCATCTCCTTTTTTCCCCCTATTTTTTCTATAAATTTTTCCTATAATTGCTTATTTCTTCTTCTTCTGGAATCAACTTCATTATTCTCAACCTCCAGTTTATGGCTATTTGTTCTTTTGTGCTTATTTCTCAGCCAGCTTTTCATTGCACCTGATCCCTTCTTTATGCTTTTATCACCAATTCTTAACTTAGGAAGCTTGGCTTTCCTGCCTATTTTCAGATTCTTCTGATCTGAACTTAGGCACAGAGCTAATGTTGGAACAGACAAATTTACTTTAGCAGAGAGAGTTGCTTTTGTGCTTTGTGCTTAATTGCAGTTAGTCTTGTGTCAACTTTTTCTCTTAAGAAAAATCAAGCTGAAGCAAGGAGACATAGAATGCAAATCAGAAGCAGTAATCCTTTTGAATTGTGTAATAGCAAAGAACAGCACTAGGCTCAACATTTTCAGTTGCTATAACATGCTTTTATTCTATGAATTCCTATCTAGAGCTAATATTTAAAAGTGCAGATGAGAGAAAAATTAGATTACATTTGCTGTGTCTTTTTAATATGCAAAACTGGATGCGAACAGAGACAAATATATATAATTAGATAAACGATTCATTCTTGATGCATTAGGGTATGACTTGTGCTTAAATAATTCCAGCTGGAATGATGTCCCTCTCTGTGACACAGAAAGCAGCAAAAAAAGGCAGTGAGTGAGTTTCTTGCAGTTCTAATGTTCAGCTGATAAGAACCAGCACCCTGAACTGTATACCACTCGAATTTGCCCTTCCTTTCCCCACAAAACCAGGTGTTAACTGTTTTTTGCTTAACAGTATTTCCTTGATATAAAAAGTTAACTCGAGGAAAAAAAGAAAATAAAAGAAACAAAGGGAAAAAGAAGTCGTTTTGGGCTTGTTGATATCATGTTTTGTCATGTGGAAAGCCTGTGACTGACTGTATTTTAGGGTGCTACCTTTCACTTTACCTGGATGCAGCACAACCATGTACTGGCCCTTCTGCAGCTGTCACCATTGCAGCCTGCTGACATGTATGTGTATAAAGGTATTGGTATGCCTGGATGCACAGCATCTGGAAGACATCTGAAGGTGCTCCTTCAGCACTCATATGTCCAGGGAACCAAAGTGGCTGGAGAAACCTACTGGGCTTCATCCAGAGGCAGTGAATTTCTGGGTAGCACTGTACAGGCACCCTGCTGACTGTATAAACAGCACTGTATTGGGTGTTTTCTGATCTTTGAATGCTTAAGTAGGATGTTTGAACATTATTTCAACATGTTTTTTTGGTTTTCTCCTTAATGGATTATTATACACTCCTGCAGCTATTGTGCATTTGGTTCCACTGCGCTCTGGTGTACAGTGGATGTTTATTTCTCTTTGTTTGAAGTAAGATATAATTAAATTGGGCAACACACACTGTCAAACGGCAGTGCTCAGTGGTTTGCAGTCCTTGC
The DNA here is from genome assembly GCA_017639245.1 of Myiopsitta monachus. Lineage (NCBI taxonomy): Eukaryota > Metazoa > Chordata > Aves > Psittaciformes > Psittacidae > Myiopsitta > Myiopsitta monachus. The sequence continues at coordinate 36,900,609 of CM029919.1, read as the reverse complement.
AAAATGTGCCAAAACCCATTATTGAGCTGGAAACTGGTCCGATAGCTACTTCTTTTGTCTCCTTTCTGTTGTCCAACCAGGAAGCTGTTCAGTGATGCCTCTGACCTTGGTGAGGCGAGGAGATGCTTAGGGCCAGAGGGGGCTGAGACTGCATAGCTTACATATTTACTCCTGAGTGTTGCAGGGATGGCAAATTAAAAAGAGTTTCTGTGGGGAAAAACACCTTACTCATCAGGACCAGAATGCTTGACAGGACAGGTTGACTTGAGCAAAGTTGTTCACATTAGAAACTGATGTGGAAAGCAGACCTTAGGGATGTGGAAAGCAGACCTTAGGGTTTCACCATTCAAAGTTCCTCCTGTGGTGCAGAGCTCCCATAGACAAGCATTGCAAGATTCTTGGCCTCTCCTCTGAGGTGCTGGAAGCCCCTCGGGCTCAACTGAGCCCACTTGCAGGGGCAGCAGGGAAAAAATGAGGCTGCTCGTTGTTTCCCTGAATATTCTCAGACTTGCTTCAGCCTGAAAGTACATGATTCCTTGCAAGATTTGCTTTGAAGAGACTTTGAAATATCCACAGTTTATTGTGGGCTGGGGTACATTTAGGGCTCCTTGGCTTGCTGCATTTGTCATTAAGCTGTATTTACTTATGTAACAGGCAAATCCTTAGCTCAGCACACGGTTGAAGGAAATGTCTATTGTCATGGCTCATTTCTTAATCCAGAGTGGCTAACTCGGCTCAGATTAGCTGTGTAGCTGGGCTGGATTTCTTAGGTTTCAGCTCAGGCTGGCAAAGCAAGTTCAAGCCAACAAGGAGGCCTGAGGCTGAAACTGAAATGTTGCTTTGCAGTTCTTAACTGAAAATGTGCTCATTGCAAAAGGAGCATCACATATTCTAATGAGACATCACAATTCCAATGTGTTTTCAGATTTTATATAGCAGCATGAGACAGTGAAAATGCAGGTTTTACCCTTGAACATAGTATTCAATGAAACATGCTCTATATGACACTGACAAGTTGCTTGCAAAGTTGCTGGGCTGTCTCTTGATCTGCACCAGCTGCTACAGCTGCTACATGCTGTATCATGATTTCTGTATCAGTGATTTCTATAGATTTTAGCAATGATGATAAAGCCAGGCAAGTGATGACATAAGTATCTGTAAATAAAAGCAGACTAGTGGAGGTAGGATTGCTGCAAACAGAAGCGATACACGCTGTTCAGCTGAGCAAATATCTATCACATAATGCAGCTGACAGCAGAATAGCCTTAAACAATGGGATTAATAAGGTAAGCAAACTGTTAAAATGTAAAATGGTTAATTCCCATGATATCTGAATTCAGTTTAACCTGCGAATAGCAGTTTATTTTAGGAAAGAAGTTCCATAACAGTGCAGAGTATTTAGGGTAACACTCACCAAAATAAGCATTCACTAGTACATAAATATAAACAAAAGCAATATTAATTTTCTTGATGCTTTCCCAGTGTCAATATTTAACATGTTCTATTGTTCTGACATCTGGACCATTAAACAGATAAAGATAATAGGGACAGGAAAAATGGCCAGCCAAGCTACCCATGAAGTTGGGATATTATTAAATACTGATTGCAACTATGATGCCTAAACTTGAATATGTAATCAAGCTTCTGGAGGTAAAAGAAGCAGCAAAAAACCTAATGGCAACAAGCCCCCACACCCCTCAAACCAAAACAACCTCCCCAGAAACTCAGCCAAAAACTTGCATAACTGAATAAGCAAAGTGGAATTTGTGTATGCAGTTCTTTACTCATTAATATCAACTTTTGGAGCATGGTAAATGTATGTATTTATTTAGTAAACTAAACCAGACATTTGACTTGGTTTTCACATGAGGTCAGATCATTTTTCATGCCCCGTGGAAGAGTGTAGGGTAAAAAGGGCAGCAATAAACAATGAAGTGGCAAGCTGTGCATACGGAGTGCCCACACTGGACAGAATGGATAGCTTCCTGATGTAAATGTTCTTCTGACAACGTGGCTGTTTTGCTCCTCTCTTTTTACTTTAGGGTCTCTGAAAGATGGACTAATTTGTCCTGATGATTTATGAATTTACAACATCTTACACCTAACTTTTCTTTCATTTATATACATACATAAGTACGAAAATTTCCTTAACACAATGTTGCAAGTCCTTCTAATTTTCTTAGTATGGAGTCCACCAGAATTCACAACACTAAGGTTTAAGGGTCCAAACTGGATATAGCAAAAAGTGATATTCCTTTCGACTTGTGACTTTTTTTGTGATTGATGTAATTTTCCCAAGCAGTTTATATTCTCAGGATGCACTTTACATTTTGGTGGTTATACCTTTTAAAAAGCATCTATTCTCACTAAGAATAAGCGGAACTACTTCTAAGGCAATATTTCTCAAGGTAGAAAAACACTTTGAGGAGTTCAGAAGCTTTTAATCGCTTATGGAAGGGTTTCATTTCATAGAATCGTAGAATCATAGAATAGTTAGTGTTGGAAAGGACCTTAAGATCATCTAGTTCCAACCCCCCTGCCACAAGGCAGAGACACCTCACACTAAACCACACCACCCAAGGCTATGTCCACCCTGGCCTTGATCACCACCGGTGATTGAGCACTCACAACTTCCCTGGCCAACCCATTCCAGTGCCTCACCACCTCACAGTAAAGAATGATTATATCCTTATATCCAATCTAAACTTCTCCTGTTTAAGTTTTAACCCATTGCCCCTTGTTCTATCACTACAGTTCCTAATGAAGAGTCTATTCCCAGCTTCCCTATAGGCCCCCTTCAGATACTGGGAGGATGCTATGAGGTCTCCACACAGCCTTCTCTTCTCCAGGCTCAACAGCCCCAATTTTCTCAGCCTATCTTCATACGGGAGGTGCTGCAGTCCCCTGATCATCCTCGTGGCCCTCCTCTCGACTTGTTCCAACACTTCCATGTCCTCCTTATGCTGATGACACCAGAATTGCACACAACACTCCAAGTGAGGTCTCACAAGAGCAGAGTAGAGGGGCAGGATCACCTCCCTCAACCTGCTGGTCATGATCCTCTTGATACAGACCAGGATACGGTTGGCTTTCTGGGCTGCAAGCACACATTGCCAGCTCATGTTCATTTTCTCATTGACCACCACCCCCAAGTCCTTCTCCGCAGGGCTGCTCTCAATCTCTTCTCTGCCCAACCTGGAGCTGTGCCTGGGATTGCTCCAACCCAGGTGTAGGATCTTGCACTTGGCATGGCTAAACTTCCTCAGGTTGGCATCAGCCCGCATCACAAGCGTGTCAAGGTCCCTCTGGATGCCATTCCTTCCCTCCAATGTATCGACCAAACCACACAGCTTGGTGTCATCGGCAAACTTGCTGAGGGTGCACTCAATCCCACTGCCCACGTCACTGACAAAGATGTTGAACAAGACCGGTCCCAACACCGATCCCTGAGGGACACCACTCGTTACTGGTCTCCAGCCAGACATTGAGCCATTGAGCACTACTCTTTGTGTGCGGCCATCCAGCCAGTTCTTTATCCACCCAGTGGTCCACCTATCAAATTGATGTTTCTCCAACTTAGAGACAAGGATGTTGTGTGGGACAGTGTCACACGTTTTGCACAAGTCCAGGTAGATGACATCAACTGCTCTACCCCTGTCCATCAGTTCCATAGCCCCATCGTAGAAGGCCACCAGATTGGTCAGGCAGGATTTCCCCTTAGTGAAGCCATGCTGACTGTCACCAAGCCCCTCCTTGTTTTTCATGTGCCTCAGCATGCCTTCCAGGAGAATTTGCTCCAAGATTTTGCCAGGCACAGAGGTGAGGCTGACTGCTCTGTAGTTCCCCGGTTATCCAATTTCCCCTTCTTGAAAATTTCTCAATATATGATTGCTCTATCATAGAGTAAAGACTGATCCTTGAACTCTGGCTTCATATTTGTAGTTGGGTACTATCTCTGATTCCCCACGCTCACTTTTTTTTGTTTTAATTACATGATAGCCATGAATATTGGAATTCCATATCATGAAGTGAAAGTAACCAGAAAGACTAATTTTATAAAACATACCAAGCCTTCTTGCCTCCATATATGGGGGTTTCTAAAATGTGGAAGGATGGAAGTGTTTCAAAAGAGCTTCCAAGTCATTTACCTACAAATAGTATCTTGTCTAGATACGTAGTCACTGAAGTAGGGAACTCACACAGAATACCAGGTCTTAATGACTTTCATTTTTGTTTTGCACAAGTATAAAAGTCTAACCTTTCCAGTCTCAGTGCACTGATTTCAGGCTATCAGTATTGTGTCCACAGTAAACACCTTGGTGAAATAGCACAGGTGATACTTAAAATACTTATTTACACTGGAAAGACTGTATGTGGTATGCCAGGGTGTGAGTTTACAGTGAATCAGCTGCTCTGTGCTAACTCCCATGGATGTTGCTGTTAAGGGCTATACACTCCGACTCCACTTTCAGCACTAGGGCCTTTGTGGGGAGGGCAATATAGACAGAGCCTAAAATGTACAGGATAAAGAAATGCACTTTCAAAGCCCAGTGGTCTTGCAAGGATGAGGTTTATATCTGTCAGAGCTCTCAGGCTCGATCCTCCCTGCCTGTGGCATCAGTGTTCATTCTCAGCTCTCACCACTTGAGCTGGTGCTGGTGCTGCTGTACAGAGGATGCCTGGCTCTCACTGCTCCTGTTGTACACAATCTGCGTAGAGAAGGGGTTTTGGTCTCCGGCTGGAAGCGCAGTTGATTCACTCCTGTTTTGACAAAGTAAAATGTGTTTGTTGTGAAAAGGACTTACACAGGAAACTGTAATTACAGAGCAGTTAGGTTAATCGTGAAGCCAATATAACAGGCTCGCTCAATTTTATTTGAACAGCCCAACCTACCCACTGAGCAAACCAGAAGAGAACATTCCCCTAACCTTCCCCTTTTATCTTTTTGGGACTCAGTACATTCTGCTGCCTTATCTCTTCTAAAACCAGTAAGTACCCTGTTTAACTTGAAAGGGGTTATTTTTCCCCTACCTGTCTGCAATGGTGTTGCCTATGGCAAAGTTTCATTTTTTGCCTGTTTCCAAGGGAAATAGATTATTGCCTCAGTTTCCTGCATTTTCAATATCTACATGGATTTAATTTGCAAATTAATTACTAAATTGGCTCTTGTTCTTCCTTATTTTATGTTTTGCTTGCTTGTCAGAGCTTTAGTGCTTTTTTTCCTAAGAACTTTGAGTAGTTCAGTTCTGGTTTTGTATTTTTATACAAAATGGCTGCTGTGTTTGGTTTGTGCCCTTGTCACACAACCTTATATGGTGCTGCCTTTGCTGTGAGGAATGGAGGGGTAGGGACTGCCCTGTCTCCTCCTTGCTAGGACTCTTCATGGTCAGAACTCAGGCTGACTGTCACTGGTAAAGGTGAGGTGTTCCAAAAATAAGCAGTTGGCTGCCTGTGAATACAACTGGAGGGGGGTGTGGGGTGTGTGTGTTGTGGTTTAAGCCCAGCTGGCAGCCCAGAACCATGCAGCTGTTCACTCACTCTCCCCCCTTCCTCCCCCCTGTTCCTGGAGGGGTGGGGAGGAGAATTGAAAGAATGTAGCTCCCACGGGTTGAGATAAGAACAGTCCAGTAACTAAGGTATAACACAAACCACTGCTGCTACCACCAGTAATAATAATAATAAAGGAAATACAAGGGAAGAGAATACAATCTCTCACCACCCACTGACTGATACCCAGACCGACCCAGGAATGATCTAACCCTTCTGGGTAACTGCTCCCAGTTTATATAGTGGGCATGATGTGCTGATATATGGAATACCTCTTTGGCTAGTTTGGGTCAGGTGTCCTGTCTCTGCTTCCTCCCAGTTTCCCCTCCTCCCTGGCAGAGCATGAGACTCAGAAAGTCCTTGGTCAGAGTAAACATTACTGAGCAGCAGCTAAAAGCATCGGTGTTATCAGCACTGTTCCCAGGCTGAAAGTCAAAACCACAGCACTGCACCAGCTACTAAGAAGGAGAAAAATGACTGCTACTGCTGAACCCAGGACAGGGTGACACCAATTCACACTTGAATAAGAGACTGTTGGCTGGAGGAGAGGGAGCCTAGGCTAGGCACCGGTGGAATTTGCAAACTAGGTCTGAGAGCCTCAATCCGGTTATCTAGGTGCTGAAAGCACCATGTGGTTGTGTTATGCTCCACCTGACATTACACTGATGTGAGCTGCCACTTGCCCTGAAATGCTGCAGAGTGAATGTCTGTAGCCTCAGCTTCCTCATAACCCCAGTGAGATTACTACTGGTAAGGGTTAAGAGTCATCCCAACCCTTAAACCTACTTTTGGGGATGTCCCCCACTAGGCATTCAGGCTGTGATAGACTATGTTTCAAAAGTGAGTAATGTGCCCTCAGAGCTGAACATGTAAGTCATTAAAAAATAGAGCTCAAACCTTTCAGAGATCGCTGGTAGTTTGTATCTGGCTAGCATCACCCTGAGGACCTGTCTGAGTATATTCTATTCATTTCCTCATGCAAATATTCAGCAGACTTATGTCATTCTCTCCTGGCAATTTTTTTCTAATTAAAGTTTTAAAAGACACTTTAGGGGTGTTTTCAGGATTTTCTTTAGAAAGCTTGTACTGATGTGTCTAATGTAAGTCTCTACTAAATTAGGGGTGTTCATCTTTAAAAAAAAGGACAAAAAAGTGGAGGAAAGAAAGTCAGACAGTGGCTGAAATATGCATAGTAGGACGGTAAAGCAGACCCTGTTTTACTTATCATTCTTAGTTTTTCATTCAGGTTTGGCATTCACAAAACATACTTTCCCTGTATTTTGCTCTTTCTTCTGGTTAATCTGTTAGCACAATCCTGCTCTTCATAAGACATGAGCTTATATCAATATTTAATTTGATAGAAAAGACCAATGCTATTGCACAGTGATCTTGAAATGAGCCAAAAGAAGTCTGCAGGAAAACGTAGAGTGAAAGCAGCACTCCTGGATGCAGGGTCCTTATGCCTTCCTCTGGTAACAGATAAATTATTCCAGGTAGTGAATACATGGCCTGGCAAACAGGTTTGTTCCTGGATTTCTTTTGAAACGTCAAAAGGCTTCGCTGATCTTCTGAACTCCTGCTACATCACTAAAGCTCTGTCTCTTTCTCATCTCTATAGGATGTTTCTTTTGTCTCACAGTCATCATGCTTATTCAGTGATGTATTAGAGACCAGAGAAAGGCCATGAAGATGATCAGAGGGCTGGAGCAACTTTCCTAAGACAGGCTGAGAGTTGGGCTTGTTCAGCCTCGAGAACAGAAGGCTCTGGGAAGACCTTTGAGCAGTCTTCCAGTGCCTAAAGGGCACTTACAAGAAATATGGAGAGGAACTCTTTACAAGGCCATGTAGTGATGGGACAAGGGGGAATTGCTTTAAGCTGAAAAAGGTGAGATTTTGATTAGATATTTGGAAGAAATTCTTCACAGTGAGGGAGATGAGACACTGGTACAGGTTGCCCAGAGAAGCTGTGGCTGCCCCATCCCTGGCAGTGTTCAAGGCCAGGTTGGATGGGGCTTGCAGCAACCTGGTCTAGTGGAAGGTGTTCCTGCCCATGGCAGAGGGGTTGAAACTAAATGAGCTTTAAGGTCCTTTCCAGCCCAAACCATTCAATGATTCTATGATTAACGTGTGTGTGTATGGAGAGAGATGGAGAAAATGTACAGCAGTTTTTTTTCTTCCAGGTGTCTGCTCTTGCTTTGCCTTCCATCAGCCACTGTTTTCCAGTCTTTGTTCAGCCTCCAAGAACACTTTCTGTCCTGAAACTGTAATCTAGTAACTCCATATTCCCTCTTCCTTTCTTCCTTCCTTAAGTTAGTCTACATTGGACAAGAAAATAAGGAGATAGGTTCTCTGTAACTTTGAACTTCTGCAGCTACTACTGGACATTTTGATGTTTAGGTACTCAGCATCCCACAAAATCCTATTTCAGGTGTTTAAAGTAATCTTTTGTTGCTTTGTTGCTGATCTACTTCAAGCTGCGCAGATAAACTAGGTGCATATTTTTCAGTGACACTAGGAATTAGTAGATTTAAATACAAATCATTCCTGCAGCCAGGAAGTAAAATTCAAATGTTTTATATTTGCTACAATAAGTACAAATGCAAGCTTTGAAAATTTGTAAATAGATAAGGAATATCTGTCAGGAGAACAACCTTACTGTTCCATGAAACACATCAAAGTGCTTCTTGCATAACATTGGGACTTTAATGCTGGTAAATACTCTGATTTATTGGATACTGACTGTTGATTTAATCATTGTGTTGGTGACCTGCTTCCTGCAGCTTTGGTCTGCCTATACCATTTCTCCTGGCACCAAGAAGCGCAGGCAGCACATTGCTTTCTAATCATCCTTGCTGTGATGTCCATGTCAGGCTACCTGAACATCCCAAACTGCCACGCAGCTATTAATCTGGCAGTGGCGTAGCAGCTAAGTAAGTCGTGTTATCTCCATTTTACAGATGAGGCAGGTAAGGGAGAAAAAGGTGGGTTAAATGATATGCTGAACGCCACAGAGGAAGATTTTAGTTCAACCGTTTCTTTGGCTCCAGCCACAAACATTCATAAGGAGATCGTGCTGGTTCTGTACGCCTGCTACAGGTAAATGGGAAACCTGGGGCTAAGCATGGGGAATCTCACACTGGCTAGCAAGAGTACAATTTAGTTTCTAAACACTTAGCCTGTTTTTTTATAGTTGAAAGGGGCTTAAAGTAGCAAAATAAGTGGCATGTTTTAATCGTTCAGAACGACTCTTCCTTGGCACCTTCCTAGAGCAAGGGATGGGTGAATCTCAGCAGTGGTTACCCACACCCTCCTTCCCAGCTTCCAGTACCAACATGGGGTGAACTGGCAAAGATTACATTTTCTAAATTGGTTTCCTTAGGCCCTAGAAACAGCAGGAGTTAAAACAGAGAGTGTGACTTCAAGGTAGGAGGTTCAGCCTATGGCATGAGGAATATTTTATGTTATTTTTCAGTGAGATTTCACTGGGGTTGTTTGAGTGTTTTCTCCACCTCTGCGTTTCTTTATTATGATTATTTTAAAATATTCTTTCATCCTGCTGCCAGCGTGTTGTATATCTTACAGAGTGTAGCCTTTTGTCTCACAAAAGTGGATTCACTCCCTCCCTGCCCTGACATATGCTGCTGAATGTGGCTGTATTCTTGCTGTGCACCAGATCTATTCATGGTTTTACACGTGGAAAGGCCTGCTTGTCGCGTGGAGCCCAGCAGGGCTAATAGCATATTTTTTTCCCTGAGCTATTATCCCATTGGATTACCACCTGCCTTTTTACTATTTTGCAGGCTATTTACATGGTCACCTGATAAGTGACAGGTAAGCTTACTATTAATTGAGTTCCTTTTTTAGGAGTGAAATTTGGGACGGACAGACCACATATGAGGCACCAGGAATAATTGTCCAGGATTATGTAGGCTCTGACTCAACTAAGTTATCAGACTGAACTGAAGACACATGTACTGGGTAACTTCATACCTAATATTCACCTACAGGAACAACCTCTGTGCTTTATGGCAGAAAGTTTGGGAAAGACGATACAGCCTAGAATAGGGAAGGTACAGTTGGCTGCTGCTACAGCTGAAGTTGTGTATTCATTCGGGTACTCTACTGTATCAAAGCACTTATTTTCCAGGAGTAGGCAGCTGTAATTTTCAGTCTTGACATTTACAATTGAAATATCTTTATACATTTTCTAGAAGTTCACAATCAGCTTCGTTTGGTTCCCTCTGCTTTCACAGAAAATTTGGAGAAGGGGAGATACTGGTGATTGGCTTCCAAAAAGAGGTCATTAAGTTAGCCATTATTGAGCCACCAACATGAGAGATGAACTTTATGATCTTCTGCCAAAGACCTATATAGCCCCAATCTCCACTGCTGAGTAGGAAGTTTACTTCTTTAGAGGATGGTCAGCAGTGCTTGAGTGGTTAATGCTGTACTTTTTCTTAATACAATTACTCAGCTGAGAGCTGGAAGGTGCCACTATTTTATACATGACTTGTTTTTGTTTATGCTGCATTTTCACGATGTCTACTCGGAACACAGGCTGTCCTAATCCCTGTGTTCAAAGCTGAAACTTGAAAACATCCAGGATTACTCCCACTTCTCTCTCTCAGACCTTTCTTCAATGAGGATAATAACACAGAAAATTTCCTTAGAGTATATGGTGAACATTGTGAATGTAGTACTTTTGTTATAAGACTCTGATCAATGCTTGTTTGTCCCAGGTTCTATCTACTGGCTAATCCAAGATTAATCTGTTTGCTCAATTAGCCCTTTGTGTAAAGCTGGTGGCTAGTGAGCAAATAGAAGAAATGTGACCTAATAATTGAAGGAGATCATGGGAAGAAAGAAAGAAAGAAAAAGGGTAAAAGAAAAAGGAAAAGTGGAAAAAATAGAAAGAGAAAGTATTAAAAAAAAAAAGGAAAAGCTTGTGATTGGGCATATTTAATTTCATTTATTTCATTATTTCATTTATTTAATTTAATTTCATTTCGTTTCATTTCCTTTTTCCCATCAGAAATGTCTCTGACAATATAACTATCAAATTAAAGAAGAGTGGAAAGAATCTCAACACCTTCTTTACTTTGAAAGTTGTTACCATATGTCTAAGCAGCATATCATTTCTAGATACTATATTCATTGTACTGACATCAGTAACATTTTTAATCTAATTAACACAAAATAGATATGACAGGAAAATGAGAAAAAGGATATTGAGTTGCCATGTACAAGCTCCTTTTTAAATGGAAACATATTCTTTCCAACTTATCCCATGTGGAACTGCCTTGGCCAACATCACAGAAGAGAACAGCGTAAAACACTGATTCTGTACACATCAGCAGGGGCTTTGCCATGAGCTCTAATGGTAGAAGATTTCCTTTCCCAGTCCCAGATTTTCTGCTCCTCCAATTATATCTTATTTGTGTCACTGTTCTCAATTCTCAGTCCCTAATTCTCAATTTCCTGGTCTCCAGTCTTTGGAAATAAAATTAATTTTGCATTACCTGTTAACACCACACACATTCTTTCCTCTTGACTCCTCTTTCTGGCTCCAATGTATCAAACCACTGCAAAAGCTTGTTCTTCTCAATTTTAAATCTCTTCTTGTTTAGCCTTTTCTGCCACTGAAAATTGTGCATCAGTTCTGACAATGCTTCTCTTTTTATGCCTTGATCAGTGGTGATGTAATTAACAGCAGTGACAGGTACATGTCTGTGGTTAGTCACATTCACCCTTGCAGTGAACGGGGTAACCTACAATGCAGAAACAGTGTTTCAGACTCTGCAGATTCAGGCAGACATCTTCAGAAATGCTTTATTTGAGTGATATTTCACAGATTTTTCTTGCAATCTAACCACTTGCTTGGAAAAACAAATGAACAAAAATGGTGCTAAAATCCATTGCAACTATTATGAATTAAAAAATAAATGGGGGGGGAGGTGGATAAAGTGGAAGTTTAAGCCATCAAATCAGGTTCTTGCTGGTAATGAACATTTTGTGAAAGACTGATTTATGACCTATAGCTGTGAATGAAATAAAGATAGAACATAACCACATAATGACCAAATACAGTATCTCCAAGGGAAAACAATTAAGTGTTGCTGCACTACAAGTTGAAAAAAAAAGTAAGTAGTAGCATTGAGAAAACTACCATAAACCAGCTCCAATTAGCTGTTACAATAGACACGCTACACAATATTCTGTCCTCACAACTGTACTTTCAACCTTCGCATCCTTTCCTTTTTGTTTTGAGAGAAGCAATGCAAAATGTTTTTTTTTTCAGGATTTTGGAGAGAGCTATTATTCATCTATCCTAAAAAGGCACCAGTACTTTGCACAATGAGGGCTTGCTCACTCGCAGAGAAGTTCTAGTCCTTCTGAATTATGAAACTTATCACTGCTTCATATAAAAAGTTAGCAGTTGCTTTAGTCCTCAAATGTCCCTACCAAAACACAAACAGCACTTAAAGGCACTGATATTGGAGAGCAATCCTCTTACTAATATTCAAACAAATGACCTAGCCTTTTGGGATTCCTGCATGCCTAGTTTTTCTTCATTTTGTCTTGGGACTTTGTTGTAAGTCTCACCCTGTTTTGGGGTGTTGCTGAGGTTGAAAGTTCTGTTGTGGTCAACAGGAAATCCCTGTCCACTGTTACCTGGGATTAAGGTATGGCAGAAAATTATGTAAGAGCTCATCTTGTGTGCAAATAGATATTCAAAGGGACCTCAAACCATGGTAAAATATTTTGCCACCTGGGCCTTGCTTCTTTGGCTCAGATTTCTACCCCACCTGCCTTGTGCCTTGCTGTCCCCCATTCCACCTACAGATCTTCTGTGTGATGACGGCAAAGGATATAGAGCAAATTCATCCTCTTTGAGGTCTCGTGGCCTTAATGTTAACACTGCAAACTTGTTTCTCTTCAGATGGATTTAGTCTAAGGCTGCATCATTCTCATGCTGAGTGAGAGAAGGAAAATTCAAGCTGATGGTCAATTTTTTTCTTGTATTTTTAAGAATAATTTAATTATTATTCTTTGCCCCTTGAAATCCAGCTATTTTTTCAGTACAATGGTAGGTCTCAGATTCAATTTCAACTTGCTTGCATTAATAACTGAGCAATTCTCAGGGCAGTTTTTGCATCAGAGAGCTTCTGCATATTGCTGCAGAACTTCTGTTCCTGGAAAAGAAGGCTTTGACTGTGCTAGACCACAAAGATGGAAGAGATAACATTTCCATTGGTAGTCTCCAGAGAAAGGCCACATTGTCAAAAGTCAGCAGTGATTATCTTTGACTCTGGTAGAAGTAAGTCCTCTGTCAGTGGAATTCAGCAAAGGTTTTAATCTGTCCTCATCTTCCAGCTAGAAAAAAAGGGTGACGAATATTTGTTAGACTTCTCTTTTGAAGACTCTTAGAAAGGTGAAACTCAAGGAACTATTTTCAGTTCATGAAGTATTTTGAAATGGAAATCCTCAGCTCTTCAGGCTAGCTTATAAGCTTTGAAACAAGCCATTATACAAGTTCTTGAAAAAATCTAGAACAAATAAAGGTTTGATTCTCCAACATTTTCCTCCCAGGTAAATCATAATAGGTAACACATGCATGGAGAGTGCATAAAAGCAAGGACAGCATTTTGGTCATTATGTTCATTTGTAACCATAGACCACTGGTAGACTGTCTTTTTTTTGTTGAGTATTTTAAGGAAGAATTTGAAGGAGATTATGAGGGTTGCTTTGTGGGCATTCATGCAGTGGTCAGCCTAATCTTAAGGATCAAAAAAAGCACATAAGAATGATTCTTTGAAAAATTTTACATTTAGGGTAATGGCCTGTTAGAGCAGACAGGTTTCTTCTGCTTGCTATCATATAGAAATCAGTGGATATTATAGAGGGGCCTGTAGACTTCCTGTAGACAAGCACTAGGTCAAGGTGAGAGACTGGCTGAGGGCAGAAGAGAGTTTGTTTCAGAAGTGCCCTAAACAAGGGGAGCCTGGAGGGATGATGGCTGATAAGAGGAGGGAAAGAACAGTCATGAGCGAAGGGGTATCAAAATTGGGGACTAAGGAAAAGTTTGCTGTGTATTTGGCTAACAAACAATTACTGGAATACATTTCCTAGAAAGTATAAGCAGGAGGAAGAAAACCTGTTCAAGTTGTTCTCATGCAATTAGTTATTCACAAATGAGTTATGGGCAGTCACACAAAAGTATCACACTTGAAAAATGGGCTGCATATGAGATCCATTTTTGGCTCCAATGGGGTGCAGATCTGAAATGAGGAGCTTAGTTGCCTTCTCCTTGTTAGAGAAACTTCTGGGGCTTAATCAGAGGATTTTCACCACTCCTTCCCTTTCATTTCACTGAGATGTGAACATGGGGGAGCAAGTGTATGTAGTAACTGCCAGGGAACAATTTTTTTGGACAGGGGAAAGAAAAGATGATCTGCAAGTATTGGTTGGTTAAAGGTCCCCCAAAATATTTTATTAAAAAAATTCATAGTCAACTCATTCAAAAATACACAGCAAATAGATAGAACAGTACAAATGTTGCTGACATAGATTTTAGCAGGTATCCTTTAGCAAGTATTCTTTAATTCTTTTAGTCTGAGTGCAGCCTACTGAGTCAGGGTCTTGCACTCCTCTTGTGGAAGAAGTGACTGTACTGCGGAGCCCTGTTCATGTCCTTTGGCTGGAAATATCTGTTGCCCACACAAAGACTTGAAAAGCATTATAGGTGTGTCCTAACTACACCATGTAGTTAGACAGAAACAGGTGATTAAGGATATCTATGACATGTTAGGTGTCTCACTTGGTCACCAGTATTTATCACCCAGTGTTTATCTAACATTGCTATAATTGAAACTTCCAAGAATATTTTGAAAGACAGAGCTGTCTATTTCACAATTACAGAATAAAAAGAGCCTCACTTCCCAGGATTTAGAAGTACTTCTTACTGATCTGCTCTGTTCTTGGAAACAGTGTGTAAATTGCAAACTCTTTCATTCAGACTGCTAAATTTCTGGAAGGACATTTTGTTCTGAGTTTGTTTGCACGGTGTCCAGACCAACAGTATGCTCAGCTGGTACTGAAGCTCCTTGGTACTGTGATGCTGTCCTTAAAGAACAGCATTGTTCATTTCTCATACTAAAGTGAGTAAAGGTACACTTACATACATTTGGAAAAATAAGTCATGCTCTGCTTGATGTGAGCACTGGAGACATCTCTTAATCCTTAGCTCTGTGTGCTTGTCATTTTCTAATCCCTTCTTCAAACAATATGTTAGTTTAATATGAAGTAGTTGCCAACTGCACAGCACACTTTTTTTTTCCCCACAAGAAAAAGGTATGTTGTGTTTATTTGTTGCTGTTTGTTGGTTTGTGGTTTTGGTTTTGCTATATATATATATATATATATATATATATATATATGCAGATATATGGCAAAGAAAACTGAAGAACAAAAGGGCACACTTCATTGTATTAAATCAGTCTCCTGCTTTGCCACCAGCATGGTGGTTCCAGCTATGCTGAAGCACTTGTATGCCATAAGAAAAAGAAAAGGAAAATCTCACCAGTGACAGCTGTACAGGGATGATTTTTCACTCATTGGAGAGACTGTCATAACTCACAGTCTTAAGAGAGTGTCTGTTTCTCACTGTCACTGGTGAGATAAGCTATATTTAATGCTGCAACATCAAAGCTGCCAATTTTACATTTGCATTTAGTGGTACAGTTGTACATTAAATACACTGCCAGCCTGGTTTTGGTTTGCAAAGGGTGAAGTGATATAATTACATTAGTGGGGAAAAAGGGCTTACTTAATTTTCAGAGTGTAGGGTTTGACATTTTAGGAACACTGGACAGGTAGAGATTTAAATAACGTGAAGTTATGTATTATTAACAACACTGCATTGAAAAATGTGCATGAGCATATTGAGGTCAGAATTCTTATTTTGCAAATTACTTTAGAGTATCCTTGGATAGCTTAGTACTAATTATAAAACAAAATCAACATCTAGTTTGCTATAACTAGTATTGAAGTAAGGAATTTTTATTATCAGCAATGGAGTTGAAATATATATTCATGACTGTAAGCAATGATGAGGTACAATTAGAGTGAGAATATCCTGGTTGATTATCTGCTTGTTTAAATGAGCAAAAATGCATCAAGTTCCTTTCAGGTGGTGGACTGCATAACAAACTACCGATCAGGATTAAGCATCATTTCTTATTTTCTTTAAAAGGCTAGTGAAGTAATTGAAAAACACTGGATAGAGTCTGTTGTACTAAGACAGCATAAATCTAAAGTAAGGGAGACAAACATACAATGGTTACACTTCTTCACTACCCATGTGCCCTATGTCTGAACTATTTATTAACTGAAATGTGAATGGGCAATGAAAGGCCAATTTATATGTTACACCAAGAGATGTATTATAACTGCCTGAAGCATTGATTTCCTTCCTTTGCCTATTCTTGATTGGGATATACACACATAGAACAGCAATAATGTGGGGTTTCCTTATCAGATCTTGGATATTTCCCCAGACTGTCTGCAACCATTAACCTTGCATATTATCTGACTTTAGTGATTAGTACAAGGCACAAAAAAAACGTATTGATGGCCATACTTAGGTTAGAATAGTTAGCTGAATTATTGGAGGTTAGATTTTGCTGACTTTGTGATACAAATGATAGTATTATGCTAGTCCTGTGAAATTGCTAATTTGTCATTTCTTTCATGGTGTAGTCAATGATGTGGTACTAATGAATGAGGCACGTAATTGTGTGATACTGAACTGTAGCTTCTTGCTGATGCCTTCTGCGCCTCTGTTAAGAGAACAGAATGTCAAGACTCTCTTTGTTCACTAGTTCTTCTTGCATTTCTGCACCCTGCTGCTAGATGATCAGAAACTGTGCTTGTAATTAATGCTAAGACTATTGCTGTTCAGTTTACAAGCCTAAGTTTGTTCTGTTGCTCTCATTGCTTTTGGTAGGACTGTCACCTCCCTATTCTCGCAGCTCTGCTGTGAGATGTGTGTGCTGCATCTGCAGTGAACTTCACTAGATAAAGTCCTTTAGGGTCTTACAGTTGCTGCTGTTCTGAGATCCCCTCGCAAAGTTTCTTCTCAGAGACTACCCAATGAAGTGGGCCTCCAAAAGGATTTGGAAGATAAACTGGAGTGGGTGAACTGGGGGTCAGTGTTTGAAACATTTCTTTTTGTCTAACTGTTCTATTTTTGCTTAGGTGTTTGGGCAAGGATATCTGGCTGGACTAGAATAATACATTGCAGTGGTCAATCATAATGCTTCTTATCCTTACCATTAATTTGGGGTTTCTTTTTTTTAAAAAAAAAAAACAAACCTTCTTCTTTTTTTTTTTTTTCTTTTTTTTTTAATGGAGAAGAATGAGGATCAGGGTAGGAAGGTAAAAAAGAAAATAAAAGGTGGATTAAGTATTTCCTTTTAATTGATAAAACAGATTTCATGATTGTTCATAAGTATCATTTCAGCTTGCCTTATTTTTAATAAGAGCACTACTTTTTTTTTTTTAATAAAAAGCACTACTTTTTAGCGCTTCTCTCAGAAGGCATTGGAGAAATAGACATAGAGATATCTATCAAAGTTCCACCTGTCATTGGGAAGCAGCTGGGGCAGGCCTTTAGTTTACTTGTGAAGTGGTGGATCCTTGTAGGAGCCTGAAGTGGGGCAAGTTCTCCTGCAGTGAGGGCTGTGGGAGGCATTGCTGCCCTCAGGAGCACTATGGCAGTTCTGTGCTACCTGTCATTGTACCTAAAGCTCTAGCTTTGGAAAATTAAGTAAATATTGGAAAATCTCAGCCTAAATTGAAATGAGACAGAAAGATGAATACAGAATAAGAACTTGTATTTATTACAAGGAAAATGAAAAATAATCATAGTTGGTCGAGAAGTCTAGAAAACAAATACCAAGAGGATTTTGAAGTCTTGGAAATTAAAAGGTGTGTGTGGTAGAGAAAGTTTACACTATTATAAAAATGAAAAAAAACCCAGTTTCATCTTAATTGGGTGCTTGTTGCAGGTTGTGTTGATGAATTTTACAGATTTGGAGTCCCAGAGTCTGATTTACTGCTGTATGGTTTGGTCTGATGTTAATGTGGTACCACTGAGCTCAAAATAAAGGAACTCAGAACAAGTCCTTGAAAATCCTTCCCTAACTGTCCTGAGCATTTTAGTCTTGGCAAAATCACTTTGGAAATCACCTTTTTAGCCTTACTATATGTAAAATGGGAATAGCAACATCTGTTTATATTTGAAAAGCATTTTTAGATTTTATAAAAGAATGAGTTGGTGTCTGGTTGCTAGTGAATGATGCCTGTGATGCAGAGAAGAGGTGTTCTGTTCCCTCGTCAAATTTAAAGTGGCAGAGATACATACGATCCAAATGAAAGAGACAAAGCCCCAATTAATCTGTTATGCTTAGATTTAACTAGAAGTCACTTCAATCTTTTTAGGCTCACAGTTCTGTTCTCTGGTTCTTTGCTATGAGCAGCTACCGAGCTGTAATGAACTTCCACTAATGCCAAAGTTGTTATATTTCTTAAAATGACATCAGTATAAATAGTCTTCTTTTGTAACAAAATGTGTATTTATTGCATGAGTTTTCAAGCCAGTAGTCATGCTATTCTAAAACGTATTATTAACATGTCTCTGAGCTTGGAGTGATGTCCTCCTCCTGCTGCTGAAGAACTCAAGCTCTGAGAGTGACACACTTGCAAATTGCTGTTCTGCTTGAAGCCTTTTAATGGAAGATAAGAAGGCGACTATTTTTCAGCTCCAGGCTGTCTGAATGCAAAAGCAATTTTGTGTTGGTTTTAGGAGAACAGTTTACTTGGGAGCTCGACCCTTCTTGAATTAGCAGAGAAATTCTCCGATCAGAATAATTTGGAAGCATGTCAGTGGTTTCTTTTTTTTCCCCAAATATTCACTCATTGCGCACATATTTGAGGAATGTGGGGAGCACCAGCTTTTCTGATAGATGCAGTATTTAAACAAAATTGACCAGCAAATACAGTAAAAAAAGGAATGTTAGAGTCCCACTACTGCAGAGCGAGTGGCTTTTTTAAAGCATGGGGATAATAGTATTTGGAGCAAGACAGCAGTGAGCACATGCAATTTCTGCATTATGCAGGACTTCTACAGAACTATTGCCCATGGGCTTAGGAAGTGCAATTTAACAAATGAAGCAATGAACCAGTTGTTATTTCTAGTTCTGTCTCCAAATGAAGCCGTGATATACTTCTTAACTTTAAAATTTAAGCTTCATGAATGGTCTTTTACAATGTGTTTGCACAAAGCCAAAAATAAAAAGGGTTGAAATCAAGCAGACGCACTTGTTTTCTTCTGTTACTGTTGTTATAGCTGTCTAAGGAAGTAGATAAGAGAAGTTCTTTAGACAGAGACAATATCTCTTAGTTGGAATAGCCAGCATGACTTCAAAATGCAGGCAAACTCTTGGGCATACAATCCCATATTTAGATCTGGAATAGGAGATGCATGCGTAACCCTAAACAAAAACTGCATCTTACAAGAACTCATGTTTTCTGGTACCCAGGGACACTATGAACAAGATTTTACTGTTGCCTTTTGAAGATATTTTTGCAGATCTCCACAGGATTAGAGATCAAAGAGTGATTGGTGAATACCTGGTTCTTTAGTTGGTTTGTATGGATGTGTGAGTTCACTCTAGGTCATAGCATTTGTTAAGTTTTGCCTACTCAGTTTCTGTGAGAGCTCTGTACAAAGTATTCTGTGTGCTGAGAAGTACTGGAATCCAAGGATTTTGATTGTTTTGTTTAGCTATTCTGATGTTGCAAACAGAAGAGTTGGCATCTCTGTTGCCAACAGAAGAGTTGGCAAGCTTCCTGCTCATTAGTCAGACAAGACATAGATCCATACAGTATTTTTTGGACTATAGAAACTTTCATCTGTTTGTAGCGGAAGAAAATGAGGAGGTTACTTAAAGAATAGGAACATTTGTGTTAGGAATATATCTTTGAATGTAGGATCTCCTTTTAGAACAGTTTACAATTTCTTAATGACCTTCTCTATGGTTTCCAAAGACTGGTAGTATACGCTGTTGAGGTGTGTGCGATCAGTGAGTTGTCTGAGGTTTATTTGTAAGGTGTTCTTATATGATGACTGAGTACATTCTGTTGCTGTTGCTACAGCTGTGTGAGTCTTAGGTGTACTTACTTTTTAATAAATTAAACAGTATATTGCATCAAATAAAGAAGTTATTTATGCTTCTAGTCCACCTCACAACAATTACAGAAGAACTTTACTCAGTTTTGTTTAATTCAGGTTTGCTTTTGTTTGTTTTTTTTCTTGTTTTGGTTTTGGCTTTGTGTGTGTGTTTGGTTTTCTGTCTGTTTGAATTCTTGGTAATTGGCAAGTGTTTCTTACTCTCTATCTTGCTGTACTGGCTAGATACGGGTATTGCAGAGGTTTAACCTAGTGATGAATGTTTTACCTGAACAACATCTGAAACAGATCAGAAGAGTATCTGCTGAGCTCAGGTGTCCAATCATCCTTTTTGACTATTAGCAAGGCAGCAGCTGCTGATACTACAAGTCCTGTGAGCTCTGCCCTGCCCCTCCATGGATCAAGAGGAGCAGGAGCAGGACTCTTTGAAGACCTGTAGTTACTCTTTCAAGATTAATTCCCATGCTGCTGGACCCCACCAAAGCAAAGCTGAATGTCATGCTATCATCATCAGCTGCAGTCTGGTAAACATATAATCTGTGCATTATTTCCCTTCCCTTGGACATGAGCTGCAAAGGTTCATCTCTAAAAGTAGCTGAGAAGGGTTTCGCACCAAATCTGTTCATTCAGACTCTACACACATTGCTGAAGAGGCTCACTGGTGTGATGATAGAGGATCAAAAGAAACATGTCTTGTTAAGTGTTTATTTGAATGAAGAAAGGATATTTTTGACCTGAAATGCTAGGCATTACTTGTTCAACCGATAAAAGAGCTTCCATTGTCACTACAAATTATCTGTTTTGTCCACACTAAAATATAAAACATTTCTGTTGAAGGAAAATATGGCACCATAAATAATTAAAACTATTCCAATTGACTTTTTTGGTCAATTTTAATCTGAGTTTAAATCACAATGGTCAGCCGATTTATTTATTTTTTAATTACTGATTATTTAGAGAGATTACTCTAAGCAATTACTAGTTAATATCCTTAATAGCCAGTTTTACATGTAGTCCACTGCTATGTTGCCACTGGCTCTGCTTGAGAAATATAATACACTGAATATCAGTTCACATCCTGTATGTCCTCTGTATTAAAGAGAACAAAATGAAAGTAATATGAATTTCACTGATAAGGACCACTTTTGCTGTGATTATAGTTCTATCAAAATGTACCAGTCTAATATTAAGCACAGATTTACATATCTCTGAAATAATACAATTATATATAAGAAACCTTGCTTTAGCGATTAAGACAATGAGATCTGCCCCATGGTATTATAGGGACAAGTCCACTTTTTTTGATCTGGACAGGGTTTTTTTTTCTTCTTATTATTGAAGCTATATGAGGCAACAGCCTTTTTTTTTTTTTTCCCCTATTTTCTGGAAGGTTACAATCGTTCTGTCAGTGATACCAGGGTTACATATTAAATGACCTTGTGGAGGTTCCTGTTTTATTGTAATCAACCATTTAGCAACAACTGGATTGTATATTTGTGCCTCAGAGTTAGTTGTTTCACTGAGATTAAGGAACTATGGACCTTCTACATGTGCTATTATTTATTGAACCATGTTTGAAGAAATTTCATCTGCTGCTTTTCATTGATGGGAGTTTCTGGCTAACAGCACTTTAAATAAGTGGAAAATGCTCAGTTATCACCCAATGTGAACAGGATCAATAATAGTTTAGTAGTGTCTGATAATTGCAGTGGCTGTTATACACAAGAGCTTGCATCTTCTTGAGTGACTCTTATCAATCTATTGTCCGTCATCATCTGATAATCAGACTGAAAATATAGTGGGGAATTATCCTTTTTTGACTCAAGCTTGCAAAAAACATTTGAAATAATGGTGAAAAAATTCTTATTGTTGCACTCAGCAGGGATAAAATTCAGTATCTGGGTGACTATGGTGATAAAGGGACAAAAAAATAAAGAAAATAATAATTCCAACGTGCATTTGCTAAGTAGAAAAATATGTATAGCACGGTAATATAAAGGCAAAATATTGCTGCAATATTTGGAGAGTGTCTTAAGATATTTGCGATTATATTCTGAAGGAGTCATGACCCTCTGTATCTCTCGGGACTATGCTGGTAACTTGAAAGGGAACCAGAGGACAGAGATGGCAAGAAAGGTATGCTAGCGTGAAGCAAAGCGCAGTCCTTGTTGCTTTGTTCCTGAGGGCAGCAGCATCTCTAATTCATAGCACAAGCACCCTGACACTCTGACAATGTGCAACTTGGTTCCTTCCTTCTTTTCAAAGTAATGTTGCTCTTAGACACACTAAGTTCACAAAAACACAGGTATTTATCCCCTCACCCTCTTTCCATGACAGTAGGGGTGGCTTTTTAAATGATACTCTTATCACCTTCCCACTTGTGATTCTCTCTTCATTTTCCTCTCCCTTTTTTAACTTATCTTTTATGTTGTTACTTTTGCTAGCATGTATAGCCTGGCCACCTTAGGTTTCATGGGCTTTCTCCTCTACTGACAAGAGACAGAATTGCTAGAGGTCTCTCTGGGCACAGGTTTTCATATTGTTAGGCTCAGTTACCTAGGAGAATCACTCGGATTTTTTTACATATTTATTCTAGGAGTGAAGAAATGTGGTGTGTTTACCTTGGCTGGACACCAGGCGCTAACCAAATCTGCTTTGTCACTCCCCTCCTCAGCTGGACAGGGGATAGAATATACAACGAAAGGCTCATGGGTTGAGATAAGGACAGGGTGAGATCACTCACCAGTTACTGTCATGGGCAGAACTACTTGGCTTGGCCTCCTTCGGGCATTCCCCTGCTCCACCATGGACCTACATGAGTTGCAGGGGCACAGCCTGCTTCACCATGGTCTGCGCCATGAACTGCAGGGGACTCTCCCACCCCTGGAGCACCTCCTCTCCTCCTTCACTAGTCTTGGTGTCTGCAGGACTTTTCATATATTCTCACTCCTCTCTCCAGATGAAAATGCTCCTCTGCAGTAACTTTTTCTCCTTTTGAAACATGTTATCCCAGAGGCGCTACCACTGTCACTGATGGGCTTCCCCTTGGCCAGTGGTGGGTCCGTTTTGGAACTGGCTGGTGTTGGCTTCATTGGACATAGTGGAAGCTTCTTGCAGGATCTCGGCAGAAGCCACTCCAGTAGCCCCCCTGCTACCAAAACCTTGCCATGCACACCCAATGCAAGAAAATAATTTTTTAAAAAAGCAGTTAATGATATATGCCACTGTAGACCAGTGGTTCTGTGAGCATATTCTTTTATGAAAAGAAGTTGACAGTTTGTGTTCAGTCTACCAATAGCAACATCATGTTGTCTGAGATGACTTTCTGTCTTTAGTGTCTATTGTATCAGGACACCTGTTTGGCAGACACATATATTGAGGGAAGGCAGAAGCACAACCTTGCACTCTTTTCCCTTTTACTTAACTAATTAATTAACTACTTTTAATTGCTAACTCACAGAATAATTCAGGTTGGAAAAGACCTACTCAATGCAGTTCAGTTACTTTAGGCTTATCAGGGTCTGGTACAGAGAAGACAAGTTTTAGATATCTGCAACATTCTCCACAACCTTTCTGGATCCCTGTTCCAGTGTTTTATCACTCTCATAATAGTAATAAAAAAACCCTTCCTAATTCACAGGAATTCAGAAAGTCCCATCTTCCAACTTGTGTCTCTTCCCGCTTGACTTACACTCTTCACCTTTGAGAATCCTCTGGCTCCATCATGTCTACACTATCCCATTAGATAGTTGTAGATAGAAATAAGGCCTTCTCTTATCTTTGTAATCTTAAAGTTGAGCAAACCTTCTTCTTTAGCCTCTCCTTGTACATCGTGTGCTCCAGCCCCCTGACCATCTTGGTGTCTCTGTGTTGGAATTGTTCCAGTCATGTCAATGTCAATCTTCTACTGGAGAGCCCAAAACTGGGCACAGTGCTCCAGGTGTGGACTCACCAGTGCTGAGTAGAAGGGATGGATCACCTTAATTGACCTATGGGTTGTGCTTTTGCTCGCATAACCCAGTATTTAATTGTTCTTCACTGCAAAGACTAATATATCATGTTCAAAACGACCATGCTATGATGTGGGGGCATATATTGTGTTTACTTATATCTATTTTTTTGTGCCGAAGTTGTGTTTCTGAGAACTTCTCAAAAATGTTATAACAAGGCGTATCTCAAACTACTGTATTCAGAGTATCTCAATTTAGATCTTATTGAATAGTTTCTGCAATAGTCTTAAGTAATATATAAGCCAAAGTCTTCAGTTACCTGGTTATACTGTCTTTAATAAACTCTTTTGTCTGCTTTTGAATAAAAACCTGATTTCTGCCGTATGGCAGAATATGAAGAGTTCAGTTAAATACAGTATTTCTGTTCCTTGGCATGCACATGCCCTCTCTTCCTTTACATTTATTTCAAAGGCAGTTTCAGACTTGAGTGTGGTCTGCTGTGTAGTGTATGTCACCTGGACTATTCAGAATGGAATGAAATTACAACAACCCTAATTCCCCGAGGAAGCACTTTACACTGTGCAAATAGAAAACTTAATTGGTGGGTGCTTCTCTAGTCCTGAAGTCCTTTGCTAGATGACCAGAGCACAATCAAATTACTCTGTTGAAACAAAGCAAAATTTAATGGTGGCCAAATTAGTCACAGTTTGAAATATTAATCTCTATTATGCACCTGTAGGACTTCCTCTCCGTAAGGGTATTGGCTTTTTCTCCATATGTCCCTGAGGAGAGATTTTCAAATACTAAAAAAAGTCTTTGAGATTTAAAAATATGGCCCCATTTTACATGAGGACAAGCCCTCCAGCCACAACCGTTTTTCTAGGGGGCAACAATTCCATTTCAAACCCAGGAAAGGAATACCACCAAAGACATTGGAGAATCAGTTTCAAGTTGCTGTTCTGCTGTACTTATTCCTTTATATGCCTTGCTTCTTGATCCCTTTATGTATCATACTGCAGGCTGCTTGTCCTGTGCTAGAGATGATGCCCTCCTCCTGCCTTCTCGCAGGCATAGAACTTGAAAAGCAATATGATCACATTAAAGACAGTGACCTAACTACAAGGCCCTGGTTTATGTCATCTTCCAAAACTACCACCTTGGACCTGAAAGATTATCCTGATACAATTTTCCACTACATTCCCTTGTTCTTGCAGAAAAAAAAAGCTAGCTGCTAACACCCATAGAACTTTTATACTTGAACCCAAGCCTATGCGTTTTGTTTTACCCAGAAAATTCAGCCCTTAAAAATCAAAATGCCATGGAAGAGTATTCTTATCTGATCTCAGACGATCCCCATAATGTTGTAAACTTGGTAATGAAAAAATATTAATAATGAATGAATAGGTAACATTTTTATGAGAATCTTCATTAATTCTCTCTATGGAGTAAAGACAGAAAGACAACTAGGCTCTAATTTAGCTTCCTCGAGTAAGTGTCTAAAGTGAAGGCAGGATAACTTTGAATTCCAGCTTCTTACCAAAATAAAGACAAATTCAGCTGACTGGGAAATGGAAAAGTATTTCGTTGAGGAAAGCGGGATTTAATTTCCTGTCTCTGTTACTCAGTGTAGTTTGTGTTTCCTTTAAAGAGAATGAAAGTTGCCACTCTTTAAGATTTAATGGTATTTTACAAACGGTTAATAAAAAGTAATAGGCTTAAGGCAGTAGTACTTGCTACAGATGAATTCCAAAGTGAGAAGCATTTTAGGTGGAAGTACAGGTGATGGGAATTCAAAGCAATCAATTATTAAGTAACCTTCTAATCTTCAGCTTTCTTTAAACCACCTCTAAAGAGAAACCAAGTGAGATGCTCGTCTACAGCACTCAAGCTCCTATTACATTATATAAAAGCAGTGTCAACATTTCCTGTTTGGCTGAGAAAAGTTCCAAACCAATGAGTGTGGGTCTCTATTCAAGTAAATAACTTGGCTGCAGACAGACCAGTTAAATACCTGCTTCACTCAGTCTTTTTATCTTGAAATTAGTTTTCCTCTAGTGCCTACCGATTACAATAAGCTTTTGTTTTTCCTCTGCAGCTGTTTGCCTTGGCATGAAAGGTGGGAAGAAGTTCCTTTCAGAGCCAGCCTCTGCTCATCCCAGAGCTGCAGAGAGTATCAGGCTTATCTTCTCCTGTTTCCCAAGCTGGGACTGCCAGCCTGCCCAACACAAGGCATTGGACAGCCTGAGCATGAAAAGAGGGTTTCAGCAGATCCATGCAGGGAGTTGACTTCAAGCTCTTGGACCAGCCCTTTCGACCCTTTTTATCCTCCAAATTGGTGACAGCCTGATATCCAATATCCAGAAAGTCAGTGGGAGTTGTGCTCTTCTATTTTAAATCTAGATAAGTGGGTGTCAATATATAATCTTACAGCCTACGAGTCCTCTGGGATAAACACTAAAATCTAAGAGCATTGGAATGTTTTCCACAGCCCCTGTCTTTAAGGCAGAATAGGCCACTCAAGTGAACCTAAGACCCCTCTGAGTTAATAGCTCCCCTTTTAAGGTAGGGAGGAGTACACAGAGAATAGAGAACAAGAGGAAAAAAAATGTTCTCGTCTAAAATGAGAACTGTGTAGTGGCTTTGGTGCTGAAGGGCTGCAGAGAAACATCAAATACTCTCAAGGAATGCAGTTCAGTTCCTGGTTTTATCAGTTCAGTCAGGTGTCATGAAAGCAGCAAATGACAATTTAGCAATTATTATTACTTCAAAAAAAAAGGGATTTCTCCTTAATGCCCTCCCCTCCCTTTTGTTTAGAAATGGGAAGCCCCTTTAACAGAGGTGATGCAATGGCAGGTGGCATCCTCCAACTACGCTATAAGCATCCTCAGCCTATAACAAAACTTTTATTTCAGAAAGTTTTAATAGAAGGTTCTTTAGGTAAGTTGTCATCAGTGAACAAAAATTTAGTACACTTAATTGACTTATCCTTTCAAAAACTCTAATGCCTATTTTTAACATCTAATCCCCTGAGATAGGAGATCTCTCATTTATTTCACTTGGTCTGTGGTCCAGGGTGATTTGGGTTTTTTTTGTTTTTAGCATTTGGGAAGATATGAAACTGCCTCTTACATCCTTTACATGACTATTATGCACCACCCATTTAAAAAAAGGGCTACTGCAACATCAGCCCCTATCTTACAGAGTTGTATGTGAGTGTACTGGACCACTTGTTCCCTTTCTTGAGACATTTTTGACAGAAAGTGTAGTTTAAGTACCTCTATCTAACCATTCTCCAAGGTGATACTGAAGACTGCCATTTCATAGGCACCAATTATCATCCAGCTTGACATCTGCTGAGAAAGTTTCCTGCAGCTGCATTTAATATTCTAGTGTATGCATTTATTTATAATCCTGGCTTCTTAACAACTGCCAAGATCAGACATATTTGATATAGGGTCTCCCCGTAAAGCATCCCTATTATAAATGTGTCCTAATGTGAGGTTCCACTACACCTAAGGCACTGTGTAGCATTCAGGGCTTACAAAGAGCATCAAAGAAATCTAATTTTTTTACAGGCAGACCTGTTCAGAACAAAACTGAATCTAGGTATAGCTTTCATTAACGTTAGAATTCAACTGATTTGCAGCAGGGAGATGACCCATTCAGCTGTGTAAGTATCTCAAACATCTGTAGGTTAAAAATTTCAAGAAAAACATATTCTGCTTTGCCACCCGTATTCCATTGATATATAAAATAACATTTCTTTGTGAAGTAGGTGCATACATTAATGGGAGCTTTAACTGTTGATTTCTCTGTTTCTGTCACCATTATAATATTACTTAATCACAGCTCTTTGTGTCAAATTTACCCAAGAGTATTTTTAATAGAAGAATAAAAGAAGTTCAATGCTTGGTATGAAAAGAAAAAGAATTGGGGTCCAGTCCCTTAGCAAATACTCCCTAACAAGGTAATTTTTTAAAGACATATCACATAGCTCTGAGAGAATAAAACAGATGATTCAGAGTAATTCTGGTCTTTCAGATAAATATGCAATTAGATTTTATGATTTACATTAGATGATATTAATTCAGGTAGGAAAACGTGGAGCTCTCCCAAGGAGTGAGTACAGATGTATATAACTGGAGAGACCTTTAACAAGCTTATGCCTCCCTTCCCCCTGTTAAATAATAATTCAGAAATAATGTTTAAGTGTTAGAGCTTTTGTGAAATGTTTAAGAGCCTTTCTTACAAAATGTGAATAAAATTAACTGCTGCTATCAAGTTTTTACGCACCAATATATCAAGATTTTTTTACATGTCAGCATACTAATACATGTATATCTTTAACATTCATGAAACATAAATGAACACATCTAAGGACAAATAGGAAATTGATTTATAAAAAAAAAAAAAACAAAACAAACAAAAACCTAAATGGACCATTAGAATCATATCTATTTTTGAATTTTTGATTTTGTGAAATAAAAACTATGAATAGCCATTAATGAACATGTAGGAAGATTCTGCTTCCTGCATAATCTTGAAGATAAAGTTTTATTTTCAGGTGAAGTAGACAAATTATTTAAGATACACAAAGGGCACAAAGTGGGGGGAACTGAGATAGTTTGTCTTCTTTTTCCTGGAAGACACTGCAGCAGTGAAGTGAGCAGGCTATGGCAGCTCTTCCCAGCCTCATCCAAAAGCCTTTGTTCAATTGGTTCCTTCCTTTAATGTAAGTGAAGACTGTAGGACTGCCTCCTGTCTGACAGCATCATCTGGAAGAGAGCTCTCATTTTGGCTGCTTGTTCCCTTAATGCTCCCATAGCGAATATATGGTTTATTTCCAGCACATCTAATTCTCTGTTTGTACTTTACAAACTACTCTAAGAGTAGTTTTTATTTCTTCATCCTAGCTGCCACATATATTTTTAACATGCTGGGGAGATTTTCTTAGATATATTTAAACTATATGTGACTGATGATATGGATATCATTGTGGTGCGAACAAGAAATATGCCCTGCAACATGACACACATAAGTACCTTATAACTTTTGTTTACAATACAATAAACCAGTCTACCTAACCTTAACTGTTAAGGTTGCCACTTTTGAGAGGCAAATCTGGCAGACAGGTTACAAGAAAGCCACATAACTGCTTGCTTCCTGAACTTAAATTTTCAGAATAATAATGCTTTTCTCTTTGTTTTGAAATAAAAGATGCAGGGATGTTAGAATTAATGAGATGTCCAGTCTAAATGCAATCAGTAAGATTAGCAGCAGCAAGAGGTATCACATATGATGTAAGGGTCTTTTATTTTTTCCCACTTGTTCTCCTGTACTGACTTGAATGGTTTGTGTAATGAGTAATATTATGCCTGTTAACGTGCACAGGCCTGTTAAAAGAGAGAAATAGCATCCTCTGCTTATTCATGTGCATTGTTTACAGAAGAACGAAACATCCAAGGTTAAATGTGAGGATTATGTGTTCAGCGTTTCTTGACCAGACATGTATATGCATATATATGCATTGCTGCAGGTCAGGGAAGTCCTTTTTTAAAACACACAATTTACCTGATGACAAGACCAGCAAAACCCCAGATGAATATAAGACACAATGAAGGTCTCAGAATCTAAGAGAGAGTAGCTTTGGATGTTTTTTTCTTCTTTTTTTTTTTATACCCACATATACCTGACATAGGTACAGTATTGATCTACCTACTGGTGGTGAGGCTAGCTTTTTGTTCATCTGGTGGTTGTGTTACCCTAAAGCTTCATGTTAGTTCACCAAAATCAATTCTGTTTTGATTTTTGCAACAGCAGAGATGGGTCAACTAAAAATGACAAAGGGCCCTATTCATGACAAAGCGACTGTTGCATTACAAGTACAATTTTGTAGGAATTTAACAAAAAAAAAAGAAGCGCAAGAACACAATTTTACTGCATCATTTACTGTCTCATATAATTCCTCAGACCTCTTGAATGTCACATAATACAGTGTTCAGGCTATCTTCAGAGTAGACTAGTCTTCTTAAAGGGAAACACGCAGTGCATATTTTTTCAGTAGAAAAAAGAAATGTTCTTCGTTGAAATATATTTCCTAACTCTGCAATAAATTCAGAAACACTTTATCTAACCAAACAGAACCCTCTCCATATTACTCACTATATTATCTTCTATTTATTTTAGTTACTTAGCATAGATTATGTAGGTGAGGCAGGATTCACTGATTCAGCAATTGATTTGGTCATTTCTCCTCTTAAACAGTTACAAATGCTTCCTGCAAGTCTGGCTTGACTGTAAAGCTCAGACAGAATCTGGAAAACGGTCCACTTGATAATTTGCAGAGATTTTTACCAGCTCAGTGCCAACAACTGACGTAAATCTATGAATTAGCAGAGGGAGGGTATGAATTAACATTTTCAGGAAACAAAATTTTAAAGCTGACATTTTTTGCCTGAATGGCAGTTTGTATTTGAGCCACACTGTACGCATGCAGCTGATAGAAGTCTTTCTTTGTAGACATTTATCAGATGAATGGCAAATCTGTACATAAAAATCCAGTTTAAACACTTAGACACAAACGTAAGTGTGAAAGGGGCTGGGAGTGTCCTTACTTATGTCCATATATAGTGCATCCTGGGCATATGTTTTAGCTCTGGTGTATTGCAGTAATAATACCAAAGTTTGCAAAACTGCAGACTTACTGGTTGGAAGCTCTTGCTGTGGAGTAGCTCTTGGATATCATGGAGCTGAAGAAGGCACTTGTGATCTCTTTGCTTTCAACAGCCCTGGTGTAGTGCTTTAGGAAAGGAAGGATTTAGCAAGCTGGTTGAGCTAGTTCCAATCTCTACTGGTTGTTAACTTTGAGATATTGTCACCTACTTGGTGTCTAGCTTGCCACACAGTTATCCCCAAGACTGGAGTGCTGGAAGTGTTTTGTGCCTAAGAAGGGTGAATATCCTCTTCAAATTTGTTCTTTAATCAAGTTTTCTGAGCTTTTTCCCCCAGGAATTCTAAAGAACCATTAATATTGATTTAGCTGTAACAGGGGGCAGAAAAGACTTTCTCATTATTAACTTCTCTAAAGCTGGTTTGTAAGCATTGCCAGGTCAGTGAAGAATATTTTTGAAGTGTTGCAGGGGGATGGTGTACATCTTCTTGCAAAGAGGCAGCCTCCAGCCTCTAGCTCTGTGGGCTATTTGCAGTCTTCACCTTTTCAACAGTCAGAGGGTTTCTAACTGCAGATTTGGCTCTCCCCATCTGCACTGATGCCCAAGACGTGCTTCTCAGACTCATAATATGACTGGGGGCTGTGGGGCACGCTGACACCCTCATTGGAATTGGAACTGCATCTACCCCAAACCCTGTATCTCCACAAGTCCATGGAAGGGATAACCATTAGGCCACTCTGGGCTGGTTTTTGTTGTTCTTGTTGGGGTTTTTTATTGCTAAAGAACTCAAAAGAGAAGCAGTTGCCGTTTGCCAGTCAAAGGGAATAAAAATGCAAACAATGACATTATTATGCCTGTATGGATGCATGATTTGCATTTAGATTTATGTAAATAGCTATGGAAATTAAGTTGGCACTTGGCTTTCAGTAGGTTACTGGTGTGGCTCATGGAGTTGCAAAGTTTGAACAGCCACATTTTAGTTCCTTTGGTCACAGGAGTAACTCTTCTCTGCTTAAACAGTAGATTGGTCACTAGTCCTTTTTATTTTTTGCAAGATGCTAGACTTTTCCCCTAAGTATAAACTTGAAACTATTAAAACTTTGTTTTAGAGCCAGAAGTTGTAAGCATACAAGTGCTTTTTCTGCATGTGCATATTCTTGCATGTTTTAATTTAGAGGCACAGAAACATGAATTTACTGATCTCTTTTGCAGAGGGATTAGATGCCAGTAACCAGGACCATGGTGGGACAGCCTTTTCACAGCTGTTTAAGCACAGAATAAAAATCCTTATTGATCCTACTGAAGCACCTAAGACATGGCTGTTATTATTGCACAACCATTTCTCCTCTGCTGTTTCATTTGCCTTATAGACAACACTCTTTAACCAAGGTGTTGTCCAGACTGCTAAGAAAATACATTATTTTTTGAGACTTGATACTGTTTGTGCACTCTACTGCAATCTTATTCCTGATACGAATGGGAGCATCACATTAACTGCATCGGGAACAGACTCAGCCTGGCAGGCTTGGATAAATATATATTTCAATGTCCCTTTTGGAATTGCACAGTTCTGAAATGTCTTTTCTTCAGGACTACTTTAAGGTCATAATATCTACAAGTAATTTAAACACATTCAATACATTCTCTTTGCCTAGTTCATATTTTCTGAAATGCTCAATAACGTTTGCCTTTATTAAAAAATATCAAGTGCCATTCCTTACCTCTGCTACACACATGTGATTTAACTTGGGGTCTGCCTGGTGCAGAGATGTTGGGAGTTTATCAGGGAATTTTTTTTCTCCCAGCAGCCACCTTCTGGGGTGTTTGACAGTTTGCAAGCTATAATGAAAAGTAGGTTAAAAGAAAAAGGGCATTTTAGCGGAGGAGGGAATTAAAATTCAGCAGCCTAATATCAGCAGTAGTTTATAACAGGGCTGTATAAAAGGCAGCTCTGTGTCTTTTTTTGTGTGCACTTTTATTTCCTTTGATATCAGCAGGGGAATTTTCTCTGCAAGACCCATTCCCATCTCACTTTTCTGCTTTCAGATCCCTGCTGCTCTGGGTTTTCTCCTTTCATTTTGATATACGTTATATTCTTCAACCTTCCCACTTGAAGGTGGTAGGAAACTCGATATTGCCCTTAAAATAGAGAACACAATTGACGTGAAAATTCTTCAAGGGGTGGCCCTGCTTTTCATATATGTTGAAAAGAATCCTTCTACTTACTGGGAGGCCTCGGTGGTTGTGGAGGTGAAATCTTCAGGACATCATCCTATGCCTAGCAAAATTGTACTAGGAATAGTAACTTGCTACTGGCAGTTTCAGTTGTACCATGTGCTTAATAAGAAAGCATTCTGAGTATTCTATAATTACTCAATAATAACATAATTGTGGGTTTATGTATATACACCTATCTCTACTTCTGCTACTGAATTAAAAGTAAGTTGCAATGAACTGCTGCTCAGATATTTTCCCTCCACAAAATGTGGCAAGCTTCTTAGTTTAACTTGAAGTAATTTGTTTTCTACATTTCCCAGGGCAGAGGCTAAAAAAACGACCAGGTGCTTCTGCAAAAGTGGGGAATTCCTTTGCAGATGCTGATCATAGTATAGTTAACATGTTCCAAAGGGAAGTATGTTTAAACCTCTCACAACAATTTCCTCAGGCTCTTTGCTGACTCTTCTTTGGGTTGTTGATGACCACCCTAGTAGGCTAGGAAGGCAGGATGATTATCCTGCATATAGTTATCCTACATGCTCTGCTCCCAGCAGTGGCCTTTGGTGCATTTCTAGCTGTTACAAATAGATGGCACTTTTGACTTGTACTAAAGCAATTCAGTTGGTAGGATGAAATACCTGAAAAAAAATCCCCCACTAGCTAGGGATTTCGTAAGTCAGGCACAAATTTGTTATTACTTAAATAGGGTCAAAAGAAATGAGGCAGATTCAAATAGTCTGCCATGTATAACTCAGGCAGTGAAAGCTCAAAAATATAGAAATTAAATGGTAGAATGGGCAAATCAAGTATACTTGTAGTGTATTTTCAGAATCATGTACTGGATTCTCAGGGCAAGCTGGAAGAGAATTATCTTTTAATACTGAGGTGCTTTAAACGCAAACGAGGCAATTGCCACAAAAGTCTCTTATTTGCTGCTTTTCTGGGCTACACGTGTGCACACAGAGACACACATACACACGGGGGGAAAAATCAGCCTGTTGTCTTGCAAGTGTTACTTATCATATTAATTAAAATCTGGTGACACGATAACACTAGCAGCTGTGTGGGAAAGCGAGGGAAATTAACAAACGTTTGATTTGTTGTGTTGCTAATGTGACACTTATTATACAGGTCACAGTAAAACAATACCTCAGCCAAAATATGCTAATACTTGTGGAGAACTGTTGCAGTTGTAAAAACATTGATGTTTATTATAATGAGGCAAAATAGCACATTACCTTTAGCAGAGTGAATTGGTGTTTCTCGGGGTAAGAATAAAGTATATCTGAAGGCTTAATAAAAAAAAAGAAATATGTAGAGGAAAAACAAAGTAAAATTGTTATACTTACAAAGCCAGTAAAAGAAAACAACCCCAGGTACAAAAAGGGTGTACAGCTCTTAGAAAGTAAAATGTGCAAGTTCTAATGGACATGGATTAAATGGAGGATGCCTGCAGCTTCTTCGTTTAACATTCCAAGGAACTTTGTTACAAGAACAAAAGAAAATAATTTACTAAGATAGAAGTTACGCTGTAAAATAAACGTAGCACTGGAAACCCAATTACATTTAGAAGTGGATGCCTTAACTGCCCTTTCCCCACAGGGAAAAATAATATGTAAATTTACTTTTAATGGTGTCTTATATCCAATAAACCAGTTTGATGATTTTTTAAACAAAGATGTTCGGACTTTAAATAATTATTCTCATGCAATTGTTGGATCACATATAATTGCTTGCTCTTTAGTACCTCTTGGCAAAGTTAAGTGCACTATATGCTGAATCTGAGAGATTGATATATACATGCATATATATATTAAATAAATAAATAAATCTGCAAAATTAAAATCTGTAGTATGAAAAAGATTTTCCCCCCAATTCATCTAAAAATTAAAGTATGCATTCAGCATTTTGTAGCTATTTACATCCTCCCAGGAATATTTTTTTTTTACACCTTTTCAAGGATTTCTTTCATTTCCAGGATATTTTCTCAATCTTTGTACCGTATTTTTGAGCTCAAGGAAAGATTTATTTTTTTTTTCTTTCTGATGTTTTGATCATTTTACTGAAATGGGTTGCACGAAGTCAACCATTTGTTTGACAGTCTTTGACAGCAGATTATGTAGATTTTGCTTGACAGAACACTAGTCATTCGGAGCTGAATTCCGAGTGAGCAATCTAGATCAGAGGTCAGGCTGCAGGATACAAATTGTGACAGATATTTCACCTTGCTGTGTGAAAGGACACAAAAAAGCGCACGAACCAGGAATTGGTGAGAACTAAAAGGTTAAAGCAGAGATGATGAAATTACATAATATTTACAGCCTAAGATTGTGCTAACGTCCTTTTGAACCTTCTGACCCTCCAGTTCACAGAGGAAGCAGGCTCTGATTTAGAAGTCTTCCCCGAAGAAATGTAAATGCGCTTTTTAAAGACCTTTTCTATGCCAAAATGATAAAACATACCTGTTGTCACTTGCATTTCCCATCATTCACCTTGGTTTCAGTTTCAAAAGGGTATCAGAGCACATGGGTGTGCATGCCAGAAAACAGCTCCTTATTTCTCTCCCTTTTTCAGAATAATACCAGTAAGAAACAAACAAACAAACAAACAAACACACAAACAAAAAAACCAACAAAAAACCCCACCCCAAACCAAACCAAAAAAAAGCCCAAACAAGCAACCAAAATGAGGAAGATAAAATATAGTTATCTGGGACAAATCTCAGCTACAGAACTCAGGGACTTTTCAGACTAAAATCGCCAGGTGCAAAAATGTAATGCTGAGGTGCTGAATTCAATTATTGGTAAACTAGAGGCATAAAAAAAAAAAAGAAAAAAAGAGTGTTCTATATTTTAGTGGTAACCGGAGCATGATAGAAACGAAGCCAATTTGCAAATATTCTAAGTTCTCAACAGAAACTCTGATATTTTCTTCTTCCCTTTTAGTGATCAATACTACCAATAACACATACAAGAAACAAACAAACGGACAGGAGCATTTGAGTTGGAGATTTTGAAAAAAATAAGAACTACATTGCAGAAGTGGCTACTTTTAATGTTTTTACCCCTGAATTACTTGTAATTGGAGACCATTTTCAGGGGAACATTAGGATAACATTTATTATTTATCCTCACCTACTACACTCACTCTTTTATTAATATTTGCCAAACAGCAAAAGTCAAACCAGAAAAGGTTAAAGAAATTCCAGAATGTGATTAAGTTTGGGGTTTGTTTTTAGAGAGTCTGTATAATTTAGATGGAGCTTTTGTGCAAACTTCCACCTCATATAAGTATGAGAGAATGTCTCTACATGTTCAAGGAAGTTAATGATAACTGAATCAATAACAAAGATGCCAAGAGTACAATTTAAATCTACTAAGTAACTAAAATCCTAAAACCATTATGTGGTGAAAAAAAGAGAGGGAGAAAAAAGAAAACACTTAAGGCTGATGAAATATCAAGGTTTATTATTCTCTTAGACTTTGACAATGAAATGAAATACACAGACCTCTAACAATGTTATTAAAATAAAATTTCAAAGCTTGATTTTTCAATCATGCAGTCAAAGAAAGGAAGACATTTTACAGTCATATCCTGTAGAGTATAGGAAAGTTCTCTGTCAAAGCTGTATAACATTTTGATTAAGCGCTTGATAGATTATAAATATAAGTCAAAGCTAGCAAGACACTATAATAAATGGATCTTCTATTCATAAGAATGGCTTATGATCAATTTCAAATTCCAGAAGTTTGTAATGTACTCATTCGTTCACTACATACAGTCTCTTTAGTAATGCCTTCTCTTACATGTGTGCAGTTTTGATTGCATGTAGGTGCTCAATGTAGAAACATGAACATTTGTGTATGTATAAATACATGTATACATACATGCATATACATGCATGTATGTTTGCGCACCCACATCTCCTTATATATGGTTTCAAGAAGAGTCTTCTGTGAGTTTCGGGGTTTTTCATTAATATTATTTTGCATGTAATTAGAATATTCAAATCGATGGGAAGGCCTGCCACAAATACATTTTGGACAAGCAAACCAGACCCCAAGCCCACAGGTGATTACATAGGAAGTCAGTGGCAAATGCAATGCCAAAAAGAGGGAAGTGTGGAGCTGTTTCTGGTGAATTACAGTGAGCAATAAAAACACTGTTTTTTGCTGCTGTGTGTCATTTCCATTGCAGCATAACTTTGCAGGATTTTTTCTAAAGAAAAAATATTTTGGTATGAACTGAACAATAGCTGATTCAGTTCTATGCTCTCAACTTTTGTTACCAGTACTGTTCACTGAAATAATATAATTTATTGATATAATTTAACCTCTCTCATATGAATTGTTTGAAAGCAACCAGTCTCTTAAGTACTATTGATCTATGCTCTACCCTGATTTTAATGGGCACTCTTATAATACTGTCTCTGGAACCTACTCTATTTGTCCCTAAGTACATTAATCTCAATAATTACAATTATATTCATTATAAAAATACTCCATGTAGTACCAGGATTTTGACTCTTAGCTGGAATTAATTTGTCATTATCTTGTTCTAAACTGGAAGAAGCCTACCAAAAAGGCAGGAAATGACTGGGGAAATTTCCAAGGGGTTTATATAATAAAGGAGAGACTGTTTCCAGTGAAACTTGTACCACGCAAGATGTTTTAAATACATCCAATGCTATAAGTTTATAGTCAGTTGCTGGTTCATAGGTCATTGTTCATGAATTATAATCTGAAATTACTTTCTTCTGAATAAGCTCCAAAACTATACAGGTTTTTTATATATCAGAATCTTTACAGTTCACTGGGAAAGATTCATTGTCAATGCAAGCCTGATAAATTTGGTAAGATGTTAGTTTTTATTACTAACATTTGTTTGTTTAGATTACTGTAACGTGCTGTACAGTGTATTTATAATAAGCATTAGACCAGCAATAATAGGAACTTTCCTTTTGAAATGTCACAGATGTGCCATTCCCTTTAATTCTCCAGAAACATGGGAAGTGATGATAGAAAAGGAGGGGTGACATTCAAAATATGCAATTTGGTTTTTAGGAACAATTTTAAAGAAAACCAATTTCCATATATCAACACTTCTCAGTGAGTTCCATGAAACATTTTGATATGATTTACCAAAACCAGTTTTTGCATCAGGAACATTACTGTAGCTAATCTGCATCTGTAAAGAGTGGGAAATGGAATCA
Organism: Myiopsitta monachus; assembly: GCA_017639245.1. Lineage (NCBI taxonomy): Eukaryota > Metazoa > Chordata > Aves > Psittaciformes > Psittacidae > Myiopsitta > Myiopsitta monachus. Next base: position 36,862,761 of record CM029919.1, on the reverse strand, counting down.
TATTAGACATAAATGTAATGCAAAGAAGAAAAAAAGTTAATGCAACATTATGGTAGAGAATTTAAATGTACAATAGTGAGGATACTCAAAGTTATGGTTCCCACAGCAACAGTAGCCCAGTTTTATTTACGTTGTAGTATTATATATGTTTTATTCCTTAAAGGAAAACTGATTTATTTTTTTCTCAACAATATAGAATAACATTTGCATATTAGGAATTATTTGTCTCTGAGATGAACTGTGAACACCAAAGATATGCATTTAGTGAAACTTGTGTATTTCTGAGTTTGGCAGTGGAGATACCTTTCACACTAAAACGTGAGAAATTTAGCTTGGAAAAAGGGTATTTAAATTAGTGTGCAATTATTCGATGCAGTTAACTGTTTAATTATCATGGCCTGTCATGAGATTTGCTAGAAGTACATAAATATATCAACTAGAACTACTTAAATTTCAAACATTAAACTTTCACTTATGCATTAGATGCTCTTAGTTATTTTGCATTTAACCTGATTGGGAACTTTTTAACATGCTTTCCACTGAACTTTTACACTGGTTAGATCATCCATGGTATAACCTTTCAGCAAAATGGTGAACTGTATTACAAGCTTCAGAAGAGCCTATAAGCTGATTTCATCTGTTTCAAAACTAACAGGTGATGGATACTGATAAACAAATGAGATGAGAAATAACCAAATGGCTAACTATCAGTATTAGGATGCATGCTTCACCAAAGTGATGAAGCAGGAATCTCGTTTTCAAGGTTGCATTCTCTTTATTGGAATAAAATTAACTAATTACATAAATAAAAAGAAAACAGACACTATAATCCATCATATCCCACCATTAGGCTCCTCCTATATGGGTCATTATTCTAATGTGGATCCTGAACCTTCAGATTCCCCCACTTTTTAGAAATCTACCACTCAAGTGACAAAGCAACTGTTAACCTCTCTTTGGATACCAACCCCTACAGCAATACTTGAAGCACTCATGGATTGTAGTTTGCATTCAGAAATCCTGAGTTCGCTCTACAGCTTTGGAACAAGGTTACGCTGCCGTGGTTAGTAATAGGATAATTAAACCTTGTACATTTTATATAAGATGGTTTGAATTACAGGGTATCCGGATGCAGTTTGTCCCCCTGTCTCCCAGTGGGATTTTGCCTTCACTGCAAAATCCATCATGCCGTGATATTTGTTAGGGCAAGACTGGTGAGGGCTTTTGTGGTGTGAAAGAGAGATCTAGATGACAGTGATATGTTGAGAAACAACAAAACCAAGGCACAGGTTGGGTCACTGTTCCACCATCAGTCTTAGCATACTCCCTTGCATGGGCCAGGGATAGTATATTACAGGAAGTATTCCAAAGGGGGACTCTGGCATAGGGAAAGAAAGGTTAACCATATAAAGGTGAACTTTGTCATGGCATGTAGTCCATTTTGATTGCCAGCATCGTATCTCCTACTCACCTAACACCCTAACGAGGAGCTTAGGTTTGTGTCTGTGCTGTTAAAAGGCATGTGCTTCTGGGGATTAAACACAGTAAAACACAGCACTTTGTGCCCACTCAAAACTGACTAATATTTTTCTGGGAGATTAATAGTTGGAGCACCTAAAATCAAAATGAGGCAGGAGACAAGTTAAGGATATTGTAATATTGACTATCAAGGGGTACACAGTTTGAACCTTGTCCTCAACGTGCTTTAATTAGCAGTGGTTTTGTATGCTACTAATCCCAGGGATAGTAAAAAACTTGGTATCATGAAGCTACTTACTTGATGCAAGAGGGATTTTCTTAGCTGCTATGGCCTTTGAATATTGGTGGCTACCACCAGAAAAAGTGCTGCTCATGGGGCATGCATCACAGTCACGCTTGCTCCCCAGACTTCTGATCTGATGTTACCAACACTTTAGCAAACTGTGCTAAATGAAGCCCTAGGCTTTCTGTGACCTAAAATTGTGTTTGTCATCAGAGTTGTGCCTGTAAATCCCTACATGCTTATAGACTTTTCTTCTGACAAATAGTATATTGAATGTTCTTTGAATGTCCTATATACGCAGTGCGACTGAAATTCCTGGATTGTTTATATTCTCAGCCCTGAAAGTACATTCTTCCTTGGCAATAAGATTTTTTTATTTTTTTTTTTAGAACAAAGTAAATTGAAATTCAAGTTTCATTAGTCAGCATCCTACTTAGCAATTTTGCTGGAGAAAACAGTCATTTCACATAGGGATTAAAAAAGACTTTCACTTAAGTTTAATTCCTGCAGGCAGAATGCAGAAGGAACATTTGGAAGGAGAAATACAGAGAAATTTGGACTGGTAAATCAACTCTGTTTAGAAAACAGAAGACAAGTCTGCTGAGAACCCTTCAATACAGTCACTCTGGAGGAAACACAATGGCATTATTAGTGAAAGCCTATGCTTATCTGAGTGTGATAAATTAGAATCAGACCCAACAACATGGTTCTGATTCTTCCCACAGAATGTTTCCAAATAATTAAATATCACACACATGATGACAGAATACCATAGGAATAATGCTTGAAAATCTACTGGGGTGTAATGTAAAGGAACACACACATAGTTCTGTTACTTGGTAAGTCATTCTAAAAACAGTGAAAGATCATGAAAAATGTAATTTTGAGAAGGTGTGATTTCTAAATTAATGTATCCAGATACTCCTAAACCACTCACCTTCCATGTAGACTAAATCTTTTGAAATCTGAAATTGTAAAGACATGCTGTATTTTGGTCTCTGTATGCAAAAGATGACAAAGGTAATTTTTAACTGAATGAAAAGTGAATTCTCCATGATACTTTACATATACCAACTCTGTAGCTTGGATACCAGAGCAGACCTGCAGTCCACAGTTTCTCAGTTGTGATTACTCAAGATTTGTTGAGGAGAAATGCTCAAACTTTGCAAATATCCTCCTTGGTTTGAACATAGGATGTAAAGGAATAAACTCGCTCTCCTTCTCCTACACCAAAACACTGAAGTGTTCAGAAAGTTATGCACCCTTGAGAAAGAGAAGTGTTTAATGAAATTACTTATTTTAAGTCTACATTACAAAAAAAAACATTGAAAACATTTGTATGAGCTAGGACTAATTTAAGACATGAGAATATGTGTGGTGATATAAAAACATTTGAAATGTCTCTAAGAAACTCACACAGCTTGCTTCAGAGAAAAAACCCCATACGTTATTCTTTGTTTCCTGATAATTTAATGTATAACCTGTAAGAGAGAGCTGTATATTGCTTTTAGCTAAATAATCTTTTTAGATTGGGATAATGAGTTGTGATAGAAAACTATGGCTAATCTGTTTTAAAAGTTCCTATTTTAAAAAAGCAATATGTTGGGGTTCCAGGCATTTCCACAAGGACGACATTTTCGTGTCTGTTGAATCAACTGATCAAAAAGCACTGGATAAAATTCCAAGATTGTTTAGCTTTCCTTGGTTACAAAAATTGCTGGTTTGGATTTCCGATTTCCACGGTGCCCTATGAAAGGGAAGTCCTTAATGAGAAATGGGTGCTGCTGAATCATCTGACAGCAGTTACCCTATGGACTACAGAGGTGAGTGAGGACCCCAGGAGCTCCCCCAAGCCAACATTTAAGGCAGTGGCACTGCTACTGTGGCAAGGATAGGGGAGCAAAGGCCAGAGGGGGGCTTTTCCTTGTTTTCCACAAAAGCCTGTAGCAAACTTAAAAGATGCCTGCTAGAGATGATACAAGAATATGTGGCAGACAAAAGTAGAGATTATCAAGAAAACTGGGAAAAGGGAAATCATGTGAGGAAGAGAGACAGGAATTGAAAAAAGCAAGAAAAATGAGTACAGAGAGCAACATAAGAATCAAAAATAAAAATAAAAAAAGACAGTATACATATATGTGTCAACTTCAGTCATCTACTTCACATTTAGTTGTTCCTTCCCTTGGCCTTCATGTAATCATTATCTCTGGGTGTCTTTTGTCCTAGGGGTTCCATAGGACAAGTTCACAGAAGGAAAGATCTGCTTGTTTTGTTAATGTCTTCTTTATTCCAAAAGATAAAGATTTAATCATTATCAATTACTGCATTAACTCACACTAAGTGCAGCTCACCTGCACTCCTGTGGGTCTGCTTTGACTCAGGGAAGACCTCAGGTAGTTCATGATCACCTAAAGTCCAATCAAGACTAGAATGTCAGTGATGTTCTCAGTGTTGTGCTAGCAATATTTAGTATTACAGTGCATTTGACAGTATCTAATCATCACAATCAGAAATATGAGGTTCCAGCACGTATAAATCGACATAAATTTAAATTTGGCTAATAAAACGTACAGAAGTTTCATGGTTTGGCTGACTATTAGACTGTTCTTGATGAACATACGTACTATATATGTACACTATAAGAGTTTCCACACAATCAATACCCAAAGAAAGTGTGGGTACTTTTACAGGTGTTGATGAATGTAACGATGAAACTTTTTGTAAACTACTTTGAAATTCCTAGCCTACCTTAAGCTTTGTTGCTGAACAGAGATGCCTCCTTGTCCCATCTTCAAACTCTTTGAACCTATTTCTGCTGAAGTGAGAAGTAAGAACATGAGCAAAGTGGCTACTGGTGTTTCCCCCATCTGTATGATCAGTTTGATAGCCAAACTTTCCTAAAGTAACTTTCTTTTTCTGCTTTCTTTAATGGCAAAAGCTGAATAAGAAATCCTAACTGTAGATGAACCAAGAACTCAATAGTTTTGGACCACAAAGTACTACTACTAACAGGCAAATCATATATTTGAATTATTTGAATTTACCTTTGGAGGCTCGCATTGACAACCCAAATATTTTTGGTGGACAGGGAGATGTGTTGGTCTTAAAGAATATATCATCAAACATTTTTTTCTGTAGCTGGCTTTTAGACTGTATCATTATTTCATGTTTTCCAGATGGCAGATATATACTTCAGGTTCACTTACTGTAATTCCTCCAAATATTTTGTTTTCTTTGTCTTTCTGTACTTTTTTCTCTTGCCACATCTGGCAGTAAGCCCCTGCTTGTGGCAATTTGGGAATGAATTTCCTCAGCTATGCTAAAGAGCTTCCAGATCTTTCTGGTTCATATTGTCTATGTTCTTAACCTCCTTTAGAGCCTGGCTCAATGACTTTGTTGTAACCACACCCATTGTGCTGACTTAAAACATGTTCCTGGCTCCTGTTTTATGTCTTTTGTCATTTTGCAGTTTAGTGCTCTGAAGTTAGCCATTTCTGATTTTAGATCAGCATACTAATAAACAGAGTTATTTTAGTAGAACCCAGCTTTGAACCTGAGCAGTTTTCTACAGTGAGGTTCTCATTTGGGATGGAAGTGGTTAACATGTGCAAGCACAGGAAGAGTGCTTGCCCTGTTGAGTACAGCCTGTTCAAAGTCTTGGTGAAAATCTAAAGCCAAAATACTTCTTCCCTTCCCAGGAGTTGTTTAGCACTTGTTGTTGACAATCCTTTACAGATTTGAAAAATATGTTGCATTCTACTGACCATACAATTAACCTTCTTAGACAGTGTCTGGATTTGATTAATAACTTATTTTACCACAGGGATGAATAATTTTATTTGTAGAATTTAATATAGACCAAAGATAATTAACTCTTTTATAATTATTTTGAGCCTTCTTACATAACAGCATTTAGATTTTAAAGAGTAGATTTTCAAGACTTTTTATGGCCTTTTACTTTATCTTAAGATCTCAAATAAAACCTGTTCAAACACAGTGAAAACCAGTCAGAAAATGATGATATTATACCAAACTCCTGCTTTAAGAGGCAGTAGAAAAACTCCACTTAATTTTCTATGTTTGAATTATTTATTTCACAACAGAACTTTCTAAATATTCACTAGCATAAATTAAGAAAGAAGCTCTGAAACACTACTGTTTTATTTCACAGTAAAATAGCTGTAGAAAAGAGATTTGTGGGTGCTGTTGGATAACCATATTCTGTGGCATTAAATTTGTAATAATTGACTGACAGACAGAAAACCCAAATCAATATTGGGTCATAAGTTTCAGTTATGAAGAATGATAGTATTTGCCTCACAATGACTTTGCTGAAGAAGGAAACTCAGTACTTTTAAAGGGATAAAACTTTTTACTTTTTTCACATAAGATATGCATCTTTGAAAAATAATTTTAAAGTAATTCCAGTGGAGGACAGATTCAGCAGTGGCCCCTTGTTAATGGCAGCCAGCCTGTGGTAAGACTGCATTTTCTTTTGCTTTCCATGAAAAAGGATCAAAACAAGTGGCCAAACATACTTTTGCCAGCTCAATGTATAGATACAAAAAAGGTTTTCTTTGATAATGTAACATCGGTAGGTAATCTTGAAAACACAGTTGTCCAGACCACATTGAATGAAACACTTGTAAAGAAGTGTTTTATCATCAAAGAAGACTGTGACATCTCTCCTAGCTTCAGAGCCACTTCTTTGTGTTCCTTTCAAAAAGAATTAAGTCATTATTAGCAAATTGAAAATAGTTTTTTCACGTATACTAGCAAAGCTGGGCCTCCTAATGGGTAGATGGAGCTGACAATACTGCCAGGGCCTAGGTCATGGAGTTTAAGTGGTGGGAACTAAAAGTGGAATTAGTGAGAAGACAGGCAGAAAGAAATGGTGAATTAAGGAACTGACTTCTACCCACCTAAATCATAAATCCTGCCTCAGTCAATTGAGACTTTTGCGGTGAAATTTGGACAACTGTCTAGTACTCAGGGCAATCTGTATTCTTATCATATCATATATAAAGTATAATTACAGGCACCTCACAGGCACTATTAGGTATCAGGTGTATTTATGTTACACTAGAGTGCAATGCATGCCCTATATTACTGATAAAGATACTAATTAGTAGCATTATATGCACGTTATACTATAGGTCTAACTAAATAGATACGTAGGCTGTGTGCGCATGTGGATTTTAAAAATAAAAGATGTGATGATGCAGAGGAACTGCAAACACTGTAAGTTCTGAGGAAAGCAGAAGATTCAGCATTTGGAAACTCCAAAGAACAGAGCCCAAAAGTAATTTCCTTGAAGTTGAATGAGACATATAGGTCAGAAGTCACTTCCAGACTGGAGTGTGATTAAACTTGGTTAAAGATATTTCAGTTAAAAGCAGGAGAAGGTGTAAAGAAAGTTGAGGAATGAGAGTCTTAGGATGTATAATAAAGTAACAGCATATGAGAATTGGGGTAACATTTGAGAAAAGCTGATTAGGGAGATTAGAAGATAACTCCTGCAAGCGAAGCCTACCACAGAGAAATCTGTGGATTTTCAGAGGATTTAATGATGGGAGATAAAAATGTAGAAGGCAGACAATAAGCCACAAGGGCTTCTCACAGCAGTGCTCTAGTACTCCAGGCTCATACACATACAGTTGTGAAAAAGGCCAAGTAACAAGTCTGTAACTTCAGACTTGCTAGCCACATATAAACTGAACTTGAATTCAAAGCAAAGTTTAAATCTCAGAAAAGGACATTGACACAGGGGAGATGTACATGACTTCTATTGAAATACCATTTTCCAACTGACTGCCTTGCCCCAGTCAAGCCTCTTTTGTAATGAACTTCCTTGGGATTTCAAATGTGTCTTCTCTGAATAACATTAGCAACTCCAGATCTCTGCCGAGTGCACTAACAAAGGTGGCCCTACTGCCCTTGCCTGCCTTGCCAACCCTACAGTTCTTCGACTATCTCCTTTGAGACTGCCAAATTGGGAGCTCTCATTGTCAGAACGCTGTACCAGACCCTGAACATTTCCTAAATTTACTCTATTTAACTGTGATATTTGGCTGTAATCACTGAGCAGATGAAGAAATGAGGCAAGATAAATATTTTCTTTATAGAGATAGGAATATTATATAGTTATATTCTCTTGTGTGTCAGGAGTTTTAGGCAGACTTTCATGTACCAAGCCAATGACAACCACAAAATCTAAATGAGCATCTCTTCTGCATTTAATCTTTTTTTTTTTTTTTGGTATGTGTGAAGTAACTGTTTCTTTCAGCTTTTAAGCTCACTGGGGTTCCTGGTGGGCCACGGCCACCTCCTTAAATCTTCTGGCACTGTTCTAAAAGGGCGAAGTAACAATTCCACTTCTAACTTTCTGCTTCTCCTGCCCAGCCACCATGAAACTTTCTCTCTAAAGATCCCAGAGACAGAGATTATTCTGAAAAAAGGGATATTCATCTTGAAACAGGAATATGGGTTTGTATAACAAGGAGGAATATAGCAAGAGAAGTCTAGCAAAATTTTTTTCCTTTCAAGTATCTTGTAGCACATGTATTTTTTTATACTCTTTGTTTTCTCCTCTGAGTCCTTCTTGGAAATGAGTTTCCGCCCCAATATTTACGGTTAGATAGAGCTTTACAGATGATAAAAATGCCACATAGGCAGATACCCAGAGAACAGTATGAGGGCTCCTTCTCAGGGACCAGGTGCCCATCTTTGGTGCTTCCAGCTCTTGTACAGCTTTGTTTTTGAACCTAGATGTCCCCAGACACTTTGGAAGGTCTGAGCGGGTACTTCTCTGATAAACATATCACTTCTCACCACAGAGGGATGGATAATATGCACTGTGTAGCTTGATGTTTCAATTTCTGTGCAGCTTTCTTCCCCCAGTTTCTGAAGACAGTTGAAATCCTTATAAAAACACTTTTACATCAGTGCTGGAGGAATCTGTAGTGTCCTATGGCAAGGGAGAATATAGCAGAGGAACATCCTACTCAAGTCATAAATATGCTTATATGCAATAGAATGTATGCACTAGAACTGGTTAATTGGCAAATTTACATACCCTAAGTAAGGGGACAAAAAAACGGGTATTCTTATACAAAAGTGTTCTTATTGCTATGTTCGACTAATTCGGTCTGTACTCTAGCACCACTGCCTTTGTGGTGAAGAGGCATTCACAGAGATATAGGATCATAGAATAGGTTGGGTTGGAAGGGACCGTTAAAAGTCATCTAGTCCAACTCCCCTGCAATGAACAGGGATATCTTTAACTAGGCCATGCTGCTCAAAGCCCTATCCTACCTGGCCTTGAACACTTCCAGGGATGGGGCAGCCTCAACTTATCTGGACAGCCTGTTCCAGAGTCTCACCACCCTCACAGTAAAGAAATTCCTGATAGCTAATCTAAACTACCCTCTTTCAGTTTAAAGCCATTACCCCTTGTGCAACACACACTACTCGAAAGTTTGTCCCTATCTTTCCTATAAGACCCCTTTAAGTATTGAAAGGCTGCAATAAGGTCTCCTCAGAGCCTTCTCTGAAGGCTGAACAACCCCAACTCTCTGAGCCTTTCCTTATGGGAGAGGTGCTTCATCCCTCTGATCATTTTCATGGCCCTCCTCTGGACCTGCTTCAACAGGTGCATGTCTTTCCTGTGTTTGAGGACTCAGATTTAGATGCAGGACTGCAGGTGGGTCTCACAAGCACAGAGTGGAGGGGGAGAATCACCTCCTTTGACCAGATGGTCACACTGCTTTGGATGCGGTCCATGATATTTTTGGTCTTGCTGGGCTACAAAAGCACACTGCCAGCTCATGTCCAGCTTTTCATCCACCAGCACCTCAGGGCTGTTCTCAGTCCCTTCATTCCTTAGCCTGTATTGATGTTTCATTACTGATTTTCTTTTACTATTCTTTACTTAGTAGCTCCCATTTTTGGGGGGTGGTGTGGCTGGCAGCAAGAATGGCCATTTGTCCTGTGGGAGCTTGTTAATGACTCCTAGGAATGTATGCTCTTATTGGGGAAAAAGTGCTTTACCTATAGCTAATCCTACAGAAATGTGGGGTGAGATCCCAAGACTGCAATACTTATTTTACATAAAGCGTCAGGTTGGTCTTTAAATAGCAGTCCCAGAAGCGCAAGGCATTTTATTATCCATTAAGTTACTTAGCATTCACTGTATTTTTTTAAAGTTATGTTCCCCAGAGGAGTTCCTAATATATGGTATTCCAGCACAGAGGGAAAAGAGAAAAGTATCCACAGCAAATAATCTGCTAAATTCAATCCTTATAATTTAGAAAGTATCATAGTTAGCAATAGGAGTGCTGACAGACCGGTATGATACCTCCCTAAATTTTAGGACCTGTCCTGGACCTCTGTAGGGGCAACATGGCCGAGCTTCTTTGTTGCTTTTATAAGGCAAAATATTTATTTCTACGTTTTTCCTAAATACTTCTATAGCCAGTATTCCTCTGTGTTGGCTTATAGTGGGCAACCGTAGATGTAGGCATACACAGGACCAAGTAGGGACCAAAAAGGTAAGCATGGTAAGCACTCCTGGAGAACATGAGAAGGCAGAGCTGGAGAACAGGAGAAGGCAGAGCAGAGACAGTATACATGTTTTAGTTGTGCAGAATCTCTGTGGAGAAACCTGCACTAGAATCTTACTACAAATGAAGGAGTATGACACCAGATTATGGACCCTAAAATCAAATGGATATCCTTCTGCTTACTCCTGAGAAAACAGGTGGGCGAAGGAGGGGTTAGTCACATCTCAGATGTCTACCAGAAGTTACTGTCTTTAGATGCCATATTTAACTGAAATGAGTCTTCTGCTCTGACTTGCCAGGCCCTCTACATGGGCTGTCTCATGGGCATCCAGGTCAGGTTTCTCAAAATGGGAGAAATTCAGTTTCACAAGGTTTGTTCTAAGGCAAAGGTGAGCTCAAAATTCTTCTGTTTTCTCTGATTAGGCAAACAATCTAACAGGAAAAATAAATGTGAGTAGTAATGCCTTCTGGGAAAAAAAAAAGAAATTAGTTATTGATTGTATTAGAGATATGGAGAAGGAAGCCTGAGCTTTACAAAATGATTAAAGCTAGGAGAAAAATAGAAGCCTCTTCCAAAAAGAGAAACTAGAACTCGTGAAAAATGCTCTCTCTTGAATAAATACCTTAATGACAGCATCTGGAAAATTTTTTTTTCCTGTTTTCTGAATTACTATTATAACTTTCTTAACTCTGTCAGCTTTTAGCTTCCCAAGTCACCAGTATGCTTAGATTTGCTTTAGTCAATAAATTGAAGGGAGACCCCGTAATCACTTCAAGTGCTGTGTGGTAGGTAGGTAAGAGCTTCTCTATGAAGACTGCTCAGAACGAGGGACGAAAGGGATTTGTAGAAAGGTATTAACAAAGGTTCCTGGGAGCTAAAGAATGCAGCTGGGCATGCTACTCCTACTGATCTCCTTTTAAGCTTTCCTATGCCTCTGTCTCTCAAACTGGCTGGTGCACAAAGGTCCGTGCCTGTCTCCCTTAAAAGTGGTACAAGATCTAGCAAGAGATGTCTGAAATCCCTCCCAAGATGATCGAGAAGGGTTCTGGTCAGTTAGCTAGCTACTTATTTCAGATCTCTGCATAAATGTGGCAGGAGTTAGAAGAAACAAGACTCCATCTCTAAATCAGAGAAGAAACTTTTGGGAGAAAGAATGATCTAAATGTTGGTCTGCCTTGCCATGTAATGATAGCTAAAACTCAGAGATTTTTAGAGCCTCCTCCTCCCTGCAAAGGTCATGTCTTTAAACCTTTGATGATGAGCCTGGAAAGCAGGGATGTGACTGAACTCTTACTGCTCAAACAAGAGATTTCAGTCTGCCCTCATTTTAATTCTGTTCTGTCTAAGCTTTGTGGACTGCAGCATCACTCTTTTATCAAATCACTAATTCATAATAAGAATATTAGTATGTTTGCCCCCAACAGGAATGATCATCTTTGAAAAACAAAAAAAGAAAACTGCAGGAACTATCCTAAATGCTCTCAGTGAAACAGACCTGCCATGTCTACCATGACATGGAAACTTTTGTCCTCATTTTTTAAACACTTTGAGGTTGTAATGACTCGATTCAGCAGAGTCCATTTCCTTTCAGGTTCATTCCCTTATAATTCCACAAGAGGAATAACTTTCAGCTTCCAGCCACCCACAGAAGGTGCAGTGTAGTGCATCTGCTTTATGTGCTTTGTGTATACAACGGCTGCTGATTATATATTATTCACCAACATAGTAAGTACAAAGGCAGATAGTTGCTGTGTTTGATAGGTTAATTTTAAAGGGGTTTTGTTAGCAAACAAATCCTAGAAATAAAGCAGAAAAATGTCCAAATTTGGTTCCAGCCTCTCCCTCTCTCCCAGCGAGGAGCTGCTTGCCTCTTCAGCAAGAATTCAAATGAATTGAAAATTCCTTTAGAACTGACAGCCCAAGTGTAAGAATGATAAACGGCTTTGGCCTTGATAATTTTTATTAAGCACTAAATGTCACATTTAACCTGCATTACTAAAAGCAATTACCCATGTATCAACAGTCAAGCAGTGCAGAGCTAGACGCCTGAAGCAGCAGCATTATGCTCCATCTGGGAATAAGGATTTTCAATTAGAAGGCGAATAGCTGGAGAGGGGATCAAGTCCTCCAGTAGCTCCCAAAGGAGGTCTATGAGAAGCAAAGTCTTCATATCCAAGTAATCGCAGGCAATGTCAACAGAGCATTCCAAACCATCTGCTGCCAGAGTAGCGTTTACTTTATCAAATCTCAATATTTACAGAACACTGATCAGCTCATGGGACCAGGATGGCTTACTGCCAGGGTGTTCTGGGAAATTCATTTTAAGGTGTGTTTCAGTAGGCTAATTAATTTACAAGCACCTGTTTCATCACTGGGAGCTGTTAGCACACCAGATGAGCTGCAGCAGGGAAAGGGGACTTTTTATCCTAGCTAAATTGATTTCAATTGATTTTCATTTACTGATGGCACAGTTGTGGTTTAATATGAGCATAGCCTAAAGTCATTTTGTTTACTAATATTTAAGCCAGTTTAAATAGTTTATTGTGTACAAATATACTTTGGCTTTAGGAAACCTGTGAGACTTTTTAAGTTCAGTGTAGCACACACCTTCCCACAGCAAGATGTATTGTAGCAACCTATTCCATTTTGATGGAGTTTTTTCAATTCTATGTTGCCTAAAACAAAAGAAAACTACAACAACCCAACTGCTTTTTCTGTTAAAGATGGGTCTAATTCTGTTGGTGTGTCATTCAGAAAGTCTTTGTGAAAGAAGCATCATGACGTAAACTCCTTTGTATCTAGCACCAGTAATCATGCCACCTAACCTCAAACTGCTCAGACATGAAATGTATTAAGGTCACTAACTTCAGACTGTTTTCTCCATCAACAAAGGGACTATAATAACTTCTTACACTACTTCTCCACGTCAAGAAGCTAATTCAGGATTAATTAGATCATGTTTGAATGTCATATTGCAAATGGAAATTTCAGGATCAAATCTTCTAGTTAAGAAGTGACAAGTGGCAAAAAGGAATTATTTGTAAAGGAAAATTAATAATTTTTATTTTGCAAGTATTATGTTTGGAATCAGGGTATTTTTCCTGGCTAATTGTAGATCTTCCACAGTCTCTGTGTGCTACCTCAATAATGGCTAAGAACTACACTATATAAAAGAAGAATCTTCATAGTAAGCTGGACTTTTGAACGTAGTGTATTTTCACATCAAACTACTCAGATGGGTGTGAAGGCCAAGAATTAATTGCAAACACCATTTTATGTAATAATTTTTGAGTGATAAGTTTGAGAAAATAGAGAGTAATTTGAGAAGAACTCGTGCTAACACAACAGGGTGAGATTTGAGAGGCATGAAAACTCCTGGAACTCTTACACTGCCTGTGAGGCTTTTGACAGACCTTTGTGTCCTTAAGTTCTTACTCTGTAAAACGAGGACAATATCAGCTGCCCCCCCTGCCTGGTTTAGTGTCTTTAATCGGACCATGGGGTGACTGTGTTTTTGCCATGTGCTATTAGAGAGGTTTTCACCTTACTGCTCCAGTGTTGGTTGGTTGGTTCCTCTTGACACTGTAGTAATAGGAAGAGGGAATAATGATAATTTTATTACAGTAATGTCAAGATAAGCAAGCCCAAACTGACTTCCTCTTGACACTCCTGGAGTACAATTATTGTCCTTTTGAATTATTGGTCTAGATCTCCTTTATGCTACAGATGCGTGGTACCTATATGAGATGGTGGAAAGATCTCTTAAAGAAGGCAATTTAAATTAGCAGGAGAAAGCATAAATATCTTAGGCAACTAGAAGCTCAGCTTACATAGATTTAGACTAGAGATAAAGATTGTATTTTTTTCATTATGATAACTATCAGCTAGTGAAAGGTTTATAAGGGTTTAGAAGATTGTAAATCCTTTAGATAAAAGCTGGGTATTTCACATATATTTACTTGGGCTCAGCAATGAAGGCCCTAGTGGAGAAATCTGTGGCCTGCTGTGTGCTGAAGATAGAGCAAGTATACTGGTTTTTAGTTTGCTTTTAACTTCATGTGCATGACTCATTGGCAAATTTTGGGCTACTTCTTAAGGGAACAACAATATATATATATATAAAGATAATCTCAGTAAATAATCTCATATTATGTTATATAACAGCTTCTACATGTGAAGAAGTTTGAATCAGTCTCTGCTAAAGGACTTCTGAAGGTCCGTGAATGGGAAAAATATTTGGAACTAGTTGTCTGGTGAATTAATTGTAATTTTTTAATTTTAAAATATTTTCAGCAGTTTTGTGATTCATCCTTTGGAAAGAGTGAGAAAGAGTCTTCTTTGTGCCCTCCTAGTTAGAGGGTGCTCTAAGTGGTGCCTTGGGACAGCAGTGCCCTGGAATGTCCATGGCATTTCACAAGGCAGTCTTGTCCTTGGCACATGCACAGACACATTTCTGCTGTTTTAGAAATCACACTGAGGACCTAACAGGGTACTTGTGATGCCCTAGAGTCTTATTTGCCCCTCAGTAATCGCAGGGTTGTCACAGCTGTTTAGAATATGTACCCAAAGGATGAACGTATTCCTCCCTACAAGCGCGTAATACCACTGCACTAGAATACACATATTTATTTAGGAATCTGTAACTATATTATGTGGTCATGAAAGTTTTTTTGAGTGTAAAATGGGTTTGTTTGTTTGTTTGCTTTAAATTTTCTCCTTCCATAGATCTGTTCTGATATACTCTGTGTTTCTGGGTTCAGTTTGACAGAAGAGATCTTATTTCCAGATGTTGCATTTGTTATCCATTGGCTAGAGGGGATTTTCTAAAAGAATGATTTAAGCATTAAGTTACCTTGTTTATGTACTGTTGGTGGGGGAAAATAATGGATTTGAAATATTTGCAGATGGAGATAAAACTTTCTATGAATATCTGCAACTTTCAACATTATGATTATCTCACGGCCACAATCTCATCCAGTTTCTAACTTTAAAAGCAGTGTGTTGGGATTTATTTGTCTGTATCTTATCTTTATGTGTAAAGAAATGAGTAGAAAATGGATTTTGCTAACTTGTTTTTGAGGGTGTTGTAGTGTGGTTTGGTTTTGGTTTGTTTGTTTGTTTTCTATGAGGCATATGTCATTGTTTTTCTCATCTGAGAGGCTGTTTGACCACAGTAATATCTGTGTCTGAAGGGTCTCCTTTATATGGAAAATGAAGAAAATTTAATAATGTCTCAAGGCTCAGAGAGAGGTCTTTAGTTTGCTCAGTATCTGAGATAAGGATAGTTCATCATGATCAGAAATTCGGTGCTTATACTGTGGTGAACAAGTGTGTTTGTGCAAAACAGAGAATGTGTCATTTCTTCCTTCAAGGAATTACCTTAGTCTAATTCAATTCCTTAAAAAATTGTCCACATTCTATTTCTGATTTGCAGAGGACATAGTCACCAAAAATTTCAATATCTCAAGGAGAAAGTAAGTGTTTAAAAATTAGAGAGCTGTAGTCTTTCGAGACAGCTGGGATTTGCTTCAAATCTGAAAAAAAACCAAACCCTTTGAAAAAGGAATGACTAATGGACCGCATTATGAACATATTAAAAAGCTGGTCTGCAGTCCTAAATGAACATCAGTGGTTGTTATAAAGTTACTGTTGTTTATACTTAGAAGCATCTTTTTCTTTCCAAATTCTTCCCAAATCAGTGAAAAAGAATTCTTTATTTCACAACATTTTTTTTTCCATATTGCAATCAGTACAGTGATGGATGGTTTACATTTGAAAGAAATTTCAGTAGAGATGTAAATCAGACAAACGGAGGTAGAGCAAATTGTGACTTTTTAGGATCATTTTGGTATATCTCAGGGCTTCCGAACAAGATGAAATTATTTTCACTTAGAGAGTTGTGTCAGTCACTAAACATGCACATAAATAGAAAGAGAGCAAAATCCTGGACTCTGAAGTCAAGGGCAAAATGTTTCACTGGATCTAAGATTTTATTCAGCTAAGTAAGTTTTGAGAAAATACGTCAGATTTTCTCCTGCAATAATTACCTTGAAGTATTTTTCTTTAATGTCTTACAGAGGGTACAGTGAATAATGTGGTGAGCCAGCTGGGGTTGCCAGCCAACAATTCACAGAACGGTTGGGCAAGAAGATGGCACTGATAGTGCCCCTTAAAAATGATGCAACTACACAGCAGAAAATAGATTTAAAATCCCATTTATTCCCCAAGAAGCCTGGCAGTACCCTACCAGTATAGTCATGGCTTTGTGGCAAGTATTTTTGACAAAAGTACTAAATCGATTCCTCTGCACTGTTAGTTGTGGCATTTTATTGCTAGTTGCTTGTGTGCATTGGGACAGGTGCTTTATTTGCAAATGAAATTCAATAGATCTTTAATATGTTGCAATTTGAGCACGACCAATTGGCAGTTGCAAGAATCATTGGATCATAGAATGACAGAATGGTTTGGGTTGGAAGAAAGACCATCCAGTTCCAACTCCTCTGCCATGGGCAGGGTCACCTTCCACTAGGAATGACCAGGTTGCTCAAAACTCCATTTCAACCTTGCCTTGAAAACTTCTAGGGATGAGGCACCCACAGCTTCTCTGGGTAAACTGTGCCAGTGTCTCAACACATATTTACTCAGTGTTGCTGTTTATTGTGGTGGAGGTTTGTTCCTTGCAATGCAAAAAATACATGCCTACCCCTTAAGTCCGGGACTTGGTGTGGCCATTGACTTCTTCCACAGAAGCCGCCAAAAAAGCTTTAATTACTATGTATCAAAGTCTGTCTCCATTCTCCTCTGTGACCTAGAGATGAAGAAATCTATATTTAATTTTTAGCAGGGTCTGTAAACTATTCACTTCCCATAATTTGCTTTATCGTTCTACTTCATCACCCTATCACAGCCTGGCTTCCACAATGCTCTCAGAAGGGTGATTCAGCTTACTGTAATTTTATAGCTGGTAGTTCTGTTTCCTTTAATGGGATTTGTTTTACTTTGCAATATTACTTTAGCTTTGATCTGTTGTAGGATAGAGATGTTATTATGACAGTGTTAGCTTCTCTGTAAATTGCAATGCCTTGAGGATTGCATTTTGAGACTTCATGTAAACACTTTACAGAGCTAATAATACAGATACCATATGTAAAGCTTGAAAAATATTGAAATAAGGCACATTTGAAGGAATAAAACAATCAAAAGGCTTTTTGGGGGATAATGAAGATTACATTGAATTGTTTAAGCTCAATGTACAGCTTTTAAAATATAACCCATATACCATCATCCATTTTCCCTTTTCTTCCTGCTTACCTACAATTTATTTGAACTATTGGAATATGTTTTCAGCAGAATACTTCTACAGTAATTGACAAGATCTTTGGGATAATGTCTTTGGAACAACAACCTTTCATTTAATATAACAATCATTAGTCATTTTTGTTAACAGCCTCGACTAGAAGAAAAACAGTTGTTACAAATATGAAAATAAGCAAGCTACCTCCGTGCTTAGGCAGAAATGCACCACTTTTTGTGATGGCAATAATGTTGCTTGGATGTTTAGTTGCCTCCAAGCGGGCTTTTTTAATCCTTTCGCAAGCAAAATAGCTGCATGACCACAGCTGGTGCTTGAGTTACAGAGTAACTGCAGCCATCAGAGATTACCAGTAATATATTTTTAGTATAAGACTTTCTGGGGAGACTGAAACACACAATTGCAACCTTTGACCAAAATGGAGTATTTATTATTTCACTTTTCTTATAATACTTGCTTCATACTATAGTTTGAACACTTCCCCTTTTCTTCCCATTTCTTTTGCTTTCCCTTTTCTTTTTTGCCTTCCCCTCTCCTCTCCAACCAAACTCTATCTATCTCGTTTGATTTCATTTAATTCCTTGAGTTACATGTGAGTAAAGCGAATAATTTGTTTCCAATTTAATGCACCGTGCAGCCCTATTATACTATCATCTGGCTTCTTCAAAGAAGGTCACATAGCAAGTCCTTGTCATTCTAGGAAATTATTGGCAGTTGTAATAGGTTATAAAACAAAATCATGGTGGTCCTGCTGCTTCATTTTCTTTGCCATCCCAGGGCTGGTGGTGTTATTTTTGCACCTCTTTGGGTTTGGTTTTTTCTTTTTTCTCTTTTTAATTTTTTTTTTTCTTTTTTTTTTTTTTTGGGGGGGGGGGTCGGGGGGAAGGGCTATGGAAATCTGTGCATGTGGTTTTATTATCAAATTTCATATTTTCCTTCAGATTGTTCTGGGTTTTATATAAGGCCCCTCTTCTCCAGTTAATCTGTAGATCCCAATGCTGCTTGCATTTCCTCAATACAA
Organism: Myiopsitta monachus; assembly: GCA_017639245.1. Classification (NCBI taxonomy): domain Eukaryota; kingdom Metazoa; phylum Chordata; class Aves; order Psittaciformes; family Psittacidae; genus Myiopsitta; species Myiopsitta monachus. The sequence goes on along the minus strand of CM029919.1, from coordinate 36,844,104 downwards.
ATTCTGATCTGGGGTTATACATGCAACAGTTCTGTGGTCATGGCTCTTTGTGAGCAGAACTCACCTAGATAACCCAAAATTAATTTTCCTGAAGAATTCATTCTGGACTTAATGGTGCCTCTCCCTCCAGGTGCCAGCACTGGCAGGTCCTGGTACTGCAGCTCTGAGGAAAGCCACCAAGAGATCACTGGCAAATTATTTGCACATTGTTTTGGTGACCCTATCTGAGCACTATCAGTAAAATCCCCCTCCTCACATCTATCTCTTCCCTCTCTTTGTTCCCAAGTCTATTTCTTACTGTTAAGTAATCTGAAGAAGTGGAAGTAGGGCCTGAATCATCAGAAAATGGCACATAATGTGTTACTGTCCTTCTCCAGCGTGAGGCTGAATGACTCTGTGGTTTCCTATACAAAAAGTGTCTTTTGTGAGATTGCCTCTTTGTTTAAACAAAAAGAGAGAGAGGGAGAGAATGAAATATACTATGGAATACTCAAGCAGATGCTTGGCATTATATTAACACATGTATTATGGCGTATCATGTAATGGTACACTGTGGGGAATAGTAATGAATAGTTTGGAGCACAATAATGTGCATTGTTGATGTTTGTTAAAATAAAGATATTCAATTTATAATAAAAGGGATTAAAAGCTTAATTCATGACTATGTTAATATTTGTCTGTAAGTACACAGATAAATGGTAACGTACCTTATCACATTAAACACCTGCACGTACAAGTTCCCCTGCTGAGATCTCCATGGGATTGTATGTTTTACAGAGCTTAAACTTTCATTTCCCAAAATAATGATATCATTCATTTACAGATATAGATAGGCTCTTCTTACTCAAACTATATCCTGAAATGAGAATTGTTACTTCAACTACAAAAATGTGGGATTAATTACCACAGTGATTGCCTGCTGCATCATCTGATGGTATTTGTGCATAGAATTTATATATTTTGCAACAATCTGATTGCCTGACAGAAATGAATTAAGACTTTCTAAAATACACTGCTGTTAAGGGTAAATGATACCTCCAACACAGATGTGATGAGCCACGCGGCAGTAGCAAACAGATCTCATCTCAACACAGATCTCCCAGTGTCTTCCCCGTATTTCCCACATGCCATCCTCTGTGAACAACAAAAAAGAATGTGCATTTGTGAAGAAAATGCATAATTAAGGAGGGTGATTGATGGCTGAACTATTTCATTGTTTCGCTCTGCTGTGCAAGTGTTTACAGGCATACTGGATGCCTGTGCAGTCTCAGTGTATGTACTTGGAAGCATCCGAAGGACAAAATGCCAGTACAAGCACCTACCATATTCCTCTTTATGAAAAACATGACCCAAAATAAAATGACGATAATTCAGACTCTCTTCACTTGCCAGCTTTGCAAAAAGAAGGATCAGAAAAGGAAAATAGTGCTGTGAAAGCCACACTAAAAGTGACACAGAACTTTCTTTAGCAAAGTCACTAAACTGGGCACTTGGAAGGACTTGACTGCATGAAGATAGGTCAAAGAAACCCTGCGGACACCAAACAGGGACAGTTTTTCAGAATGGGGAAAATAGATGCAGCCAGAAATCAAACATGAATGTGTATTTCCAGTTAAATGCTCTGTGAAAGTCTGAGAGAAAGTCCATTTCAAAATTTTATTTCATGACAATGTATTTATTTTCCTTTATATGAAACCAGTGCATCATGTAAGCAATAAACACAAACATAGCTGCTAGCGAAGTAAGCATTTTATATAAAGCTTTGGTGTGAAAAACATTTTCCAGGAGCTCCAAGGTTTATGGCTGTACCATATAGTCAAAATATCCTTGCTAACATGTACACAGTAAACCTGCTTAAAACTCGTCTTTGCTCAAACAGGTCTCACAGACAACATGAGGCTTCAGTGTCTTGCATCAGTTCTGCAGAAACACGTCTTCCCTTCCAACCCCTTCTTTCCCACGCACCTTTTTGAACCTGTTCTATCAGGCATAGTATTTAACATATTGTTTATTGACCAACAGTTTAATAGCAAAGTACAGTTTATTAATTGATTATCCTTTTTAGCACTTCATTTGCTTTTTATTCTGCAACTATATTCTCAAAGGAAGACTTTGTGGTTTAAAGTTTCCTTTAGCATGCAGTTTGGTTGTTCAATGTTGTAGCATGATGGAAAGATGCAGTTATCTAGTATATGCCTACAGTCAGAGTTTTAGTCTATGTTCTGCAGTGAAAACTAAACCTCCCTGAGTGCAGTGAATGCACCTTGTGTGAAGGAATGACCACCTTATGAAACAGGAGAACCAGGGAGTATATCATTTGAAGATCATCCTTCTTCTGAACATTCACTCTTTTGGCTATGCCTAGTTACTAGAGACCTGCTCCCGACAACATTCGCAGTGGAGCAAATGTATTTGGGATCTTGGGTAAACCAGAAAGCTGTTAACAGTAACTAAGAAGAAAGAGACATTAATTGACCTCTGAGTCTTGTTACTACCAACTCTTTTTTCCCTGACTTGGATCTGTTTGTAGATCTGAACTTTTAAAAGTGCCCATCACACAAGAACTGATACACTGCAAAAAGACTAAAACCTGTTATTTCAGAAGAAGCTTTTTAGACAAAGTGACATGACCCTCACGTTTGCCTGCATAGAGCAGCTAACACAAGGCCTACTGCAGGCTGGGAAGTCAGGGCAAGGTTTGTTCTGTGGACTTTTAGGGGAGCTACCTGCATCTGAACTGGCAAGCAGAGGGTCAAAGCAACACAAAACTAGAGTGCTGAGGTGCTTGATCACATTTAGGAAAAAGAGAGGTGTATTTGGGTTTCCCCTGGCCTCGACAGGGGCTTGGCTGCTGGCATGTCCCTCCAAGATGCAAAGAAATGTGTTGTGTCACACAGTGATTTGGGATGATAAAACAAAATCACTTAGAGATAACTCCGTGTCAAGACAAGATTTTCCCTAAACTATGACCCTGAAATTTATGAATGCTATGAAGAACATTTTTGACCTGCTGCTCATGCATGCATGTTCCACGCATGCAGGCACATTACCAATACAAAATTTTAAAAACACGAATATCTACCCCTGTTTCTTATGTATTTGGGAGATAAGACTAATAAAAATACCTTTGCTGCATGTGAAATGCCCCAGCTAATCTACAGATATGTTAAATAAGAGTTGTTGATTATCCCAATACTTAGATTTTCATAAAGAAACTTTTCTTCAGGCAGCTGTTCTGCAGAAATTAAGCTGTGCACAAGCATTTTAATTTTTAGCTCCATTTATCATTGTCTTTTTAAAATATATATTTTATTTAATTCTAATTCAAAATCTTTAAGTAGAATGTCTCCTATTTTTATGTGATAAATTGGAGGAATTTAACTGGAGAAATTTTCAGTTCATATTCTTCTATTTAAAATTGTATATGTTTCTGAGTGACTTCATTAAAAGAACTTTAAAAACTCCTTATTCACACTAGTATTTTAGACCTTTATCTGAATGTATATTTTTAAGGATAAGTATTGTATGTTTGGAGGAAGATCAGTTTCTTTTTTTTTTTCCCTCTTATTTCTGCAGAATGACTTTCTTTTTAAACACTGGGACTTTTGTTATGTTAATCAGGCAGGGAACATTTCCAATTCAATTTTACCTGAGCGCTGGTCAGCTAGAGTTTCCTTTGTTTGATGTCCCTTGAGCCTTCCCTTGTCTTTTAAGCTGTAATTTAGTAGGAGCTGCTGTCAATTTACTCCGTCCATTACATTTACAGTGATATTCCAGACATTGTCTTCTATTCAGTCCTAGAGAAGTTCCTCAACCTAAACATAGTGTGCAGGGAAAATTCCTATAGAAATTGGAAGTACAAGCACAGAACTCTTGTTCTCCGATGTGCAACACATGCATACAAATAAAATTGTTGCTACCTACCAAGATGATTGCTATTTTTTTAATCTAACAGATCCTTATACTCAAGAGAGTTGCCAAATAGTAATTAATTAGGATTTGCAATGAAGTGGACATGTCCCATACAACTAGGCAGCCAGATTTCTCTCTGCTCTGCCATTCCTCTGTAGTAATGAGATTGTAAACCCTGTTACTTTTTAATTCTATAGAACAGCCCTTAACATTAAGAGGTGGATTTTTTTATCACAATTGCCAGCTGTCGTGGAATTCAACAAATAGAGCAATTTTCTTGCCCTTAGTCCATATCAGCAAGTTCCTTAGACTTCAGTGTGCCAGGTGGGAAATTGTTGCTTTGAGCATTTGCTTTCCATGGGATGAGAAGGGAAAAAACCCTAGAAAGAGAGTGTTAGAGCAGATTTTAACTATTGAGCTGCCTTGACTGAGGCAGTATCTGTGATAGCAGAAGGGGAAAGTATTGCCTACATGAGTTTCCATTTCCTCTGAAAGGTGTTACTTTGGACTGGAGAGCTTAATAGTAAAACCATGAAATACTATGCCCTTTCCTGTATCTCCCAAAATGAGAACAAAAAAGAGGTGACTAAATGACAAATGACAGAGAGTAAAACTTCCAGCCCATGGAAGAAAAGGGAGTAAGGGCTTTGGGAAGCTTGAGAGAGATGGGAGCAGGTAGAAGTGTGCCATACATGTCTCTCTGTGGAAGTACAGGCATTACAAAAGAGCCAGATTGCCTTTTCTAAAGCTCCCCAGCCTGGCCGGGGTAGCTCTTGGAGCACCCTGCTTTGCTGGTGTTGGGTTCCCAGGCCTTGCGCAGGGGGCAGAGACTATATCGGCAGATGGATACTTTGGAGCAGATTCATGAGAGTCCTGGGCTTGGGGTACATGTTGTGACAGGTGTGAAATCCCACTCCTCCAGCAGAGTGCTCTGGGAAGCTCTGCAATGTCATCACCCAGGTGTTTCTGTCTTCCTGAGTCCAGTCCATCTGGGGATGATCGATCCATTCTCAAAAAGCTGCAGGTCCACATTCACTCAGAACAGGAGTCTCCCATTTCAAACAAAACCACTCTAGCCTGATCCTACAGTACGTGGTCAGCTGCAATTCTCCCAACTTTGAATTTGGTTCTAAAGGTACGGTAGACTTGGCTTCCTGTCCGCAACAGGCTGGAGTTTGTATTTATCCATACTGACTCTAGAACAAAAAGAGGTGAGGGGGCAGTTTCAGAAATGGCTCAGTGTTTTGGGATATTCTGCTCAGAATCTGTTTTTCCCCACTTGGTTTTGTACGTACATCTGGAGCCAGCTTTTCCCCTTGAGGATAGGCCTTGGGAATGTCTCTAGGACAGCCAAATAATGAAGCTGTCAATTTATTCATTTGCCACTAGTGGGAAGCTTAAAAATAGGAAGTGATCAACAGTTAATGACAGAATGGATGGAGGTGCAGGAGCTGCCTGCCCTGTTTGACAAGGTTACTGTTCTGGCAGTACACAGACACTTGTATGGCTCTAACCTCTGCCAGCATTGCTCGTTATAATTATCACAGGTCGTCCCCAGCATTTACCTTCCATCACTCACTCAGCCCAAACAATTCTCAAGTTGTTTTTCCATTGTGAATTGTATTTGGTACCTAGCATTTAAAAAGGATGAGTTATGGATTTCTTTTCCTGTCCTGTTGATTTGGTTTTGTTTTTCTTTTTAATTATGATGGGAGATGGTCTGTGCACTTGTTTTAATCACATTCAGTTTCACTGACTGATAGATACACTGATGTTCTGAGCTGCATGTATGGATTTGCATTTCATTCTTTGTACAATCAATGAACCTCGTTTTAAAAGCCACTGTGAAAGAAGAGATCAGTTTGTGTGGACTGTGATTCTCTACACAGAATGGCTAATGTATTGCAATGCAGAAGCTGAGCAGTGGGTCTGAGGTACCCTTCAGCTGAGATGAGCTGGGATGCTCCCAGCACTTAATGCTCCTCACTGCAGGAGTTTCCAAGCTCAGGCAATTCATCCACCCCTCAATGTGACTGGGCCAGCTTCTGCAACCAGGAGAGCCAAAAGCATAACCTTGGCTAATGGGAATTTTGTGGTTGACTTTGTCTGAGCCAGGATTTAGTAGTTTTTTAAGGGAAGCTCAGATCCTGATGGTACCTGATACTGTTTGAGGGTGGCTTTGGTTATTCCCTGTGCTTAACACACCCTTGAAAACAGCTTATTTGCTGATGGTTGTTAAATAATAGAGGCTAGTTACTTACAGGGAACAGTTACTTGTGTGTGGAAAGTAATTGGCTCCACACCACATAAATGATTTATTTCTATTCTACCATTAATGTGGGCTGTAAAGTGTAGTAATTATTTTATTCCCTTACATCTTAGTTTCTGATATGAATACATGCTACCTGTATGTGGTTTTTAATGAAACAATTTAAATGTATTTCATCTGTTGCTTACAAAAACATCACGAAAGTTGGGGGGCGGTTCTTATCTTTCAAAGCTGACAGTACCAGCAAAATTTATGTGGCAAGGAAGACTACTACTAACTCCTAATTATAACAAGAAGAATTAAAATTAAACCAGCTTATGGTTTTATCTTATGTAATATCGATTTTTAAGCTAACTGAACTGAGAAACATTATAAATGATGCTTATGTACAAAACTTTAAATACGGGGAAAGAATGTGTCACAAGGTCTTCAAATGTTATTTATTGTATAACATGACTATAAAGCAAGTTTTGTGAACTATGGGTTTATTTAAAAAAATCAGGGCAAGAAAGACACATTTTAGGTTAGAACAGAAGGAAAATCTGTTGTACTTCCTGAAGGAAGGTGAAAGTTGCCTTCGGTAAAACAGAAGTTCTAGTGAGCCTTGCTGATTTTTGCAGGATGTATAGCTTTTTCCCTTTTAAAAAATAATTTCAGTTACATTTCAGAATGAAGATTGGTTCAGCTTTCTGTAACTAACTAACTTGAGGAGCTTCTACCATGCCCTTCTGCCACATTCCCCTCGTCATCCACTCTGATCATAAGCTTGGAAGAGGCAGCTACAGCAGCACCAGAGAAGTAGGGGATAAGCTGTGACCAAGCCACTCCTGGTAAATGCTATATTTGCCAGGCACTGATGGTTGCTCAAGGTGACTAATTGCTGACTTTGCCCTTGTGTTCCTCTCATCCTCTTCTACAGCTGCTTCTTTATCCTGCCAATGGTCCTTTCTTTATCATTTATATATTCTACATACTTTAATTAGGGTTATTTCTCTCCTTCTAGCCTTGCTGAAGTGATATTTTCCCAATATTGCTTTTTCTAGTATGCCTTTTAGCCTCCATCTCAGTACTCCTGTCATTGCCAGCAATGAAGCAAAGCGATATTCAACTGCAGTGGTGTCTAGGTTCATCCTAGGGTCCCGGTCCTTTAAGCATATAGAGACACTCTGGATTGTATATAAGTATACCGCGCAGTCTGCCCTCTGACTCTGTGCTAGACTTGTATTTGGTGGTGTTGTGGTTTAAGCCCCCCACCCACGCAGTTTTACTCACTCACTCACTCACTCACTCACTCCCCCTCTTTCTTCCCCCAGTCCCGGGGGCATGGGGAGGAGAATCAAAAGAATTCAACTTGCACAGGTTGAGATAAGAACAGTTTAGTAACTAAGGTATAACACAAATCACTGCAGCTACCACCAGTAATAATACAAGAAAAATACAAGGAAAGAGAATACAACTGCTCACCAAGCCCGACCCAGCCAGTGCACCCCCCAGCAACGAACCCCCAATGCATCACCACCCCCTTCCAGGTCTCTGCTCTCCGTCTTCACATCCTGGACATGACGTGCTGCGGTATGGAATAACCTCTTTGGTCAGTTTGGGTCAGGTGTCCTGTCTCTGCCTCCTCCCGGCTCCCCTCCTCCCTGGCATAGCATGAGGCTCAGAAATGTCCTTGGTCAAACCAAAACATTGCCAAGCAGTAACTACAAACACTGGTGTTATCAGTGCTGCTCCCAGGCCCAAAATCAAAACCACAGCGCTGCACCAGCTACCAAGAAGGAGAAAAATGACTGCTACTGCTGAACCCATGACAGGTGGAGACTGCAGTCTTCAGAGAGAAGGGAAAATTTGTATTTATGAAACAGTGGATCATAGCATAAACCAGCATTTAGGCCCATAAGCTTTTGCATCTCTCAATTTATATTTAAGGACAGCCATCCAGACTCATTCAGGACAACCTTGGATGTGTTATTGCAGTTGCTTTGGTGTAAAACGATGTGGGTGTTTTTCCAAAAAACAAAAACATTCTGGAAATCATCTATTTCTTGTCCTGAGTGCATGGGACATTTTAGTCTCACTGTGATTGAATCAAAACAAGAGTTCTTCCTGTATGATTTTTTTGTTGCTTGACAAGAGTTTGGAAAATCTGACACAGTTCACAAAATAAAGAAGTTCCTGCTCAGCAGGCAGACTGAAGCATACAAACCAGTTGAATTTCTACCTAGTGCACATATAAATGTACTCTCCATCAGAAAATAGCAATTATTGAATACATCATGTACAATGACATTAGGGAGCAAAATGTTCCTCATGCTGCCCAATGGACCTTGCTGGAACACCTGTTTCATATCATGAAACCATTTATAATTATGACCAAGGAAGTGAGAGCTGAAATGACATCATTAAATCTAATTCTGCCACTCATGTCTTTATTGAAGAAAATGCCTAGGGGTGGGGGGGGGGAGGGGGAGAAGTAAAACATATTAAAAATACATTCACTCATTTTCAAATGTGCTAAATATTCGAGCCATAGAAACAAACAAATATTGATGCCAAGGAAAGCACACAAAAATCTAAATATTCTCTTGTCAGTGTCTTTTTTGCAGTCTTCTAAAGCTCCACTGCTGGTTCAGCTAACTTGTGGCAGTGCACAGTCCCATTACTGTCAGAGCAGCACAGGGGCAGTGTCAGGCAGCCCCATGCTGGTGTATGTGAACTAATTCCAGGTTCAAAGGGAGACAGATATTTTAGTATCTTTGCCTGGACCAGAAGGCTAAACTGCCTCTGCATTTGTGTGTGATCTTGTCTTGGTGACATGGAGGACCTGCATTTTAGCTTGGCTCAGTAGTGCACATTTGAGGCCATCACCCTTTTGACTCCATGCAATATGCACTGTGGTGCCCATTGCAGAGCAGTCTCCTAGCATGTGTATTTGGTTCTTTTTGGATGAAATTATACTGGAAGATGCATTCTGGGAGGTCATCTAATGCCTTCTGACCACCAGCAGGCATGTCGCCCCTGGGAATAGAGCAGAGCCAGTCTGAAATAAAACCACCTGAAGACTGCAGGCTTCAGGTCCCCTGCACCATCTGCTTCCCCTTACAAATCTTCACCCACTGGACTGCTACTTGCAAAATAATCACAGCTTACATGGTCAGCAGGGCAAGGGGCAACGCATGGGTTATTTCTCTAAAGGTGTCATTCTCACAGTTTATTTAGTACTACTTTGGCTACACCAACACTATTGCTGTTCAGCTGCCTATTGTGCTTTCTATAGCTGTACTTGATGTACAATAGATGAGCATTTTGTGGTTATATGCATACATGTATATATGTGTGTATGTGTATACAAGCATACACAAACCTACTGTTTGGATGTTTTATAACATAAGCTAGTGTACTAGATTTTTAATCAGAGCATCCCATTGTCATAATACAGAACTAATTGTGTTGTTGTGTGCTGGAGGTCAAAGTTGTTATAATAAAACATCCATCCTGGAGCTTTTTAGAGGAACCTGTTTAAAAAGGTTAAAGTAGGTAATTATCACAACCCTAATTTACAGCTACTTGGCAATAACAGTTGCTTTTCAATGAACCATTTATTCATGATCTGCTGCTTCACACTGCAGAATTCTTCTTGACTAGGTTAGAAAATGTAATTAATAAATGATAAGATTATTTATGGTTCACGGTGCCAGATTGGGAAATACAATGATATACAGAATGAGCTAAAAATTACTCTTACAAGCAGCATCTTGGTTTTTAATCCATGGATTGGATTGTCACATTACTTGATATGGTGTGGTGAGCTCCTGATGGTATTCATAGGACATTATTTTGTTTGTCATCCTAGCTGTTCTGTGTGCCAGTAAAAATGGACATGCTCCTTTGAGAACAGAGTGAATGAACAATGACATGTTAATATTTCTCTAGTTGAGATAGGGTGGCATTTGTGTTTGTGCTTAGTTTGACTATATTAGTGATTATCTCAAACCTCCAGTGGAAACTGAGAGATGGTTATATTTCATAAACATAAAGTGATCCTTTTTGAGAATTTATTCTACTAATACTAGTTATGGAAACATCTCTGCTGACAGACAGGCTTTCTCAATTTCAAGTTACAAAAATATGCTAAAATGGGATGATATCAGCTCTAATGTATTTATTCATGGGCAAAGTGCCTGGTTATGTGTGGCTGAAGCTGAAATTTTGCTATGACCTTCAAATACTTTAAGATCCTGGCCTAAGAGGAAAAGCATCCTGAGTGATAGCATTTTATATGACTGCTATTAATTATTGCTTGGATAAAAAGTTTTCACAAGGAGAAAAATATTTTCTACACAGATTTCTACATAGTCTATAGACTTCTATAAAAAGCCAGCATAAAACTAAACCTGAGGCACACTGGCTGTCTGCCATGCTTTCTACTGATAACATACTGGAGCTAATCAATGAAACTCTAGGCTTCCGCACTAAGTTGAAATGTACTGTGGACCAATTCAGTTTCCAGTTTATTCTCAGTTCTGATTCCTTTTAAAATGCTTTCCTACAGTGATTAGGATTTCCAATAGTGATTCTAAAATATATCTGTGCATGTAGTTGCTGCTTCCAGAAGTGACCCACTAAGAAAATTAAAAAATGCCTTGATGACAATTTGAATCCCGTGGCTTTAGAATTTCAAATGGCAAAAAACACTGGACATGAGAATAATGGATAAAACCCAGGGGATTTACAGCATCAGGGAGGGGCTGAGGTTGGAGGGCACATCTGGAGGTCATCCAGTCCAACCCCCCTGCTAAAGCAGGGTCATCTACAGCAGGTTGCCCAGGACCACGTACAGGTGGGTTTGAATATCTCCAAAGATGGATATTCCTCAACCTCTCCAGACAACCTCTTCCAGGGCAAATTTAAAGCATATTTAATTGTTGTAACACTATTTAGTTATAACTAAGGGTAAAGTTACGCTTTTCTGTGTGAATTTGCATACAGATGTGTATGTAAAATAATATTGGGATTTGATTTCTGTTCTTAGACTGAGATCAATTTACTGCAGTGTTACTGGATTATAATTCTAAACACTAATTGAGGCCCAGGTACTGTTTCTTCTGTTGGAAGCAATGGTGCCTGAATTCACTCAAAGTTTCCTCTGATTTTGTTTTAGATTAAACATACAATTTGAAACGCAAAATGGGTGCTTGAATTTATGCACAAATGCATATTAGAAAATGTCAAAAACGTTGTAAAGGTTTCAAAAATTAAGGTGACAAAAGAAACTTGATGAAATGGAGAAATATCTTGCTTTTATTCTTTAAGCTCTGAAAATTTTGCAAAATGGAAACACAGGGTGCTCTGTTCAGTTTCCTCAGGAGGTTATTCTTCTTTATCTACTGCCTTTTTTATGTAACAAGCATACAGATGAATAGGTAAAAGGGCTCTAACTTTTGCAAATACTACTCTTGGAGTGCGCAGGCTACTTGAACTTTGTCATGGCATGTTCTCCATGACATGTTCTTAAGGTTTGTCATTTGGGAGGATATTCACTTCTGCTGTATATCTGTAATATATTTAATATATAATACAGGCTATTACATGGAGAACCAGCTGGTTTTCAATCTCCAGTTTCTGCAAGGAGTCCACCTGGCTCCAGGTGTGGAACAGGAGGAAAAAGTGTTAGTATGTTCCCCATCCCACATACCTTTATACTGCCTTTTTCCATGTGTGTATGAAGAAGAAACTTTGAGATATATAATTCCTTATCATTCAAAGCCCCAGCACTGCAAATCATAAAAAGTCTGTTTATTCTATTGCTCTCCACCTCTGGCAAACCTCCTGGTCTGCAGTATCTACAGCAAGGCTTCTTTTTTATAAGAATATATACATTAGAAGGTTATTGCTGTGGAAAACAAGTTTTCCCCTCTAAAACATCAAAAGGAAATATATGGCCTGCCTGTGAAAAGACATACTAGACAGCTATCTTTCTTACAACTTTGCTGTTGGTATTTCTACGGTTTCTTTCCTTGCAAAATTAAAGTATTTTCAACATTCACCATAAGTCTCTCACATGCTGCTGTTTGAGCTTCTTTGCTGGTTTTGTAATGCTTCAAGCATTCATAGTTACGGGGAAAACTTATATTTTCCTTCTTGCTTGTACCTATTTTTCTTTTCGCCTTTCTTTTGCATTAACCCAGTTTATGAGAAAGAGCAAGCTAATCCAAGCACCTTTGCATTAGCTCTTCTGGATGCATATATAGTTCTCATTTTGCCTGCTAGAAAGAAATAAAAAGACTACTGTTATTCTAAACCCATCTTTCCAGATTTCAAAGAGGAGTTAGAAGGAAGATACCAAAGAGGAAAGTTGCAATTATTTTTTCCTTTTCACTATTCAGGGTAGGAGAAGCCCCTGTATTCCAAAAACCAGTGACAGCTTATAGGGGAAAGTGTCTTCTCTGGTTTTCCAAGCATCATGAGAGGAAGTGTTGTCTTTCTTTGGATATTATCTATTTCTTCCTACATTTCATAAGGAAGAAGGTGAATATCCTGTAGAAAGTGTGAAGATGTTTGTTATATTTTGCATGGGAATTGTCGAATTAATATTCCTGAACTGAGCTTTGTTTGAATGACATTCAGCCAATATCTGTGAAGAAGAGTGGTATTTTTCTGATTTGGTTAAATATATGATTCAATTCAACTTTTTCTGGGTTTTTTATTTTGTTTTGTTTTGGTTTCTGCTATCACCAATCTTGGTGATTGACAGTGGGTCAAAAACCTTAGACATCCAACAATTTCTGCCTCAATATTGTGTTCTCTTCTTACATGTCCTTTTCCTCCAAGGTTTTAAATCATTCCGCTTCATTCACCCATAAAGTAAAATCCTCTTATGTGCAGTTACAGGAGGTCCCTTGCTATCTTTACTTTGCTTCCAGCATTTCTGTATTGACACTTGAGGAACTTTTTTCATTGTGATCCTATTTCTGCCAGGCCATTTGTCCTTCTTAGCTCAATTTTCTTATTTCTATTAGTTTGCCTTAGCTCAGCTTGCCTCATCCCCTGTATGGCTGCATGAGCAAGAGGTAGTCTAACGTTATTTTTAGTGGTGGATGAATAATCTTCTATTTTTAATCAGTCAGTTTTCATGTTCCGTTTCAGGAGTGGACTAGTGCATCCTCTCATAAATACATGAATTCCTCCTCCCTTTTCCCTGCACACACACACCTGCATAAGTGTCAATTTAGGCAAATCATGTGGCCTAAAATTTCAAAAGATATTAGATTTTTTAAACCAGCTTATTCTTTGGAAATTGCAGGGCATTCATCCTTTAGGAGATCAGTGCAGTGATCAAAATCACTAGTAACCTCTGAAAATTAGGCCAAAAGATGCCATTTTTGTAGCAGAAGGGAGAATGGAAGTGCCTTGCTCCAGCTGTTGCGTGCATGTTTATACAATAAAGAGTAGTTTGAGGCAAAGCAGAGGAAGGAGTGAAAACACACCTGCCTTCTGTATAGGAGAGGGTTAGAAAGGCATTTTAAACCACTCCCCACCATGTATGCCCAGACACTTGCTAAATTACCCTGGAAATTGCAATGTGTGCATTGTTGACATACAGCTTTGCCTCCTATGGCTGCAATGTGGACAGCAGTAGCATTGCTTACAAGGTGGTGCAAACTTGAGGCATTCATGAGACAGCTCATTATATGATTTTCAATCTTCATGGATGATGAAGCCTTTATTTTTCATGTCCTCAGTAACCCAGCTCTTCTCTGCTTTACTTTCCTTGACATTATGCAGTTCAGATTCTTTTGATCTTGAATATAGTAATTTCTCAAGCTACTGTGTCAGCTGCAAGTCTTCTATTGTTTGAAGTATGTTGTGGCACATCATCTGCAGAGGGCTCTATCCCTAGATATACTGTGTAAACCCATTTTGCTATGCATATGCACAATCCGTGCCTGAGAACAGCATGCCATCTCTTAGCCACATGGCACAGAGATAATAGGACTTTGCTTCACAGCCTGCATGAGTGTCGGAAGTTCAGCACAATGAATTTGCTGTGCTTTTTTGAGCAATCTGACCATCCCAAATAGACTTGCGGAACCATGACATCATATAATGTTTCCGTCTCTCCTTCTCTTTCTCACCTAATCATCCGTAGAATGAGGATACACAACAGTGTGTTTGTGTATCATTTGGGATCAGCAACCAAGTCACCTGTGAATTATACAGGTCAGCAGAAATGGAGGTTAAGATTTGATCCATGTGCATTCTTCCTATATCATCAGAGATTACAGACAAAAACATAGAGATACACCATAGGCATTTATTAAATATTATTAGAATTGCTTTATGGTGGGGAGAATGAGAAGAAGAGGGATTATACCTCTAAATGGAAAGCTTATTTACTGTGACCTCATGTCATCAGAGGGGCCATTTTAATTGATGTAAAGCAACTTGTCTCAGTATGAACATGCCACAGTATAAAACTGTCAGGTCCTGATACTTTGCAGGCATAGGGAATGTTAGGTATCAGAGGAAAAATATGAATTTCTCATTAGCAAGGCTTCTAAAGCTTTTGAGTGGACTTACGGAGTGGGAAAACATGGGCACTGATTCTCTTCTGCCTTTCCCTGAAATTTATCCCTTCCTTTTCATTTTATCCTGTATTTTATTCTACTCTTGTAAGCAGACTATTAATTTGAAACATGTGTTTCCCCAGTCCAGTCAGTGGGATCCCTGCTTCTAGAACTCTAATTACAAGTTGCCAGTATGTTTGTGCATCCATTTCCACCAGCCACTTCCCTAGGTGCTGCACATAATCTATTTTCTGGAATGTTCTGGGTTTTTTTTTCTAGGAGATTGTTTTGCTTGATGGTTAAGTTTCCAGCAAGGTATCAGCTATTTTATCATGGATAGGAACTGAGAAAACATGGTTAGAGCTTAGCTCAAAGTTGTCTGATAAAATAAGGCAGCAAGTATAGCTCCAGGAGGAAATTAGGAAGTAATGTCAAAATGACCTGAGAAATGGCTTATGGACTTGGAAACATCTAATTTTTTTTTTTCCCATCTGTGTCAGTTAGGCTAATAAATGATATTACCTCTCCCTAAAACCCCTGCCATTTGAAGCATTTATTGATGAGTGAAAGGAGAGTTAGAAACAAATAAGAAGCACCAAAGACATTATGAAGTAATGAAGGCATCCTAGCTGTAACTGCAGCCTGCTGAGACAGATAATTAGTTTGAAAGCTGGCAAGATATGAAGCAGCTTTGAAAAAAGTGGTGGTGAGAATACAGGCGATGAAGGCAGAGGAAGAATGACTGTGATCATCCAAACACTACCACTAAGGCTGGAGGAGAGTAAGAATGAAAAATTGCTACTGGATATTTGAAATTGGGTAGGAAAACCCTTGGAGTTAACAAACACAGAAAAATATCAGTAACAGAGGAAAGTATTCATTTATGCAGCTTTCCCATCTACACCCTAATCAAAACAGAGAGCATTTTGGATCTGCTTCTCACACCAAATTCTGTTTTGTTAAGAAAATAAGTGAGACAGGGTAATAGGATTGTTGCAGGGTTTTTCTCTCTTCTGATTTCTATAACATGCTAATGAAATTACTCATCGTATCCTGCAACGAATAAGCTGTTATACATTTTTGCTTTGTCTTATTGTGTGTGGTTTCCCTGTTTAAAATGTTCTGTGCTTGTTTTCAATGTGCTCAAGCATTTTCAGTATAGTTTTTGACTGCAAAAAAATAGACGCTGTATAAGGAGCTGGTCTGCCTATAGCCTCTTAGCTTGAATCTACCATTCTAGATCTTCAAAGATTCTGGAATCCACTTTCTTTATTAAAAGAAAGAAAGAAGACTATTCTCAATTAAATTCTGACACAGAGAGTGTTCCATCACACAACTGTTTCCTGAAAGACTCTCAGGGAAGTTTGTTGAAGCCATCACACATGAGGGTTGCAACCTTACCTTTTGTTCAGACCCAAAATCTCTTATTTAAACTTCTACCCAAGCACGAGGAAAAAGCAGTCTAACTAGTTTGGAATTGATTTTATTAATACCTTTAACTCCTCTACCTCTACCTGCATCCTTTCAAAACAATTTTTAGACTCTCTTAGTACAAACATATTGAGAGATTTGTCATAAATACTGTACTAATTATTATTGCTGTGAACAATCTGTTCATTGCATTACTGGTATTCGAAATGGAAAGACCAATTAGACCTGTTAACCCATCTTTTTGTCAGTAAGTTGATTGGGATTTACTGAAGCGTAACAATTATAAGTGGCTTTTCATCTGAATGCTGAGCTAAAATGGATATTCAGAAATGCATTAAACATTTTTACCTGGCACTGCATTCTTCATTTAAAGACTTACACGTTACTTTGCAGAACTGCAACATAAACATGGCTCAGGCTTCTGTGAATCCTCTTTCCAATATTTGTATACTTTTAAGTGTTGAATAATAAAATTGTAGGCCAAATGTTGTAAGTAAGGACTAAGAGTATAGTTAACATGGATTATGTGGACACAATATATCAGCAGTATTGGCAGGTATTGTAAGACTGACTCAAGGATGTGACTACAAGTTACCGACAAAAATTGTTAGTTGAGACTAATATCTGAATATATTTAACAGAGGGAATCTTTTAAAAGATCAAGACAGCATGACTCAAGGATGTGACTACAAGTTACTGACAAAAATTGTTAGTTGAGACTAATATCTGAATGTATTTAACAGAGGGAATCTTTTAAAAGATCAAGACAGCATTTCTTATACTGAAGCTTTATTTCAAGAAACAGCTTATCCAAGCAGATAGGAGATTGGAAAATGGCAATCAGTGAAAGATAACCATGAGAATTACCTATGGGAATGGTGCTAGAGATGAACAGCAAACAGGACATATCTAGAAAAGAGTGCATTTCTTTTATTTTAAGCCATAATCTAGTCAATAGGTGGTTGATACTTTAGAAATTCTTCAGTAAAGCAATATACAGAGATGGCTGGAAAATTCTGACAAAATACTTTTTTCTTTTGAATTTGTTGTTCTTTTGAGATAAAATCATTCCTTTGAGATGGCCGGAAACAGAGGGCAGATTCCTGGAAATATTGCAATCACAGACCCCTGTCACCTCTCCAGCCTGCACTTCCTAGGTATGAGGCTGGAGACAAATTGCTAGAAGGTCTGTTCCACAGCTTTTGGTATCAATTTATTTTCTTTGAGTACCACTGAACTGTGTAATCTTATTCTGAATCAAAATAAAACCATATTTCCCTAACAAAATCTTTCAGTCAATTGGAATTACGTATTCCCGTGCAATTCTGCATTTGTGGTTCTTTTTAAAATGAAATTATACTGAAACACAAGTTTGCTTGTATAGCTTCTTTTAGTAAATTGTCGTGGCTTAAGCCCAGATGTAACTCAGAAAAAACACACAGTCTCTGAAGTCTTCCCTCCCCTTCCTCCCCGCCATTTCTGGAGGGATGGGGAGGAGAATCGAAAGAATATAACTCCCATGGGTTGAGACAAAAAAAGTCCAGTAATTAAGGTATGACACAAACCACTACTGCTACCACCAATAATAATAATGACAAGGGAAATACAAGGAAAGAGAATACAACCGCTCACCTCCCGATGACCGAGCCATGAACTAACCGTTTCGGGATCCTGCTGCCAGTTTTTACATCCTGGGCATGACATGCTGTGGCATGCAATACCTCTTTGGTTAGTTTGGGTCAGGTGCCCTGTCTCTGCTTCCTCCTGGCTTCCCCTCCTCCCTGGCAGAGCATAAGACTCAGAAAGTCCTTGGTCAGAGTAAACATTACTGAGCAACAACTAAAACCATCGGTGTTATCAGCACTGTTCCCAGGCCAAAAGCCAAAAACACAGCACAGCACCAGCTACTAAGAAGGAGAAAAATGCCTGCTGCTGCTGAACCCAGGACATAAACCAGTGATCATATTTCTCTGTACCAAACTGGGACAAGTAATATGGTAGAACTGCATATCACAATCACTGGCAGCAGCAGAAGTCCAGTTTCGCAACACATTTACTTGCTACTTTAAGGAAGTTCAGGGACAATTTGCCGTTGTCACTAGTGCGCTTTTCTTCTCTCCCTGTGGCATAAAATGCATTCCAGTGATGACTAACTTGTTCAGAGATGGGCCAATAGAACTTCCCTTCCATCTGAGAAGATCCAGTTCCCTTGCTGCAGTAGAGATGAATAAAACGATCATGTATTAATCTAAGCCACTGAACAATGAGTTACGGAAATAAATGAACCTCCTTCTTTTGTACCCCTTAGGGACCTGGCTGTTTCCTATGTAGACATACAGAACATCTCAAAGGAAAACAAATGTGTATGCTGACGACTTAGCTATCACAAAGACTTTCTTCAGGTTTCAGGAAGGAATACTATTCAGGAAAACATGTTCTCTTGGCATCACCCCTGGACTAAAGCCCTATGGACCACTTAGTGTCCTGAATGCTGAAAAAATCAATCTCTATGTGGGCAACAGGGGGAACAGAGATGTTGAGTCTGGGAACCTTACAGGGAATATATATACAAGAAAATACAGGGACCTTTGAGTTTGGGCTCTGTTAAGCTAATTACCTTCTCAGATTTAGCAGCCTCAGACAGTGAGAAGGGCAGAGAGATTATCCCAGACATAGAATATTAAAAGTACCCTGAGTTAAAATGAAGACATGACATTACTTACAAGTATTAATTGGAAGCTATCTCAGTGTAGTGTATAGTCATAGAATAGGCACAGCTAATTGGTAATGCTTACACCCAAAAGGAAAGAATGTTTACTACTTTCAGAGGCAAAAATTTCTCATCCATTTCTTGACTGTGGTTTCACACAAGTATGAGCCACTGGGAACAGAGTGCAGTGCCTGTGCCTGGGAAGACCCTGTGAGCTTTTGTGATACTCTGTGTTGGTATTCCCAGAGTATCTGCTCCTTCTTGCATGTTCTGGAAGAGATTTGCATACTAGGGGAGATTCTCTTGCAAACTGTGATGGAGCTGACTGGCATTTGGGACTGAGTTTGGTAAGGTTTCCAAAGTTTTGGTAAGGTCTGGACAGCTTGGGCAGCAATGAACTCAGCCTCGTCAGTTAAATCTTCCTGCAACCCCCAGCCTGAGACTTCTTGTTCTCCATATAGCTGCAAGCATATCTGCATTCTGGTGTGTCTTTGTTTTCTGGTTTTGTTTTTACTTTTTTCCTGACAGGAGGATATCCATAAATAAATTTCCGTTACTTTTTGACTTCTTTCAGTTACCCAATCAAAATTAAAATGTTTTATATGCAAAATCATGGACAAAGTCTTGGCGTATTTCATATATATTCATATATTTACATGTATGCATGTAACACAGAACTATCATGGCACGAAATACCATTTTCTAAGGTGACAAAATCAGTCTTGCTAAGTCATTTGTACAGAAATCTGATTCAGCTATGTTTCTGAGATATGCTGAATACAAATTCGTGAAGCAGATGTTTGTAAGATACCCCTAAGGTCATCTCATGAACATAGAAGTTGTTTTAAGAGAGTTGTCTTGGTGAAATTTTAGACAGGGAAAGACAACAAATTCAGACTGAATCATGTCAGTAATAGACCTGCACAGGAACACGTTTTATAATATGTCTCTTTATAAGCTACACACAGATCAGAATTTTGAACATGAGCCCATCTACAAACTTTAGAAGAGAGAGAAAAATTCCTTTATGCAGCAAATAAGGACAGCTAGAATATGCTGCAAGTTAAAACTTTGTATTTCACTTAGAACTGAATTCCAGTTTTACACTAAGTGCATAAAATATTTCTTTGTATTCAGGCCAACATTTCCATGTCTTTAGGTAAATAAAGCATCTCTATGTCGAGTTTGAAGTCAAATGGCTCTATATAAAATGGCAGCAGCATTAATTAAGCATATACTTTTCTAACCCCTTCATATTCTGTGTCTATTAATCACATGTCAAAATGGTTCCTATTTAGTTGGGGATTCATCAGAGCAGTTCTGTTGCCTAGTTTTTGTTTGGCTATAAATTTAAATGTTTTAAATGTGCTAGTGGAGCTGAAGAGGAGCACAAGTCACTGGATAGGATGGTAATTTATTACCCTTTATCAGGCCTAGTATTTTTTCTCATCAAGTAAAAGCATGCTGAGTTTAAGTCATTCCTGGCATGTTCAAAATGTAGATGTGAACTGATTACTTGCTGTGACTCACCTGACTTTGGCATGACTTCTGCTCACATGCAAGTTTCCAAGTGTAGGTGTAGAATTGAACATATATTTAAAATAGAACTGAAATACTGGTACTTACCAGGTATAAGGTTGTTTTGCCTAGTCACATTTTGTACAAGACACTTTAATTACTGTTGTTATCTAGCTTGGATTTTTTCATGAATATTTGTGGCATTTGTTTCTCTGAACATATTTAAAATCTCAGTATTGCAATGAATTTTCTACCATTTTTAAAGAGGTTCTTTTATAATGGTTTATTGAAAAGACTCGTGATTATTTCATCTCTTGAAAATCCTAGGTATCTTCATTTAGCATTTTTCTGTGATTCTCAGACCTCTCAGCAGCAAGTATATTATTTGGATTCAGATTTTGTATGCAGTAGGTTAGCATAAAAGCACTATGGTGTGTTCAGCCATATTGGCATTGTCATTTGAGGCTTTTTTTAATTAAAAGTCTGCCTTGGAGTATGTCAAGTGCTCCTGTATTTTTGCCATTCTTCTTATCTCTATGGCAACAAAAATATTTCAACATTTACATGGGCATCATATTCTTTGCTAATGTACTATCTGAACTGTTTGTATGCTGAGAAGGGGAACAGCAGAGATTGGCTTCTGCAGGCTGGGATGCAGGAGTTGTCAAGACAACCAAGAGGCCTAAGGATGTCCTTACTAGTAGCATTAAATTGAAGCTTTAAATTAATTCACCCTCATGTGTTTTTGTAGCTTATGCTGTTAATTGAAATAATAGGAATGACCTTCCCTGTACATTCAGAGCACCTGTCCTATTAAAATTGCATGTGCTATTTACTTAAGTACACTCATCTATCAGACAAATCTAGCGTGAAATAGGGGAAAATGGAAGACACTTATATTGTACTGCTATGTATTGACTTGTAGTAATAGGAGAAGCAGCTTTTCTTGTGTCAAGCTTGAGATAGTTGTGATGAACATTTTATTCTGAAACTTCATTTATTTCTACTTCCCACTCAAAAGCCTTAAGTCTGCATAACTCCAGACACTACAATTTATTCTACACTGTAGAATCTAATTGAAATTAATAGTTAATTTGTGTGTGTGTGTGGCTGTAATATTTGAAGAGCCAAGTGTCATGTTTTTGTGCATGCAAGAGATTGTCTTTTCCTGCTCAGCAGAAAAAAATCCCACAAAAACCACCAAAACAAATCAGTAAGAAACTGTTACTTTTTGTTCAAATCACAAACTTGCACTGGCTTAATTTGTGAAGTTACATTTAATCTCTATTTAAAAACAATTTATACAGAACTTTTTCTGCCTAATCTTTCAGATTTGCACAGTCAAGTGCATAGCTATATGGGAGGGAAAAGATGGTATGATTTTATGTATATTTGTCTTCCTCCTCCAAAGAAAACACAATCTGCAAAGAGCTGTTTTGCTGAAATTCATGGATTTTATTTGGAGATCATGTACGTTAAATATTCAATCATTTTTAAACTGCACAATGATGGGCAAGGATCCACAATTTCTTAAAGGACTGAAAGGATTTCATCCTTCTCTGCAACTAGTTTAAAACACAAGTCTCCACCCTGTGTCTTGGAACACTTTTAATCTCATAAAAAGGGAAACACAATTCTAGTTGCCATTGCTTTTATGCTGTTAGGTAGATCATAATGCTATAGAAAATTTGGGAATATTATATTTTCCCAACACTATATTCATTGATGTAGAAAACCATATCTATTGCACTGATGTACACCAGCTGAGAGTCTAAGTAGCAAGGTAAGGAGCCCTTGAAGTGTATTTGTTGGGAAAAAAACTATTAATCTTTCTTCATAAATTAGCAAACTGAGAGAAATTACATATAACTTCAGGATTGCTGAGACTGCTGATGTTAAAATGGGAATTTAATCTCCCTGTATTTGAGAACACAGTTAAGTTTCTCAGGGACTCCTTGCGGCAATGACCAGACTGTGCCTCTGAGGAACTGTGACTCACCTGGCAGAGTTATACTTCACTTCATGCAGAAACTCTGTGTAAGCTACTAACAAAGCAGCACCAAAATTGGTGAAAACAAATTTACTCTGTAAACATGAATACCACAGCGTGGAAAAGCTCTAAATTTACTTCTGTCTTTGTGAAGGGACGGGTTACTGGGATAGAACAGGAGGCAGCCACCCTCTCATATTCCCTTGGCTGCTGTTAATCTCTCAAAAACCAGTAACAGAGGTGCAGAGGTGCAGCATTCTCCACGTCAATGCTATGGCTGTAACCAGTTTACTGCATGCATGTTAATGCTAGCTCCCACTGGTATTTGAAACGTGTGAGTGCTCAGCATCTGAAAATCAGGCCATTTAATTCTAGATACTTTAAATATAGATTAAGGGTCTTAAATTTAGGTATGAAGGTTTGAATATTTTGGATCAAACCTCTCTATCAGCCTGCAATAAATAGTACTATATAGATATAATATTGGCGAATAAAATTAATCAGGTCAGAATTTTTTGTAAAAATAATCCCATAAAATTACAAATCAGCATTAAACTCATTTCAAAATACATTTTTTAGTGGGTAGCTTGATACAACATATGTTTTCCTAAAATTAAGCTGGCAAATCTATGGCTAATGGCAATGGGTCTACACTGACACCCAGGACCTCCTTTCATGGTCTCAGTGGTTTTGCAAGGAACTGGAAGGCTGCTCCCTTGCTGCAGCATCATACACCTCTGCTGAACAGAAATGGCACCAAAATAGGATTGTGGTCGATAATTTGGTCAATTGAAAATCACCCACCTACTTTCTGGACAACCTAGAAAAGAAGCAGGGCTCTGCTACATCTGTCTTAGATCCAGGCATATGATACCAAATTCAAAGGATTTCAGGGACCAGTATGAATGTCTTGAACCTGCAATATCACTTTTTCTCTCTTTCAGAAATTTAAAGGGATCTTATACTAGGATAAAAATGGGCTTTACAATAAATGGAAAGGAAGGCTGTGCTACAGTCGCATTGAGACAAGTATAAACCAGACCATTATCACTTTCCTTCTCTGAAAGAAAATGGCAGAGGAATAGAGGCAGACCAGTCTCCATAGCATCTCTAGGGTTGGCATCAGATTAGTGAGAGTCACAAAATTTGTAGGAGACCATACTATTAGAGATGCATGCCATCCCAAATCCTTCTCAATCTCTGGTTCAGGTGATGAAGACCGATAGCAGGAGAGTCTCACTTAAGGTGGTCCCTAGCTGCAGCCTTCTTAAAGGTAAAGAATGTCTCATCAATTTCCATGAGAAATTATCTCAGTGTCTCTTCTGGGACCATGAGACTTTCCAGCCACTGCAACGTTACAGCTGAGACTGATGGGGACCAAAAGTCAAGCACAGAAATGAAAGTAGTCTGTCACAGTAGGCCAGACAATTCAGGTGGCACCTGAATGATCTGCAAAGTCATGTGGAAGTTCCTTATGGCAAGAAGAAAAACCCTCTGGGCTGTATCAAATTCCTCCAAGGCTCTGGAGCACCTGGATTCATTTTTCCATCCTAGACCTATATCCAGATTTCCTGCAGGTAGAACTTGCTTACATAACAGTCAACACATGCAAATCAGGATGAAATACATATCCATATATATGCATCTAAACTAGCACAACCTGTCCCTGTCTCAGTCATCTGTAAAAACAAAACACAATACTATTTTCCTAATTTAGTCTCAAACATAGTATGTCCTTAAAGAGCTCTCTGTCTCCTCCTGTAACTTCTTAATGGTAAGTCTTGAAATGTTGGTATAGTCCCAGCTCCAGATAAACAGTTTATAGACCCTTGCATGATTCCCAAGTTATTTACGTCTAAATCTTGCAACCAGTATATATAATCTCCCTTTTTCCTCGTA
Organism: Myiopsitta monachus; assembly: GCA_017639245.1. Taxonomy (NCBI): domain Eukaryota; kingdom Metazoa; phylum Chordata; class Aves; order Psittaciformes; family Psittacidae; genus Myiopsitta; species Myiopsitta monachus. The sequence continues at coordinate 36,819,808 of CM029919.1, read as the reverse complement.
TCTGATTGTGTGTGTCCCCCACTCCCCTCCCCAAATTTTGCTCCCTCTTTTTAGGGCCTGGATACAGCATGGCAGAGTTCCCTTATTAAAGCAGCTTGCCAATGTTTTCTCTGTCTTCAGCACTGTGGGATATTTCATTGACACTTGGGATCTCCTTCGATATTCTCTCTCTGTCTCTCTTGACATTTTTGCAAGGAGGGAGAAAGAGGCTGGGGGAAGGTGCATATAATGCTTCCACTGCTGAGCAGTATGAATTATATCTGCTGGAGTAATAGTGTGAAGTGGCAGGGATCCGTTTTGATGAATCTCATGCTGATTTGTAGCCCCAATTCTAGCTGTAGGTAACACTGAACACCTGTTTGGAGTACTAGAGAGATGGAATAGAGCTCTGTACAGTAAATATGCTGTGTACTGTAGCTGTTTGTTTATTGTCACATGGTAATTAATTTGCAATTATATTTCACAACATATCAGAAGAGAAGTGCGCTATAATTCCTACCACCCAGAAAGAGACTCAGCAGTGACACTTGTTAGACTCTGAGCTGGCTGATTCTCTCTTTTCTCGTCACTGATTGCTTTTTTCTTTTGTCTCAGCACAAAACAGAAGCTTACAAAAGAGTTGGATGCTAATGGGCCTACACTACTGTAGAGCAGTATGTCTTAAAAGCAAACACACACACATATACATGCAAGAGGCGGTGTGAAGATCTATATGATTTTTCTCTGACACCCCTTGCCACACCACATCATTCCCTGTGTTCTACCTCAGGAGGAAAGTTTGTGAGCCCCATTCTTCTCCTATCTGTGAAATCATTGTCTTTTCATCCAAACAACTCCTTTGCTTCTAGACATTTAGAAATATCTGCTAAGGTATTTCTTTTATCATTCATCATTGTATTTGACTCTGGTGATATCTCCTATGAAGACCAAGCTACTGCCCTCAGTCTTTAAAATTCTCATAAACTCAACACTGTTTTAAAATTATTTTTGTGTTTCATTACACCAGTTTGCAATAAGCTCTCTACCAACTACTCCTTTCAGCAACCTCTCCATACTCTATTCAAGTATGTCTCATGAAGCTGGAAGTCTGGTTTTTCAAAAGTAAACCCTGAAACTGGGTTTCCGCCAGCACACTTCAAATGACCAGAAGAGCCAGAAGCTCCTGTTTGCCTTCAGTGCCATACTGATACTGCAACAAAACAGATATTGCTATATTAGGTATTGCAGCAAGTGTTTTCAATGCAATATTATAACTTGATGTTTAGTTGCTCTGATACAGTTTTTAGAAATAGTTTCTGGCTAGATTGACGCAAATTGATTGTTTCTTCCTTGCATTTTCTTAAGAGTGGTCTGTTCTTGGGTCCATGCTTGATACCAGTACATCCAGAATCCCAGGATCTGTCTTTATTTCTTTCCACCCATGTTTAATATTTATGACCCCATTAATAATGTTAAATATATGACCCCATTAGTCTGTTCCTGTTGCAACTGCCCCACGGTTGAGCGAAATAAGTGTTTCACTGTGTGCACTGAATTTTACAATGTAGCTGAGAATATGGATCTTAAACAGGTAGAGACTGACTTGTTTTATACACAATTATGATTAGCTGCAAATAGGTGTAGTATATAAACAAAATATCCTTTGACAGTAAAATAGTAAATCAATATGCCTCAAAGAGAACGCTAACTTAGTTTTCAATTATGTCAAATAAAGAAGAAAAACACTGGCCTTCTCTGAAAGTCTTCCCAAATACGACATTTCTTTGACATTTTCACATGTACTGAAAAGTTACTCCTGAGGAATTCATTTCCATTGCTCTCACTTGGTGTCTAACAGTGACTGATATAAATATTTTATTAGGCAAACCTGCAGGTTTCTAAAGATTATATGTCTTATCAAGTTGACCCTTATAATTATGTTGTCTCCTGTAACTGTGGGATCTCTTTTAATTTTGCAGTCTTTTTGTAAATATTGAACCATAAAAAAAATACACAATCACAAGCAAAAGCCAACTGTGAGTAAGGAAAGGTGTAAACAGATCTCTTCTTGCCCTGGAAGATTCCCTTTCTGCTTGCTGCTGCAGACACAGTTCTTAATTTTGTTAGTAACTGGTCTCAGCGCAGTGTGTCCTTAACTTGTTAAAAATCTGTTTTCCCAGATGGCTTTTATTTGTTTCTCCTTTAAAGTAACCACTGTGGCTTCTTTCCCACCCCCCACCCCCCCCTTCTTTCCTGGGAAATGGTATTTAGTGGGGAAATGTTTGTTACTTGGTTTTATGCACAGTGAACTCAATGAGGGCTGCAGTTCTGTCAAACTGAGATGGAGGTTATACACACAGAATAAAATGTTCATGAGTTCTTATTTGCTACAGTAATCTTTTACGCAGGTTTTTTGTAGAGGTTAGCTTTTATTTACATAATTCTGCAGCCTTCTGTTGCAATTACAAAACCGTTGCCTGTGTTATTTGTTGCTTCTGCTTTCTGCAAGTATTTACTTAGATAAGACTTTGTTCTTTTCTGGGCAGCATCAGAAGTCATGAAGATTTCCTACAAAAGAAGAGGCTGGGAGACCTTGTGCAGACATATACATGCCTTTGTACCATCAGTTTGACGTGCCACTGTGTCCCAGTTCATAAAGAAGGAGATGAGCTAAAATATTGGTCTAGCTGCTTAATGCAGATGGGAGTTTTGGCCCACATTTATTCCGTTTAAATTTAGTACCTAGCTGACACACCTTATTTAAGGTAATGTTCCTTCCTAAGTAGTGGAGATAAATGTACAGTTCCAGAAAGTGGTTCTGGTCTTAAATGAACTGAATCATCCTCCTGAAGCACCTTTTTTCCTTCCATAGACTACAGGAACAGGTACAAACCTAATTAAGACACCTTGATTCAATGTCTACATTTAGTTGGGATAGACCTTTACCCATCTATGAGCGGGTGTTATGTTGTGGCTGCCATGTTGTGGTGGGTCTTGTGCCAGGCATTGCAGCAGGAAGCACAATATTTCCAGACTGCGGCCCTTTCCGCTCCTGCAGGCTGTCTCTTGTTTGCTCAGAATTCTCTGGCAATGTAGAATCTACCATTCCAGAAATAGCCACTAGGATAGAGGCATCTATTTCTAAGTAATCTTTTTCTTTTTTAATACAAATCCAGGGGGACATCTAATTACATGACAGAGAAGATAGGAAGATAGTCCCAGGGCTAAAAATTAGCAATATAAGCTACAAAATTACTTCAAATTCCCCTTTTTATTAAAGATTTATTTAAGAATTTTGAGAGGATGTTTTGTAAGAATTGTTATTGATGAAACAACGATGGATAGAAGATTAAGAAGTCTTGGATGGAAGGCAATGAAATAAGGGCTCAAAAGAAGTGGGTGCTGCTGCTATATCTCTAGATCTCTCGAGAGGAGAACTGAGATGCCTTTTGGATGCTTGGTTGACCTGCAAATAGCAGAGACGTGGGGCAGCAGAAATGGCTAGTTTCTCAGCAAACTTGAAAAGACTTGCACAAATATGTGATGGTCATGCCCTTACAGGGAATCCCACTGTCTTGTGTGAGCTCCACAAGTGAACTACCTTCATAAGGACTGGGATTTCTCACATTTCCTCATGTGCACTACTTTTGCAGTGTAATAAAAGCTGTGACCTGCTTCATTTCCTCTGCTAGCAGCTTAGCGTCTTCACTGATATGACTACTAAGTTGATCCCTTCATTATGCTCAAGTGTTTGGGTACTCAAAACTCCTTGGTGTTTGGGAGCCCCTGTTTTACTCTGGTCCCTTCTAATACTTCTAGATATTCTGTAAACCACAAAAGGAACTAAAAGGGTAGAGAAACAGAAAGTGCTTTTATGCTGCTGGTTGGGTTGGTTTTTTTTTCCAGCTCAAAGTATCTGAAATACTGTGAGTTCTATGTGACCATAAAATTGTTCTTGTTGTATGAAACGGGGTGCATGCTTTTTATGCCTCAGAATATGCGGGGGTTTAAGGGAGCTAAAATGATGCTGGGGTTAGAACAGACTGATAGGAAACAAATCTAGTGCAGTTTTATTAGTGGTAGATTAGGGTATTTCTAGGGTAAGTTATTCATAGAGAGGGTCTTTTTTATAAGAGGAAGTAGGGATAGATAAGGGGGAATGGCTGAAAGAGGGTAGATTTATGTTAGGTATTAGGAAGAAGTCCTTTACTATGAGGGTGGTGAGGCACTGGCACAGGTTGCTCAGGGAAGTTGTGGCTGCCCCATCCTTGGAAGTGTTCAAGGCCAGGTTGAACAGGACTTTGAGCAACCTGGTCTAGTGGAAAGCATCCCTGCCCTTGGCAGGGGGTTGGAACTAGATGATAAGTCAGTGATTCTGTGATTCTAGGAATATACAATTTATTTATCTTGGAGAAAATGCACTGACATACATTAAAAAAATGGCTAAAGTGAAAGCTAACAATTGCAGCACTGAAGAAAACGAGGATTCTGTTTTTGAGCTGCCTCCTTGGTCTTCTTTTATTTAATAGTGACTGCTCCTAAGGAGCAGAGTACCAGCTGGAATTTCTTATTTATTCCCACCCAGCAGCTTTTCTATTTTGCCTTGTCACAATTGCATATGATTCCTTCTCACAGCGCCTGTACAATTAAATGTCTTTGCTGGAGACCAGGGTTTCCAAATGTCAGTGTAAGTAGGTAAGCAGCACTGCCAGGAGAGCCAAAGGCAGCCTAAGGAGCCTAGAGATCTCCCTGCAACTCTCCAGTATGGCAAAGAGTCAGAAGATACTGATACTATTGCCAGTAATGGTACCTCTGTACTTTTATATTCAAACAAGACCTGTTCAATACAGGTTATATGAGCGACTATAATTTAATTTCTGAGCTTTGATCGCTAGCAGCAAGGTGTGAGGTGATAAACCAGTATTTCTTGTACTTAGTATTCCAAGAATTATAGATTATACACTTGAAACAGATTAAAAACCAACAAATACTGAAATGGTCTGTTTCAATAAAAATCTCTAAAAGTTCTTGAAAAGAGAGAGGCGCCTGCCTGCATACAATGCTGTGTGAGTTGTGGAAGCAGGGAGTGTGTATTACATGCCTTACAGACAAGAGTAACTCCTGGGAAATGGAGGAAGTAAGATAGAAGCAAGGGATAAAGGTGCAGACAGTGGTTGCTACTTTATGGGTTCAATTTTTCTCTCTCCCTGAAATACTAAAACTGTAGCAGCATCACTGGAAGAGCTGCTTTGAGGCTGCTTTTTAAAGGCTGTAACTTTTTATAAGCTTCCTCACTGCATAGCCCATTGCACAGGCTAGAAGAACTTAGCTAATAAGCATTTTAACTTGTGTTGATGGAAAGCAATTTAGTAGCATGAGTGCGGTAAATCTTGACAGGACAAATTGAAATCTGTGGGGTTTTTTCCAAGTGTTTCAAAGCTGTTTCACTTTCTAGAAGACCCCATAAAGTTGTGCATAAGAATTGACAAGCTTTTTCTGTGATTACAGCAGGTTTTGTAGTTACTTGAGGAAGCAGAAAAGTGTACTTTTTTTACTTGGGTAGTAGTTTCTTGTAATATCCTGTAACACACAATCGAGAAAAAACCTGTCAAAATTTAGAAACTTATAGAGCAAACTAAATTCATACTGTAAAAAAAAAACCACCTAAGCAAATGCTATTTTTTCACTGTTCTCATTTGGTGTCGTGAAGAAGATAGGGATCATGCAGGTTGTCCTAATGCTGCCCGTGTTGCAGTGAAGGAGGCCCACTTTAAATGAACACTGAATCCGATTTCAGTCAGCACTATATCTCCCAACTGCAATTTATTTTTCTTTAAATATGTAGAATGAGACTCCGGGCTTTTCATTTCTTAAGAGATGAACAACTGGAGCACTGTGACACATTTATGTAATGCTTAATTTCAGAAGCAAGGAAATTAGACAAATGAATATATTGAGCCTCGAATTTAGATCAGGGTTCAGCTTCTAGGCTTAATGCAATATATTAGCCTTTTAAATGATGTTCATTTTTCTGATGTAGTCTCTAACACCTCTACACTCCCTTCCCATTGACATTCTTCATCATGTATCTGTTACAAGTTCTTACTTAGCTGTAGGGAATGGTGAAGCTTATTAGACTGACTGATTGATAATAATTGATGAAAATAAAACATACCCATTGCAACTTTTTTTCTGTGTGTCTGGGAAAAGGTAGACTGGTAACTTTCCTTCCTTTCCTCATGGGAAAACTCCCAAAAGGTAAATGGTAGCTGCAGTGTGGTGCAAACAGGAAGAAATGGGAAAACTACAGCCCCATATTACCAGCCCTCCACTGAGGTGTGATAAGGAGTACTAGGGAGTATTCTAGTGACATTGAACAAAGCTTACATGGTTACAGAGAGCTAAAATCTGTGTATGCTGCAGCATATGTGGAGTTTTTTGCATCTTCTCACACAGCTCCTGGAGATGGCTTTTCTCTCCCAGATTTTTTTGAGTGTACAGAAACATTTCACTTTGTATTTGCCAACCTGAACTTCATGAGACTGAAAAAAATTGAAAGTAAATTTTTTACTTCAAGTTCAGCACAGTATTCCCTTCCGGATGATTTTTTTTTTAAATTCCTTTAATTAAGCAGATATATTTGTTCACATCCTACACTTGAATCAGACAAGTTGAATACAGATTTTATAGGGTTTCTTGCTGTTCAGCCAGTGAGCTAAATACTGAGTGATTACTATGCCATGATTCTTTTTGCACGCTGATATTTTCTGACTGTACATGAATGGCTTTTCACTAACTCTACTATATCTTTACAAGGAGTCTAGAACAGCTTGGTTCCAATGCATGCCTGTTTTATCCACAAAGCTCTCAGGAAAGTCCATAAGCAAATAATTAACTTCAAACCAAAGATTCGGAACTGTTGCTTTTAGGAACTTAAGCTCCCTTAGACGCTAGAAAGAGCCAAGAGTCTTCAAAGGGCACGCTGCTTGAAGTGAAACTGAGTGTCTCAAGTAAGAAAATAGCCCCATATGCTGATAGGTGAATAAAAGCTTACATGTGTTGCTGACACATGGGTGCACAAACAGAGCTTCATGGTCAGGAAAACAGATATACAGCATCCTTTGCCAGAGGTATTTTGTTCTTGCAATATATTGTGGTAATGAAATCTAAATACACGTACAGTAAAATATTTTCTTTTTGCAGTCTTTTATGAGTTGAAAAATACTGAGTTTATAAAAGCTATCTATACAACAAAATATATCTGTATAACAAAATATCTGTAAAAATATCTGTAATAATATCTGTATAACAAAATATCTGTACAACAAAAGCTATCTATTCCTCCAAGAAATTTCTGTTTCTTCATCAGCTGTCCTTTCATAAGAGTTTCTCCTATTGGCTAATGTTTGCAAAGTGCTCTGAAGATGAAAGCATTAAGTGCCTGGTGTTATTACTACTATTACAGAGCATACTGTAGGTATGCAGAATGAAAGTATTCATGGAAAATAGTTATTTCACATACTTACACTGAAATAACTTGGTCCATGTTTATCCCTGGTGTAAATTCAGTGAGGCCAGTAGTAATCAATCAGGGTTGAGCCTGGTCTCTTCTGTTTCTATCTGTAACATGATTTTTACTAAATAAAGTTAAGGTCACACTTAGACCTATTTCTGTCAAAATACTTTTGCCGGCAAAACCACTGAAACACCCTGAGAGCCAGTCTTCAATGTCATCCATATCCCCCCAGGTGCTTTTATGAGTCAAAAGCTTACCATTAAAGAAAAACTCCTTTATTTTCAATTTGTTGCATTAGAGAAAATGTTTGAAAGCTGTCATCCGCCATGGTAAGACACTACAACATTGACTTTCAAAGAGCACAAGTCATTTTTTAAAAGTGGGCCTTCAACTTGTTATTCAACTGCTCTTGAAGATTGTCTCCTTTCTAGTAATATGAAATAGCTGTGTACCCTTCAATATCATAATGAAAGCTTTATATATCACTACCAGTTAGTTTACTTGAAGGGTGAATAAAATGATGAAATAAGAGACTAGGGAAAGCAAGAGGGAAGGCTGGAGAAGCAGAATTGGAAGTTGACCCACCATGCAGAGCAGGACAGACAGAATACAGTGTATTAATTTTTTTTAAGTAAAAATGATATTCTAAATTTCTGGGAAGATTAATTGTGCAAAACCAGCTAGGCTTCTTGAGCCCAGATCCAACAGCTTCTCCCACCTTCTCAGGGCTTAAGACATGAAGCAGGTAAAATATCTTGCTTGTGGTTGTACAGAACAGTTGTGGGTACTTTATACAGAGAGAGGATTCTGTGCTATAGGATCCTGCCTGCAGCTCACCAGCACATCAGAAGTCTGTCTTTTCTAGTAAGACCACAACCAAAATCCTACCTGAGTGCGAAGCAGACATAGTGCTCACAAAAAGTGAAGCCTTTACAAATTTTCTGAAGTTTTATGAAGGATAAGGAATTAATTTGACTCAATTACACTAGCAATTCCAACTACCCATAAGCCAAAGATAAGTGAAATTCTATATCTATTTCCCTGTGTTAAATCTGGTTCAATGTAGTCTTCCAAAGGTGATAACAACTAGCCAAAGAGGTACTTTTTTTTGTTCTGCAGGGCTGGCCCTTTCTCATGTTTACAGCAAAGCTATCATGCCCAGCTGTTCAGGCAAAATTATGTTTTGCCATCTTGAGGTTGATACTCCACCTTTTCCTGAGAAGGAGCAGTCATCTGTACATCTCTAAAACTGCACCATAGTACATCCACTGTTGGTGGCATTAAGGAGATAAACACACCCCCTGACTGCCAGAATTCACATAGTGTTGAACTTAACTTACACTCTGAGACAATGCCAGAGAACATGAAAAATAAATGACGTACACTTAAAACCTTTGAAAGCGCCTATACTCAAAGAAGAATTAGAATCTTAGACATGAATGACCTGGAGGCACCCTGGAGTTTCCAGAGTGTTTGCCAAGCCAGTGAATTGTATGCAGAATATTTGGAAAAATAAAGGGAGGGATGCAATCTAATTATTAAAAGAATTGGCCCATTTAAAACAATAGTGTTACCGTTACTGAATTCATGGTAATTAAATCACAGGGTTGCTTCCTTAGGTTTTAAGGATTGGCAATGTAGTTCTTGTAATCCTCTCCTGATCTTCTCAGGGCATCAGGACTGTGGTTTATTGACATGTAATTAGATCAGGATGTCACTACATCAATGTCAGTGTAAACATCACTAAGTGAGTAGCTGATCCTTACAAGATCAGCAACCTAATCTCCTCTGGGATGCCAACAGGCTTTGTTAACACTTAGGCTTAGGATTGTATCTGTTCTTTTAATGCCAGGCTCCCAACAGCTGTGGGAGCTTTGACATCTCAAGTCAACCAGCATCTGAAGTTAAACTAGTTGTATTGATGCTCTGGCAATCGCAATAGCTTGTCTGCTAATAGATTTTATTGATTACAAAACAAACAAATAATGAAATCTTGCTGGCAGCACTCTTTCCTGGGTAGGGGGAGGGAGGCAGGGTTGGACTTTTTGTTTTTAAGCTCACTGTGAGTCTCCTGTGGCATAGGTAACTGAAAATACAAGCTTTTAAAGACACTTGTATAGTAGCTGATTTCTTACAGGCCTTATTCATGGCTTTTAAAATCTGCAATTGCTGTTGAAAGAAATCTTATGAAATAACGTTAAAAGATTAATCATAAATCATATTTTAAATTGCCAGCAGTACAATCAAAGGAAATTGTTTCACGGGGTGGAGGTTTGAAACAAAGGTTCCACTTCTAAAAACATTTTTAATGGAGAAAAATACCCATAAATTTATTTTATTTTGAGAGAATAGAAAAGATATCTTAATTGCGATCACTTCAGCTCATCCGATTCATCCACAAACTGAAAATCTACTGCTATAGTAAAAAGATTGTCAGCCTTTCTTAAACTGAGGACCTCATAACACTTTTCCGTGGACCCCTGTACGGTTAATGTCTGTGGCAGTAGTCTGGCTTTTCTTAGCTTTCAGAGGCACTTCAGAAATACAGTGTAGTCCACTGGGCTTCATGAGCACAGCTTGAAAAGCACAGGTTGTTTTTCTTATTTGAACAAAATTTCCATCGACTCTAATGAAAATTAAGATATCAAGTTTTTAACATAGGCTTTTCTTAAACATTAAAATGTAGCTGTGAAGCAAAGCAATAAAGGTGTTGATATTAAACGTGCCTATACTGATTGCGAACAAAACCCCTGTTAGTTAAGATGAGTATATTGTCAGGTGTATGGGACTCTTTTGCTGGGGGGAGCGAGGTGATGTGGCATGCCAAACACTGTAATTGTGTGAAATTCACCACCCTAAATATGTGTAGGTGTTTAGACACAATTATGTAAAATAAGGAAGAACATAAGCATCTAAAGAATAGTAATTACAAAAATCAGTGTGCTGAGCTGATACCCAGTGCATGTAGACAATAGGAAATATGATTTAGTTTTAGGTGCTTACCAGGAAGGTTAACAAATGGGTACTTCCAAAGCTTTAGGAATATTTAAGACCTATAAAACCCCAGAAACATACCAGCAGTATTTGAAACCTAAACAAATTTTAGCACTTGCCTTGATTTATTTGTTGCATCTGAGCACGTGGTAGTTTGTGAGCAATGAATATGAGTGGTCTCTGTCATGTCAAGCTGGTGCACGCCTTTAAAAAAAAATGGAGGTAAAAAGAAAAGGGGGAAAAAAACGCACCTCAAACCTTGCAAGCTTTTGTGTGGGGATGTATGCCCCTGTGGGGAACTGCAGCCACCAGTCTACTGCTATTATGCCTGCAGGGTTGAAGCTGGACAGCTGCTCTTTGTGTCCTTTGTGTTCAAGGGCCTGGACTCATAGTTTTTCATGGATTTGTTTACTCTGACCTGCATACATATCAGGAAAACTTAGAGAAAGGAGGTTACCTAGAATAAATTCGAAGGATCTGCATGGTAGAATGCTCATTGATGAATCCAGTCAAAGTGACTTGAGAATTTCATGCATAAAACTATTTGTAAACTTTTTGCACTGGGGAGTAAAAGGTTTAATATATTAAAAAAAAAACAAAACCCACGCTTGAAACTGGACATCTGAATTAACATTGATATAATTTTTTTTAAGCTAACCAAGCTGTTAAGTGTTTAAAAGCTGCTATCACTGGAAATCAGAGAAAAAAACCAAATCTGAATACAAAGTTAGAAGTAAGTGCCTTTTCCTGCCTCTAGTCTCAGCCAGACTGAATCTTTCTCACAATCAGGAATGTAGGGAAGTTTTGAATGATCTTGTTGGAAGGTGACATAGTTATACTCAATAGCACCTACAAGGATATACTATAGTGTAGAAAGCTGGGTTCTTCTCTAACATTCTAGAAGAGGAATTCCAGGGTAATTTATTCATGCTTGATCTCTGTACCTGAATAATTGTTATATAAACATACCACTAAAAACAGATCAATAGACATTTTAGACATGCAAAGAACGTGTCTATTAAGCCTGACTTTCAAATTTTATCCAAATGTAGAAATCGCTTATTGGCATAAGACAAACACACTCTTTAACTTCTATCTAAATGCATGCTTAAAAATCCATTTCCTTTTGCAGGTAAAACTCAAGTTTAATGGGGTCTTTCAGAGAGAAAGCTTATTGTATTGGAGGTTAGGCAGAGGTTTGGGTCATTTGGTGGAACAAAGCAAAGGTTTCATTGGTTTCTACAGCTGCTAATCCTTTAAACATTACTTCAGGAAAAAAAGTTCATTAAAAAATATCCCCTTTTTCTGCTTTAGAAATGAACACAATACTGCAGACATATCAGTCCATTTTCTATTTGTCTAAGTAAACCAGCTTATGTGAATAAGGGAAACTGAACAAGACCTCTTCCAAAAACACTCCACCAGTCTAAGCAGGAAAGGCCAAATTGTTTGAAAATGACTAATGATTAGTTTATAGTTCCTTTAACACACAGGTTTCATAACAATGGAATTAATCTTTAGAGGAAAAACATTAGAAGGTAGTTTACTCCCAAGGGAGATGTGCTGGGGTTTTGTACTAATAGTTATGATGAGCACTCATCAGGACAGACAGCAAAACCCCAGGACGTCTCATTGTTTAATCAGTTCGGGTAATATCAAGTTGATTAATCAGCTGCGCTTCCTTCTGACAGAAGCTGTTCATGTTTGCAGCAATAGTAGCGCTTCTCACTCTGCACATCACGGATCTCAATGAACTCTCGGGAACTCCGGCCTCTTAGACTAGGCAGAAGGAGCAACGTTACATTTAGCTTTTCCTATCTTTTCCCTTTTGAGGATTTTTTTCTTGCTTTGTTTTGTTTTGCTTTGTTTTGGGATGTGTTTCTTTTGAATGGAAAAATGCCTTAAAGTGAAACAGCATTTCACTAGCAGCATTTCGTCTGAGTTGTGACTAATGCTGGGTGGATTGGGTGATTTAGTGATCTCTGGAAAGCCAAACCTTCCCCTTGACTTTAATTGTGGAAGTGAAGTCTGTCTTAATTTCTCTGATAACCTTTTTTGTTAGCACTGCTGTAGGAGTGCTTCTTTCCCTCAGGAATGGTAATCAGAACAGATTCCCAGCTCCCATATCCATGGTTTTCTCCCTGCTGTCAGCACCCTGAAGCACATGTTTTCACATGTAGAAATGATGCATTGTACTTAGATTTATGTGCTTTTGGATTGCAAAGTATTTATGGACAGGCATAAATGAATGAGAGGTAGGTGCATAGGCTGCCATGTGGATAAGACACTGAGTGTGTGAAAACCTGCTCCTAATCTACACCTCAAGGGCTAAATCCAGTGCAAAGGAAAGGTGTTCTTAATAGAAAAATGTACTTTTTAAGCATTAAAATGGCTGTGCTTCAGTCATAACAAAAGTCATATACATGACTATCATCTGAAGTCTATAGTGTCATGAATGAAGAAGTTAGAGATGGAGATGGAACCTGGCAGGCTGTAACAAATTCCTATATGGTGCAACCATCTGTAAGTCAAATTCCTGAGCTTAATACAATGCAATGAGCCTGAAACTGTGAAGGAGAGCATTCCATTTTTAAGTTGCAGTGAGCTAAATTCAATAAAATACAAGAAGCATAGTGGTTACATACGCTGGAATGTTGCAGTGGATCAAAACAATACTTTTTAAAAGTGAAAAGTATTTCAGACTATTTTATATCAATCAGTTTTGATTTATACGGTTTGTTCTGAGAGCATGAAAATGCTCATTTATCCATTTTGCAAACAGGCAGGAAAATGATTAAATGACAATAACGATCAGTGAGATTCTATACAGCCATTTACTATTACCACCCAATAATGCACTCTAATGCCTAAAGTGTCCTTTCGTGACAGCTTTGAAGCAGATCACTGGTGCTTGCTAGCATTAAAGTGCTTCCTTTTTAAAATAATTTATTGTACATTTTACATGGCTATACTAGGACATCATGCTTTCTTTTTTGTTATGTAGCAGGTGAAGGGCTTAAGGAGGGAGCAAATGAGCAATACAAGTACTGCCAAACTTTAGGCATTTGGCTTTGGAGTTCTTTGAAAGGGTGAAATTGAGGAACTTTGTGTCGTCTAGGAAAAAGAAGCTAATATTACTGGATATTGTCTTCTCATTTTACATGTCTCGATATGTATCTTCTTTTGTCCAATTGTACAATAATGATAAAGCGATAATGTTTGCAACTTGCAATTCTTATGAAACTGTGACTAAAAGAACAAATTACATGTGAATTAGCACGTGCTATTATCCCGTTAGGGATGGGAAGAGAAACATACCTTTGAATTTCAAACACCTTCGACATCAATGCATTAAATTGGAATCAGCCATTTAATGGACAGAGATGGGAGAAGAAAGGTTATCTCTTTTTTATGTGTTCTTTTCTTTTTCTTTGTTTAAAAATTACTGAAATAGAATACTGTGAGAAAAGTCAAGTCACCAGAAAGCTTCTAAGAACATCTCTGGGCAAAACTTGAAAACATCAGTTGCTGCAGAGGTGGAATTTCCACAGTCTTCAGGTTCTGTCTCCTTAAATTTCTGAGGTAATTAAACAGTTTAGACAACTACCTCAAATCCTGACAGACATGAAAACCATTTAATCCTTCTGAGTAAGAAAAGTCAATTTATTTTCTTGTTGTGCTTGTTTCAACAGATCAGTAAATCCTGAAGCCATATTAGGCAGAACTTAAGGGCATATGAGGGAGTTTCACTGATCCCTGGGTTACTTTGGGCCAATTTTTTCATTTTGCTTTGCTTTTACCATCAGATGTTGTTGTCTGTTGTTTGGTTGCTACCTTCCATCAGATTTTCATACATAAGCCTCAAGTGTGAAGTCATTTCTGCCTAAATGCAGACTCTGTGTGGACAAGAACTGCAACCAAGTGGGTCTTCCATTCCCATGAGGTCGTCACTTTGTCTCTGGAGCTGTGGATACAATCACAGAATTGGGACTTCAGCTTATAAAATGTTCTGAAATTCTGCAGAAAATGTGCGTGTGGGAAGTACCTGTGAAATGGAGGGATGAGAAGGAACTGAGGCTGCATACAACCAATCTGATTCATGCTTTTCTAGTCAAAAAAGCTTTGGACACCAGCCTACCATTTTGCAGTTGTACCTGAGGACATTTAAACTGGATACTTTACTTCACGCACATCTCCAATATAAGCCTACATTTCATTTGTTATTGAGAGACAAGTAATTTGGCCTTGTAGTTGCATGCACATTGTATGAACTGGTGGGGAATGACTGTGTATTATTCAGATATTCCTAAAAATCCACTTTTAGCATAACTGTTTATTTCCACCCAGAATGAGGAGAGATCCTTCACATAAAGCTTGCCCATGGAGTCATAGTATGCGTAAAGTAAGATGAATGCAACAAAATAGTGATGATGTGAAGAGTTGTTATTTATTTATGTTGCATAAGCAATATGCACATCCCCTGTAAGAGGAAAATTCATAAAGAGAAAATGCTACTGATTGAGCTGTACAAATCTTGAATGGCTGATTCATAACAAGTTCTCTCTGTGCTTTAGTGGGATTTGCTATAAACATTTTTACTTCCCCTTTATGTGTGAAGAGGTATCCTGATAACCCCAGAGGCATGGCACAAAAGCCATGCAGGTCAACAGATGCCTTTGCACTGGCTTCAGTAGGTTTTCAGTTGGGCCACACTGCGAGAGATGGGGTGCTTCCAGTGCTTAAGGGGTCAACATTTTTTCAGAAATACATTTCCATTAAAAACTTCAATTTTGAAGAGTCATTATTTGTATGGTTTTGCTCAGATCGAGCTGTGACTTGCTTTCTGTGGTCTTAATATAGATGCAATTTTAAAGTTTATTTTTAGGTAGGTTTCTGGGAATTGAGCAGACATACAGCAATATAAAAGGGAGGCAGATAATGTAGCATTTGAAAGCCAGAAAATGGGTTCAATAGTCACTTTGTCTTAATATTTAATAATAAGCTCTGTATTCTATAGAACCCTTTTAGGACACTGAACTTAAGACGAAGATGTCCCTGCTCACTGCAGGTGGGTTGGACTAGATGGCCTTTGAAGGTCCCTTCCAACCCAAACTATTCTATGATTCTATGATTCTACAATTCTATATGGTAAATAGTGGTGTTTTCAAAATTTTAAACTGTAGCTTTTCATTCCTGCGCTGAACTCAGATTTTTTGAAACTTATTTATCAAAATTTACTTGTCTGTAGGCCCAGGAAGTCATAGAATCATTTAGGTTGGAAAAGACCTTTAAGATCATCAAGACCAACTGTTAACACTGCCAAGTCCACCACTAAACCATGTCCCTAAGCACCACATTTACACATCTGTTAAATACCTCCAAGAACAGTGACTCAACCACTTCCCTGGGCTTTGCACTCCCTCATCCCAGCAGAGGCCACAGATACTTAATGAGAAAGGGCTTACTTTCTTGCCCAAAGAGCAGACAGAAAAAAAATAACATGTAATTTGTCCTCTTCTCATTGCTTCCCTCAGACCCCCTAGCAGACAGGCAGAAACGAAAAGTGATGAGAGAGGGGGTATGCATCTTCTCTGCACTGAAGACAGCATGCTGCACATCTCCTGCCCAGGCCTAGAGATGATACTGCTTATTTCATTTCCCCCT
The DNA here is from genome assembly GCA_017639245.1 of Myiopsitta monachus. NCBI lineage: Eukaryota > Metazoa > Chordata > Aves > Psittaciformes > Psittacidae > Myiopsitta > Myiopsitta monachus. The sequence goes on along the minus strand of CM029919.1, from coordinate 36,803,655 downwards.
TATGCCTGGTAACCAGGCTTGCTTTTAAAGCATTTGCTTTATTTCATTAATTGTGCATGCAATTAATATATGTGCATCGATTTCAAGAATGGATTTAATGATGGGGAAGCGGAGTTCTGCTTTCCTTTTAGGCAGAGGAAGGTTTGATGGTCTGGATATGTCAGGCTGGAGAAGTGTGCATTTACCACTGGGGGCTACTGATTTTCCTGGGGTGCTCCTGCCTGATGATGAAAAATACTTTAGGTATAGGATGGGGCATAAACCAGGAAGAAAAACTCATTCAAGGCATTTTCAAAGAAGCAGAAACACAAGGTACGTCATTTTCTCATATGGTGCATGTACCAATTAACAGAGGGAAGCCAGTTCACCTTAATGCATGTGTCAGTTTTTGACAGAAAGGAATGATGTCATGTTACCCTAGTTTGCACCGCAAGAGAAATCGTTACAGCATAGGACAGTGAGTGAGTCAGTAACCAGGGAAGAAGACCCATAGTATTTGTATATGTATGAACGCATATAGATGTACGTACATGTAAGTAGAGATGCATACGAAAAGAGATGAGTGTACTTGTAAGTGTATACATATATGTGTGTGCGTGTACTTCTTGGATCATTTAAGAAGGGAACAGAAATTGCACGATATGGTTTAGGTGTTCAACAATGTAGCTCGATCGAATAAATATCCAAAGAAGTGCTAGTGAAAGAATCCTACAACCACCACTAATCATAAAATGCAAATGAATAAAGAATCTAGTTTATATGAATTAACACTGAATAAATAGTACACTGACGTTTTCCATCACAAACTTAGCAAAAGGTTTGTAAAGTTACAAATTTGCAATGAGGTCTGTTTATGGGTTGTACCAAATCATATGCAAACAAAAAAGAACCAGCTCTGGAGCAGATCCTAAAATGAACGTTTATGTGTTAAAAAGCATAATCAGGATAGCTTAGCCAAAAAAAACCAGAGAAATGTACTTAAAACTGAGAAAATATGAAAGACTCCATTTAATTAACTGAAGTAATTATGAACTGTTGGCCCCTGACACATCACCATCCTAAATTCTTAAAGTTGCCTCAACAATGAGATTATTTTTGAATCAATAATTTTTTCTCAGATTTTCAGAATTTGTGATAATAAATTGCCCAAATTTCCCATCCAGTTTGGCAATAATTGCAAAGAAAATTTCAAGCCTGAATGCTGATTTTGGATCTGATATTATAAATTACACAATTTTTTTACAATAATTATGATACTTCATGTTTACACTAACTTTGGAACTCTCCATATTAGTGACATCATTTAGAATATCCACCCTGAAAGTGTACATTTATTTCAAACAAGTATATCACCACCATATTATGCATCATGTTCTACTTTACCACCCTAAATAACCTCTGGAAGTGACATCTTTAATGGAAAAGCCTTTCTCCATGATGTACAAGACTGCATCAGTTTGTGCTAGCTACATGCAAGGGAAATGAAGCAATATTTTTTCCTTTCTTGAATAATTTTACTACTTTCTGGATCCTGGACTTTCAGAAATAGAGTTCTTTGTTGTCCCTGTCTGGTAGACGGGAATGAAGATAATGAAAGAGGTGCCATTCCTTTAGGCTAGATTCTGTAAAACTGCAGAAAAAGACCACCTTTTGCATTTTGGAAATACAAATCATAAAAAAGCTTATTTTATGTATGGAAATGTTGCACTCGCATCTCGAGTTGTTTTCAGGTATCATGTCAGGAATTGCCTTTAAGTCTGTGTCATGATCATTACTGCGCATTTCAGTGCTTCCCAAGAAACTTTTTTCCTTTTACATCTTCTACATTTTCAGTATTAATTTTCACTGGTGTTCTTGCATGACTTCTTCCCCTTCTTCTTCTGCTGAATAGATTTTGCTTTCTCGCTGGATGGTGGATTGAGACAAATATTCAGTAACTCTCCAAGTTGCCTTATTCAACCCAAGTTGAATGTAATATTATTCAGCAGTTGGTGTCATTAGAAGTGATCTGCTGAGCTAGTGCCCTCACTCTGCCGCAGGAAAAAAACAAAAGCAAAATCAAAAAAAAAAAAAAAAACCAAAAAAACCCCAAAACAAACCCAAACAAAAAAAAAAAAAAAAAAAAAAAAAAAAAAAAAAAAAAACCACAAAAAACACAGAAAAACACCTCTTTTATTTCATCAATAACAAGCCATACGTGGTCTTCTTGAAAAAGAAACTACAGTTTCAAATAGCTGAAAACTGAAATGCCATTTCAGTAAAGGCTGGTGTAAGCAGACAACTTCATTTTGTAGACCTGTCACTCAGATTGCTTCCATCAAGAATAAATTCACTCTAACAAAATGCCCACTAGCACAGCAGTATTTTAACTACAAACTTAATACAGCGAGGTTTCTCCTTTAGTCTCTGAGGCAGTGGTTCCACAGCATGCCATGTTGTTCTACAAGAGCACAGTCGCCTATGTCTAGGCTCCTCCCACTGAACTTTATGCTGAGTAGCTAATGCTAGGATCATGCTTGTAGGCTTTGCAACTGCCCATGGAGAGAAGAGTTCAACTTCAGAAGGTGACTCAGATGGCTCTCTGACTGAAGGCTTTCTTCTCCACTGATTACAGAGGGAGATGAGTTTGTCAAGCTCCTAACTCAGGTCATCAATTAGGTATCCTGCAAGGATTTTGATGTTGGTGTAACCCCACGTATGCTTCCTGGTGCTCCCAATATTGTTTTGAAGTCATATTGTAGAAAAGCAGCCCAAATGTCTTTCCACCTCTCCTTAATTCTTCAGCAGAGCACAGCTTAAATCATAGAAATTTGTCGCCCTGGCTTTGCATAGAGAGTATGCGCATGGAGTTGCATGGCAACCCCAGAAAGTAAAACATACTGAACTTGGCAAACTGCCAGTGATATAATATCAGGGAAAAAATTACAGCATGCTATATAGTCCTCACATCTTAAAGTAAAAATATAGTGTAGTTATGTTGACTGAAGTCTATTTTATTCTATGCCTGTGAAGATTGACAATTACATTCCTTCCATTCTTTACTGAAATAACCCCTGATCCCAAAATGACCTATTCTGAATTCAAAGGTTTCTATGCAAGCTTCATAAACAGCAAGGTAAAGCAGTAGGTTTTACCCTCCTGTTCAATAGTATCTAATTAAATTCCACGAAAAACAAAAATGGTTTGTGGGTTTGCCTTAAGCAAAGAAAAAATGTGAAATAAATAAGAGAGGGGGCAAGGGGGGAGGCAAAGATGGGAAAGGTTTATGCAATACAAAGATTTAAATGTTATTCCTGGTGGGAACTAAGGACATAATTGAAAAGGCATACTAAGAGCACGTCTTCATAGCAAAAAAGCCAACAATATATATGGACTATAATATTTCACTACACAGCAATGGCAGGTACCACATAAACACATAACAGAGCTGCTAAGTTACAAGAATGATTGTGAAATTCCAAGGATTCTGAACCCAAGAGTAGTTATTTTTATTTTGCTGTATAAATGTCCATCCTCTGTAAACAGTCTGGATTTGGCCATGATAGAAAATTTTTTTTGTTTTACATCAAATTTCTACCATTCTTATTTAGCAAAATGATTAATTTTAAGAAGCCTCAGTCTCTGTAAAATAATAATAAAATCCCATGGGCAAAAAACTATTATTCCATTTCTTAGAAGTCACAGTGCATTTTCAGTCCTTGTTTTTGAGACTAAAATGCGTATAAATAAACCACATGCAAAAAAAAAAAAAAAGGAAGCGCATTTAAAAAATGCATTCCTCACCCTATCCACTGAACACAGAATTGGGCCCTTATTGTAACATTACCCTTACAGGGCTACCGGGTATAAATACAGCAAGCATACCAGCGCTCATTTTGCAGGGTGAAAAATGCAATGGATTTCTCATCTGAAACAGAACCAGGTGAAATGTTTATTTTCTATCTTTCTTTTTTCTCTTGAACAGATAAAGGAGAAAGCTCACATCAGGTATAGCATCCTTTACTGAAAAATATAAAATATATTGTTGCATCTAAAAAATAAAATCTTCAAAGAAATTGTCTGAATCTCTGCTTGTAGCAACCCATAAATAGCTGAATGGCTGGTTGGTAATAACCCTGACCAGACTGGCCAAAATTCTGCTGGCCCACTTCAATCTGATCTCTAGTCCTCTCTCTTTTCCTAAAACATTTGAATGAACAGCTCCCTCACAACTCTCTACTACCTCTTTCTCCATTGTTCTCAAAGGTCACAACTAGTAATAATTACTTCTGAAGAAGCTTTTCCTGTGATGAGTTAAACCTAAAAACAAAACCCAAAGAGTAGTACAATCCCCTCAGAACAGCATTATTCAGTTTTAAATTGCTCCCACTAGAAGACTTAGAATTTTACACATACCCAGAATTGCTTTTCTGATGAAAAATAAATGTTCTATAAGAGACAGTATCACGGGAATATCAACAGCACTGGCATAAGTTTAGTCAATTCTGTGAGAGGAGACAGCATTCCTTGAACTCCTCTTTCTTCCCTTTGATTTTCACACAGCTTTCTGAGTTACCACCAATTCTCAGCTTGGCATTAATTTTCAGCATGCACTGTTTGGTAGATGCTATATTAATTGCATAGAGCTTCTTTAAACGTTTATTCATCTGGTCTATGAGTTCACATCTCCTGATGTGCCACTGCCCATATGAAGCACATTCATTGCATTTAATTTGGAGTATTCTCAAAGTGCGTGCCTACTGTATGCTTTCAGAAGGAGATTTCCATTTTTCCTTTTGACATTATGACCTGTTCCATTTTTCTGTCAATATTCTATGCATCTATGAGGTGCTTCTTTGCTAATTACAAATTAAATATCACTATAAAGGTGACATTCTTTCCTCGGAGAGATATTGTTGCCCAAAGGATATAGAGTACAGCTATTCGATATATTAGTATTTTCTCTCTATTATTCAAAATGAAGAAAGCATACTGTAGAACAAAGTAAATGGGGGTGATACATTGTAGGTGAGAAAAATGGGTTGTAAACAGCCATAAAGCACTTTCTTTTGCCTTGAAGACCCTGTATTATATTTATCTATACAGTATGTGTACTATCAGAACGGCAGCTTTTGATGCAACTATGGCATATCTATTGGTACCCATTCTCCCACATTAAACTGCAGACAAAACCTGTAGAGGCTAAAGTCAATACCACAGCAATCTTTTCCCAATCCCTTCTGCTGCTGTTTTTAAACAAAGGTGAATGTAAAAATGAGAGCAAAGCCTTAAATAGCAAAAAGGCATAAAAACAAGCAGGGAAGGAATAAATCAGGTGCATCACCAAATGCCTTCTTCTTTAGTCAGGCAAACATGAACAACAATATTCATTGATCTCTGGATAAAAAATTAGCACTTTTTAAGTATCCTATGTATTCTACATACATGGGGAAAAGCGTGATTAAGGCTGATATGTGGAGGGAAGTTGTGCAAAGCATTCTCCAGGACAAAGCAGGTGGAACAGCATTTTTTTTGTGATTCTAAAGACTGTAGCTATTTTAATAGGGCAGTTGGCTTTGAGTTATTTACACAAGCTTCCTCAGATTTAAAACTGGAATATCAAATACATATTTTGTGTCTGCTACAGCTAAAGTTACAATTCTCGCTGCTTTATCTACATCCAGGAGTGCTGACTGTGCAGGTTTGTACATTGCAAAGGCTCCCATGCTCAGAAACACGCAAGGCACTTTGCTCGTTCCCTTTCTTTAGTTTCTTTACTTTGAGTTGTTGAGAGGGTTAGAGCAGATTTTTGGTTCACATAAAAGTGTACAGTGTTAACTAGGTGACATATGGGTGGATGAAACATTACTGATTGTCCACTGCAGCCAGGGAGGCCGAGTTTCCATAGAGATAAGAAGGAAAAGTGCTCCATGCAACCTAATTGGTATGCATCTCCAGATCAGGTTCATTGTGCTTTTGCTAATGACAGGGTTGTCTCAGTAATAAGGATGGTGCACTGGAGAAATTTGCTGCCTTGGTATATTTTTCCCTGGCAGAAAACTACTTAGAGACTGTAGTCAGTAAGAAGAGTGACTGGCAGGCTGAAGGGGCTGCTTAGCAGCATATGGGGGAAGGCTGGCGCTCTGTGCCACATGCATATGGCTGCCATTAAACTCCAGCTTTGCGCTTTGTGTATTTCTGGTCCCATGCCAGTAAGCCCACCTGCTGCAAGAATACTTGTAAAGCACAACTCAAAAGTGATTGAAAAGCTACTAGAATAAACTGTAATAACACAGTGCTTCACAGATGGGACATAATTGCAAGCTAAAGTGTACAGCCTCTGCAGTAATGAAAACACGAGCCATTAAATTAAAATCATAAGGGAAAAAACTATAAAAGTCTGTTGATTTTTTTTTTTAGTTTTATTGCAAAACTTCAATTTTCTTGCCCTCATTAATCAAATACCACAAAACTACAGTGCTACTTTGTTTGAGTGAAGATTCAGGCTATTAAAATGATGAATGTAGATTAAAATGATGTAACTTTTGTTATTTTTTTACTTGGATAACTTCAGCTTTGGGCAGCATTAGGAATGGAAAGCTGACATGAATCTATCAATTTGCAGATTAAGGTACAGTTGGGATTTTGCACTTAGAATTCGCTTGTAAAAAAGTTGGTTTGCAGCAGAAAAGTGCCTGTATAGATTTTGCTTTATTAATATGTTATTTTTGCCCTTTAAATAATGCCCTTTTTATTTTTATTTTTTTTCAGTAAATTAAAAGAAACATAGACTTTAAAACTGTGTAAACACACAAAACTACTTGAGCAATATCAAAGCAGCTTTAATTAGTGGTAGTGTGGTAATAATGAAATCACTAATCTGACATGTAATTAGTTGTACGGTGTGTATGAGTGTTATGTGAAGCTGAATGGGCTCAGCAGGGTCCTAATACATTCTGGCCTCTCAAGGCGTTCTCTAGTGGAGAGAGGCCTGACAGAGCCATCTTTGTTCTGTTCCCTTTCTGTGGGTGGGCGATGCAAGGAGAAAGAAACATTTGTTTCACAGTAGTCACCGAAGTAAACAGGCTCTAAAAGCCTTTTTCATTTTTAATTATGCATTTCTCCAGCACCCATCATAGCAAAGGCCATAGGACAGGTTTCAAGCATGCTGAATAATGCCTGAGCAGTTAAAAATATATGTAAGTGTCTATTTAAGGGAATATTTATAAATCTAACAATTTAGTTCATCTTTACAAGAGGGTCTTTCCTCCCTTTAAAAGGATGAGTGCTTTCCTAAATGTGTCGTTTATATACAATTTATGAGGGAGTTGCATTTGATCTAGTGAAGACTTTTGCAAACACTAGAGGTGCTAATGAGCTACCTGCAAAGGATCCCATCTCTTTTCTCCTCTGGAACTGGTCTCAAAATAAAAAAAACGATACAAAACCCCCCACAAATCAACTCTGAAAAGATAGTATCCATTCATTAGCTGCCTGAGAACTCAGAGCAATAGCAGATGATGGGCATTTATTAATATACTACTATTCAAAAAAATTATTTTTCTAAAAGGCTTACCAAACATAAGGTATATCAGTAGAGTCCACATTGTAGATTATTACCAGGCTTCCTAAAATGGTAGTAAGGAATATCTGTACCCCAGAGAATCTGGACAGTAATTCAGGTAAATACAATATGGACTACCAAAAGAAAATGGTCAGCTTTATTTGCTTTTTCAGAGTTGATTTTTTTCCTTAGGCAAGGCAATGAGGCATCTTTTCTCTGAATGAGATTGGTTTGTTCTTGAGTAAACAGAACAGAGCATGTTTTGCTCACACTTGGTAAATTTAGAGCTTGCTTGGGTGATTAGAGTCCAATTATTGCCAAGCTGCAATATCCAGGTGCAGGAAAATAAACACTGAAGGCAAAGTGCTTATAATCAGTTGCTGGTTATTATTACTACAAGTCAGGCTGTAATGCTAGTGTTTATTACACAATACAGGTATCTTCTCTGAATCAGATAATTTAATCATTACTCTCCCACCGGTGCTCCAATGCTTTTATTTTATCAATATTTTAGTAATAAGTATTCTTATTAAGCTTTTATTATGCTTATAATCTACCTAGGTCCTTTCTGTTCACTTTGGACTGTTCCTCTCCTTTGGTGTCTGTACGTCATGACAGAGTTATACTAGGTAGTGAGAAATTATTTGGAAAACTTTTCAAACTACACTGGCTCCAAAATATTTATTTTTTTACTGCAAGGATCACATGAGATCATCAGGGAATTTTGAATGGGGAATCTTCTGTATTGATATTGTTTTTATCTTCTTTAATGAAGCCCATCACCAGTAAAATTGAGTAATGTCTAACCTTGTATTGTTACTTCTGCAAACTACATCCATTTTTCAAGCACTGGCCCCAGTACTGCAAGTTGGGAAGCGATAGGAGTATTTATAGATAAAATATCTACATTTTCAAAAATGGGATTATGCTCCCTCCTTTTTATTCTTGTCCTCATTCATGCCAGGTTTTACTTGAATATAGGAGGGAGCAGCGCTGACAGCCTCTGGGTTGCAAAAATGTTGGGGTTTGTGTTTTCATTCTCAGATTAAAGTCAGGTAAAGTGAAATGACTCCAACATGGTCCATCAATAGTGCTGGCCTCATGTAGCTGTTACATTGTAGCTGAAAAAAAAGTTAAAATCTGAATGATTGTGTTGTCCACTGAAGATGTGAAATTATTCATTACATTTTTCACTTGACAAATGTGACCTGCTCATTTCATATGCTTCAGTTGTTGAGTGCTGAACACTCGTGTTTTGAAGTCAGTGAAAAACAGGTGGGCTCAACATTTTTCAGACCTTTTCAAACATAGTTCCTCAGAAAGCTGGGTCCCAAATCTTTGCTACAGTATCCTCTGTCTGGACAGTGAAAGGCGTTCAGCATTAGATGTTACATACCCGTTTTTGTTGAGATCAAGCCAATCCTGTATGACATGCTGTTTGGTATGACTAAGGCTATCAGAATTTGGCATATGCAAGGTCTCCTACCTGAAAAAAAAAAAAAAATAAACACATGGGTGGTGCAAATAACAGTTTCTTTACAATGACATAGCGTAAAAATATGCAAGAACCGTCAAGTTCTATTATAAATAATGTGATATAATGACAATAAGACATTGCTCAGCTTTTGTTGAAAGAACCTGCAGGATAATGCTTGGACCTCATAAGATGCTGAGGATGCTTTTTTACCCCTAAGACAATGAGAACTGAGAAGATCCAATAGCACTTCTCAGGGTAGCAATCAGCAGTTGCTAGACCAAGCCCATAATGCTGAATTTCTAAGAACCCACTTAGGCAAGAGAGATGTTCAAGACACAAATCCTTGGTTGTTAGCCCTATATCCCCACACTGACAAATAGCTTGAAGTGGGGAAGGCAATGGGATTACTCCCCACTAAAAGATTACTGTTTCCAGTCAGCAAGGAAAAGCCACATTTCCGCTCTTCATCTATTTTTGTATGAGCTGACAGAGCTGGACAAAAATAATTTTTCCATCCAATGAAAATTTTAAGAAATAAATAAAAAAGTTCTGTTCCATTCTCAACTTTTCAAAGTTGAGATTTCAGTTTTGAAAGCCCTTCCATAGATATTATTTTGAATTCAATGAATTAAAAAAAATCAGCTGCAAAAATTTCATATGGTTTGACCTTCACCTTTTAGTCTTGTTATCTTTTAACACATATATATTAAACCCATGTGTCGTGGTTTAAGCCTCTCAGCCACGCAGTTTTGCTCACTCACTCCCCCCTCTTTCTCCCCCCTGCTCCCGGAGGGATGGGAAGGAGAATAGAAAGAATGCAACTCCCACAGGTTGAGATAAGAACAGTTTAGCAACTGAAGTATAACACAAAACCACTACTGCTACCACCAGTAATAATAATGACAAGGCAAATACACGGAGAGAATACAATCGCTTGCCACCTATACCCAGCCCGACCAAGCAGTGCACCCCCACCCTTCTGGGTCTCTGCCCTCTGTTTTTACATCCTGGGCATGATGTGCTGTGGTGTGGAATAGCTCTTTGATCAGCCCGGGCCAGGTGCCCTGTCTCTGCCCCCTCCCTCCCCCTGGCCTCCCCTCCTCCCTGGCAGTGCATGAGGCTCAGAAAATCCTTGGTGAGACCAAAACATTACCGAGCTGTAACTGAAAACACTGGTGTTATCAGCGCTGTTTCCAGGCCGAAAGTCAGAAACACAGCGCTGCACCAGCTACTAAGAAGGAGGAAAATGACTGCTGCTGCTGAGCCCATGACACCGTGATAGAATTGTGTTATATAGTACTGCACGTATGGTACATATAAAATTACAGTACTGGATATTTTGCATGATGAACTTTTATGTGTTGTCATTTTCTCCTTGGAAAATGACAAAATTTTTGCCTGACAATTTCAAAATATTTTTCAAGCTTTTATTGAATTGGGAATTTATCTTTTGACAAAGACGGTTTTGACTTTGCTGGAGAATTCCCAACTACCTCTAGCAAGGTGTAGATGCAAGGGATGCAGGAGGGACTCACTGGTACTGGGGTGTATAGTCTGAGCATCATAATGTGGGAGAAGAAAAAGAATAATAAATTGAATTGACCCTATTCTCAACAGCAAGATTTTAGCAGAGTTATGCATACCACCAAGGGATGTAACCCAAATTTTAACAAATTTGAGAATTTTTTAACAAATTTGAGAATTTTTTAACAAATGAGAGTTTTATCACTGAAATCCATAAGCTCATGACTTTCTTACTACTCCTGCAATCCTTGCCATGGACGCTGATGGCAAAAATAATCCAACTGTGAGATATGTAATTTAAAAGAGATTGGAGTTAAGAGCTTTAAGGATGGAACTACAATGAATGTATTTTAAAATTAAGAAATCAGGCAGATAAAGTTCATAATGGGATTTGGGTAATGTAAGACTTGCTTGATGACCATACATAATATGGTAAGACAGTAGAAGGAAACCTTTACGTCTTGTGAGTCCACTGGACACACAGATTTAAATACATCTCTTACCCAGGATGCAGGTCAGTGCAGTGTGACACATACAGTGTCACACTCTCTCCCTGTATGGACACTTATGTCTTTGTGTCTCACTTGGAAGTTTTAAGCAGCTGGCCCCCTAAGAAAGGGTCGGCAGTGGGGTACTAAAGGCTGAGGAGAGGTTCTGCTTTGTGCAGGAGCATGGTTCATGTGTTACATGGTCCAGAGTACAGTAGCATATCTTCCTAATGCTCATTTAAATATTTGTTAATTCTTTAACTAATTTAGCACATTTGTGCCTATTAGTTCCAACCTGCAGTTTCTGCCCAGCCCTTGTTGACTCAAGATCTGTAAACAATAGTGTACTGCTGGATCACGGAGTTCAAGCTTACTCTGGAGGACTGAACTGATTCAATGTCAGCACCCATTACTGTCCAATTTTATCTCTGCACGTGCCTCCATGGGTCTTAATAACAGGCTTTCAAAAATAAACCTTTAGGGCCTGAGTTTGAAAGATAAAGAGCTGGTATGAATGTTCATTTCCATAAGTAAGGACCACTGTGAAAGCAGAGGAAGGAGTTTGTTATGATTTCATAGAAAACAAATTTTGTCAAATTTCTGTGAATTACAGAAATACACTTTGAAGCATTCAAATTATGTCTTTTAACATATTTGCAAGTTTTCGTTAATTTGGAGAATTTTTATGGTTGGAGATAGTTATATTTTCTATTTGTGTTTTTTCTGTTTGTGCTTTGCAAAAACAGTATTCACAGGAAAAATAAATAAGGAAGCAAAAATATGCTTTTTGCTTTTGACAAATGTGGGAGCTGTAAATTACTGGTGGAAAATGAATATTTCCATCTTTGTGTGAACTTGGTGAAAAGCCAACATCTTCTACACAGCTGCAGAGGTGCAGGGCCAAAATAATTCTTGGTGTAATTCAATGGACTTCTACAAAACAACATCAGTAAGAGTTTAGTCCCCATGAAATGAAAACTATATATAAAATGCTCACACTGGTAAGTGGTTGATTAAGTAGGTTATGAATAAAAGTTGACCTAACGCATATCTCATTGGACATGGAAGAATACAAAAATACCACAGGTGATCAGAGATGCCCCTGGAGTTACACAGAAAAGGCTGCTGTCATGCCCCACCTGGGACATACAGACTTGTTTCTCTTCTGAGCGAATACGTGAGAAAGGAGACTAGCAAATGCCTATGGTGGGTCTCACTGTGTTATAGGGATCTTTACAAACTGGCTAAGCGTTGTTTGATTTACCTTTAATTCTGTTCCAATTTAAGACTGTGGTTCTTTACTGCCTCTAGAGTGTAGAAGTGATAAAAAAAGTGATGAAAATCCATCACTTTGGGTTTCCAGACTGACTTAAGGACAAAGGCATGTGTTCTATGGTGCGCAAGTAACACATGATGGAATGGAGGGAACTGGGTTCTTTAGCCTGGAACAAAGAAGGCTGAAGAGGGAGCCTTTTGCTTTCTACAACTACCTGAAAGGAGGTTGTAGTGAGGTGGGTGTTGGTTTATTTTCCAAAGTAGCAGGCAATAGGACAAGAAGTGGTCTCAAGCTCTGCCTGGGCAAGTTAAGATCAGATATTAGGAAAAATGTCCTCACCAAAGGGTTATCAACCATTGGAATAGGATAGGCTGCCCAAGGAAGTGGTTGAGTCACCATCCCCAAACATGTTAAAAAGACATGTAGATGTGTTGCCTAGGTGCAAGGTTTAGTGATGGACTTGGCTGTGTTAGGTTTACAGCTGGAGTCAATGATCTTATAGGTTTTTTCCAACCTAAATGATTCTACGATTCCATCAGCATGCTTTTATCCTTTAGCAGACTTTTTAGAGCAATCTGCAAGTGTTTATGGGAATCAACCACAGTCAGATCCTACTGAGATGTTGCAATTGGCTCTGAACAAGAGGTACATCTATTGGCCTACTAGGTACATATGAATTCACAAGGCACAGTGTTCCCAATAATGTACTGAGGAGGGGCTGGTAGTAAGTGTTTCATTTATACAAGACCCACTTTTTATTGTGTCTATATTTAACTAGCTATATTACATATCACTTCTAAGAAAATGGCATATAATGGTGTGCATCTTTCTTATCTAGATGCTACCCCACCAGGTTTCAGCAACAATCAAAGTGCATGTTTTATCTCAGCCAGTCTATTTGGAATAAATAAGTTTTACTCCATCTTTTGGAGTTTATAAGGCATCATAAGGGCAACTGCCAAGAGCAACCAACTCTCTCACAGTTCTCAGGATTGCTCTCCGGTCTTTTTTGTTTTCTTCCATAAAATATGGGATAACTGAAATCAAGACTTCCACTTCATATATACCCTTCCAAAAATACCGAATCTATTGAACTCCAGACTTTGTTCTCTATGAGAGTTCCAGTGTTTCTAATTAGAACTGAGTTATTACTCTAATAGCTTTTGTTCATATTAGAATACCAGTAAGACATAGAAAATTAGTTTTACAGTTTTTCTTTTTCAGCATACTTGGAGACTGTGGATCCACTTTAGGCAGCACTATGGATTTAATTAAATTCCAGCATTAACTCACAAAGGCTTTTTAGACCTTTACTTTGTCCCTTGGAAGTGAGTTTACATGTGGAAAATTCATTTCACAAGTAATAATTTTTAGAGCATACCAAAAGGTATTAATAATTATGGTTATTTTATTTTAAACCTTAGTGACATGGCACAGATGGCTTTGATGTTTAATCAGTAGCTGTGCTTCACAGCTTATTTTCATTAGTGATTAACCTTGACTTGTAACAGAAGAACATAAGACGGTGTGAGAGACAGTTTCCTTTGCTGTAGCTGTATTTACTATGAAATTGGTCCTCATTTTCAAAGAAATGTACATCCTCAGCTGATCACTTCCTATGAACGGTCAAACAAGGACTACATTCTATAGTGGTTCATAAATAAAAATCTAGCATTTGTGTATACAAATCAGATGCTGCTGAAGTGTCAACCAATGCTTATTTAAAACATTTAATTGGAATACATTTTTATTTTAGAATCGTAAAGTCTTGTCATTTTTATTAAAAATTGCATAGAGATTCATATTTTTTTAAAAAAAACATTAGGCATGCTAAACTGTGCATGTTAACAAGGACTGTGCATATCGAGTGGGGATTGATGGCCTCACAGAAAATCCTTTTGTGGTGCTTTCCGGCTCCTCCCAACAAAAAAAAAAAAAAAAAAAAAAAAAATCAAAGAAAAAGAAGTCTAAAAACTAAGACATCTGAGGTACTGTGCTTCACCCTAATTACAATAGACATCTGTCAATGGACATCTTTCTCTGCAGCTCTGGGATTACCTGTGAGAGAAAGAGACAGGACAAAAATACTTGAAGAATGAAGAGCAGAAGTCAGAGAATGTAGTGAGAAAGGTACATTTTTCAGACTATTAAATATCATGGAACAAAACACAAACGTGTTCAGTAAGTGACATATGTCTCATAGTGAAAAAAGTTTGTCTAACTCAAGATTCAAAGCTGAAACTGCATTTCTTGTGTTTTGAGGACTGTTATTTTCTCAATATCATTGTCCTGTTCAAGATGGATTCCCTGGATCATGAGGTAGAACTGTCTGATTTCAGTATCAGAAAACGTAATACCTTTTCTTCTAAAAATTTAGAGAGTGTACTACTCTCTCTTATCTCCCGGTAGCAGAATAATACCTTGAAAGTAACTGCTACCTGTGACCAGAGCAGTCTCCACATCCAAAAGTAAAAATAGAGAGACCTAGATTAGGCCATATGGCACCTGTAATTTTCAAAAGCCATCACAGTAACTCTAGCTATTGAACTTTTAAGCTACCACCTAGTCTGATGTCATTCTTGTCGGTATTGTAGTTGAGGAGCAGCTTAAACATAATTCATTGTCATTTGCCATCTGTCAGTAACACCAATCAAATTTAAATCCAAAACATGGTACAGAAGCCTCACATCCATTCTTATTCTTTACAGATAAGGGGAACCACAACCTTTCACTTTCTTTGGCAGCTGAATAAAAGCAACCCAGTCCCCAGGTGGCAGAAAAGGTTAAACAAAAGTATCTTGTCTTCCTTATTTTCATAAAAACTCAGTGGGTGGCTTTGCTCACATATTTATTTACACCCACTAATTAATTGAAAACTTCCATTTCTCCCAGAATGTTCAAAGTCTACATAAAGATAGCAAAGATATTGGAAAAGCACAGGTCAAGACAAAAGCAATAGGCATCTGTCTCTCCATGACCCCCTTCTGAGTTCTATTTTGTGTCTTACTAAGGCATCTTGCAGTTCTTCTCTGCATAGGCGAAACTGGTTCTGAGATTAAAACCGGAAAGTTGCAGATGAATTCAAGATAGCTGTCGCAAGCACTTGCTTACTTTAGTATTTCCCCCACGGTTCAGAGTATCTTCTTTCAGGTTCCTAAATTGCTTCCCCATTTAGTGGGTTCTTTTGGACTTCTAGAGGCTGCTCAATGTCCTAGCACCTTGACCAACAAAACTGCTTTTGATCCTTCATCAGAAGTTTAGCTTTCTGTGAATGAACTCATGTTTGCCCTTACTGACTTACATAGCTCTGACTCTACACCACTCGATTGTTTCGGTTCAGTATATTTGGAAAGAAACAAAATGCCTTGGAAAGAGCTTCAACTAATCAAGGAAGCAGCAGACTGCCTGATTGACAATGCAGGTCAATTGTGAACACATTTTAGTGTTTCTTCACTTTTTCGCCCTGTTGAATTCTGATCCCTGGTTCAAGGTCTTTTTCTGATTTTTATGGTGCTCCATAAGATTGATTCTACCTCTTTCAGCAATTATATTTTCTTCCACAGACATGAACTTCAAGACAGACCTGGTCCACTAGAATCAAAAGAACTGCAGCAGGAATGGAAAGCAGCAAAAATGAGAGCTGGAGCTAGATAATGTAAATATTTATCATGAAATAGAAATAAAGCATAAGCTTGAACATCTTGAGAAAAAAATCCAAAACTCTAATTTTCCTGATTGGCTTTCATTCAATTTGCCATCAACACATGTAGTCAGTGTCATTTTTTTTTCTGTTTTGTTTTGTTTTGTTTTTTTTTTTACTTTCATCTTCTGTATATACTTGCTCATTCGTGTGTAAGATCATAATTTCCCAACATGTGACTGGAAGAGCTTCGAGCAGAAAACTGAGAAGACTTGTAAATGTTCTAGCTTTAGAAGGAGTTTAGATTAGATGTGAGCAAATACTTCAATCTGTGCTCATACACTGTCTCTCTATACTCCATAATTACCTAGACAATCTATCATTTATTTGAAGAACTAACACAGGTGAGGCAGCCTTGACAGAAGAGTCTCTTTACTTGATTTGATTATGAAGCCAAACACGCAATCTGGGCATGGTAACAGGATTTTACAATATAGACATGTAAATGTTTGGGCTAAATAAGATTAGATTTCAAGCCCTAGATTCTTTAAATCTTCAAATGTTAAAGACAAGTTGCCCCTTCTTGCAGTGTCCTTGGTTTACTAATGTCCTAAAGGCTGTCATAAATACGTAATCTTTCCTGGTAAAAGTGATACTTTTCCACCCACAAGCCCTCCAGCAATGGCATGCAGTGATTCTGCTACTTCATTTCAGATCTATTTTTCATTGTAAAGAGAGCTGCTTTTGGGTTGGTCTTTTTTTTTTTTTTTTCAGGCTGCATTCTTATATCTAAAGAGACAAGCATAAGTTAAAACAAGTGAAACACACATATGGCCTAACCATATGGATGACAGTACCAATTAGTAGAGATTTTGTATTTGTTTTTTATATTTCAAGCACAGGGTGAGACCTGCTTTTTTCCAGCAAGTGGCAAATTTGAATGTGAAATGTCATTAGTGCTGTTTTTCACTAATACAATTTCTTTTCTGAATAACAAAAAACACATCAGTGTTATTTTTAATAAAAAACCCACCCTTTAATTTACATACATTTAGGGTGAAGTAAATGAAAATGCATTATGTTACCACTGTGCTATTGAATAATGAACCTATAGGGTTCTAAATGGGAAGGAAAGTTGTTTTTCAAGCCCTGTACCCACTGTTCCCTTTACAAAGGCGCCATTGTGATCAGGATACATGAACTGGGTTTCTAACAGTAAAGATCCACCTTCTGGCAGAGAGACTGGGAAATAAAGCACTCTAGTAAGTTACCACTTCAGCAGGAGAAGCTGAACTAACGAAAGAAGGACAGGTGGAACTGGTCCCTTGGCCTTTCAGTGACATTTACAGCCTCTGTGCAAGGACATGCTCTTTTCTTTCTATTTCTATTTTCTCCAGTTAATCAGGTGACTTGAAAAGAAGCTAGATAAGGGTATTGTTTGCACTGACAACATCCTGATGATACTGTCAGAGGAGATCACAGGAAAATGTTCCTTTTTTGAACCAATAGAGTCATTAGGGAGAGTACTCATCACTTGAGTGCATCTAGGTTAATTACCACAGAAAATTTGGAACTGGCAGCTATAATTTTTCTGAAGAAAGTACTGCTATTTTTACTCCTGATGCTACAGAATGTCTCTTAAAGTACCTCGCAGGACCCCATTTTATAGTTCAATGGTAAAATAATTTTAGAAATCTAGCTTTCTGGCTGAAATTATTGGGACACTGTCCATGGAAATGTAATGAAAGTACAAACTGTGAGTTACGTACTGTATGAATGAAATTCATCTGTGTTTGCCAGGACTGATTACTCTCATTCCCATAAATGAGCAAGCATATTTCTCTATTGCAGTGTCACTTTGGAAAAGAGAGAAGTGTCAGGTTGAGATGAATGACTTATCCCTGCACAGATGTAGCAAACTTGTCACATGCCTGATTCTGTTTGCTATGGTACATTATGCCATAGAGTAGCCAAAAACCCTCCAGCGTGAGACAAACACAGAATGCTGTTTTTGGATCAGCATCAAAGCACACACAGTGGATGCCTTTTTAGGAAAACAGAGACATGGTGTAGTTTTAACCCAACCAGTATTCAATGAGTGCTTACAAATCCTAACAGCGTTCGTGATTTTTAAAAAGCCTCAAACAATAAAAGGAAGTTGCTTGAGTGCACTGAATACTTATTCAACTAATAATTCTTAGAGTACTTCTACAGTGCCTGTTCTCCAAGGAGTTGCAAAAAAAGAAGACTGAGTGAATTTTTCAGCTGAATTACCTTTTTTTCCAATATTATTTGAAGCCTGGAATGCCTTGCGGTGTTTGCCTATCCCTGATGTGATAGGCATGCTATCATGTTTATTGTGTGTATCATGTCTAACAGGTACCATCAAGTCAGTGGTGTCTGTGGAACCCGGAAAGTTACTCATGTCCAGTAGCATAAGCAGAATTCAAATGGAAAGTTATCACGAGTTCAGAGTGTGGGCAGAATTAAATGGTTAATGCCATGAATCTTATGTACTGTTCACCTCTTCTAATTCACCTTTTTGCCATGGTAAAACTGTAAAAATATTCACTGTAAAATATTCTTAAGAACTGTTTTGGTAGTGTGATACTTACTTGGGAATTTGGTTACAGACTTCCTGTTCAATGATAGTCATTTTTTATAGAAATGTGGATTTGACCGCACTATCTTCTGTAATTAGCTCCCACATATAAATTCTGAATGCTTTGCCCCATTCCACTTAAGTCTGATTGAGGAGCTGAAGTCTCCAACAGCTGAAATTCTATCAAGTTTCTTGAAAAATGACAGCCACATTAAGGAAATGTATGGTATGAAGACAACTAAACTGTATTATCAGTCATCACAGAGAACTCATCAGATGGTTGAAGCTGAATGTAGACTTTACACTCCCCCCACCCCAGTCATGAAGGAACTTAATTTTTTTGGAGAATTTTGGCTTAGACCCATTTCTAAATCCATGAGAAAATGAGGTGCCAATAACCACTTTAGCAGTGAAAAAATATTTCTGGTTTCCAAAGCAAACATTTTAGTAATTGCCCCTCACTTATTTGTATTTTCTACTTTGTTTTACATTCTACAGGGAATCCTGCAATTACCCATAGAATGTACTGTCTGTACCTTCCTGACTGAACTGCCACCTTCCCTACACTTTGTTAGAGCTGCCATTCAATGCAGCTCTGATTCAGACTCAAGGGAATAGCCTTGACACAATGCACTGAAGGCAATATTTGTAGAGAAAAGGGATAATCACTGAACAGCAGCCTAACTCCATGCTTCCTTGTCCCGTGACCTTTTTTCTCTCTAGCCTTGGCATAAGAGCTTAGTATAAGTCCCTAGGACTCTGCTGTCCCCTTTCATGGCCCCTTACCCTCAGGCACTATTTGGAAGTACTTCTAACAGGTTAATATTCCTCACATAATGACAGCAGTGAAATTTCACAGACTGTTTCTGCTGAGGCTTCAGAGAAAGCCAGAGCAACGTCTTTATCTGATGATATTTCCGAAGATCATCACCTGTAGCTGCACACATTTTATGAAAGCTCTACCCAGTAAAACAAAGTATGAAGCTTGATGTCCCTTTTTTTAATTTTTCATTCTATTAGGGATTATTACTCCTTCCTCATGATATTTCTTTTATCTTGGGCTCCGTTAGGTTTCCTGATACCCCAGGTTCACATCACTTCAGGAGAAATCTCTAATACAAATCTACCCTTAGATTGAACTGCCCTTAAAATTGGTTTCCTTTGTGATGTTCAGCTGCCGGATCTTTCTTCAATTATATGGCAGTATGCAAGAAAAAAAATTGTCAAAAAACTCATATGAAAACAATATTCCAAAGTCACAACTTGACATCTAGAATCTACTTTTTTTTTTAGCATTATGCTAATAGGACAGTGCTGTATTTATGCAGTGCTATAGATCTGCATGATGCTTTATAAAGTGTGGTATCCTACATCAGGCATAGTATAGCACTGCACAAGGGACTGTGGATGAGAAGAGGAACACTTTAAAAAAAAAATAATATAAACCCTCAAATCTTTATCTAACTATTTTCATTCAGCATGTTGAAAACGTCTGGTATGAGGCTCAGCCACATCTCTATATAGTGAATTTCCTTTGTGTTGTCTTGATTTTCAGGAGGATGTGGAGACTCCTCATTGCCTCTGCTCTTAGTGGGACTAATGAATTACTAGAAATGTGCATGCAGTTCTTTATACTCCTCACTACAGAATGTCCAGCCTGGGGGAGGGAAATTGTACATGTGCCTTTGGTTATCAAAGATCGTCTGCAAGTGGTCATTGCAGATGCTTTTGCTTGACGTTCTCTGGCTTTCAGAAAATTTCAGCTGATGTGTAGCAACAACAGTCATGTCATGGCAAGGAGGCAACAGAATTGAAGGTTCATGATGTTATTATGCTTATATCACAGTTACCAACAAGTCAACTGGACATATCTTGTGTGTCAGCTCTTTGCTGGTGCTCTGCGTTGGTGCAATATGTGTACACTAGAGATGTGTCCCTTTCCCCAGGTCAAGTCTGTAACTAAGCTAAAGGAGTACATGAATGCAAACTGCAGGTTGTTGCTTAGCGTGCATTGTTCATGATGTGAAACTGTATATTCAAATCTTACCTACTTTGGCCTTCCACACTTTGTCAAAAGATAAAAAAGACAAATCTAGTAAGTGGGACTTGCTGGGAAATCTGTCAGCATATGAGAGAAGCTGAGGGGAGAAGAAGAAAGGAAGCATAATTGTTGTCTTGATATTTTTCCTTCAAAAAAAAAGGTAAAAAAAAGGCCATATAGAAAAACCAAGCAAGCAAAAATCAGACAGAAACAAACCCCAGAAAATTTCTGGCTAAACTTCAGAAATTCACAGTGCAAATCCTTCTGAATGCTGCAGCTGGTCTTCTTGGACAGGCAATATAACTCCCAAGATGCACAGCAGCCTCCTCAGTCAGGGAATCACTGTTGTGCATCACAGGAAGCCCTGGGACACAGGGCATCAAGGATCCAGCACAGCAGCAGTCCACCCTAGTGGGACCAGTCTACAGAGGTGGTGCATGTTACCTGCTGTAACTTCCATAAAACATCACACAAGTATATTTTAATGTTAAATATGGTAAAATTATGTTATACGAATATAAATACAAATACAAATATAAATTAAATATAGGTATATTGTGTGTGTTTTCATGTGGATATTTAGACAAGTTTAGTCCAGGCTAAATGTGCCTTTTTATGAAAAGGTTGCATTGGTGTAAAGCTGATCACACTTAAAAGACTCACTGGCCAACACTTCATTCCTTTTCCTTCCAAATTCACCTCTGCCACATACAAGCTTTTTTCCACAATGCAATATTCTTTCTGTGTATCCTTCAGCCTCCCATAGATCAGCCTTGCAAAGAGAAGTGAGACAAGTAAAAAAGCTTATCATATCTAGTACCATGAATCTTCCCCTGAACAAGGAGTCAAACAAGCCTATGGGCCACTTTTGCAACTTCCAACAGCGTTCACAGGATTGCTGTACACAATGCAATTTGATTATTTTACAGACTTTTAGATATTTCAGTAAAAGTAATAATTAAATTTCCTTGTCTTCATAGTACAGATCTTTCTTTCTTCGTAGTTATCAGAATAATGGAAGCAATTAAAGCATTTTAACTTTTTAATTACTTCTTATAAACTTCTTTTTAAGGAAGTGAAAAATGCAGCAGATTTGAGGCAATCAATCCCCTATTACACTCCCTCCCCCTGATCTTAATATGGTGACGATTAGACAACAACATGCTTCTGGACATCACCAAAATCTTCTGAAAATGATACAATATACCTCTGATGCAATGTGACGTTACTCTCAACTACTTAATTTTAATTTATTTACCTTTTTTTGTTTGTTTGCTTATGATATTTGGAGAAGCTAAAAATAAAATCTTAGAAATGTATAGTTAAGTCTACGTATGTATTTCATTTTAAGATGGTTTTATAATATGACCTATTTGTGGCCTTGCTGATATTTGGCACATGACAGCCAGACCCTACAACACTCTCTGTAATACTTTTTTTAGCTGAAGGTACTGGAAGCTTTTGTCACTGAAGCCTGGTCAGAGCTCTTATAATTGGATAACTGAAAGAGGTGTGCATGTCCTACATACCAGCAGGTTATCTAGGAGAGATGGTAGAAAAACATAATAATTATACGTATCGGTTACTGAGTAATGTTTTTGAGAGTCATTGGTAGAAACAATATGAACAGAATATTCCTAATTATCCCTTCAGTTTGGTAGCATATTTAAAGCACTGGCAGAAATCTGTGCTTCCCTCTCTTTTACTCCGTCAACTTCAGCTGACATTTTCTTTATTAGTACTACTGTAATTCCGTGTATTTGGCCCACAGCATTTTTATGTCTTCTGAGGTGACTAGGGATGTTTTCTGTTTAATAATAAATTGGGATATATTTGGTTTAAGTTTCTTCCAAAATTTTATAACAAATTGAGTTGTTACATGTTTTACAGTTCATGAGACAATTAGCATTTCATTCTGTAATGAAAGTATGAGCACTTTAAAGAAAAGGTAACACCTATTATGCCTTCTTCATTGCTTGATTGTGTTGAAAAACGGGAATTCGTATCTAACAAAGGCAAAGTTCATGCTTTCTCTGATATACATCTTCGGGGTACTTCAAATAAAACTCTTTCCCAAAGTAAGATCTGAGAAGACTATTTCTAAAATATTGTCGGAAACACATGAAACATTGACTGGAGGGCAATTCCTTTTGACTTCTATGAGGTTGGCTGTATGTTGTCACTTATTCCCTTATTATTTGTCTTTGAGTTGTCAGAACTTATTGATTTTCCAGTTGCTAAAGAGACCTTGAAACATCTTTTCTTGAGCTTTTCTATTTTGAAGTTCTCAGAAGCAGCAAGGTGAAAAAGAAAATGTAAGAGTAGAGATTATTTTCTTAAAACCTTTTCAACAGGTGGAGCTGTATGCTGCAAAATAGAGTTCTGAAATTAAATCCTTGTGATGAGATGCTTGCTGAATTGTCTTCAAAGTTACAGATAACACTATACCTGCACCAAACAGATATTTTTTCTGAGTTTTAGTAAGAGTCTTTCCACAGTTGCTGTAGATTGGGGTAAGTCAAGTAAGTCTCAACAAGGGTTGTTATGCTTTTCCGCATGGTTTGTCGGTGGGCAGAAGTCCAGTAAGCTTTGCTTTACTCTTCCTTAGAAACTTAAGAAGTGATAAATGGATCTGGGAGGTCTTAGACGTTGCACTGCTGGTGCTCAGCATTGTACTACTGATAAAGTGTAATGCTACATCAAATATTTATTAATCAACACTCCTTATGACATTTCTTCTTGTTATTAGTGAAAGAAGTTTGGGTGACAGAAAACTCACAAAAGACAGCTTAATGAAAGAGAGCAATAGAAATATTGTAAAACACTCTTCTCTCCCTGTCACTCTCTCCTTCATTGCCAGTTTTGACCAGTTCCCCTTTGAGGGAGAAGAGCAAGATCTCTGACTGCTCATCTATAGGTGCCAATTCTCCTTTTCCCCTCCCCAGAAAAGAGGATTATTTGCCAAAATTTTCTGATTCCTTTAGAACACACTGAAAGTACAGCCCTGTAAAATTAGTGAGCTGTATTAATATCACTCATTAATTCATATCTACTATTACTGGTACATCAGAAGGTGTATGATTTGCTCATGTCAGAGGACAGAGTATGCATAAGCTAGTGCAGTCCTCAGTTGCTATCCCACTTTTACAGAAATAAAGGTATTATTTCAGGAACAGGAGGGAACATATCGTATGCACCTATTGTGACATATGAATGTACCTAGAAAGGAAAGCAGAGTAGATTATATTCACAGCTGAAATGTAATTTATTTATTGCCTTCCTTTGATGGTGTTGTACTAGTTTCATATTGCATCTGTTTACAAAAATACACATAAGCAATATCAAGCAGGAAAATGGTGGCCACTAGAGAAGTGTTTTTTTCACAACAGTAATCATTTTTTATCATGAGTCAGTTGCCATTTCTTAGCCTTTTAGAAGTTTTTCTTTACCTCAGCAGTAATTCTTTTCCCCCTTCATTAGTGCAGACTGTGCCAGATTTGCTTACCTTTCCTCAGGCTAATGGAATTGTGAGATTTCTTGGAAATACATCCTACCCAGCGTGACGAAGGCATAGAACCGTGTCTTATCATTTAACCCTCTTAATTATCTACCTTTATTGAATTAGATATTTACCTAATCTTCAGAACTGTATTACTTGAAAATGCTGTGTTTGGAAGGTTTTACTCACGCTGGGCAAGGAAGAATGATTTTGGTATCTCAGCTATATTAAGATGACCCATCTCCCTCTTTTCTTAACAATTTCGGATTTATAGACTCGCACTGTTTGGGGGGTTTACTTTCCTTTTGGGTTTTATCTTATAATTCTAAACAATATTGCCTATGAGAAGGTCCTGTGTAAGACTTGCGCAAGCACACAGAAACCAGAACTCCAGCTGTAAATTGCCCAAGGCTCAAGCAGGCAGTGACAATGACCAGATAGCTGGACAGAGTGATGCAGCTAGAGTAACAAGATTTCTTGTCTACATGAGGGTGTTTTTTTTGCACTAGAGAGGAACAGTTGCCAGATGCTTTTTTTGAGCTAAGAAAAGTATTGTTATGGGCTGCATTAACTTATAACAACTGCCAAAAGTTAGCATTTAGTAACCAGCCTTCCCTTAAGAAGACCATAAAACAGGATCAAAACATATGTACCTGTCCAACAGACCATTTGAATATTTGAACATAGGGCTTTATGAAATATTGGTTGAACAGGTGTGAAAGAGGAGGGAGAGACAGAAGACATGGCATAAATCAGGAAGAGAAGTCATAGACATAGGGTAGATGGACGTAGAGAAACATCAAGAGAAGCTTTTTGTCTTGGAAGTCATCAAAATGGTACTGAGTCTGGGAGAGACAAAGCTGCCTTCAAATCCTCCAACTCTCCTGACTTGGGGAGAGCAGATTTAGATTGGTATGTGCACCAAATAACAGACTGCATCAAAGAAATTCTTGAATCAGTCTCACACGTTTAATTTCTGAAACTATGATAATAAATTGTTGCACTTGCAAGACAGCTGTCCTCAGCTTCCATGTAATGACACATCATGACAGTGTTGTCCAGCCGGAGTACCTGTGCTGTCCAGCAATTAAATAAGTGGCTCCTCTGGTTCACAGATGTCTTCCTACTCAGCTGGGACATCTGTTAATGTGATTTCTTATCATGGATACATGTTTGAACTGGTTACCACTGACTAAAATAGCTGTATGCCTTTGCTATCAGGTCATTACTGAAGTCTGGGTCACTTTTTGGCTTTGAATAAAGTAATAAACTTCAGGATATTATTTTAAGTTGATAAGAATGACTAAAGACTCAAAGTTATAGTCAAAAAGAGATTCATCGCAACAGTAGAGGAACAATATTCCTTTTCTGACTCCTTTTTCATTGTCAGGTTTTTGCCCAATTTTTCCTTCAAAATAAATGTACTTAGAGGTGTATTTCTTTTTTGACAAATAATTTCATATAGTTGCCAGGAGCAAAACTGTAGAATTTACTCAGATGATTTTTTTCTCATTTTTCCTGAGTAATTTATAAGTAAATTGCATTCACTATCATGATGTCTGGTCTTTGCTTTCTATGATTCCAAGTTTTTGAAATGAAATGGTCACCTAAAGGACGTTTAAAAAATCACAATGAAATTATAGGCTGGGTCATACAAATTGAGTGTATGCGTTAATCCCAATTTTTAAAGAGATCATTTTTAGCCAGCTTCTCTTGGCGTCTATCAGTATAAATAGATAAGATCCACTGAACTGTGCAACCTGAAATTGCCTTTTGCAAATTGAAGCTATACTGGCATAAAAATGAGCTAGCACTAACTTTTGCAGAACTATCGGTTATATGAATGAAACTATGAAATCACTTGTGAATCTGACCTGAAAAAGTGAAATGTTTCAGAAATTTAGAAAATTATTTTGTAATTTCTGATTTTTTTTTCTTTTTTTTTTTTTTTTTGGTGGACTGAAACTGTCAACTGAATGCAAGTTGCAAATACACTTGACTTGTCAGAAACTGTTTGTTCAGAGTTCTTGGTATTTTTAGCCATGAAAGTGACTCAATGTTTCAAAAATGGCTAACCTTAATGTTTTCCATTACTCTTATTAAGAATGTCAGAACTATTTATTTGGAATTTGATCCATTTCCAGATAAGAATTTGGATATCCATATAAGAAGTTGCATTGGGAATGAAATTAAATCTAAATGAAAGATGATCTCTCTTTTAATTTTCATTGAATCATCAGTCTATTTTTCCAGAATTAAGAACTTTGCTTATTACTAGATTCTATTGTGGATAGTCATGGCTTACACTGATAGGGGTTTTTAATTATCATTTCAGAGTGAAATGAACATTCATTATATTAAAAAATAGGAGAAAAATCACTAAGCAACATCGTCATCTTTTTATTTTTTTACTGATTAGCTTAAAAGGTACATGCATCATAAAAAGAAAAAGTAGCGTGGAGAACACATTTGAGTTCAAACACACATAGTATTAATCTCACATAATGAGCATTGCTTCAATTGGCAGGAAAAACTACACTAAATAGATGGTAAGCTACAATTGGCTTCCTAAAAAATCATGGCCCTTGACTTTAATACATCCTCCGCATCAGTTTCTTACATTTAAGAATGCTTATTATTAGGTCTTCTTGCTGTGCTCTCCTCAGTTTCATGCTACCAACTGGTTGTGAGTGAGTCTGGCATTCTCTAATATATCTTCCTCTGCTGCCACTAAGTCTGCTAGAATTGCCACCACCCACTGTCCTCCCAGTGCTGTAACAACTGCACTTATTACACCATATAATATCTCTTTTGTAGTATTTTCCAGTAATCTCTCTCAATCTAAAAGATATTCTTGACAAGATTTGGCATAGGTATTCATATTCTTTGCCTGATAATTTAATGGTAAAATTAAAATTAGCTAAATAGTTTTTTTCCTTCCTAATTATAATTTTGTTGATGGTAGAATATAATGAGGGGTTGCTGCATTCACTGATGTTCACATATCTGGACACAAATATTCCATCCATTCTGCATGCATACAGGGACACGTGTGTTTGTGTAGACTGAATAGAATCTTTCTTGTAGGCGATACATAGATCTTTAAATGGTTATTCATGTGGCCAGATGCAGATATATACATGCTTACCTATATGTTTTGCAAGCTGCCATGTTCCTAGAGGGGTTTATCACCTTGGGCACAGTGCCATGCTTGGCAAGTCATGGGCAAGTTGTACAAGTTGTGGTCTAGAGGTTGCTCATATCCAGCCAGCTGAGAGCAAGACAAGGCAAATTTGTAGATCCAGCCGTACTCCAAGATCTTCTCAAAAGCACTGTTTGTGGGATCCTTCCTTTCTTTTTGATTGTATCATGCGCCAGGCCAACAAGCTTTTCATCTTTACTGGAGTCAATTGTAAGATTTGACAGTCAACAAGGGGGGGGAGGGGAGGGAAGAAAAAGAAATTGTTATTTTCTGGTCTGAAAGTAAGATAAATTTCTTCCTACATTTTTAACTTGAGTCTGGTTTCCTTGCTGGCAAATTTCAGGGAGAATCAGTGTTGTCTGCTCTCAGCTGTTGTGTCTCCTTGCCACTTTTCCCTTCAGCCACCACCTGCAGGGACCATTCTCTCAGATGACTGCAAGAGATCAAATTAATGCATTTGGGAGCAATGGCTTCCAACTACCAATGGCTTTGTTTCAGCTGTTTGGGGATCAGTTGTGATCAAAGCTAGTGAATTTGTAAGACAGTGACCATTGCCATCACCACAGAAATTGGGAAGGGATGCCTTGTGCAATCCCTCAAGTACCACAGAACATGGACATTTCTTCTCCACCATGGTGGCAGTGAACTTGGGGGACTGAGCTTTTCACAAGAATTGTAAAAGTGCCATTTTAAAATGCATGTTTCATAGGCATATGAGGAAGAAAATGGGCAGTTTGGGCAGTTTGAAAAAATTTTGATTTAGCATCTGAATAGAAGCTGCTTAGAATTAATATTGCTGCATTGACTTGCATACAGTGTGGTTCTGTGTCACTTCCAAGTAATTTTTAGAACTGGCCAGAACTTCTTGATGTTCTCTTTTCATGGGAAATGTTTCTTCTTGCTAAGATTTCCTTTCACAGCAAATTAGAAAAATGTCAAAATTTCCTTCTGAAAATGTTTTTGAGACATTTAAGGCATTTTTTTAAATATTTTGCTAGATAAGAATGAAGCATTGAATCCTTAATAGAATGAAACACTTCTTTGAATTTCTATCAAAGCATGATTAAACAATATGTTCTGATGAAACACTCCTGTGCTTTCTGGAACTGTTTACTGTATTCACTTCTGGTTCCTCAGGCTTACATGTATCCCCACCTCGCAGTATTTTAAATGAGGTACCTGCTGGTGTTTGTTGAAAGCTGATGTTCCCCTAGGTCTAGTGACAGCAAAAAAAAAATTCTATTCTTCATTTAAATAGCTGTATCATCAGCTATTTAAATGATGGAAAAAATATGTTCTACATACACCTATAAAACATATTCCTTTTGCAATATAACTCCTTTTTTCAGTAAATAATTTTCCTCACAGCTTTTCAATAGAATCTTCTTTTTACATTGGTTAATACAGGCAGTTTTTCAAGTCAGAGAACGTGCAAAGTAAGACACCAAGAATAATTAAGGCATTTTTAGTTTCTCAGTGAAAGATAGTTTTTAATGCTACATTTTTGTGTGCTAAGTACTCAATATAGGTAGAGCCTATTGTATTCTCTTAAAATAGTTTTTCTTGTGATATGTTGACATTTTCAGTGTGGAACATGTTCCTGAATTTCCCTCACTTAGCTCACAAGGTTAAAAGAACCTTTCAGCCACCAGATGGAGTCTCTGAAAGAAAAATTTTTTCAACCTTCTGTTTATCTTTCAACAATTTACAAAAAATAGTAGGAATTACTCTTGGCACCTTTGCATCTTACAGGACATTGATGCAAACATGCACTTAGCATGAAGTACACGAGTAATGGTTTGCAAATCAGTAAAACTATTCATATGCTTAGTTAGTGCTAGAGCCCTTCATTGGACCAAGGATTAAGAAATTGCCACTGTACAGTAAAGCAGCATTCAAGCCCTTCCTTTCTATTGGGTCTTTTGTAATTGTTCTTGTACAACCTTTAAATCTTTTACTTCTGTAGACAGAAGTACCCTTATTAATGGTGCCCTTATTTAAAATCCAGAAGATTAATTTTTTGTCAGATTTGTACCCTCTTAAGAATGAAAGGAACACAAAGAAAAGTTCTCTTTCTTTTCTGAAATCATCTCTGGAATCATCTTTGGAACTGCTGTGACATATATGTGATAAAATACAGAAATTAGAAGTGCTGTCGTTCCTTGGTAGCTACCTCATACTGCAGCTGGCAGTGATCATCCTCTGATCAAGGAGTAGCTTGTAACAACCCAGAGCTCTGAGCTTCTGTGCTGGCCCTTTCCTATTCCTGCACACCAAGAGCACATCTCCCACTGTCTTGCTCCTGCAGACTAATTGACAAGAATATTTCCTTCTTTCTATCCATAGAAGCAGTAGAGGCCTTCTCAGATTCAAGAAGAGTCTGAATCATCAGCATTCAAGGTATTAATCATGCATTGATGGGTTGATT
Organism: Myiopsitta monachus; assembly: GCA_017639245.1. Taxonomy (NCBI): domain Eukaryota; kingdom Metazoa; phylum Chordata; class Aves; order Psittaciformes; family Psittacidae; genus Myiopsitta; species Myiopsitta monachus. Next base: position 36,773,935 of record CM029919.1, on the reverse strand, counting down.
GCCTCAAATGTTCACCTTCTTCCCCCTGCAGACATTACATTGTGGGTATGTAGGGACTGACAATTATGCTGTTCAGGCCACTCAGAGTTATGCACTGAATTTAACTGGCCAAGTTAGAAGCTTGATCATCCTGGTGTCATTACATAGTCCCTGCAGAAAAACTAACACTGACCCATGTCAGTTTGCCGTCACCACAGGTATCACTCTGTGCATAGGCAACATGAGGAAACTAGTACTCCTTTAAAGCTTAGCTAAGTGTCCTAAACCTAGGTGCCACAAAACCTCCATCCACATTAATAATGAGTTAGTCTATGAATATTTCTCAGAGGTGCTCCTGGATCTCAGCAGGTTCAACCAGTACTGGTTACACACAAGATATGTTTTCTAAATTTCTTTGCAAGCAAGATGGATATAAATTTTCTTTTGCTGGGGAAATTTGAAATCTGAAATATTGTGGAAATTTATATTTTATGAGGATGGATTCGGCTACCCAGCATTATGTATTGCAGGTGTCTTAGCTTAGCCAAGATATTTGCAGTAGGCTGTCAGATGTAACTTGGATCCTGTAAGTGATCTGTGCCCTTGTGGAATGGCATCTGGAAGTGAAGGTGGATCTCACAGGAGGTCTACATTTGTCAACTGTATCTTGATTCCAGGAGAAGCTCTGGTTGTAATTCCATGCTGTAAGATACCCATAGCAGTGCAGTTCTTCGACTAGAAGTGTTCAAGCCTGCATATTGTTTTGTTTTGTTCTCCTCCACACCCATTTCAAATTCACGTGAATTACATCACTAACCAAAAAATCCCTGTACAACAGTACAATACATTAATATTGCTACTGTCTGTTAATGAAAGCTAAAAAAAAAATTCTCACAGAACTGTCTATCATTTTTTAGGTTTTATTTGCTCTAGGAGTAATTTGGAAGAGGTATCACTGCTTTATACCGACAGTCATGGAGTGAAAACACAAATAAATGACTTTGAACTGATTCACTTGTACACTTATCTTTTAAAAGTTTTTTGTTGGGGTTTTTATTCTGTACTTATTTTTAAATATTCAAAATCAGCCACCATTCAGGGTCCTGGATTTGCTATAATTAATGTCCATTTATATTGCCTCTCCATCATCCTCAACATTTAGCTCTTAAAAGGAGGAGGTATCATGGAAAGCAGTCAGACTGGGGATTTTTTTCAGTGAATGGAACAGTCTTTTAAAGCTGAAGTCTATGTGATCTCATGCCTGTAAATTTGCATGCAGAGCTACACAAGCTTTGTGGTGGAGGCAGCGGAAGAAGCCAGCATTGGGAAAGAGCAGAAACCAGAGAGGGAGAGGGCTAACTGCAGGAGGAGGGCTACACAAAAAATGAGAATGGAAAGCAGCCTCAAAAAGGGAGTGATATGGGAAAGAGGAGGGCAGCAGCAACAGTGGAAGGGTGAAGGTGAAGAGGGGAGAACAGCTGCTTTTCTCTCTTGTATCCTGACTGAGTTTTTCTCTGAAATGCCCGTGGTTTTTTTGAGCATATTGATTCTGTGACCCTCTTCAGCTGTTTGAACTCTCTATTGGAAAGAATCAAATTCAATCCAAATCTGTTTCTGGGATCCGTATTATGTTGCATTCCCTTGAGGTCTAAAGGAAGCAGAAAAGACAAATGGTGTGATAATCACAGACCACACAAGAAAAAAAAAAACAAATAGGGGTGAAACAGCCTGGCAGAGAGATCTGATTTTCAGGGACTGCCAATGTGATGGTCAAATTTCTTCAAATGCAATTTAAGATGTTTTTCCGAGCTCTGAAGTAGTGATGATAAAAATGCACTTCTTTGGGATACGGAATTGATTGTTTTGTTTCAATTGATGTTTTCAGCAGACCTTTCATATCCCAAAAAAAAAAAAGAAACCTCTTTTTTTCTTAAAAAAAACCCTTAATAATGCAGAGTCTAAAACTGAAAAGAAGGTGTTGAAAACACAAGAAAAGGGTTAATGATTTTTTTAAAACTGAAAAAGTATACACTGCAATTGACAAATTGTAGCTCTTCTCAGGCAAGGTATTTTTCCTATGCATTTTGTTGAAGATTTGTTTTGGCACCTGAAGATGCCAAAACACCCGAAGATGAACTCACAACAGCTTACCTTTTTTGCTCTTGTTTGCCTATGGCTCAGGTGGTGCAATTTGTATAAGGTGAAGAGCTTTCTTCCCCTGAAGTCTGATTCCTTAGATCCCACAGCTGTATTCTAGTATCAATCTGTGCAAAACAGCTACTTGGGAATGCCACCTGAGGTTGGACACCTCAGTACTGCTCTGAACTGTAACTGATCCAGAGAGGAGGAGTGAACTCCCATGGAACTAAAATACATTAGTGCAGCAAAGCTGTTTAAATGTGAGCACAGTGTAAATAGCATAATGTTTCTTGGAGAGACGGGCAGTTGAAAAGAACTATACTAACTTGGAAAAGGAAATGAATGTTGGTTTAATTGGCTATTTAATGATTATCTGTTTTCTTCTTCTTCTTTCTCTTCTTTTTTTTAATCCAAACAGAAAGGTTAATCTAACTATACATTTAAGGCTTTTAAAGGCTCCATTACAAGACTTATTATGCTAAAAGAAACATACCTGGCATGCTGCAGTTTTCTAAATGTATCAGCGATGCATGTAATGATTCACTTAAACCATCATGGTCAGAATTCTTTTACATTATTTCTATGTAAATTGGATGCTTCACGATTACTATAATATGTGTGAAATTCCACTTATTATTTCTTTTAACATGGAAACTTTTATCACTTAACTTCAACTCACTGGACAGAATATTTGAACCATTTGCAGTCATTAGAGCATTTTTGTTTGGTCAAAACCCTTGTGGGATTATACTTTGGAAAAATAGCGTGAATTACATTCAATGCAACTGAATGGAAATTTTATATATATAAGGGGCATCAGGAGTGCTTGTCATACTTAGAATTCAACATTATATTTTACCTGTTATGGACTTGTTTTTACATTTATGTCTCTTCTCTTCAAGAGACTTATTTCAGTATGTAGTTAAAAAGGCCATAATCCATATAGAAAAGGCTACCTAGTGAAGTACATCTACTTTTTCATGTTCTGAAGGACCAATTTAAAATACTACCTTGGGTCATAAGTTTTTTGTTTCACCTTATTAGTCAGAAGACATTTTCCTATATCCTAGGAATCACTGGGTGAACTGGTGCAGCAGGAAGTCTCCTCTGGTAAAACCAAAGGTGATGTTCCTTACTAGCTTTGAGACTTGGCACAGAATATCTCAAAACTTCATGAAATCACCATAAGTCCCAATCCAACCAGGATGAATAAGGCAGAAGAGAAAAGAAAGACTTCAGAGCAGCCAATAGTCTCATAATCCAGGCAATTAGTTGAACTGTAGGAAATTCTGTTTCGAATGTCTGCTTTGCCATTCTCCCACAGGCAAACTAGCCTACCTCGCTGGCTGTTAGGTCTTCTGTGTGGGTCTTTCTGGCTACAGCTATTCTTTGGAATAGGGAGTTGAAGTTCAAATGACTTGAGATTGCTGTAACAGCCTGCCTCAGGGAGTATTATTTATGGAATTTAGAAGAGTTCTAGAAAGAGTTTTGGCAGTAGGGAGAGCTAGCAATCTAGAATAGCTGAAAGGTTTTGTGGGAGCTAGTGTAAATGCATGTCTTCAATGGTCTTAAGTAGTAAGACCCCGACTTTTGCTTATTCCGGGGACCTTTACTTAATGTTCTTTCTTCCATCATCTTCCAACCTAAGTACCTGTCATTTTAGAAGAGCTAATATTTTCTGTCTCTGCTTCTTCTGGCCATAAGCTTTCTTAATCTGTTTCTATTTTAACCACACTTGATAAGATTTTTCCAGAAAAGAGTTAACTGACATTAGTAGATTTTAAGAAGACAGTAAGGTTAGGTTGGGTTGGGTTGGGTTTAGGAGTTTGGTTTTTGGTTTTTTTTTCTCTATCATGTCAAGATGCCACCATTAAGACAAACTGATGAAAAAGATCATGATCTCACTGCTCTAGCTTTTCCTCCAGTAAGCTCTGCTTCTTGTCCCTCAGCGAAGATTTCTTGTTCTCATTTGAATGAAAATGCCTACAGTTAAAAATATACATCCTGATTCCAAGAGGAAGTGTTTCCACCCTTCCACCACTAATGTTCCATCATTCATTTCAAGGGATGAGTCTACTTGAGCTCACAGAGCTCTGTGCCTTTAATTTCAGTATCGACACACAGAAAACACTTTAAAAACATTACTTTTTACAGGAAAGGTGAGGAATCATATCTTGGGTCCTGGTGTGGGTGTCATGGTGTGCTGCTACTTCTTTAGATTTGATGCTCAAGTTGCTGTGGCTTTAAGCAAAAAATCTTTGCCTCAGTTTCCTTTAAAGCAAAGTCATTATACAAGGGGTTGAAAGCTTTCTTTCTTTTTGGTATGGCAGGTATCTGGCAATAACATTCATTCTATTGTTTAGACAATTCTTTGCTTCTTTACTACACAGATACAGACTGTGAAAAATAAGCTTAACATAATTAACAGTTATTTTCTTTATTTCAAATAAAAGCATTGATTTTTATTTGCATTTTTATTTGAAATACAGTTTTTTTCTAATTTTATTAAGTAGTTTGGAGGATATATATTGAATTTTCTAGTTTTTTGCATATTTTGTATATTTCAATTTAACTTGGTATCTGTGACATGTAAACAAATATGTATAGTTACATATGTTGCAAATACTGCATACTTTAATGGCAATTTTTTTTAAATATGCATTTAAAGTTTATGTTGCTTATGAAATCCAGAATAGATGAGGCCAAGTAATTTTTTAAGAATGCTCTCTATCACTCTTACACTTTAGTTGCTGTGCATGTTTATGGTATTAATTTAGATATGCACATGCACATTTTAGAAGAACTAATCTTCTAAATAGTTGCTTTCTCTATTCATTATGGTTTTACCTCACTCATTAAAATGCAGAATGAGTGCTCAATTAAATTTTTCTTTTGAAACTAAGGTACCTGGGAAATACGGTGTGGTATATCTCTCCGCAAGGCAATCATCAGCTATTTAAATAGATATAGTTAAAAATGGCAAAGTCTTAAGTTTCCTCATAACTCATTTTGGAATTAATGAATCTGTTCACAGGCATTGGTTTGGAGGACAGAGACTGAACAGTGCAGTTACAGAGAATAAGCCACTGGCAAGTCAGGCAATTCACTGAGGACAGAGTGATTAGCCACAAGGAGCACTTACAATGTGCACTGGTAATTTAGGTAATTGTATTGCAGGGTTTGTAGACCCATGAATTATAGAGATCTTTTTAAAAATACATATTGTGCAATTTGAACATATCCTGAAACAGACACCAGGAAGAATCAGCTATAGAGTAATTCAGATAAGATAAAGCATTACTGATGTATAGTATTTGGCAAAACATATAGAAAGCAGCATGCAATAAAACTATAGCATACACATTTATCATTAAGAACTTCTTCACCAGGATGTTAGGTATTTAAACACCCCAAAAGGCACAGATTTCCTGCAGAAAAATAAAAGAAAAACAGAAGGAGAGAAAAACCTTTAGAAGGTGGGGGTTTCATTGGAATACGTTAGATTGATTTATGTTACCATTTCTAAATGTATGACATAGTCACACCTAACCCAGAAAAAAAAAAAATCCCTATATTTATTTCTTTTTTTGCACTGCATATTTTCAAAGACCGCCTATAGTTAACATTATAATATAGTTAGTTGCTACAAATAATCTGCACTGATTATAGGAAAACTGTCAGTGTCTGTTCAAGGTCTGAAAAGGCTGCAGCAAATAGCTTTTCTCTTTGCCATGGAGACTGGGGTCTGTTTTTACGGTTACTCTGGTAACCAAAGCCTTTCTGGTGCTAGTCCTTTTCAGTTACCTTAGCTATTAAACCCTCTGGTTGAGACAAAAGGAAGGCAGTATGCAGACACTTCTCTATAAAGCAAATCTCAGGGTTAAAATTTAGCAAAACTTGCAATAAAAGAAATAAAAGCAGCTTCTAATCAGCTGGTTACATTGTAGCTGTAAGGCGTTTGTGTGCTTGCCCGCATGAGGGAAGCTTGGGCTTGATATGTTTGAATTTTAATCTGATTATTACAGGACTAGAAAATGGATTAGGCATCTTCAGTGCTATTTCAAGGAACACAGACTCTCCAACCTGTGACCCTCACAGTACAAAAGGCATCAGTTTTTGAAGTTATCATCCAGAGGGATTTATCTTAAAGTGAGGATTCTGACATTGCTTAGGGTGATGGATATTAAAATAATTGTAAGTAGAGATTACAGAATGGTGCCCCAAAGTCATGGGTTTGCTATGTGGCATTAAAGAACCTTCATGGGGACTGGGATGCCTTAGAAAACAAAGTCAAAAAAATGGATCCTGATCAGAAAGTTTATTATCATCGCGATAATGAAATATAAAATTCAGTGATCAGTTGCATGAAGTTGATTACAGAAGATTGGCAATAGCTACAACAGAAAGACAGAAGGCTGAGCTGTAAAATGTTAAACAGCTGAGATGGTAGTAAGTGTCACTTTTGCTTGGAATGAGTAAGTGTAAGCAGGCTCCTGAATTAACTTGGTTTTCAAAATAGTAATGTTTTCACCTCAGATAAGGACTTACTATGGCAAGCTTTTACCATCCCTACATATTTTGGTTTGAGCTTTCTACTTCTAATAAAGAGGATTTTTCTCTGGAAGAAACATCAGACTAAATAGACCACAAATAATATGCTCCACAACTGTACAATCTATTCTTGCTTTAACATGGTCAAACTAAGTAACTCTAAACACTGCAATACCCATGGAGATTAATCACTTCTGAGCTGCAAAGTATTCAATTATTTTTCATTTGAACTATTAAGTGTGTCACATAGAAATTCCCCATTGCTGTTTTCACCCACATAGATTGCCATGTTTAAAAAAATAGTAACTTTGTCCTATCAGAAGAGAGTTCAAATTAAAACACCACAGAACAGAGCAACTAAATTAAGATCGACTGGTATTTGTTAACAGAGAGGAAAACACCTGCAGTATTTAAAAAACAAAAGTATCTGTTCATCCATGAATTAAGTGCAGGAGAAGAATACTGGACTGATCACAGATTAATCGGATTTGTGCACTTTATGAGGAAATGTTCATTTAAATGTATAGGCATAGTATTAAAGTGGTAAACATAAGGGTTTTTGTGGCCACTCTTTGATGTGAACATCACTACTAGAAAAGGCAAGTGCCGGTTCCTGATACCAGGTGTGCAACTGGTGACCAGGTGTTCCTATGCTAAGCAATCAAATATATTAAACACACACTTTCTTCCGTTTTCGAAAGAAGACAGGTATCATTAGGAGAAGGGGAGAAATATATGTCTCTGAAATAGCTGGAATCAGAAGGAAGTTGACTTCTTCTGGATTTGCTGTAGTGTCTGATCAAAGGAACTTATGGATATTTGTGCTGAAAATGGTTCCTGCTATTTAACATGGTTCTGCACAGTGCTCCCAGAGTCAGTGGGTGCATACAAAACTTTTGGCCAAATCTGTCCCCAGCCTTTCCACTGCCTCAGATATCTTCCTGTTTTCAAAGAACTGGAAATTACTCATGACAAAACATTTATCTTGCATATTCACATGTGGGGAAGACAAAATTGGGTAAAATGGAGGACAGTGGGTTTCTGACAAACAGTCATATGTAATCACTGAGCTAAACACAGCAAACTGTTGGCACAGGAAGATTTTATCACCGCGTTTGCACTAGCCTTTCTTAATGGTTCATTGTACTGACCCTTCATATCCCAGTGAATGCTCTAGCTGCAGCCTCTCTCTCACAGCCACATTTAGCAAAGCCCATCAGAGTGGCATTGGGTGGGGTACCTGAGTTTCGTGCCTCTTGTCAGGTCCCTCATAGGGTGAGGACACTCTTGTGAACCAGAAAAATCAACCTTCTTTTCACCTGGTGTGGTAGGTAAAATAGGGGTCAAGCTCTGACCTGCTAGCTTTTATTTCCCATTCCTATGCCCAGGACTGATGTCCCTATAGCTCCCCTGCAAATCAATTACCCAAGGTTAACGCTGTGGGAAACCCCATCTTTTGTGGGAATTCTGTCTGGCTCTCAGATGGGGATTTGCTTGCAGAGCACTACATAAAGTACATCCTCCAATTGCCTCATGCTCCTCCTCTGCAGGGCCAGACACAAAGACCTGCAAACTATTGCTTTTGCCCTTTCTGTAGAGGGGGACAAGGATCCTTATGGCAAATAGTGCACACGGTGATTGGCAATCTGCAGCCCTTCACAGCATTTTGCCTGCAGGAAAAAAGTCATTGTCACATTTTACAGGAGGGAAAGCTGAGACTGAGGCAGAGTGACAGCTAAGACTAGAATTTAAACATGACTGCTAGGATCCTAACCCCACATTGAACTGAAAACTTCATGGCAAAGGGCTGACACAAAACCCTCAGCTACGCTTGAGACATATTCATCTGAGGTAAAAGCATTTCTGAAGCAGAGCAAAGCAGTTCAGATTGAACTGCAAGCCTACTCATGTGTCCCAGTTCGCACACCACATATAGTTTAGAAGATATGCAGAAACCGAAACCACAAGATATGGTCATCTAACCCACAGGTAAATTATACACAGGTAAATAAGGAGGGTTTATTGTTTTTTCTCAGAGGTACTGACACACAGAACGGCTGGAATGGCAAACTCATCTCCTGTGAATGAGCAAAAGCCTCACAAGCACATTTAATCAGTATGTAGCTGGAATGCTCATCCCAGGATAAGCTCTATCTTATATATCTTCTTTAAATTTACTTTTGTGAAGTGAAAGCCAGAGGTCTGTGTATTCCAACCTTTCACATTGGCTCAGGACTGTGCAGAAGTGCCCTCAGGGGTGATCTGTGGCAAAGCTTCTAAGAGCCTTCTAGTCCTGCTCCTCTTTTGTAGGATTAAAAGCCATGGAGCATAAGTACTTGTCCTTCTTCAACTTCTGGGAGTGCAGGGATTTGTGGGGAGTGATGGTGAGGAAGCTTTGGGCTGTACAATTTTCTTCTTTTAAAATGAATGTGTGGTGTCTGACAGGTGCAGAGATGAAAACAGAAGAAAAAAAATGAAAATACCGTTACTTGCAGAAAAGGATATTAACAATGACTTAGTACAGTGACAAGCTGCTCTATGTGTTCCATTTTATATGTCCCCCACAACTAAGTAGGTATACTGTCCTCTTACCATTGGGAGAATTGGCTCACACTTTCAAGGTCATCTCTTGGCTGTAGAAAAATCTCTTGTGTTACAGCATGACAAGCAATGCAAATAATAGTTCCAGTTTCAAGGAAGACACGTCCATGTAAAATTACATTTCACCATGAGCTATGTGTAATATTCACCTTGTACAAGTGCAGACAAGTTTTATAAAACATCTTTGCAACAGTCTCATAAATGAAGTGGCATTCTGCAGTATGATTTAACAATTATAATCGGAGCCTTGAAGATATTTGCCTGAGATGTCTTTCACTGGTTTGGATTTCATGAAGCATAACTCCTGAACCTGCTGCCCACATGGGAATTGACAAGTCATTTGACTTCTGCAATCTACAGCTACCTCCTCTGCGTAATGAGAAAAAAATATTTAGGCCCCCAGATTTGCCAAATTCAATGTGAAGAAGAAATCAGAAGAGGAATTTTAGCAAGTAGAGCTTTTCTTTCAGTATGTTTATTCAAGTCAAAAGAAGCCTTATACATACAGGTAGCGCTCAGAACCATTGCAAGTTACTAAGCAGCATTTAGCAGCAAACTATGATTAGAAGACCCATTGCTCTGGCTGTCAATCTAGCGAACTTGCTCTGGTTGCCTAAACCTAGATAGCTAGGACCATTTGAGAAAAATCAGTTTGTCTGAGACATCCTTATGGTGCCAGCAGGTGTAATACAGGAGATAGTAATGATCAGTGCTGCTCCGGACAGAAGTCTGAGAGCCCTCCTGGAGACCCTTACACATCTCAAACATGGTAATTGCTTCTTTAGGCAAGTAAGGCAACTAAGTTGGCCAATGTAGGCGACTAAATCATATATGCAGGTGATCAGTAGGAACAATCCTTCTGAGGAAAGATGATCTCATGTAGCTCACAGCTTTTTTCTCTGGGAACTGATCACAATTGAGTTCAAAGAATATCCAGACTTGTTTATCTAACCACCCTGGAAACATTCTTTCGTCTTTTTACTTTGGGCAAAAAATTGTATTAAGTTATCCTGGTTTCAGGGAAACTGCATAAATAAGCATCTGACTTACACCTTCTCTCCCTCAAAACCAAAATAAACCAAAACCAACCTCAGACCAAATTTCTTTCAAACATTTTATGCCTCATAATAACTTACATAAAGCCTTGCTGAGCTGTTAGACAGTCAACAAATGTGTCACTGACATGAATCAATACATTAAAACAGTTAAAAAAGGTTTCAGTATAGTGTGGACTAAATTGTCATTTAGTTTCTACACTTCCTGGAAAAGAAATTCTTGAATTTTTATTTGTCACTTTAAAGGATTCTTTTCTATGCCATTAACCATTCAGATAGTCACACAGTTGCTAAAGTTACTTGTCAATTTGTTCATGTTATCCTGAGAGTTTTTAATCCACCACCTTTCAGCACCTAGCCCATGGCCCCAGCCTGGCAGATGACTTCATCACAATCATAATTGTTTTTTCTTCCTCATAGCCCCTGAACGCTAGAGCTATATATCTGTATGAGGTTCTCAAGCTTTCATCAAAACAATGCTTTTTCTGCCTTTCATTTGCATAGCATATGTAGAAGAATGATATTTAAACATGACAGAGATTTACAAACAATACACGTGAATTAAAACTGATGGAATACTTATTATTACTTTTTCAAAGCCTTCTCAAGGTTTTATGGGGAGTCGTGTGTATCAGGCTTGAGTTTGACCTTGCCTGCTGTTGAGAATTGATTCCCTGTTGTACATATTTTAGGGCTTTATCCAAGCCTTAGGCAACCCCGGTAAGAAACTTTCTACAAAGTCTAAGTTTTCATTGTGAAACAGAAGACCGTGATTGCTTGTGGGGTTTCACTTAGCTGAAGACAGAGAGGTCTGTTCTCTGTTTGCCACTGCAGGTGGCAGGAGCAGCTCCAATTCGGGGACATGGAGAATGATGAGTCTTGGCTGGAAAACTAGCAGGCATAGAGTAGTACATCCCTCACACCATATCCAACACCTTTTTCCTCAAAACTATCATCTTGTCAGCTGACATAACATGGCTGAGTAAATGAGCAAAAGTCAGTGCTACAGAGAAAACTGAGTGCTTCAGATGTGCAAAAGAGCATGACCCATGAGTGTGTGCATCAAGGCAAAGCAATCTGAGTCACAAAATACATTTCAAAGATATTGCACATCTGTTTCAGATCCCGCTTCTCCTACCACTGAAATTTTTTTCACAGGTTTGCACTGAAAGCAGGACTAGCTTTATATACCTACTTGGAGACCTGTGAACACATGCTGATAAATTTATGATGGGGGGCAATATTAATTTTCTCATAAATTTCTGTTTACTCTGTGCTTTTCTTGAAGGAGTAGCTATTTAGTAGTTAAGTATATTGTAATCTTTTTCCGATATACTGTTACACTACCTTCAAGATTATCATTTTCCATTTATAAATCAGTGTTCGTAGGACACTGGGCAACATACACTCTTTGGCCAAGGCAATGTGATGACTTCTTTTGAGCCATACATAAATTTCTACTTTGGCTATTGTAAATCTTTATTAAACAAGTTATTCAAATGCAGCATGTATTCTCAATTTCTCACACAAGTTCCAAATATTTTAGAGCTAAAATCCATGTAAAGAATTGATAGAGCTTTGATTTGGTAAGCTACCTACACCTGTGCCTTATTTTGCCACAAGGATAGTTACATGCGTCCTTACAGAATTCAAGCTTAAGTTCTCTAGGCCTCAGAGCAAAGTTATTTGACTGTAACTTTTAAAGCAGAAATAATTCAAATTGTGTGCAAGGCAGGAGTTAGTAGTGCTAACTTTACTCCTGCCAAACGCCAGCTCTTCCCACAAGATATATTGGCAAAACTGCTCTTGATCTACAGAAACAATACAGTACAAGTAAGGGTAGCAGTCTGTATTTTTGTGGATCAATGGCTTATCAACTGATTTTGAGCTTTGAATTTTGTTTGATAGTTACTTCTACCTGCAATCAGCTCAGCCTTCCAAAAGATGAAAGGATATAATGGTTTTGACCCATGTTTATTTTTTTTAATGTTTTCAGTGACTGAATGTTTTGAGAAAAGGGTTTGTTTCATTGTGTTATATTCTCATGTAATTTTTAATACTAGCGTAATTATAATAGATAATCTGTGGGCTTGTTTTGTATTAGTAAAAGCACTAAATACTCCTGTGGAAGCACTTGTGTTAGGACTCTTAAGACACAGGCAACTTAAGAGGTCTATTACTTCATAGTCATATTCTATAACATGGTATTACCTGGAGTAATATGACTATGCAGAAATACAAAAATAGTTTATAGAGCTTTTACTTGTTAGCTTTTAAGCATCATTCTGTATTTTCATGGTTTAAAATTTGTAATCTATACTAGAAAATACATTGCAGTGAAGGAAAAGGATTGAGAGTTGCAAACCTAACAAAGTTAACCTGTATACTTTAGTGGAAGTAATGATAAAAATAAAGATGATATTTTATTCCAATAATGATAATAAATATATTTTATTTACAGTCTATAATCTATTATTTCAGTGTAATGGGTTTAAAACTTTGAAAGTGTCTGAATTAATAGTTCTGTAAATCTTTTTTTTTTAAAAAATTTAACTCTTCAAATCTTATTTGATTGGAACAATTTTTTTAGAATTTGATTGTTTTCTCTTTGTAGACCATTTCTATATGTTGTTTGTTACTTTAAGAAAAAATATAGGGCCCCTTTTAGGTCAAGGTTAACAGAAAACACTGATAGTTTTTTAATTCGAAATTAGTGGAACAGATATATACATTTCACATAATGAAATAAAGTAATTCCATAAGCATATGGCTGGAAACATGTATCTGCACTTCACTGACGCTGATCAGAAGGATTACACATGGTGCCTCTCTCTTCTAATGTACAATTTCAACAGGTACATAAATACCAGACTATCTTATGTTCCATCTCACTGTTCTTCCTTTTGCCAAACTTAATATATCAGTGGTTATTTCTCAGAGCTCTCATTTTTTTCCACTTACCTTTATCACTTCTAAAAAAGTCTCTGGAAACAGGAAGCCTGATATTTTATAAGAAAAATTTAAAAAAAAAATGATAAAAAATGCAATTCCCTTCAGAGTAGGAAGGCCTTTACTTTACAAAATGCCTAGTGCCTCCTCTTAGGAAGTGAATTCTGTCACTCCCCATCAGTACCGTAAAAACAGTCCGAGTGGAGGTAGATCTCTTATGTATTATCCAAGTCTTTGGCTTGAGTTCCCTTCTTCAGGATGGACCTTCTGCACTGAGCTTGAAGTCCGAAGCCTGAAATGCCAGGGGCAGTTTTTGGGGCTGTTTATCCAGTGCTAGATAGCATCAAGTTAATTAGTGAATTTGTTTTCCAGAGGTGTAAAACACTTCAGCTTCATCCTCTGAACTATTGTACCTCAACAGATCTGCCGCTTTGTATAATGGAAGAGAAAACTATGTCAAAAAAAAAAAACTAGCTGTTGGAGAAATGTTTCATCTATACATATTTGTTTTTATTTAGGTGACCTCTATGACATTTCATGTTGTCCTTTGCAAGAGGACAAGGAGCTCTGTAAACATCTGTGCCTTTTTATGGCTCTATAGGATTATATCTGCTGTGTGTATACGTGCACACACGCTCTCACATACACAGAAGAGAGGAAGTCATTTTATTTTACACAAATCAGCTACTTAAAGTAAATTGAGATATATAGAATTTACCAATGAAATGAGTGATTTGATGTGAATAAAAGAGGTGGTGTGTTGTAAATCAGTACTGACAGCCAAATGGGAAAAATTGACAGAGCACTGTAATCACTCCCAACATCCACTGAAGTTATTGATCCAAAACCTCTATAATCCCCTTCACATAACACAAGCAATTTCATATAATACCTGTAATAACAGTGCATTCAAACTCAAGTAGCCATCAGAAGCTTTGTATCTAATGGCGAAGCAGGCCTCTGCTGAGTAAGTGTAACAACTAGAGCACAAAAACACCAACGACTCTCACCTTTCATAGGTAAGGGTCTGTGATAAGAGCTAGTTCAAAAGGTAAACAGTTCCTAACACCAAGGAAAATGAGCTATTAATTGCCTGCTTACTAAATACCTTGTAAAGGCCCTAAAGCCCTGAGCTCAAAAAGGGGAGAATGTAACCGGATCTGGGGACTGATAACACCCCTGGTGCTATCCACACAGCAGCTATCTGATGTTAATTACAAGAGGGAAAGGAAGGCTGAGAGGTATTTAGCTGCCGGGTCATTACATCCTTCCCAGGTGTTTTTCCCATGAAATGTTCCCCCAGTTTTACAAGCTCCTTCTCTGGCTGATGGATTATTCCACTGCCTTATCAAAGCTTTGCCAGCTCCTCATTAATATATAGAGTGAGAGGCGCAGTTCTATATATCATTGTCTTCTTCTCGGGGAGGGCTAATCAGTCAGGCATTATCAGCCCGTCAGCAGAAGGCAGGCAATCAGGCCTGACAGCGGAGAATCATGGGAGAGCAGGGAAGGTTAAATGAGGCTGACAGTTGTGATAATGATGATTATACTATAAATTAAGATATGATGATAAAGGAGAATAAAAGACACAATCTGAAGCAATATTTGGTTTAACATGTCTCTCTTTTTTGGTACTGTTAAATGGCCATAACATTTATCACAAGGAACAAGAATGGACATTTAACTACCATGATAAAATAGGACAGCATCAGATTGAAAACCCAACAAGTTGTGATTATTGTGTCAGGCACTTTTCCACTGGTTGAAAAAACTGGAGATAGAGCATATGTTATAATCATTCATGCATTATTCTGCAGAATGAAAAGAAAATAGATCTATTTTAGAAATGTCTTCCAGACTTCTAGATAAAAAAAAATATCCAAAAGGAAAAAATTAATACAGTTTCTTGTTTCCAAGATCATTTTTACCAATGGAACTGTAGAAAGCTGAATGATAGTTCCTCCCTGCCACCTCCTCATAATGAATGCATGTATTTATTAGGAACTGATTTAGAGGATTTGTAATTATATCACCGTTAGTCTCTTATTTGGCAAAACACCATAAATGAAATTACAGAACATCAACTTTTCATTTTAAATATTTTTTTCTTGACAATTGGTAAAAATAAGTAGGTTCACACAGGTGAAATCAAATAAGAATTGTCATGGTTTGACTGTGGAAACATATGCAGTAATGTGGACTTCATGTGACTATTTGCTTAGGTGGACAATGTATTGTTTTCTTTTGATGTTTATGTTTAGGGTGCTTAGCAATCCTAAACAAATACCATTGGGCTTTGAGAATAGGAATGATAATACAGTTTATTTAGTGTCCCGGCTCCTGAGCATCTACATGTAAGTCAGGACAGCCAGACCAGGCTGAGCAGAGTTCCCCGCGTGTCAGTGTGCTTGACATGTACTTAAAGGAAGGAAAAGTTTCGAAGTGAAAGAGTAAAACCTCCATTTTGGAAAACCATACATTTTAGAATAAGTGGAACCCAAATATCTTGTAAGTTTGCAAATAACCAATCTGCTTTCTGCAGATACACTAAAGAAATTATTATTTGTATACACAGAGATCTTTGTAGAAAACAAAAGTTTATGATCCACACAAGTATATAATTTCCACGTCTATTGAGCTGACCATGATCCTATTTCAAAGACGAAACCTCAGACCAAGCCAATGGTGTAAAGCTGTATTCTAATAATTGATTTGTGCACAAATACCTGAGTATATTTTTGTTTAACACACTCATAAGTGATGTATCTCTATCTATGATGGGCTTGTAAGACCATCACTTACCAAATATGTGCAAGGATATAATAATTTAATAAATCACTGTATTTTTTTTGGTTGTTACCTGCTCTATGCAAATGGAGTGCTTTTGAAGAAATAAACTTCAATTAGTGTATGCTGTATTTAAATGACTGTGCAAGAGAGAGAAGCAACTATTTTAAAAGTTCACAGCTTCTTCATCTTTATAACCTCGATTGGAAAGTAGCCTCAGTATAAAAGCTGATTATTAGTTGTATAAGTCATTGAGATGACTGTGCAAGTCACAGACACAATGATTTGCATTGGCAATTAAACAAAGTTAGTGCACATCAATCCTTTCATAAAACACTTCTCTGGAAGCTGCTCAGACGATACAGTGATGCCAGTCACTTAAGTGCCCCAGACAAACAGAAATCTTTGCTGTGATTATAGTGATTACCTTTTCCACAGTGACTGACTCAATGGAAATAAAACCAGAGCTATTCTGAAGCAGGTAAAAAAAAAACCAAAAAAACAACCAAACCAAAAAGCTTACAAACCATATTCCAAAAAAATAAAAGATATCTTGAAACGACTGCTGTGGTATTGTTTTTCACTGGAAATGGCCTATTGTCTAATGTACTTTAGAACAGTATTTTTATTGTTTGATCAGTTCAATTTACCAGAGGAGTGAAAATTGCACAAGTTCCTCTCGTGTAGATATAAAGGAAGGAACATAGATAAGTTTATAAACCTGACAGTCTGTAATGGAAATGCTTATGCAACCAGCACTCTCTGGTTATACAGTCTGCTGCTCAGAAAAACACAGATATTCATTATTAGAGGACAAGGCAAGAGCATGGAAAAATACAAAGAAAGAAATGTGATCAAATGGAGTATCCTAATGCAGCATCCTATGCTTTATTTGTGTTTCTTTTTTGTAATGATACACAGCACTTTGACTTGTTTCAATTTGAAACATGTTATTGCATCTGAATAAAATCACTAGAGTTATTCATGAAGATAGGGATTTTTTTTTTTTTGCTATTTATCCTCTCTAAGATCAGGATTTTATTAAAGGAGCAGCACTGCTCCAGAGACTTTCTCACTAGCTTGTTCCATCAATTCAAGTGCATGCTGAAGCTATATTTGCAGGACTTCAGTCCAATAAACCAGCAGGTTTTAGTAAGATAATATATTTCTTCTAAGAGGCAGAGAGGGGATAAGCCTGGTGCAATCAGTAAAGAGGGAGGAGACCAGTGTAAAGAGTATGACTACATATTTTAGGGAGATCCACTGCTAGAACTGAGACACTGTGCAGGAGCAGATTCAACTCGTGCTAGAAAATGGTGATAAAATAAAATACAACATCTCCCCCTTCCCTCTCCAGTTGTGGCTAACCTGAAAGTAAAACAGAGATATTGGGTGGATTGGCTCAGGAGATATGTGTGGAAAATCAAAAATAAAAAAAAATAAAAAAAAGAAAGTTGTTTTCCAAGCCTTTATTCATTTGCTGAGTTGTGGAGCTTGTAAAGGCTGTTGGGATGAGTATTGCTTACCAGGCTCAGATGTCTCATGCAGGCAATGACCAAACTGAGATTCAGGTCAAGGCACATCAGGGCAAACCACAAATTTCTTAGGTGTAAATAGTAACTCCACTGAATTCAGTTGGGATTTTGCAATTAACTGTGGCACAGCTAGGATTTCTTCTATGGAGATTTTAATGGGTGCAGGCACACATTTTTAGCGCCTGGATACTCAGGTTCAAGAACATGGATCCATTGTCTTCTTTCCAACTTCTTTCCTCTCCTTCCCCCCCTACCCCCCTTAGTGGCCCAGGCATATAGAGCATACCCCCATGGTAAATGTCCACTGCTAATGCCAGCCAAGTATGAAACGCTTAGCTGAGACTCATTAGTCTTGTTATAAAAATGCAATTGGAAGCGTGGTTCATCATTTGGAGGTAAGGTTCTAATTTTGGCACATAGGAGGCTGCAGGCAGGAAAATATCTTGTTCCTTATTCCGTTTTATTAACTTTGTTTTGTTCGCTTGAGCCTAGTACTGTGTTAGACTTTGAATAATCACAGCTGTACAGGTAGCTCCAGTGGAGTGAATGAGAGGCTTTTTCAAGGGCTCTGCTCCCTGCAGAAATGATTTGTACCTCTGGCTGATTGTCACTAACAGAAAATGAGAAATAGGAACATTCAATGCAAAGTAATGTGTTCTGTACAATTACTGGATTAATAATTTTATTCCATTACTGTGTGGGGAGAGAGGACATCAGGTTGAAGATCTGCAATTCTAGTATATTTCTAAGCGTCCTGTTAAGAGAGTGAGCAAGGGTCAGGAAACTTAATTATGCCATAACTAGATAGAAATTGCCAAGTGATAAAAAGAAACATCCAGCCAGATTCAGCAGGAAATTACAGCTTTAATAATATAGCATAATGCCTACTTCTATACAATTATTGGAGAGACCCTGAATGATTTTAAATAACAGGCTTGGTTTTCCAGTAACGACAGGGGAAAAAAAATCTGAAAATGACAGTTTGCATTTTGCTGTAAATATTTTTCTGAGTTTTGGGGTGTGCTTTTCTTAAAGATTAAATTATTAAAAATTGCATATTTACTCCTGCTAATGTGGAAATGTTATTATTCTGAAATGAGAGAAAGGTGATATTTATGAAGAAATTCATATTTGTGAAAATTAAGCCTGTAGAATCATACTTTTGGTCACTCTAGCTTCTGTATTGTATTCCTGACTTTGAAGTGCAAAAGCAAAGCGCACTGAAATTTATACAAAAAACTTAGGACTGAGAGATTTTGTTTTACAATCCCATTTTTTCCACACTACAACCATGTTTGTGTCCAATATCTCCTGTATGGTGCTCTTTCAGTAAAATGATTATGAACAGAATAAAGATGCACTTGCATTCTGATACCAGATTTCCTTATAATTTTGTAGTCTTCATGAAAGATGAAAAATAAATACTATTTTAGCATAAGCAAAACTCGTCATCCTAATGAGAAGCAGCTTTTTCTTTTTCTATCCCCTCCCAGCTGAAATAGGATATTTTAAATATTAAACTCTTATCACCTTCGTAAACACTGCATGTGATATTAAGGCCTTTTGCAATATACGTGCATGTGTTTGTCCATTTATTTCTAATGTAAGAAGGAAAAGTCATTTCTGGTGCTAACCCAGGAGAGCCCGGCATTTCATTTTGTATTCTGAAGATGCAGATTAATCAACCTGACTCTCTTACCCAGGGCTAGCCATTCTGCCTAGAAATCTGCATATCTGCATATTACTGTTCTTCCCTGAATTTAATTTCCTACAGGAGCTGATATTAATCACCCTGTT
The DNA here is from genome assembly GCA_017639245.1 of Myiopsitta monachus. NCBI lineage: Eukaryota > Metazoa > Chordata > Aves > Psittaciformes > Psittacidae > Myiopsitta > Myiopsitta monachus. The sequence continues at coordinate 36,754,542 of CM029919.1, read as the reverse complement.
TAAACAGAGGGGATTTGGGGTCTATACAAATATGACATTTTTTTATGGAAGTTGTAGAATATTTTCTCTTTTTTCATTATTATTTAAAGAGACAATAGTGTGGGGCTGTAAAGCAAACTATAAGAGATTATTTTTGTTTACTGGCACTCATATATTTAGTTTAGAAAAATGCAAAATATGGTACACCAAGAAAACAGTTTTACATTTTTCTTTCCAGAGTCTTCCTTTCTTGCCAAGAAAATTCCTCCAGGTTTCATTGTGCATGATGGCAACGGGCTTGGCTATGCATATCTCAAATACATCCTAGTTGAGAAAGTTTACTTAAATCCTTTATTTGAGCCCTGTAGCACTTCCATCACCTGAGTACCAAGCAGCACACAAAGCAGGCAAGTATCGCTATACCCCTGTTTCGCAGGGGTGAACCCACACAGAGAAACATGATTGATTTGGCAGGTCTCCACTGAAATCCGTGAGCCAGGTGTGGATCGTCTCATGAATTTCAGCAGGCCCGTGTCCTCTGCAGGCACCTGGGGAAGCACCCAGTGAGCTGCTGTGGCACTGTCATTGAGGAGTGGGAGGAGGAAATTAGCTGTTGGGCTGTCTCCCTGTCCTTTGCCAGGTAAATCTGCATCTACACTAGGCCACCAGTCCTGGCTGCATATGGTCATAAAATCTGATCAAATGGGGAGTCCTCATGGCTGATAACTCCCTGTTGTCTCCAGGCAAGAGCAAAGACCATTTCATGAAGTCAGTGGCAGCAATGCCCTCACCATCCTACCTTGAAGCCCCCTCCATATTTTGTGTTTGAAAGTGGAGAACAATGAACTGTCACTGTGTGACTCCACTGATGTTGAGCATATTGTATCAGGCAGGAATTTGGTCCAATCCACCTGTCCCTCAGCCAGTATTATTTGGCATATTTTATTTTGGCTGCTTTGTCTGCAGTTATGGCCCAAGCGCAAACAACTCAGAAGAACAACATGCTTGAAAATATGTGCCTGCATACCCTGGGAATTTGCCAGCTGGAAAAATGGAGCATACATCAGTTACTGACTAGATATACTGCCCTCTTTAAAAACAGGAGCTGCCATCCAGGCTTTTGTTTAAATTTACATCCTGGCCTATTGTGGCACTCCAGGTTAATTTGGATTGGCATCTTCTTTGCAGAGCTCTCTGATGGAGCTCTGAAAAAGATGGAGATTTTGTTATTGTAGTTTTAAGGCTGGGCTCTTTCCTAGGAAACCTCATCTGCTGTCAAAGCAATGCTTTTCTGTCTCTTATTCACGTATCCCAAAACTTCCTGAGAAGAGATCTAATATTACATCCTTGTTGCTTTCTCTATCAAGAAATACATACAAGCTTCAAGTCAGGAAAAATTTAAACAGAGAATTGCTGACAGTTTTCTAGTCAACACTAACACAGAACAAGTATAAAAGTGAGCAAATTTTCACACAGATTATGATGGACACTTGCTCCTTTACTTGCAGAGTCTAAACAATGGGGTTTTATTCAGTTATGGTCCAATTTCTATCTGAGCTCCTGTTTCTGCAAATCCTTGTTACAGTTCCTGGAGAGATTATGTTGCCAGCAGGTTCAAAATAAAGGGATGACCTTATTGCAGCCTTTCAGTTCTTAAAAGGGGCCTATAAGAAAAATGGTGAGAGGCTTTAGCAGAGTGTCTTGAGGTATCATGAGGCATAATGATTTTAAATCAAAAGGTGGGAGATTCAGGCTGGCTGTGAGGAAAAAATTCTTTACAATGAGAGTACTAAAATACAGGAACAGGATGCCCAAGGGGTGGTAGATGCACCACCCACGGAGACGTTCAAGGCCAGGCTGGCTATGGCTCAGGGCAACCTGACCTAGCTGATTGCACGGGGATTGACTAGATGACCTAAGAAAGTCCACTGCAACCCAAAGTATTCTGTGGTTCTATGATTGCTTGGGTCTGCTTGGGTAAGTAAATTGGGGTGCCGCAATGTACAATCAAGGCATGTACTTGTAACTCTTTGATAAAAGTTATAAAGATTTTTTTTTTCCTGACCTAAAACTGAATGTGAGGTTGATATAAATGTTTTTTCTTTTTCTAAAAACCTAATCAGATTTTAGAGGTGCTTTCCTATTTTAGAAAACTTTCTTAATAAGATAAAAAAATAGCCAGTTGTGACTAACCCAAGATTTTCTGGAGGATTTATTATCAAAAGTCTTGGCATCACTGTGAAGAGATTACTGGTATTCATATCATTCTTCCTGAACACCTAGACTGCTGTATTTTCACTGCCTGTTACAAATCACAAGGGTATCGCCCCAGGCAAATAACAGCTTAGCATGTTTATCTGTCTGTTCTAATAGCATTTCATTTGAAGTCTTAAAAGTCACAAGTGGCTTAAAAGGGCACCTATTACATGACTTCATGTTTTATTACAAAATGACAAAGCTCAGTTTCATTTGTTCTGCTTTTGGAGTACTCATGTCCCTTGGCTGCCTGATTGCAGCCTTTTCCTGATCAAACTTGGAGCACGATCACCTCGAACCAGGACACTGTCTTCTCTAGAAAACTGGCATGTCAAAATGCTGTTTTCCAGCTTAGTTGTCTGGCTTACATTGGTGCAGTATTATGCACTGTTACTTTCTTTAGTGCTAGCTTGCCTGTAAAGGAAAAGATTAGGTAAAATTGCAGTTTTGTATTTAATTTACACTACCTGTATGCATTCATATGGAAGCTAGGACTGAAAATTATGTAACAACATTAAAATAATAGAATAATAGTAGAAAATCCTTGCAGAAAAACATAAAAGCATCTAAAAGGGATAGCTTGGACTGAATATATTCTTCCTGACATTTTATAAGCTTTAGTTAATTTACAGTAAAACTGCTTTCATCTTAAAGATTGTGTACCCAGACTTTTTTATAGGAAATAGAAAATACAAAATACAGCAAAGTCAGAGTATTGAAATGAGGGGATGACACTTAGCAACTTCTCTGAATCAGCACCAAAGGCAAGTTTGCATTTTTATTTTTTTCTGTCAAAGATTTTCTGAGACAGGGCTAGAGGCACTAGAAATAGCCCCGTCTCTCCCTGCAGACGGAGAATCATGTGTTGTGAGAGTCAAATAACAGTAGAGAACTCTTTCATAAGCAAATCTAAAGAGCTTTCATGCAATTATAGCAACAGAAAATTTGGTTCTCATTGTTCTTTACAGGTCCTCTGGACAGCATAGATGGACCTAAGTTTCGAGCATGCTATTAGTACTGCATGCTGATTTGGAATGGCAGTTTTTAAATTTTATGAACTTCAGGAGAAAATCTCAGACCATTTGGGAAAAAACCTCTAGTTCCACTTGTGCTTATTGGAAGAAATTTTATAACACAGATTTTAGTCAGTAAAAGAGTAGAAACTATAACTGGCAATTTAATTTTAACTTCAAAGTATTTTAAGTCCACAATTAATTTTCATACTGCTTTTAGCAGGAAAAATCCTCTGGTACAATATACATGGTGTGAACCTATGCACATATTTTCCTGCTACAAAACAAATGCCCACGCTTTGTTTCATAGCAAATATTGTCTCTGAAAATATGCTTGGCTTAGGTTAACATGCTTACACCACATTTTTGCAACAACAGGTACGAGATTTTCTGTAAATAAATCCATCAAAAAGTAAAAAAGAAGGAATTGTTCTGAATCAAATGATTATACCTGTAAAGCTTGTAACAAGAAGATATCTTACTCTTTAAGAAACAAGAGGCAATGAGACAAGAGGCAATGACAGGAGTATTTTTTATTTGAGTCTTCTTCTATAAGCAGATTCTTATTTATTTTACTGAAATCAGAAGAGTGTTCCGATCTGCAAGAACCTGAGTGGGGGAGATGTATGTCAGAAGAAAAGATAATTGATGGTAAACGTCAAATATTAAATCTTGATCTGGTTATTACCCAGCATATTAGCTATGTAAGTAGCTTAACAATTACAGCTGTGATTGACTAGGTGGGATCCAAAATCCTAAATATCAACTGCCAGAAGGGATAATTATAACACATTAGCACCTGCGTGCTTAGACAAGATTGACAACTCCAGTCTAACATCTGCTTAATATCACTTTCATACTTTTCATATTTTTTTTTCTTTTAGAAAGAAATAACAAAGATTTTCTTGAAGTGTAACAATAATTCAGCATTCATGTTACACATTCAGTTGATTATAGTTACTTGTTGTGTTTGGTCATGTTTTGCACTGACACGTTCAAAATTAAATAAAGGCTTTTTGGGATTAGACAGCCACAGTTGTAGTATATTCTTGACAAAATATACCTGTCAGAATCATTTGAATAAATCCCAACAAGTAGGCTTCTGTACAGTCAGCTGGGCTGGCCAATGCAATGTAACAACCAAATGAAACTGGGTTGGAAAAGACAGGTCTTACACATCCACCAGAGAAGCAACAGAGAGAAGAGTATTTAGTATTTGACATGAATAGCATAGTGAAACTTGCCTGCTGGGCTGTTTGCAGAGGTAAGGCAAAATGTTCCCTTCTCAGCACAAATCCTGGCTGCACCAGCTCTGTGTGTAAGACCAGCAGTCTCCACCCTGGGTTCCACATTGTGGCGGTGGAGGTGAGAGGGCTCTCTCCTTGCAGTGCTTGCCTTCAGATCTGCCAAGGTTCATGCCCTTGCACCGAATCCCCTATGAGCCTGACTCCCTGAGGAACTCAGAAGCAATTTGCAGTGGGGTGAGACCTGGACTCAGGTTCTAGGGTACCCTCTTCCAGTGAAATCTAATGTGGTGCTCTGCCCAAAGGCAAATGTTGCTTTCCTTATATTCACTCCCAAGGACATAAGTGCGTTTACCCAAACAGTAACATAGGTACAGCCTCCCCAGCTTTGCAGCTCAGGAACACCTTTCCTGAGTGGAAAACTGGCAGAGCTGGATTATGGCTTCATAGCAGTATCATTATGGCACAAGTTTGGTTAAGAACAGACGTGGTTACTCCTCTTTCTTACATGGCAGAGATGACATTCCTCAGTTGACAAACAAGGATCCTTTCTGGCTCTGTGTATTTCTGCTTTGGGGAAGCTCAGCAGCTGAGGATGTCCTTCCTCTCCTTGGGAATTTGATGCAATTTTAATTGAAGCAGGCAGAAATTTCCAACAGAAAAATAAATAACCACGACAGTAACCTACTTTCCAACTGGACAAAGTAATCCGCTTAGTAGAAAAAAAATAAATGAAATATTAAAAGAAGGGCAAAAATATATTTGCTTGTGGGTTTATCTTTACAGTAGCAGAATACTGACTGATTTTATATTAAGTAAATCTTTCACTGTCTTCAGTGAGCTATGAAGATTTAAGCCCATGTAACTCCCTCCCCATTTCTCGGGGTTCAATCTGAGGTTTACATTTAAGTTTAGAAAGAGTAGTTCAAGTGTACACTGCTCAGACATGATGCCACAGCATACTGCAAGACTAACTCACCCAGCAGTGCCAGCAAAACCTACATACAGAGGCAGAAGAGTCTTCATAGGGTATGGCTGCTGGATATTTGGGCAAACCTTGCCAGCAAAAGAGGTCTTTCGGATGGAATAATCATCTCTAACCATCAGTTTCTCTATTCTTTTCCTTTATTCTGATGTGGTCTTTTGTTTCACTGTTACACAGCTTTTATTGCCTGCTCCAGGCATAGGCATTGCTGTACGAACGGGTTAAAGCTGCAAGAAGGGAAGGCTCTTCCTGAAGCCTTGCACATACCAGGTAACCCAAGAGCTACCTGCTGCCTTTATCTGTGAAGTTAGTGCAAAACTGTAACTCCTGTTGGACCTCTAATACACCTGAAGATAAATCTAAACTGCGCACACCTCTGCATTATCATCCTTTACCCTCTGCTTCTAGTGTAACTGGTGCAGCTGTCATTTTGTTCTGCCTATCCCTGTAGTCTGATGCCAGTGCTTGAACTTTAACTTTCATAGTGCAGAAACATTTTAAATTTTCTCAGTCAGCTTAATTCACGTTTTTATGAAAATTATTTAAAAACACTTATTTGATGGTACTAATAGTAAGATTTTTTTATTTTTACCATGAGGACAGTCAAACACTCACGCAGGCTGCCAGGGAGATTGTGTAGGCTCCATTACTGCAGGTATTCAAGATCCACCAAGGTAAAACCCTGAGCAACCTGATCTGACCACATAGCTGACTCCTCTTCAAGTAGGAGGGTGGGCTACAGGCCTCCTGAGGTCTCTTCCAGCCTGCATTTTCTTGTGATTCCAATTTCTGAAAACTTTAATGAAAAGTTCTAGCAGAACCTATTTGCTACAGAGTGTGAGAAAGATGTCACATGAATGTTTGTCTCATTCACCCAAGAATATTACCTATTTTTAAACCCTAAACTGTTCTGTATATTTCAGAATGTTTGTTAAGATGTTAATATCAGTGTGTTAAACTGTTGGGATAACCGAAGCCTTTTACATCTCATTTTGATTCCACTTTGATGCTATTTCTTTGTTAAAGTTCATATTATTGGCAGGTTTCTACCAAAGAGGCTGCAGACCTGAATTTTGCACTCATAGAGCAACAGCAATATTCTGTTTTCCAGAAATCCTTCAATATGCTTGCTATGATGACTTCATTCATATTTAATTTAAAGAAGTGGTTATTAAAGTTTAAGTGGAAAATGTAACTTAATTTAAAATTGATCAAATTGTCTTTTGATTTCTAAGTAAACATAATCACTGAAGAAATTGCCCTACAGAATTGGACTGTTCAGGCTGATATTAAAATAGTTTTGATTTTTTAGTGACAGGACAACAAAAGAAGCATAAATCACATAACATCCTTCTGGATGTGACATTATCAGGAGACATAATTTATGGCTTATTTGAAGGAAGACCATCCAAAATTAATGTCCTGAAATTAATGCTGAGGTATTTGTTTGATGCTGCCTGGAAATGAAGCAGTTTTGTGCAGAATCATTGTTCTTCATATCCAAATCCTAATACAGGATCTCATAGAATCAGAATCGTAGAATAGTTAGGGTTTGAAAGGACCTTAAGATCATATAGTTCCACCCCCATGCCAAGGAAACCTGTCCTGGGTTCAGCAGTAACAGTCATTTTTTTATCGTTCTTGGTAGCTGGTGCAGCACTGTGGTTTTGACTGTTACTGCTGAACCCAGGACAACACCTTACTCTAGATCATGCTGCCCAAGGTTCTGCTCAACCTGGCCTTGAAAACTTTCAGGGATGGAGCATGTATCACATCTTTGGGCAGCCCATCCCAATGCTTCAGCACCCTCACAGTAAAGAACTTCTTCCTTGTATCTAACCTAAACTTCCTCTTTTTTACTTTGAACTCATTATCTCTTGTCCTATTGCCACAGTCCCTGATGAAAAGTCCCTCTCCAGCATCCCTGTAGGCCTCCCTCAGAAACTGGAAGGCTGCTATGAGGTCTCCACACAGCCTTCTCTTCTCCAGGCTGAACAGCCCATTTTCTTAGCTCCAGATCCCTTATCATCCCTGTGGCCCTCCTCTGGATTTGCTCCAACAAGCAAATCTCCCTATTTATTGATGAAACATGTTGAATTAATAATATATGTGCACAACTATGTGATTTTAAATCAAGATGGTCAGTCTGGAAAGGGAGGAGATTTTGGTAATTCGGCATTTCTACATTTTCAAAGCCATTGGTTGAGAGGGGAGAGAGGGAGGAAGGCTCTAATTCACTCCTTTGGCCAGACACTGCTGTCCATTCTTCCCTTTAAAAGAGGCTAAGATGACACCTTTGTAATATAGAAGCTGCCATTCCTATGCAGACTAAAACTGTTTTATATTTTGTCACATTCCTTCCATTAATAGACATTTCAAAGCAGGTCATGGTGTTTAAAATAGACTACTCTCTAATATCTTAACATCATTAAGCTGACAAAATTATACATATGTTCCACAGGGATAACAGTTACATAAATGTATGACTGTGTGTATGAGTACCTGGCTTGTACTCAAGTTTTCACTTTTTCTATTGCCTGCATCATTGTACGATCAGGACTTACAAGGCATATTAAAAGTAGGATACAAGAATTAGTGAGATTTTTATTATTCATATAAATTTGATGTCTTATCCCGTGTTGATCTACTAAGCAGTCTGGCTTCATAAAATTTATCAGCAGTTAGCTCTCTGAGAAAATTTTAGGCATAGTTGCTGGGGCTTTTTAGTATAGCTGGTTGTCCTCTTCTTACACCGTTCTGAAGTAGGGTCAGTCCCATGGCTGCTCTAAAATGTTCAAGAACTTCAGTTCATTTGAATTTAAGTTATAATGCCAGAACATGTATAAAAGTTAAACCAGCATTTCCACTATGTGTAAATGTTCCTTTTTTTCAATGCTCACATGAGATGATAACAAAATGCAGTCAATACAGAAAAATTAAAGTTTATATATGGTGGAAGGACTGTTTTCTCATCTGTTACCCAATTCTGTATTCACACCATTTCCTAGATTTCCTACCAATCCAAAATGGATCTTAAAAAAAAAAGTTTCACATACAAATGATATCACTAATCTGTATTCTCTTTAGATTACTATTTCACCTTACACAGACAGCATTAATTCATTTATATTTTGAAACTGTAATGTTGGATTTTATTGTTTGATGTTTTCTACATTAGAGCATGTTACTTAAATTTTTCTTTTCCCCTTTGGAAAGACCACTACTGTAGATTTCACTGATAGTCCAAACCCACTGTACTTTTTATTCTTTTTTAATCATCATTCCCTGACTTCTGCGAAGAATGACTTTAGATTGGAGAGCCATGATTTGTCTTTACAACAGCCATTCTGGTTTGTCCCTAGCACATTTGAGCACTTGATGGACAACATTTTTCACAGACAAAATAAATAAATAAATAAATAGGATCCTCATCAAAATGGCAAGATGCTACGTAATGATAAGGGCAATCAAATCTCCTTCTTCAGGCTCTTAGATGATCACAGATACAGCAGTAGTGTTTGCAAGCTTCCCCACCGATAGGTAGAGCAAATAATTCACAATGAATAATGCATCCAATGAGTTTATCTTCCCTGTCTGATTGTGGCGTAGGCACGAGCAATCCATGATTTTGTCTAATCTATTCATTATTCAAAGTATTTGATTAGTTTCGGGTGAGCTTTTTAAACTCAATGTACCATTTTCTATGAGTGTAAACAGTTTGATTTACTTCAGTTATTTGTGGTTGATCAGGCAAGTCATAAGGATAGTATACTGTTTTGTGGAAAGCATTTGTGTGACACATTCGTCAGTACTAATAAATTTGAGCTAAAAAGTAATTTTCAGTAAAGAGGACTTTAACTTTGAAACTCACCTTTGCTTCCCTTTTTTGTATCTCAGCTTTATGGAAATTTACAAAAGAATTGAAAAAGGGGCAGAGGACCACACTGAGCCCATTAAAAATGTTACTTACTGTGATACACTCTGATTAGTCACTGGGCCTGTGTAGCAAATACAGCAAAGGGACTTCACCTTCAAGCCAGCTAAATCTTTACCTTTTATTTCAAGCAACAGGAGTACAAGTTGATATGTGCAACTATTGAAGTCTACAAAAGCCAGCTCCATCCAGATACATCATCAGTCAGCCATCATAGAATAAATGCTTTCATTTATCGATCACCTCTAATCTATGTCAGCTCTGTATAATTTAATACCTGTCCTCTTTTTCCAGTAGGCATTGAATTCTTTTTTCCTCAGGAACATGTATTGTTTTGGCGATTAGTCCATAAATTCCTTCACTTAAGACCTGACCTCTTCAATTTCATTATTGCCCTCAAATGTTGCTGGGTTCATCAGAGCTGCTTGACAAATTCTGTCTGCGAAAAGAATGTATTCCATTAAAAATAATGTCATATTTGTGTCCAGAACAAATGCCACTCCAATACCACAATCTTTTCTGTTTCATCATACAGTGTATTGAAGTCCTTTCAGAAACATTGAATTGGCATTGCCAGCACAATAAACTTCGCAAAAGCCCACGATGTCAAGGTTTGCTGGATGCAGTTCCCCTGTTTAGCTACTTAAACTGTATACATTAAGTAGTTAAAGTGTCAACCAGTATATGTTTTAACATGAGACTGATCCCATTATAGTAGTTTTTTCACCACAGAAATACAACCATGAGTAAGATTATATTATGCTTCAGTCGGGTCTTTTAAAACTTGAAGTCAAGAATGTGTCAGAAAACTGAGAGCTTTAACTTTTGTTTTAAATCATCTACATTTTAAGCACCTGAGATTGTGGTTACTTCCTTTGTTTGTGTCATGCTTGAGCCCCAGATTTTGCCCAGGAAACCCCCTAACCCACCACTCCCATGCCACCCCCAGGAAAACACTGGTCTTGAGGAAGGACTAATGGTACCATTCCACCAGCTGTGGAATTTTTACTTCTCCCTATTTCTGGATGGCAGACTCATGCAATGGCCAGTCCCTGACTGCTGGTAGCAGTGCTTCAGGTCAATGCAAGAACTTGCTTTCTGAGAGGGAATAAGAGGAGAGCAACTCTGTTCGGCAGTGTTTTCAGCTGAGCAGACACATCTATTAGCTGCCCATTCCCAGATATGAAGTACACCTTGTTCCCTGTCATGTCTCCTGGGATAGCGCCCACACCATGATAGACTGATATGAAACAACAGGTTTTTCTACTGCATTTTCTTTGTATAGCTGATGAATAATTTCTTGCGTCTTAATCTTCTTTGTATTTGCAGATGGAAGGAGACTTAGCATGGAGCAGTATTGAATAATATCAAGGAAAAAATTTGAAATTTCATTTTAATCTGTTAGTGTCTACATTACTTCCTGTGAATCATAGGCTTTTAAGTATTGGGTAGAAACTGGGAGTAGATTGTATCGATGGATAAATTAAGTTAAATGCAGATTTTAAGGTTCAGGCTGTTGCAAAGCTGTTTAATCTGTGAGTTACCTGCTTAAATCACTTTATGAATGAGGGCAATTGTATCATCAATCTATAATATAGACACTTTTCAGGCGGTAACTATTGATCACTTTTGTATTTTTAGACCAAAATGGGAAAAACTCAAAATCAAGTTAGATTTTGGTACTCAAGTATATGACTTTGTTAATATATGCATTAATTGAAGCAGAATGGGAGTAGAAGTGCCTGTGACTCACCAAAAGGTATATGTACAACTTCTTGATGCATTACATTAGAAGGATGGTATCAAAGTTACCCCTTCATATTCATTCGTCACTATTTCAATACCATGAAAAAATTGAGGACATAAGCCAAGAAAGTTCTTACTGTCTGTCATTCTGATGGACCTTTACTAAAGGTCCACCTCCACTTGCAAGTACTCTGCACATATAGAAGCTCCAGAAGCAAGTTACGGATGAAAATGACGGAAGTGCTGTTGACTGACAATCTTCTTCTAGTAAATTTCTTGGCAATACAAGTGACAACAAATTTAAATATTTTTTTCCCAACCGCTATTCCCTGAAGCTCCTATCTGAATGCAAGGTGGATCAACATCATAGTGTTGGCATTAACAACCTTCCAATTAGAGGTTCTTGTGTAGGAAAGATAAGGCGTAACTCTCCTCTCTCCCTGAAGTAGTGTGATTTGGCCATCAACTATTCCATGCAATGCAGTAACAGTAAACTCCAGCACTCCTCACACAATATTGTTTTAGCTGGGGTTTTTTAAGCTATTTTACCATTCTCACACTTTTAAACTGGTAAATTCAAGTATGTCCATAGCCAAGTACAGACCAGTAGTATCCAATCTCATAAGAGAATAAAACCATGAACCATTTGGTTTAAACTCTTACCACCAAATCCTTATTATAATCTAAATTATATATAATAAAGACATACATCATTTAAAGCTCAAAATATGGAAAAGAACAAAGATGGTAGTCTCCCTATGCCACTCCTCCCAGTATGAGATTTTATTTCAGTGACTTTATTCTGTAAAGTATACTTTATCTGCTATTTCTTGCTTCGAAGGTGTTTTCCTCCAAGTCCCGCCCTCATCAGCAACATGCCTTAAATCTATTTTTACTCTGGAGACCTCCTACAATGCCAAGCTTCTCTGAAGCTGATTGCACTTGTCTCAGTTTGAGGAAATATTTGAATTCATCCCAAACTATTTGTCATGTCTCTTTAAAGATGATATTGCTGAACACTGAAGATTTACTTCATTTTAAAGTTTCATGGTTCATGCAAAGTTTGATCTCTTTTTCAACACTGGTGTAGTTTTAGAAAACTGTTTAGTTTTCTGCCTCTGTCTTCTTTGACATTGTTCTGTAAGTGCTGTCTTGTTAAGAATAATGTTTCTTCTGTCATGGGTATTCCGCTATCATTGCTCCATCTCCAAATATGTTTTTTCCATATCCCCATGTCAATCAGTAGCTTGCCTTAAACTAGCAAATGATAGTCAGTGTAACTCAAATTAAAGATAAAGGGGTTTATGCTGAAAATTAACTACTGATGGCAGAAGAGACAGTATCCATGGTTTCAGCAGAACGAACACAGCTCCACAGTTAGATCTCCACAATTGCTCATGTAGTTCATGTGAAATAAATTTAAGGTCTATCCTACAGAAAAGCTTCACAAAAACAACTGCCTGTTTCTGACATATGCTCATAAATGCTTTGCAAAGGTAAAGCCCAGTGATCCAACGAACAGGGCTGCGATAATACCTGCTCATAGTGACTGTATTAAAGACACCCATTACTATATAGTGCCGAGGCATAAAGTCAAGAACTGAAACAAAGTCTTCTGAAGGAGGTGATGTCTGCTGACATCATGTAGCTTTGGATCAAGATTAAGTGTAGTAAATGTCTGCATCACAAGTGGTCTGCGACTGGACTGTTGGAGAAAATAAGTTGTGATTTTTCAGCATCTTCAATATATTAGCAACTTCTTTTACAGTCTAGGATACATTTCCAAATGTCTGTCTGTGCGTTTATATCTCATAAAAGTGTGTGTGTGTATAACCATAACCATACACTATTGTGTACTCATTATCTTTTATTTGGTTTTAGGATGTTTTCCATTTTCTGTCCTTCCTGCTTATCATCTCATTTACACAAATCTTATTGCATCCTGTGTGTATAGAATCCCTTCTATTTCTCACACATATTTTCAGGTTTTCCTCAGGACTCATCAGTATTACAATGTCATTTTGTTATGAGAGAAATAGTCATGCAGTGATTGTTGCTCCTGTCTATATACTTTTACAAATGCGAGTATACACAGAAACTATACTAAATCAATTTTATTCCTCAGCCTTTTTGACAACTGTGTGTTTAGACATTCAATTCTTTCTGAGCACCATGCTCTCAGAAATTCTTTCACTGTGCTAAACATGATTAGACCTTGATCCGGAAAGGAAGCTCTTGGTGGTTTTGTGTTGCAAAAATCTTTTATACTTAAGTACTAGTATTCTGAGAATACTAGTCTAAAACCACTTTTTTATCTACAATCAAGCAAGCCATCTTGACAGGCTAAAAAAACCTGCAAACTTGGTTTTAGTTTACTGGTTGCAAATGGATTAACAAATCTAACTTCGGACATCAAGTTCAAATGTTTGGGCACCTCTATTCTTTCACTCAGTCAAATAAAAATTATCTTCACAGCAGCCTAAAGACAAGATAGTATATCTGAAAGCTTTAAAATCTTTTTCTGCTAGCATATAGATCTCAGATGATATTCTACAGAACTGTGTTGTCCTCTACAAACTTAATGAGGCCACAGAATTGCTGAAGAAAAGCAGATGAAGTACACCTGGTGTCAAGAAAATTTCAAAATGCAACTACTTCTTTTCTGATCTCTAATATATCACAATAAGTCATAATAACAAAACATAATAAAAGCCAACAGCATTGAATATCAACACTTTCGTTTTCTCGTTTTTCAGATATTTATGGTCAGATCAGATACTGCCACTCATTGACTGCAAACTGCCACCTAATGTTCCAAGCTTTCAAACTTGTAGTAACTAAAACTACAGTACAAAGTGAATCCTCACTTTCTTGTTCCTTTCAGCTGAAATGGGGCTCCCAAATTTGAGTGACAGGTGGGTTGGGGGTTGGTAGTTGGTGTGCTACAACAACAACAAAGGGCTGGATCTTTGTTCTTATATCTGTGGTTGCCAAAGTGGGAGCTACTGCCCTGAATGAAACATTTCAGTGCCTGTGAGGAGACAACAGACATGACAGGTTGAGAATCCAATCATCTACCTGCAGGAGGGAGGTCATCTGAGGAATGTGCCATCACTCTCACACATTCAAGTTCCTGAACCTGAAACCCTCTCATGAGGTCATATACTTTTTGCTCTTTCAAAAGATACAACAAGTTTCTCCCTCTTTAGATATGCAGATGGTGTTATCTACACAAACTACTCATCCACCCATTACTGCTCAGCTGTGTTTGTGAAGACTGGCATCCAGACTTCAAAATTTTTATATAAAGGGATGACAGAGAATTAAGGCACCTGTTAACACACACTTTCATCAGTTATTTTCATACATTACTATAAAGCCTAACACATCCTGGTGTTAAAACCTTGCTGACCATAAGAGGCAGCAATTTCTACCTCCTGATGTATCAACACTCAGTTAGAAAATGGACACAGAAATAGAAACACATTAATAGCAAACATATCACCACGTCATACAAAATGCTGCTACTTATTACAAAGGTTGCAAAATGGAGGGGAAGGAGGTGGAGGGGTGGTATGGAAGCTGAGAAAAGATAGAGGAAGTAATTGCACTTTAAAATTATAAAATTACATTTTTTTCCTTTTTTCAATGTAAATGTTAACTATTTGTGTTGAATAATGCAGTCCAGTAATACCCACTAAAGAAACAGCTTTTGTGAATGTAAAACCAACCAGTATGGATACCTTTTGCCAACAATGCAGGCTGTTTGGTTTTCCTTCATTTCTTGTAAACACTCTGATTTATGCCTTGAAGAATTTTTGAAGCTTTAAGTAGCTTGTAAAAAGAAAATGTCTGGGAGAAAATGCTGAACAGCTGCACCTTACCTTTCCGGTTTTTACAAAATTGATGATGTGAAAGAAAGTCAGAGGGATTTAAGTTTTCATTACAAAAGCTATGGAAGGGTCTTTGTTCCCACAGATATTGGTGGGAGCACATGCCTACTTGGTCCCATGAATCTGTGCCTTAAACATCATTAAAACATTATTCCTTTCCATTATCAGCTTTTTGTAGATAAAAGACTGAATTGATTAGGAAGCTAATCAATTTGGGCAGTCTGTGCTTACAGTGCATACTATTGTATTATGTATAATCGTGTAATTATGTTATATGGTGTAATAAACAGTCATGTGAAAATAAGTGACAAATCTATGAAAAGCAGTCATAATGTGGCATGTTAGAAACTAATATAATGATGCAAGCACCATCAGAAAACACTATATTGATAAAATCAGCAAAACCAAATGGAACTAGTTCATGTCATTCCAATTTTCAGAAAGCAAAGATTTGAATTCTGAAGTATTATTACTATAAAGGGAGCTGGAGCTGAGGCAGCTTAAATCTTAAGTGGGAATTTATTAACAACAAAAATACATTTGCCACCTGTTATGGTAGGGATGTGTTGATATCAAGCATATGGTCCTTCCTAGCCTGTGAAAAAGGAGCAGCTGTTCCAATGTGTCTAGGCTGTAGGCTGAAAAATGATAAAAAGCAGTGAAGAAACACCACTGCAGTGATCCTTGGGCTTTCAAATCAAAGAGGCAGAAATAGAAAAGATAAGGCAAGCACTAGATCAAAGGTGAGACAGAATGAACACATGCCCTCAGCTTACAGAAGTACACATATACACACACGTGCATGTACTCATATAGAGGCATCCTCTAATGGGCTCAGAGGTAAACCTGAAAAAGAGAATTCAGTAGTCCTTAGATCTCTAAGACCTCTCACATCTACTATGCTGAGCTGGTTTATATAGGCCTCTACCACGGAGGCATTTGATAGCTCAGAAGAGACATGAATAAACTACCTAAAGTCAGCATAGAGCCAGTATGGAAACATCACAGATGAGGTGAATCTCCCATTTTGCCAAGTGTTGCCCAAGGTAAGAAACAAGAAGCATCTTCCAATCCCTTGGCCTTCCCAGCCCACCTCTGCTAAAGGCAGATTTGTATCCTTGGAGGTTCATTTTTTTCCTTTTAAACCTGGCCGGCAGACCCACTGTGATCAAATTTTTATACAACTGTTAGATGACTTTAAAACTCACCAAGGAAATTATAAGTTAGCTTGGTTAATTTGAAACTCCTCACAAAGATTTATTCTAAGCATGGGTACATAGGATACCATCACACAGACATAATCTGTGACCTTATTGGGGAAAGAATGCAAAACTGATCAGAAGAGAGAAGTCGTGCCTACAAGTAAGATGGACTGCTGTCTCGCCATCACCTGAGAAGGGTATTCAAGTTCTGATCAGACCTCATAGACCTTTCTCTTCTCAGTTAAATGGAGCAGACTTTGAATAATAAATGAAATTCCTAGAGACCAGAACCTACTTCTAAGAAACAAGGATATATCAAATCCTTCTAGGCCCCATACAGAATTAAATATTTATCTGAACAGTGATGAGCTTTCTCTTCATCAAGACTAGAGTTATAAGCCCATGGTGGGAGATGTGAATTTGCATCCTCTCATGAAAGACAATGGCATTAGATCTCCATCTTCCTTATCCATCTATCTGACTGGACAGCTGTTACATGAAAAGAGGAGAGGGACCATATTTGAAAAGAAAGACATGGGCACAACTGCATTCTGTAGTGGAATTACATTTCGCTCATGTAAATTCATCCTAAAGATTTTGTTTCTGGCTCCAGTTGCAGTTAAGCACAGCTGTGCTGTGCAGTTCTATCAAAACCGAGTAGTTTCAGCACATGTAAAGGGAAATCAGAAGTTTTAAAGGTGATATCAGCAGAATTCAGGTGCTTCCAATGACAAAAGGTAGCTCAGACATCAGGATCATGATTCTTATGACAAACACTTGCATACTACTGAGGTTCTCATATCTAGTGCTTAAATTGTTCTTAAACCCCACATTTATGCTACCAGGCATAATTTAAGCAACTGACGAATATTTCTTAGTTGCAAGTGGTCATATATATGTTGGCTCCCTATTTATTTAGAGTGTGAGGTAGTCCATCTAGAATTCAGCCCTTCTAAAGATATTACTCATCTAAAATGAGAGAGGAAACAAATCTCATCTGGATAAATCTGGGAAATGATGCTTATTCCTGCTGCTCCAGCTGTTGACTTTGGCAGCATATTCCATTTATTAACTATACGTCACTTTGTATTTTTCCTCAGTTTCGTTTTCGTTGTTTCCAACTATGTTTTCAGTCTTATGTTCATTAGCGGATCAAATTGTAGTGCAATTGCTTCTATCCTCAATAAAAATGTCCAGACTTCAAATTCCTCAGTAATTCCACCTTTTTTTTCTCCTCTGTGAAGACTGCAGGCAGTTTTATTTTGTTCTCTGACCTTTATGAATAATTAAGTTTGCTGTCTACCTGATTCTATTGTCCAGTTCCCTTTACCTCTGCTATTTTCATAAGGCGTACTGAACTCCTCATAGTATTGCAAATGCAGCTTCATTCATAAATCCCTTATGCAGGAGCTGGAACAACTTAATCTATGATATTATTGTTACCTCTCTGAATCAATAGTAACATCTTATATTACTGTTAACCACTGTCCTGAAGCTTTTTGATCTCAGACTATCTCCAGATCCTGCTTCTACTCCCTATTTTGTACAATGAGATTACATAGGGCATAAGCGCCTTCTCTTATTTTGTGTCCCTAATCTCATTATCTTACACTTCTCTACATTTAATTGCATAAGGCACTTATCTTCCTTTAGGCACATTCTGTCAGAGTCGACTTGACATTTTTGCCCTTCTTCTTTCTATCGATTGCCGCTTCCTAGTGTGTATCATCAACAAATTTCATTCCCCTGGTGTACATCCCTCCTCCTGGGTCAAAGCAAGTTCTAATATAGGGCTAAATGGTGCTGCAGAGCAGTCTCCCTTTAGAACAAATCATTACTATTTCACGTACCTTTACCCTTTGGTCTCATAGCCACTCTTTAAGCACTTGTATGTCTGCATTTATAGCACATTTAACGACCTTCTATTATAAATTTCAGGGCCATACCACCTACAGAACTCTCCTGAAGTCCTTTTAACTCTTCTGGTCCTCTTCTTGATTGATCTGTGCATTATTGCTGTTTGTTTTCACCAACACCTTTGGAAACTTAGGCTGTGTTATTCTTCATCATCACTATAATTAAGGTCAGTTCAGTGGAGATGAAGGCAGGAATACAGAAAATAAATCTGATTTGGAATGAGAAACACTAATGTATCTAGAGTATATGCATGTTTATAATACATGAACCACTGTTCTTACGTTCTATATAAAAACTTTGATACAATACAAATGTTTATCAGCAGATTAGAATGTCAGTATTGTTTATGACTGGTTTTGTCTAATTAATCCTTACTAACAGTCCTGTAGGTTTTTGCTTTATTTAAGTTTCACTTTGTTATGTATTTTAAATATTTTGTTGTCAGAGGTCTAGATTTACTGACCTTTTGTAACTACCTCTCCTTGTATCATTACAAAAATATTATCTGCAGCCACTCAGCAGTTTGTCTTAATACATTCCAAATTGCTTATATTAGCATTTATCTTTACATATCCAAAAAACTCTTCTGTCTTCTTTCCATTCCTCAAAAATAATAATAAAAAAGTATTAATAAAAAAAATGCTAAAATATCTTTCTCTTATTCTGATGTTACACTTGAGTCTAAAAACTCTGAAATTGACAGAATGGAATTAACCATTATGTGAATTTTCCTGGGGGGTGAATAGGGGAAAATCTATGAAAGGAGCCATTTTCTTGTAATAATTAACAATCATTTAACGATCTCATGGGTCCAGGTTCTCAGCTGATATAGATTGCTCTGCTGGTTTAAACCAGCTGAGAGTCTGACACATCAACTCTTTTTCTCTATGGCTCATTATTTTACATTGAATCAAAACTGCATTTTGCATTTGTGCAGTCAGAGGGAACTGGAGGGATAGGAAAAGAGCAAATATTTAATTTTTATAGCTTCTCTTCTCGGTTTCCACATGATCCTTTTCTTTCTCTGTCTCTTTCAGGTAGTTACGGCCAACAGATACTTATTGGTCTTCATGTATTTACCAAACTAGATTGCTAGAGCCCGCATTATTACCTTAATTCTTCTTTCTTTGAAGTCACTAGAAATTTAACTATTGACTTTAGAATGAGTAGATTTAGGACAAAGCCAAGTACTTCAAGGACTAGTTACTAGTATCAACACAGAAATTAATAAACAGGAAATTATCAGGTTATATGCTTAGTTTCAATGCAGGGTAACTATGAAAGTAAGTGTGTCATAGTTTAGCCCCAGCCAGCAGCTCAGCCCCACACAGCTGCTCAGTTACTCCCCTCTGGTGAGATAGGGGAGAAAAATCAGAAAAGTGAGAAAACTTGTGGGTTGGGATAGACACAGTTTAATAGGGAAAGCAAAAGCCGTGCACACAAACAAAGCAAACCAAGGAATTCATTCACCTCTCCCCACTGGCAGGAAGAGGTTCAGCCATCTCCAAGACAGCAGGGCTCCATCACGTGTGACCATAAATTGAGAAGACAAACACCGCCACTCTAAATGCTCCCCCTTCCTTCTTTCCCCAGTCGTATATGCTAAGCATGACACCACATGGTCTGGAATATCCCTTGGTCAGTTGGGGTCAGCTGTCATGGCTATGTCTCCTCCCAAACTCTTGCGCAACCCCAGCCTGCTCTCTGGTGGGGTGAGAGGCAGAAAAGGCCTTGACACTGTGGAAGCGCTGCTCAGCAGTAACTGAAACATCCCTGTGTTACCAACGCTGTTTTCAGCACAAGTGCAGAATATTGCCCCATACTTGCTACTGTGAAGAAAATTCACTGTATCTCAGCCAAAACCAGCATATACTCTTATCCTGCAATACAGACCCTGGGCAATGCAGAAGCCTTCCACACAGTTTCTCTGAAACCCTTTTATCTTTATTCAGTTTTCCAAATGCAGGTGCAATAATCTAGAAGATCCTACTTTTCATCCCCACAAGTTATATGTCAGTACTTTGAAGTCTATGAAATCCTGAGGGGAGTGTATGCAATAGCTACCTATTAGAGGTTATTCTGATGCTTCAGTTTTCCAAGTTTATTAGAGATATGGGCTGATATCCTTCAGTTATATAAATGTTCCTTGTAAGCACTGATATAGTAAGATCAAAATTTAAGCACACCTGTTGTAAGATATTATAACAAAAGATGGACTTATACTCTTTTCCCATTGCAATGGACTGAGCCTATAAATTCACAGTGTGCAGATAAACGTCAACACTGTCAGGTTTCCAATGCTCAGGGAAATTATAGTGCACGTATACAGAAAACCTCAACTCTTCCATCTTTCTGAAAGACTTTTCTAGAGCAAGATTACTTATAGTTATTTTTAGTATATAACTGTACAGAGTAAGTTTCTACGGATGCCCTCTGTTTTTGTTCTTATAGTACTATATTGAAAGGTGCAAGCAAACTATTTACAGGGTATCACTTGAGCTCTGGCTATCCTCTCTGCCTTCCCTGTTAACTCTGAGGGTTGTCACAGTTAAATGACTCTTACACACGTCTTTTCACATGGTCTGTGCTAGGCTTTGGCCCTGAAACTGAACAGGCCCAAAATCAACAGCATGAGGGAGTCAGGGAAAGTTGTGTAGCTGCTGCTATGCACATATCTGGGAAGGCTGCATCTAGCATTGCTTATTGCTTTCTGGGAGGAGAAAGACAATCGGTCCTGAGAGGTCTTTCACCTGCCATGGAAATATATGCCGTAATAGAAACACCAGCAACCTTTCCAGCCAGCTGATGGCAGATGAATTTTCTGTGAGTTAGCCCATGTCTGTAACTGCTGTGGTTTCTCTGAACACTGATTAAAGTCTGAGGGATACAAATTCAGGACTGATAGCTGCCCCTTCTCTAAATGTAGTCAATAAAGGAAAACATGATGTACGTCCTCTTGTCTGTGCATGAATAAAGCCACAGCAGCTTGGACCCCTCCCTCCTTTATAACAGCTTGTGAAGACAGGATTTGAGATCATTGCTTTTAGCAATTTCCTCTGAAAAATCAAAAAATCTTGAAATTTTCTATAATTAATCTTTATATCATAATTATATTGCTGGCTCAAATTTACAGGCTTAGACTGTAAATAACAACTGTGAAAAAGGATTCAGGACTGGAATGAATGAGATTCCTACTATCTCTCTTCATGTTGTGCGATGTGCTGCTTCTTGAAACAGACTGCATTCAGACTTCTGTGGGAGAGCATGCCGCTTAGAGAGACATCTGCCTACATACCATCCCTAGTCCTGCACACTTTGCAGTTCATGCATTAAGGTGACCATGTCAAGTCAGCCATGTTCTGGCACCATATCACAGTGAAACCTCTTTTTCCCAGCTACCACCTGGCTGCTACAGAAAGAAAACCTGCACCCTTAGCCAGGGCAGTATCTCCAGCAGAGTCCAGCGGATGCCCTGGTTTGAGTCCTTAGAAAAACAGCACTCCATGAGGTACCCTGGCAAGTCACTGTCGACACAGCTTGAAGATGCCCTTCTCAGGAGTAGACAACCTCCACAGCAAGAAAAAGATACTATTCAACATAACTGTGCACAAAAAAAACCCAAATTTTGTCCCAAAGTCATGATATCAATATTGAATTACCATAAATCAAGGAAAACCTGTTCTTTTATCAAAATTAGCTTGCCAATAGTGAGAGTAAGACTTTATACAACTAGTTTCTGAATCAAAATCCTCCAGCATATGGATCGCACCACAACCCCAGGGCTCTTGCCCTGGCCTGGGCAACAGGTCACCCTAGAGGTATCCTAGAGGTATCCTACAGTATCAGTATCCTAGAGGATACCAAAGCGCAGAGCAGTTGGCAGTCTGTCTAGCAATCTGGAGATGCTACTTGTGGGATCCCATGATTCAAGGAATCCCTGTTAGAAAGCGAATTCTTTGGCCACATACCAGTACCAAATCCCACAGTCTGCCTCCCTACTGAAGCACGATCTGATAGAATAGGCGTCTTGTGGAGGAAGAGAGAAAAGAAACTCTGCCAGATACATTCTGCAGCTGCAAACCATTCCTCACCCTTGTGTTCTTGTGTGGATAATCTGCCTGAAAAATCACCATAAAATGATGGAAAATTCACAAGAAATTAATAAACCATGCCTTTTTTTCGCACATCTCCGAGGGCTCTACCCAATGTCACTGTATCATTTAATAGAAGGGAGTAAGCTGGGCTTGGCAAGGGGCTGGTTCAAGAAAGCTGTCTAAAGCCAAGAAAAAACAAGTGACTAATTGCAATTCTGAGTCACAATTCATTCCCTAGATTGCTCCCAGTCTGCTCACCTAGGCCCAACCCATTGGTCATGATATCTATTTTGGCTGCAATCCAGACCCCTACACTAAGAAAGAATCACAGTGTGTTGTCATTTACCTCCATAATCCTTTCTCCTCACATTAAAGTGTCTCTTCAGGTGGATTTGGTCAGCATGTAAAATTTATAAGCATACGATAATGCTCCTACTTCCCAAGCTGTCAAAATGACAAAGCAGGACAAAAAATCCCCAAACAAAATCCACATATTTTAATGCATCACAGGTCCTCTAAAATAGACTGGGCTCTTTTTGCCATCTTCTGTTTAGGTTCTGTTTAGGATTTACAGTTTTTTCTCTCACATCTGAGAGATTCAGACCTTCACATGTTAATGTTTAAGTGACTGAATGATGAGACCAAGAATAAACAAAATACATGCATGTTCTGGCAGACTGCAGTTCACGTCGGTTTTTCTGGGGCATACACTAATGTTTCTTACAGCTGGAAAAATAACACAATAGCACAGTAAAATAGATGTGGTAAAAGTCAGTTCAGAAGCAGGTTGGTTTGCATAGCTCCTCTAATTGCCCTGTTAGGCCGCATCTGAGACAGATGTCTGAAAATCATAAAGCCGTGAAGCTATGGAAGCCAGAGATCCAAGCTTGTTTTTTTCATAAGTCGTTTCCCATGTATAATCTACAGTAGCTTTAGATGACTCTTCATAGGCACACTTTTTAGGCAGGGGGTCAAACACAGCTTCCTATCAGAGGATTGGTGTTCTGCCCCAGTAATTCCTGGCTATTTCTGCAGTAGTAAAGGGTCTGGTCTTCAAAAGAAGTGATATTGCTGTCTATCAGAGATGGTCTTGTTTATAGTATGACACCAGTTTTCCAGCTCCAGAGCATTACATGATTGAGTATGGAATTGTCTGAGAGCTCAGGAAGGCCACGAGCCAGCTATATTTCTGCATGGGCAGTCAGGGGACCATGGCTTGGATCATGCTGAAAGTTAAGATGCTTAACACCAGAGATGAAACCCAGTGTAGAATCTTAAGAAGTGAATATCAGTAAAGTTCCATCATCTTGCAGAACTAACTGAATTTAACTAAGAGATTTAGGGTTTGTTGTAGCTGACTTAGACTCCCTCATGAGTCAATGAAGAGACACAGGGATAAAATATGAATCCCATTAATGCCTGAACACAACTTTTCCAGGAGAAATATTTTCACAAGAGGCCTTCCTATTGACATCAGAGAAGAAATCTCTATATGAAGGAATACATAGGAGGGGTGTGTTTGAATGCTGAAGGAGCATTTTCCTGACAAAGTTTGGATCAGCGTCTGAAATTAGGAAAATCCACATGGTATGACTTTCCAACTGAGTTTTGTTAGCCTGAAATTATTTTTCATTTGCAACACATCTTTTTATTATTCTTTTAAGCAGTTTTTGATGGAAGGTAATGTCATCTGATAGAAAGAAATTGTTCCCTGAAAACTGGAGCATTTTTTCCAGTGGATTTTTTCTTTTTCAATTTACTTTTTAAATTACTTATACTTGTAGATGCAGTTTACAATTTTTTTTTTTAACACCAGAGAATCCACACGTAAGAGATGCTACAAATGCTCAAAATATGGAAAAGTTCAAGATTTGTGGTTTGTGCCTTACTAGAAACCTGAAAATATACACAGAACAGAAACCTTAACTGAGGAGCAGATTCTTTAGAGTCTGGATGAGCTCACATTGGAGTCTTTTACTAGAGAGGACACAGTGGCAAAATCATTCTTCTCTACTTGGCTATCTATTTCTATACAACCTATAGCTCTGAGATCTTTGCCAAATTTGATTAAAGTTGGACAAGGTTTTAAAAGTCTTTAAGCAGATAGAGCTGTACACAAACAGTTGCACATGTCTTCACGTGCACACACATAAATGATATTCTATGGGAGGAAAACCATTTCCAGTTTGAGCTTTAAATGTTCTCTGCACTCTTATGCCCAAATGGACATTAATTTGTAAACAATAGTGAAGGGAGGGAATTTTATATTGGAAACATTTAAAGAAGACAGATCCAACAGCAGCGTTTAGAGAGCTACTTGATTGCTTTTCACGTTGTTGAAATTTGAGATAGACTTTGTTTACTTGATGGCCTGCCAACTGGCACCTGTAACAGACATTTCTTCGTCCATACCCCCAGCTTGCACCACTAGTTGGATTAGTACTAAGCATCTGGTGATGTGAAAAGTAATGTACTTGTTTAATTTAGACGTGTCACAATGGCATTAACTTTTTACATTGTACTCCACAATAAGTTGATATGATAGAGCAAAGCATTTGTATCAAGGCATATGCAATAGATAAAAAAAAATTAAAAGAGCTGTGTAATACATAAAGAAACAGATAACCTTTTGACTGTGGCTGCGAACCTGAAGCACTACCTCTTATCTGGATGTGCTAGAGTGATTTGCTTACACCTTTTTGCTTAGGTCAGCAGCTGGTAAAGGTCCCCGGGTGTAACAGGTGAAACCTCTTCTGTTCTATGAAAAGGCATTCAGCTGGTTCAGATCAGAGTGATAACTAACATACACTTATTGTTTTGGAAGAGGGTGTTCCTTGAATACTTCCACGCATTATATGTTTCTGAATGTGTAACAATGAGCTGAGCAAGAATGAACATGGGTGCATCTGGGAGTACTGCCTGCCTGCCTGTCTGGTTAGAGACTAATTCCACTATATTGTAAACCCTTCCCTCCTTTCCCTCTCTCTTGGTTTTTGGGTTGTTTTCTTTTTGAGCAAGGGTTTCTCAACTTTCTCATCCTGTTCTATAACCTTGCTCTTGTAGGTCCAGAAATAAAGGAGGATATTGTTACTGAAATAGGTATAAATATCAACTGTATGAGTGCTAAAGGCTAAGTAGAGAGGGGAATTCTTAAGATAAAGGCAGTATTTTTCATATGACCTATGCTAAAGAGATGGCCTTGAGCTCTGAGTCACTGATAAAGAAAACAGAAGAAATTGAGAAGAAATTAATAGTGTTTGTGCTATTTCACAGCCTAGTGCTTGTAGAGGCAAGGCAAAATTTAGCCTGGCGTCTATGCAAACAGCTGTAAATTTCTTCCAAGGTAATTCTCTGGTCAATAATTTCACCCAAATAATTTAGGAAAGAGATTTTTTTGATGGGAAGAAAGTCTACGGAATTGTGAAGAAGTATTTTCTGTTATTTTCCTTCTTGCTGTTATTTGCCATTTTCTGTTATGTTTCCATATTTGCTTCTTCATGTGCCTGAAGTACATTTATAGCTACTCATGCTACTGAAGTTCTGTTCAGGAGTGAAGCACAAGCCTTAGAAAATTGTGGCCAGCCTTTAGACTTGCCATTGAATTTGCCTCTGTAACTTTAGCCCCATTAGGCCATTTATTACAAGCCTTCTTTGTGCTTCAAGCTCAAGTATATCTACGCTTAAAATCACAATGCTGACAGCTCATTTGGACAAATTCAGATAGTTTAAATGTATTGGGTTTTGTAGTAGTAATACAGCTGTTAGAGCAGCTCAAGTTAACTGCTATTATTTGTTGTTGCTACAGATTCTTGAGGTTATCTATCTGTGCAAGCTCCCATTTCAATGGTTTTGCTTGACAGAGGTTCTTGGAAGTACTCTCAGGTTTTTTTCTAATTGATGACTTCAAGTGAGAGTTTGTATTTGAGATCCAAATACATTCAGTGCTTCCATCCGATTTTGATAGAGCTTATAGCTGACAAATAGTACCTGAGTTCTCAGCTAGTGATAAAGCCTCTCTGTCAAAGGCCAGTAATTTAAAACAGACAATACTTTTCAAAGATGCCTAGTTTCTTGCCTAATGACTATTATCTCTTGCAACCTCATGTTGACATGGTTTAGTGCTATATATCTCTATTCTTGTAAACTAATGAATTCAGCAAGTTCTTTGCAGTATATCTGATGTTACACCTTTCTTGAGCTCTGCTCTGACTAGTAGCAGATTACCTAGAGAAACAATTTGTTGCCTTCTCTGTATGGTGCTGCTTCTTGACACGAGTTTCAAGAGTGCTTGTTTTAGTTTTGACTGCTTCACAAGTCATTGCATCTTGCAGGGTTTATTTGGATCTCAAATTAATACCAGTGTGGTTGGTCTGTTGGTAAGATAAAAAGTGCAGAGGTTTGCATTATTCTGGCAAATTTAATGTTCATTGTATATTTTTATTTTAGAAGGAAAGGGTTACTTATGAGAAACAGTAACACACAAAGCACAATGCCAGAGTCCCTTGAATTTGGGTTGATACGTTCCTCTCCCAGGCTTCCCTGCTGCTTGTTCCATTCTTTGGTTGTCACATCTACTTTGGCATTAATGTCACCCATCACAAAGTGTAAGTTGTGTTTTGGTATTCTGTCAATCACACTTTTGAGGCAATTGTAGAATCCGCCCTAGTCACTGTGTTCCTCTGTCAGAAAACATCTCTGTATGATTGATGCCTTTAGGAACCTGGTTTGGAATCTGGCGTATATGATGTGCTGGCTGATAGCTCACCAGCCAAAGAGCGATTTTTCCACAGAATGTGTCATGGTGAAAGCTATTTGGTTTGCATGTTCCTTGTCACACAGATGGTTCAGCTCTTAGTGAGCTCAGAGATAGGTCCCCACTTTTTACCTTTACCAAGGTTCATGAAAAGAGTCAAGAAGAGGATACCAACATCGTTTGTCGGGACTTGGAAGCACGTGGAGGGAAAGGTACAACCCTTCTCTGAAAATCAGCAAAACCACAATCCCTGCATGTTAACGTTGCTACACAAGTTCCTATGCCCATGAGCACAACCAGATAACCATACAGCAATTATATTAGCTGGTAGATTGTCCAGTGTGGTGTGAATATTTCCTTGCTTTCTGAGGCACTGCACTCCTGCAGAGCTCTTGAGGACAGTATGAGCCCCTCATCTAGAACTAGTATGGATAGAACTGCAAACTTTGCCCAAAGAGAGAAATAATGAAGAATCACATAGACCCTGAAAATATTGGCATGATATGGAAATAACATGAGGATTGGCTTAGGAAAATGCAAGTGATTGCATCATAGGTAATAGTAATTTGAAATATATGAAATACACATGTGAAACTCAAAGTGGTTATGCTGAAAAAAAAACCAAACATGCAGTGGAAGGCAATTTTCATTGTTACAGTGTTGAGGTAATCCTGAATTATACTACTTTGGATTGTCTACTTAAAGATCTTCTTTTTCCAAATGAACTTCTATGATCCTCCTGGAAAACTGAAGTTAATCCTGGCCAGCCATCACTTAGCAAGAAAGATACTACCAATCTGAAGAGAACTTGGAAGAACAACATGACTGATGAAAAGACTGGGTGGACTGAGGCATAGACATAAATATATAAACTGCTGCTTGATTCAGTAATGAGTAAGGTGATAGGCAAAGTTGAGTAAAATCAGAGAATGGCATAACATTAGCATATCCATTTATATGGATATAGACATCACAGAGGAAGTGTTTCTTGTGATTACCATGCATTTTGTAATTAATGCTAATGGACTAACACTACAAATAAAACCCTTAAAATGGCTATTGCAAAAAGTTCATTTTTATTAAGCTGTAAAAACTTCTTCTAAGGGAAGTAAAAAGTCCTTTAAAAATTGAAATGTATTTAGCATTGGCAAAAGTATAAAATGGATAATTTCACAATCACAGAGAGACAGATAAGATGAAAGAGACCAAAGATCATCCAGTGTTTTTCAGATTCTGGTACCAATGTATATTTAGTAGTAGCCTGGTTTAGTTTTCTGTTCTCATGGTAATCTTTGGCCTGCTTTGCTTTTTGAGTAGCAACTCCTGTAGTACATTCAGTATCAGTGTAATATACAGCTAATCTTCTTCTACCTTGGGCTGTTTCTTCAGATTACAAAATTAAGAATGTTTTTAAAACTGTAAAAAAAAATAAACATTTGGAAGCCAGCAGTGAAAATAAATTATCCATCTTCCTGGTTTATGTTAGCTGTGAAATATTTCTGGCTTTTCTTAGGATTTTATATTTTTAAAATAAATATCACAAAAAAAAAAAGGCTGCTTGTCCAAAAAGTAGGCCAGTTTATTTCAGATGATATGGAAAACCCATAAATACAATGTCAATTATAGTCTCTTCAGCTGGCAAGAACAAACATGATACAATTTTGGCACTATTTTTGACAGTACTAATATAATTGACTAGAGGACAGGGTAATCTAATGGCAGCAGCTTTGGCACATTACAGAGAAGCCAAAAAAATTAGAGCAGTTACTTAAAACCCTCAGCCTAACATTCCTATAAGCACATTAACTCCAGAATATGTCACTGATATGTTCAGGGAGAATCTGGTCATGAGAGGATAAAACATAAGGGTGGGAGATACGGGTGCACAGTTCCGCAAAAGCCAAACTCAGCTCCCAGTATTGCCTCAGACCTCCTCCACAAACACAGGGATATTTGCACTGCCGATGGTTTGTATCTCCTGCTTCTGAATGGTCTGCAATAATTCTTCCTTTCTCTCATCCTGAATAACTGTGTCCCTTCCATTTCTGAGCAAAAGATGTGTTTGCACCCTCAAAACCTGCTAACAGCTGGATCAAATCTGCTGGCTGGCAATTAGCATGTTTTATGGGGACACAGCAGCGCTGGCTTTGTCTGCCAGCACTGTGATGGGCTTGCCAGCAGTCAATGCCATGGGAAGGTGTGAAAGCATCACAGCCACCACTGCTCCCACCCCACCAGTTAGAGGGGTACCCTGTGGTTTCTGAACTGAGGAGCCTTACGCTTTTCCTAGAAAAAAAAGTGTATTGTCCTAATGTAAGGTTTTGATGTTGATATGGCTGGGAATAAGGACTGTTAAAAGGAGAGAGGAAAATGTTGTTCCACAGTTTGTGTGGTTCTCCTAGGCTCTAAAAAGGATTTTAATAGAATCAGCAAAATTTTAGAATTAAGCATTTTTCCCTCAATCATTTTTTCCTCTTAGACTTTACATGGGGTAACTTGAGGTACCCCGTTTTGCATTTATTTTGGCAAGCACTGATATTAATGTCTGCTGTATTTGCAGCATTTCATTTTAAAAGTACCAAGTCCTGCAGCCTGAGTTGACTGTGAGGAAAGGGTCAGAAATAGCTGTTTTCTGATTATCTGCCAAAACAACCCAAATTAGCCATGATTCTTGACTTCAGATGCACTGTTCTACCTCTAGCTATCCAATATGCTGGTGCCTGTTTCCACTAGGAACCTTATCGTCCTACTTTCCAGACTGATTTTCTATCATGTCACAAGAGAGGAGAGGACATGTTTGAGTAAAGCTCATATTAATAAATGAATTAAATTTTATGATTACATTGAATGAAATATAGTGATATTCCTTGTCTTGGCCATAATTCCTTTAGCTGACCTGCTATGATCATGAAGATCGCTATTGGAATGAGGCCTGGACTATTTTTAATATAAGTGACATTAATTGGGTTCTATATGGCGTATAAAAAATAAGGGACTGTTACTGTAGTTAGACGGATTTGTGCATTACTAGGAATGCCATTATATGTGTAAACTACATGCAGCATATTGCTGTTTCCAAATTGACTTTAGGTGAAAGCACAGCTGGGTGCGGAGGAAGCAAGCATTTAAATATTCAGCTCCCACTTTTTGAAAATTGCACTGCAATTTGGAAAGTGCATTCTCTCTTAGGAAAATTAGGCCTTAAAGTCCTGCTGCAGATGACTGACATTGCCAGCTCTCCATCAGTCTTCCATTCCTCTGATCACTGGTTAATTCTCCATTTAGATGGCATGACTAAATTTCATCTTGTCTGCTCACACAGCAAGGCAAAGTACTGTCTCTAATGTCTTTGTGGAGATATTAAGGGGGGGAGGGGGCAGGAGGGGAAGAGAAAGAAAAAAAACCCCAAAGCCACAACTTTTGCATGAAAGACCTCTTCCTCCAAGATCACACTTGCAAATAAGAGCCTGAACCTCCACTCACTGATGGCAGCAGCAGCGGCTGGAAGATCAAGCTATAAAAAAATCCAAACTCTTGAAAAGCTGCATGCAGAATGTGGCACTAGAATTTTATCTGTTTTAATGGAGATACTGGATTCCTCAGTTATTGCCTTGCAATAGGCCCTGATTAAATACCACTTGCTTGTAATAACAGAAGCATTACCTAAGTTCAGTGATCAACTAAGGCTATAAATTGCCGCCAAAGAATTAGATCTCCTTCCCACTGCTTCTGTCAGATATCTATATGCCTTATGCCATGTTTGTCCTCCTGTTGGTGCATGCAGTCACAACAGGTGCATGTGGAAATATTGTACACATTAAAATTAGTTAGGAAAACAAGGCTGGGTTTTTAATCAAAGAAGCTTCATGATCCAGCCTATGCAATGGCTGCAAAAAGCCATCAGCACAGGCACAAGGGAGGGTTTGTGACCATACATCTAAGTTTAGAAGGAAGTGCAACCACTTCCTCTAGTAGAAACTTGAGTTTAGTCTGGCTTCATCTGACCGTGAAACTACCCTTTAACGGTGCAGAAAGGGTGATACTGTTCTCTTTTCCCTTCATTCCACTTCCAAGGTCCTTGGTCCATGTGATGACCTAGATCAGCTTGCTGAGCTACTAGAAAGCTAATCAACAGTTCATGGTCAGACCACTACACAGCTGCACAGCCCTGGGAAGAGGCAGAAGGGAGGCAGTGTGTGATGGCAATAGGTTGTAAATGTGCTGGTCAGCTGTCGTGGTTTAAGCCCCCCACCCACGCAGTTTTACTCACTCACTCCCCCTCTTTCTTCCCCCAGTCCTTGGGGGAATGGGGAGGAGAATCAAAAGAATTCAACTCGCACAGGTTGAGATAAGAACAGTTTAGTAACTAAGGTATAACACAAATCACTACTGCTACCACCAGTAATAATACAAGAGAAATACAAGGAAAGAGAATACAACTGCTCACCAAGCCCGACCCAGCCAGTGCACCCCCCAGTAGCGAACCCCCCAATACCAAAAACCTGACCATGCCATGCTCCCCCAGTCCACCATCACCACCCTTCTGGGTCTCTGCCCTCCAATTTCACATCCTGGACATGACGTGCTGTGGTATGGAATAACCTCTTTGGTCAGTTTGGCTCAGGTGTCCTGTCTCTGCTTCCTCCTGGGGCTTCCCCTCCTCCCTGGCATAGCATGAAACTCAAAGTCCTTTTCCAGGCCAAAACATTGTCAAGCAGTAACTATAAACACTGGTGTTATCAGCGCTGCTCCCAGGCCCAAAATCAAAAACACAGCGCTGCACCAGCTACCAAGAAGGAGAAAAAACGACTGCTACTGCTGAACCCATGACATCAGCAATAGATGCATTTAAAACTACGCGCAAAATTGAATCGCATTCTTGAAAAGCAAATGTGAGCTCAAGTTCTTTCTGCACAGGATGACAGCTACCCCAGAATGTTCTAGGGGTTCACCTCACCCCCATCTAGATAATCTCAGTTAATTTCTTGTGTTAGGGTAACATCTTAAGGTAATATTTTAAGGAATGTTTGGCTCCTTTTCATCATCTGCCCAGGAGAGTATTGTGCTGGATAGAGTAAGGTGTACATGGAGCCACTTTCTTGATTTTTAGATACATCTGATCCACCAAGATACTGGATTATATTTATACCCACTTTAAGACCACTTTAAGCTTGCTGGAATAGTACTTGTGAGTCCCAGTGGAAAACAGATATAATCATTTCCCAGCTATGTTTCTCTATAGATGTTCTGATACATTTTGGGGTTTTATTCCTTTATTTATCTTACATGGCCGATGAGTTCAGTGACATTTGAGGAACTTCATGTGCCCCTCATTCTCTACTGGAGGAGAGTCACAATGTATGCTCTTTTTAAGACAACTTGCATAAGAATTCTTATCAAAAAAGGCTTCTAAAATAAAGGAGGGTAACAAAGTTCAGCTGAAAGGGACTTCTTTATTGACAGAGGTAGCAAGCGGAGAGCACCAAAGTCTCAGTAAATAAACACCCAGTAACTGACTTACAGGGAGAAAAAAACCCCAACCAATACCAAAACAACAAAACCACAGCCTTCTAACAAGCTGTACCATTAGCAATGCAAAACCAGTCCTCACTGTTGATGTTACTGAGATTTTTTTTTTTTGTTATTCCCATCCTCCTTCCTAGTTCTAATTCAACCTTTATTGTTTTGCAGGATTTTGCCAGCAGTGAAAGCCTCCATGCATCAAAGTGGGTAGTGAGTGGGACAAGGTTCTGTCGAGGGAGAGAATGGGACACTCAGCATTAGGAGGAAGTGCTGTGCACTTAGAGATGAACAGTTTTATTTTAATCCTTTCATCTATTTCTTTAGCTGCTTTTTGTTTCAGCTGCCATAAACACTTGCTGTGGAGCCAATGTTCGGTACTGAAAGGATTTCTTTTCTTTTTTTTTTTTTTTGTATTCCTCTCATTTCTGTTGAAACATGACACTCAAATTGGAGATAGGAGCAGAGATCAACAAACCCTGTCAGCTCTTGTCAACCCAGGTGTAACAGTGTGATCTTCTTAAATTGCTGCTAATCTGCCAAAGATCTCTTTATCTGCAGTCTCCATCATGCTGTTTGCTCACATTTGGTTAACACTTTAAATTTCCCTTTTGGAGGTGTCACTGTTTGCCATTTAACAACTAAGAAGAACTGTGAGAGCAGCTTAAAGCACATGGATTTGGGAAGCTAGAAAAGCTGATTAGCTATTCAGGGAGAATAATCTTATTGAAAGTAGTAAGAGCTGTATAAAGAATGCTTTTCCCTTTCCTCATAACAATCTTCTAATTATGTTGTCAAGCTTGCTGTCGTGTTCTCCCCCTGTGCCATTAAGAAACCGTTTTCTAAGTTAAGAAAGAGATTTCCAGATCGTGATGATGTTTGCTGATTTTTTTTTTATTGTTTAAAGAATCAGTGTGTATTAAAGCCAAACATTAAAAAATGATTCATGTACAGCATAATTATCTGAGATGAGGCGCTCAAGGCTGTGGTGGTGGCAAGAGAGGCAAGGGTGTGCTCAGCAGGTGGGGTTAGTCTTGCATAGCAGTGCCAGGGGATTTCACCTGCATGACTGGGATTTGAGTCTAGTAGGGACCTTTGTGACTAAAATCTACTCTTTTATTTTTCAGTTGTCTGTATTTTGATGGGAGGAATAGGAACCTGACTTTCAAATTCAAGTTGGATGCCTGGTAATTTAGAGGCAAAACATGGATCTGTTCACTGATATCATCATGTTGGTAGACATACAATATCATATGATTAAAATAAATGCACTAATGGCCAAAAAACCCCCAGACCTGCTCAATGATATTCTTGTTTCTGATTAACAGCATAAATATCACCTATCCTATGGTTTTGTCTTTCATATTTTACTATTCGAGGTGCATCCATTTGTCCAAATATGTTACCAGTGTTCATTCATTCACTTTTGCTGCTGAGTGCCCAAATGACAGTTGAAGATCATATTAATAGCTGGTAGGATTAGGAGATATATCAAATGATTCAGACCACAGCAGAATTTAAGAAATATCTGCAAAATAACCACCTTTATCAACACTACTAACTACGGTGACAGTTCGCCTTTATGCAATGTGCTTTGTTATTGGGACACAGTGATTTGTTTTTTCCTAGCATTATTTATAACTGAAGGTGTGTAGAAAGTGTTACTGAGCAAAACCAGTGCACTGCATAAGATCATCCTTTAAAAGTATAATGGCATGCCATCACACATTTCAATTTTCTGGACATTTTGCAGAGTCAGAATCCTTCCTCTCCCATTTGCCATTGTGTGACTCTATTCAACAAAATTACTTATGAATTCAACAGCAAGTGAAAGAATTTGGTTAGAAAATTTTCCACGTAAAAATGCTACTTACCTGGGTGAAGACAATTCTGCTTGACTGATGCGACTCACCAAACAAAGTCTGTCTATTTTTCTTTTACAATAGAGCAACAGTAATTTTAGAGGTAGTTTGTTTTGTTGTATGTTTGGGTTGGTTTTGTCCTTTTTCTTTTTTCTTTTTCTCTCTTTTTTTAGGGTTTTTTTTGGGGGAGTTGTTTTTAGGTTGGTTTGGGAGGGGGGTGGTGTTTTTTTTTAAATCCCCTCATTTTTTTTTACCATGACAAACACAAAACTATTATCCCACTCAGGCATACAACTGGCTAATTGCAAATTATTTATCCCCTTTTTACACCATAAATCAAGTATCTTGTTTTTTTACATATATATATAGCAACAAATTCTCCTGCAGATGACCAGCAGACTGCCAGAAGTTAGGAACACTTCTAACAAAACCTATTTTATTTGCACTTCAAAATTTGGGAAATATTTGTGCATAATATTTTGGAATAGACATATCTGCATTTTCACATTAAACCATAGTACTTTGCCCAGTGAGACCGAAGTCATTTTTCTTTCATACAGACACATCCTATGTACTGTATTAGCAAGGACACTATGCACTAGTGTGTAACGAAAATCCTGGCCATGCTGTATTTAATAATAAAACTAGCACTAATACTTAACACAGAATTTGCCTGTGTGAATGGAAAACTAAGTGTGCATCAAGGACTTGACAAGTAGGAAGAAGCTGACATATATTTCATATATACATACATGTATTTCTTTTAGTGGATACACCTAACCTTTAGTCCCAGAAAGTATGCCTTTACAGTGGGATTCAGTTTCTCCAAAGTGAGATTTTCCTTTTTTTTTTTGGTATGCTGAGGCACTATAATCACAATGGAAACCACTTGCCAAAAGTAATTGCTGTTTTCAGACCCAATGTCATTCTGGAGAGTATGAATTTTATGTAGATTTTTTTGGTCAGCACTGTATTTGACAAGACTCTCAATAAGCTAAATCTACCAGCATGTGACCTCTACATCCATGGGGCTCATTTTTGGTTTTCAGGGAATGTTTTATCAGAGTAGGTTTCTGACCTGTACTAAACCCAGTATTCTCCCATAATAACACAGGACTGACATCCACGTCCTGCTCTTTCTTTCAACGTTGAAAGTCAGTATCCTTTCCCGATAAAGCATCTATATTACTTTACTCACTGTATGAATGTCTAACATGAGAAATTACATCAGTTTCTGAACTGCTGTTTGAAACTCTTGAAATTCAGTGAAAGTAACGTGCCGCAACCTGATTGTAAGCAATAGCTGAAGGGTGCATAATCTGGGGAATACTGCAGATTGCCTGTGCAATTTTTCATATGGTCTTTTGGCCATCCTACATGCTGGTGTGTTTGGGAACACTCTGCAAAAGTGTCCTCAGGCACAGCGTTAATGTAATCGGGTGTACGTCAGCCTACATACAATTTCGCATTGGAGGGTACAGAACATCTTTGAAGCTGATAGACATATTGAGGGTAAAAGCAATAATTGCATTCTTTCTTGGAGTTGTAACAAATAGAGATCACATCTAGTGCTCATTCTATTTCAAAACTTTTATGCAATAAGCAAGCTGCCATACAAACATATACTTTCTTACTTTAACTTTCTTTTGTTTCCTCTGCTTCCCTGCAGCTATAGCGAGCTCTTCCTATAGAGGAAGACACAAGCTTTCTCTGATCATTCTAATATTCTGATCACTCACAGGATAGATCATTCTTGACCCAGAGTATAAAATCAATTTCGATTATTTACAATTTATTAATGTCTCCAATGAATCATTGCTTTCATATGTAACCTAGGTTTCTCATGATTGTTGTAATCCAAGTCCACAAGATACAGGAGGATGCAGTCTCTGATTTGAAGAGCTTGCTTCCTTATTTGATCTGAGACAGAGGTGAGCATGCATAAGGAAAGAAGGAAAGAAAGAACAGTGGATTCCTAATCATTAAATAGGTTATTAATGTCACAGCTTGATGATTCTCAATAATTTTTAAGTATCCCTTTTATAAATTAATAAATAATGACTGCTGTCATTATAGAGACGTTCCACCACTACTTTTCAGCTGAGTTTTTCAAGTAACACTAGCAGAAGTGGGTCTTGAAGGGTAAAGTGATAGAGGGGAGAAGGAAAACAGAAGATAACATGTTTCCATGTGCATGAAGTAAGACAGATAAAAAATATAGTCTTCCTAAAAGCTGTCTATGGACTACTTGCTTCAATTTACCTGACAGAACAAAGATCAAATTGTTACTCCAAAGTGCCAGAAGGCAGTAACAGGGTCTAGGAGGCTAAAGAAGAGCAAGAAGGTTAAAAACAAAGGGCCGTTGGTATACACTTTCCACGACTGGTCCACTCAAAACCTGCACATACAATGCCAGATACAATGCCAAAAAGAGGAAAACTAGATGGGAGCTAAAGTTACCAGATTACCTCTAAAGGTGGAGCTGAGGGTTTAGAACAATGGTTGTCTGCATGTATGTACTCTTGGACAGTGTTACTATCAACCTTAACTACGGAGAAGATTCATTTCAACTAACTGTAGTTATCCAGAAATCAAGTGTTGAGCCTAGATTCTGGAGACAAGCAGGGGCACTTCCAAAGTGATATTTATGCCTTCTTGCAAGTAGGTTGTAGTCAACTGTGGTTCAACAGAACTGAGCAATACATCAAAAGAGCCCTCTGTTTCAGCAGGATAAGCTGCTTAAACTTGCATATGCAAGTAATTGCTTTCACTCATATACATCTGTTTTCTTTCTATGATATGCAGAGGAACATAAGGAAGTCTGCTCTG
This sequence comes from Myiopsitta monachus, assembly GCA_017639245.1. Lineage (NCBI taxonomy): Eukaryota > Metazoa > Chordata > Aves > Psittaciformes > Psittacidae > Myiopsitta > Myiopsitta monachus. The sequence continues at coordinate 36,717,315 of CM029919.1, read as the reverse complement.
TGTCAGATTTTAGGGCTTGGGGTTTTTTTTACTAGATAACATTACGTAGAGTCCATCCGAGTTGTGTTTGCTTTATGCAGTTGCTAAAAATTTCTTCCGGTTTCTTGTGGTTACAAAGAGAAAATACCAGTTAAAAGGAAGTTAAGATCAATAACTGCAGGGTTTTGAGATAAAATACTTTATGAAACAATTTGTGGCAAAAATTGTGGCTGCAGCTAGACACATACCTGATTATTAATATTCCGTTACAAACTAACTTCAGAAAAGGCCCCCAGGAGACACCACATCTGCTTCCACTAAAAAAAATAGATAATCCTGCAAATTAAATATCTTCTGATTTGAAGACCCAACCAATGCATGTATTTTGTATCAATATTTCCTAAAGGTTACATCACTGTGAGAAATCAGCAGAACATCTCCTACTCAGCTGGTAATTCCCACTGACCTGTTGTGCATTGTGATCCTCCAGGAGTTCAGTGCACCAACTACTGTCCTCACCCTGAGTGCAGCTTCCTATTCTGAAGGGTTATTTAAAAATGGTAAGTCTTAGCAGAGAGGAGGGGAGAAAGGGAGATTTAGACTTCACAGCATTCAATGGTTCTGTGCTGGACTGATCTCAGCAATGAGTGAGACTTTGGCAAGGTCTCATTTGAAAAGATAGAGGCTGGTAAACTTTCTGTTCTTATACTTGGCAAGGAAAGTTGTAGGGCACTTCAGGGAGGCAATTCAGAAAACTGGAGCTTAGTCTTTTTTCCTAACATGGACCAAAATCCATTCAAGTTTACAGGACTTCAGCATAGGTGCGTCAACAAAGAGCTGTGAGTAGTCTGGTCTGTTCCACCACCCTTGGTGCACAATATGTCCTGTTGTTTGCTTTTATTTTTTATGTTGAAGAACAACAAAATACATATTTCAGCCTGAGTGCCTTCATATTACCTACTGATATTTTCTTTGCAGAATGTGCATACTTCCTTTGCTTTCTTCCGTGCCTCATCCCTTTGGCTGGACCATCTGTAGCTACAAGTCAAAGTTCTAACACAGACACATTAGAGGGTACATGAGTCCAAATAAGGTGATGAAATCAGCAGAGCACCTGGAAGATTCTCAAGGAGTTTATGATCAGAAAACCTTAGGAACCACCCACTGCAGTATGTCTTCTCATAGTGAAAGAACACTGTTTAGGAGCATAGAGCTGTATCCTACAAATGACCTTCATGTAGATGGGTTAGTTATTTAGTCAGAGATCTCTCTTGATTTTTCTTAACTTTCTAGTTCCACTGTCTAAAATCAGAGCTATAAACTCATGCTTAAAATCATAGAATCATAGAATAGTTACGGTAGGAAAGGACCTTAAGATCATCTAGTTCCAAACCCCTGCCATGGGCAGGGACACCTCACACTAAACCATGCCACCCAAGACTGTCTCACCCAGCCTTGAACACCACCAGGGGTGGAGGAATTCAGAACTTCCCCGGGCAACCCGTTCCAGTGCCTCACTACCCTCACAGTAAAGAACGTCCTTCTTATATCTAACCTAAACTTCCCTGTTTAAGTTTAAACCCATTACCCCTTGTCCTATCACTATAGCCCCTAGTGAAAAGTCCCTCCCCAGCATCCCTATAGACCACCTTCAGATACTGGAAGGCTGCTATGAGGTCTCCACGCAGCCTTTTCTTCTCCAGGCTGAGCTGCCCCAACTTTCTCAGCCTATCTTCATATGGGAGGTGTTCCAGTCCCCTGATCATCCTTGTGGCCCTCCTCTGGACTTGGTCTGACAGCTCCACGTCTTTTTGATGTTGAGAACACCAGAACTGCACACAATACTCCAAGTGAGGTCTCAGGAGAGCAGAGTAGAGGAGCAGGATCACCTCCCTCAACCTGCTGGTCACGCTTCTTTGGATGCAGCCCAGGATACGGTTGGCTTTCTGGACTGCGAGCTCACACTGCTGGTTCAAGTTACGTCTCCCATCAACCAACACCCCCAAGTCCTGCTCCACAGGGCTGCTCTGAATCTCTTTTCCCAACCTGTAGCTGTGCCTGGAATTGCTCTGACCCAGGTGTAGGACCTTGCACTTGGCTTGGTCGAACTTCATGAAGTTGGCATCAGCCCACATCTCAAGTGCGTCAAGGTCCCTCTGGATGGCATCTCGCTACTGTTCTCCAAGTAGACATTGAGCCGCTGACCACAACTCTTTGTTTGCATTCATCCTCATTGTTTTTCATGTGCCTTTGTTTGCTTTCCAGGAGAATCTGCTCCAAGATTTTGCCAGGCACAGAGGTGTCTTCATGCTTTGCTTTGGCTCAGGTTTTCTAGCAGAAGTAGGATTAGGTTTTACTTTTCTACATAAACATGAACCAAACCAAAAAGTGACTCACATTTCAAAGGAATGGAATGAAATTTTTAAAGGCTTATGTGCAGCTTCAGTTGAATTTCTACCCAGCCTCAAGGCAGCATTTGGTCTCATCATGTCTTTGTACAGCCAGAAAGATTTTGGTGCCTGAACTTTCTCACTAAGTGAAGTAGTGAACATTATGTAAGCCCTTGAAAAAGGAGAAAGAGAGGTAAAGCTTGAATTAACTTGAATTAAGTTAATGCATCCCAAGTCTTGCCATTCCAGTAGAATGTCTCCTTATTGCATCCCTGTACCAAACTAATGTGTTCATAACCTTCTAATGGCATAACAAGTGCTCCTGCTGTGTGTTTATGGACTAGTTTGTCATCTATCTTCACTAAACAATTATCCCCAAGATAATTTGGTGGTAGTGATATGATGTATCTATTCAGAGCTGACCAGAGGCACGGTAATCTGTGTACTGAAATTCTCTTTGGAATGTCCTCTTGGTAACTGTGTTCAGAAGTGTATTCTTTTTTTCTTGATCCTTGATTTCTGTGATTTGCTGTTCTTCCCTTGCTTTTTTGATTAAGTAATTGGCATTAGCCTGGTTGGAGAGCCACTAGTATTTGCTTTCCTCTGCTAGAAGGGAGAAGTAAATAGGGTCTGTATAATGTATTTTCAAGTATACTAGTTGAAAGTTAGTTTGGGATAAATGATCTATAACAACACTTCAAGTAGAGTGAGAATGAGAGAAAAACATTCTTTTTGTGCTCTCTCCCTCTCTACCATTTCTATAATCTATTTGTTAAACCTAAATGTCCTTGCTCAAAGTTATGCCTGGTAAGAGTTTTCTTTCTTAGGTGTTTTTCACAGCTCCTTTGAGAGGAGTCCACAAACCTTACCCCAAAGTGAACGGCTTTTTCTCCAGGAGTAAGGGGCGCTGGGCATCCCTAGAGCTGAGAGTAAAAACCTTACTAGGTTCCTGTGGAAAGGATGGGAAACATTAATCATGATTGGAAAGGCAGAAGAGGAGGATGAACAGCAGACCTCACTTTGGACAAGGGCAAAGGAATTTGGAAGATGTTTTTTAACATCAGTGTCTCAATCCCTACAAGCAATTTAATCTAAAGAGGTGACTTCTAATGTAAGAATTAGACAGATAGAAAATGCTTAACTTCTAACACAGGTCCTTCTACCCAGTCTCAAATTCTGTCAACACCCACCATAAGAAAACATAACAATTTGGGAAGTGTTTTGTATTTGGAAAGTACAGGCATTAGGCCACCCTCTGTGCAGCTGGATGGCTGGTTACTTGTAGTAGTAACATCTGGCAGGTGACGGTGCCACCTGATCTCAGACATTATGAAAATGCCTGGAATTTCTAAGTCTTATTTAAAAAGAAGTTTATAAAGTAGATAAGTCTTTTAGCTGAAGTCAGTGAGCCCTACACTGGGCTATCTCAAAGTGTAAGCTCCCACAAGAAAAAAAGAAAAAGAATTGGTGTTTCTGAATTTTATTGCCTCATTCAAAAACCAATAGACTCTGGGAGCAGAAATGCTGCAGGATTTTGCTGGATTGCCTGTTCATACTGGATGTGGCACCTTGCCTAGGAGTTGGACCACAGCATGTCTTGCAGAAAGACGCCATTTTAAAGACTCCAGAGACTTCCGAGCTTGCTACCTGCCCCGGTGAGCAGCTCCAGCATTTAGTTAATTTTACTGCCAGGAAAATATTTTTTCTCCAGGTTGATTTTGTCTTCCAGCTATTGTTATTCATTTGTCTGAAAAAAATGAATAGCTTCTCCCTACAGAATATCTTTTCCATGTGTGATAATCTAAAGACTGCGATCAAGTTGATTATCTAGCTGTTTGCTAACAAACTGTGTAGGTAGAATTTCCCAAGAATGACATTTCATGGGTTCTTTCCCATCTTCTGGGACATATTTGGGCTTCTATTTTGAACTTTTTTGAGTGTTTCGCCATCCTGCTAGAAAGGAGTACGCCAAAGCTGGACAAATGGGTTTTGTGCAATTCTCATAAAGGAAAAAGAAAATCAGTTCTTGGTTTCTATTTCATGTTTCTAGTTATCCAAGGGCAACAATTGCCACACCATAGCAAATAAAAATCAGGTTGTGGCAGTTGTTGATGGCAACCTCCTCTGAATCTTCCAATGTTCATACATTAATTTTTATTCCTAGATTTCAAAATGCGATGTTTATATCTCGATGTGTTTATTTCACATAAAGCACATGTCAGTGGATCAAACTTTACCTCTGATCCAATTATCTACTAACTTTCTATTTTATCACATAACTAGAAGACATTGTCTCACTTTACCTAAAAGAGCAGCAATCGAATTAGAGTTTGATGGGGGCTATAATGATTAACAAGTGGGTGCTAATGTGTGTGTGAATACAGAATAGAGGGATGATCCCTGACAGACATTAAGTTTTTTGTACCATGAAAGTATTTGTTAGTCTGAGTGGAGCAAAAGCCACAAGCAGAAAAGTTTTGGAACTATTTACCTATGTAGCTGATTAAAACAATTTAATTCCCTAGAAGCCCTGGAAGCAATGCTCATCAATATCTTTCTGTTAACAACCACACTTTAAGGCCTGCCACTGAACCAATTTTTAATACAACTTGCACCTGCTAATCCAACATAATGTAAGATTTTTAATCATGCAGTACTGTGCCAAATGCCTTGGAGAAATCCATGTAAACTATGTCAGCATAGTTGCCTTTATCAAGCAGACCTGTAATCTTGTCAAAGCAAGCTATCAGTTTTGTAGCATTCTGACTGGCATTAATTAGATTTTTTAATCTCCAGGTCTATGTTGCTAAAATCACAAGTTTACCTTTCATGAAACTAGTGAATCTACCCTGCTACCACAGGTCACTGAACAGACCATTCCAAATAGCCAAATTTCATTGCAAATCTCCATTCTTTTGGGGTTCCCCAAATTTTAAGAAGTTTAAACGCTTTTAGTTAGACAATTCTTCTGGTATCTTCTTTAAGTCTTCTTCAAGACTTGTAGGTGATTTACTAATTATATACAAGTCACCAACAGGACACAATGCTCAGCTTGAAAATGAAGTATCTGGCTTCACTGTTTTTAACTGAAAAAATTCATTTCAGCTGCATCACTGGAATTACTTCTGTGATAAAACAAAGTTAAGTGTCTGAAACAGTAACTCAGCATATTTTTTATTAAATCCCTCAGGATGTCTGTGAATTCTTCCTTTTACACCAGGTACAATTCACTACAACACAACACATCTCCCATGACAGACCAAGAAACTGAAGAAGTGGTTACTCAAATTCGACAAGAGAAAATTTTCAGTGGTTTTCTGGGCATCTCAGCACTCATGAGGTTCCCTCTGTAATATTAATTCAACTTTTGTTAACAAAGTACAGGAAAAATATGGACCAATATCAGAAAGTCAAGATAAGAGCAGCAGCGATGGAGAGGCAAAAGCTGTGAAGAAATGTCAAAGTTTGGGTTGCTACCTGTAGACAGGATGACAGGGGAGAAGGTAACAACCTTCAAGTACATGAAACATCATTACATAGCAGAAACGGGAGCATCTTTTTTCTCCTTACCCCTTAAATTAGTTGTCACAGTGGAGTCTAAGGTCAAACAGGCAAACCACCCAAAGATAAGAATAGCAAAGCCTTGCAGCTGGTAGTCTGGATGCCATGGTGTCTTTTGCTGTATGTTTTTCTGCTTTGGACCATGAAGTGAGTGGATGAACCCTTCAGGTCTCTTCCACCCCTGACTATGTCACAGCTGTCAGAACAGAACTCTTCTGTCCCAGGCAGAAGAGACGGAAAGAAGAATGAAGGTGTAAGTAACTCCCTCTTTCAGCATCTCTCCTTCCAGTTATGGGGTTCTTTCTCCTGTGCAGGTTTGTGGGGACTTTTTCTGCATATCCTTAAAAATACAGTCTGGCGTTGTCATCATCATAACAGGGAATCATTTCTGTTGTTTTGAGCAATGAGTTAAGAAGTAAGGTAGATACCTCTGCCACTGTGACTTGTTCTACTTGTTAGCCTACATTAAATGCTCATTTAAGAGTTATTTTATCATTTTTAAATGATCTTGTCATTTATTTTATTTACTAATAGCAGAAGTGTTACTGTTTGCATGTAGGCTACTTGTAGCAGCAGGCGGCAGCATAGCAGAGCCTCTATACAGCTGCTAATGCTTCTTCGTCATGGGGAGTGAGTGGGAAGAGTGAGGAAATGAGTGGAGATTTGGCTTCTTCCATTCAGCTGTGCCAGCTAGCACAGCTGAATCATCACAGCAGGGAAAACATATAACTGTATCAGCAGCAGATGACTTCTCTCTGGAGCATAACAGGAGTGCAATATACTTTTAGGTACTTCTCCATAAAAAGCATGTCTAGATGGCACAAAACATACCACACACAGATGCTTGAGTTAGTCTTGAATGAGTTGGTTCAGGCATGAGATGTCAGACAACACGTTAGTATTGTATCCTGCCTTGGCTAATTTATCAAAAAATTACTGGTATTTCTCAAGGCCTGTATTATGCTACATAGAAATCCTAGTGAGAATCAGGTAAGGTTTAGATTCCTAAGCTCCAAATCTCTTCAGACCACCACTGAGCTGCTTACTGCAAATGTTCCTTAATGTCTGACATTAAAATTATCTTACATTTGTCTTGTTATATGTGCATTTGTGTGTGAGTGTGTGCATCTAGCAGGGCATCACTATGGACACCAAATACCTAAACCCCTGTAATCTACCATGTAAGCATTTCTTTTCTTCTTGAAGCTGACTAAGAGGTCCATGTCAGTCAGTAAGAGCTCTTTGAAATCACCTTTTGGATCAAGCACTATATAAGGCACAGAGGCAACCATGTTCTATTTAATAACTTAGTAATTCTGGGTGCCTTATGACAAAGAAATATGACATGCTACTAAAGAATTAAATATCTAGTGCACCCTGAAAAAGAGATATATATAGTCTAGGGGACCATCTTTTGCCTAGGAGCTGGGCAGTCACATGGTTGTCCTGAAAGAGCCTTAGGAGCTTTGGAGTCCACACTTGGAAATCACTTTCACGTCACAGATCAGGTATGCTCTTTTTATAAAATAATTTTAAAAATGCTAGGAGAAAGATTAAAAAACAGGTATATTCCCTTCTCATATAAGCTAGCTTAGCAGATGGGTTAAATGCTCTCCGTTGCTCCCCAACTCTGGCATAACAGGTCGTCAGGATTGCCACAAAGATGAACAGTCAAAAGAAGAGGCAAAGGGCTAGGTAGTGTCATGTCACACATCCCTCTGATACATAGATCATAAAGGGACACCCCACTGTCCACGAAATTTCCAGAGGCCAGATACCCCTTCTGCTGCAAGAGTTAATGTAATCTGTCTCCAAGAAGCTAAAAACAAGTGGCATGAAAAAACACTGTTAGTCTTATAAACAAATTTGCTGATTGAAATGTGGCTTTGACCAGTTTAATTCAATTATTTACGTTACTATTTATTTCCATAATATATCCCAAACAAACCTTTTAGACACAAGCATATTTTACAGTCAGTTCCTTTATGAATGGCCAAACTGCAGGCTCCTGCACAATTCTTCATGGCTTATTGCAAACTCTTGCTACAGGGTCATTTCCAGAAGGACGGTGTTAGGATAGTTTATCTCACAAGTGTTTCCCTCTGGCTCTGCTCAGTCTTTTTTACTCTTCTGATCCTTCTAAAGTATCACGCTGAGTATTAGAGAATTTAAACCACATCTGAACTTACTTACTTAATCTTTCATATGGCTGTGTGTACTGGAATGTTTATTCATGTGTGCTGATATTGCAGTTAATAAACTTCAATAAACTTCAGTGGATCTCCTGATAGTCAGGAATTTATTTTACGTTTTTCTTCAATGAACCACATTAATCATACTTATTTATTAAAATCCTCTCTTAAGAATAACATGGAAATGTAGCTTCATCTACAACTTTAAAAATGTATGGTCTTCTTAGGGATAAAAGAATAGCTACTAACAGATACTGCTATATAGTATTAATAGCATTGTTAAGGCCTTGACCTCTATTTCAAAAACCTTACAAGTCAGGTAATTTATACATCTCATAGCACCCCAATTTCTCCTTTAAATAGCTTAATACAAAAGGCTGTTTTGGAAAACCCAAGTAGGAAAACAAAAAATTAAGAATTCCTCCATGTTCAAAGGAAGCACTGACAGTTGTTAGAACAAATATCATGAAACAGATTTTTTTTTCGGCTGCTGGCAAATTGTAGAGCAGAAGGAGTGATGACCTCTGAAAACTGGGGCTCAAATTCAGAAACTACTTGAACATATATTCAAAGGAAACCTGTCTCAGTTTAGGACAAGCTTAAATCACTGCCTCAGTTCTAACTAACTAACCAACCAATCTTGCTGACCTCTTTGAGCCATGCGTTCCAACACAAGTGAAACCCTTGCATAAATTCTGCAAGGAGCTTGGCTCCAGAGCCCACCTGCAAGGTCACCTGCCTACTTACCATTTCTTTCTTCACCCCTCACTCTCCAGTTATCCTTACTGTCCAATATTTTGGAGGCAGCTTCAAGAAGGCATGAGGGGGGATAAAAATTGTAACATACAATGCCAGGGCCACCAAGGAGATGGATCAGCATATCATACCACACAAAGGAGTGTGAAATTTAAAAGTCATTCAGTAAAAATTAGGTACCAAGGACTTTATGTGGTTATGAAGGAATTACCAGTGGAATTTAGTTCAAATCAAACCATTCAGTCACCAGAGCCAGAGCATCTTTACTCCCATATTTCAAGTCATTTACTGGAAAAGTCATCTTTGTCAAAAAAGTATACTGCCATTCTGTAAGGCTCAACAAAGGCGTGGATGCAGCCATCAGAAATCTCTTCAGTCCCGAGCATCTTCTGCCAGTGGTTTCTACCCAGATTTATGGAAAATCTTTCTTCTTATTGTAAAAGTCTTATTGCTGCTGTAGTTCTGTCATCCTGGTTGTTCTAAAAAGGCTATGATGATTCTATGATGATGATGATTCTATGATTCTATTCTATTCTATGAACTTAAATAGATAGCCCATTAGCTCCAACTGCTTTCTTTTAACATTTCTGCTTCAAACATGTAGGGACAGTTCTTGGGCAATAAATTACATAGTTTGAAGGAAGAACAACACAAACCTCTAGCTAAACATTGCGCTGTGCCACACAAGGGATGAGTGACCATATAATTTCTTCAATATTTCCTGATTTTTAGTTCTTACCTATGCAACTTTAACAGTATTTTAGGGAACTGTAGTAAAGAAACAAACACCCATATGTCCTGTGCTTTAGGATTCCATCAGCATGTGACCAATATGAGTGAGCCATCCTGTTAATTTTTACATTTCTAAGTAACATGCCGTGTTGAAAAAATATTGGCATCTTTAAAATGACTTGAGATTTTTCTCCTGTAACTCTGATGAGATTCTTCCAGTTTCATCTGGAAATTAAAAATCCAACAGTTAGTTTAATAGTTAATGAAGAACTCAAGGCCTAGTATCACGGAAATTACCTAAGAAAAATAACCTTTTCTTCACACTTTTTTTTTCAGTATCAGGAAAACGTAGCATTTTACCTTTCTGAACTTGGCAGATCTTTCAAAGCTCCTTCAAATTCATAGAGCCGTAACCAAAGCATTTTTGTTTAGATGTGTAATTCGATTAATTTTTAAAGAAAATACTTATATGCATATAAACATGCTGAATAAGCTCTATAACTTAATTTTTTTCTGCTTCAGTGATTGAGACTGTGTAGAATAGACCATAAAAAATGTAAAAACCAAAGAGCATATTCTCTTTTTATTGCCTGTCAAATTATTGCTGTGACACCCGTAGTTGGTAGTGAAACACTGTGATCCACTGTTAGCAACAAAACACAGAGTGTAAGTTGCTCATTGAGCTTAGGTAATGTACCATAAAAGATTGCATGAAAACATTAATTTTCTTAATATATATTAGTAGAGAGACACAGTGTTTACTGATGAGAAACTGAAGATAGTTTTAAACATAGTTTATTCATCTGAAGGCTTTCCTAGGCTATACTTAATCACTTTATATTTGGGATTAGTTTAGAGGTGAATGGCCTATGTGCTGAAGAAGCACCTATGTGTCTGTCAGTCCTGGGTAGATGTCACACCTGACAAATGCTGACATTTTTAAAATGAGCTTCATATGTCTCGTACCTTTGACAATGAGCTATCAGTTAAGGCCTCAGTGGTGTTACACCCAGTTTTGTTGGTTTTATCTTTACCACATTTCTTTGATTACTCTTCCTTTGTGTTTGATGGACATGCAACATACAGGAAATTTGTAGGTCACTACTTCAGTCTTGCTGGTACGTCTCTTAGTAGTCTAAACACTGCACCTGACATTCACTCCTTCCTCACAGAACTGCCGTGACTCCAGGTATCTTACTGAAGACGATCTTGAGACTATTGTTACCATGTGGCTTTAGGAGCTGTATAGATAAGAGCTAGTTTTATTTAATTTATCTGAACTGTATAAAGAGAATCATAAAACCCAGTATTGTCAACCTTTAATAATACTACCATTGAAACCTTTCATTATCTTAATATCAGTGTATTCAAGGAGAGGTTCTTTGTCTCTGTCCTTTTATTTTAAGATGCCTGTTTCTCAGTGTTAAGTAGCAATTGCTGGCTAACACCAGCAGAGGTGAAAGCACTGTTTTTGGATAGCAAAACAATTGATCTAAGCACATTACAATACACTTTGTAAAGTTACAAACATTGTGGCTTATACATTCATTCATTATCTTTTCTCTTTTGCCCTGTAATGCTTATTTTCCATGTGGCTTCTTACACTGCCTTTGTGGCTCCAGATGCTGAGCTCCCCTTGAATAAAAAGACCAGCTTGTGTTGCACACTCTTCATACTCTGTCCTATCATCCTATGGGCGAAGAATTGTGTGCATTGTCAATTTGGCTCTGTGAACAGACTAGGAAGGGACTACCAACCCTACACAGTACAGAAAGGCACATAATGGGGATTCAACCTAGAAGACTTCCCCAGGACACCTACTCAACAGGCCATAAGGCACTGCCTCATCACAAAATCCAAGTCTCTTCCAGCTAGATATTCACTGCCAGTGCCTAAAAATCAAGGCTGTTTCACTCCACTGACTTAGGGGATGCCAGAGGCATAAAGCCCTGGAGAGCAGACTGAATCTTTCACTGCTCTCTTGAACTCAAATGCCATAACAATCATGACGACAAAGCACATTAGGAAAGCTAAATATCAGTTATACAGAAATATAAACTGCAGTATAAATGATCAGACATCACAAAAACTATGCCTTGCAACTAGAAAAGAAAGGTAATGAACTCAAGATAGTCAATATCCTATGCTTTACATTGTCAGTTATCCAGACATCCCAGGAATTGGATCATACCTAAGGAGAAAACAAAAAATATTGATAATCCTTGTCAGTTCTGTTAGGATAAAATGTTCCTTCATCACTACAAAAGTAGTGACCATTAATGTAAGCTTGTGAGCAAAACAAGGCAAATGACCACAGAGAGATCTTCTGTATCATTATGGCTAAATCTGTATCAGCTCACGCAGTGAGCATCATCCAGTTTTGCATACATACCTCATCCTGGAGAAAAACCTGGAAGGATGCTGTTCCCCTGTTCCCTGCAGCCTGATTTCTACACAAGGGAAACCTTGACCTGCAACCCAGGTGAGAATATACCATGCCCTGAAGAAGTGTTAGTCCATGTAAGTGGAAGACTAGAACCTGTAAACATGACATGGCATACATCAAAACCTAAGTCCAGGCATAGCCCAATACCAACAGCTCCACCTCTGCAGCACCATGCACTCAGAGTCTGTGCTTAGGTTAGACCTATGAACCACTGCTCAAAAGCAGTTCATCCTGGGAGAACTCCTCCATGACTTCTGCTCATGGCCTGCCAGAAATGTAAAGATAGGTGTTCATTTTTCCACAAATGAATGACAACTAAATGTGTCTTCAGTTTTACCCAAAAAAATCAACCACTTCAGGTGTTATAACACTTGAAGCCTCTTTAATCTTTATGTATTTTGTAGTCACTGATATGTCATGGTTCTCATCAGAAAAGATGGCAACCTGATATAACAGCATTATTCCTTTAATCTAAATCAAATTAAATAAGCAGTGTTTTAATGAGATTTGCATATAGACAAATGACTTGGTTTCTTTGGTTCTATAAATCACATTTTTTTATTCATTTCTCAAAAGTTTTCTGCTGTCTCTGTCTTCATTATTTGAATTTCATATTAAAGGTATGGGAGTGAGCCAGACCTTTTATCTTACCCTAATAAACATCTTGTAATGTTAAAATGAGCACAGATCAACCAATGTGTATGGCTGGTATTCCCTTCATGTGCTCTAACACCTGGCAAAATTATTCATTAATTCAACTGCCACATTTAAAAGCAACAGTTCAAAGGCCTATGAATGGTAGAATAATGTGTTCAAAACTGAAGTGCACTTCAGCAGCAGCGGTGTCAGAGTTTAGAGAAAGAACCGTTTCCTGTGAGATGGAGGGCTTGGGAGAGTGAGACAGCAGTTGGGAGGATCTCTACTTTGTAAACTTGTTTCTTCGGCCTCTGGCAAGGCCAGCTGAGATTAGCTGACATTCATTTTAAAAGAGAGAGGTGTACAGAGGAGACCTTTCTCCACACCAAGGTTTCTCTATAAAGAAAACTTTCTTGGATTACGTGATCTTTTTTTCCTTCGTTAGTTAGTCACCAGGGGAAAAGTAAGTCATGAAGTAAACACAAAAGAGAAAGGAAAAAAAAAGGTGAGACTTTGGTGAAATACTTTAATATATGCTAGAAGATGTAATATGTCACATAGCTTCTATCAGCTGAGAAGTTTGACGTGCTAATTACATAGAGCTATTTACAGAGTTCTTGTGCGTGTGTTTGTATCAGATGAAATGCATCAGGTGCAAAAAGCTGTCCAAAATTAGACTTGCTGCCCCTCAAGTGACTCCAACCTCGAGCTACATTTTTTCTGAAGACGGAGTCCTACCTCTTCTGACAAGCTAGATGTAGATTTTAAGAGTATGTGAAGTCCTATACTGAAGTCAGTAAGTCCCTAGTTTTGCTACTACTTGGATGCTTTCACACAGGGAGTTTGTATGAGCTCCAGATGAAGACTTGGATTTGTGCCATCCTCAGCACAGTTCCAAACACCCATGACTACATGCATCATCAAAGAACCACAACTGAGCATGACTGTTCACACTTGTTCAGACCACTGTATGCCCAAGACTGCCTTCTAGGGACAAGAAATGTTTAATCCATGACAGACCAGCCAGTGCAGGGCCTTATTTATAAATTCATAATGCTGCACAAAAGAAGGTGTTACTGGATATGTAATCTACTGAGCTGCAGATGTTCTGAGTCTTACAACATAGATGCACATTGTGAGATGTGATGCATGTGATGCATGGAGCAGGCCATGTATCCATATCCACCAGTTTAGAGAGACCCTCTAAACCTTTCTGGTTCCAAAGCTTTTGCCCCTGTGGCCAAACGTATTCATTTCAGGGAGCCTGTTTCTGTGCAGGAGCACTATGGAGTTGAGCTTCAGGATCTGAAATCTATTTCATAACAGTTTCTTTCTCTCCTGCAACCATCATAAGGGGCCTCATGCAATACTAACTGAACTCCATTGGCATCTTTCAGTGAGAATAAAATCTCTCACTGACCTCCTTGGGCACTGGATCAAGCCTCAGGTGAGGTTGCCTTTCCAGAATTCAGAAATCATTCTTTCTTTCTCTCACAATTTTCTTTCCTTTCATGACAGTATATTTCTCATACAATAAATTACTGGAACATGGACTCTTATTTACATCTTAAGACACTATCTCCAGAGGATGGAAGAAATTATTCCATAGCACCTTTCACCTTCTTCAGTCTATGTAATTTTAAATGCCTCCATCCATTAAGTGATTTTAAATTGATCTTCTCCCTTAACTCTTCAATCTTTCCTCTCAAGGTTATTCAATAATACTTGTTGTATTAGGTAGTGTTCCATTAAAGGGTTTCATGTTTTTGATCCAGTAATACATATAAACACTGGGTGAAGGAGATGCAGCTGCTGGTCTCCTGTTTTTATTTTGAGACTTATTTTTCTGCACTAGATTGTACGGCCAGAAAACTCAGATCTTTAAAAAGTCTATTCTTTTTTACTTATCATTTGAACTATTTGTTTTATCCAGGAAAGCAAGATGCAAGGGGTGGAGTTAGTTTTATATAAATTCCTTTTCCATACTAAAAAAAGATGAATTAATTCAAGGCTAAACTTCCAGAAATACGTATTTCAATTAAATTTGCACATTTCTGAGTAGCATTAAATAAGACACTGGCATGAAATATGCTGAACTCCTGCAAATCCCCACTGATCTCAAGAGGAACAACAGCTACTTAAGAACCGTGAAACTCTGAAGTCACACTTCTACACACACTACTTTGAAAACATGATTCCTCATTTCAGTTTCCTACTGTACAGCAAGGAAAAGGTTCTAGGTACAGAAGCATTGTACACTTCCCTAAAAACTTTCCCTGCTTTTTTACTGAGTCAGAGTGAAGTGAGCTCAGTGTGCTAAGGTAATGCTAAAATAGTGCTCAGATTAAGATAATATTCTGTAATCAAAATAGACACGTTATCAACCACGTTTGCAGAGGTCAAAGGGAAATTATATTCAGATATACATAAAGGAAAATTTCTGATTTAACTGTTTTCCAATTAACTTCCCAGATTATGTCAGTGGCTGACAGTAAATTGAAGCAGTTAACATCAAGTCCTCTCATTGCCTTAAAATGTAACTGCAGATGTGGCATTTCGTACTGTGACTTGTTCCAGATGTATATTAATTACATTTTTATATGCTGAGCTTCTGTAGGAAAAAGGTAATAAGAAATCTAGTGTAGGAGCAGGGGTGACAGTTTGAAAGAACTTACCTCACAACAGGTGCTGCTCTACAAATACAACCATTTCAGGCTGAGAACTCCGTGACACCCACAAATCACATTAATATTGATGCAATGAAAGAAGACAAATGCTACCATAGAAGATTATGACTGGATAGAGTTTCAAAGCTTGCACCTCTTTCAATTTGGATTACAAGGACTTTACAACTCTGTATTAGGTTACAGTTGGTTATATTGAGTGAACAACTCTCCTCTCACCCATGATTATTTCCTAATGATGGAATATAAGTAAGCAAATACATCTTTAACCTCAGTGGACTTTTGACTAGGTCATGTCACTGACTTTTGGTTAATTTAATTTGATTACATGAGAGTTGCAGATGGACCATGGTGTATCTAGGTAACATACATTTAGCTATTCAGTCCTCATTAGCTTTGGGATTTATCACTACAAATATAAAAAGTGAGTATAGCCTTGGTCAGAGGTGAACTAGATTTTTAGGTACTTTGGGGTTTAACTGAAGCTATATAGGTTTCAGTTTGCCTTTGATAGCTCGTATCCCACTGCAATGACTTTTTAAAAATGCCCCTGATATGAATAAATCCCACAATCCTTTCAGAATTTCCAGAAGAGAATTGTAGAATCACAGAATCACAGAATGGTTTGGTTTGGAATAAACTTTGAAGATCATCTATTTCCAACTACCTGCCATGGGCAGGGACACCTTCCACTAGGCCAGGCTGCTCAAAGCCCCATCTAACCTGGCTCTCAACACCTCCAGGGGTGGGGCAGCCACTACTTTTTTGAGCAACCTGTGCCAGTGTCTCAACACCCTTCCAAAGGATGCTTCAATTGCTATAGGAAATGGGTTCCTAATATTGTCAGTTTACATTATCTGACATTCTGTTCCTTGTAACGTCTTTCTGAGTATAAAGCTCTGGCAATCTTCGTTGAACCTCAACTGATATGTAATTAACATTAGTTATGTAAAGCACATCAAAGATCCATTGAACCAGTGAGAAGTATGTCTCACACACACCAAGCTTAGGTTTTCCAGTAGCTAGTCATCATCCACAGCAGTGTCTACCTATCATAATCACAAGGTCACTATATATGCGCCTGCTTCTCAAGTCATAATGGTAGGATATTCGTATACTGTTTTCTTTTTTTTTTTTCTTTTGGCCCTTTCTTGCAGCTGCTGGTTAGTAGCATTTTCCTCTCATTTTGTTCCATGCAACCTCTTTGCACTAAATCCCAGATGCATGTGAAATGGCCACAAAAGAACTATCTGGGTTAAATGAGTGCTAAACAGGTTTAAAATTAGTGCTTATTGTTTGGAAGCAGATGCAAGCTTCAAACAAATGCAAAACATCAATGCAAATGCAAAAAGGAGAGCAATTTGAAAATCAGATCCTAAGTACTTGATTCTATAGGTTGTTTTTTCTAGTAGTAATACCCAGAACAGTTCTGTTAATGTAATGGAAGCACACTGAATAACTACTCTACCAGCATTTGCGTCTGCAGAGTTCATGAATCAGCAAAATATCTCAGGTTCACTGGTATCCTCATTTTAATGAACTGTTATAATTACAAAGCTACTCTTTTAGGAGCTAATAAACTACTACACATCTCTACATTACATTCTACACTAATTATTATTAGCTTATAGAGTTATTTTTGCTGTTTGTTTTCCTTTACCTTTTGCACTAGTTTTTCTTGAAGGCTAGTTGTATCCAGAATCATGGTCCTGAAGGTCTACATACTGATGAGTTTTACCTGTCCATACTAAATAGAAATCGAAAGCAGCACATGAAGGAAAAGTTTATCTTGAATTTCATCCAATACACCATTGACAAAATCCTAATCTTTTTCTGAATTTTTTTTGTTTATCCTGCTGTGCAACTTGAAGCAAAACCAAGCAGTATAATTGTGCCAGCATTTCAGCATGTCATAGAGGGAATTTTCTTTAAGCATAAGCAAGGTTCCTGCACAGCACATGAATAGCAGCAGCTAAATCATGTTGTAAAGTGAGAGAGGAGAATCTCCCAAGTTTAACAGATGTAGCCTCATTCCTTTGCCCAGCCTGTGGAGACTCGGAGGTACAGCAGAGCACTGCTCTTGTAAGCTATTCTTGACGTATATACAAGACACCAAGACAGACTGAGCTCCCCAGATTAAGTAGCAGATGACCAAGGCTGTACTGCTGTGCCCTGTTTTGTGCTTGTCTCCACCTGTGTCACGCTGCTGCTGCTGAAGGAGATGGCTGTGCAGCTGGTAGATGGCTCAAGAACAGGGAAGGAGACAAAGAAAGTTCGATAGCGGAAGTCAGACATGGCATCCCACTTCTGGTTGCCCAGGAGCACCTCACAGTGCCTGAGAGGCAGGTACAGTCACCCAGGGCTGGCAGAGACTGCTTACACTCACAGTCAGTGCAGCAATGGCTGCTTGCATCAGGGGAAGAAAACTGAGACCCAGTTCCCCAAATTTGGAAAGATGGTACTATGAAATTAAATTTTTTCATCCCTCAGATGCATTTAATTTGACTTTCTGAAACATTGAACTGGCTTCAAAAATTGATCAGTGATGAACTCTGAAAGCATTGTGGTGCACAGAAGGCAGGGACCATTAAGAGTGCCATTACTAGAAATTCAGGTTCCCTCTGCAAAGAACAGATGAAATGTAAACTCCCCCAAGTAACCTTCACTGCAGTGTGCTCCAGCTGTGGCTCAGTGGATTCTTCTATGGACCCTATGTGTCCTATACTTTCTCTATAGGAAGCAGTTACAAGAAGCACTCCACATAGACAAATAGACAGTTTCAGGTAATATTAAAATTCCACCTTACACTGCTCACTAGAACCTCAACAAAAACATTAGGTCCTATAGGACTGCATGATCATCTATCGTGAAAGATTTTTTTTAAGACCTGCTCTTAAAAATTACTTGTAATTGTCACTTAGATGAAGCGTAGTGCTGAGAGGGAAATTATATTTCCATATTTGTCTATAAAGTGCTCCAAAAATCTGTCAGCATGTGCCAATTAAAATAGCAGTGATTTGAAGTAGATATCCTACTACTGAAATCAGAACAGGGACAACAGCTAGTTTCAGAAATAGTTCCGAACATATGTTAGGTGTAATGGCTTTTAGTAAGGGTTTGGGTTTAATGACCGCATTTGAGGAGAAAAAGAGTAGAAAACCACAGGAATAAAATGACCATTATTCTCCAAAGTATTGTTGCCAGCAGCCTCTTGTGGCTCACAGTTATCAGTAGGTGCTCACTGGGATTCATTTTCATTGCAAGCTACATTTACTTATCCGTACTATCCATGTCGCTCCTCTCCTTACTAACACTAATTCTACCTCTGTTGTCTGCTTATTTGAGCTCTTACAAATTAGATAGAAACTACTGTGTTTTGTAACATTTTAGATGTTTACCAGTTCATAAGTATTATATATTTGTATGCATCCATTTTTTCGGTATTGGTAAATATCAGAGGTATGAATGGAACTGTAAGTAGAGGGAAGAAGACCATATTCTGCTGACTATTGGTCATAAGTACTTGTGTTGGCTTATAAAATAGCTCTAATAATTTTATATAAAATAAAGGTTTTCCATATTTTATTCTTCCTACACCAATGTAAGATTCTTGGTCACAAGGAATGTATTTGTGGTTCATTTATATCTGGGTGTTGTGAAGCTCAGCACTATCTAACTAGAGGTCAACAGAATCACTCACAAATTAATTTCCATCACCATACACCACTCTACAAAACATATTTCTGTAACATAATTCAACCTCCTGATTATTGAAAAACAGGACCCTTCTGCTGCAGCTGAAATCTAAAAATCTTGGATTTATACTCACCATATATTGCTAGGGAAAAAAATAAAGTCATACTCTTTGGTAGATAGAAATCATTCCTGTTAAAGAGAAGGTAGATTATAATACTTTACAAGTTGCTTCAAAATATAGCAGTGGGAGCCATCTTTCACATCAATGATTCCTGCGAACTCACTAGAATACACTGTTTATGCATGTGAACAAACTGGATTGTTTCTACATAGAGAATAGCTTTGAGCCATGATTTCTAAAGCATACCTACTGACAACAGCTTTCTAGCCTGTGTAACTTCTTTTACCATATCCAAGGTGCACAGAGAAGTTACTCCACTTTCTGACTACCCTCGGTGTGGAGTAATAAATATCCAGAAATATTGCAGTATTTTTCTTTCTATAAAGCATACCACAAACTCTCTTCTCGCATGACACTTTATCCACAAAATACCTCTTCAGCCTATACAAATGATCTTCTAGAAATATGATATATATATTGTATGTATTATACATACACAGAGTGAAAGAGATGCTTTCTGCAGTTTATTTCTGTGTAGGATGAAAATACAAACACAAAGGGAATCAGAAAAAAAATACAGAACATAAAATAGTTACTGTTTGAAAATGCAGTGAGATTATTTTACAATGATGATCATATCATGGTTGAAGACAAAAAGTCCTGCTAGGGACTAAGTCTACACCCATATCTAGAGAAAACAGAGTATGGATAAAAATAACTGTCAATGAGTAAGATCTTAATTCAGTGTATTGCAGGTTTGCAAATATATTTCCCATTATCACCAAAAAATAACTATTGTCTGGGTTTTGTATATTCAGATGAGTGCGTTTCATAAAGTACCATTAACTAACAAAGCTATAAAGGAAAGAAGCATAAGAGAAGCAAATTTAAATAGTTGCCATTCAGACATTATCATGAATAAATATGTAAAAAATGGAAAATCAGAACTGACTCTACTTGATAACTGGAGAAAGTCACAGACCTGATTTTCTCCCTCTATTTTTAGCATTATGGAATATAAAAAATGAAGTATGAAATTAAAAAGAATAAAGCCTCCTCAAGCCTCCCAAATTCCCTGCAATTCTTCACTGGACAGTGATTCTGACGAAGTGCTGCAATCATAAAAACGTGTTAACACCATTACAGCGTCCTATCAAAGAGCCTTATGTGCATTTTAATGAAAGGAATCATAGAATCATAGAATAGTTAGGGTTGGAAAGGACCTTAAGATCATCTAGTTCCAATCCCCCTGCCATGGGCAGGGACACCTCACACTAAACCATGCCATCCAAGGCTATGTCCAACCTGACCTTGAACATCGCATTCACAACTTCCCTGGGCAACCCATTCCAGCACCTCACCACCTGCACAGTAAAGAACTTCTTCCTTATATCCAATCTAAACTTCCCCTGTTTAAGTTTGAACCCATTACCCCTTGTCCTATCACCTCAGTCCCTAATAAATAGTCCCTCCCCAGCATCCCTATAGGCCCCCTTCAGATATTGGAAGGCTGCTATGAGGTCTCCACGCAGCCTTCTCTTCTCCAGGCTCAACAGCCCCAACTTTCTCAGCCTGTCTTCATATGGGAGGTGCTCCAGTCCTCTCATCATCCTCGTGGCCCTCCTCTGGACTTCTTCCAACACTTCCATGTCCTTTTTATGTTGAGGACCCCAGAACTGCGCACAATACTCCAAGTGAGGTCTCACAAGAGCAGAGTAGAGGGGCAGGATCACCTCCCTCAACCTGCTGGTCATGCTGCTTTTGATGCAGCCCAGGATACGGTTGGCTTTCTGGGCTGTGAGCACACACTGCTGGCTCATGTTCATTTTCTCATTGACCACCACCCCCAAGTTCTTCTCCTCAGGGCTGCTCTCAATCTCTTCTCTGCCCAGCCTGTAGCTGTGCCTGGGATTGCTCCAACCCAGGTGTAGGATCTTGCAGTTGTCACGGTTAAACTTCATCAGGTTGGCATCAGCCCACCTCACAAGTGTGTCAAGGTCCCTCTGGATGGCATTCCTTCCCTCCAACATATCAACCGAACCACACAGCTTGGTGTCATTGGCAAACTTGCTGAGGGTGCACTCAATCCCACTGTCCATGTCACCGACAAAGATGTTGAACAGGACTGGTCCCAACACTGATCCCTGAGGGACACCACTCATTACTGGTCTCCAGCTGAACATTGAGCCGTCGACCACAACACTTTGTGCGTGGCAATCCAGCCAGTTCTTTATCCACCCAGTGGTCCACCTATCAAATTGATGTCTCTCCAACTTAGAGACAAGGATGTCGTGTGAGACAGTGTCAAACACTTTGCACAGATCCAGGGAGATGACATCAACTGCTCTACCCCTGTCCATCAGTTCCATAGCCCCATCATAGAAGGCCACCAGATTGGTCAGGCAGGATTTCCCCTTAGTGAGGCCATGCTGGCTGTCACCAACCACCTTCTTGTTATTCATGTGCCTCAGCATGCCTTCCAGGAGAATCTGCTACAAGATTTTGCCAGGCACAGAGGTGAGACTGACTGCTCTGTAGTTCCCCGGTTATCCATTTTCCCCTTCTTGAAAATGGGGGTTATATTTCCCTTTTTCCAGTCATCGGGAACTTCACCTGACTGCCATGATTTTTCAAATATGATGGACAGTGGCTTAGCAACTTCATTCACCAGCTCCTTCAGGACCCACAGATGGATTTCATCAGGTCCCATGGACTTTTGTACATTTAGGTTCTTAAGATGGTATCGAACCAGATCCTCTCCTACAATGGGCCCAGGGTCTTCATTCTCACAGTCCCTGCATCTGCCTTCCAAGACTTGGGTGGTGTGGTCAGAGCATTTGCCGCTGAAGACTGAAGCAAAGAAGTCATTAAGAACCTCAGCCTTCTCCAAATCCAGGGTAGCCAGTTCTCCCAATAGCTTCCAGAAGGGACCTACTTTGTCCCTAATCTGCCTTTTATTCGCTATGTACTGATAGAATCCCTTCCTGTTATCTTTAACATCCCTAGCCAAGTTTAATTCTAAGTGGGCCTTAGCTTTCCTAACCTGGTCCCTAGCTTCCTGGACAACATCCCTATATTCTTCCCAGGCTGCCTGTCCTTGCTTCCACCTTTTATAAACCTCTTTTTTCCTTTGAATTTTCCTCAGCAGCTCCTTATCCATCCAAGGAGGTCTCCTGGCCCTCCTGCTGCATTTCTTTCCAGTTGGGGTGCATCACTCTTGAGCTTGTAGTAGGTGATCCTTGAATACCAACCAACAGTCTTGGGCCCCCCTGCCCTCTAGCACTATATCCCATGGAACCTTACTGAGCAGGTTCCTGAAGAGGCCAAAGTCTGCTCTCTTGAAGTCCAGGGCAGTGAGCTTGCTGCACCCTCTTCTCACTGTCCTGAGGATCTCGAATTTGACCATCTCACGATCGCTGCAACCAAGGCTGCCCTGGAGCATCACATTTCCAACCAGGCCTTCCCTGTTGGTGAGCACGAGGTCAAGCATGGCACCTCTCCTCGTCGGCTCCTCTATTACTTGCAGAAGGAAGTTGTCTTCCACACAATTGAGGAACCTATTGGATTGCTTGTGCTGGGCAGTACCATCCCTCCAACAGATACCAGGTTGGTTGAAGCCCCCCATAAGAACAAGGGCCTGCGAGCGTGAGGCTATTCCTATTTGTCTATAGAGTGCTTCGTCCACTGAATCCTCTTGGTCAGGCGGTCTGTAACAGATCCCTACAGTAATGTCTCCCATTGCTATTCTGCCTTTAACCCTGACCCACAAACTCTCTATTGACTGCTCACCTGTCCCCAGACAGATTTCCATACTCTCCAGCCTATCCCTAACATAAATAGCAACTCCCCCTCCTCATCTGCTGGGCCTGTCTTTTCTAAAGAGCCTGTAACCTTCCATTCCAACACACCAGTCATAGGAGCCATCCCACCATGTTTCTGTGATGCCTATTATATCATACCCCCATAGACGTACACACATCTCTAATAATTAATATGAATGGTTAAGTGAACCTTACCTACTTTATTGTTTTGCAACAGTAAAAAGGACATGTTCAAAAGTAGCTTTTAAGGTCCTATTTGTACCTGGTCCTTCTGTATATTTTGTTGTTACCTTCTGGTAAGTGAGCTACCCTTGGAGATGGTCTCTAAGCTAGGCCCATGTTTGGACCTGAAAGCTTTGGACACAGCTGGGCTTAAGCATCATTAAGATTCCACCATCAGTTGAGGCCCCTGGCATGCTGCCATGTGGTGTGGTCCCGTGCATAGGGACCCCCTAATCAAGCCATAAGCTTGTGAGAAATTTGTGCCATTAGGGCTACGCAGCAGCCTGCATGTCCTGTAACAGAATAAAATTTGAAGGGAAATCTGGCTGAGACCTTAAGTCTTCAGAGTTATAAGACATCGGAGAAAGAGACATGTGCTTTTGAGAAGTACTTTCTTACATACATATACACACAGAGACCTCTTAGTAGTCTTCCAGTTCCCACTGCTAGAGAAAGGCACAGCAGGAACCAAGTTTGCAACTGGCATATTCTTACTTAAAAAATATGAGCCACATATCTGTGCTGTGGGCAAGTCATCTTGCAAGAAACCAAATCATCAGATAATAGTATTTGGAGGGTGGAGCAAGGGGAATAGATAACGATAGAAAAGATAAGAGGCAACAAGGAAAATTCTGACAGAAAGCAAGAAAAATAATTGTCACAAAGGGAGTGAGTAGACACTGGCAGAGCTGCCCACAGATGCTGGGGAATCCTCACTCTCGGAGTTGTTCAATATGCTGCTCAAATACACTGAGACACCAGATCCAACTATGAAGTTAGCTCTGCTTTGAAGCTGGGGCTGACCAGGTGGCCTCCAGAAGTCATTGTCAGCCTGAATTATTGTTATGATTCTCTGAAATGCTAGGAGGAAGCATTTTGGGTCCTTTTTCACATATGTGAAATAAATCCCTCCCCTGTGGCATAAAATAAAACAGCAGTACTATGTTCTTTTACATTTCTGAGGTAATCAAAACACACAAGAGGTTTATACACTCATCACGCGAGCAATATTCACCTCAGAAATATTGCAATCTCTAGTAGAGTAAAAGGCAGGTGAGAAGTATTGGAGGAAGACTAGGTCATAGTATAATATCCAAGTTAGTAGCCTGACTACCTTGAGAAACTGTACTGGGCTGAAGGGCATTGGCTGCCCTCTGCAATCAACACTAACATTTATAGAATGTGCTATTTTGTTTCTGTGCGCATTTTCATATTCTTTTGTGTGTTTCTCCCATACCCTTGTCTTTTCACGATTTTTAACATACCACTGCAGGGGAGACTTCAAATGCTCTGTGAGTAGAAATATTATTGCTTCTTGTAGTGATAGGATGAGGAAGGATTAGTTTAAAGTAGAAAGAGGGGAGATTTAGATTAGATATTAGGAAAAAAATATTCATTATGAGGGTGGTGAGACACTGGAACTGGTTGCCCAGAGAAGCTGGGAATGCTAAATCCCCGGAACTGTTCAAGGCCAGAACATAGCTTTGAGCAACCTGGTCTAGTGAAAAGTATCCCTGCCCATGGCAGGGGGGTTGGAACCAGATGATTTTTAAGGTCCCTTCCAACCCAAACCATTCTGCGATTCTATGATTCCCCTCATCTATGACAGTGAAAACACATACCAAAAGAATAATTCTGAGAATATTAAATACATGCATGTAAATTGAGAAGTCTAGCCGATGTATATATCTGAACAGCGACAGACAGTGCAAGATAATTTGTTTTTAAAGGTTCTGGTCATAAAAATCATTAAAAACATGAATAAATACATAAATAAATTAATAATAAAATACATAAAAAGGCACAGGGTTTTGCCTGAAATGTGTTTTTATAACTATTGACACTAATGCGTTTATCCAAATATCTTTGCCTTATATATCTTAGTAGAAATTATACGATTCTCCACCAAAAGTTTGTATAACCATGCAGTCAAGCCAGTCTTGAAATCAAGATGTCTTTCAGATCATCCAAGCAATGTTAATCATTATAAGATCTTTGAATGACTAGATATGCTGTATTTTATTGCTTTATCCTTAGCAAACAGAACAACGTTGGAATGCTTTCAAAGACCTAAACAGCCCATTTTCTCTACTTCAGCCACCACTCACAGGCTCTTCGCTTAAATATAGGAAACTAATGAAAACTGCAAAGCAGGAGGGATTGCTATTTAAATAACCATACAGTCAGCAGTGTTTGTACATACCATTCCAGCCACTGCAATTTGGAGGTTGGACTACCTGCTTTGAACAGAACAGTAACTCATGCTGACCTACAGCTAAACTCACCCAAACTTTACTTAGATTGAAAACTGAGATTATAATATTTTCTAAAAACAAATCTACACTTATACACATTTAATTCTGACCAAATTTCATGCTGTATGGTAAGAACCATAAGTATATTACAGTTGATTAACAGGAAGCACAGGTAAGTAAATAAAAAAGGAACTAAAAAGGAAAGTTTAAAAAAAACCCCACATTTAGAGGGTGGACTGTCATTCCATCAGGAACACGTCCTTAGGAGAATGGAATTCAAAACCAGGTGAAGCCAAAAGCACAATTTAAAAGAGGTAAAAGATGGGCCAGGAATTAGGAGAACTGAGAGGGAATATGGAAACACGCACAGAAACAAAGTAAGACGTTTTGTAAATACCTATGCAACAGGATGGATTTGAAAGAATCAGTGGTTCTACTGGGCTACTAGGGAATGAAACGACCAATAAATGGGGACGAAGACATTACATCAGTTAAAAGCCCTTTTTGCTTCAAGCTTGACAGAGAAAATGTCTTCATGATACAAAGAAGAGGCACTGTCAGAAATCAAAGCTTTTGAGGATTTTTTTCACAAGCTTTTAGAACAAAATGCTTTAATTAGTCTTGAACCACCAAGGAACCACAGCTCGACTCATGAGGGCATTAATGGTGTTTAACTGCTTCCTTATAACCACTCTCATGAAAATATAGTCCAAACTTTAGACCCTTGCAGCTTTGACCCAGGGTTGCTCTCAGGACCCTCGGTATTGTGCAGGGAAACTGTAGTCCTGAGTATCCTGCGATCCTCAGTGCTTCACTGTGTTTTTATGAGAAAGTTGTTCCCTGATCACCCCTCACCAACATTTTCTTTTCTTCTCCTTCTAAATGCAACACCTTGTACGGGCCAGTCCAAGACAGACTGCCAAGATGGGACACCAGGACTGTGGTTAGACTATTAAGGAAATGTCTCTGTTCTTCTGATATGTCAAGAGGAAGCTCTATTTTTGTACTGTCTGATTGACTGACACTAGGATGAGCTTTCAGCCCATGAGAGAGGCATGTCATGAGATTTTTTGAGACAAAAGCAGTTCAGAAAAATATGTAGACTGAGGGACGCCTACTCAACATCAGACTCATACTGAACCATCTCGTGGCTGATCAGGGGTATTAACAATTCAGAATCTGGCACGTCCATTTCAGATTAGGCTATTCAGCACCCTGCTGCTCCCCATGTTTCCAGTTTAATTTACTCTAATGTGAATTCAAACAGCAAAAAAAGCTAGGCTGCCTTTTCTTAATTAACAAACAAATTTTGTGTAGTCTGTCTGCATCAGTTTTGCATGAGGAGGAGCTGGGCACAAGCTCCCTGGTCCCTTGCCATCAGTGGGAGAGGAGGGTGCTGAGTTCTTCCTCGGAGGTCTAAACCCACTGCAGAGTCAGCTCTCCCCACAGCATGCCAAATGCTGGATAAAAACATTTCTATTTCATTAACATGCACCTCTGCTGGAGCTTCCTTCCTCTTGGTTTGAAAGGAGGTGATGGTTGCAGGTTTATTACTTCTCTGTCAGACAGAGGAAAGCATTCAGTGGTTGGTACTGTTTCTGCTGTGTCATCTCATGCATGTCATCATGTGCCTGCTTGCTCCTGTGGTGCTGGTCATTTGGCAATCCCACTTCTTCACTAAATGAAGATCTGGTGCTTGCTTCATCAGTGAACACAACAAAACAGTTGTCTGCCCATGGTGTGAATGGCTTCCTTCAGCTGGCAATCTATGCAAATCTGATGTCTTTTTCTTTTTTCAGCAGAAATTCTGTATTACTATTTTAAGATGCTGGAATATTGTAGAAGAGTTATTTAATCTTTCTATATTCCTTAGTGAAATGTCGTGAAATGTTTAGTATTTAAATAAAACTAATTACAGAGCACGACTGTGAAGCAAATTGATATAGATGTGTTTCTGACTGTGTTACAGAAATAAGCATTAGTGGAAGTCTGCATTATTACAAAAAAAAAAAATCAGTCTTCATAACTCAAGAGTCCTTACAAGAGCATTCAGCAGTGAAAGACAGCGGCAATAAGGTTTCGTTTACCTTCTCTCTGTCAAAATTTGCGCTTACATGCAGGAATATGTTTCTTATGTCTTCATCATTGGCACTGCTTCTCTTTACTCTCTTCTGATAGTTCAGAGCTTTTGAAGTTATGGGCATCCTTGTTTCCTCAGATCAGTTGACACTGTTGTGAAGCAGTATATGAATTGCCATTAAGAACAAATCAAATACCACCAGGCGTTGTTTGATTCTGATGGAAACAAGCTTCTAGCTCTTAATTTCTCAGTTGTCAACTTTAGTAACAATACTTAACAAGACATCTGGTAATTCCTTCCTTTCCCAGAATTTCCCATTGTCATTGGTTTCTGAGGATATCTGATCTCCTACTTGATGCTTCAGGAAGATCTTTACTTTTAGAAGTATGGTTTGGAGTGGAAAATTAGCCTGATTTTCTGGTGTGTGTTGGTGAAATTGGCAGGGTGAGGACCAGATAAAGTAGGTAGCGCAGTCTAAAATATACACTCAAAAAACTCCATTTGCTACAGAAGGAATTCTGAACTTCCATTCTAGTAAGCAAGTAAATCAATAAATAGTAAAAATAATGTTTACAAGGTTATAAATAGGCTTCAAAGTAAACACTCCATTAAGATGAATGGTACAGTTTGCACTACTCCTAGAACTATTGATTCAGTCTGGATGCCTGTAGATTCATGAAAATAGCACCGCAGCATCCACGTTTTCGAATGTTTTATTTCTACCAAGCAGTGCTATCATTCAAAACAAATCAAAAGTTTAAAATGGTACAAGTCAATTGTCAGAAGCTGCTCCATGTATTTTCAGCTTTATGTCATGAAATGAGGTGTTTTTTTTTTCCATTAATAAGATTTGCCACTTATGTAATAGCAATAGAACTGAAAAAGGAAAAAAAAAAGAAATTGAATTAACTTGGAATAAAAAATATGGTTGTATTTAAAAGCGCAGTCTTAGTCTATGAGAGGCTACCTCATGAGCAGTTTTGAGATCATTTTGTTGATGACAGGCATTTATACCTTAACTTCTATGCACATAACCCTCTCCTTATTCATTTTACTTGTGGAATAGCTGAATCTACTGATCATAAGAGATGTCTCTTAAGAAAAGATTGTTTGGGGGATTTCTTGAGGGTAGACTCTTGTGTCTCAAAAGCTCATTAAAAAGTTATGGGGTTTTGCATAATGCAGCAGAGTTCTAGATGAGCCATTTTTCTTCAATTAGAACAAAGGGCTCACACATAACCATTTTCACTGCAGATAAGGCCAGGTAAGATGAATACAGCCATTGCATTCTGCCACTCCCTGCACGAATGCACTCCAACTGCAAGTTCTGTGTTGGTCATCCACACTACCAGCATTAAAAAATATTACTGATTGATAGGTTATGCATAGTAATTTAAAAAAACACAAGTTTTTTCATAGTGTGAAGTTCAGGAGCTGATGGAACTTCCTTTTTATTTTCTAGTGAACAGATACTCCTTTTGACCATTGTAGCACTGCATGGAGACAAGTTCTGAAGTGACAGGATATATTATTGAGACAACGATTTCCATTGGTGCTAGACCATCATTCCTCATAATTTGGACCCAGTGGCATATTGTTTATCATCTAGATTGCATACAGGTATATAGAGAGATTTTTCAAAGGAACAGGATGTATTTTTGAACTTTGAAAAAAAAAAATTGAGATTGTCCATAAGAATTATGTGACAGGTGCTAACTTTCATATAATGAAATCCAGCCAGAGACACCTTAAACTGAACAATAATGATAAGGGATTATAAAGTGGAAGCATGACATACCACCTTCTGAGGTCTCCTGGTGGTTGCTGGGTTTGCAAACCCTGATGGGAATATCTGTCTTCTACACTGAACTAAATAAACTTATACCATTACTGGAATATTTTGTAATGTCTCATGTTCTCAAATGGCCTCCAGAAGCACACAATGCTCAGATTTCTCTACCTGGATCTAACTGTCCTCCTATGAACTGTATCAATCCTAAGTTTATTCTTGGTACCTCTTCAGTGTTTTCGCTTGTAGTGTACTCTCCTGCTAGACTATGAATCTGGCCTAGCAGTACCAGTGTTCTCACACCACCTACATGGCTTGGACAAAAGGGTGATCGTTTTTTGATGATCTTTGCTTTATTTATAATTATCATCATTATTCTTCCATATATGATCGATTCAATGGGTCTTATTTGAAAAGAAGTTTGCAGGCAGAAAATTAGTTTGCTGTTCAAGAAAGTTTAAAATATTGAATACGATATAGATTTCAGCTGGAATGAGAGTGCCCTGGCAGTGGATTGGAAGGAATACAAGTCCACTCCTTTTGGCTGCAAGACAGATAAGGCTGAGCTAATTGCTAAACCATTTCAGATTTCTATTAGTAGTCATACAGCCTTCACAAGAGTACTATTGCATCTTGAGCAGCGAACAAAATTCATGGGCTGTTAGCTTTCTCTCTGCTAATTCACAGAACACCTGAGCAGCACTCACAGTGGGTTTGTGTTGGGATCTGTTACCACTTGTTTCAGTTTAACCATTAATTGTCATTAAATGTGTTACCTGAGGGTCCCTCCTATGCTGCAATTTTTCTTTGAAAAATACATTGCAGCACAAAGGAAACCTTCTTTTCTTTATAAATTCCACTGAAAATTTTGGTTTAAAGCCAAGAATATTTGGGTCTGTGCTGTTTCAAAACAGATTTAGACATAATTTATACTTATCATATTTTATTTGGGTCATTAATTTTATATCCCCCCAATTTATTTTTAAGTAAAGTAACCACACCTAAAAAAAGACAAGTCTTTGGTTTGCAAGTCTAATTGTGTCACAGAGTTACACTTGTGGATTCAGCCATACGAAAGAGTCTCATTGTCACATCTCTCCTTCATTTGGTCTAGGAATAGAGGTATGGTCTGGCCTACTTACATAGACCATCTCACTGGCAATGTAATGGAGGACATCCAAGTAGTATTTATTGAACTACACCACACTGCTTCTCAGCATTTCTCAGAATCCTACGGTCTATCACATGTGGTTCATGAGCACCAAGTGTGTGAATCCAGTGGTTTTCCTTACCAATTCCACTGATCGCTGATGACTCACATGCACAACATCACCATTATTATAAGGCAAAGGCCTTCATATGTGAAAATAGCATTGATATGATAAGAATTAAATTAGGGGTACCATAGCATCTTGAACATACCTAACAAAAGGAGGCAGGGAGTTCACCTTTTCAATCTGTAACCTTAATCTCCCTTTCTGTCCTAAAAAGTTCTCTTTAAAATCTTACATTGCCTGGTTTTATGAAACAGAGCAGTTCCTGCCCATTTTCTGGTAAAGGAAGAGGCATAGCTAGAGAACTGAGCAAGCAGACCCTGTGTATGGAGCTCTCTGGGATTGAGAAACTTCCATCGTCTAATGGAAAGCATGGCAGATCTTCCTAGTGGAAGATTAAGGAAGAACTTCATAAGGAATCCTCTCAAAGATGTCTTTCCCCTAGGGACCCTGCTTGCAGTTTTCTCAACTTCTGGTTCTTTTTTAAAGTGCGCTGATAAGGAAGTCCTTATGGGGTTCATGTGGATGTGAACACTGTGTTCTGCTACCGGAATTTCAAGGACGTTGTTTTGCATCTTGCCTAAGAGGCAAGACTTTATAATATACTCAATCTGTAAAAGCATTTGTGCTTAAAACTCCAGTCTCCTCACAAAGACAGGTCCCCTGTTAATGGAATCAATTAGTAAAGTTCAACACACCAGCAAATGAGTGCAAACAAAGCCAAACAAAATCCTTTTTTGCTTTAATTTTTTTTAATGAAACCTGTTGGTTCTTGCCTTTCAGCCTCATCCCCCTTTACTTGCCGCTTGTTTCACTGCCATTATGTCTAAATTAATGATGTGTTTGGCAGTCAGACAACTGATCCAATTGGCTGCAGTGTCACAGTTTGAAAGTGCTCATCAGTCCTGCAGCCTACCAATTTTTTATATGACTGACATTAACACAGCCGTTGAACAGTGTGCAGCTCCTACTCTCCCCACACACTCAGCACACAAACAAAAACATTTACATTAATTCGGAGAATATGCAGTCATGCTCATTAAGTATGAGGAGCACCATTACAAATGAGTGGGGAGGGAATCACTGCTGGGTGAAAAGTGACTCTTCAGCTGACTCTGGGAGCCCAGTCCGGTGTTGCACAACCCCTTCTAGCATACAGCACAATAAATTTTTAGAGGGAGAGTTCTCTTAAGTAAGCAAGCTAGCATAGTTGCATTTCTAACTTCCTGGCTACAGCAAGAAGGCAATAAAACAAAGCTATTCAAATCTAAGTCGCTCTGGCACTGACTCAACTAAAGGATTTGCATGCCTTGCAGTTCTAAAATGGACATCACTCTCTTCCACCATCCAGGTTATTAATGACAGTATCAGATAGTACAATAACCAGGATAGACTCCTGTCAAAGTTCATACAATTTAGCCTTCCAGTTTGGCAGTGAAACATCACTAACTACTCCCTAAGTAGAGTTTTCAAACTCATTTTATACATACCCATTCATTTTTTTGTCTATACGAGTTTTTCCTTTGTTTAGTTATGTAAATGTCATGTGAGACAATGTCACAAGTTTTACTAAGATCAGAACAGACAGCATCTGCCGTTTCTTCTCAGTGAGCAAGGTCTGTTACCCACTTTGAGAAAGAAATTATATTTTCTCATGTTGTTTGCTCTTAGATAGTCAGTGATGACTGTTTCTCACCTCCTTATGTTTCAGGTGCTTAGAAACATTTTATTTGATTCTCCATTTCTTTTTAGAAATTTCTCAGCACCATTTCTTTTAAAAAAAACATGGTTGTCCAGAGACAATTTCCTGGCAGCTCCTTCACCCTACCCAAGTTTTCCAAGATAACTGTGAACAGCCATAAGATTTCATCAGTCAGTTCTCTAAGTACCCTCAGAGAAAATTCATCAGGCTTAGCTGATTGAAAATCTCTCATTTATGTTCCCTCTCTTTAAGAGGCTGAGATTCTGCTTACCCTTTTGCAGTTGGAATTAGTTGTACTACTTGCTGCCTCAAAAACTGACCTCTTTAATCAAGGGCAATATAGAAAAACTTACTTCAATGTATTTTCCTAGAAAGAATCTCTAATACTTAAGTGCTGATGTCATAGGCATTAGAGATAAAACCGTTTTCTCCTGGGTCAAGTGGAAAAATCTTGGGAAATGAACAAATTAACATTTCCCCCTTTTAATTCTTTATCCTTCATTCTGCAGTGATTTTTTTCTTGAACTTTCAGTATGGCTACACATTAGCAGCATTATTTTCAAGAATATTGAATTCTAATTAGTGTCAACCATCTCACTGGCTTGTCGGTAAAATAATTTCCTTTTTTCCCAGCCAAGAATAAGTTAACAATTAAAGCACTCACAGTACCACTCTTACCAATGTATCAATAGGGTGACGTCCATTCAATTGTTTTAAGCACAGAACAGTGTTACCCGCTGAACCAGTAAGTCCAAAGCTACTCAATAACACTACAGTCATGTAGCAGATTAAAGACAATGTGCATCTTTCTCTGAGTATTTACTATTAGTTTCTTTTAGACTTACAATTTATTGGATCCCTCCAGTATACCAATTCCTTCTATGTTGTTAGTAACAACAACTCATCAAATATGCTTTGCTTCAGGACTGCAGCTATACTAATCATCTCACGGCAAGAGTGAAAAGTTCTCTGACAACTGGTTCACATGACAAGGAAAAGGCTGAGAATAGCAAATGAGACCACCCATGCTTCACACTCAAGTTTGAGAGTCCTGCAACAACAAAGCTTACTTTCTTACTTTAAACCTTTCATTGCCATTCCATTTTGCTATGCAAATCAGGGCTTATGGAGGACAAGCAGAAACTAATATGGGAATGAAATGCATTGGTTCTAAGACAATCTTTACTACTTTACATGTCCAATCATTTAGAACGTATGTCAAAATTAAAATTTTGCATGAGAACCAAAGATAGACTGAGTTAAATGTCTGAAACATTTTCCAACTGCAAAAAAAGTCATCAGCCTTCTTGCTTTACGTAACAGATGTATGATTAACAGGCCTATGGCAGGAATACTTCTTTTGAGAAATAGTTATTTCGTTCACTTCAGGCTTTGTCAATATCTATATTTATTTCTTCTATAACTAATCATGCTTTTCAAAGTATGCATATTTTCATAAAGTCAGGGAACCTCCTTGAAGTAGGTTTTCCTGGGTAAGCAACTGCTGAGAATAGAAGCGCAAAAGATGTGGCAGCTATTGAAAAAGGTTACATGAAAAGCACAACAGCAACATGTGCCAGTGTGAAAGGGAGTAGGCAGCTGAACAAGACGAAAATACAGAGCTTTTTGGAACTCAAAATGCAAGTAGGAAAAGCAAGATATGACTGCGGGTATTGCAGAGCAGCTTTTGAATTTCAGTGTAGCAATGATTTACACTAACCCACCTAATCTACCATGGTGACAGATTAGGAACACCTCAACTATGGAAACAGTAACCTCTAGCAGTGGGATGGTGATGAAATGGATCTTTCAACCACCCCAGTAAGACAAATTAGAACATCATCATCTATACCCACAGGAAGTGTATAATGGGACAATTATAATTATATATGGAGGATAAAATCAGAAGTGCAAAATTAATTAATACCAGTAAGGACATGCATTTGAAATCAGGAGAAAATAAAAGAAAATATAGGTTCATCATTTAAAGGGAGAGAGCAGCATATAACATGCATAAAGAAAGATGAATCCTCAAATGCTGATTTTGCTTTAGTCTTTATGAAAAAGATTAACTGAGAGCAAATGTTACTGGAATTCACTTAAAAGAGAACAGCATAGAGGCCAGAATAGAGAAGGGGTAGGTTCAGTAATATTTAGTTAATTCAAATGTATTTAAGTTACTGGTTCCTGCTGAAATTCACCACCGAGCACTTTAAGAATCACCCAAAGCAATCCCTGGGGCATTTGATAACTTGAGGGAGAGAAAGGATCCAAAAGATGGCAGAGAAGTCAGCATACTACCTATCATTAAAAGAGGGGAATAGGACCATAGTCTAATTCAGTGTCAGAAGCAATATTAAACAAAGAATTAAATAATCGATGTATAAGTATCTTTAGGATATTAAGCTGATTAAAACTGCCAAAATAGATTTCTCAAGAGTAAATCATGTCGAATCAATCTGCTCTCTCCTTGCAAAAGGATAGCGGCTCTGGTGATTGAAAAAAGACACAATAATACCTGAGAAATATTTTTATAAAGTTTTTGAATTTATTTTACGTATCTCAGTATGTACAAATCATACAAATATGACCTAGATAAAATCACCATAAAATAGGTGCAAAACTGACTGAAAATACGTTTAAACCACAAACGGCCCAAATGCATTATCAGCATTGGAATGATTCAAGCAGGATTCTCCACTGATTGTCCTAAATCCAGTTTGATTCAATGTGTTCATGAATTACTTGGGTGACAGAACAGAGAATGCACTTAAGACATTTGTGGTGACATGATGGTAAGCACAGAAGGGAAGACAACATCAGAAATCTAATTGATCTTTAATACATTGAACGTCAAACTTGAAATTCGATAAAGACAAATGAAGAGCACTACAACAAAAAGAGACATTAGATACACAATTACAAAATGAAAAACTGAGGAGGCAGCAATCCACCAGAAAGGGACGTGCTGTTACAGAAGTTTGCTGAGTGAATGTGAGTAGAAGTTGTGACACACCTGGAGAAAAAAAGCAAGGCAAATCTAATTCTGGATGAAACTTTGACGAATGTCACAGGTAAGAAACACAATGCGCTGATTCTGCTCTGCTTCCAGTCAGTCAGGAATCCACTGCACCACAACACCCCATTTGTTCAACACACATCACTCCAAACACAATTTAGGGGGAAGCCAGCAGACAAAGCCGTAAGAATGACAGAACCTTTAGAAACAGGATAAAACCCTGATGGAAAAACAATCAAGCTAAGAAGGAGACACAGCAATCCTTTAACATGTAAAAGCAGAGAGAACTCTATGATGGGTGAACAGGGGCAGCTGTGGCAGACGGCTGGAGGCAGCTAATTGGCTGCGAGTTATGCACAGTGCTATTGCCAGAGTCCTAGAAAGCCTATGCTGCCAGCTGCTGTTACCACTACCAAGAAAAGGGCTTGGATGAGTAGTCAGAGCTGCTCTAGGGTGGAAGAAGAGATTCCAGAAGCAAAAGTCACTGCCCAGGACCGCAACAGGAGCCACAAGGTTTGTTTTCTACATCTGCCCACTTGCAAGCAGTTCTGGATTCATCCTTTCTCCTTGAAAGTTGACTGCCAGCTTTGAGTCTTGCCTGGGAAGCACAGGAATTAGTTCCTGATGTCCACCTCGGAAAGGACAACAAGAACTTAACAGCTTTACTGCAAAACAGGTTTAGCATACATATTAGGGGAATAGTCATAAAAAGAAGCACTGGAAATCATTGCCCAGAACATTATGGAATCTCCTTTGCCAGGCGGATGAAGAGCCATTAGGGAAAATATATATTAGCATCTATAAGTTGATATGTTTGCTGTCACTCTGGGAAGAGGACAAAAAAGTGACTCCTGAGCACTCTTTCCATCTCCGCATTTCAGATTAATAACATTTCACTACAGCTCCATATTTTACTGGGGAAAACTGGCAGCAGCACACTGCGGTCTGTGCTGATGGTAACTTTCACACACCCTCTTCAGAGCCCTGGGTCAAATGATTGGTAAGATAAGTTTCAGTATCATTTTTAGTTAGGATTATATGATGTGTGACATCAGCCCATAGAGATTGCTTCTGGCTTTCGCTCTCTGGCATCAATGAGCAAGTGCTAAGTCATACATCTGTTTGGGAATGCAATCACATTATTATCTCCTGACAGCGAACATAATCAACTAATTTCGGCCCTGGTATAAATGGATAACCATTTATTGTAAATGGATAACCATTTTCAGTTACCCTCTGAAGAAGCCCCCTTGTCTCCATTACTGCTGTATAGGTAAATTAAACTCCTCAATTTATGTGCTCCAAATTAGTTAAAATAATTTAAAGTAGATGGAGTTAACCGCTTGGAAGTTATTTCTCAATAACTAAGCTATTAGTAATCATTCCTAGGGCTCTTTATAATCAATGCTGGATTGTTTCTCAGTGAATATGCACATCTCCTTGCTATTACTTCAGTGGGGCAATGCCTAGTTCAACCAACTGAGGATTTGGCCCACAAAATCTCAAGGGTACTTCCTTTTAATTTAGTAATAATTACACCCTAGGCTGATAGACTAGAAGATCTTTGGCCTTTGAGTTAATGAAATAATACCAACATGGCCCTCAGAATCAATTTATTCAGCAAAGAGGAAAATTATTACTTCAAAAACAGGAAGTAACCTCAATTTATTGTCATAAACTTCATTGTGTATATAAAAAGAGAAGAAAAAAAGAGGAGAGGAACAGTAGGAAGATAATTTTTAATATGTTTTTCTATGGTTCTTATCTCCCTAGTATCTGAAAACCCAAACCAAAAGTGTAAACCATGGGTGCATGCACACACACATGCACACAAACAGATTAAATTAATCCAAATTTCATCACCTACTGAAGGCCTCACAAAATTATTACGAATGCTACAGAGGAATAAGAAGCAGTGTACGTTCTGCCATCCACAGAAAGGATTACCTTTCAGACCAGATCAATAAAAACCTGGTAATGTATGTCTTCCATCCAAACAGTGAACTAGAAAGAGACTGAACATTTTTTCTTAGAATAAGAACCTAAAGAAAGATGTGATGGCAGCTCCTCCCTTCTAAATGACTCAAAGAAAAGTTGTCTCATCTCCCTCTCCAATGCCCCAATTTTGTGGAGGAAAACTACCTGGAAGAGAAGCTGAGAGAAATTATAAAAATAAAAATTGCTCATTTTCTTACACTGAGACAATGGCACTGAAAACCACACAATTATGCTCACATAACCTTAGAGTTAAGCAAAGAAAGAATCAGAACCTGTCGAAACCAAAAGACGGTACCAGAGTCTTGTTCATTAAACATGTTATCCAAAAGAAGAGTTACAGCAGATGGCTTTTAACTTTGTATTCACCAAAATTGTACATAATTATATGATCTTTCCCTGCCTTATAGGAAAACAATTACTACACTTCCAAAGAATAATTTATTGAAGAACAAATTTTGAAAATATAGTAACCAGTACTGATTTATATACCTAGACCACCAAACTAGAGCAACAGTGGTATTGAAAATTATATTTGCACTCTCACAGAACATGATATCATAATGTTGAGCACAAGTAAAGGCTGTTTTTTTTGTGCATGAGCTATAGAAGTTTGAAATATTTGGGAGGAGATGCATTTACAGGCATTATTGAAGGCTGGGTTATGTGATAATTTTGCTTTAAAAGCTTGAAAAATTTGCAGTTTCACATTTTCATATGTATTCGGGTAAAACTAAAATGTTTTAGCTGATTTTTTTCCACTTGATTTTGAAGTTGGAGAGATCTGAGTAATGGTGGAGGACAGATGTATACTGCAAATATTGGAACCTAAGAAATAATGTGTATGAAATGTTCTGAAGCATAAATACTATGTTTTGCAAAATATGAAACAATGGAACTTAGGATGTGGGCTTTATTTTGCTTCTTCAAAACTTAATATGTTTTTCTGCACCAGGTGAATCTAAGCAGATATAGAGTATATATTCATATGCACAGGTATTAATTTTAAATATATAGCTATGTCCAGTTGCATTCTTTGAGGATCTATCCATTACATTGTTGCGCCATATTGACCTTGCATACCATGAGGTGGCAAGATCTCTAATCATACAGCCTTTATTAATTGAAGCTTAGTGCAGTCTTCCCTATGAGCAAACATTACATGATTCAGTTCATGTTTCTTTATTTAATAAAAATTTAAGAAGACCATGAATGGTTCTTGGAAATCAATATGTGAGGAATGTTCTGAAAAAAATATACTAGATTTTATTATAAGCTGACTATTGTCTTCTTGATGTATCCAGTGACAGAGGTTTCCTGGAGTGAAGTCAAGACAACAATTTTACACACTGTAAAACAGTCTGAAAGTGATTAGTCTGTGAGCTCTGAGGAAGGTTTTTTGTAGATAAAAATAAAACCTTACTAAAGCTGCAAGCATACAATGCATAGTGTCTTAAAAATCGGATGATGGCCAAAAAGAACTCCATATTAATTTAAAAAAATAGAATCTCTGTCTCTCTTGCTCTGGCAAGGGTCCAAATAAGAATGGTATGGTGTACTAAGAAATGGTGTACTCAGTCCTGCTGATGCTGCGCTAGAATACATATTAAGACTGAGGGAGACATTTTGCTAAAGTTTGTGCTGTGTTGGTAAATTAAATATTGAGGATACCATAAAACATGCTCCTTTTGATCATCTCTTTATCAAGCTTACCACTGTGTTTTCAGTTCCAAACCCAATATCATAAAAACTTCCCAATTTTGGCTTGTTTTGAAGGTTTTACAGCCTTGCAGAACCCACTAGTGGGATGTACTTGGAAAGAAGGGAGTCGCTGCCAAATCGGAATTCTTGGCAGACACCTAGTGTCCTCGAAGCATCAGCTGTGCACTCAGTGGAGACTTACTCATCCAGGGTAAAATAAGGTCCTTTATCCAGATGCTCAAGAATATGGTTGTAATACAACTCTACAAACTCTTCTTAAATGATTGCACAAATTTTAAAGCTACAGAATCACACTAGGTCATATTATTGCTGTAGTTGCTTTTTTTTCTGGGGTAGTGAACTGTGAACGCTGCTTCCCTTCTCCTTCCTGCCTTCCCTCCATTCACCTCAGCTAGAGGTACTGAGGGTATCTACCTAAATAGTCCCCAGGGAGAGGCAGAAGTCTCTCAGATTGTTGCAATATCTACCATGAGGCTCTTCACTGGAGAGAAGAACCTGCCTCTATGCCAAAAGTTACTTGGTCTCCTGACAGATAAACCCTTCAAGCTGATTTGTCTTGACTTCCCATAGGTGATATCGACTGTCCAAACCACCTGCAAGCTCTGTACTGCAATTTGGACTCTGATTCAGAACCTACACAACTGAAACTTAAATACTGCACTAGCTTACCCTGTGACTTGGTTCTCTTCTGTCAAAGAGCAAAATCTTTCTTCAAATCGTGGAGACACTTGAACTGCTGTGGAAAAGGAGATAAAATGTTGTAATCGAAAATATTAGGGCTTGCCAAAATTCCTTTCTTTTTACTTTATATATCAAACAAATGCTTTGTTCCCAAACTAGCTAAAGCCCAATTCTTTAGTTGTGTTATGTACTTAAGAGGTAGTTTATAGAATATTACAGAAGTCTCAGAATGAAACCAATGTGAATGACAAGGGAGTTGACCATTTGTTGTGGTGTGAACTTCAATCCTTACACTCTCAAGACTAGA
The DNA here is from genome assembly GCA_017639245.1 of Myiopsitta monachus. Lineage (NCBI taxonomy): Eukaryota > Metazoa > Chordata > Aves > Psittaciformes > Psittacidae > Myiopsitta > Myiopsitta monachus. Next base: position 36,677,255 of record CM029919.1, on the reverse strand, counting down.
AGAATCTAGAAAATATTGTGAAAATAGTGTTGTCATTGTTCCAGAACTACTCAGCAGTCAGTTTCTCATGAAAACAAAAATCACAACAAGAAAAAAAAAACTTTCCTACAGAAACAGTGCCAAGTGGCACAAGTATTTCACCTTGTTTTAAAAGCCCTCTATGGAACTTTAGGGTATGTGACATTTACAATTTTCCTATTACAAACAAGTGGATCTCCACTCTGGGTTAGTCTCATTGGGCTACAGTGAACAGGAAATTATAGTTAACTCTAATCCATTTCTAATAGCCTTGTGTTTGCCTAAAGACATAATTGAAATCCTAATACATAGGACTGGAGCAGCTGCCAGATTTGAATTTATGTATTAACTATTTGGAGGAATTAGCTAATTAACTTTAACATTGTTATAGTCTCTTTAACAGTGTTTCAAAATAACTGGCTGTGATTAATAGATCATGTTAAGAATTTTGATCAGTTGTGATCTAACGTTTCTTGGTTAAAAAAGGAAGAATTTATTACACATGAAAAATTTGTTTGAGTTATTTAATTGTAGATTTCAATCTTGTCTGAAAATGCAATCTTCATCCATTCAGTGACATAAGAAGTTAGCTTCCTCTACCCAAACATTGACAAACCTTGCCTCCATTTCCTTTCTTTCTTCTATTAATTAGTTTAATTTCATGTGGTTTTAGTGAGTGATTGTTTGCAACAGTTTTTGAGAGTTTCAGTCAGCAATATTTCATTCTGGAATAAAAGCTAATGATCCATAAATTCTTCATGCCATATTTTTATAGCCAGTAAATTAGCCTTAAATGGGTTCAGTAAGTTCTCTGATGTATGTCATTAATTGTTAATGGTGTTTTAACTAGACAATTGTTGTAAAAGGTTGTTTATCATCACCATTGGTGGGTGACTGTTCTTGCAATCTGTTCCGCCTGGTAAGGCTAAACTTCCTCTATCTACCATTGTGTGCAGCAAAGAGATCAGGAGACTGTGAAGCATAGTTTAAATATCAAATTCAAACATGTCCAGTGGATAATGAGCCTACAGAACAACAGACTTAATAAGGTCAGATTACTTTTCATTTTTCAGACAGAAACACATATGTATCATACCCTAGCGCTCTTTGCACATGGCATAAATGAGTTATAAACCAGTCCTGCCTAAGTAGTAAAAATGCCTAAGCTTAGATCCAAGCCAATTCAGGCATTAAATTACCTAAAGATTATGCTATCCAATGACCTGAGTAGCAAGTGAAGCTTGAATAGTCATTAGTGGTTCCTCCTTAGGATAAAGAGGTAGTATTACTCTAATGACATTCAGTAGTTAGAGGAAAAGTTCATCAAGTGCTAAGTAAAGTGAACTTTTCAATACACAAAAGTCAGTAAAAGTGAATTGAACCTCCTCTTTGGACTTCAGACCTTAACCAATTTTATGACTGCACAGGCTGTTTCCACCAAGTTAATTTTCAAGTAAACAGATATCTCTGGTAAGGTCATATCTAACTACAAAGAACAGGAATACAAAGTCTTGTTTCAGTAAACATAGGAAGCTGAGCCTTTGCTTGCTAATCATGTCTCTGGATTGCCCTCATGCCTAAAACCAGATCTGCTCTTTTGTCTTTGGTCTCAGGGCTGGGTTTTTGTCAGATATTGCTAAATATTGCTCTTCAGTGCCTTTGGGTTCTCTTTGCACATTTTCTCTGTGATTCTTTGGCCTCCCCACTATTGTTCTCTGACACACAGCTCCCTCAGAGGAATCCTGGCCCCTTGCATTTTCTTTCCACCAGCGGTCAACTGCATAGCTACATATTCTTTCATCTGAAGAACCTTTCATCGTAAAAGCAACTGCTTTTAGATATTACTGCTAGTCAGACCCAGTTTGTCTGTACTCCATTCCATGCAGTTTCTGTGTGTTTACTCTAAATGAGATGTAGTCTATATTTGACCTCAGTTTTAGGGTAAAATCTCTAGCATAAGGTTCACTCCATCCTTAGGAGAACAATGCAGACAGAATGAACTGTGCAGACTGAGGCCAGCCCCTGGTTCATACCCATTATTCTTTTCCCTCACCCCCTCCTGTGTCCAAAGTTACATGGAGCCCCACGGACAGTATGAGCAGAGGCTGTAATTTGTGTGTGTAAATAGGGACTGTGGCTATTAATATATCTATAATAATAAAGGGTAATAATAATGGTACTAAGTACCAGCTCCAAATCCTCCCAAGAATGATTAGATGTTTACTAAGGGAGGGTACGGAACAGTGTCAACTGTTGCCCCTAATTCCTACCATAGCAGGAAGTGCATAAGGGTTTGGAGAGTTTTGTTTGCTCCAACCCTGTGCATAACTAGCATGTGTGAGCTGTTTATGCACAATGCGGAATGCACAAATGCAAATTATAGTGACTTGTTTGGTGTGCAGCAGGATGATGAGACCGGATTGTTATATTCTGCCAAGAAATCAGGTACAAAAGCACATGTTTTGCTCACGTTATGTATAACAATATTTTACTCATCCCACTGGCTGCTATACCTGCTTCATTCCGCAATTTCTTTTGCCCTTAAACAAGCAATATGCTTCAACCAGTTTCCAGCCTACTGAAAAAGCCCATCAGGCACAACCTCCTGTAAAGAGATAGTAAAGCTTGTCAAATAGCCCACAGAAAGAAGGAAGGACAAGTTTTTCTCCCCCTCAGCATCAGTTTCCTCAACATTTGCAGGATCCCCAGCAAAGCACCACAGGTGACAGTCTGGTTCACTACACTGGGACCACCTTCTAGAAAAATTTAATCCTTCACCTGCACAACCACATCTCCCAGCAATCACCCAGCAGCAACCCTTGTCCATCCACACATTTGTAAGGCTCTCCTCTATTCCCATGTTCCTCACCCCCAATTCAAGAACAAGTAGGCATGAGTTTTGGAGTACCATGATCAGAAACACCTGCCCCCAGCTCAGTCAGTGTTCATACTGGTTTTCCCCTTGAAAAGGGGTTTAAAGAACAGAGGAAGAATCACACTCGTTCTTGACAATGTGGAGTCAAATGATGTTGTCATTGCCACCACAATGTGAAAACAGTGGTGGTCACAGCATGCACCCCAAAACATGTCAAAAAACAACCTCCTGAAGAAAGGCCATGCCATGGGAATACAAGTGTCTCTAGAGCGAATATAGGGAGTGGGAGGAATTCTAATTTTCCAGTTGAAGCAGCTCCTTTGTACACATAATATTGAAAGATTGACTGAGAAGGAGTGTGGGAGTGAACAAGGAATTTTTCAGTAGGCAGAAAAGCCAATTGCTAGTCTGTGCTCTTGTATGTTCTTACACAGACTCTTAGATTTTACCTACAACCAGCACTGGAGAAGAGGCACCAGCAAACTTGGTACCTTGAGATTTAGCCTGCTCAAGAGAAAGCTGTACTCACTAGGTCAGAAAGACACACTCAGTCCCATTCCTTCTGTTCATCCAAGAAGGTCTTCCATGCTAAAAACATCTTCAGCAAACAAGAAGAGAGGGAGGGAAGCGAGACAACCATACCTCACTGGGCCAATGAAGAGAGAGCCCCACAAGGTGAAACGGATTTCAAGTGCTTCAGGTAGAAAAGGGAATTGGCCAGTGTTCCACATGATAGGCCAACCCTCAAAATACCCAGGTGTTGTATAAAAGCAGTAGTACCACCTCCTTCTTTGGGAATTGCAAGGTTTTTTTGTGGAGCTAACATTAGCCCTGAAATTGCTTGCCAGAAAGTACACACATTTAAGGAGCAAGTAGGGCTTATGTATAAGAGAGGAGATAAACCACTCACTTTTGAAAATTCATAAATAAACTGAAACTTCAGAAAATTAAAGTTTTCTGAAATTCTCAGCCTGTGAAAGCACGTGAGCTTTGGGGGTTTAGCAACAATTAGCTGGATTAGCAACAATTTAATTTGTTTTTGTATTGAGGGTCATGGCATCATCAAAAAATGTGTCTATGTGTATCAGTACAGCGCTGCATGTACTGTACATAAAAATCACGTATCTGAGTTGCATTATGAAACATTTTGAAGTACTTCAAGGGGTCTTCATCTAACTGAAGGGAACTTGTTACAGAAACTGAGTTAAACTCCTTTTTAAACTCCTTTGGGGTGAGGTCCTTTGGATATCTGGGGTGTTATTTGTAAAATCTATTAGTTGACTATGCATAAATCCCTAGAAATGTCAGACATTATTTCAGCCCAATACTCCAGTTTCTACTCCTGCTTTTACTCTTCTGACATAAGCTTATCATAATCCTCTTAATAACTATGTGCTCCGTTTACAACATTTTGAGCAATATCAGCCCTAAGCCACTATTTTTTCCCAGTTGTTTAATGAAGATTAGATTAATTTTATTAGCACTCAAAAGGGTGCTCTTTTCCTATGTTCAGTCATAGTTCTGCTGGGATTTTTTAAAAAGCCTAAGGGAGGTGGTTATCCAAATACCAATGAATTTCAATGAAAATAGGTTACATAACACGGGCCACTGAAGAATTCTAGCTCTGATAATACCTGCAATCCTAAATTCAGCTCTTGAAATGCATTGTGCATATCTGCACACTGGCTTTGCAGCGAGTCTTGAGTCATACTACCAAAAAAAAAGGTGAAAGAGACACTGGAGTGACTAAAAAAGAAAAAAGAAATCATATGCATCATATAGCATCACATATGGTCTGAAGGCAAGGACATGTTATGTTAGCAAAAAGGGACTCAGGCAGTACCTCTCTTGTTAGTGCTGCTTCAGGATCACAAAAGCAGGGTTTTCCTTCAACAACTTCCATTTTGTCCCTTTTCTCTTCTTCTCTTTATCCCACCCAAAAACTTCATACTGAACCAGATCCTCAGGATCCAGCCAGTGGGAAGGTTCACCTCTCCAAGGATTTGTCACCATTTTTTGTATACATCCATCAACTGTTTAAAACTGGCAGAAATCTTTTTACAGGGTGAACTATAATAAATTCAATCCCCTATAGAGCTCACAGGGACCTCAGCACCAAAGAAGCCAGAATTAGAGAACACATTAAATAAAATGTTTCTATATTTAGAGCAAATACGCCTGACAAAGATGGTTGGGCTAAATATCTGATGAGACATTACCCAGTCCTGTGATTCCATGGTTTGCTGAGGACTGGTTCTCATGTAAAGGATGCGAATGAATACAAACTTCTTGGAAACACTGACTCTAAGTGATGCTTGGCCTCGCTGGGTATTGCTTCTCTTTTGCACAGGTGACTATTAACACTGCTCTTGACCTTCTCTGCTCCCCACAGAGACACTGCTTAGGAAGTCACTGATGTTTCCCCATGCTGAGAAGGCAGGAGGAACTGCACTTTCCCTAAGCACTGTTGGCAGGGAGGAGGACAGAGAGAGAAAGAGTCCTCTGGGAGCATCAGAAATACCTAGAGTGCTCCAGCTTCTTTTAATCACTGAATACAAATGACCTAAAAATGACCCTAAAGATAATCCCCCCCCCCCCCAAAAAAAAAAATGCAAGCAGTGAGAAGGGAGGATTATGAAGACATCCCTTAGATAAACTCTGCCCCCTTACAAAGGCTGGAGGACAGAATTTGAAGATACAAGTGGTGATGGTAAAGGTGGCAGCTTTCCAATATCAGTGTTGTCAGTTTATCCTGAAAAGCTGACCTTTTCAAACTAGCACCGAATCTTTTCTTTTTCTGTATGACAGCATTTTGCCTTTCTGTGGAAACAGTTCCCTAATAGGCTTTCTCTTGGTCGTTTATTACACATCAAGTGCTAGGCTTGGTTTCTAATAGTTCCTTTTCATCTAGCTGCCTACTGCTGACTGTGGAAAGTGTAGGTTTGGCTCCACTGATGGCTCTCTGTAATGGCTGTGATTACACCCTCTGCATCTTCTTCACAGTGCCAGCCTTTCAATTGAACAGCACATTATGCCTGGATAAGACTCAAAGAGCAGCTTAATATCAGGGTTCTGTGGTGCTATAATAACTGTTTCACAATCGAAGAGATAAAACCACATCAATATTTCTGTATGGCCCATGAGGTAAAACACATCAATCCTGCATATAGCTATCCATGGGTTAAAGCTATATTTTACCATTGCTCTGGGGGAAAAGGGATGAAAACATACCAATGTCATCAGAAGGTCCAGAGAACAGCAAGTATAAACCAACCTGTTGCCTGCTGCATGCTTCACTGGCATAGTCTTTTCATGTCAAACCCAGCAGATCACTCTGCAAATCACCATTCTTAAGCAGGTATCCCTTAAAACTTGAAAAATGTGATTCTGCAAAGTATTTCACACTAGTTGAACCCAGCTATTTCCAGGGAATGTTGCTATAAGTACAAACAGAATGGTGCCTCCACAGGGAGCACGTGGGAAGAGGCCGGACATGAAACAGAAATTGCTTGTGAATTTTTAAACTGCATAAATTTACTGTTCTGTTTTGTAATCCTGAAATGTTAAGAAAACAGGCCCAGAACACAAAAGAAAATTAAAAGGCAGTAATTCATTTGCTATTGGCTATTTAGTTTACATTATGTGTCTTTTTCTGTGTACGGGTAAAATTTATAAAGAGAATTTTTCAACTGAACTTCATTTCTATTGCATTTTACTGATTCTCAAAACTGGAAGTGGTTTTAAAAAACACCAAATTTTGTAATGATTTTTCATGAAGGAAGAAAGGATGATGGTAGAGCTGTTATCAATACCTGTATTCAAACCTCACTTCAGCTCCAGTTCTAAGAATAGGTCAGTACATGGACACCGAAAACTTCAGTCATGGCCATAGTGGTGGTTGTGTGAAAAGCTAAGAAAATGCTGTGGGAGTTTTCAGAAAGGGTTGGACTGTGGGACCTTTTTGTCACATCGGTCTTTCAGACTGTGTTGTCCACAGGACCTGCCTCATACAGGTTGTATCTCTATTGGCAGTCAGTGTGGATGAGTGGGAGCAAGCCTCCATAAAGTAATTAGCTTTGAGTACCTGGTGTTCTCAAGGTGCAAGTTTCAGAGTGGGTTTTACTTTGGAGGCTCACTTCAGGCTTGCTGTTTTCTGCCTATTTGTGGCTAGAAACTATTAGACGCAGGTCTGGATCAGATCTTTCCATTTAGCTTCTTTTGGAAGGAATCCAGTTTGTTTACCCTGAGACTGCTCTATGATACAAAACAAAGAGCAAGTGGAGGCAACTAGGAGATTTACCTCAGTAGCACACTACCACTCTGAACTCAAATGTGAATGTAGATGCACCCTCAACATCCAAGAAGAAGGTACTCACTGAATGGCTGGATGCTGTGAACTGCTGAAGTAGTATGTAGAACACTGGACTTCATTTAAATATCCAGCACATAAGTCCATCAAGATATCTCTGTTCTTAGCTTTTTACTACAGAACAGCTCATTAAAACAGATCTTCCAGAACACCAAGCATTGCTGCAGGGAAACCAAATCCTGGCATTTATACAGTAAAGTTGCATGTACGATATAGGTATATCTCTCAAGACATTGTGAATTTTATACCACAAAGTTTCCTCTTGTCTCCAAACAACAAATCTGCCCATTTCAATCCAAAGTTTAACTCCACTGACAACCTTACAAGGCTGTACCTGCACTGAAATAACTACTAGTGTGTGGAACCACAGAGGGGCACTGTGATTGTTCAGCAGAGCCAATGTCATCCGCTTGCTTTTCCACCTGCCATCAGCAAAGACCTGGATCTGACAGCAGCCAGAAAAACCACACAAGTTTTGCTCCTCCCAGGCTGCTCTGTTCCCTGAGTTTTGCTACCTCGCTGAGGCAGGCACTTAGTGAAACTGCCATCAGAGAGATCAGGAGTGGCAGGCACAAATTTCTAAGGATCCTCACAAGTCTCAAGCTGGTTTTAAGCAAAACTAGCTTCGAAATATTTTGTTATTATTATTTCTTTTAAAGGGGCTCTGGGCAACCTTACTGGAGCTGACATGAATTACCCAGCTAAAGCCTGAGATATAGTGTGTGAGTAAAAGTGCTCCCATGGAAAACACACTGGTGTTATGTATCTAGTTCCCAGAACTCTGATGCCTCCCTTCGCGTCCACCATCAGCAATGCAATCATTCAAATAAGCTGAAATCAATCATATAATGAGTCCCACCATATGATACTTATCTTTGAAGGGAATGAATAAATCATTGTGCCTTTGACAGGGTATTTATGCCATAAATTGACCTAGGAAGTGGCATGGCAACACTTTGATAGTTATGGCTGTGATAGTGACAATTTAGGAATGAATTAATCTTTGTACTTTGACCAGTTCAAATCCTGGCACCTGTTGAAACTAAAACTGTGTAGGGAAAAAATCCTGCTGCTAATAGAGATGCTGGAAACAAAACAGAGAGCTGTCAGAAGAGAATGCAGAGGAGGCCTGATGCATAACCCACCTGCCAGGAGGAAACATACCTGGGAGCAACAGGAAACTGATAAGCTCCTTTCTCTTCGGTGACAGAGCAAAGCTTGCAGGTCTGAACTGAGAGCAATCATCGGTATTCACCTTTCAGCACTGAGCCACGTTCTGTAGCAAGGAGCGCTCTCAAACCGATCATGTTCCTCCTTCGGGCATTTTTCCATTTACCGCTGCTCTCTGTCCATACTCAGCATGTTTCTCATTTATAATTAATATTTTCATAAATAATGCAGTCAGAAAAGCATAGATTTGTGGTAAATGGCCAAGTCTGTCCTTTCTGGCCAATATCAGCTAGTCTCTACTTACACCTGACTATTATGAAGGGTTAGAGGCAAGCTTTATTTGCTCAGAATAAACTAAAACTGAATGCGCAGGTAGCTGCCTTTTGCTTTGGATTTGTTTTTTTGTATCTACCACCTTCAAGCTTGTGTCCTGAACAATATGATATTGAAGACATCAAATTTTGAGTGACATCAGCCTGCCAATTTTTATTCTTTCTGTAATGATTTTTAGCACTAAACCTGTTATTTTTAAGAGAGTACTATAGGTTTGAACAAAGCATTATAACAGATTTTCAGAGGTTCTGGAAACTGTAGACAGGATAAGTTATTTGTGGGGAATAAAGAAGACAATGGTTTAGAAAATCTGTTATAAGCAATTATATATTTATGACATAACTTCTATGGCATATACAAAATTTTATTTATTATGTGTATAAATAGAAATAAAATGTTAAAATGTAAGAAAACAAATATAAAGTATATAAAATATATGCACACAAGTACATATTAATATACAAGCACACACAGCTCTTCTCTTTTCTTTGAATGATTGGCGCCTCTCTGGAACCTCTTAACTAATTGCAGTACTAATGCTTACAAATCTCTATACTTGGAACTCTAGACATGATTCAAATAATCATGTGGGATAAGTTAATAGTGTTATCCCCATTTATCAAAATATAAAGCTGAGGCATAGGGTTAGACATTAACACAAGGCATCTATGTTTTAGCACAGGATTCAAAGATGCCTTCAGAACCATAAATTAAATTCCCTGTTCTCATAGCTGATTGTGTTGCAGATTTTATTTCATGAACTGATCTGTTTTTATCTGGAAAGTGTTTGAAATTTCTCGCTCACACAGCTCCTTTGGAAGATTGTTCCCAAGCCCTGCAGCTCCAATGTTTGCAAGTGTTTTCTAATTTCTAGTCTAAGTGTATTCCTTGCTAGTTTACAGCCTTTTATTATGTCAATATTGTTCTTTAGTTAAATACTTTTTCTCTTCTCTGATGCTTATTCTCTTGACATATCTGTAGAGCACAATAATTCCCTCTCTCAACCTTTGTTTTCTTTGGCTAAACAAACAGAGCTCTTTGTTTCCTCTTGCAAGATAGTCTGTTCTTTCCCTAATTACTGTAGAAAAAATCTGTAGCTACTAAAACTTGAACTCACCTCATTTTAACACAGGTTCTTTATCAGATGCATCCTGTTCAACAGCATTCATCATTTCCATCTTTAGTGGAAATACATAACAGCTAGAATAACATCTGTCTTTTTTTCTTGGCTGCACCATAAAGGTGACTTACTTACAGGCTTTCCATACTACACCCTCTCTTCTACCTAAGTGGACACCCTCTCTCCTTCTAACAGGTCTGACTCCTTGCTATATAGCTAATAACATCTGGTTATTAGTAGGTATTGTGTGCATGGTCCTGCACTTTTCCAATTAAACTTCATCCTGTTCCTAGGAATTAATCTGATTTGTTCTGTAAACTATTGTGTAAGCTTTCTTCCTGACATTGGTTCCACATGCTTTTGTATAAATAAATACGGCTCACAACTGGCAACTGGCTCACACTTCCCGTGATTGTTCATCAAAGAAAATACTGAACAGGTGATTATTGGGTCTATCCCAAGGAATTCTGCCCATAATTTCTCTTAAGCCTCATAATTCTGAGTCAGTTAGGGCCACCCCATTTTCTCAGGTAGAGAATTTTGAAAAAGAAGGGTATCGTGTTAGGCACTGACACTCCCTGAATTTTGTCTCTTTTTCCATTGTCTCCAAGTCTTTCTTGAAAAACTTTCTTGGCAGCCATAATGAGAGTTCAAGCTACTCTTCAAAGAGTATCCTGCATGGTCCTCTGTTCAGCCAGCCCCCACCCTCCAGTACAGCAGTCTTTTCCACTTCTCTTACCTCTGTAACTGCCTTAGGAGCAACCCGCCCTCAGTTCTTATATCTCCTTCGTTTGATAACTAGAGCCAGCACTAGCGCTTGGCTACCTCATTGCTGGAACTGCTATTTTTAATGTTCAGTACCTCACCTAAGTAGTTGATTAAGAAAATGCATGGAGAGGCACTATGGCTAATATGTTGATATAGTTTGTACCCTCAGTTGTGTGACCTTCTTCATGGTCAAACTGAACACTCATCTTGTGTCCAAAAATGAACCAGGACCATTTGTGTTCCTGGACTGAACTGTTTTTCCAGGAGACTGTATTCTCTTTGCATCCCTTTGCAGACCTGTCAGATATTCACAAATGTTGTGAACTTCTGATTTTAAAATATTGTTGGCTTTAGACCCTTTCTGCATACTCGAAGATGTGAAGAAGCTAGTGGAGCTTCCTATGATGGAAACCACTTTGAACATTATACCAGTGGATACTTGCACAATGGATAAACCACATCATACATCTTCAGTCATCAAAGAAGTCACTGTCTTGTTTCCAGTGACCAGGTCTGCATGTCAGTAGTCTCAAAGGATACACATGGAAAGTCTATATCAAGCATGATTTGTCCTCTTAGTATATTCTTTTTTCAGGTATTTCTTATGTTGGACTGCTGAACAAGGAGAGCATTGCCTGTTATCCTGCCTTCCATAGAAAAAAGGTACATTGATCTAATCCATGGAGCCTGCTATTTAATAGCCTGCTGTGAGTGCAAAACTATAGAAACTACAGTTTATAACTGAGGAGGAAATTATTAATTCCAGGAGGTCTTGTGTTCTCTGGGTTGTCCTTGTATGGACTCTTCTGGTGTTCATTAGAATTAATACTGTTTCTTTGTACATCATCAATATAAGATCACATTTCTGTGGTCTCTTTATTTCCTAGATTATACTGCAGCTGACTCCACAATTCACCTGGGTTCAAACTGGTGTTTGATATGAGATTTTCTACAAATTTGCATCCTTCTTCTAAAGCGTTCTGTCTTCAGAATCTAGTTAAATATCTTTTTCTTTGGCTGCTGCTCTTAATTTATCATAAAAAGAAAAACCAAGGAAACAACCAGGTCTAGTTCTTCAAATGCCATTCGTGCTGAGCATGACTGTCTCATTTTTTATGTTCCCTTCTCCTGTGATGATAAAACACCTATACCTTCTTTTTCTTGATCTCATCCTTCATATCCAGTTTCATATGCAGAAATGATCCCTGCTTCTTAGCTCCTGCAAGGGATTATGTCTATAATTTCCAGTGGTTTAAGTCCTTTCATGTTCTTAAACATACTTTCTCCTTTGCTAAAAAAAACCCTAATGGATGAATGCTCCATTGCTGGCAGTGTTCAAGGCTGGGTTGGACAGAGCCTTGGGTGTAATGGTTTAGTGGGAGGTGTCCCTGCCCATGGCAGGGGGGTTGGAACTGGATGATCTTAATGTCCTTTCCAACCCTAACTATTCTATGATTCTATGAGGCAACCTAATGCTTACCCAGGCACAACACTAGAATGCTGATGGCTACATCTAGACCTCCTTCACCTCCTTCCTTTTAATCATAGAATCATAGAATAGTTAGGGTTGGAAAGGACATTAAGATCATCTAGTTCCAACCCCCCTGCCATCAGCAGAAACACCTCACAACAAACCATGTCACTCAAGGCTCTGTCCAACCCAGCCTTGAACACTGCCAGTGATGGAGCATTCACAACTTCCCTGGGCAACCCATTCCAGTGCCTCACCACCCTTACAGGAAAGAATTTCTTCCTCATATCCAATCTAAACTTCCCCTGTTTAAGTTTGAACCCGTTACCCCTTGTCCTATCACTACAGTCCCTCATGAAGAGCCCCTCCCCAGCATCCCTATAGGCCCCCTTCAGATACTGGAAGGCTGCTATGAGGTAATGCTGCACCCACTCATGCTTACATTGGCAATGTCAACCAAATGTCAACTAGCATCAGTCAGCCATACCCAGTCAGTGGTATCTCTTCATCTGTTCATGTGTAACCACCTCTGCTTTGGACACCCAGCACACGTCAAGTCAAATAACTCTCCTTTCTCTAGCTTTTGTTGCTTTCTGTTTATCTACCTGAGTTGATGGGGCTATAGGCTTGTAATTATATAATGTAATATAGCATAGGTTATATTACATAACAGGCTTCATTAATACACTATGGTAAAGATGTAAAATGATTACTGGAAGTTGCAAAGCCAGAGTTTCTGCATGACTTACCCTTGTCATTAGCAATGGGAAAGCACTGAGGGACAGCAAAGCTTATTGTGGACTGAGAAGGACTCCACTTCTGGGTCCAAAGGACAACTCTTTGCTGATCTTTTGCTGATGCAGCTCTGTTCTGGAGCTTTCAGATGGTCTTTCAGTTGGCTAAGTCCTTTCTCTTGAAATCCCAACTATGTTCTAACTGCCCTGGGCTCACCTAGCCAGAGCAAAGAAAAGGGAGACTTGGCCTGATGGAGACCTGGCTTAAGCTTGTGCCATCAGCAAGCTTAGCAACCGTTTTTTGGCCCTTTTGAGCCTAACATAAAGAGGGATCATGAGGAAGTGGTCAGAAAGATTAAAGCAGTGGCCTTGATGGGATCATTTGCTTCCATGTAGAGAAGGGATCAGATGCTCACAGGTCAGAATACTAGCATTTTATATCTATGAGACTTTAGAAAACAATTAAGATTCAAGCCCTACTGACTCAAATCAGGCCTTGTTTAACTTGAGTTCTGTGCCAGAGTCATTTCACTGAAATCAGGTGAATTACTTCAGTGTTATGTTGCATGAGCAATGCCATCACTTTAAATGGAATTACACTGGCACAAAAGTGGTGTAACGTGGGTGACATGAATCAGGCCTCATGTTTGCAGCAGCCTTGAATACACCATTATTGAGAGGACCTTTGGAGCTGGGCCCAAAGCACTCACAAAGGGAGCTCCTGCTGTTTTTCCAACCCATAGGCAGTTCCTCAAACAGAGGCCAATTATCTGAGCTTTGTGTGAAGGGGGTAGGGGACATGCACCAATGTTCATAAATTAGCAAGCCTAGTGTTCACTAAAGTAGAGGGCCTTCATTCCAATTAAAGTCTGTCTTCATTCCTTCTGCGAATTCTTCATTTCCTTTCCTTGAAATATTTGTCAGTTTTCATCTTTATAATATAACTTACTTCACAGATGAGATGAAATATCATCATTTCCCATTTACAGATAGGGAAACCAAGGCATAAAACAGTGAAATGACTTGCCCAAGAGAATAGCCCCAAGGTCACTTGCTACCTAAGGCAGGGCTTTGCCCACATGCTGCCTCCTATTAACAATTCTGCTCACTTCTTCAAGGGGTGTGCAATAAAAAGAATGGAAATTAGACTTTTTCAAAGGCTTTCTTGCATAACACCTTAAAAAGAGCTGCTGCATTTTATTATTTTTATAAAGAAAAAAAAGTAAATAGCTCTAATATTACAAAACCACTTAGGAAGGCTTTAAACCTATATGTTAGAATGTAAAGGATTCAGACAGAACATTATAAAATATTTAAAATAATTTGTTTTATATGAAAAGGCCAATTAAAGAGGGAGAAAACTTCTGAAAGGATTTTGATAATGTCATTATATACAGTATAATAACAAGATCATTATAAGTTGTAAATATCATGTCATTACCCATTGTAATTATCTGATTACACTCACTTACATTAACTTTGTAATTAGATGTAATTTCACACTTATCAAGTAAAATCATTTTTAACATGCATGGCAGTACAGCTCCATCTTTCTGTGTGTCCCTGGCGTGATCCCTGACAACAGAAGGGCGTAGAAGTTCTGAGTAAGTGGTCCTTCCCCAAGACATCAACAGGACATGTGACCAAAAATAAATTATATTATTTACTTGTCTTTAGCCAGAAGGATGGGGAGAACTAACTCAGGGGAAGCAGAGATAAATGATCCCATGAAACAAATGAAGAGTAGAGCAAATAAGCCAGTTTAATACAAAGCTGAGGCCTACATTACATCATCTAGTGAAAAGACATATTTATGAATGTATTTAGAGAATGTAAAACTATGTTTAAGGGAATAGTGCCAACTGTCAGCTGTAGTACTAAATTCCCCTGATTCTTTGTCTTTTCTGACAAACTTTCATGATTGCGTTTCTGCTTTCCTGAAGGTACCCATCATCATATCAAAAGCCCCACAGTCAGAGTAATGCTTGTGCAGGTACGGTGGTTCACAGGTAAAGAATGGCTGTACTGGTCAGCCTAAGGGACCCTCAGCCCCAGGACTCTGCCTCCAACAGTAACCATCTTCCGGAAGCTCTTACTCTTCTCCCTCTTAGAGATCCATCAAGTCCCAAGACCACCTCATCACCTGCTCCTGGCCCCAGCCAAGCTGGCCTTTCATATCATCAGCAGGAGGAAGTTGAAGAGGGATCAGTTTCTGTTCCCCTCTTTTACCATGCTGCCAGGCCAGGCAACATCCGTTGATACCTCAAACATGCCCGAGGAGCAGTGGGAACTGTCAGGGTGCTCAGCACCCCTTCTAGTTTCCTAGTTGCACACTTCTGATTCTGTGACCTTCCCCTTCCCTTTTCTCATCTGTCATTCCCACTGTTTTCTCCTTGTTTTCCTTTTCCTGCATCCCTTTCTTCCGATGGCCAGGGGAACATACACAGGGTCCATGCTCAGATACCGTAAGCCAGAAGAGGGTTCTACAAATGTAATTCCCCTTGACAAACTGTTCTCTCCTGATCTTGTCTAATCCTTGAAGGACCTTTTGCATAACCACATTTTCTGGCAATGCATCCCACTCTTTTCTTCTACTGCATGAAAAAGGATTTCCTTCTTACTTACTTTGAACTTATTCCCTGACCTCCTAGATGATCCCTCCTAGTTCTTGTACAAAGAAAAATGGACAATAATCATCTTTCTGCTTCTGTATTCCACTCAGGACTATAAATCTCTTAAATCATATTTTTCTCAAATAAAAGACCTCTAGTCTATTTAACCTCTCCTTGTACAGAGACATGCTCCTATCATCCTTGTCCACCTTCACTTTCCTACTCCTACAAGATCCTTTAGGAATGCAGGTCTCCACTACTCACACATTGTACTAAGGCAGTTCTGTCTCTTCATTTGGCTTACCTACTCACTTCTCTAACCTCTTGAGATTTGCCTTTCAAGGAAAGATCTGGAGTGCAAAGTCCTTAGTCCTGGAATCTCCTGAGAGACAGTCCCAAGACAGAGATACAGTTCAATCTCAGTCATCATAAGCATGGCTGGTCAAGTCTAAATGCTTTGGAGATGTCAGTTTCAGGGAGAGACAAGAGCCCATTTCTCCCCTCCAGGTGGAATCTCAGGAGTTTGAGGCAACCCAGATGTCTGTCTCACTTCTGCATATAGCAGACCTCCCACCGTCCTGAGCAATTCAAGGAAGAAGACATTAAACACAGACGCAGACCAAACCCCTTATTTCAGTGAGATGATTTCTAGGGAAAAATTGTAGGAAAAATCATGGCAAAATGGTTTACTTTTGAAGTTAAAGCCTTGCAACAATAATAAAAAGTGAGAAATTTTGCGGCAGATTTATTTTAAACTTCAAATAATAAATTCCCATCAGTTAGAGAAACTTCTTCACTTAAGTGAGCCACTTGGGAATTTGACATGTGTCAACCGTCTTTTAAAGTTAAAAGTGGAGATGATTCAGGCTGTTTACATGGAGACCTGGAGAGAGCCTAAGACATGTCCAACTCTTAATTGTCACCTACTGGCACCTTTCCCTCTACCTTTGTGCCTATCCATCCACTACACTCTGTGATTTTATAATCAGTGGCTCTTCCTTGGTATAGCTGTTTTCAAATGTAACTCCAGCTAAAGGTAAAGGAAGCTGTTGGGGATGATGTCAGCTGAGTATCATTATATCGCAGGAAATAAAATCTTTTCATAAGGCTCCAGTCCAAAGCAATTACATAGAGCTTTAAACTTATACATCTGAATTGTCTCAACAAAGTAGGTAAAACAACAAAAACACCTAAAGTAAAGCATACATTTTAGTGGTTTGGTTGTGCAGATCTACAGCCTGTAGCAGCCAATGTGTCTATTTGCAAGAAATTTGCTAACATGGTGGTCTAGAAGCCTTTTCATTCTTTTGTCCAATGAAATTGAAATGCACTGATTGTTTAGATGAATCATTTCCCTCTCCTTGCTTTGGATTACACATTCTTTTTTTTCGTCACCTCACATCTTCCTTGCTTTCGATAGCAAAGCTAATGTCAGAGCAGACAGACTAGTCCAAGATTTCCCTAAGTGATATTTCTGAAGCAGAACAGGTGCAGATGGGGAAAAAGGATCAGCCAATTTTTAAGAAGTCAGATGGCATTGTGCAGCAAATAGAAGGCAAAGGACTGATTTCAAAGCACAAAATCAGGTCCTTTTATTTATGTAGAATGCACCAATTTGAAGAATTTCAAATGGCTGGTTAGAGAAACATATACATTTGGTCGTAGTTTAATTTTCCATGGGCTGCAATACCTAAATCAGGAGAGCTGTGAACGTGGCGCGCAAGTTGATTAATTTCAGAAGAGTCACCTGGAAAGTTTCTTACATGGAAGATATGAAAGACGTAGTTTATATTACTCAGTGAGAAATCTCTTCATGAACTTTATTCTTAGTGCATTGTCTTTACGGAGGGGGGGAGGGGGCAGAGTTGAGGGGAGGTGGAGGGAAAGATACTAAGCAGTTTTGTCGCAAGCATTTTTAGACATTTTGCCCTTAGTTGAGTTCTCTATCTCACTGTAACTTTAGTAAAGTACACAAAATTGAGATACTAGGTCATCATATTCTTTTTTTTGCAGTAGCTGTCCTATGAGATCTATGAAAAAGCATAGATTCATGCTAAAATGGATGAAACATCAAGCTTCTCCAAGACCTTGCAGAGTGGTTTCACAGAAATCTCATGTTTAAATTATTGTATCAGCAAGATCACTCAAAGATCTAAAATTGCTTCAAATTTTCACACAGTTCTTTATGCTTCAGTACTTCTCAGGCAACACCAATTAAATAGTAATTCAAAAATTTGAAGCTTTTTTGGATTAAATGACCAGCTTTTAAAAAGAATGGCTTCGTACTTCTGCATTGCTCACCAAAATGCTATTGATGTACAGAAAACCAGCTTAGCTGCAAATGCATATGTCTGAATACGTGGGGGTAAACTTCTAATTAACTCCTCAAAGCGTAATTACCCCCACAAAACATAATGATAAGTAGATGGAGATAGCTTACACGTCCTAAAATACTGCTGTAATTGGAAAAGTTGTAGTTTTATCCATAAGATTCACTTCCACATGTTACATCAAAGTAGAATTACAAAATAACGATCAGATAGTAGCAAGGAGATCCTATCTCGGTGATGCCAATAACAAAGCTACTGCCATCTTCTGTGGAGTCACGGCCTCACATAGGATTTAATAACTTGCTCATTCTAATTAGTTTTGATTTTTTTTTTTAATGAAAAAAAGAAGAAGATAATTGCACAGCCTTCTGGTCTTTCCTGGTGCTAATTCCCAATGTAAAGACAATTATACTCCAAGAAAGTATGTGGTTTCTGCTGAGTAATTCCTATGGTTAAAATGGAGCCACAGTGCTTAACAGAGGTGTAAGTAGCATCTGATGGGCCCCTTTACACCAAACCCCATCACTAGAATGATTTGTCACAGCATAAACTGGAGCCATGCTATCAGCTCAATCTCCCATGTCACTCAGGAAGCTCCAGAGAGCAGAACCTGCCTTCACCAGCTGATAGTCTTCTCAAACATCACTCTCTCCAATGTTTCTGTCTGTGCCAGCTCCCCTGCCTAGTGGATACTTCATCCATGTATTATCTCTGAAAGAAATTTCCCCAAGACAGTGGCATTTCTTCTGTGTAAGACTGTAGGAGGTTGTGCCTACCCCTCTCAGAGATGAGCTAAAACACTTTTACTGATGGCATTACTGTGAACCCTTTGCCACACATAGCTGTAGATTTATTGTTTCCCTTCTACCTTAATATTGCAGTCATTTCTACCTGCACAGAGTGTATGTAAAGTGCTATCCCTAAAATAATGCTGGAGAAGTCTTTGGAGTATATACAGAAAACTATTGTTCCAACCAGTAATCACAGTGATAACAATTTCACTGTTCAGCAGACCACATAAACACACACCCGTATTTAAAATCCAATCTTTTGACAAGGTCTTGATGACACAAATATATTTTCTTCTCATTCAGTGGATGACACATTCATCAAAAGAAGTTCTTTTCATTTTTCTTCCTCTTTTCCTTTTAGTAAGACGAGTAAAGCTTTTTTCTCATTTTTCACTGTCTCTGTGAATTTCTTCTCTCAACCACTTGGTAAGCCTTGAAGAGACTGGCAGGCTTGACAATTTTACTGCCAGTTTTCTTCTGCAGGTTCAAGCAAAGCCTCCTGTAAAGTTCTCAGTTCCAATCTCAGGATGAGCTATTCAAAGATGAGCAATGTTAGGAGTTAGGCATGTTCCTACCTATTAATCCCAGGAGCTTTTTGGCAGCCGCAATCTCTGGCAAGATTAGAGGTTATTGTATCCATGGGGAAAACCTACAAAAGACAGCATTCAGCAGAGAATTCACTTTCTTAACTTCCAAAAACAAGCTGGCAGTAAACCTTCTGCATCAGTAAACTGTTCCAATTTCTCATCTGAAGATTTAGATACTGGCAAGCTTCAAATACATAAAATATAATGCATGCATTCACATACACACTCATGTATGTCTTCACATAGAGACACAAGAACCCTTCTAACCAAAATGTTGCTTTTCATTTCATTTTATTCTGATATATTTTTTAATTTGCTAGTTCAGGCATCAGACCTGACTAACTTTTTGACTATGTATCATTTCGGGAGCTGAAATTCAATGTTTAGCAGAGGAGGACCCGTATTCAGAATGGAAATCATGGCATGGATGGGATAAATATGTAGTTATGGAAAACAGCTGTTGTGTTTCCAGTACGAAAACTTTATAATTTTCCCTGGGTTCTTTTCAGATGTTTTTTGATGTACAAAACAGCAAACAGGAGGGAAAGGAAAGAAAAGAAAACAGCTCTTTATGCACAATATTTACAGCTCAAATGAACAGCAAAATTGGGGGGGGGGTGGAGGGTTCTATTGTATTTCAATCAGATTTTGATAATTAACAAGTATTTAAAATTAGTATCCCATTTTAAAGATCGTGGTAGTAGCAAACAGTAATCCATACAGCTATATCTTTTTTTTAAAAAAAAATATATCATATTGGCATTTTCTACTTCAACAGTGCAATCTTTTTCATATTTTAAAGACATGTCAACAAGCAGAAAGAGCACTTAAATATTTCACCATTCAGCACAATAACTGGTGCTAGATACATTTGTCACTGCTCCAAAAAATGCATAGAGAGTTCATAAATATATGTGGCAGTAGTTCCCATGTGCTGCCTAAATGACACATAATACTGTTTTCACTACGAAGAAGGTAAACACATTTCAGCTTGCAGTAAATAGCTAAGTTGGTTGCTGTCCTTTCCTCCCTGCTCTGTTCCTTCTTCTCAAAAAAAAACAAAACCAAACAAACTTTTTGATTTTACATTTTTACTATGGGGACAGAATCCATATAAGAACCCAAGTGAAAGCAACCAGGTTTGCAGGATAAAGGGAAAAAAATGACAGCAGGATATAACTCAAATGTGAACCAAGACCTACAAATTTTATGCAATGCATATTTCCCTTCATGGGACCTCCTGAGGTCTGTTTTCCACAGTAAGTCCCAGGGACTGCCCAGATACCATGTTAGTAGACATTTGTTATCTTCTCAGCCCTGCTGAAAGGTGCATACGTATCCACTTAGAGAGCAGAAACAATTCCACCTTATGATTTACAGCAAAACCCTTTTACACTGCTTCTTCAGCATAAAATACTCATGAAATGGATATAATTTCCTCTCAGTTTGAAGATTACTCTGCAAGTGGCAGGCAGATGCTAAGAATAAATGGGCACTTGTCTATTAAAGAAGGAAAGGACCTGGATTTGTCCATACAAGAAGGCAATTCTGTTATGAACTAAAGGAGGAACTGACCTAACTCTGTCAAATGACATTTCAGTGATGGTTCCTAGGCAGAAAGCAGTCTACTGCCCAAACAGTTACGAGGACATACCGGAGGTGGTGTTGGAGATGATAACCCAGAATGAGCCACTAGGAAAAAAAAAAAAAAGAGGGAGGACAGGAACAGAAAAGAGTTATAGGGTAGGATGGGTAATGAGAGCAAAATGAACTTCCAGCGCTTCACTGAAACCACCCAGTGCCAACATTGGAAAACTGTGTAGGAGTGCATAGAGCAGGTAATAACTGAAGCTGGCACTAGTTTGCCTCCCATGGAACGTTGTACCCAATTTTGCTCTCACAGTTCAAGGAGCGGCTTCCAGAAGAAAGACAAGAACCACTCAGAAGGTGAAAAACACATCATAACAGTGAGAATCTCCACCCAAAGGAGCCCTTCATGTGCCTTCCTGAACACGGTGCAATCCTAGTGACCCCAGAAACAGCACTGACAGAGCTGCAGGCACAGGCATTGTTCGTGAGGACCAAAAACAGACAAAGTCTCCTCTGGTAAACTGTGCCTCAGTTATCTACAGCAGCTAGAGAAAAAATTACAAACCCAACAGATAGCAGCGCAAGTTAGTGAGAGATGAAACATATTCATTCTTATCCCTGCTGCATATAATTTTTTAGTTAACAGTACAATTGGAGGACTCCAGTGGGAGCTGCTTATCTGTCCCCAGGGACAGGCTGTGGAATCTGTGTGGCCAGGATGCATACGTGCACACACGTGAGGTATAGAGCGAGCTTTCTAGCTGTGAAGATGCTGCTGGGTGAGACAGCAGTGGGAGGGGGTGGTGTGTTAGAGCACTCACTTTAGTCTCTTGGCTGGCTGCCATCAGTGCAGAAGTTGAGAAATCATTTGTCACGAGGATAAAAGCCAAATACATTGCTCTGGGTGAGATGTAACCTGACAAACAGTCTCCTGTGACTGACGCATTTGAACTACTAATACACTCTATATAAATGCCTTTTTTCTGACAGCTAGCAGTCGGGTCTTTGCTTAGTTTTTCTGCTTGTTCATGCTGAGCTTTCCGACTTCTTAGATATCAGGTTGCTTGGCAAGGAACATTGGGCAGGAGGACAGTTCTCTGTCATGCTAGTTCCATACCACGAGTTCAGGAGGAAGCAAACGACAGAAGAATTAGAAAACAATTTTTTTTAATTACTATTTCCTGGTATCTCTCTTTCTTTTTTTCTCCCCCCCCCCCCCCCCATGCCATACAGTCAGCTGGCCAGCAGGAACTTCATTTATAACTGTCAATTTAACAGTTCATTTATTTCATTGAAGCAGTGAGACACAACAGGGGTGTGGTAACCATGAGATAATCACACCTCTGGGGTCTTATGAGGCAAGGAGAAACAGCCAATTCTCTCTAATCCCACAGTGGTGTGATTAGTGATCCTGATAGCTACAGCCAAGGAGGTTATGAGATAAATTGTGCATTTCATGTTCTAGAAAAAGATTAAAGTTAAATGTTTAACCAGCCTCATTCGAGTTCCGTAATTCATCTTGGTTATAGATACGTATGATAATGAACACTGATCCATATACATTTATCTACTTTAAAATGTTGAACAGACAATAGGAATAGTTATTTGAATACAGAATTATACCACACATAGAAGGTACAGCATATAGCTGCCTGACCATCTATAAGCCTTACAGGCAGGGATCCATCATCATGCTGCCCAAAAGCTCCTCTGGGCATGCAATCCGTACATGCCTATCTATATAAACTGGATACCAGTAGCAAAAGGACTGCCTTTTTCTTAGCAGTTATGGGTAACCCTGCTAATCAGTTTCATTAAAGGCTTATCTAATACCTGTGTCTGCTACAGAAGATCCATTCAGCTCTCATAGATGACTTCCACTAGAAAGCACATAATGGTTAGTATGCTTTTACTAGAAAAATATAATGGGTATTTGGCAGACAGACAACCGCATGATGGAGGACAGAAATTACAGAATTAATTATCTCATCTATTAGGTCATATTGCTCGCTTCCATCCTCTCGTGTTGTTGTCTGTAGTGTACTTTATCCTGTTGAGTTCTAAAAGCTTCACTGAAGAACATCAATCTATTTCTAAAGTGAAATATTTCTAAGAGCACTTTTTTTGAGCCAGTGCCAGCCGGCTCCAAGAGGAACCTGCTGATGGCCAAGGCTGAGCCCAGATGTTATCTGGGATAACGTATTTAAGAAAGGGAAGAAACTGCAGCTGAAGAGAGGAGTGAGAAAATCTAAGAGAAACAACTCTGCAGACACCAAGACCAGTACAGGAGGACAGGAGGTGCTCCAGGCACTGGGGCCAGCTCGCTGTCAGGACTTGTGACCCCTCAGGGGACCCCACAGGGGACCCACACACCCAGAGAAAAAAACTGTTTCCAAAGGACTGCATCCCATGGGGGACCCACACTGGAGCAGTCTGTTCCTGCAGGACTGCACCCATGGAAGGGACCCACACTGGAGCAGTCATGAAGAACTGCAGCCCATGGAAAGGACTCATGTTGGAGAAGTTCACAGGGAGCGTTTCCTTGTGGGAGGGACCCCACGCCAGAGCAGGGGAAGAGTGTGAAGAGTCCTCCCCCTGAGGAGGAAGGAGCAGCAGGAACATGTGGTGCACTGACCACACGTGTGGAGTGACAGAGCAGCTTTGGTGGGCATCTGAAGTTAAGCCAGGGTCAACACACCACAAGATATTAAAACTCCTTCAACTGCCATGCCAGTCTCAGTTGTCAAAATCTGATCTGACCCACCTTAAATCTTTTTAGTTAGTGCATTCAAACACTACTCATCCAGGCTGGGAAAAGGCAAGTGCAATCTGCATACTCTTGGTATTCTTGAACACTTACTAGTTTTTCCTGTTCTTTCCTTTTTCTTAATAGACCTGTCTGTGTGAAAGAAAAGTAGAATGGATAATGACTTACTCCACAGAGATTTCTTTAACACATACAAAATGCCACATAGGTTTCTCCCAGAGTCCTGGACCTAACTTCAGCTCCACTCTTGTTTTACAGAACAGCATAAAATAGCATAAAATCAGAGTTGTAGGTCAAAACAAGGCTGCACTCAGCTGACGCATCTTCCAATTAACCCTATTTTAAATGCAAGAGATCTCATTTCTCTGCTAGTGATCGGGGTGCTATCCTTGCAGCCTAAAAAAAAAAAAAAAAAAAAAAGGAAAAAAAAATAAACAAACCCACAACCAAAATATCTATTTCAGAATTTATTGTAATGCCATCATTCACCAAATTTCAAGTTATTTATTGTTAAGATTATATAGAATTATGGTTGCTAGATTAAGTGACTGCTAAAAGCACCTAGATCTGGTAGTTGCTTTCAATGGTCCCAGAGTGTTTCATGGCTGTGAGCAGTTGGATTCTGGTATATTGGTTTAGCCATCTCACTACAACTGTGATTCAATCCTTGGCCTTCTGAAGTGGGTATTGAGCTCACAGGATAGAAGTTTTCAAACTTCATGGAGGGATTTCCAACACACGATCACCTGTTGCTCTTCAGTGGACAACTATGGAGCAGTACTGCAGCCATAAGCTTGTTTTTCTCCCCTCCCAGCTTGAGGGTAGGTTTTGCCTTTTTGTAGAGAAGAGCTACTGCTGAAATGCAAACAAGCATGAGGTTTTTAAAAGAGACCTGAAATGTTATAATGAAAAGGTATATGAAACATGTAGGTCCTCCTTCAAATAATATTTCAGTGTTATTCGAATCTCCCTGGGATGCTCTTAAGTAGCCCAGATCAGGCTGAACCTGACTGGAAGAACATTCACCTACTCTGCAACAATGGCACAAACCCCAGCAGTAGTATTTCTGTAAGAGTGGAATGCTTTGGAGCAATGCTGGGTTTGGGAGAACCAGAGCTTTGACACCTGGGGCACTCTGCAAAAATTGACTTCTTAAAAAAAATAAAATATTCTTCTTTCAAAATGAAAGAGAATTATAACCCTTTTGTCCTAATGATAGGGAAAGGGTTTTAAATTCTTGAGTGTTCCCTCATTCTAGCCCCAAAATTTTTGTAGCTGTGGCACTGAATGCAGCCCCATTATTTTTAATGATATATCAGGAATGGGTAGAAGAATAGTGTACCATGTATCAAAAGCTACACCCTTGGAAATCACAGGGCTCTTCAAGAAGCCACCAACGGGTTAAATGGTGACCTGACCAATTTGCTATAGTTCATTTGGTCTACGCTAATTGTTTTAAATGCTCACTTTGTGGCATATTCTTTACTGTGCTGATGGGAAAGGCATATTTCTTTAGAGCAGGGATTCAAGAATACATTTATATTGGAAAGACTTTTTCAGAAAAGTACAGGCATACCTCAGTAGTACTACATAAATAGTAATTAAGCTTCATCATTTATCCAGTTTAAGGAAATGCATGAAATAAATAGTTTTCAAATCCTTTTGCTTTGCCAGATTTTTCAATGTCACACTTTTTTCTCTATTCTGAAATGCTTAAAGTCAGATTGTTCCTTTCCCATTACCAGGCTTTTTGTCTGCCTGTCTGGTGGGTGGGTGTTCTTTTATCCCTTCGGACCCTGACCTGGTAGTCATTATTTTGTCTTTTATCTTCATCTTCTTTCCCCTTTATTTTTCCTTCTTTTTTTTTTTATTAGACTAGTCAGCCTTGATATTAGTCTTCCCAAAGCTACTATCCATTACACTGTCAGCAAAGCAAGCTGCCTTACCATAGGCCAAGTGTCAACAGAAGGTGAGGCAGAAAATCAGCCACAATCTAAAGCTAATTACCCTGCCTAGAAGTTAATTAAATACTTGTTAGGAGCAGCAGGGTAGATCCTAATTAAACTTGTCTAATAACAGTATGCTGACATACTCTGACACTGGGAATTCCTACAGGGTTTAAATAATTGTACAAAGGGCAATAATACCTGTCACATCATGGTGTGCAGGCAAACCCTGAAGATGCACATTTCTCAGTATTTTCTGTACTAATTTGCCACATATTGTGCACTTCACATGTGTTTAATTTACACACGTTTTAATTTTGGTGCCCTGGATCTTTCTAAATGACTTTGCTGTTGCTGATCAAAGTGTAAACCACTGCTAAGGGAGATGGTCATTAGTATTTCATCGTATCTTTAAATATGCTAAACCTGATAAAATCCTGCTGATGGTGATAGCTCCAGGGTTACTTAAGTAGATCTGTAGCCTTTTCTTTCAGATTTCAAGACAGTAGTGATTTTACCTGGAGATGAAGAGGAGGGGAGAGCCTGGCACACCTTGCCAGCCTTCCCACATTTTCAAAGGGCTAAATTCTGAACCCACTTACAGGCTGGGAATTTTACCCATTACATTTTTAATTCACTGGAGTGCCACTGACAGACTTTTACCTCCACTGCTGAGCATGTCTTAAACCAATATCTCTTTAAACTAGTTAGATCTTCACTTACATGATAAACAAAAGGAAGAGGAAACTAATAGGTGTAACTGCCAGCAGAACTGAAAGGGAGAGGAGAGGTGAAAGTCAGGAGAAGGGGCTGATAATAGAAAAGCAGCTCTCTCTTCTGCTTATTTCCAGCCTTTTGAAGGGCTGGAAATATTTTTGTTTCCAGGCAGGAAAACACAATTTGCCATCATTTCAAATAAATGAAGGTTCCCTACAAACCACAGCAGGGCCTTTGTCTGGTTGTTTTTAAGAGATCTTCTATGCCAGTGGTTTTAATGCTGGCTAAAAACCTGCCATTTGACCAGGTTCTGTTTTTCAACTGATGAATTGTCACACTGCCTTGTGTGAGGGTTAATCCCCAATTGTGTTGCCTATGCCACTGCAAAGGACAGCAACAACAAATACGCAATTGCTGATAAAGCTTGTCTCTTCTCGAAAAGCTCTGAGAGGCTGTGTTGCATGCTGATGGTTGTTTACCACAGCAAAATGCTGAATGTCAATTTTAGGAAAGAGATGTTTTGAAATTTTCTGTCTTTTCTCCTGGTAACTCAGTTCAATTTCTCACCATTTCTTTATGACCCTTGACTCAAGTATCCTTCTTAATAAGGGGGGGGAGTGGTAACCAGCGATGGATGCTCCAAAGTAGACTTGATGTTCCCATCATTAGACCATACTTGAAATGCCAGGTCAGTGAAACTAATGAAATGGAGTGCCTTGACATGAAACTAATCAGACATGAGACAACTTTAGAGGGGGGGAAATAAGAGACCTGCAAAGATTTAAGCCAATTGTAGCACTCCCATTTTGCACCCTCTCCCTGAACAGCAAGGATTAATGGAAAGATGTAAGCACTCTGATCTTTCCTGGCAAGATTGTTGTAGAAATAATCAATTAACCTTGGGAGATCAAATTGACAGAGCTTAAGAGTGAAGTTATTTAAAATGCCAGATTATCTAGTCAGATGAATACATTTGTTGCAATACTAAAAGGAAAATGAAAGTATTTTTCCAAACTTCATTTTTCTGAACTGATTTAAAATGATTTCCCCAGGAGTCGACTCTGCCTTTTTCAGTGTGCACTTTAACACATTAGAACAAAATGAGATTTGATGTACTCCATAAAGAGACTAGTGATTTTTCTCTCTTCCTTCATGGAGTGGGAGGGTTATTAGAGAAAATAGCTTATAGTAACCTCATGCTTTTAGCTCTTTACTTTTGTTTATTTGACAATTTGATTATTTGGGTCCCTGTCTTCTGTGGTGATTTTGGTTCGTTTGAATTCTGTCTAAATCTTCTGCTGCTTCATCTGTGAGATAAGAATTCCTTTTGTCCTTAAAAATAGAAAGAATCTGAAGTATTTTATAATATCAGTTATTTTTATCAAATACAAGAATCCAGTCAGGTGTTCTTTAAACAATCAATTTAACTTCATTTGGTTTGAAGAGATAGCAATTTTATTTTATTAAAATGCTTTGGGCTGTATTATTCAGACTAATAACCTCTCTACTATTTCATCACATTGTAAGAAGATGAGGACAACATAAAGCTCTAGCAGCATCAGGCTGTAACTCTAGGCTCATTGCTGCAAGCTTCTGCTGTGATCCAGCACGTAAGAATGTGCTCAATGTAAGCATGCAAGCAGTGGCAATGCATATGTGCTTAAAGGTAAGCATGAATTCACACACAGGCTTAAGTCCTTACTTTAAAGAGAATTTGTGAACAACCCCATTGACTACATTGGTACAGATCTATAATTTTGATAATGGCACAAATTTTACCACATGAATTTTAAATCAGTTGTTTTGTTAAAGTAGAAAGGTTGTTGCATTTCGTTCCCTCACTCCTACTTTTATTCTTTTTTTTTTGTTGCTACTTTTTCTTTCTTCATTTATTTACAGTGTTGCAGAAGTTTATACCACATGCAGCAATTTCATTTGCGAACACACTGGAGCTTAACCTGACTTTTATTAGCTGAATGTATAGGTTTAACTCTGAGCTAAACAGAAAGCACAAATACACTTAAGCCAGCAAGGCAACATTTGCACACAAAGACATACAGTACAGCATGTAAACCAGTTCACACCAACCAAATTCATCCAACTGCACTTTGCAAAGAGCCACACCGGTTTCAGAAATTGCCATCCCCAACCATTTTTTCCTGCACCGGCACTGGAGGTTACATAGTGGAATAAAGTTGTAGATTTATGTGCACCCAATCCCAGGCAAATTGAGACAGGTTATTTTAGCCAGTGCTGTCAGTCAGCTGCCTGTGCCTGAAGCAGGGCAGGGAACATCCACTGAGGTCTTCTCCTGAACTGCATTTCAGTCGGCAGTGACAAGCTGCTGAGAATGCTGTTGTGATTAACCACTTCAGCTGGCTCCAGAAGAGCATTTGTTCATTCTTTCATTCCTTGATTATTTACCATCTCTTCACGAGTCCTCCTCCAGGCTATGACGCTATCAGACTAAGAGGGAAGCAAAGACAGGAAGCAGAGGTAGCTCATGGTGGGACTGCCACGCAAGACAGAAGACAAAAGGAATTGGGAACAGCTAAGACCAAAACCAATGTGTGAAGAAGTGTTTAGTTATGAAGTAGATGTCTGGGGAAATTATTCTTTGGACTTGGAAGAACTGAGAGGAAAAATCATTTGGAAAGTCTTGAACTTGGGCTTAAGTGCTAGAAATTGTCAGAAAAGGGGTGGCTACATATCGCAGAAGCCACAAATAAACTGTTGGCCTATCGCTGATTCAAGATACTCAACTCTTAGTCCAATGCTTTCTCAGTATGTTTGTCAGTGAGGACACATCCTTTCTCAAGCTTAGGACAATGCATCAAACATGAACAACTCTTTTCAAAAGCTTTCAAATAGTAGGATTCCTTTACAATATAGTCTGTCTAAAGTACTACTACAGCTCTTCAATTCATAAAGAAACATGAGCAGAAAATAGGACTGCTAGGGTTGCATATCTGCCTGTTTGTTGTGTCCTCAGTTTGAGAACAAAGATAATATATCAGAGGGAATTTCAAGAAGAACCACAAGAATGTTTAAACAGTTGGAAACATGGTTTAGAACAAAAGAAAGTCAAAAGTCAAAATTCAAAATTTAACTGGGGGGAGGGATGTGTATTAAAGGTTAAGAAGTGACTTGATGGCAGTTTGAAAGTATGAACACGAGCAAAAATAGTCTAATGGAGGGCTCTTCTGACTAGAATGCAAACAAGTGAAAGAACCAGGTTACAAAGTTAAAGGGTGACAAATACAGTTTAGGAGTAAAATATATGTCCTTAAAAGTAAACTTGCCCTTGGCTTTTAAAGTTCACTTCTCTACTGACCACAGACACTTGTATACTGAAGCACTGTTGCATAGTAAATGGTGCTAATGCAGGTTTTTCTTTTCAAAGTCCAGGTTTACAATAATACAATGGAAATAATGGTTCTTGTGTCTCTCCTGGATTAACTGAATTAAACAATCTCTAGCCACTGCCAACACGGCAGCACAAAGGGAAAGAAATGCAGGAAGCCCATGGTGAGCCAATAGCACTAAGTCCCTATGAATGTTCTGGGTGATTTGTCCACAAATCACTCTCTTAGTCAGCAAAACCACTATTCTGTGCTCCACCTATACAGGAGCCCTTGGCCTTCACTATTCTTGGCCACTAAACCACTAAAGGCAGCCACCGAGGGGCATGCCAGAAAGAATAGCAATGTCCCGGGGAACTCTGCAAATTTTAAAAGCAAGAATGTACATCTCTAGCACTTCCTACAGTCTTACAGAGGGAATTCCAAATAGCATATGTTGCAGAGGTTGAAGACCCACAGCTTGAAGGTAATAACTCTCTTCCATGCCCCTATAGGGAAGAAGAATGTCTTGAAAATTTATCCTTGCTTTGAAAGGGATGCTTGCTGCTTCCTTTCTTTTCTATGCAAAGATAAGGCAAAGTCAAGTTAGGCCATGGTCAGAAAGCAAACTGTGTGTTTTCTCTGCAAGACTCCACCCTAAATGCACCACAGCAGACCTTAAACTGTAGGCAGTGCCTCAGCATAATTGGTGATGGCCTTGCTAAAACCATCAGCATTACATTGCTGCTTCAGTATGTACACTGATTAATTGCAGCCAAATCCTTAAATGCATTAGGATCAAACTGGCTTCTGTATCAAGGAAGAATGCCTCTGCTGCCTGTCTTTCTTTGACTATTCCATCTATTACAGCCTCAGAGAAGTGCAACCTGCCATCACATTTGTCCAGTGCAAGACTGATGGGCCTTGCCCCAGCAGATTCCTTTGGGATTACATTTAACAATTTAATACTGCTAATCCTGCAAAGTGACTATTTTTGCCAAAGTAAATACAGTTTAAGGAGGTGAAGAATTATACGGTTGGTCTGCTTTCTTATGAAAACATCTGTTAGCATTTTTTCCTCAGATTTTCTGTTACTGTAGCACTAACATAGGTGGCCTGTGAGAGACAGTCCTTATTCTAGAAAACAAACCTAACATAAAAAGCAAAGAAAATTATGGAAAAAATAGCAATATCATTCATAAGAATATGCAGCATTCCAACCTTCTGTGAAACACATGGATGTAATCATGCTACCCACTGCCCTCAGGCAGAACAATCTGTACAGCAAGTCCAATCTGTCTAACAATCGCTACAAATCCAAATATTAGGTACCTGCTCCTGACCACCTTCCTGCCTAGGCCTAGTGATATCTCCCATAAGACCAAATCTTCAACATGTCTGTAGCTGCATGTAAATCCAGCACAATGACACAGAAGTGTATCAGGCTAAGAAGCTGCTACCTGTGGCAAATTTGGCTTTTTTTAAGATCTGTGTGTGGTCAAACACACTTAGAACAGGAATTTAAGAAGGAAAATTCCCTCCTGTTAGGCTCTTATACAATCTAAGTTTCATGTCAAGAAAGGTACTTCAAAGGTACTACAATAATATTACATATTATAATAGTACAACCTAAGTTTCATGTCAAGAAAGGTACTTCAAAGGTACTACAATACTTGTAGCACTTACACTTACCCATTTATATATCTACAATACTTTTCTATCTACAATAGGAAAGTCTAAAATGTTACTACAATCCTCAGTTTTAGTTATTAATATGCTTTACTTTTGGATTGTAGGAAGTAAGCAATCAACCTTTTTGTAGAAGAGAGAACTCAGAAAACTTGTTCATGCTAATTCAGCAGCTGATGATATTCAGACATTTTGGAAAAAAAATAATGCTCTTTCAAACAAGAATTTTGCAAATAGAACATATGACGTAGCAATAATGTTTTACATGACAGATTTTTACTACAGGAAGTGGGGCTTGGATGATGATGAGAGAATACAAAAAAACTAACGGGTAAAGGAAAGGAATAACACCTGGAGAAAAACAGGAGCAGGGAGATAAAAAAGATGGTTAAAGGAGAAAAAAGTTTTGCAAGGGTACAAAATGAAAGTAAGGTAACAGTAAGTTAGTTAATAAAAGGGCAAGAATACAAGTTCTGTAATAAAGAAGTGATGAATTGAGGCAGCAAAAGAAAGGATTAGAACACAGAAGCTTTAATATAATGTAGTTAGAAAAGGAGGCTCTAACCAAATGTAAAGCATAAAGCAGTGACAGACAGAAGTGAATTAGAGGAGAGAGAAAAGATGAAAAATGAAAACAAAAAAATGGATGGCACATACCCATTTACTAAACAGTCCATTGAAGGGCAGAAGACTGAACAATAAATAAAATACATTTTTGTTTCCTATTCTTCTGTTTTACTGGAAGAAAATAAATGCCAAAGACACAGTTGAAATTAGGTGAGAAACAAATGGATAGAAGTCAGTATGCTTAATAGCCTGAAAATCCTATCTAGCCATTAAGCATATTTTAGCCTGGATTCCTAATGTAGCCTTATGTATATTTGCTCTTCAGCTATCTAGCTCTCTCTCATCCTTACTAGCTTTTGCCAAATTCAACCAAGAGTGTCTTGGAGATATTAAATGTTTCTTGTTTCAAGGCAAGCAGCTGCTATGAAGAGGCAAGAAATCCAAATCAATCCCTACCCACCAATGACAGAAGATTGCAGCACACACACAGATGTTCTCTCTTCTGCAACTAGTAAATAAACATTGCACAGTTTATAAGCACAGATGCAGCACAGAACAACCCATAAGCCATGCTGCTTCTTGTTCAGCTGGTAGCTGGAGATAGAAGGAGGAACTAAGAAAACTGGCGATCTGTAGAAGGCTCATCAGGGGCCTTAAAAAACTGGGAAGTTGTGGGGCATTGTAAGAAATGCTGAAGGGAGGTGAAAATATGGTAAAAGTGAGTTAGTGGAGAAGAACTGCAGTGTGAACACATGGGAAAAGAGATCTCCTAAGGACCTGGGAATGGGCTAAGGCTACTGTGGAAGGGAAGTCACAGTACAGAGGGAGGACAAGCAGAGTCCTTACAGCATGGCACTGTAGGAATGTAGGGTGTGAATCCCTGGGAAGCCAGGCTTTCATCCATCCACTCCTCCTGAAATTATATTTCCTTAGTATATCTACAGACTTCACTAGTGTGTTGATAAAACCTTTATAGAATGAAATGCTATTAGGCTATTAAATGCTTACAGGCACTTACGACAGCATTTGAGGGAATTGTTTATAAAGTATGAATTTGTAAAGGAAAACAAGTGGAAGCTCTATCCTCCTTGAGGTAAAAGCACACTTTTCTAATATTACTCTGGTGTAAATCAGAGGTAAGACCAAGTTGATCTCATGCGAGAAGATTTATAATTTTTTGGCAACACATAAAACATGCCTATGTTGTACAATGATGCCCACATTTTATTATTTTAGCTATGTCAGGAATTCTGGATATTCATTTGTGAAGAACAGCTTCCACTAGCACTTTAAAAAATAGTAACCAGAAGGTCATCAACAAGGGAGATGAGAGAATAATACATCATGAATAATGTATTAAATTATTTCAGTCTTTATCTATTAATGAATTATCTTCAATCATCTTATAATTTTCTTGAATATATTTGTAATTCAAAAGTACTCCCCATGCAATTTCTCCAAAAAATTATTTCTCTAAATTTTTCTTGGTCTTTTTGTGGATAGAAAGTAGCTGGAATTTAAATTGAATTAGTCTGGTTGTAGTAGGACATACAAAGTAGGAGTTTATTTTTCTGCTCTCTCACAAACACATCTCTAAGAATCCTGTTACCTGTATGGCATTAAACTTTCAACCATGGAATCTCTTCCTCTAATTTTTATTAACTTTTTTTTTAAAACATTCCATTTTGATCAGTGCCCTAATGTCATATGCAGTGAGCCAGGGCGGTCACTGAAATTCAGTAGCTTAGGTCTGCTGCCTGTTCTTGGCACAACTATTTCTTCCTAAAAGTTCAACCTCTTGAAGAATTTAGGTGCTGAAAAGTCATAAAAACAATGTTCTGTTTTGGAACACATTGAATGGAACACAAAAGCTGACCAGGGCTTTTTTTCCTGTATCACACTATAAATAATTCCCAATAACCTTAATGGGAACCTTTGGTGGTTCCTATATGTAAAGAAAAATAAACCCACAAAATTTTCATTCCTTTTTCCAGCACACCAAATAATATCTCCCAATGATGCTTTTTAGATATTGTGACTTGACTGTATCTTTACTTCTAATACTTTCAGTTATAATAGTGACAACCATACCTGCATTGTAATCCTGCAGTCATAATATGAGCAACTGAAAAAGAGATTATTTTTCATTTTCATGACATGGTCACAGAACCAATCTATACCAACATGCCAAATAAAACCAGCATATTTGTATAGATACTTAGCTCACACAACTCCTTCCAGTGTGCAGAGATGTGCAGAGGTCCCTTCCATGTGAAGACTCAGCAGCCTTTTCTGAAATATCTAGGGGTGAAAGAGTCTTACTGATTTGGAAAACAGTGTCAAAGGCTGGCTCATTTTGAAACTCAATTTTTCATCACTGATTGTGATAAGCGTCTGGCAACTCTATGTTATCAGTCCAAACTCCATGACCCTCTGGAGACGCTCCTATTGCTGTGACTTCAGCAATAACTTTTTGGCCCTGGGTTAGTGGAGTCCAGCTGGCATCTTTAATAATTTCTCAGGAATTAAAATATGTGTGCCTACCTGAGACTCGACTAAAGAACATTCAAAGAATTATGAATTCCCACATTCATATCACGGCTGTGGTTTTTGAATGCCATTTAAAATAGGTTTCTAATAGGCAAAACGTGTCCGCCTGCTCGCAAAATCACAGCACAAAATGACAAAATTTCTAGCAAGCTGAAAAGAGAAAAACAACTTTGTGCCTTCTGAATAAATAGCAGTGAGTCTGTTTGAGTCTTTTTCCAAGTTCCTAACTCTTTTCTCTTGGTCATTTGACCGCTCGTTTTGTTCGCACAGTCTGAAGTTTTTTCCCACTCTTTAGTGATATGTGATGCCATTAGCAATCCTGCCTAGGGCTCTGCCCAGCACCCAGTGCTGTGAAAGGGAGTTCGTGAAGTCCCTCGACAGACCTTGGTCCAGGCCCTGACCATTGTACTACAGCAGCTGCAGACTCTCTTCCGACTGCCTCTTTTGCTAACTTGATCCCCATGGATAAGAGCCCTACTGGGAGGACACAAACATCTGTAATCAATGCTGTCATCTAAGCACACTCAGTGAAATATTTTGGGGTTTTTGGCATAAGTTCTGGCAGGCAACAGCTCACAGTGAAACACATTATTAGGGTTTTTTTTTCCTGGAAACATCAAGCATACTTTAATCCAAGTACTATTTTCCTGTGAATAGAATCAAAGAATTTAGGAAAGTGTTCAGGGACAGAGTTCCCAGATTCAGTTTTAATTAAAGGCCATAAATACTCGTAAAGGGAGGCTGGCACTCAGCTTTAGGCATCAAGCTGAGTAATCCTCATCTGGAGCTGGTTTGTATTTATACGATCATGTTAGATCTTGATAAGACAGTGAGTTATTTAAGGCAGAAACTTGGAAAATCTCCATCACATCAGAACAAAGCACATTCTACCAGAATATAAATTCTACTATAATACCAGAACAGGTCAGGCAGGATTATTTCCAGATAGTTCCAATACAAACTGGACCTCCACCTCAGCTCCCAAAGGACAGTATTCTCCAGTGACTTCAAACAGGTGTGAAATCCTGCCTAGCCCCAGCTGTACTGAGCACAAAATCACCACCAGACAAAACTAAACATTCAATTCCTAATCTGGTTGCTAGAACTCAGTTAGTGATCACCCACGATGAGCAAGGATCAACAGTAAAAGAAAGGAAAAGTCCCTTAGCAGTACTTGCACAATCCCTCCACAGGCAATTGAGGAGTATGATGTGCAGTAGATATGCTGTATCACACAGACACAGGCATGCCTGCATGAATCAGAAAGACTGAATCCAGTGAGCAGAGTCACAGCACGTGAGCCTTTATGTGAGAGCAGAAAATATAAAGGGAGGGAGAGGAACTAGCAATCACAAAAACTTCCTGGCATCAGCTGACTCAGCAAGGGCAGAAAGGACACATCTAATTTTAATCTTTTTTCCACGTGAGTGGTTTTTCCTCCCCCTCAAACACAGCGAAGGTGCTTTCTCTGATCATAAACTGTTCAGCAGGGACAGTGCCTGACTTAGTAAAGGCGATTTATGCTCATTTGGTAAAGTAGTCAATCTTCATTTGCAGGCTCGGACAGCCTGTACAGGCTTACAAATGGGGAGCCATGGTGGGAAAAGAAGGGTAGACCCAGTCCATACAAAGACTGCCCCTTCCAATAGTATATCTTTGTCCAGGTATGCCAGATCCTGAGCATCTCAGCCTCCTTCCCAGCTTTTGTAACTGCTCTTTTAGACTATTTTGGCTCTATGCCTCAAGCACCCGCCTGCACAGCTACCACACAGACCTTCTTTCAGACAGTCTTCTCCAGAGGCTCCTTATTCCCATCGGGAATGATCTCCAAAACTCGACAGCCTTTCCCTGTTGTAGATTATTTTAAAGATCACTTTTCCACAGAAGTGTATAAAATTACCACCAGATCTGTGGGGTTTTATATGCATATATATACATATATATATATACAAATTTATATATATATTTGTATATTTTAAAAAATTTAGCTTACCCCAAAATGTGTTCACTGGATTTGAAGTTAGAAAGGGAGAGAACTCTCATTGCATTTTACCTTCACAATGCTGCTGGAATGGTTGAATAAAGTGTGGCCCCGCTGCCCATATGCCATTCAGCTTCTGTCTGTCTTTTTGTTTACACTGGGAATACAATAGGAACTATAGTCCTTCCAATGCATCATTTATAAGTGTATTCTACCTCTGAATGTACAGACAGAACTGGCTCTGTGAATGAGCTCTGTGAATATTGCCAAGACACTGTGCTTTGTTCAGCATTATTCTTCACAATAGATACCACACTTTGGAAGTAATTTTAAAAAGGGAATCAAAATAGTGGTACTTTTAGCCTTTGTTTCTTTTATACCACACTGCATTCTCTGTCTCTCACTCAGCTGCTCCTATTATACTGACAAATTAAATAAACCACTCCATTGCTAAAGAGGCTTGGGCGGGCTGGGCTTCGGTGCACTGCCGCACTAGGAAGTCGAAATAAACATTTATGCCGGATTTATTCTTAAAAAAATTAAGCAAACTTTAGTCAAGAATTATTTTTTTTTTCCCAATGGATGAATGAAAGAAAGAGGGAAAGGGGAAAAAAAAAGAAAGGAGTACTTCAAATTTTTGAGCTGACCTGCAGCACCAAGGGATCTGGCATCTGAAGCAATGGAGTAATGAGAAGCCATGTATCCAGGTAATGAGCCTGCTTTTTTAGTGCTCCACTATTTAGAAGCGCGGCAAGTTCATTCCTGCTGGGGGGCCTCTGGGAGAGTGACTTGGTGAGTTACGGGCAGAATGGTTTGTGCAGGCAGCATCCGCTGCAGGGGCTCACTGCAAGCAGCTTGCAAACTTCCGCAGCAAACTTCCAACTCAGTCTGGGAGTTTGCCTCTCCTGCTGTAGGCATGGCTGTGTTTTGCAAGCTGCCTTGTTCGCATGCTGTTCAGCATACAGAAATAAGGGCAGGTGGGGGAGTGCTGAGAAAAGTGAGCGGTAGGGGAACGGCAGGTCTGGCTGCTTGCAGGTGTATATTTATAGCTAGACAGATGATTAATAGAAAAAATATGTTGATTTGTATTTTGGCCATGGACTCATGTTCCCATCACATCTGTTACAAAGAGAGAAATAAGAACCTGAGGAAAGAGTGGCAATGTGACATTACCTGCTTCAAGGTGCTTTCTGACTTTCGGCTCTTTTTTTCATCAGGAAGTAAACAGAGAGGAGAACTGGGAGCAATATGTGGCGGTCTGCCTCTGCGTAGATTAGGTGTGAAAGGCAAAAGTGCTGGTACAGTACCGGGGATGTGTGCTCTTTATAAAGGTTTGCCCATGTAGTCCTGTATTCTCGAAAATACTGTCAAATGAACAGCATTATTTTCCCAAACAAGACTGGAGTAATGAGTGCAACGTTGCCCAGTTTAGGTCTGAAAGCTCCTCCTGTACTCCTAGACTCGCAGTGTGTGAATAATGCAGGAAGAGTCTCACCCCGCTGTGACTTTCTCCCCCTTTTTCTCCCCCTCTCCTAACAAAGCAGATGGTCTATGGTCAGGAGCCTGAGCTAAGGAGGGCATTTCTTATTTTGTGTGGGTTTGTGTTTGGTTTAGGGGACCTCAGAAGCAGTCAACTTCCTTCTGAAATCACTGGTAAATGCCAGCCCTGGGCTTTGAATACTTGAGCCTCCTCTTCAAGGCTGTGGCACAGGCTAGGGGGCCTCCAGCAGGGATGCCCCTTGGCCGGCCAGACAGGCAGGGAGAACTTCTCTTTTATTACTAGAGGAAGACTTAAAAAATAAAGGGGGGGGGGGGGGGGGGAGAGGGGGAAGAGGAGGAAATAAAAAAATCCTCAGGTGAAATTTCCTTCTATTGTCTAGCAAAATTCCCTTTAATTTGTCCCCAGGGACACCCAGCCGCCTTGCGATTCCCCGCTCATCTCTGTCAATGCCATCTTCTGGGGGAGCTCCCCAGAGAAGGGAGTGGGGAAGCTGAAGGTCAGGGTTACCCACTGTGGCATGACTTTTAAGCTAAAGGGGGTTTTATTTCTCTTGTTGCCGTGTCAGGTTTAATTTGGCCTGCATTATTCTAAAAGGGTGGGCCTGCTCATGACAGGAGGGGGTTAAATGGGATTACAAGCTTTAGAGGTTGTCAGCAGCCACTGCTGCCTGGGGATGTTAAATTGCGATTTAATGGTCAGCTTTATCTGTATAGTATCAGTGGAAATCTGCTGTTTTCAGCAACTTAATAGGCACTGTGTTTTCAGGAGGGGCCTTTTCTTGGGCGGGAAAAAGAGCCGGGGGGTAGAGCTGGCCTGCTGAGGTGGGGGAGTGGGGTCTCAGCGCCCCCGGGCCGGCTCGGGCAGCTCCTCAGGCGGGTCTCCTGCCAGCGAGCGGCCGAGCCGCGCCGCGTCCGCTTCCGCTGGGGGTTCAACTTCCCACAGGCACCGGGGGACAAGAACCAGGCGGCGAGCTCCGGCTGCCCGGACGGGGGCGGCGGGGAGCGCAGGAAGGAGGGAGACGGGATGGCCGGACGGCCGGGGAGGGGCGGTTGTGGCGGCCCGGAAACCAAACGCGGCCCAGGGGTGGGGGTGGCAGTGTGCGATTGTGCGTATGCCGGGGGTGCCGTGGAGGGGATGAAGGGGGTGTACAACATGCTGTGGGCAGACGGAAGGGCCTCGCCGGCAGGCAGCGGCATTATCCGCTCGTGAGGTGTCAGTCCGGGAAGTTCAGGATTAGTAAATCTAATATCCTGTCAAAATTCTCATGGTAATCAGGCCTGGCCGGCCTCCCCGGCGGCGGCTTGTGAACCACAGCGTCTGCATGGGCCGAGCTGTATGCGGAATGACAGCGGATCGGTGGCGGGGCCCTGACGGCTCTCTACCGGGGCAAAGCTCCGGGCAGAGCCGCTTTAAGCGCTTCTTGGTCATTTCCGCACACTCCTGCAGCCGCTTGGCTGCAGTGACCGGGGTGGGCAGCGTTTGGGATTTCGCCTGCCGCCGTTGCAGTTGCACTCGGGATTACTTGCGTTAAAAACAGTAAGAAAGAGGGGAGAGAGGCAAAATCATGATTAACCGCGTACATTCTGTGTTACAGATTTTGAGTTTCTCTGATTTATGGGCTGGTGAGTTTAAAACGGCAGACAGGAGGGGAAGGTGGAAAGAGAAGAAATAGCAGTGGAAAGCAGAAGGATCATCGCAAATAATGAACCATGGCCCCAGTGGAGTATTTTTTGAGCTGAGGGATTATATTAAAATACAATTCCTATTCAAGTAACAAAAAATGATGGGGAGAGGAGGGATGGAGAGAGGAGGGGGGAAAAAAGGCGGGGGGGGGGGGAGAGAGAAAGTTCCTGTGCACTTTGTTCAAGGTTCTGCACCTCTCTAAGCAGCTGTCACATCCGTACATTATGGTACATTGAATCTGAATGAGGCTCTCCACATCAAAACCTTGCATCCATTATGATATCATCTCCTGCTCTAAGCTGTAATGCTTATTAATTCTGCACCCATACTCTCCAAGCTTCAGCAAATGTATTCCATCAGCCTAGCATTTAATTTAATTAGTACAGCTGGGCTCTCATTCTCCTTTCTGTGTCAGAGGTATTGTCAGCACGTTCTGCTATAACACAATTACTGATTGCTTTTAGATAGGCAGAAATATGATTAGGGTATTGGGTGACTGTATCATAAGCCTTATTAGATTCATTTGAAATCTGGAGATAAATAGGAAACTTTTATTTGCAGTGTAATGAGATTATGCTTATTAGGCCAAGGCCTCACAACCTTTTGCAAAGAACATAGTGTATCACTAGGATTATACTCTGGAACCACACTTCTGCTCATAGCATCCAAGCAATTTCTCAGCAGCTTTGAGATTTAACTGTTGTAGCCCTGTACACATTTTAGAATTGTTCTCTGGCTCAGTGGACCTTCTCCTGTGATAGACTGTGCGCACCTTCCACCACATGTTTTCTTCTGCTTAAACCCAGAAATCTGGGGAAGATGTTTTGTTGAACAGAGGAAAGATGTTTGGGTGAACTGTGGCCATGTGTGGATGAGTAAACATGGTGATACATTGGACAGAAGAGTCTTTGCCAATGTCAGTCTTTTCATTAAACTCTTCCATTGCCTTCAGTAGAAAGCTGCAAAATGTTTCAGAATCAGCAGTTTTCAGAGGATAAAAACCATTGCTGTTCAGATATTTAGGAGGTTGTATCTTGATATTGAAATAATGAGTTGTCTTGTGTAAAAATTGTTGGAAAGGCTGCAAGTTCCATGTCACTTTAAAGAGAGAGTGCATTTAAATCTTAATGTACACATCGCAACCTTTTGTATTATACTGCCCTGACAAAACACATGGCGTAGTGTTTGAGAATAAGAGTTACATGTTTAAAAGTTTGTTTATTATAGGGATTCAGAATTCTGATCTGGTAATTTCCCTATAACAATCAGAGGTATAAACAGCCTATCACTGACTTGGCAGGTTATAGAAAAGAGTCCATCAGTTTTAACATTGGTGACAAATTTAGGTTTCATTCTGTTTCCATGTAAGTTTCGCTACACACTCCAATGGGAACAAGATTAGGCTCTTTCTTACTTGATCTGTTTCCTTTGTGAGTGATACTACCCAGTGTGAAAGCATTTCATAACTGAGTGTGGCAAAATCTTGAACCTAGTTTTGGATTCCTTGTTGCATCATTTACTCTGAAGATAGATTAGTTTGTCAGGGTGTTGGTATCTCAGGCTAAGGATCACACTCAGAGAGGAAAATGTGCATTTGATGTGTACAAGTATTTGATTTACATTTGCCTAGCATTGAAAGCGTGTCTGCAAGGGTTGGCTTGTCTGTCATTAGCAAGCTCCCTGTTGCATGGCTATCTCAAACATTTGTGACATTTTAAAACTGGTATGGGAATAAGCTTTGACGAGGTCAGGTGAAACTTCTTAAAATGTCATCTCTGTCTTTTTTACCTAGTTACTAAGGGAGCATTCAGAGAGTAAGACTATTGCCACAGTCCAGTGGACTCCTTTGCCAATGTGGAGAGATCTTTGGGGTTCCCAGCCTGCCTTCACTAGTACTTCTGCAGGTGCATCATTGCACAGTTGTGTGTGATTCTTCAACTGGGGAATCTCATGCTGAAGCTATAATTTTTACTTTCCTGGAGAGGAATATGCACCAGTTTGCAACAGCTGCTGACTTGTCCCAGGAGCCATGGTATGTATGCCTAAGCAACAACAGCATAAAGTTATTCTAGTGGAATGCTATAATCAGGGGATCTCAGTGCTCTGGAAAAGAAGAGAGGGATCACTGCCTGTATTTTAGGTACAGAGAGGCTCTGGCACAAAACTGTGAATCAGCTCTAGTTACATGTATGGGAGCAGCAGCCCTTCTAGTGCTGGATCTCCTAAAAAGTCAGATACTGAAAATCCAGTCTTTGCACTATATGTAAGAAACTATTTTATTATTGTATAACTTTATAAGTAGATATTCTGCTTCAAATCCAGGTGTATTTTGGAAAAGAGGTGATTTCCCAGATAGTTTTAGAGGAGAGAACATCTAGCTTCTTTGGACAACCAAAAAAAGATGAACAGCAATCTTGTTTTATACTGGCTTCGAGAGTAGCAGAGATGACAAATGCCACAATTTTCCAGTATGTTGCTTCATCAAGAAAATATTTTAAAGTATGGTGTAATTGGTGCATGTGAGAATGAACTAGTTTCCCTGTTCATTTGTCTCCCGTCATCATCCTCCTGATTTGCAGTAGCAACAGGTTTTTTCACATGCTTAGATTACACACATGCTTCGGTGCTCTGCTGGATCAGGGCCTAATTGACACCCTAATTGACAGGCTCAGTTGAGAGAATGAAGACTAAATTGGGCTTGGAAGCTGAAATGTGATGTATGTTTTTACCCTCAGAGATGGTTTGTCCAGGCTGTGTTGGAGATGTGTTACCAAATAATGTGTTCCACCTTCTGCTGTAGCTTTTTTTTGCATTTCTTTCGTGGCCAGATAGAAGATTTCAGTTGCTGGGCAAAAAAACCCCAAATAAATATGTTAGTCCAAACTAATGACATGTTGAATGCTAAATTGAAACAAACGATTTTATCGTTGGTCTTTCTAAAAGAACAAGTTTGTTAAAAGAAATGCCAACAGTCATTTATTCAAAACCAGTTGATTAAATGAAAGTGTGACTAATTGTTAGATGTTTGTTTCATGTAGACTCAAAGGTAGAATCCCAACAGAAGTAATTATTGTAATTATTAAGGTCTGTATTTAAGTCAAACCCTCGGAGAATATTGCATATTCATTCAAGTGAGTTATATTTCCTATTTAAAAGATAGTTTCTCAAAGCTTTCATTTACAGGTATGTTTTTGGTAATGTCATTTTATATGGTATCATGTCATCTTGCTTTCATTTTACTGTGACAGTGTTCGTTACTCTTAACGGTGGCAACCAAAGGGGAAATTTTACTGGTAATTCCTGTGTGCACTTCTAACCCCCAAATATTTATAACAGCCACTTACCTAAGGCATTTGAGAATTTGAAGATAGGGGCATTAGGATGAACTTATGTTGGATCTCTTGGAAGAATGTACTGCGTACATGAAGATACTACAGCTAGGCATTTTTATATACTCCTAAAAAATGCAGTAAGACATTATTTATAGAATAACTAAAAAACTGAGGCAATACTTGTGTCCTTTTGCTGACAATGAAGAAAAATCTTGCTCTGTTTCACATATTTTTTTCTGTTTAGGACTAGTCTTTCTAAAATGCAAATAAAATCTACAAAAGAAATGTTCCAGAGCATTTACTGTGAAGAGGTTCTCAAGGGGCTGTTTCAGACTGTAGACTGAGGATGAATTTGTTTCAGAGCTTTTGGAAATAAAAAGGAAAAAAAAAAAAAGGCTTCATGGGCCCAATTCTTACATGTTACTGATCATCCACGGCAAAGTGGTCAGATGTCTTCCAATATTTGTTGCTGGCAGATCTTTACAGGGCAGTTGGACTGGTGTGGTCTCCTCTTGGATGGATTTAATGCTTGGATTTAAATTCAGATTCTCATCTCAGTAAAGCCAGGTGCTTCTCTTGGATTCCTAAAATGCAAAACTATGTTGATAAGGGAGGAAACAATGTTGCTTGCTAAATTAGTAAGAACATTTTCCTTCCCTTGTGTTTCTATTCTGCCATAACACTGAGTATGCACTGAGTGTGTGTATTTGGTGGAAACAAACACAAATAGGCTCAAAGTTGTCACAGCCAGATTCCTTGGACCATATCACTCTAATGATAAGCTGCTTGAATATTGTTACTGCCATTGTTTAAATAGATACAGAATACAGTAGAATTAGAAATAGCAGTGGCAACAGATTTATATTGTCCTTTTCTACTACTGTAAAAGTGCAGTGGTGGTGATAGTAATACCTCATTAACCTAATTTACTTGTATGAAGGTAGAAGCATAAGGTCTTAGTGTGGAGCCAGCTATAATGGTCTGATGATGGTCTGCTTTTCTAAGGTACAAACAATTAGTGCACTATGGAGCTGATCAAACAACTAAATGGAGGGAAAAAAGTTGGTACAATCTTGAAAAAAGGAGTGAACATGGGTTATAGGTAGTAGCATTACAATTAACATCATCACAGCTCTGCAGTTAAAGTCATATCTGCATATTCATTCTAGTTCATGTTTTACCCCCTTAAACTTTTAATGTTTGGGAGGCAGGGGAGGGTTTGTACCAAATGTGATACCTCTTCTTTTTTGTGACCATTTAAGTGCACATTGTTTAATGAGAAATAATGCAGGCTCATTACTGAACCACTGGGGACTATTGAGATAGCCGTAGGTGTCTGCTAGAAGATAGAAAACAAGAGGTTGCTCACTGATGAAACCTTTTGGCCACATGACTGCACAAGCATTGTACTCCTGTGTTAGGACTCAGCATTTTGTTGCTTATCCACATTTCCAGAAGCACAGCTAATTAGAGAAAAAAGAAAAAGAAACTTCCATTCTGTCCCCCCTCCAACTGAATTAGGTGAGCCTTGATCTCTCTGCAGTACTCTTCCATCCTCCTAGCGATGTCCTTCCTCTTTTAAACTGCGGTAGAGCCAGGTAGGACTAGCTCTGTTGATGAAAATAGAAGTTTTCCATTTAGACCCTGTTTCTCCTGCCTGTCCTTCCAAAAAGCATATATATTTTCCACATTTAAAATTACCGATATCTTTATGAAAAGGTACTGTGAAAAGTTGCAGTGCAGCAGAACTGAATCCCCACATCACCATCTTGCAGTAGAGTCAGGATCTTTATCATACAGCTTCAGAGTGTGCATTTCCTAGCTCAGTCTTCCATTACTT
Source organism: Myiopsitta monachus (assembly GCA_017639245.1). Taxonomy (NCBI): domain Eukaryota; kingdom Metazoa; phylum Chordata; class Aves; order Psittaciformes; family Psittacidae; genus Myiopsitta; species Myiopsitta monachus. The sequence continues at coordinate 36,632,573 of CM029919.1, read as the reverse complement.
TACAAATGTATATAACAGTCATTTCAGAAGAATGGCCTCTCCTGCTTTATATGAAAGCCAGACTTGGCCTTCTATGCCATACCATGACACTGAATTGATACACTGTGTCATAGAGGTTTTAAAGACTTATTCATTAGATGTTTCTCATGGTGAAGGGGTTATTTGGCCATATCTGTAATATAAAATGCCTTTGCTTTCAGGCACTTCTAACATGCGTATGCTGTAGAGTAGGCAGAGAAAACATGAAAATTTGCTTTAAAAAATGTGAAAGTTTGTAAAATTACTCTTAACACTTGGTTTCCATTATGCACCAGCTTACACTCAAGGAACACATAAAGACTTTTTTTTTTCTTTCAAGATCATTGTCTAATTATTGTTTTCTCCACAGTGTTTTTGTTGGGATGGACTCTGCCATTAAGATTACTACAAGCCCTTTGCAGATTATGGCTTAGCGCATTCATACCCCTACAGATAGACTTTTTTTTATTGTCTAATACATACTATGCAGCAGCAACCTGAAGAAGTCATCAGTTGTGTTATACAAATTTTCCCTGCTCCTTCTTTTCACCTCAGTATTAAAATGTATTTTTTAAATTAAATGTATTTTAGAATTAAATTAACTTTCTTTAACTCAAACAGGATATATGTCATACCTGTTACCTTTAGGATATAAGTGTCAGTATGGTTATATGTCAAGCTCCTCTTTGTCCTCCTTTCCTCTTTGTGTTGAGCATGCAAATGTTGGACAGAGCCAGGAATAGTGCTACATATATTGTCTGGAGGTTGAGGATAAAATTTTTATCTTATATCCACAACGCATCATCAGCATGGAGATAGTCTTCCAGGTGAAGGTACACTGAAAGCAATCCTGAACTCTGACTTATTCAGCATAGTAAAGATTTTTGCAACCAAACTTCAAGTGCTGGTAAAAGCTAAAGGAGAGTGTAGAACTCTCTTTCACTTACAAAAGTAGAACCAAAAAAAAAAGAATAAAATATGTTCAGTGGAAAACAACATGGTATTGAGTAACCTAGATGACTTTTCCAATTTAAAGAACATTTCTGCTAGAGAACAATTACCAAAAGTATACATATTCTTTGGCATCTTATTCAATAGCAGTGTTGGAGGCATCCTGTCCTAATCATTGGTACCTTTTTAAAAAATTGCATACATTCACATGCCGAGGGATACTGGATCAAAAATAATGCTGTGCAATTAGCAATTAATAAAAATGCCCATAGGACAATTCCCATGCAGCCTTCCATTCCCTACAGTATTTTCTAAGGTAAGCAGAGGCTCCTGGGACTGTGTACTGCGACCTGAATAACACCAGCCACAAAACCTCCCTTGCAATTGCTGCTTTTGTTCCAGTGAAATATTGTTGAACCTGCTACACACATAAAAATATTTTAGATGCAGCTATATAGAGATATAAAGATATATATCTTGCAAAGTTACCCAGTTTTGAATTTAAAACTCTAGGCTGTTTTCTAAAGTGAGGTAACACGTATAGCATGATCACTGGGTCATACAGTGAATCTCTACCTCAATTGTTGATGGTAATAATGAGACTAAATATTACGGTTTATTAGGTATATAGACCTAGCAGAAACAACACCACTCAGCCTCAACTCATGTTTGCCGTTTTCAGCCCCCTAAAAGAGAAAACGTGAATTAAAACTGATGAGAAATGCATTCATTTGGGTATATGTCACACAGCTGCAATAGGGATAATTGGAAGCTTAAGCCCTAATCCTGCAAACACTTAAGCGGGTGCTTAACTTCAGCGCATGCAGGTTGACTCAAACGCAATTACTCTTTTTTTCAAAAGTGCACTTGCTAAAGCATGTGGTAGAGAGGGGCAGAAATGGGGCTTTATTTAGCAATGAACTGCTGAAACTCTTTACCAGGAAACAGACCTGTGAAATTGCAGTTGACCCTGAAACATTTTCACACGGCACATGAGCATGTATGTACAGTATTCACTTCTCCAATATTCTTCAAGAATGTTGAAAATATTGATGGAATAATGTCTTTGTGTTCAAAAGACAGCAACATGAATAGAAAAATAAAGATCATGTAGCAAATGGCAGTATTTAGTTTAAGATAATCTATGCGCATGCACCTGTAGCATAGTGATTTGTCAGTGGAGAATGCGTTGGGTGGATGTAGGTATCTGTTTGTGCCTGTCATGAGCTTACTCACCCTAAGCAAGCTCTGAGTTTTTTAATGTTATGATATTTAATTTTGTTAATCTGAAAGAGCGGCCTGAGATCATCTCCTTTCTTCATAAACATGCAGATGTTCAGCCTTCTAGTAACTCCGGTGATGATTTATTGATGCATGAGGACAAGGAAGTGAAGTAGTTTCACCTTAAACACTGTTAAAACTGGTAGTCCGGTTATATTAACATCAGAAGGGCATATTATTGCTTGTGCCTTTTTAGCAGTTGGAAAACATCACAGTAGAGCTTGAAGTGATGTTGCTTTTCTCTTCTTTTACTCTGCAGTGAGACTGGATAACACTGATGGGAATGTTGCTGGGCTTTTTTAGAAAGATACATTTGAAGATATTTTTTTTAGCTCAACTCTAATCAACAGAATTGGCATTTCAGATATCCTCATATTTACCTAGCGGGAAGCTCTTGAGTAACATTCCTTCTTCCAGGAAAACACTGATGGAATTTTTCAAGTGTATATCCTCCATGTATTTAAAAGGTTTTCAGTGTTTTTTTTATGTAGTATGTGTAAAATATTTTAGTGAAAATTGTTCTAATTCAGTGAACTTCTGGCTGCCTCTTATAGAAAGCCCAAATTTGATATCCTTTTGAAATACAAGGGAAATTATCTTGGGTTTGTTTTCTTTATTTCTGTACCTAGAATGAGGTACAGAAAGGAAATGAGTTACCAGGGTTAAGACTTGGATGCAAAGGAGGCTTGTTGATTGAGAGATGTGCCGGCAGGAAAAGCAGTTTCGCCCAGCCTTTGAGATCTGGAACTGTTTCTCCAGTTCTTCATTTAGATGCACCTTGTGGCTGTATCTCACTCCCTGGGGTCATTGAGAAGGTGTCACATTTGGTGTGAGGTCACATATTTCTCCTGTTGATCTTAAATGGCAAAGTCTGACATTAACAATAATGTTACTGTTAGGTTGGTTTTAAACAGGTATTTAGAGAAATTTGTCCTAGCTCATACTGGTAGCTTTTCCCCATCAGATCCTGGTTTTCACTGGAAGGAGAGGCTTGCCACTGTCTGGAAATCGCTACATGGTCTGGGCAGGCCTCTGTCTAGGTGACTTTGAGGGCAGCAGAAATGTATGGCACAGTGTGGAGCACACTTCCAAACAGCTAGACAAAGCCTGTGAGTGCACAGGTGAAACACTGCTCTTTTTTTGTGTGGAGTCTGCGCAGTGTGAGATGTTTTCACACACCTTAAAAAAAGCAAGCTTAGAGCATGCCCATAGGATATAGATTAGCCAAGGGCGTCTCATTTGTTCTGTACTGCCATCTACTTTGTATTCAAGCTACTAAAACTGTTCCTGAGGTACACACTAGCTAGGGCAAAATACCACCCTTTGCAGAGTAAGCAGTGTGAAAAAGCAGTCACCATTCTTTTCTAAATCCTTTTGAAATTAAAAGTATCAGAACTCTTGTGCTTTGCACTGGCTTCAGCAGTTCTATTATGCATTGTCTACTCTGAAAATAACTTCTTCAGACTTAGGTGGGTTTTTGACATATCCCTTTCTGCTCTCAAATCATTCAAGAGGACAGTTAAAAGCCACAAGAACCATTTCCAGACCTGGGAGCTTCTCAGTATGTCTAGGGAGCTTTGTGGTCTGAAATAGAGGCAGTGCTTGACTTTGTCATCTATTAGGTGGTGTTTGAGTGCAGGCAGGCAAAGGGGCAGCATCAGAAGCTCTTTTCATAGGTGAAAAGTCTACAGAAGTAGGCACACTTGTAGCACGTGAGCTATACAAATAGGTTTAAATGTCCAGTCAGGTTTTGAATTATCTCCAAGGGTGGAGACTCTACAACCTCTCTGGGCTACCCACCAAGGGTGAACTAAACTGTGACCATAGAAGTAGCTGTTCCCCTCCAGTGAATATAAAGGAAATGCAGATAATAATTTAGATGGAGGTATCTGATATCAGTGTAATAAAACCTGCCCCGTTGATCATTTAAACTAAGATTTAGTCAACATAAAGATGGCCTGAATTTGTCTCTCTTTCATTATATTTCTGTTTCTTGTCTTCACCTGTTCTTTATTCAGAGGTAATTTTAAAAATGTGTAAAATTCACTGCATTACTTTCCAGCCATATGATGCAGTACCAAAAGTGGAATTGACCAGTGCAGGTTAACCATAAGCTTTTACCCAAAACACAAAATATTTTTTTTTAAGTTGAAAATGGGTACTTGTTTCTTCTTCCTTGCTACTCCAGTGTTCTATACCACAGTGACAGGTTAATGATTTACCTCTTAATGCAGTCCCTTTTGAGGCAGACATTTCCAGGCAACAAAAAATATGTGTTTATTGTGTAACTTATGCAGTATAATTTCAATATCGCACATATTGTGCCAGCCCAACTACACAGGGCACAGGACTGGTGCACTAGAACTTTTTCCCAGATGGTAGTAGCTCTCAGTGGAAGAGCCATGACAAAAAAGAGGATGCACCTAGAAGTTAACAAGGTAGAGGAATGGTGTCCCCTGTATACTGTTCTCTGCTGTATGGAATGGCTGGTTTTGTCCCCTTCTAGTACACAAGATAAAAGCTTTCCTAGTACAAGAGCTAAAATATGGTTGTCTTCCATATGGCGTGGGCCTGTGTTTTGCCATGTTACTTTCGTTCATTTGTCTGAGTCTAGCAGAAGTACTTGCATTAAATGTTTTTCTAAAATGCAAGCATAAAGAGTTAATGTGAAGTACTGTTACATGCACGCCCTTATTGATATAAATATAGTTATGACATAGGATTATGCATGTAAGAAAATGCTTAGACATTTAATGTAGTAGCAGTACAGAGTGAAAGACCCATAAATCATAGAATCATAGAATAGTTAGGGTTGAAAAGGACCTTAAGATCATCTAGTTCCAACCCCCTTGCTATGGGCAGGGACGCCTCACACTAAACCATGCCACCCAACACTCTGTCCAACCCAGCCTTGAGCAGCACCAGTGATGGAGCATTCACAACTTCCCTGGGAAACCCATTCCAGTGCCTCACCACCTTTACAGTAAAGAATTTCTTCCTTATATCCAATCTAAACTTCCCTTAAGTTGTTAGCGTACCTGGAAATCTGGTGCAGAGTTCTCTATGACAGTATTTGTACAGGTATTCTTTGTTCAGCTTGTTCATCTAAGATTGACATCTTTGTAAATACTGCGTAGAGTAGTTTGAAATTACTTGCTTTTTGTGTTTGTTTCTGCTGCATTACAAGTAGCTCCATGCTCCTTAAATGATCTTGGCATAGTTTCATGTAAGCTAAAATCTAATAGGTTTTGTCCTCAGTTAGGGACATAACTGTAGAATTTCTATCATGACAGTTCTGAAATTTAATGAAATAGATTTGTATCGAAGTGGCTAGTAGAGATTTTGTGAAAACTTGGGAATGTGTGATCAAAGTGTTTGACAGTGGTGTGTATGTTTATGTGTGTATACATACATATATACATGCACATGCACTGTATATGAAACATATGTATGTGAATATTCATTCATATCAGTTACTTGCTGAGCTAAAAATCTTCAAGATGACTTGAATATAGGAATTTTTAAATCCTGGAATCATATCTTGTAGTGACCATGAAAAATGGTCACTCTTGATGGGAATTCTTTCCTTGACAAGATTGTATGTGAAGAAATATATCTAGTACTTCTCAGGTCATGGCAGACAGAAGTAGTACTGCTATAATTTTTTTTGCTTTCATTGAAAAGGGACATGAAAGGAGCAAGGATACTTGCCAAATTAATATTGGAAATCTGTAGAAATTAATCTGATTGAACCATAGGCACATTCTATATTTACCTGAAGAGGGAGGGAAATTTTCACACTTGTTGCTCAATTAGATGCATTGGGACGATTTGTTTTCTTTCCTTTTTTTTTTCCTGTGTTTTTTTTTCTTTGTTGGTTGTTTTGTTTGGTGTTTTATTTGTTTGGGTTTTAACCTAGATTTTAATTTAGATGAAGAGGAATGGGAGTGTCTTTGTGGTGCCTGTGTAGTGTATTGATTTCAGTGTTGTACTTTAAAGGGCTAATTTACCATGTGTATCTTATCTATATGAGTATGTCCTTCATGTCCAGTCTAATAAATGTTAAGTTCTTGGGGTTTTTTAGTGGTACTGGGATGAATCAATCTTTTTTTAATCCCCAGGGCATTCTTCTCTGCATCACAGAGTTGCCCTTTTACCTGTTCAGTGTAATTTAACCTGAGTCAGGAAATCAGTTTAGTCTATGTCTGGAAAAAAAAAAAAATGAAAGTCTAAGAAAAAAATGCTTCCCCAATCGTATTGTACAGTGTAATAAAGCTCCAAAAAGTAAAGTAAATAAGAGCATTCATTCTGTCCTCAGTCCTCAGAGGACTCTTAAAACCAGTTTGGTTAACGTTTGACCAATGAAGTTACCTTTTATTTATCTATCTACCTGTGTTTGATAGTTCCATAAGTCTTATTTTGGTCTCGAGTTACACAAATCTTGATTAATTTGGTGTATGGAAGACAGTAGTGTAAATCCTGAGTTCTTCCCTCTCTCATGACCACACCCTTAGGCACTGAAGCACAGAATGGCCAACAAGCAGGCTGGTATCTGAACTTCTGGTTTCAGCCAAATACAGAGGAACCTTTAACTGTTCTTCTTCATTAAAATCTTGGTTTTAGTATATACCAGAAGTCTTTAGAAAAAGTGTATTTGTAAAGCTGGCACTAGCCTTATTTGTAGGCAAAAGAGCCACAAATGACAATTGCTTTCCTTTTGATTTTAATGTAGTTATAGTTACACTTCTGAATTACCCATGCATAATGAAGCATGTTTAAGCAAATGTGTCATCTTAAAATTTGAAAATCCTAATCATTGCTAATTTGTGGGGTTGGGAATGGTGAAGGGTTACCTATGGGTTTCTTTGAATTTCAGTCAGGTTTGACATTCAAGTTTATGTTGTTATTTGTAGCAGTAACAACAATAGCAATCAATGTTCAACAGATTTCATCCATAGGTGCCACATTTGCATTTCAAGGGTAATGCATGGTGAATGCGTTTTATATAGTCACTCCTCAATGAAAACAGCAGTGGTGGTGGCAATATTAAAGTGGTTAGTAAGGATGCCTCTGCCCAGGCCACCTCGTAGCAACCACTGTGTTTCTAAGGACAAATAGCTCTTGCCTGCCCTAAGCAACTGGATGAGAACATCAAAACATGCCTTGTGAGAGACCTCTAATACCCATTAGTGTTAGCAACTGTTACTTCTATCATGAATGACACAGCCCTAATTATTAAGGTAATTAGAAGTTATAACACTGGCAATATTAAAGGGAGAACTTCTAAAGCCCATTAACAATGTTACTTTAAGTGATCTGGCTGTGAACTGTTCAAATCTCTAATTACATTACATGTCTGTCTTAAAGGGTGATGTAATTAAGTGATGGGAGAGGGAATGAATATATAGTGACTACTGTGCTATACTTTGTAAGTACTATTTTCACAGAAACCAGTCTCAGTAATGTCATTATGTCATTTAGGGGTGGGTTTCTTTGCTCAAGTTTGTACCGCATGTAGATAAAAAATACTTCAGAATACATGAAAATGATATATCAGTTTAATAAAATTATATTTTCAAGATTAGGTTGGATTGGCTACATTATTCATGCATGACAAAGCCATCAGTGACATATTCCTATGACCTGAAACAGCACTACACTTTTATGCCAGCCTTTACCAGTGTAAGCAGGTAAATACTAATATTCTGTACATCCTACATGGAAAAAAGCTAATTTAGATATTAAACCAAAAACACATACAGTGTTACAAAAATAAGTCACTTTTGTCAAAAGTTAGCAACACAGTTATGCTTGAGTAAAAACAAAGGACAGAGTTCTGCATTTTGGCCTTTAGGTGTTCACCTAGTGAATTTTTAAGGTCTGGAGAACAGAGGAAGCTTAGCATCAGCCTATTCTTTTCAGACTGGAAAAAAAGGTGGAAGAAAATGGGGATGTAGTGACAAATAGAGTTAGGTGGATGGAGGACACCATAATTCTCCAGTTGTCTTTGGTGAGTTATCGAAATTGCTTTTCATTAAGTACAAAAAGTAAAAGGGAACAGATTAGCTCTTTACTATATTGAGTAAAATATTCATTATCTCAGCAAAGAGGAATAAAATAAAACAATTCCCTCTTTACAATTTTTTTAATTCAGAAATTGGCTATTTTTAATAAGCAGGAAACCTCCAAGTTCTAAAAGACAGTGGTATCCAGGTTTTGGAGTTTGGGTTTATGGTACTTTTGCATCAGTCTTCACCAAAACCTCACCATTTGTATGTATATGAAGCCACAGTAGCAAGGTTTGTTATCCAGTTAGGTAGTTACATTTTTAAAATACTTCTTCTAGATTCAGTGGGAGTAGAAATTTTCCATATGCAGGAAAGCAAATTAAAATCTAAGCCTTTTATATTTTTTTTCCTGCTCATCTTTTCAATTCAATATCCCATCAATAGCTGAGAACACTGTTTTTCATATTTATTGAGATGATTAGTGGATGAACCTTACGCCCTTCCTCCAAATTCTGTGGGGTAGCTGAAGTGAGGAGAATTTGTATTTCATATTCAAGCAAACATCGCGAGGTCTGCCTGTCACTTTGGTGTGTGGTGACATTGACCTACACTGAGTCCTGTGTAAATGCTCTCCTGCTTGCAAAGGCACATAGAATCACAGTCACAGAAAGGTTTGAGTTGGAAGGGACTTTTAAAGGTCACCTAGTCCAACCGCTCTGTTACGGACAGGTTTCACTAGATCAGGTTGCTCAAAGCCCCATTCAACCTGACCTTGAACATGTCCAGGGATGGGACATCCCCAGCTTCTCTGGGCAACCGCTTCCGGTGTGTCACCACCCTCATTATAGACAAATTTTTTTCTTATGTCCAGTCTAAACCTTCCCTCTTTTAGTCTAAAACAGTTGTCCCTTGTCACTTCAGGCCTTGGTAAAAAGTATCTCTCCATCTTTCTTGCAATTCCCCTTTATATATTGAAAGGCCACAGTAAGGTCTCCCTGGAGTCTTCTCTTCTCAGGCTGAACACCCCCAACCTTTCTTCATAGTAGAGGTGCTTCAGCCCTCTGCTTGTTTTCGTGGCCCTCCTCTGAACCTGCTGTAACAGTTGCATGACTTTCTTGTGCTGGGGTCCCCAGAGCTGGATGCAGAACTTCAGACGGGTTCTTGAAAGAGCAGAGTAGAGGGGAGAATCACCTCCCTTGACCTGCTAGCTATGGTTCTTTTAATACAGCCCAGTGTGTGACTGGCTTTCTGGGCTGCAAGTGCACATTGCCAGCTCATGTCTAGTTTTTCACCTGATACCATCATTTACTTCAAAGCTCCTGTGTGTGTAAGCACTACAAGAAAGTCCCTTCTTCACCTTTTCTGTTCCAGTTTGTGTCTTCCACCTGCTCCACTAAGTTGTGGCTGATGACCAATCAGTTTTTAGATGAAGAAGAGAGTGACAGGCTTCTCTGTGTCCAGGTTGTAAGCAGTTTGAGAGCTGGAGTGGGAGGCATGCTAACTGAGAAAGCTCTTCCCTCTGAATCCAGGTTCTGAGGTCAACTGCCTTCCTGGGTGAGAAAGACATTAGTTGTTTTTGTAAAAACAACATAGATGGTGTGTTAACTTTTGCTCCTGAAAGGTAGATCTCTTACACCCATCTAGTGTTGCTCGGTGCATGTATTCCACTGGTGCAAGTCACAGATGCTGTATATGAGCACCTGGCAAGAGAGAAGAGCTTAAGAAGTCATTGATACTGAGCTGGAAATGGAAAAGAAGGGAAAGATAATTGAGTTATGTCTAAAGACATGAAAAAGGCTTAAACTTCAGGGGAAGGGGAAGACTTAAAACACATGCTAGCAGGGGAGGAATGAAGTACAGAAATTAGGAGAAAATAGTCATGCAGTGGTTTTATAGGTCTTTCTTGCACTTTTCATTACAGAATCTCTTCCCTTGCTCTAAGGTTTATTTGTGATTGAGACAGGCATTGTGTCGCCAGAGCTCTGTTCTGAGAGGAGCATGGTGTTAGCAGAAACAGGTCCTGATACTTGCTTAGCGAACAGTGACCCCTCAGAGTCTGGCAAGTGTTGGTCAATCTGCCAAAAAAGAAAGATCACATGTATAGCAACCAGTGGTATACATGATGTGTATATGTGACTGGGGGAGGTGGGATGTCTTTTTCTGGGTGCCAATAATCACCAATTTAAATTTGTATCTAAACTTCACATTGAAGGAGTTGGACATGCCATTTCACTTCCCCTTTTTCTTGACCTTGTAGAAAAACAGATTTTGAAACCTTTTTTAACAGAAGACAAAAAGATACTTTCCTTCTTCAAAGCAGGGGAAAAAAATAAAAAAGAGAACAGAGTTTTGCTGTTTAAAAAAAGCTCACTGCTAATCTGTGCATGGAAAATGTGTAACTTAATGAGGATCGGGTTCCTCAGAAAACTGACATTGTGAAAATTAAAAATTAAAGTGAACTTTTCAGATAATCTTATCTTTCATTCTTGCCCTAGAAGAAGAGCTGATGTGCAGAGGCCCTGGTTGGAAATTATTCCTTGTCAGGAAAGCACTCAAGCACTTGCTTAAATGTATTGCTGAATAGGATACAGACGCTACAGAAGGATAAACTGTACGTTCCTAAATGGTATTTATACCATTTCTCTTGACTGCCACTTTATGAAATCACTGGTGTTGCCAGAGTGCAGAAAAAAGGTAGAATATGATCTAGTGAGCTTGTTTCATCTTGCTGCCTCAAAGCAAGGAACATTTATGGTTGTATTATATGGTAGATTCTGCTGCACATGGTAACAGTTTTTTTCAAGCTTTGGAACAGGAATTTGATAACGTGATCAAAAAACAGTTCCACAATTTGGGAATACTGTTTAAGTCTCTGTCAAAGAAAAAAGTCATCAATGCCTCCATTCCCAGCTTAGTCCCTATAAGGTGGCATATTAATGTAGGTCTTCACTTGAACTAATACCTCTCTGTTGTCAAAGTGCTTGATGCTGAGCTCTGTTGGCCAGACCATTTCTGGCAGAAGCAAGGATCAGAAGTCAATGGCCGGGCACATGTTTGTCACTCCAGATTTGAGAGCTGAGTATGAGACATACAACTTCATCCTGCAAAGAAAGAAATCTCCCTCAGACACAAGAGAGCAGGTCGTTCCTATCTCAGTTTGAAAGCAGAGAGTTATATTCTTAACCTATCAAAAGGAAAGGAGAGTAAGAAGGAAATTTACCTTCTTTGGGGACTTGAACAAGTGATCAATACCTTAGTTGGGATTTAGCTAGAGTTGGGTGTAGTGCTCAATCAATAGGAAGAGCAAGGCAAGTCAAAGTCAGGCAATAGAAAAGTAAAGATATACAAGGCAAGCATCTAGGCAAGAACTGGGATCAGAAGCCGAGCCAAAGGACAGGAAACTGGATACAGTTGAACTGCACTGAAGGGCAAAACAAGAGGTAGGTCAGAGGCAAAGGTCAGAAAGCCAGGGAATTACAAGGCAAAGTAGAGCATGGGAAGGGGAGCTAGGCACAAGGGGAGCCAAAGGCAGAATACGCAGTTACAGTGTGATTATTCCTTTGACACCCAGGGCAAAGGACGAGCCACATGCAGCTGGTTGTGTTTATCAGATCTTTTAGAGGCCAGCAAAGGTTGAAAAAGAGGGGCTTGGCAGGTCTCTTTAGCTGGAGCTGAAGAGGTCATCTCTGCTTTCTAGTACTGAAACATAAGACTTAAAACATTTCACCCTTCAAATTGACATTTTTAGACAACTATTCTGAGACAAGTAAGGAAGGGGCTGAAAAAACACTCTGTGCATGTGTGCGTGATTTACTCAGCTGCATAGGCACAGATGTTGATGCTGAAATAAGCAATGTCCTAACCATGGTTCCCAGACTTCGCAGAAAATGGGACTTGGAGACATTTGTGTCACTAGTAACTATATCCTAAGTATGTCTATGGAAGTACACTACAACAGTAGGTATAAAAGAGAGGAAATAGGGTGAGATACCTCGCAGTGGTTAGTTTGAGGATTATGAAAACAGTTTTTTAAGGTTACAGGAAAGGAGATACCTCCAGCAGATGGTGTAATGATGCATAGGAAGGCATATATTTTAGAATAAATTTCGAAAGAAAAGTCACACCAAGAAGTTATATTGCAGCAATATAATGATGATGCTTAAACTGTACTTCAATTGATGCATAATGTCTGGAAATTAAATGGTGATGGTTTTTTCCTAGAGAAAGAGACAGCTAGGCTTCCAGATCTCACTAAGTCAAGAGCAGTCCAGTCTTTTGTTCTCAGTTGTGTCTTGATCCCCATTGTCTCCTAATTCTGAGGCACTGATCCTGAGAGGGGCTCCACATGACCTTACAAGTTTTTCCTTACTTTCCATGCACATTAAAGTACAGTCCCTAATTTCATGATTACTTACTTAATCTCAAATCCCACATCATAAACAATATTGTTTCTACAAACACCTTTAATAAATAATAGATTGAAATGCTTGAGCATTCTGTTCTTCCTTAGGCTTCCAAATGAAGATAAATATGAACATACAACTGACGCATTGGGTTTGTTGGTTTGTTCAGGTTTTTTTTTTAATTAAGGCTTCTTGAAGATACCAAGAACATTTTATTACAAGAAGTTCAAAATGCTTTACTAAAATAAAATCAACAGCAGGTGGTGTTGATTGTGTGACTAATCAAGAGTTGCATAATAAGCTAAAGTCATACCTCTCTCCGTTTTGGAGAAGAGAGGGGGAAGGTGGCAGATGAGTGAAGTTCCACCACAAAGGTGAATAGATAATGCAGATATTTTTCACCACATCCCACCGTATGAGAAGTAGAGGCTACTTTATGAATATAGCAGGAGTCTGGATTAAAGCAAAGATTCAGCCCTTTTACCTACTGGATAGTGAACTTCCAGAACTTGCTGCCACAAGAGGTTGTGGAGGCAGATCCTAAGAGGGTCTTCAAAACACAAGTCAGAAAAATTCATGGACAGCAAGTCCATAAAGAATTATTAAAGGACAAGACAGGGAGGTGCCCTCTAAAATCCCTAGTATAACTGTTTGTATCCTAGGGGAGTACAAAAGAACTGGACTGCAAATACTGACTAGGCTCACATGCTGTTCCTGAATGACATCTCTTTTTGCTGTTGAGACAAAATACCGGGCTGGATGGACAATTGGTACAACCCAGTAGTTTCTTATGCATTTCACTGCTTGTGGCTTTGGGTCACCTTACCAACATGCTCTCTGCTAATCTATTCTTTTTAAAGAAGCTTCAGCAGCTCTTCTCTACCATACACTAAGGATTTCTCTGCTGAATGGCCATAGGGTATCTCGTGTTGTGAAACGGTTGTATGTAGGTGACCAGGTGTCTATTTGACTAAGCTAATCTGGGAAGATGGAGTGTACATCAAGACTAAATCATAGTCTGTACAAATTAGGTGTGAACAGCTTGTCAGATAAAAGCAATGGAGAGAAAAAGACCATTAACAACATTAAACCTGACTTTATTCTGTCACCAAGGGTCTTCATTATTCTTCGTAATTATGTGATCAAAAAAAAACAAACCACCTGCATTTGTTTCTACATTAGCCAATCTTGTGGTAGGGGTCATGTACAGACTAACTGGTCTGGTACACAACAGTGCATGACATTCCTAGTGACAAGATGCATATGAATGCTGAAATGCCATAGCATCTGAAGTTCCCAGCAATGGGCGGCCATTTGGTTGCACAAGCTGGCTTGATCACTGGTGCTGCCAGAATCTGCATGAAAGAGGTGTCTTCCTGAAAACATATTTAGGCAAATGGTCTTCTCTAACCTAAACAATTAAATATGTATAGATAAACTCCTTTATAATAGTAGGATAAAAGAACAGTGACTTAGTGGAATTTCTTACAGTTCAAATTTTCTCATGTTTTTAATCATTCAGAGTGATCCATAACATGGTCATACATTCTTGGTTGGCAATTATTTTACATCAGTTAACTAAGAGAATTCAGTTACAGTATTCTATAAGTTGAACAAAGTCTATAGGAGTGCACAGGAAATGCAACTCACTGCAAATGGTGCTTGGGCGGGAATCTGGGACTCTTAATCCTTGTTTTTCTACTCATTTCAACTACCAGCTTCAGTCCTGCTTTTTTTCTCCGGACGAGAAGAGGGAGATCATAAGATGGGAAGCGTGACTAGATGCTACCATTTATTCTTTGGAATTTGGTTCAGGCCCTTTTCTAATTCAGAATTCAAATTCCTGTGTTCAGACACATGGCTCACGCACTAAGTTTCTCTGTCCTGTCAGAACAGAGAAGTCTTTCCCTTGTCCCTTCCAGGAAGAGGGAAGGATTTAGGAAAAAGTGAACTTCTGCTTACTAAGAATTCACTTCTAGTGAATATTCTGCAATGCATATTTAAACAGTCCTGATTGATTAATATTCTTACCAATGCACTTGATTATTTGAGCATTTTTAGAAGAAAAGGTATGTAAGCCAAAAACCTGTCAAAAGGAGGATCACCTAAAACATGAATATTTGAGGGTGTTTTCTTTAGATATGGCGTTTAGTTTTCATTATTATCACATTCCTGACAAGCATACAAAGTTTGGGACTACAAATTTTGAAATTAAAAAAGCTTTTTGTTAAAGTAATGTCTGTAGGATGGAGCCTATAGTCTAGTGTACTTTTCAGGCAGGTGTGCACTGATGGACCGGTTTGTACAGTGCATTGTGGCCAGTTTCATCTAGTGAGTCAGAATCTTTTATTTATGTAACACTGACTCCCATTTTATGATTTATGTGACTCAGACTCCCATTTTTTTATTAAACAGGTTTCTTTGCTATCCAACACAATATAAACTGTTTATTTAATACACAGTAAAAGCGACTTGAACTACTTCATGTAGATGAAGTAGGTTTTATTTTATTAGAATTTTAGATAAGTTTAAACATTTATCAGAAAACTGTATAGCTTACATTAAAAGTATATCCTCTTACTGAGACCTCCATTCACCTGAAGAGTTCTGCTAACATGTATAAACCACTCAAGTTCCATTTCTGTTTGGTTATTACAATATCAGATCCTCATTTGAACCAAACCTGCTTCTACATTATCCCATATTAAATATTTAAGCTTCCAGCTTAATACTGTTTCTTCTTACTATCATCAAGTAGATAACTGAAAAAGTGTTCCCATTTTTATTCTGATTTATATGCAGTGTAAATACTTCACTCCATTTTCTCTTAAAGTTTCCTGAAATACTAAGTTGAAAGTCAATTGAAATTCGCTCACTGAAGGCGCTGTAATGAGCTGCCTTAGCTTTCTCTCTAAACCATGTGCTGTTTTCCTTTTAAATCACTGCACAAAACTTTGTTGCGAGTGCTATATACAATAAACTGGCAAAGCCCAGAAAAGTACAGAAAGGGAATTCAGATCATCTGACGGAGCACAGCAATTCCTCTTCTTGTTCAGAGATCACCTTAACCACTCCCCTTGCTACTGTACATCACACATGGTAGCCTAGGCTCTGGCCTTTTGTCACTCTTTTGCACACACTCCCTTACCATGTCAGGTTCTTTGTTGTGGGATTTTTTTTTTTTTTTTTTTTTTTTGCCTATAATTAGTAGTTGCAGACATTTTCTGTAGTCATTGGTTGTGCTGCGAAAGTGCAATTTGGTGAAGGGGCATTTGCACAAAAGAGAAAATGGAAGGCTGATTTCAGTAGTAGGGGGCCGAGTGATTATGAGGCAGAAAGAGTTTATGTCAGTTCCAAAGCAGTGTAAGGTCTACTGACAAAAAAAGAGACTTTTATTCCAGAATAGTGTCTGTGTAAGAACACAGAGAGTTACACAAGCAGTAGCTGCTGCAGCATTATAATTATACTGCCATAGTTCTGCCAGTTAATTTCCTCACATGGAAAAACCCTCAATTTTTTACATGCAAGATCTCACCAAGAATTCTTACTCTGGATTATCTTCATGAATTCCTGGCCTCTTTTGAAAAATATATTGCTTTTTAAAACTTCGATTGTTGGAAGAGCCTCTCCCAGACATTGCAATGTCTTTGAAGCACTGTGCAGGTTTTATAATGTCCGGAAAACACTCTCTGGATTGCATTTTGTCATTGAACTGCTGTACAGACATTATAAACCCATGATATGGATTGATGGACCTGACAGCATTAACAATAATAGCAAGCTCCCTTTGCAAAAATTAGTATGGCTGCCAATTGCTCTTTAGGCATTAGGCCCATTAAAGTAACAGAGTAAGGGGTATGCAACAGCAAAATGAAGGGCTAAGTAACGAATGGGGGTCTGAAGGCTGAAACAATGCTTGGATAGCCAGACTAGCAGTTCCTCTGAAAAAAAATTACCTGTGTAAGGAGCATTACCTTCCTCTGCCCAAGGGGAGGGAAGGAAAGGAATAGGAGAGCACCACACTGCCATTTTTATCTACACAGAGATCTACTGTTCTTCCAGATAGGGCAGCAATACACACTTCACCCAAGAAGGGGTACGCTGTCTCTTACACAGACCACTGCCTAAGAGACTGACAATATTGATCCATTTATCTAAATGAGTAAGTTTGGCATGGGTAGTTGTAAGTTATGACTAGAGTTACTGGAAGAGGACACCTTTCTTGGAGTGTGTGCAAACTTTTTAGTGAATCTCTTTGTTCATTTATGCTACACAGCTGGAGCATCCCCACGTGCCCCCACCTTCTTGTTGCTGCTAGACATTTTGTTTGCTTCAATATTTAAATATTGCAAGTGGTTTGTTCTATTTGTGTAAGAAAGAGCATGACCTTGCTGTAAGCACATAATTTGAAATATATCACTTACTATGAAAGAAAATTGTTAAAAACCTGGACCCAAAACGGAAAGGCAAGGAAGTCACAAAAATAAACGGGAATAAATGCGCGTAGAACCCTGTCAGTACAATTGTGCAAGATGTTTTCACACTATTCTCAGGAGATTTCACAGGCACCAGAGTGCTTCCTTTTTTTGTACTTTACTGGATTTCATTACGTTCCAAGGGCAAATGTGCAACTGCTCCAGCATAAAATTCTGATGTGTTCTGCTACATTAGGACCTTATTTTCAAATAGGAGCAGCCATAGATTGTAGAAAACCAGCTTGAGAGGGTGCAGGGATCTTCACTGTCAGGAGGTGAATTCTCAGGCTTTTTCAGCCACCTCACCTGCCAGCTATCAGCATCAGGTGCCACTGCAAATGGAAGGTGTATTTGGGCTTTTAGCCTTACTTTTCAGAAATACTTAGCTTTATAAAAAAGACTCTCTCCGCTTCAGGTCCCCCCCCCCTTGGTAAGCAAAGATTTACTGTGCTAGTGATCACTGATTCACTAGTTATTACTGAAGACCTGGGCACAGCAGAAAAGAGAGCTACTTCTTTGAAGTCATGTCTCCTTATGCTTATGAATAGAGTCAAGTGTGTGGAGTCAGCTATACAAAGAAATGAACCTGGCGATAAGCTAAAAGGTCACTTCAGTGCTGTTACTACCAAGGGAATCAAAAGATACACCTAGAACCACCCTAGCTTTAATCTATGATCCCCAAAGAAGGGCTGAGGACACACTGGTCTGTAAGAAAAAGAATCTGCTTCAGTATCATTGCTTTTATTAGGCTGAAATAAGCTTTTTAAGGTGCACTGACTTTGAAGTCTGTTTTACCTATCTTAGTTAAAATTTTTTGCACTGTATCTCCTTTGTTGGGTGAGCAGAGGGTGTATATCCAAATGTTTTGTGTGATTATTCTGGGTAAAACTCAGAACAATTTAAGTTATTTTATGATTTGTCTGTCACAAAATAGAAACTTGGAATCTGGCAGAGAGAAATAGTTTTCCATTATAAATTTACAGATAAGAAAGTCAGAATGACCACTACAATTGCTTACTGCCTCGGAAAAGCAGACCACAGAACGTCCTGGAGTTGTTCCTTGTTTAATCAACATCCACTCTATTTAAAATTTCCAGTCTTGAACAACTTGTCACAATCCCTTGGCCAATAGGATACCCTCATCTGCTTTGCCTCATTGAAAGGAGATAAAAAAGGACTTAGTTTTGTGTTTTGTAGATCTGCTGAAAATACTGGGGCTTTTTATCTTTACAGTAGTGTTAGGAGGGAGGCTGGTTTTCCTTCTTGTGATTTTACCTGGGGAGAGTGAGATAGGGTTGCCTAAATAACACGAATAGGGAGCTACTTATTTCTTACGTTCTGGTTTCAGACCCACAACTCATTGATTTAGTGGGAGTTGTAATGCCAGAGCTAAAACTCAGGTTTGACAGCTTGCATGTATTTTACTTGCAGTCAGTGTTCCAGATAAAGACTTCTGGGAAGACAATAAAATCCCACAGTGTGGTGTAAAGCTGACAAAACAAGAGAAAATGAGAGGAGAATAATGTAAGAGCTCATAGGCCTCCAATACTAACAGCTCTGCTCCTAACACTTTCTTCCTTCATTTAAGCTTCCAATAAAGTCTCCCCATGTTTACCTCTAATTTAAGAAACTGCCCCTTAATCCCATCCCTTCCTATTCTCTGTCAACCTCTTGCTACTTCCTTCCTCTTATCTTTTAAAGGCTTGCTCACTTGCTCTCCACCCCCACCCTGGCTTATTTCTTCCATATTAATAATAATCTTGGTACTGAGCACTTATATCGCTCTCTACATGTTCAAAGTGCTTTACAAACCTTAGCTAATTAATCCTCACAACACACTCCCCTCTCTCTGTAAGATAGGTAAGTATTATTATCTCAGTTTTACAGATGGGGAAATTGTCGCAATGACTCAGTGGCAGAGACTCAAGCACAGTAACCTTGTTCTTGCAACCTCTATTTTGAAAATACCTTCTCCAACCCTGCTTGCCTCTATAAATATCTTACCATCTCCTTTGTCTCCTAAATCGTCAAGACAAATCCTCTGCCTACTCCTGCCGCCACAGCTCCTTAATTGTTGCCATCTCTTTTGCTCCCTCAGACACCTCCTGCAGGAGCTTTGCCAGTGCATTGCTCCTCCAGCTCTTTGAATACCTTATTACATCTGCTGTTTTCATCTCGCTTCCACAAGGCAAGATGAACGTAACCCCTTGCCAGCCTCACCAGTTTCTGGCTTTTCTTCGTTTCTGTCCCAGGACTGCGTCAAAATCAAGGCATAGGTGCCTGACACAAGGCTGCGCGTTAGGGATCTAGATCAAGATGGCCTGAATTCCATCTGTGTCTTTTCCTAGTACCTTGGCATTTCTGAGGGTGTCATGTACCAGCAGGAAAAGAGCAGGCATAAGTTTGACAGTAGAATTTATGTCCTTTCTACACGGCAGCTCCAAATAGGGCCACGGTGCTCCTACTCAGAACAATGCGTTGCTTCAGGTGCAATCCACTGCTTTGTGTTTTCTGTCGGTGAGCTGTGACCTGCCCCTGTAGGCCAGGGCACTGCTTGATCACTGAAGATGCTGACCTCTCCCACTGCCAGCTTTGTGTGCCCTTAACCACCCTTCTAGGATCTGGCATTTTGGTGCTTAAATAACTTTCTTGAAGTAGATGCCCTGAATGTGGCCCTGAGATCAAGTGGATTGATAGAGGATATTCTTAAATTTAGAGAAGTGTCCACAGTTACAAGTAAACCTATCCAGGACTGAACTGTCTCTGCAATGCTTTCTTGTTCCTGTACATTATAAATGGGTGATCCTTGCTGTCATGTCCCTGTGATCACAGAATATGGGTGTCAGTTGAAACACTGGATCCAGCTGCTACTTACTCAGATACTATCCTTGATTTGCTCTCTCCAGAGTGGTGCTGTTGGTCTTATCTGACCAGTGAGTAATGATCGATTCCAGTACTGTGGATAACCAAAGATTGTGCTTAGCTGCAACCCAATTTTATCAGTCTTTTGTTTCAGACCAATTAATTAGATGTGATTACATGATTTTGCTCTTTAAAAGACTTCCATAATGTCATGCCTGTCAAGAAAGATCTGTTTAATGGATCAGTCTCATCTTCTGTCATTTTCTGTTCTGTGTCATATGACACGGTATCATGCCCCTGCAGGTGAGCTATCAGAATCTATGGTGCTGTACTGAGGATTTATTTTAAGATGCCTTCAAAGGCTTGTTATAATGAGACTCGACAGCAAGTTCTTACACTCATACTAATGAGGACCTAACAGTGATGAACTGAACACAAAGGCATGTCTCTTTTTTCATCATTTATATGGATCGGTGTCATACAGGTCAGAAACTTGGACTAAGAAGTTGCTGCCTTCTTGCAGCTGAGTTTTTCTGATCCATATCACTTGTACAGCTGCCTTTTTCATTGGTTTATGTCAATTTAGCTTATACGCAGTCCTTACTTTGTTGTGCATTGGGTCCTCACCTTCTGCAAACAGTGAGCAAGGAAACTGTCCTTGTTCTGTAGTGGAGTCTCAGTGTCAAATGTTATTTATTTAGTGTTTGGGGTGTGCAACTAAACAATATGCACCTAAATATCCTGCTTATGCACTGGTCCAGGTTTAACAAGGTCTCTGTTATACTGGGCTTCTGGTGCACAAAATGTAGCATCACTGCATAATTTGCATAACTGTTCTCAAAAACGCATGAAACTTTGGATACCCACTTCCTGCATTGTGCCCTCCTCCATAAAATGAACACTAGAGGGTGTAACCCACAAACCTCTCAGTTCTTCAGGGTCCATTCACTGTGGTTAGGATTGGCATCACTTTTGGAAGCAAATGATCTTACCAGTTTACTACCCGTACACTTTTATGGGTGCTCTGCTTCTTCCTCAGTAGCTGCACCCAGTACATAGAGACCCCTGTGTCTCACTGTACCTTTGTCATGGGTTCCAGAACACTGACCTTGAATACTAGCTCTAACTTCATTTCTCTTCCTCCTTCCCAACCCTAGACTGTCTTCTGACTCGCAGTAAAAATTTTTCTTAATGCAAATAGAAACAAACTGTTTAGGGTAATAAATAGCTGAGTTGTTTGCTAGAGGGGTGGGGTCTGTTTTTCCTGAGGACCTCTGCTGGGTTTTCATGGCCACATTTTGATAGCAGGGGAACTACTAGGGTGGCTTCTGTGAGAAGCTGTAAGAAGCTTCACCCATATCCAATGGAGTCAATGCCAGCTGGCTCCAAGTCAGACCGGCCACTGGGCAAGGCTGAGCCCATCAGTGACAGTACCTCTGGGATAATGTATTTAAGAAGGGGGAAAAGCTACAGCTGGAGAGAGAAGAGTGAGAACATGTGATAGAAATAACTCTGAAGATGGTAAGGTCAGTGCAGAAGGAGAGGGAGAGGTGCTCCAGGTGCCAGAGCAGAGGTTCCCTTGCAGCTTCATGGTGTAGACCATGGTGAGGCAGGCTGTGCCCCTGCAGCCCATGAGGCCCACAGTAGAGCAGATCTCCACCTGCAGCCTGGGGACGACCCCACACTAGAGCAGTGGGATGCTTGAAGGAGGATATGACCCTTTGGGAAACCCACGCTGGAGCAGGCTCCTGGCAGGACCTGTGGCCCCATGGAGAAAGGAGCCCACACTGCAGCAGGTTTGCTGTCAGAACTTGTGACCTCACAGGGGATCCACACTGGAGCAGCTTGTTCCTAAAGGGCTGCACCCATGGAAGGGACCCACTGGAGCAGTTCATGAAGAACTGCAACCTGCGGGAAAGACTCATGTTGGAGAAGTTCATGAAGGACTCTTCTTTGTGAGAGGGACCCCACACCAGAGCAGGGGAAGTGTGAGGAGTCCTCCCCATGAGGAAGAAGGAGTAGCAGAGACAACATGTGATGAACTGACCACAACCCCCATTACCTCTCCCCCTGTACTGCTGAAGGGGAAGGAGGTGGAGAAAATTGGAAGTTATAAGCCCTGGAAAAAGGGAGGGGTGGGGAGCAGGTGTTTTACAATTTGGTATTATTTCTTATTAACCTACTCTGATTTGATTGGTAATAAACTATTTTTTTTTACCCAAGTGGAGTCTGTTTTACCCATGATGGTAACTGGTGAGTTATCTCTCCAGACCTTATCTCAACCCATGAGTCTTTTGTTATATTTTCTCTCTCCTGCACGGTTGAGGAAGGGGGTGATAGAGCAGCTTTGGTGAGCACCTGGCATACAGCCAGGATCAACACACCACAGGACCACAGGTGATTTATTGGCCTTAGAGCCTCTTAAACCTGCAGCTGGCAGCCTTTGCATTATTTTCTGGGAGCTGGAGCAATTGTTTGTGGCTCTGGGAGGTTGTTCTGCCCAGTGGCGAGTGCAAAGATCCTTGGTCTTTTCTAAGCCTGCTTCTGACCTCAACATTCAATATATTCATTATGCTCTTGGACTACTCTGTGGAAAACCTAAATATGAAAAGAGCAATCAGGAATCAAACAAGCTCAGCACAAGGCATAGGGAGAGAGAGAGTGCTACAAGCATTTGAATGCTGGCTCTGGCACCAGCCCCTATGCCTTCAGCTACTTCAATAGATTTTTTTTTTGCCTTTCTTTCCTACCTACCAGCTAATAAATGGGGCTGTGGTATTAGCCCATGTGTGTGTGCTTACTCATACCTATTTACCATGAGTATAGTTGCTGCTGTCTGCTAGAGTGGGTCCAGGGCCTTCTAGATGCTCATTCAGCTGGGCCGCTGTCAAAACCTGTTTGAAAATAATGACTGGATGAAGCCTGTTCATTGCTGGAGATTTTTAATTGTGTTTTCACAGTGAACTGTATTTGGTGTGTCACTGAAAAGCTCTGCTCTCTAGAGTAGATTGATTATCTCTAATTTTTTTCCATTTTTCGTATTTCCAGTAAATATTTTCCTATTTTCAATTAATTTTATATTTAAATTTTCTAAATTAAAATGTTATTTCTTTTTGCTATTAAAAGTGTCAGTTTAACAAAAATTCACATTTAAGGGAATCTTTTTTTCATTTCAGAGGTTCCTAGGCTCCTTTCTAGTTCCCTTTAAGCAAGCTCTATGAGACCCCCCCATGAACAGTTTCAGCAGGAAGAATTAGCTCTTTAAAAATACTTTGTTATACTTTTGAAGATGCTCCAAGCTTACTTTTGGAACAGGCCTTGAATTAGGGTACCATGCAGCCCTCTCTACGGATTCAGCATTGATGTCTTCCTAGAGGTCTAAGGTGCTGCTTCAGGGAAGCATACAGGCAGGTGCTTCATGTTAAAAGTTAGGTGTCTCAGAGTTAAGATAGAGGCATGAAGCTGTGTAGCTTGTGTGCCAAGAGCTGCAAAAATGCAGTACATTGGCCACAGCTCCTCAGGGCCGTGATTTTCATTTGGACAATAACCATGTATTGCACAATGTATTACTAGCTCTTCCTTGCTCTCGAGGCCTGTTTGTTTTGTTTGTGTGTGCTGCAGTCAGATTTCTGCCTTCCTATACTCATGCTCTCAACACCCACACATGCAGTGTGGCTACAGTCATGAACACCCACCAGATTTCTTTAAGCCATACTCATTAAGTATTTTGCTGTATCAGAGCTAAATGTTTAATAAACCCCAATGTGAAACAACAGGGAGAATAACATGCTTTCAGGGCTACTGTAGACTACCTGCTTTCAAAGAATGACAGTAATTACATCTCCTTATTCCACCTGTCTTCTGCCAGGGTGTCTAAAAATGCATATGCATTGCTGGTATTTATACTGATTTCTTATCCCCAGTATTGGCCTCTCAAAGCGCTGAATGTCTCATTCCAAAAAGTTGCAGTGGTAAAGGATTTTGGTCTTTGCTGGTTTGTTGTACAGCAGAAATAATTTCTGAGGTAATTTTCTAGCAAAGTAGAAAATCTTAAAGAGCAAAATTTCTTTAAAATGTTATATGATATGACCAAAACATTAGCATTTCATTCAGAGAATTGGTTAGCCTGAGTAGGCTGCCTTTCAGACTACAAACTGAATTGTTTAAACAGCAGACAAAGGGAAAAAAAACAGTCTAGAGAGGTCAGTGCTTTGTTTCTGATATGCTCTCGCAGTTTACTTTTGTTCGGGTAAGCAGATCCTTTGAAAATTGTTCAGCTGCAGTTCAGACAAAGGTCAGTATCAGGCCAGTCAGTGTATCATACAGAGCTCCAAATCAGTATCCTACGAAAGGAGGCTCGGCACCTTCTACCTAAAAAAGTATCTAAAATAAAACTTACTTCTCAGACTCAAGCTGTCCTGGGGGTTTTCCTCCTTCATGTTCCCGCTGGAGGAACCCATCATGATATTGCAGTAACTGGTAATCTTTTAACCACCTATCCATGTACTGAATTTTGTGATTTAAGTGAGTGCATTGATAACCAGCTTTTGCTTTTTTGTACATAAATGTTAGGGTGCCAGGCTTATATTTTCCACATAAAAGATCAGCAACTTTATTACCCGCAAAAGGTGGTTATTAGGGTCTAAGACTAGAATTCATCATCCTAAGTATGGTTATTTACTTTATACATTTATGCAGTATATCAGCCACAGCTTTGACAGTGCTCTGCGTTTTTTTTTCACGCGAAGGCATTCAAATCCAAGAAATATATTCATACCTGCTGTCAACAAGTGCAACTCCCTTGGAAAGCTCTGAGCCAATTTCAGCAGTGACGTGAACAGCAGCATAAATTTTAGGTCTAAATTGGTCAGAAAATATGTGAAAGTGGGCATAATTTGCATGCTGAGGACTGAAAGAGGAAAAGTAGCTAGCAAAAAAGAGTGCAATTAAGTGGGGGGGGGATAGAGGATCTACTGGCATGAGTGTAGTGCATCGAATTTAGTTCTGAATTCAGACAACTACAAGTAAATGTAAATGTTATACTTAATGCAACTAGCTATTTATAGTGGAGTGAACACACTTTAACTACCTGTTATGCTCATTGCTATGCTGAAGGATGGCCTAAAGTATGTCACGCCTTGGCTGGCAAACCTGTATGTATGTATGTGCTGAATATGTTTCCCAGTTCCTCAGTGTGCTCTATGGCATGATCACAAATATACTGACTCTTTATGGAAGGAAAATCATGAGGAATGTAAAAAAAAAATTATCTTCATCACTTTGAATATGTTTCAGGGGTCTTTGGCTTAAAGCAGCCTGTATTTCAGGCTGCTGAGATAGATCATGGAAGGTGATGGATATTTGTCACAGAAATATCACTTCTTTGATACCTGCTGAAAGGAAATAGCTAAGAACTGTGTAATGAAATGAAGGTAGTATTTGGACTGCCAGCAGGAACTGCTCAGCTTGGATGCTGCTGTGCTTCCAGGCAGCCCCTGGCCCAGCAGGATTATTCAGTACATCTGAGGTTGACATCTCAATTCCTAATATAATGGATGGGAAAAGGTGGCCACCTCTGAAATCATTCAAAGTGGCTAGGACCCTACCTCTCTCCACTGCCTGAGCAGGTCACTGAAGCTCCCACCTCCCAGTCACCTGGGAAGCCTCTCAGTTTAGATCTGAACAAGTGTTGAGTCTCAGCCACCTTCATCCACTTGAAATCCAGAGCGTTGAGTCCTCTCTTTGAGAGCAAGCAGCTAATGATGGAGGAGGAAGAGGCAGCAGCCACTTCAGAATAACTTCATTGTTTGAACACTCTTATACAAAGTGGGAAACATGGATTTTAAGCCTTTCTCAGACTGAAGAGGTTTGAACCGCAGTTCCCTTTTCCTCAGAGCTTATCCTACCCATCAAGCTAGAGAAGTTCTTTATTCTGCTCACTGTGTGAGGCCACAGAGCAGAGAGAGAATAGGCAAGAGGAAGCTTGATTTTGCAGCCCATTGGTGAGGGCAGGCATGAGAGAGCCCTGAGGCTTGGTCCCAGCTGTCACTGCTGTTTAAGTATTCTTTACTGTTAATTTTTAATACAGGCACTCATATAGTCAAGCAGCCATGGTTGACAAACTGTAGTGACAGTAATGTTTAACTCTGCCTGAATTTGTATTAAGCACCAAAAACACATGAACCAGATACTGCCCTAAGCCCTGAACTTCTCACACCCAATGACAAGCACCTGAGACTGCAGCATCATAGTTGCCTAATTAGGAACAGAGTTGTTCAAGGCTTTCTGTAAAGGTAACTGAGAAAGAAAAGAACCTTTCAAAGAAAAAGTGAGACCATTCTTCATCTGAATCACTTTTTGGAAGTGCCTGTTCTTTTCTGTTGATTACAAAGGGAGCCTAGAATGACAATGTTCCCATAATAAGATTCTTGGTTGAATTTAGTATGCCCAAATAACAGGAATACAATTTGTTTCTCCAGGTCTTTTGCTGTTAGTTTCCTTTGTGTCCACCTCAGAGTGGTGCACACCTCTGGAGAATCGTGTAACCTCAATAGAATTGTCTAGGTAGAATCTGGACCTCAGTGGAATTGTCTAGACACAACATAAGTGCCAAGACTGCTACCTAGCACCAGCCTTTCTGGGTGAAGTATGGGAGGCTTTTAACCTTCCCTTTGCCCCAGGGAATCTGTGCACAGCAAAGCCCTCGTTCTTCCGTGAAACCAGCAAACCATGAACAGATCCCTTTGGAAAGATACACTCAGTGTCCTGAAATGTAATGTCAGTCAGCTAATCTACCTGCTTTTATATCATTAAATACATCTTCCCATCAAAGCACTGTGCAATTTCAAATTAAAATGCTTTCAACATGCTCTTTTTTGAAACCTTTTCATAATTCCAAACAGTGGCTTCCCTAAAACCTGAGATGTCCTAGAAAAGCAGCAATAAGGTATGCAACACTGCAAGACTGCCAATGTTGCTTGTGGAGAGGTGTGTATTGAAGAGCCCCAGAAATCTCATTTGAGTCTGTGTCTTACTTATTTTCAGTATTCTATGACCTAGACAAAACAAACTTCATATTATTAATGTGCTTATTTAAGAAAGGTTGCCAATACAAGAGAGGAAGAAACTCATTGCTGTGAGAGTATAAACTGGTAGATTACAATTTAGCAAAATACACAGAGGGATACATACCCTTAAGTGCAGGTGTATCTATCTGTATTACAGGGTGGGCCCCATGGATAATTCTGGGACCATAAGGTCTTTTGTGGCACACACGACATCTTCCAGTATGCTTCCAAAAGCCCTTGTTTCAGGCTGAGGCCTCATGTCATTGTTGCACTAGTATTGACAGCAAAATCAAAATTGTCCTGCTACTTTAATTTTTCACCATCTTTCAGGACCATAATGATCCTGTCACCCAGAGCAAACTATGTATAACCTTACTAGCTGGCTCAGGCAAAGCTTGTGGAAGAGCTGGTTACAACACAGCTACCATCTCCCTGCAACTAGTCTGCCATGTACCAGCACTTTTGCTGCACTCTGAACACAGAATCTGAGGATTTTTCATCTCTAGTGCCTTTGGGATTTAGGAGCTGTGCTTTCAACAGATCTTCCTGGCATAATATACACCTTTGTAACATTTGGAGGAGACAACTATCTGTCTTCCCCAAAACCATTCAAAGGGCTTGAAGGTGGACCATCCTTTTTGCAGATCAGTTCAAAAGCCATGGCAATGATATTTGCCTGCTCATTTCACTGTATCAGTTGACACTACTCCAAAAATAAGTAGTACTAGTTGGAAAAGAATTATTAGGGAAGAAGCAAGATCTCTTCCTATCTACGGAAGATATATCTGTAACACAGTTATCTCTTATCAGATACCTCAGATAAAGAAAACACAGACCCTTTCTTTGATTTTCCTGAAACCTTCTCCTTTAAAACCCTTCAACATTATGATGGTAAAAAAGCAGGGCCAGTGTGTTCCTCCTATACTATGTAATTTAAATGTGAGTTTGATCAATTATTCATATTAATAACTTCAGGTTAAATCTACCAGCCTTGCCAGAAAGCTGAGACAGAGAAGCAGCAAAGGTACCAGCTGAACACTATTCCAAATGGGGAATTTCTCCCGGGACACAGGTTTCCCCTCATTTGAGATCTCCTCCATACTGGTAAGGGTGATTTTGCCGGTGGATTCTGGCAGCTTCCCTTCTCATTGTTTTGTTATGCTAGTGTGTTATGGGAATGTTTAATTTAATTTAGCAGTTCTTGTTTCCTGTTACAAATTTTCAGATTATTTCACCAGCGTTATGTAGTAATTAACACATCACCTGTGTGGAGAGCTGAAAAGATTACATTGTAACTGATAGGATCAATTCAGGAAGAGACTCTTCCTCTAAAAGTAGCTATTCTGAAAAAATATACTGAAGTTACCAATAATTTAATAAACTCTGTGCTAATTTAATCTGTTATTATTATTGCTATTGCTGTTGTTATTGATCACTACAGTTGCTTTCTACTGCTTTCTTTACTGTAGAAAGCAACTACAGTTTGACAGTTTCTTTACTGTACTTAGGTGTCATTACCTCTTTCCTCTCTGAATAAGCTTTGCTCTTTGATGCCATAAAGCTCAGTGTCTCTGCCTATGCAACATAAAAAGGACATGGAACTGTTGGAACAAGTCCAAAGGAGAGCCACGAGAATGATCAGGGGACTGGAGCACCTCCCGTGTGAAGACAGGATGAGAAAGTTGGGGCTGTTGAGCTTGGAGAAGAGAAAGCTGCATGGAGACCTCATAGCAGCCTTCCAGTATCTGAAGGGTGCCTATAGGGAAGCTGGGGAGGGACTCTTCATGAGGGACTGTAGTGAGAGGATGAGGGGTAATGGATTCAAACTTAAACGGGGGAAGTTTGGATTAGATATGAGAAAGAAATTCTTTCCTGTAAGGGTGGTGAGGGACTGGAATGGGTTTCCCAGGGAAGTTGTGAATGCTCCATTCCTGGTGGTGTTCAAGGCCAGGTTGGACGTAGCCTTGAGTGGCATGGTTTAGTGTGAGGTGTCCCTGTCCATGGCAGGTGGGTTGTAACTAGATGATCTTAAGGTCCTTTCCAACCCTAACTATTCTATGATTCTATGCTACCCCAAGCTGTCCCAGGACAGCTGTAAGTGTGCAGCGCTGGACTTTGTGCCAGCTTTCCATCCCTAGGGATGCTCCGTGCGTAGCCTGGGGATGTCAGCAGGACCATGCCTGTCTGGGTACACCAAGACCTTGTTCCTGCTGTGCCAAAGTCTGCACTTACAGGTTCAGAAATCAGAGAGCAGGCAGGACCTCCAGAGTTATTTAAGGATCTCCTTAAAGGCAGTAGAAACCTGAAGCCATTGATGCGCTCATTGGTTTCAGGCTTTAATCTGAGTATTTCTCCTGCTGTAAAAGCTGAGGTGGTTTCCACGCAGCGGTTCTGAAGGCAGAGGTCTGTACTCAGGCAGGATCTGCTGTGTGATCCTTCCTATGCGGAAATTTTGGCTTATTATAATCTATGGATTTCTTTCAGGTGCAGGGTCACTCCCACACCTCCTCTGTCACAGTCTGTTCCCCCCATATGGCTTTGTGCATGACAACCAATGTCCCATTGTTTTGTGACTCCACTGTGCTTCAGTGATGCAGATTATAGGTTCTCCTCCAGTGCCTGGCAACCTGTTTTTTGTTTTTAGGCCTCCTGTAATGGTGCATAGACATTTACAGGAATTTTATCTTTTTCTACATACCAGTTTATTTAGCTCCTTTATTTGATACTATGATTTTATACAACCTTCCCCTAAGATCTTGTTCATATCACATTCATTTTTGTTGCTGTATGAGCTTTAGAGAGTTACTTTTGTATTCCTCAATCTATCTGTAACTGTAACAGCTTATATCCTTGGGAGTTACCAGTTCTAAAAAGTGCCATTACCTTTGGATCTCCAGCAGATGTCTTAATAGGACCTCAGTGTTTCTCCACACCAGTTTCTTCCCACTTCTGGTTTAAGTACACACGCATAATAATTAGTTTTCCAAGCCAGTAATCTGGTTTCATTTTGGTTAGGCAAAAATCTACACTTACTGTACAGGTGTTCCCTTTTAGAGGAGCCCAAAGGTCTAACAGATATAGTAATGGTCTCTTTCTACTACTTCCCACAGTAAAGTGGGGACCTTGACATCTGCTGTGCTTGCCATCCTATTTATATGGTCCTATTTATATGGTCCTATGCAAAGAACTGTCAGAGAAAACTAGCTGGAGACCTGCAGCGTCAGTATTTGATAATATGAGCATAACTCCTGGATTTCTGCCTTTCTTTCTGACATTAGTATCAACCTATACCTAAGAACACAGACATGTGCTCTGTCTACAAATATAGACATTCAATGGGATCCATGGCCTGCACAGCATAAGTCATGGAGGTATTGGTATTTCTGTGTAACTGAAACTACTGTCGCAAAAAACTCATCTGTACCAGAACACGTTCTTAGAAAGTCCTCTTGGAGAAGGAAGGCGTGTTTGCTTTCTTCCACCTGTCCCTTTTAGTGGGCTTGTTTCATGTGTATGTTTATGGTCCTCCTTCATGATGAAAAAAAGGAGATCATTAGTATCAGCATATTGAAACCCCTCATTTTGCCAGCACTGCATCATGCAGCACCCTTTTTGGCCTTTCAGTGACTTTTGCAAAGTCAAGGCTGCCATGCCATGTGGGAATAAATGCCTAGAGTGTGAAGATGCAGCAGATTACCAGTAAATTTAACATACCAAGAAGAGATACAAACCAGTCATTTTTACACAGAAGACTTTTTTAAAGCTTCTTTGGCCCCAGAAGAGTGTCAAGTCAGTTCAAATTTCTTAGACTTGGTTGGAAGAATTTCAATGCTCATATCAAGAGTTCAGTACTTGCCGAAACTGGTTTAATTTGCAACAGTAAACCATTCTGTGGCATTAGATCATGCAACAGCATTAGTGTTGGATTAAGGCAACAAAATAACTGAGTTAGTTAGACAATAAATAAGCTAGGTGAAAAATGGTTCAAGCTTCCTAGATATCTTTTACTACGATATAGAGTAAAGATACCATAATTCTGATGAAACACATGCCAAAACTGAATCTGCTCTGTGTACTTA
This sequence comes from Myiopsitta monachus, assembly GCA_017639245.1. Taxonomy (NCBI): domain Eukaryota; kingdom Metazoa; phylum Chordata; class Aves; order Psittaciformes; family Psittacidae; genus Myiopsitta; species Myiopsitta monachus. Next base: position 36,601,429 of record CM029919.1, on the reverse strand, counting down.
AGTAGAAGAAGGGAGAACTTTACTTACGTAAACTGGCATTACCGTCAGCCTACAAAAGTATGACATTTATAAGTATTTGTTGACTGGAGAAAATAAAAAGTAAGAGGTAGCATGCTCCAAGATAGCTCTGGAGAATAAATTGTTAGAAAAAAAGGTGAGAGTTGGGTTTTACTGCATTCTGAATATCAAAGCTTCATGCATGTTGGGGGTTTGATGGGGTGCTTTCTGTGATTAGTATGCCATTACAGAAACTTAGAGATTTACATTAGCTAGAATTATGTAGAAAAGAAAGAGGCACTGAGTGGAGGGGGGTGAGATACATTGTTCAACTGAAGAGAGGCCTAACCTTCCATTTTGTACTTGCGAAAGAGCCTTTTCAAATGTATGATCACGCAATAAATGCTCAAATATATATTTGAACACTTGCACTTTCAGATACCTGTTTACTGATGACCATAGCCCATAAAAACAGGTTGGTGACCAGAGTTGAATTGTGAGCACAAAACTTGAGTATTTCAAATGCCCGAATAGCTGAAAATCTGGTAGAAGAATATTTTTGGTAAAAGTGCAGAGTACAAAGCGCAGCATTACAGTGCATTCCCTAGATCAAAAGGAGAAATACAATAAAATCAACAAGACATATACACTTCTAAGTAAGCCCCTATAAAACCTAACTTAAAAACAATTAAAGGCATTTGAGAGACTGTGAAGCAGATTCTCCTCAAGGAAGCCTATCACCAGCCTTTGCTACAGATAATGGCTTGACGTATATTTTTGAGTTAACAATAAAGGCAAATCTAAGGCTTCTAAGGGCTAAAATGTTGTGGTCCTGCTCTGGTTCCTCCATGAATCACTAAGCAATGTATAAGCATATTGGTCCATGAGGATTTCTCCTTTCAAGACTTATTTGATGCATATTGCAAATTTAGTAGTTTATACAGCAGGTTTGATCTAGAAACAAGATCATGAAACAAGACTACTCTTTCTAACTCTTGGACCGCAGTACATAGCCTGTATACAGCCTACAAAACTGGTGCAGTTGCTAGGTTTAGTGTTGCTGGACACTTGAGATTTCCCACTGAAGACCTGGTGTGGCAGCAGCTGGGAGGTGTTCCAGGCTGTTATTCCCTGGTTTTCACTTGTTCCACCTACCCTGTTGATAGTTTTCCAGCATCAGAGGTTCCTCTGGTGGGATTTACATCATCTAAGTTTTAGATCTCAACATCTGAACTTGTTACCTCCAAGTCACATCCAGGGAAGAAAAATGGGTGTAGTTCTTCAAAATGAAGAGAACTTCATTTAGACATATGCTTTAGGAAGAAATTGGTCATGCCCTTGAAAAAATTCTTTCTTTCCACTGACTTTGCAGAGGATTCAGATCACCAGCTCAGAAACAGACTTCAGGAAGGAAGGTTTTTGGCAAGGTGCATCCCACTTAGTTTGGCTGGATGTATTTTCAATCACAGAACTATTTGCAACTCAATACTGAGTATCTGAACATAAGGGAGAACATACGCAAATGGTGTGCCATTTCTGTTTCTTCATTGCAGGTCATTCAAATACCACTCTTTGGTAGCTATTTCGCTTCCCAGGATTGCTTGCAGTGCTACTGTTAAATTAACCCCATATGCTTCCTTTTCTTTTCATTGACCTTCTAGCAATTACCCTGTTCTCTTTATTACACCTTATTTTAATGTCAACAGTTTTATACCTGAGCTCAATCATTTGGACGCTCGAATGACTTCACAAAAGGCTGACAAAAATGTCCCTTTAATATATTTATATTAAAATTATAGTAGATAATTAACTTTAAAACACATTTGTATAAGTAAGATTTACTGAGTCCATACACCCAAACCAAACATAATTCAAGTTACTCCATTCATTACTTGGGCTATGATTTTACTCTGTGTTCTCTAAGATATGCCACTGATTCTCATAAGATGATTTTTCAGCTTTTATTTCCAACTGAGGGTGACAGAAAAAATGCTTTCAGCGTGAAGTAGTCTTCAGTTCCTAAAGATTCTCCTAAAGACACCCATGTCTTTAGGAAATGCCCATTTTGGCTTTAAGATGCAGAGCTTAACGCCCATTTTGGCTTTAAGATGCAGAGCGTAACGCATAAACTGTCTTTGGGTGTGGAGAGAGAGATGGGAAAAGTACAGATGGAGGTTAAGAATGGCCATATTTTTAATAAGATTCCTTTCTCTGTGCTGGATATTAGGCATCCCCTCTGCCACTTCTGGCTGCTCGGAATCACAAACTTTTCGTTATCATAGGAATATCAGAGAATTACGATGCAAAGAGTCTTAGCATTAATTTCAGTGTCTTTAAATAAATATAATGAAAAACATTAACAAGCACAATGTTCCCCATAATGAATATAATATCCTTGCATGCATTTGTATTTTTTTCTGGTATTTATTAGATGTAAATGGAAAAACAGGGATCTTTATGCATTTCTGCATGGAGTTTGCTTGCAATAAAATACCCAAACAGAAACTGATAAAAACAAACAAACAAACAAAAAAAAATCTAAAAAAACCTCTCATGATTCAATAGTATATTGCACTATCTCTAGTACTGGTTTTCACCTTCTCCTTAAGAGAACACTAAGTTAATTATAGATGTATTCTAGTATACTCCATATCATCCACTCGTATAGTTTTTATATTATGTTTTCCCCATTGAACTCTGTTTTGCATTCTGCAGGAGCTCTGTGGAAGAAAGGACTGGTGAATCAGGACCAAAAGGTCCATTTAAGGATTTGGGAAATAGATATAATCTTAGAATAGTTTGAGTTGAAATGACCTTATGATCATCTAGTTCTGACCCTCCTGCCATGGGCAGGGACACCTCACCCTCGACCATGTTGCCCAAGGCTCTCTCCAACCTGGCCTTGAACACTGCCAGGGATGGAGCATTTACCACTTTCTCTGGGCAGCCTTTACATTCTACAGAGAATCCACAATTCATAAAATTAATTGGTATTTATCACTGGGAAGTCAGGACTGGCAGAGCTTGGTGGGGAAAGAGGTTAATCAAGCCTCTTGTAACTTTGCCAGTGACAGAAAGGACTTCAGTTTTAAGACACACCTGCCACCAGCTACCCACTACCATTTGCTTTTAAAAGATATCCATAATGAATGTATGGATATCACTGGTATCCATACATTCTGTCACCCAATAAATATTTCAATAAATATGCATCCTTCCCTTAAAGATTTAAAAAATACATTATGAAAATGCACAGAAAGCTACACAATAGATGTTCTAGACTTTTGTAACAAAATATATTCCAGGAGAGATAATATATGACATAATTAGTTTTCTTTTGTGGTAGCTTTAGGGGATTGTTAGAGAGAGCAACTGAACTGAGACAGATAGTAAAATTCTCAAAATCTTGTGTAACCACTTACAATTTTTTTCATTATGTTCATTTCTACGTTTTGAAGCATTTAAAAGTTATGGTTATGTAAATTTTTATTTGTCCAAGTAAATGTACAGATCTTGTCTGCCAATAACTGCTCATGCCTCTGTCGAGCAACTGGCAAGTTGCTTTTCTCACGTGAAGAAACAGTTAAGCGTCTTAAAATATGTATCCTAATGTGGCAAAGAACATACTTAAAGCACTGCCCTTTTACATGGATACCAGGCAAAATATTCTTTAAATATTAAGAATAAAATAAGAAATCTGCAGTGAGATGCCAACTCTGTAGCTCATATCTCATAACCTCAATGAAAACAGCAAGCCTGTGTGGAGAGAAAAAAAATGAGAAAAGATAACAAGAAAAAAAGGTTACCAGTAGGTATGCAGGGGAGGACAGTCGCTGTTTGTGACTCCACGTCTGAACTGATGAGTGTGTGGAGTTTGTGTTTTTCATGTCACACACAGGTATGTGAGTAGCATGTCAGCCACTATAATTAACAGAACTGGAGAGCTCGTTGCTTTGTGACAAATAACAGCTCCCCCCAACAGGACCAATGATGGGGTGAAGGAAAGATGCCCCAGCCCTTGCTAGACCTCAGGACCCAGCGCTGCAAGTCGGGTGGGCTACACACTCAGCATCTGCCCTCGCTTCTCCTAAATCTGCCTCTGGGGTACACCTGGACAAAGCAGGCCATTGCACAGAAAGGGTTAGCTGCAGACAGCTGTTCGGAGAATTTCCAAATCTTTGATTTACTGTGATCAATTGCATGATTAGCCTGGATGTTGTTGAGAGTGGTGATTATCTAATGGGGGCACTGCGATCTCTGTTACAAAGAAACTCTGCTGGGGAGGAAAAATTTGCGTGAGACATCAGTATGCATTTATACAAAATACTCAGGGCATCTTTTCAAACAACAGGCTATAAGTTAATAGAGTTTTTTCTCTGTTAAACCAGTGGAAGGAAGCATGCTTGCATTAAATCTGTGTCAGAAAGTGAATCTTGGTATTAGTTGTTTTCTTTCAGCTAATGCATTTAGCCACACTAAGGTATGAACTTAATCACTAAGCTATTCAGGAGGTATCAAGCACAGACATTAAATAGGATTATGCAACAGCCGTCTGCTCTTGCTAATTAAAATGTGGAAAACAGCCAGTATCAATTTATTTTGTTTAGGCAATTTATGGATGGTTTAGGTAGTTCATCATGTATTGCAGTGCTTTCACTGTTTAGTAAGACTTCTACGATTTCACAATGAATGACTTATGTCATTCTAATGCAGAGACTTTAAGTATAGTCAATGTAATTTTGTACAAAAATAAACATAAAGCTTTCTTACTGAATCAGGATTTTAATAAATAATTGACATTTTATTTATATATTTTGGAAAATACATATACGCTGTAATATCGATATATACTCTATAAATGATGTTCTCCAGCAGCTTCAGCTATCAATTTCTCCTCTATTTCAACTAAATTATGGGTGATCTGTGCTTTTAGAAGCTTCTTGTTTAGTTAAAAAAAAAATGTATTTGAGCTATGTTTTTGCTTTTAGATGTACTCATGAGTCCTATAGGTTTTGCTTTGCAACAGTTCCTTCTTCCAACAAAATACGCTTTTGCAAGACTGAGTTATAGTAATGAGCTGTACCAATGTGCTTTGTGTGTGTCTGGAAGGCAAAAAAAAACATTCATTCAAACCTTTAGCCTCTTTCCTGTGGCCCACCAGCTTCCCAAAGCTTGTGTGATCCTGCTTGGGTGGCCCATGCTAGCCAAAGTTTGGGCACCACCTTATTAAGCCTGAAAGCTCAGTATGTGCCGTCTCTCAGGGACTTGTCAGATAAGTGAAATCCCAAAAGAACCCTGGTGCAAAAAACACATGTGACCCTAGGTAGGGTTATGATGACTACTGTAGTGACTTCAGTAGCCAGTGTAGGAGATCTGGCAGATCTGTTCTTCTCACGGTCATTTTGTTGGGCCCTGAATTCCTTGTTTCCCTGAAGAAACTATCCAGTGGAATTAGTTTTCTCTCAAGCCTACCACTCTTTTTCCACCTTCAGCATTCAAATAAGTAGGCTTGTGTATTCATTAGATGCATCACTGAAAAAATCATCAGAAGCACAACTTTAAAAAACTTACATTTATATTGTCACTATTATATTTTAGAATCAATGCCTGCTACAGATTAAGACAACTCCTGCCCCTGCTAGACTCCTCTCTGCCCTACCATCCACAGATGCTTTTGCATCCTCCTCACACCTGGACAGTTAACATTAGCAACCCAAGAATTAAATACTTTTTAAATGAAATCATGGATTTCACTGCATAGTTCTGTGACAGAGTCAATTCAGTGACAAATCTGCAGCCCCTACAAAGGACTAAAAGGAAGCTGGAGTTCTTTAAACTTAGAAGAAAAGATGGTTTGAATAACGCTTCTAACAAAACAAGCTGAGTTTTAAGCAACATAGATTCAGTAGAGAGTCTTAAAATCAATGAGTAGAAAGCTTTAATAACTTCCCCAACCACTGTTTTCCTCCTTGCATGAAAATGACTCATTAAAAGGACACATCAAATTGCTCTCCATGTCTGTGAAAGCGAACACCGACACAATTGGAGAATTTGCTAAACTGTTACATTGAATGGGATGTATAACAAGAGGGCTAGGAAGCTGCTGCATTAACATGTGGGAGATGTGAAGAGAAAAATACAAATGTCGATGTAAGAATGGGGAGGAAATTTGAATTTGCAATTATGCTTTAGATCTTCTTAAACAAATGTTGCAGTTTGTAAAACGGAAAGAAGTCTAGGTTGTAGTTTGTGCTCCCAATTTTCAATATAATTCTAATGTAGGTATACAGACTGTTGAGTTTCATGCTTTAGGTTTGTTTTGGGTTTGTGGTAGTGTTTTTGCCCTCCGTCCTATGCAGAGCACTGATGACATTCATCTATCTCAGCTGTTGTGGGAAACAGAGCCACATTTTTAGGCCCACATATAGTTAGGCTTGATGTTTACATTCAGTGGTTATAGACTGTTAACTACAGTGAATTCATAGCAAAGAAGTTCTTTAAATAGAGCATGTTATTAATCACAGAAAATAACTTCTACCCATCCCTCTGAGGGCAAACCCCCAACAGGGCCAGGAGTGAGAAAACCGGGCTGTAAAAAGGAGGAAAAAGAATCTGCCTTTCTCTCACAAAATTACAAGGTCCCAAAATTACAGCAGGGTGGTTTTTTTGGCTGGAAAGGGAAGTCCCACCATGCTTGGGTAGGATCATGACACGCACATCCAGGAATGCCATTACTTGATAGTCCAATACTACCAGAGAATGCACATCAGACCGGTGCTTCTCTGTCCTTTAAAAAACTGTCATCTAAATCATCTAGCAGTGGATCAGGCTGAAGTTTCACTTTCTTTAGCCCAAAATATGTTTCCCCTTCAAGCATGCAGAATTCATATAAATACAGCACTATTTTTTTTTGAGAGAACCACAAAGTGCTCACATCACTCCACAAACTAACAGAACGAGCATCTCCTAAAGCCCACTTCACAGACTGCAGGAGACTTCTCCAGTCCCCCTTGCCACCTACCCTCTGGGCAAGTTTTGTTTCAGGCTTTTGGTCAGGGAAAGGTGGGTGAGCTCCTGAGGACCTGAAAAGAGCTGGAATCAATTGGAAGTCATACAAGGGTCTCTCCCCTTGAGAGCACTGAAAGGGCGTATTTATGGTCATTATTTCACACTCCATTAGAAAGGTGTAAACCTTGTGAAACTCGCAGCAGTTATTCCTTATTAATATGTCTAGCTGAAAGCAGCAGTTGAATCAATGTTTTAGCAGAAAAGGCTGTTTACTCTGATAATGAAGGAGGGTTGAACAGTTAGCCTATCGATAAAACCTGTGTTAGTCAATTCAGTAGAAGATCTCATTTTCATAAGGAATTCAGCTGGAAGATTCTGCATGCTATTCTGTTTCAGAAAAGAACCTAGCAATACTGCATTCAAAAAAAAAAAAGAAACAAAGCCAGAAACAAAACCAAAACACAACCACAGTACTGTTTAAAATAAATATTTCATTAATTTGACCTGTCTGTGATAACATTTTTCATGACACAATAATACCAGTGAATTTTACTACATGCTGAGGGAGGCATGTTGCTATCATAATGCATCCTGAATGTGTTCAGCTAGTTCAGCTCAAAGGAAACAATGGAGCTTATAGACATGGTAGGCTACCATTCAAATTGGCAACGTTCCCGTTACAAATATTCCTTCCTTTGAATATCTCTTGCCATCCAAGTCCTACATGATGCATATAATTTAAGCATTCTCCTTATGAATCACAAATGAAGAGCAGTGTCTACAAGAGAATTTCATGGGAGGTGTGGGTCGGATCCTGTGTTACATGGAGCGAGCATCTCCAGAGGAGGCAGTGGGAGTAGAGGTCCTGATCAAGAAGTTCTTGGTAGGAATATGTCACCCAAAGGCTTTGGATCTATCCCAGAGAGTGCACAGCACCTCTCCAGGGGTGTTCAGTTGCTAGCAGGATAAAGCCTCAGCTAAGTGTATATAAAACTAGCAGCCTTTATGCTTTTTTTGACATTAAAGGGTAGTCCTGCAGAGCTTCACAAGCTGAGCTTTGTCTGATTAAAGAGCATGTGGACCCTAAATTACTGAAAATAAAATGTGTATTGTTATATATTGCTACTATATGTTTCTACAGTTTGTACATGAGAAAGTATGATTAAAAGTCGATGAGAGACTGTTTATAAATTTTGATTGCTTCATAATTTTAACTCTGAGCAACATTTTTATCATAATTATAGGCTTTCTTAAAGCATTTATGCAGATTGTTTTATTCAAAAGGGGTTTATTCCATATAAACTCCACTCTTTTATCTCTCCATAAAATCAGTGTGTGAATTCCCAGCAACCACAACTCCACTAGACAGTCATCACATTAGTAGCAGAGATATTTTCACACAAGGCAACATTCCTCAAATACTTGGAACATTAATTCCCGCTTCCCCATCCCAGGGAGTGTCATGGTGTTAGATATTAATAACAACCCTTAACACTTTTGTTACTATTTTATTTCTCCTTAAAAGTATTAGCAAATTTATACTCGTAATTCTTCTGTGAAGTTCCTATGTGTTATGGTAGCCAGTATATCTATGGTTCAATGGAGGCTCAGGAGATTAAGCCAGTTACCTTACAACTTCATCTCAGGGAGATTTAAATCCAGGAATTCAAATGGAGAGCTTCTGTTTGTTGCAGTGGGAATCTTGTGTCTTAATATCCTGGATCCCTACAAATGTTGAAGTCTACAGGACTTACCCAAGGACCTCGCACTGTTTCTTAATCGTTGTTGATATTCAATTGATGGCACTGTTTCAGTAAGCGTGAACTGCTTTTGTGGACTGCAGCAGAAAGTAAGTCCATGGCTCTCAGTTCAGATTGGCTCATGACCATATTGCCTGTGAGTAGAAGTCTCACAAAGGATAGGAAATGCCCATCCAGGCAAAAGCCAAGGATTTCTGAAGTGGGGACAATCAAGGGCGTCAGGATGCTTGGTTGAAGTTTGAGGCAACAATTGGAGAGCGTAGATGGATCTAATGTAACAGAAAAGGGATTTAAACCGGTGACAGTCCTGTTAGTGCAACTGAGGAGCCCAGCAAAAGTGAATCATCTTCACTGGAAGAGGAACTGAGAGGTTTGGATAGCTTCATAGCAGTCACTGTCTCAGCAAGCCAGGGCTCATTCTGGTCTTCTCCTCCCAATGACCTGAGAAGGCACCTCCGCAGCACTGGAACATCTCATTAAATACAACTAAATATACACCCTTTATTTGCATATACAGCTAGGGCATCAAATGGGCAATGTGCTATCACCTCCCTCAGGAAATACAAATATATAATGTTAAATATATGTGAAATATGTGCAAACATTTTTTCCATCACAGTAAAAGTTAGACCTTCTGGTACATGTGCTTGGATGCTCAGAAAGAAACTGACATCTTAAAGCCATAATATGTTCTGGTGGGTTCATGGCACTGATGACAGTGTATCTAAAACTAACCTAAAAGCTTCATTCATCAATGTGGCTTTGATGAGCCACAAGGCCTGATGCTAAGCTATGTTCCATTTTACAGCACTATCTTCAACTTTCATAATTTCTTCAAATGACTGGATCACGTTGCAGAGGGATGACCTGATCTCTACTCACAAGCCACTTGAAAAACTGATATGCATCTCTTTCTTGGAATATAAATTCTGCGCTTGAACAGTGTGGTTCAGACTTCAGTCCCTATTCAAAGAGGAGGCAAATTTAAGACCTAAAAAAACCCTAAGCAAACAATTTGATTACTATCTGCTGCTCTAAATGAAAAGAGAGAATTAACACAAATAATGTAAATACTGAGTTCTGTGCAGCAATGCAATTAGGTTTCACCTGTTGATTTTTATAGCTTATATACAGGTCTTGTAGCTTCTCTCTGATTTCACTCCAGTGGAGATCAGGTGCAATTCCATCGTAGTCAGAGGAATCAAGTGCATGGAAGACACAATTTTATTAATCTTTGTGTTTCCTATATACAGCAGAAACCCTATTTAATCCTTAAATAGTAAAATCATAGTAATCTTTATTTCTATTTCCCATGTTATTTTAGTAATTTTCCGGCTCTGTTGTTTGAACTTGTGCTGTCATATTTGCCCCCTAAAAATATACTAATATTAATGGTTGAAATATGGAAATAAACACAAGTTGAGAGCCTGGATATCATGCCACTGCAATTGGAGAGGGTGCTGATCTGTATTTCAGAGCAATTTTAGGACAGTCAGGTTGTCACTGGTCTTAATTTCAAGACTTGATGAAACTGCTGCATTTGAGAAAAAGGTATTTATCTACGTCAATTAGATTTTGACTTCTGAGGTTTGGAACCATTTCATGGCCGAATGCTGAAAAGGGAGCAGCTTTGTATATGTTGGAAGGTAACAAAATACTCGTACAAGTATGCTGGTAAAAAAGCAATCACATTAGAGGTAACAGGGTCATGGTTTTACCATAGGATTTCTTTGCAGGCAAATGGGCTATTTAACAGCTACAGGCATTTTTCTGCATAAGAGAATTGGAAAAAGACTGTCCACAGCTCCACTCTAGAGCCAGGGACCAGCCTCAAAGCCAGCCCTGGGTATTTTCACAAACTGCTACACACCAAAAGTTGCAGCTACAATTTACTGACTTAGAACAACTCAGAGGCAATTGTTCCAGAATAAAACCTCATTTCTTCATTTAACCCAGAGCTAGGCTGTAGTTGGTGTTGTCAGGGTGTGGAAGAAAGCTTACTTCAGGACTGAGATTGGTGACCTGAGGAGTTTTCAGTCCCCTTAGCCTGGAGCCTGGATATATCTATGTATCTGTGTCTACATGCCTGTGTATATATATATGTCTGTATGTCTAGAGATAGATAGGTAGATATAGATTAGATAGAGATAGAGATAGGTAGATACAGATACAGATATAGATTATACAGCTATATATAAATTTGAGAGAGAGAGAGAGAGAGAAAATAGATATATTTTATTAATATTGCTTTTAATCTGGGATTTCTGAGACAGCAACTTTCAGGTAAGTCCCAGAAGCAGTGTGTGTGCTGTGCAGGCCCAAGAACCCTGGAAAGGGCTGGGGGCAGCTCTTGAATCCACGTCCCGGAACCGCTCCCCCCACCCAAAATCCCCCAGGAGCCGAGGAACCTCCCCATCGCAGTGGATGAGGGAATGCAGGCAGTCCCTTCTCCCCCTCTTTTCTGAACACCTGGGGCAGGGTTAGGGAGCATTTGTTTTCTTTTTGTGAAATTAAGAGTTGAAAGCCCCCTCAAAACAGCAATCAAACAAAAACCCACAAAGAGGAAAAGGCTGTAATCACACAGCAGAGATTTGGGGGCCTGGGAGGGGAGCAAGGGGCAAGCTTGGGTCAAATGGGACTCCAAGACAGCAGACAGCAGTAGCTGCATAGGATCAGTAATCCTCCTCTGTGTGTTCCTGTACTCATTTCACATCAGTTAGGACTGTGCAAATACTGCAACTGAGTCCTGATGAGGAAATCAGCTGGGCGTGTGACTAAACCATGGTTAATTATTAATATGAACAATTCTTGTCAATTAAATGTTTCATTTAATCTCCTCATGTTGACTTGTTTTGGAAGCTTCCAAAACAATAATGTGGGTGCAGACTTATTCTAGGGAATTTGATATCATCCATATAATATCATTCATGCGATGAATTATCATCTTTTCTCTTCTTGCTTCATTCGAGCCAGCTGAGGCAATGAACAATTTTTGGTATAAATATTTATGACATTTTTTTAAATGTCTGAAGGAAATTTGTCAGGGGGTTCCCTTGAAGCACAGGGGGAAATCACATCTCGGTGACGATATGGGTTGTGGAAATGCAAGTTCAAAAAGAAAAGCAACTCATATTCCAAATAGTAACTTGGGAAGAAATGAACCGTGACTAATATTTTTTTCCCTTCTGCTGCTCCTATCTCTGTCTTGCCGTGTCCTAGGCAGTCACAGCAGGTCCGAACATGTCCCTCTGCTCACCCTATGGAGGCTGTGTTTGTGCCCCTGCCTGATTCCTGCACTTGTGGTCTTTCCTTCCCCTGCCACCTTCTCCTGCATCAAACTCCTCAGGTCCCACTGTAGAAAACAGCCCCTGGAACCTCGGACTCCTCCCTTCCCTTCCCTTCCCTTCCCTTCCCTTCCCTTCCCTTCCCTTCCCTTCCCTTCCCTTCCCTTCCCTTCCCTTCCCTTCCCTTCCTTTCCCTTCCCTTCCCTTCCCTCTTCCCTTCCCTCTTCCCTTCCCTCTTCCCTTCCCTTCCCTTCCCTTCCCTTCCCTTCCCTTCCCTTCCCTTCCCTTCCCTTCCCTTCCCTTCCCTTCCCTTCCCTTCCCTTCCCTTCTCTTCTCTCTCCTCTCCTCTCCTCTCCTCTCCTCTCCTCTCCTCTCCTCTCCTCTCCTCTCCTCTCCTCTCCTCTCCTCTCCTCTCCTCTCCTCTCCTCTCCTCTCCTCTCCTCTCCTCTCCTCTCCTCTCCTCTCCTTCTCTTCCTTCCTGCCCTTCATATTCGGAAGAGCCGCTGCAAGCTGAGGAAATGAAGAGTCTTGGGTTTTCCAGTATATACGGCAATCAGTCCCTTTGAATGAGCCATCATATTTGTCCTTAATTCCGACTTTCCCAAGCACTACTCGCATATTCCTCTGGTTGAAATGTAGGAAGGTCTAGCATAATTTGGAGGTCAGAACTCTAAATAAGCCTGCTTTAAATAACAAGCCCACATGGGAGATTGTCAGTATCTCTATTTTGTATACAGTTTACGCACTGGCACCGCTTTTTAAAACCCTATATGTGGGTTAAAACTCAATTTTACAACCCCCATTTATATGAGATGTAGGTTTGACATCTGTTTGCCAGAGTGTTTTGCACTTAGCCTAACACCCACTATTAAATGACAAAATTGTGGCAGGCTGTCAAAGCCAGCTGACTGACAGCTGCTCTACTTTACAAAAAAGCCCCATTCAAATATTTGCAGGGTTGAGGCTTTCTGTAACGCTGCCGCCATTCTCCCCGTTATTTAGCATGTAAAATATAAGGCAAAGTTTTAAAGCTGCTTTCCGAAATGTTGCCGGTTTTCCACATAAAAAGAGCGAGCGGCGGCTGCTGGCGGGTAGTCAGCGCCGATCTCATCTGGTGGGCATCGCGCTGGGTCCCCGCGTTCCTCCTCTCTGCACACCCCAGATAGCATTGGCGGTTAGCAGCGCTTCTTAATATTGCAGCTAATTAAAGACGGCGTGTTACTGAAGTGAGAACAAAAATCCACTTAGAAAGGAAGGGAAAAAAAGAAGGAGCGGGTGGGGGTTGTAAAATGTTCCGGGGCAGACGGAGGAGCGCACCAGATCCTGGGAAAAGGGCTTCGGGTTGGGTGGAACACCAAGGGCATCCTGCGGCCGTTCCCCGTCCTGCCCCCACCTCCGGACCCCTCCGGGAGCAAACAGCTCAGGGCAGCTCTGGAAAGGGGTGCAAGGGACCGATGGAGGTGGGTGCCCTATGCCTCGATTGAGGTCGCTCCCTCTTCTAGCCCAGCTAATGAGGATGTGACATTTAATTCAGGTGGTTACTACGCGCCCGTCCGTTCCCCCGGTTCCGCTCCCGGAGCAATACGAATCTGTGAACGGCAACGGTGATTCAAACTTAAAAGCTATCTGCGTTTTTATTCTGATGTCTAATGATTGTATGCGAGTGAGCAGCGCAAAATAGCTGGCGAGGTAACCCCTCCACGCTAAAGTAGTCTTTGCAGCGGTTGCCGGGGTCCGTTGGAACCTCGGGAGCTTTCGACAGCCCCTGCCAGGCAAGCAGGGCTTTAGCTGTCAAACGAATCGGAGGTTAATTTTGGGGCGTGTTGTTAATTTATTTTTGGAATGAAGACTAGATCCACCTCCCCAATAACAGAACACACTCCGACGGTGGGAAGGCGACTGCGGCGGTCCCTGCGCAGGGCGAGGGCAGTCACCGGGCCGGTTACCGCTGGCTCCAGCAGCGGGCAATTCCCCCCTCCTTTACCCCCTTCTGCCCCCCCACCTTTTCCTCATCCCTCCCCCCCTGCCGCACACCTCCCTCCTCCCGCTCACACGGGCACACGCACCCTCTCACAGCCGGAGCGGAGCAGAAAGAGTGTTGTCCTCAGCTTTACCTGGGCATCTTTAGCTGATTTGTGTCCGTTTTAACAACCTCTATCGACTGTCTTTTTCCTAGAGCGGTTGTCATGTTGACAGAAAGGGACTGGAAAAGAGTATTAAGGGGGGGGGGGGGGAGGATGCGGGAGGAAAACTAACGGCGCTGTCTAGGAAAGGGGAAGTCATCGCGGTTAGCGGTACGGGGCTGAGAAGGTGCGGACCCTCCGCAGCGATCCCGGGCGGAGGCGGTCTAGAGAGGGACTAACATCCATCCAGGGAAAAGCGGGGGGAGACAGCGATGAAAGGGGGGAGGGGGGGGGGGAGAGGACGGAGAGGGTTGTTTGAGCATCCCCGGGAAATCCAAGTTTATTGTTAACAAAGGAGGGTCTGGCAGGGCTCGGAGCCTCCGCCGTCCCGAGGTGCCGGAACCGGCAAGGCACGGGGCGGGGGTGGGGGTGGGGGGTGTGTGAGGTGGAGCCGGGATAGGGGTCCTGGAGCGGCCGGGGTGGCCACGGTGGTGGGCGGTAGGAGGCAGGGGGAACCCAGGTGAGGGGAGCAGCACCTGTGGTGACTCTTCCTTTCCCGGGGGCACGTCTCCCGCGAAAAGAGGCAGGGGAGAGTGGCCCAGCAGGAGCAGGGAGGGAGAAAGGCGAGGTTAGAGGAGAAAGTGCGTATGAGAGAGGGAAAGGGGAAGAGACAGAGGAGGAAGGCTCCGGCTCCACCTCCCCGCTCGGCGCTCCAGCTGCTCTCAAACCAACTGCTCAATTCTATTCACTGCCTCGACGGAACAAAAAAGTGGCTATTTATTAGAATACTTGTTTGGTATTGTTCGGTGCCGCACAAAAGGCGTTTCATTATGTTGGGGTGGGGAGAAAAAAACCCTCTCTTTTTTTTCTCCTTTTTTTTTTCCTTTTTTTTTTTTCTTTTCTCTCCAGACAGAAACAATAACTTGAAATTGTCTTTAAAGTCTTTTCTTATCAATAATAAATTTCATTTTCTTCTCTCTCTCCCGCTCTCCCTCTCTCCCCCTCTCCCGTGCAGGATGTGCGCGTGTATGTGTGTATGTGTGTGAGAGGGGGAGAGAGAGGGAGTGAGTGAGCGAGAGAGCGCGGCTGGTGAGTGTGCGTGTGTCGCCGGGCACTCGTGGCTTGGGCACAGCCGCCTTGAAGCTGCGGCTGGGCGAGGGGCGAGCAGGAGAGGCCGGGCTCGGACGGAGGAAGGTGTGAGCTAGGCTAGAGCAGAGGGAGAAAAAACCCAAACCCAAACCCAAAAGCAAAATATATTAATAATAAGGCTGCCCCTTGAGCTGAGATGTTGGGAGGAGGCTGGATCTGGAAGAGCAACTGTAAGTGTGCCTCTAACTTTTGAGGGGGTCTTCGCCCTGTCTTGGGAAGGGAGGAGGGGAAGTCGGCGAGGGGAGGGCTTCCGAGTTACTTTTGCTTAGAGGGAAGAGCCGTTTGCAATCAGTGGGTTATCGGCTGTCACACGGATTGGGGGGGGAAGGATTCAGAAGGTGACAGTGTTTTGGGCTGCCCCCCACCGCCTTCCCGGGAAAGGCACCTCACTGCGTTTTGAAGCGCGGGGCCGGGGCGCGGGGAGCGGCGGCCAGGCAGGGACCGAAGGCCGGAGCCAGGGTGGGAGGGCGGGAGGGGACACCCCGGCCCCCGGTGCTGCCTCCCGAGCGCCCAGTGCTCGCTCCGGATCCGCGCTCAGGAATTAACATGTCGGCGCGCGGGTGCCATTTAGTGAAAGGTGTCTTGGGCAAAGAATCAATTTCGGTGTGACTGACCGGGGGGCTTGGCTGTGTCAAGACTGCCCAAAAAAAGGGGAAAATCAATAGGCAGAGCAGCCCCCAGCTATTACAACTAATGCCTGTTTAATCTCTGCCCCTCTGAGCGAGCATTCACACGGGCTCTTAACATTGCTAATGCGGCGGGGCTGAGCCCGGCTCCATCTTCCCGGGGAATGGGGGATCCCCGGAGCCCGTCCTCTGTGAAGGTGACAGCTGCCGGAACCCTTCCGTACGGAGGCTCTGCTCAGCCTCACCTAGTAAAGTCCGGACAGAAAGAAACTCACGGAGATTAGGGCTACCCGGGCCGGTCCGACCCTGGGTCTTTCTCTCCCTCCCCAGCTCCAAGGTGGCTGTACAGATTCTGCCTATTGCCATAAGGTATCGGGATGCTTAAAAAGTGAAATGGATTTTTCCCTCTCTTATTTGCCGGGAGTGTTTGGGGTCGATCAACAGGCAATGGAGCAAGGCTGCACATCTATCGATCAGGGAGGGGACGGGTTTTGGCTGAATCTCTTTTCAGAAACAGGTGTTTAAACATGATAGCGTCTCCAGTCAATTAACCCATTAAAACCCCGTTTTATCGCATTGATTCCCGCAGGCTGCCATAAAAGGTTGTTATTTGAAAAGCTCTTTGTTGAGTAGGGGTGTGGATGGATGGATGGATGGATGGACGGATGATGGAAGGAAGGAAGGAAAGAAAGAATAAATAAGGGGAGTGGGGGTACAAATTGTCTCAAAAGGTACAGTATCGAGCTGGCAGTAAGATGGCAAGCTACCTTTTGGTAGAGCCCCCACTGCCCGGGCTCGGCCCCGAGGAGGGGCAGAACCTCCGCTGCGGGCCCGAGAGGCTGCGCCCCTCCCCCATCCCCGACCACCCGCTTGCCCAACCCCTGAGGCTAAAGCTGATACATCCCCCTCGGGGAAGGGGGATCTGGTGGCGGGGGGGGGGCAGGAAGACCCCCCGGCCGGGGAGGAGGGGTCGCGTCGGCCCGGGGGAGACACTACAGCCAGCACCGGCTGTGGGCAGGGGGGTGCAGTTGACAATACCCCTATAAAGTTGTGAGCGCTCTTATTCCTTAAATAGGACAGTCTGTGAATAGCCTGTCCCCCCTCCACACAAACCGTCTAGCACCTTTTTCAGGTTTGCCAGCAATAGTGCTATGAAAGATCTATTTGCTGCAGGCGCCAGTAGCCAGGTTGTTATCCCGGTGAGTGCCAGGGAATCTGTGTACGGGGAATGTGAAGGATCCGTCGGTGATCTGGTGGAATAAAAGCCCAAACATGTCTGTGAAAATCACCCATTTTCCAGAAGGCAAACAACCACTGGATCCCGGCTCCGGTATCGCCAGCTGGTGGGAAGGAACCCGTGTTTTCCTCCTCTCTTGCCTGGGGTTCGTTATCGTCCTTCCCATGGCCAGAGAGCTGCACTGGATGGAGCAAGAGGATCATGTATTTCCTTTGGGTACCTTTAATTTCCAGACTAGTGGTCTGAGGTTATTCAGATGTTTCCAGTTTTACCTTTGTTTGCTGTTTGCTGAAGTAAGCGCTGGATGTGACTGAAAAGGTTTGAAATCGTGTCAAAGTGATGTTTTAATCTCATTGAAAACTGTATTAAAGGAGAAGATGTAATTTGTGGGGAATGTTTCGATGAAAGGAGAGATTGGAGTGGATGATACTTTCGCTCTTCTGTGAACCCCATGTCATGTTTATATTGAAGCCTGTGTAGCTAATCTAATTTGCAATAACAGGATGGCCTGCAAGACAGAAGCTCCTATATGATTTAATTTCTTTCTTTCGTCATTTATTTTTTGCACAAATTCATTCTGACTTGCCCTCAATGATGCTTTTGCAATTTGGGGATAACTGACGGGGAAGCAAACCAGAAAGATTCCCTTATTTACTAAATCCCGCTTCTCCAAGCGATGAGGCACAGCCATCAACAGCCAGGTCGCCCTCCTGTAAATGGGATGCCGCGCTTGGGCTCGGCGAAGCTCTTTTTTTCGTGACTGACATTTCGACAGCGCAATTTTAAAGATTAACTTCGCAATAACTCTCGTGCCCTACCGCTTCGACGAGCTGTCCGTCCCCGCAACTCTTGTTTTCCTTTTTTTCCTTTAAAAGTTTAGCCTCACAAAACTATACTTTCAAAATATTTCCCTGATGGTAGAAAGTAAATTGCTGGGTAGATGGATTTTGTCCACAGGGGCTCTCGATCATCCCTTTAGATGGAGTACCGTAAACCCTAGAAAATAAGACAGTGCAAGCCCTCATCTCCAGCGAGATATTTTGCCATCTGATTAGCACGTATTCCCGACGTGTGCCTTAGTGATAACAATAATAATAAAAAATAAAAAATGTGAAAAGACTCGAAAATTACAACTTTCGTGTAACGTAAAAAGGTGTATTCAGCCTGTTAATTACAGGGGATTGTGTCATTAGAATGTTATCAATGACCCGTTTAATTTTACTGTAATTACTGACAAAATAAGACAAGGAAAGATCACAATATAGGATATTCCTCTTTCTGAATGATATTGCTCTGAGAGTTGAGCTAATGCCTAACAAACAAACATTTTACAAGATGCTCCTTCTGGCAGAACTTCGTTAAGACCCGATTCTGCTTTCTCTACCGACTCCTAACTCCCACCGGGAGAAGAATCGGGCCCCTTCCAAGGTGAGGGGGCACTCGGTGCACCCTGCAAAGATGAGGAGGGGGGAAGGAAGGGACCCTCTGCCGTGTCGGGGCAGCCGCCGGCTGCAGCAGAGATCAAACGTGCGGGAGATCGATACTACTTCTTTTAGGCGCAACGAAAATACGAAGCTTATTTTCCAAGCCGGTCAAAACTAGAAAGGAAGGAGCGAAAACAAAAAGGGCTGGGATAGACAAACTCTTCGGAAAGGGGAGATATGTCGATACTGGGGAGGGGGGATGGTGATGCAGAATTCCTTCAGAAAAATGGCTCCAGCAGTTCTTTTATCTGGCACAATAAATAAATAAATGGAAGTGGCCTGAGCACACACCTGGGCTCTGTGTCGCTTCCGCTCCTCGTGAAGCGGGTGGTTCCCTGCTGCAGACCCCAGGCCGACCCCGGGGGCGGAAAACACCTGCCTGCTACCGTTAGGACTTCAGAAACCTTCCGGCTCCGTCTCGTACCCACCCTCAGCTCCCTCAGTGCCCCCCGCCTTTACCCTGGGGCACCCCAGCAGAGTGGTCTCCGCCTGTTCACAGCGCGCCTGTGGGAGACCCGTCAGTTGTGGGGAGACACAGGAAAAACAGCCTGGAAGCCGAGACCCACATGCCCGCCCCGAGCTGCTCCGGAGAGCAGCGGCGAGATCCCGCAGCGGGGCTGCCTCTCGGGTCCCTCCGGTGTTGCTACAGCCCGGGCTGGCCGGGCGCAGCGGCAGGACAGCCTTTCCCCTCCTCAGGCTTCCCGTTGGTTGGCACGGCTCTCTTGGGCGAAGGGGGGAGACATTTCTCGTTCAGGGGATTTTAGCCCTTTTCTTTCCCCCTCTTTCCTTTTACCCCCCTTCCCTTTCATTCATAAACCTGGTGGCTATGAACGCAGCTTGAATATTGACGTCTCTTCCCCCAACTGCTCCTCCGTTAACCCAATTACAGAATTCATCAAGAACTGTGTTGAATTATCTCTTTCCATACAGTATCAGCATTAGCCTAATTAAAAGCTATAATGTCTGATATAATGATTAAATCGTTAGCTCTGCTGTAGGGAAGCAATATTTTGTTTTCCCTTCAATTAGAAGCTGATTGAGGTTTTCAGAGCAGGTCAGCTGTGAAATTTGAATTATATGTGTGAGTACCGTTCACAGGGTGAGCCCCTACTCGAAAGCTCCAGAGATTCTCCAAATGCTTTTACCCAGCAAGCTGGGAAAAGACAACAAAACACACGAAGAGCCTGTAGCTGATTTGGGACTGGGGCTGTAGGATCTCCCGGAACAGTTGGCAGTGCTGGAAAAGAAAGCAGGAGGTTTTATTCCTGCGCCCCTTTTCCTCCATCCCATCCCGGCTGGGTAGCAGTGTGTGCTAAAAGAAGTGATGCCCGCGTCGCCAAATCAGGAAGGCAGGAATAGGCTTCCCCTCTCTTCCTTCGCTGCCCTCCCTGCTCCCTCCCGGTTGCTTGCTTTGGCCCCGGTGACGGCGCCCCGGCACCGGTTTCCACTTCGCGCTGACCACAGAAGCTGAGAGACACCCACCCCCTCCCTGCTGCCCCGCTTTCCAGGCGGGGCTGGCGAGGGATCAGCCAGCATTCCGCCTCACCTCGAGCATCTCTCCCCAGCCCGGGGCGAGGGAGGCACAGCGGCAGCCAGCAGACGGCGATCACCGCCTGCTCCGGGCAGCCCGGCTCGGGTCCTTAGCCCCTGTGCCCCCTCCTCCCCTCTCGGGGCCGAGCTCGGCGGGGACACCTCGGGCACCTCCCGCCTCAGCTTGTACCGGTGGGGGAGCGGTGGCCAGGGCAGGCGCTCGCTACTCCGGCCACCGTGCGAGCCGGCCAAGCCGGCACCTGCCCTCTCCGCGGGCGCGGCGAGGGCTCTTGCCGGATCTTTAGCCCTCCCTGGTAGGCTCCCAGCGCAGGATATCCTCTCCACCTCCCCCTGGCTTCCCCACAGCGTACACCACGCACACGCGACTCCCGCCCCGCTGTTCCTGTCGGGAGTCCCCACTTATTCCCTCCACCATTAGACTCCTGGCTGTTTGCAACTCCACTTTCCCCTGGGAAAAGTCTAAGGATTTTCATCTCCGGGCGCACCCCCTCCTGCACCACTGTAGCCCCTCCAGGCTTGTTGCTTCTGCCAAAAATCAGTCACGAAAGTGTTTGACCTCATCCCTGTCCCGCAAGTTGGGATCTGCACCACCTTTACCACGGAAGAAAAGTCCCTCTCTGTATTCCGAGCTGGGGCTTAACTCGCCCAGTCCCTTTCTCCGGTCGATATACACCCTCCGGCCGCGAGGAGAGAGGTGCGCTTGGGGCAGAGGCAAGGAGGGTCACACCAATAGTACCTTCTCCCTTCCGCTCCCGTACGCGTTTGTCCACCCCAAAGGACCGAGTTCACGGTGGTTTGGCTGCTTTTAGGAGAGGAAAGGGGCGCTTGATATTTATTTGCCCGGGGCGCAAGGAGCCCTGCAACGCAAGTCTAGGATAGGGGCAAGCCTCCAAGCTGGGGTGCTTGGATGAGCGGTTGCCCCTCGCAGCGGAGACGGGAAGGGCAGGGTCAAACTCGGCCGACCTTGTGGGGAGAAGCGGGATATATCCCCCATTCCCAGGGACGACCGTGGGTTTTTGAAGGGTCCATCGGCTCTCAGGGTGCGCGGGACTCGTCCGAGAAAAGCTGTCCCACACCGACTGCTCCCACTTATTTGCCAGGAGGCCTCCTGGTACCTCTGTATCAAAATTCAGGGAGAAATGTGGAAGATGTAAGGGCGCTGTCATTTATTTCGCGGTTTTTACTCCGAATGTCTTCGTTTGGCCGCTCAAGTGGAAAGGCGCCTTCCTGCAGCAACCTTCTCTCTCCTCCCCAACCAATTATATTTTTAATACATCATTTAGCAATCACATTGGCCTCGTTTGTTTTGCCCCTGCAGATGTGGCAACCCATCAGCTCAGAGAAATATCAACACGATCCCGCACTGCCTGGGATCTTCGGGCCAGCTGGAGGGGACAAGGGTCCCTCAAAAATCACCCCCACATACACCCGAGCTCTCAGTAGCATTCTGTTTGAGCCCGAAGGGGCCAAAGGGGGAGCATCCTGCAGCCCTCAGGAATGGAGAGGTCCTTTCCTCTCCTCAGCAGACCCGGGTTACCGAGATGAGATCGTTGTTTCGTGACGATTCATTGGAAATGGGGGGGGGGGGGGGGGGGGGGGAAGAATAATTTAAAAGAAGTCTAATGCTAGCCCAGCGCCTGAGGCTGGAGCTTTGTGCTCCTCCCGCAGAAAAACTTCTGGCCGGTGATGACAGTCGTTGGGGTGATTCCAGGCTCTGGAATCTGGGTGGCCTCTAGGGTCGCGAAAATGAACGTTTGCGGACCGGGAAAAGGGCAGGGATTCCGGGCCACCCCTTCCCCACCTGGACACAGGCGATGGGGGTGGAGGTGCGACAGACCGGCCATTCCTGCGGCTGCGATTAAAGATTACAGAGGGGATTTATGAACGTTTTCTCCCCTCTATGAAATAACTGTAACGTCACAGGACAGCCAGAGCACAAAGACAGCCTTTTAATATTTTCGGGGTGGGGGAAGTCATACTCTTGTACTTCATGCAAATACAACATATACTTTCATTAGCCTCAGATCCTTCTACGCCCCTATAGCACTAAGTACATAACGAACGCGGTCAGCCTCGGCCGGGCCTGGGCCCAGCCTGGCAGCACCCTCAACACTGAGGAGAGCCGTCTGTCTGCCCCTGCTACCCGCAGAGCTCCGGGGAAACTCCGGAACGGCCCAAATCTCGGACAAAAGACGCGTTTATATGCCGCTCGCACCTGTGCGGTAGCGACGAGAGCAGCCGGGCCCTGGGCGGGCAGCCCGAGGGGTCTCAGCCTGCCCCAAACTCCTCTCTAAGGCCGTCTAAGTGCCGGGCACGCAGGCGGGACGGGACATCCCGCGGTGCGAGGCCTCCCTCCAGCGATGCCCGGCGGGGCGGGCTGGAGTGCCCGGTGTCCCGCCTGTGCGTGTGTGAGGGTGTGTGCCGGGGGGCGCCGTCGGGGGGCCGCGGGGTGGGTGGGAGTGGGCGCGCCGTGACCTCACCGCCCGCACCGGGCGCTGGCGCGGCCCCGCCGGACGTCACCTCTCAGCGCGCGCCACATGCAAATCGCCGCCAGCCGTCGCTCCACCATTGGCCGCCGCCAAGGCGATTTAAGGCGGGCTCAGGCGCGCGCTGTATGGCCGCAGCTCCGCGCGCCCGGCGGCTCCTCCTCCTCCTCCTCTCCCGTCCCATCCCATCCCCTTCTCCATCTCCGTCCCGTCCCGTCCGGGCCGCGGGAGGGAGACCGGCCACCGCCAGCGAAGTACTGTGTGCTTACCGCCTTCGGCTCGGCGCGTGTTTTGGTTGGGCTCCTTCCCCCCCCCCCCTTCTTCCCTCCACCCCTCCCTCCCTCCACCGATCCTCCTCCTGCTTTTTTTTTTTTTTTTTAATTTACGTTCAAATACTTTTTTTTCCCTTTTTTTCTTCCCCCCCCCCCCTTCTTTTCCGCCCCCTCCCGCGCGGCGGTGGGCTCTCCCGTCTCTCTCTTCTGCTCCGTTCACCTGCGATCAGCGGATGCAAGTCACACACGCTCCCTCCCCTCCGTCCCTTCCCTCCCTGCGCTCTCTCTCCTCTCTCCCTCCAAGTTCTCTAAGAACAAACAAGCCGCCGCATCCCGCAGCACCCGCAGCTCCGCGCGGGGCAAAGGAGAGCGCCAGCCAAGGGGTGCGCGGCGGCGCGGAGGGCTCCCATCACCACCAGCAACTACCACAGACCCCCCCCCACCAAGCCGGGAACCTGCAGTGGGGAGAAAGTTTTCCGATCGCTCTCCTCGCGGTTTTCTCCTCCTCTCTCTCCTCCCTCTCCTCCTTTTTTTTCTCCCCTTTCCTTTTTTTTTTTTTTTTTCCTTAATTATTTTTTGCACGGCGGTCGCTACCTCGACACGAACGGGCTTCGCCTCGCTCCGCTCCCCGTCCTCCCGGGCTTCGTCCTCTCTATGTGTGATTCCTTTTTCACGCCTGGCGCCGGTGGAAAATAAAAAAGCTACTTGAATGTACAGCATGATGATGGAGACGGACTTGCACTCCCCCGGCGGAGCCCAGGCCCCCACGAACCTCTCGGGGCAGACCGGAGCGGGAGGAGGTGGTGGCGGCGGCGGTGGCGGCGGCGGAGGCGGAGGGGGGAACAAAGCGAACCAGGACAGGGTCAAGAGACCCATGAACGCCTTCATGGTGTGGTCGCGGGGCCAGCGGCGAAAGATGGCCCAGGAGAACCCCAAAATGCACAACTCGGAGATCAGCAAGCGCCTAGGGGCCGAGTGGAAAGTCATGTCGGAGGCCGAAAAGAGACCCTTCATCGACGAGGCGAAACGGCTGCGGGCTCTGCACATGAAGGAGCACCCGGATTATAAATACCGGCCCCGGCGGAAGACCAAGACCCTGCTCAAGAAGGACAAGTACTCGCTGGCCGGGGGGCTGCTGAGCGCCGGCTCGGCCGGAGGAGGCCCGGCCGGCGTCGGTGTGGGCATGGGCGTCGGCGTCAGTCCCGGCGGCGTCGGGCAGCGGCTGGAGAGCCCCGGCGGCACGGCCGGCGGCGGCTACGCTCACATGAACGGCTGGGCCAACGGCGCCTACCCGGGCTCGGTGGCGGCGGCAGCGGCGGCAGCGGCGATGATGCAGGAGGCGCAGCTCGCCTACGGCCAGCACCCGGGCAGCGGGGGGCACCCGCACCACCCGCACCCCCACCATCCGCACCACCCGCACAACCCGCAGCCCATGCACCGCTACGACATGGGCACTCTGCAGTACAGCCCCATCTCCAACTCTCAGGGCTACATGAGCGCCTCACCCTCGGGCTACGGCGCCCTGCCCTACGGCTCCCAGCCCCACCAGAACTCGGCGGCGGCGGCAGCGGCAGCGGCGGCGGCGGCGGCCGCCTCCTCGGGGGCGCTGGGCGCCCTGGGCTCTCTGGTGAAGTCGGAGCCCAGCGTGAGCCCGCCCGTCACCTCGCACTCGCGGGCCCCGTGCCCCGGGGACCTGCGGGAGATGATCAGCATGTACTTACCGGCGGGAGAAGGCGGGGATCCTGCGGCAGCAGCCGCCCAGAGCCGGCTCCATTCCCTGCCCCAGCACTACCAGAGCGCCAGCACGGGGGTGAACGGCACCGTCCCCTTGACGCATATCTGATACCCCGCCGCCCGCCGGCACCGGCGCCGGGAGCGGTGGAAGCGGGCGTGGGCACCGGCATTGGCCTGGCCACCGGCCCCGGCCGCTGCCACCGCCTGCTCCTTTCCCAGCCGCCTGCCCGCTCCCTGTCCCCGCTCCCTGCCCCGCTCTCGGGATCCCCACTCTTCTTTTTGCCTCTTGCTCCCCTTCCCGCCCACCCTCCCCTGCTCCTCTTCTTTTATGTTTTGTTTTTTTCTTTCTTCCTTCCTTTTTGTACAGAAAAGAAATGTTTTGATGTTCTTGTAATAATAATAATAATAAATAATAATAATAATAATAACGAGAGAGAAAAAGGTAACGGTTGCTTTACTTACCTTTTTTTTTTTTTTTAGAAGGACTAGTTTATGAAACTAGTTTTAGGCTGAACTTCTGTGTTTTATCGAGACTTTTTGTACAGTATTTATCATTCACCCAAGAGACATAGAGCGTTTATTTGCAAAAGAGGAGTGAGAAAGGGAAAAAATACTACTGCGAAAAGTCGAAAATTGTTTATAATATCCACGCAAAGTTGTTGTAGGCGATGCCAACTTCTATACCGCGCAGAACCACTGCGATTTCGGTCACGGATCGCTTCTTGAGAGGGCTTTTTATCGCCTAATTAACTCTAAGTTGATGGGGAAGCAGTTCTCATTTATTACTCATGTACTAAGGCAAACCCAAAACAACACTTAAAAGTTTTCTGTAGATGTTCTCGCGTTTTTATTTTCTGGGGTTTATTTTTTTATTTGTTTCATTATTTATACAACTTTTTTTTTTTTCTTCAGTTGCAGGCTGCAATGTGGTAGTTTGTTGGGTTTCTTCCTGGGTTTTGTAAAACTTTATTGTATTTGTCTGATTGCCCTTTGGTTTTGTTTGTTTCGAGTTGGGGTTTTTTGGTTTGTTGGGTTTTTTTTTATTATTATTATTATTTGGGGTTTTTTGGTACGATTTCTTGTAAATGCATTGTGAATAATTTTTATTTAGGCGTTACGAGGGATTTCAGATTGTGTATATAGTTTACTAAAAAAGCCTTTCTGCTAAACAGAAATCCTAAAGATGCGTTCAATTTTGAGTTAAATAAATTTCAAAGCAGAAAAAGTCACCTGTTATATTTTTATTTTATATAAAAAAAAGAATAACCGCAGAACAAGGTAGTGTTTGCTATGGTATGACTGGAAATGCAGCAGTTAAACCTGGAATACGGGGAGGAAGTTTTTAACTGGAGCGACAAGCAGAACGAAGTGTAATCCCCTAGTAAATGCTGATGTCTCCTACCTAACCAGTATCTCTCAGGAGGGAGCAAAACTGATTTGTTTTAACACTCTTTCCATACTGCGATGGAAAGCAACTTACTGAGTGACTCTTCCTAGCCATGAACGTTCGTTGTGTGGATTTCAGAGCTGTGCTGGTGGTCCGAACCTTGCCCGGAGCCATAACTTGCCCGCCACTAGGTACGCCGCCGGTCCGGGGCGCACCGACTGCCCCGGGGGACGCGAAAGCACCGACGGACGCGCCACTTCCCCTCTAATTAACGCCATGAAAAGCGAAAGCGCTTCGGTTTAAGCGTCCCGGGAAAAAAAATACAACGACCTCTAAACCCCAAGCGCGAAAAGCAGCCCCTTTCCTCCCGGGCATCCCGAAGGGAGCTCACAGGGAGCGGCGGGGCAGCGCTCCCGCCCCCCGAGAACAAAGCGCCGGTTTCAGCCGCTGCTGCAGCGGCGTCGAGCAGAGCTGTGCAGGTCTGGTCATGGCAGAGTGCTGATCCATGCTTTGAAATTTAATTTAATCATCCTCCTCCCCCCCCCCCAGGTGTTGATGGGTACCTTTCGATATGCTGGAATTTAAAGTCTGCTGTAAACTTTGGCTGATAGTAATAACGCCATTGAGAGCCGCGTTTAGATATCGTACTGTAACAAATATTTTTTTTTAACTGGTCGTAACTGCTTAAACAAAAGCGGAAAAACTACTTTTCACGTCCAGGACGGTACTGTCGGCGGTAGCAGGCTGTGGGGCTGCTTGAACCACCTTTAGCGCAGGCGAAGGAGTACTTCGTCCATCCAGGAGTGGGGGAAGTGTCACTTTGGTTAATGAGGGGCCGTTTCGGTCCGCGTTAGAGATTGCACTTCACCTGTAACGCTGACACTCCAACTGCCATATAGAGCCCTTCGGAGTCATTTTGATAATTTCGTTTCAATCTCACTTCGTTTAAATGAAGGCAAAATATTCATGGAGACTGTACTGATCTCAAAAACCCAAATTCCACCATTCCACACACCCCCTCCTTTTTTTTATTTTCTTGTTTTTTTCTTTTTACGGTTTAGCCTTGGTGAAGGCAAGGTGTGTGCGGATTGAGACAGTCGCAGGCTCGTTTTGGAAATCCTCGGCTTCCAAACAGCACAGACAGAAAGCAGAAACCTGTGAGGAACCTTCCGTGGCGTGGGTCCCCTCCAGCCAAGCACTATCCTGCGTGTAGCTTAAAATACTAATAGGTGTGCCTTTAAATACACAGGATAAGCTGAGCACCTGTTGAACTGCTTCTTGAAACGCGCAATCCACCGTGTGTGTACGTACTCACATATCTGTATATGCTATAGATAGCATCATGACTGGAATGTGTGTGTGTGTGTACGTGTGTACATGCAGAAGCATATACATCTGATGGAACCTCGTTACGTGCCTTTTCTTTAAGGGTCATAGCTATTGGAAATCACATTTACTGACAATGAGGAAGAGAAAAATCCCCGCAAGGAGATCTTGTGTGGGTGCATAAGTCTGATAGAACAGACGGAATGGGGTAGTCAAGGGAGAAAAGCAAATAAACAGCGGTATGAGTCCAAAACACCAGAAATACTAGGGGGAAGAGCTGAGGAGAGAAAAATTCCGACTTTTTAAATGAGCTCCTTTTAACGAGTTTTCCCTCTTCGCCTCACAATTTAGCGCCTCAATGGCGTTATGGCTTGAATAATAGGAATACCTGCACTTTCAACGCAAGGGGATTAGATGGACCCTATCTCAGCTATATTCAAATAAGCTTCGAATATTCTCAGACTGACTTTCAAAGAAATAAAATCCCCTCTGTCCAACCTCCTCCCACCCCCCCCAAAAAAAAGCCGCCCCACCCCCCAACACCATGAGGGTAGAAATATTTGCTATTCGTGGTTTACTGGTTTGGCGGTTTAGATTAATTCGAGTTATACTTCACTTTCGGGCATACAAACAAAGTTAAAGCAACTTTCCTAGGCAGACGAGTTAGGTCTAGGTACAGTAAAAGAACTCGGTCTTCGACCTTTTTGCTGTGCGGGTTATTTATAAAAGAATAATTGAACATGCAAAACTAAGAATAGGTCTAAGCGATTTATGGTTTAAGTACATTACACCTAAAATTGTATGAAATATTCCTCCTATGATTGACAGAGCTATTAAAATCACCTATGCGGAAGAATTATTAAAAAAGAAAGTCATGTCGTTTTCAGTGAAAGGAAGGAAAATCCAGAGAGTAAGGTGAAGGGGAGAGGGCCGGAGGTGTCCTCTCTGCGGAAGAGGGGGCTTGGAGCCAGGACCCTCGACACCCCCATAACACTGCCGGTCACCGCTCTGCCTATAGGTCCCTCAGCCACGGGCGGGGGGGGGGGGGGGGGTGGCAGAGGAGCCAGGAGGACTGGAGGCATAGTGCGATAACAGGTCTGATCCGCTCCAAACTTGGAGCCAAAGCGGAAACTTGGCTGAACTCCACAGCTCTTTTCCTAACGATTCTCCCTATTTTTGTTTATTTTTTTTTTTCTTTTTCCTCTCTCCCTCCCTCCTCCGCCCCCCTCCGCTTTTCCCTGCGGGACTCGCTGAGCTCGTAGGAGTGGAGCTGGGGCCCTGGGGAAAAGCAGTTCCCTCCAGCTCCACTCCTACGCGCCCTCAACCGGAGTCACACCGCAGTGAGCCCGGAGTGGGGGACTGAGGGGGCACCGAGGGGCCTGCCCCTGGCCCCTGGGACCAGCGGGGCGGCTGAAAAGGACCCATGATATTCGGGAGGGGACACATGAAATTGCCCCTGAAGAAAGAAAGAGGGACGAGTCCAAAAGTCTGCTCAGGGGGCCCTGAGTGCGCAGCCCCGAAGCATTCGGAGGAGCCATAACTGCTCAAGAAGGCCCCCGAGATGCCTCTGGCAGGGCGGGAGGGGGGTGACCTTCCCTGCCAGCAGCACTACACGCAGCAGCATCAGGCCGGAGGCACCGGAACCCTGACACGGGTGCAGCATTTTGTTTTATGCAGAAACTGCTACGAAAGGAAATATATTTTTTTTAAATACTAAGTAAACCGCCACACGGCTGAGAACCAAACGGCTAATCTGAGCGCTGCTGCGAAGCAAAAGGCAGCTAAAACACGCGATCTGGCAGGCGCTCGTAGGTCTGACGCATTAGCTGGAGGGGACACGCTCCCGGGCCGGGAGCCGAACCTTTCCCGGGCCCCGCGATGCTCCCGCCTTTCCCTGTGACTCACCGACACCTCCCCCCCCCCCCCCGGTGCCCTTTTCTGTCCCGTCTCCCCCACACTTTCTACCCGCTCCCCCCGCAGATCCAGCTCTCCCCTTCCTCCTACAACACTTGGGGAGCGCGGGAAGGGGCAGCCCCGTGGGGGAGGGCAGTAGCAGAGTGTCCGTGTCTGTCTGTCCGTGCGAGTGTTCGGGGGGGGGGGGGGGGGGGCTGATCTTGCGGAAAGGGCCCTCCTCGCTGTGCAAGCGTGTGTGTGTCTCCTCCGGTTAGTGGAGCAGTGGGTCTGGGGGTGTCGTTCGAGGGGTGTGCTTGGGTGTCTGCGAGATGCCCCCAGTGCCGTCGGGGTGTCTGCAGATAAATGATGCAAGAGGAAGATGAGGGTGGAAGGGGGGGGAGGAGAGAAAGGGAGGGAGAACGCGGGAAGGAGGAGGGGGGACGGTGTTTGGAGGGCGAAGGATTAGCGAGGAGAGTCCTGACCCCGGGATCAACGGCCAGTCAAACCCGTTTACAATCACCCAGCGGAACACCGACGGCTCCCGCTGCAAGGCAGCGGCCGGCAGGGCAGCCAGCGAAACCGGGCCCCATCCGCGGAGCGGGAGGCTGGTGGGGGGGCCTGGCCCTGCTCCGGAGAGAAGGGAGAGGCCACAGGCTGGGGGGTTTGGGGAGGAGAGTTGTCAGAGGGAGGTCGGGGGCTGCAGGGGGTGACCGAGGGGAGGATGCTGCTTGCGCCCCGTCTCCCGGCCGCATCGCGGAGCAGGGGGGAGGGGAAGGAGGGGGACCCGGGCTTGAGGGGGAGGGGAGTATGAGAGGGCGGGCCAAGATAGCTGGGAAAAACAAGCGCGTTGCTGCCAGCCGGGAAAGGCCGCTCTTGAACTCCACACGGGACCCTCCCGGGCTGGGTTGCGGGACTCCCGGAGACACCAAAGCCAGGCTCCAGTCATGCGTTCAGCGGCGGGCGGGCGCAGGCCGCCCTCCCGGACCGCAGGCCATCTGCCGCACGGCTACTGGGGGCGGGGGGGTGGGAAGGGGGGCACCCCCCGACAAGCCGGCTGCAGCGGGTGGGCTCCTTGGCCTCCACTCCGCGCCCCGCGGGGCACCGGCGCCGCCACTCCGCCGGGCTGCTCCCACCCCACACACGCAGACACTGCACGAGGGGAGGAGGACAACACACTATAACTAATATTTTGGGGGGCGGGGAGGGGGGAGTAAGCGGTCTTTCCACCTAGTGACATTTTGGCTTTTCCTCTTCTGGAAAACACAGCACCCCCTAAACAGGGAATGCGAGGAGCTACCCCATTGCAAACGTCGAGCACCTTTGTGCACTTCGTCCGATCCGAAAGAGACCTAAAGCAGATGGGGACGGAAATGCTCTCCCCCCGCGCCCCCATCTTCCGAGGGAATCCCCAGTCACCTGCTGCCACCGGTGGCCCCTCTCGGGGAAGAGTGTACCCCCGCCCCGCTGCTTCTCCGTCTCCCCCGAGCCACAGGGACTGCACAGTGCTGGGGAGAGAGATGCCAGGGACGGCAGGCAGGGACTGGAGGCGACTGGTCAAGATGGAGCGAGTCTCTATGGGTTCGTGTCTTGGTTAGAGTGGGTGCTGCTTTCTGGGGGAGAAACAGAAGCCTGGGCAAGTACTTTAACACGGTGAGGGGGATGGAAGTCGGATAGCCAAGCCTGGCTGAAAAGCCGCTTCTGAAGAGGCGAAGTCAGAAGACAGAGAAGACGAAACAGAAAACGTGGCAGGGGCACGTCTTGCAGGGCTCCGAGCCCGGCGCGGAGGGGGAGGCAAACGGGACAGGAGCCGGTTGCAGTCAGGGGGACGAGGGATTGCTGGTATCCGACCCCCGCTGCCCGGGCGGCAGGGGGCAAAGCGGGGATTGTGCATGCGGTGCGCCCAGGGCCTTGCCTGCCTTCTTGCCTGCCTGATGGTCCCGGCCCCGCTGTCCCTCAGTTGAGACAAGTGGAGCCGTGAGACAGGGGCAGCCCCGAAAGGAAGGGAAGCTGGCAAAGGAGCCCGGGCCCCCGGTGTGCATGTACAGATGCAGGGACGCTTTCAGGAGCGGAGTTTAAAGAGAAAGTCCTTGGCCTTTGCATGCAGAGAGCCATTCTGCTGTTGGAGGCAACTGTGTGAAAGTGAAGATTAGCAAACTGAAGTTTGGAGCCTCTTGAGGAACTCTGGTATCAGAGTGTATGGCCTCAACTCCTGTGGCCACAAGCCTGAGACGGTAAAGGGTACTAGCAGGAGACCTGGAAGTCCTTCCTAAGCCTCATGACTAAAATTGGGACACACTTGGCAATGCACGTGTAGAATATGCCAGAAGTCAGTAGGAGCTGGCTGAACCGAGTTGCACTGCTAGATGTGCCATCAGAAAGTCTGGAGGTACCAAAGGGAAAGGACCAAAGAAAACCCCATCCTTTAAACTTCCCATAGATGCTGTGGAGTGACGACTCAGGGAAAGTCTGCTGGTCCTTGGCTTTGGGGTGGAAGCGGTGGGGCCTTGAAACAAAGAACTCTCCCCTACTTTCAAAGCCTTGGGGTGCACCCGTGCAGTTTCATGCCTGTCTTTCCCGGCCGGTGTAATTCCCTGAAGGGAGGAGCCTTCAGAAAAGTCTCGTTTCAAGAAAGTCATTCAAGTGCTTTAGCATGGCCTGTCAGGACGGGTTTGGGGGTAATATGCTTCATGCTCGGTAAAATCCCATTGTCCACGCTCTCAGCCTAGGGCACCTCGCATTGATTTGGAGAAGACGTGTGCCACGGTTAGCTGCGGCTCTCAGATAGAGGGACTATCCTTCAGAAACCTTAAGAAAACAAAAAGGGACAATAAAACCGAGTAGAAGCAGGAGAGCATCTGGCCGTGGTCAAACAATTGGGCAAGTGCTGGAGGGCGAGATGGGCTCTGAGGAGTGGGAAAACACTCCCTCGGCCCAGGGCAAAGAAGCGTGGGCCAAGGAGGTGCAGCCGGCCCGGGGAGGGGGAGCACCGGAGCCCGCAAAATGTGCCTTTAGGGAAAGAATAGCTTTCACCGGGAGGAGGTGAAATATAGTTTATCAAGGCGTAAAACTCTCCATAGCAACTAGGAACTAGCGGTTAACAAAGGCACCATACATTTTGGGCAGTATAATTTATCCACGGGGGGGATACGGGTGAGGGGGAAGTAGGGTGAGGTTTATTTTCTACCCCAAAATTGTCTCGCACAAATTTCAGAAGTATTAAATTCAGCCTTTTTTTTTTCTTTACCCCAATGCATAAAAAGCGTATAAAAATATTGTCTTGCAAAAGCTGTTGGACAGTGGATAGTTCAACCCTGATCAGGTTAGCAGAATGAAGTAGCAGTCTCTTATGCGTTGGAGCTGCAAATACTTCAGGCACGGGAGTTCAAAACAACGAAATAGTGATACGAAACCACAATTCCGACCCAGTGAGGAAAGGGGAGGGGTGTGTGTGTGTGTGTGTGTCTGAAACCATCTGCAGTGCATCAGAGTTACATAGACCTTAAATATGGTCTCCCCCTCCTGTCTTACACAAGGGTTAGTATCTTTATCTTTTGGAAAAGAACCTGACTGATCACTTGATCAACTGATCTGATTAGCTTTCCGTATTACCTTTTGTTTTACCTGCAGGTAGGAGAAGAGAGGAAGTGGCTTTGCTCTGATTAAGGGTTTCTTCGGATTTTTTTCATTATCTGCGCTTCCGTGCACTATCAGTCCTACCTTTCTCTAAACTGCTTTTCAGTCACAGGGCAGGTGCAGGCTGTGTAGTTCCTCCTGCTGTTGAAATGGAGGAAATAAAGAGAAAAAACGAGGTGCTTAGACAATCGGACAGCGTAAGCACTTATATTTCCTACCTTCAAGGAAAGTGAGAAAGAAAACTAGGTGCGAAATGCCGTTTAAAACACACAGCTACAAGGGAGCTGAAGCGTGCATATGTCAAAAGGAGCGCTCTGGGCGGGAACGGTGAATCTCAGATTCCAGAAAGTAGCTCAGGAAGATTAAAATTTAAGGAAAAAGGAAAATAAAAAAATTAAGAGCTGAACAAGGGAAACGTGGAGTTTAGCCTAACAAACTTTTCAGCGGTGTGTCCTAGACTGCCATAAGGGTGAAAAGGAAGTGACATAGCTATGCAGCAAGTTTTCCAAAAGGAGATTTTCCCTGCTCTGGTGTCACAGCATTACTTATGTGTCTTGTGGAATAGTCGAAATAATGAAGAAATCAGAACATGTGCTTCCTTCTTCCTCTCTTCCCAAGCACTTAATCTGTCAATGTTCTTATCAGTTTCTCACTTTCTAGGAAGTCTGAGGAAGTTTCTGCTGCCCTTCCATCCAAAATGTCCATTTAGCAGATCAGCTTCTGGGTCATAGCATAGCTACGCGTGGTCTCTGAATCGTTTTGCTTTGAGTTGTCTACTCAAAGGGAAGCCCTGCATGATTTTCCCAAATACAGCAACATCCTCTCACCAGAGCTCACCAGATAAGCGGGACAATTTCATCGCGACAAATGTGCCACAGATACATGTATTTAAGATAAGGAAAGAGATTAAATGATGTTATCGCAAAAGACATCCTTGGGGGACTGAATAAACTATTTGGTACAATTTGGTAGTAGTTCACTATTTTGTTGCACTATTAAGTGGGTAGTTCCAGGTAGATAAACTAAATGTTTTGGTGCGTCTCAAACAGGTTTTAAATGTTCCGTAATGACTTAATAATGCCTTAATAATGTGTCCATGTGTTCACCTTTACAGTGGGTTCCTATTTGGATGGCTGAATTTATCATCCATCTTAGAATAGCCTTAGATGTGAAAAAAGACAAGATACTACAGTTGAAAGGTAAATTTATTTTCATGAAAGGTGTCAATCTTGGAGCCTCTTGTTCAAAAAAATGTTATCTGCTCCTCGTGATATTCTTGTTGACCTCCTTTAACTAGAAGAAGCTAACACATACAACAAATAATGCATATATAAAAGCATTCATCTTTTAAAAAGAATTTTGACAGGGTGTGGATAGCAACTGCAGCATAAGTATATGTGATGGGGTCATTTAGTTGGGAACATCCCATCATAATTCCCCGGCGTTTGCTGGGTAATGGGAATCTCCCTCCACTGGCACAAGGTTGCATGCCAGACTCAGACAACAGTGAGTTGAGGTGACTTGTACCTTCTAGTTTTAGTTTCGCATGCGTTGTCTAAGGAGTAGAGGGTTCTCTTCAGACGTGAAAATTGAGTGACGGGTGGAAGTAAGGAGGAAGAAAATCAGAGCTAAAATTCACAGAGGATCGGGCTTGGCTTTTGTGAAAGGAGGCAAAATAATACAAATCAGAAGAAAGGGCAGAAAACGTAGTACATAGGCGCCGTTCCTATTCTGTGAAACAGCTGGGCAACATCTGGAACTGAGTCCTTCTGCTTATCTGGCATCGCACAGCAAACACAGCCACAAAACATTTGAATGGCAAACTTCGGCGTTCCCTCCGCCTCGCTTAACAAGAACACCCGGATTAGGGGGCTTTCCAGTGCCACTCTGGAGATGACAAACAGAATTGTGAAACGTTACTTTAAAAAACTCTACGAGCTCTCGGTAGAAGACAACTGTTGTTTCCCTGCGAACAGGGAGAAGTCCTTTGTGAGAAAAGCGGCGAGAAGGCGGCTGTGACAGAGCCCCCCGCAGCCCGCACCCCTCAGCCCCCAGAGGGGCTGCCCATTAAAACTGGGTCAGGCTTTGGCGTCTCTTACTTTGAAAATCAACCTAATCAGCTAAACTAGTTGCCAAATGGCACTTGATGAAGACCAGCCCCCCCCCCCCCCCCCCCCCCCCCCCCCCCCCCCCCGGCCTACTCTCCTACCCTCCCCGACAACACCAGGTAGTTTCTCCTATAGGACCCTGTGTTGGTTGTCCCCTCGTTGTGGCCCTGTCACTCAAGACAGCCATCCCGCTGCCGTGGGGGCTGAGCCGGTTCAGGTCTCCCCCATTCTCCAGAGGGTGGATGCCCGGGCAGTAGGGAAGGCGGTCTCCAGCGAGGTGCTGGGACCGGCAGGGCAGGGCTGGCGGGTGGGGAGCTCCGCACCCCTGGGGAGCAGCTGCAGGGTCAGGCCACCGCATCGCATCTGATCCTGGAGAGGGGACACGGGAAAAAACTCCGGAGCCGGGTTCGGCTGGTTTTAGGGGGGCTGGATCAGGCCCGGGATTCCCCGGCTGGAGGTGACCGACGCTCAGGCACTGACTGCACCGGCAGCCCCAGCCCCAGCCCCCCCGGGGGCTGTCGTGCTCCACGGACATTCTCCTTTAAGGGTTCCCTTTATTTCTGCCTGCTGGTGACCCAATCGCAACTTCCACGACCTAACCTGCAGCCTGCCTGCTTGCTTGCCTTCTTTCTTTCTCCAAATATCCGTTCTGAGTATTTCCGAGGGAAGGCAGCTACTTGTGTGAATTTGGAAATGCACGACTGCTTTTGGAAAGCTTTTTAGGAAACCTATGAAAGTGTTCAGTTTGGGATTGCAGTATTTTTGCCCATGCATAGGAGATAGAAAAAATAAACCAATTTAAAGGAATACCTCAGGGAGGGAAAGAAATAAATCCAGGATCATTCAGCAGTAAAACAAAAGACCAAGAAAATATTTTCGCCTTAAAAGAGTGGTCACTGAAGAAATCTCTTTCCTGATATCAAATAGGATATTTTAAAGAGTTTTTCCTAAAGGAAACACCTCTGAGGTGTGTATTTGCTGCTTCAGAAGCAGGATCCTTTTGCTCAGTATTGTTGTACCACCAATGCAGTAAATATGCAGGTGGAGAAGCAAGGAGTGCTGACGTACAGTTTAATAGTGAGTTTCTCGAAGTACAGGTTATTTCCACCTGACAGCGAGATGTTATTCGAAAATAACAGTAAGAATTTTGCCACTGTACTTTCTCGTGACTTGTAAATAAACCTAAACTCCGTTAATATTATCCTCATTTTGGAAAGTTTACAGTACAAGTACTGCAGGCTACTAAGATCACTCCACTGACCCTCAACCATATAACACAGTTATTGCCAAACCGATTTTCCTTATTATTTCTTAGAACCAACGCTTTTTAAATGGAGAATGCAGCACTCCTAATTTAAATATTAGTTTCCCTCTCCTTCCCCAGCCACGCCCAGGCCAAAAAAAAAAAAAAAAAAAAAAAAAAAGGGGGGGGGGGTTGGGGGAGGGAGAAAGCAAGAAAAAAAAAAAAAAAAAGCTGGTAAATTGTCTTTTAAAGTGAAAAAAATTTGAGAAGTTTGTAGGAAAATGGTCTAAAAGTGACTAAACCAGTGCCGTCTCCAGTCCAACCTGCAAGTCTTCTTGCAGGTTATTTTTCTCTAGTACAAATGTAATTTAATAGCCGAGGTAGATATTGTTTCAGTTTCAGCTGCCCTGCTCTATTCTCCGGTCTCATTCTACAGTAGATGATTACCTTACTGTCCTATATGCACAATTTAAAGGGAATTACCTATTACTTCAATTATTTGTTTCTTATCAACTGATGTTACACTACAAGGATTTGCATTGAAAGGACACAAAGAAAGAGCAAGTCATGGCACATTGCCAAATAAAAGAGTAATGTTCTGGTGAATTTAGCCCAAATAATTTACTGCTATATGAAAGTGGAAAAGTGGAAGGTGAACCCTTTGACCAATAAATCTCTTCTGCATGTGAAACCCTTATCTTGTCCCCTCCAATATATTCCACACTAGGAAGCCATCATCATTGGCTCTGGTTTGTTATTTGTAAACCTTGATCTTCTGCACTCGGTGTCCTAAATATGGATAATTAGCATCAGTTTATCACGCCTCTGCATATTTTCTCTTCTCTCCAAACATGCATGCTTCTATTGGCTGCCATTCTGTCACAGAAGATTATGGAGACAGATTGCAGAGAATGAATGTGCTAAACGAGATTAGGAAGGAATAGAAATAGCAACTTGGCCAATAAATTCCTCGTGAGAGCCTTATCATACAATTACACGTTGACTTGTTTCACACTCTCCCAGCCTCTTAATCCAACGCCCCCACCAAGAATAAAATTTCACTAATTTCTGAATTACTGCATATCCTCATGACTTGTCACTGAGAATGCTTGGAAGAAGCAACACGGTTGAAAATAGCACATCAAACTTCCAAAAAGAAAAGAAACTTTACAGACAGAAAGTGGCGTAGCTTTAAACGGATTGTGGCTATATGTAGAAGGCTTGAAGGGTCAGGACTTCAACATCATACGTGTTCGTCTACGCTTTTACTACCTAACTCCCTATATTTGGTGTTACACCATCTTTTAGAGGGATTTGAGAATAAGAATACGGTGCGTTGATGCTGCTAAACTCTCTTAGGAGTCTACCTGCTCTGCAACCAACTCTCACCAAGGAACCCTTACAAACTCATCAGACACCAGTGCCAAAAGCACCTGCTGCCATCATAAGTTTCTGGGACAGACTTGAAAATGCAAAGTGAGACAAAGTCCTGCTGAACTTACACGAAACATCTACCAACTCTTCTAGTTGTTAGCTCTTTCCATTCTGTCGCTGTTATTTCAATGTCGATGTCAAGAAAGCATGATTTCTG
Organism: Myiopsitta monachus; assembly: GCA_017639245.1. NCBI lineage: Eukaryota > Metazoa > Chordata > Aves > Psittaciformes > Psittacidae > Myiopsitta > Myiopsitta monachus. The sequence continues at coordinate 36,563,537 of CM029919.1, read as the reverse complement.
TGATGTACTTAAGAGGCATGGTAAAGCCCTTCGGGACACACCATCTCTGGAAATGCTGAAAGTCTGCATTTCCCCCCTTTATATGAACCCAAGAGGAGGACTCGCAAAAATATTGATGCTGTAATAATGTTGTTTTCATTGTGTTAGTTAGGTGTGGAAGGGCACAAATGGAATGAGGCATTCCAAGATCTGAAGAGAAGGCCTTGCTCATGGATTTGTACTCACAGATTGGACACCACAGCACCCTCGTCTTACAATTTTAACAGATTTAAGGATATTTTGCAGCGCTTATTATCATAAGGGACTGCTTTAGAAAGCAAGATGTTTGTATAACTCGAGTAATCATTTCCCCTAATGAGCGTGAATCTTCAGCCACATACAGACAGACTTTCAGAACCTGGATGAAAAGTATGACCAAGTCATGCTGTGTATTCTGGACTTGCTGAGCATCACTCCTGCCTGTGCAGTCAGATATTGGGAAAGTTTTAACATAGCTGTGAGGTAGCACATGTCGCCAGCATTAAGGATGCTCAAAATAAGGTGATTCCCTCTAGTGGAACCATCCCTGCATGTTTTTCCCTGGGGTGGAAGGGATCCAGGTGGCAACAGAGCATCCCTGTTGTCAAACTCATCCTGCAAGTAACACAGATCATGATGTGCTCCGTGAAAACTCCACGCCTGGGCCCTTTGAGTTATCTTCTCAAGAAGTGGGTTAATTGGTAGTGGTGGTGGGGTTGTTGATGATTTATTTGGTTTATTTTATTTTATTTTAATTTTTAACTTGCCCATTGCTTTTGTTCTACTCTCCCATGGAGTTTTGCTTGGTGCTCAATTACCTCCAAATGGAAAACCAGACTGCATTTGAGAGTCCTCTTCATATGATGTACATATGAGTGCATTCCCATCAGAGCCTTAAAACCGTGTCATTGCAGAAAAGATTGAGATGGCAGAAGCGTAACCTTGTGGGATGGATAGCAAGACAGCCTGCTTGCTACCTGTTTGCTGCCACAAGAGCCATATAAAGTAAAACAAAACAAAACAAAACGAACCGAACCCTTATTTCATTCTTCCTTTTCTTGTTAGGCATGCATACATATTCACATGCAAGTATATCTATATGTATACACACAAATAGATATACATATATGTGTATGTATAAATGTACACACACATCTCCCGAGGGAATTGGTTCTCTGCACTGGGGAGAGAGGCGTTTGCCATTAATCTGGGAACAAACTACTAACCTCGGTGACTGGTATTTTAGCTTTTCTTTTCTCACTTCTCCCAGTGCGGGGAGAGCAGTAAAGCTTGTGTGGACTGATTGTGAGGGGCTCTGCTGGAATTTGGCAGGCCAGGGTCTTGGAGAGAAGCCCCATGCTGACTCCTATTCAGAGGGCCAGTTTTCTGCGAGCTTTGGAAGTTTCACTCAGCCGTGCACTCAATGGCTTCACAAAGCTGATTACAAGCTTCAGCGCATTCCTGAAGGAGCCAAAAGCGACGCAGGTGCAAACGAGCCGAGGGAGCCCCTTATCCCGGTGACAGAATGGGACAAGCTGGGAAAGGCTTGGACCACACAAATCCAAGGCTCACCAGGCAGCAGCAAGTCTGCCTTGGGAACCGGGGATCATTATCCGCTCCATTCAGCGGGGACCCAGCGGCGGCAGCGGCCCGTCCTGGGGCCGTGGCCGGCTCCCGGGGCTCCCCGGCTCGGGTGGGAGCCGTGCCGCTTCACTCGCCGTCCCCTTCCCGCTCCCTTCGCGGCTGCCTCACGCGCTGACCTGGGGTGCCCCTGCTCCCTAAGACCAATTTCTATCCTAGCGCCTGCCAGGCCTCCTTCAGCCCGACGCCTGGAGCACCTCGATGAGTTTTGCCCCGTTGCCCCACTAAACACAAAAATCTCCCCCCTATTCTCCTCTTTCCTCCTCCCGTCCCCACATAAACACAGTGCTTCAGGGTCTGCCTGGAAATCCAGCACAGAGAACGCACTGATCCGAAATGGCAGGTTTCCCCCCCAACTGAAATTCTCTAACAAACCTCCTATTTTGAAGCCTGCCTTTAATTCCCGAGAGAAACCAGCCGAGAGTGCACACATCCCCCCAATTACTTGATTCCCACAGAAACCTCCCGCCATACAAACCCATGGTGAATGCTCTTGGGCTCCGTGAGAGCAGCCCACGGGCCCTGCCCCCCCGGGTAGCGAGGGGCGGTGGAGAGGCGAGGGGGGGCTCTGTGGCGGAGAGGGTGAACCGTGATTCTTTTTAATTAGGGGGTCTTGGGGGGAGTTCCTCCCGCGCCCCCTTTCCTCTCTCCTAGCCCTTCCCCACCAGCCGGGAGGAGAAGCTGCACTTCGCTGCGAATTTAATTACGGCCCTTCCCCGCTATCAATTACGGAGGAATCAGCCTTTCCTAGGGAGAGGAGATATAATCAAAGGGATTTTCGGTCTGGGGGGGACGACCCTGGACCGCCGGGCACATCATGCGGCAAGGGGACTGCCGGTCTCCTGGTTCCATATGCAAATAGCGAGCTGCCTCCGGGTTGTCATTATGGGTTTATATTTTTTATTTCCTTTTTTGTAATTTTTAACGTTATTATTGTCTCGGGATATTAATAGCCACATGCCCTTCCCTTGCAGCGAGTTTTCCTTGGCTATCAGCCACGCCACTTCTTCCCAGGGCGCGCTGCCTCCTGCCCCAGCTCCTTCCCCACGTCCGGCTTCATTTCGCCCTATGGAAATGAAAGCGGCTCGGGCGGGCATCTGATATTAAAGCGATCCCCAGGGCCCAAGGCTCGCCCTCCCCACTCCTCGCAGAGGCCGTGCCCCCGCATGAACCCGCGGGAGCCCCCACCGGCCTCCCAGTCCCCCAACGTCCTCTGTTCCCCCAGTCCCCCCCGGTCCCCGCCGCCCCTTTCAGGCCCGGGAGCTGGTGAGGAGGCCGCGGTACGGTTGCTTGTGCGGAGCGCACCGCCTGCGAGCGGTTGCCTTGGCAGAAAGGTGCAGCTTTCTGATGTTCTTTTGTCTGATAACTAATTCAAGTTAATGCGATCTTTATGTAAAGCTAACAGCGGATAATTGTCTATTTTCTCGCCAACAATCTCCATCACAATCACTTATCTGGAAACCTGCGGTTGTATTAATCGTTATATTCCCCGAGATAAGCGTCTCTCGAATTATCAGTAAACACTGGAGGGAAATTAAACAAACTCCAGAGCCACTTAAGTTTCCTCCGCAGCTTTTATCCCCCCTTCTTTGGGGAGGGGGGAATCCCAAACCATCCTGGGACCGGAGCACAAGATGAAAGGGGGGTGTGTGTCTGTGTGAGCATAAGACAGTGGAGAAACGTATTTTGGGGATGATTTTTGGGTCATTCTGCAGAGCCGGGTACCGCTGAAAGCATATTCCCTTCGAGGTGCTCGTGTTGCAGGGGCAGGCACCTCACGCCCCGCTCGCCGGTCTTTAGGAGCCCCTGGGACCTCGTTGGCAATCCTTGTAAATCATGTAATTAAGTGTGTTAGTCGCTGCAGGGGAAAGATGAGCAGCTAGGAGAGAATACACAGAGAGATTAAGCAGTAGTCGCATGGATTTAGTTAGGTCTGCTCTACGAGGAGGAGAGAGTTCCGCTTCCTTCTGAGAATCACCGTATTAGCACAATTATTGGAAATATTTATACTAGAGAGTGATCCGAACCCCAGGAGGGTAACAGAGAGTGCGAGAGAGCGAAACTACTGTGGGAATATGTTTTACTGCTCAGATCCCATCAGTTCCGTTAGGTGTAAAGAAATTATAGCAAATTGTGCTGGAAACCCCTCCAGGGAAAACATACTTGTATGACAAAGATTTTTGTCTTTTTGAGATGAAGTCAAAACATCGGTGTCAACTGAAACTCATTTTAGGGGCGCTGCCGTGTGTGTGTTTACTCGAGTACCTGAGGGCGGGGGAGGGGTGAAGGGGAGGGGAGAAGGGGGAAAGGAAGAATAAAACCCCCAAACCATTTCATTTCAGTTGGGAATCTGGGCCAGCAGAGAGTTTGCAGCTTCTCCAGGGAAAAGGAGGCGTGCTTCAGCCTGCCCTGGTTCCCCACTTTGCATTTCTGGGAGGGTTTTCCACGTCGAAAGCTCTTTATGAACATCAAGTAATTAATCCTGGCAGTTAGTTACGGAGCAGACACCAAGGGATTTCAAAACCCGTCTCTGTGATGAGCTTTATTTATTGTCTTATGATTTTTAGGAAGCAAACTTTGATTCACAGAAGTTTCCAGTCGCACGGCTCCCATCTTAGGCGGGGGAAGGTGAGGGCTGGAATGGAAAGACAAGGAACAAAACAAAAAAACAACCAAACAAAAAGCCAACAACCCCCCCAAAAACCAAAACCACAAGAGAACCAAACACAATAACTCAATGAAACACACAAACCTCCTGTTACTTGTGTGTCAAGGCAGAGGATTTCCAAATCAAACCAAAACCAAACCAAACCAACAACAAAAAACCCAAAACAATTAAAAAAAAATACTTTAAGTGCTTCAATTCTGAAATTATTTCTCTTGCACTAAAAGTTCCCAGGGTAGCTTTTCCTTATGGCATTTGAGAATCATCCCACTTCATCTCTCACCTGAATCTTGTCATCTGTGCCATCTTGAAGTGATCTGTGAACAATGCTGGTCCCTTGGACAGCCCAAGCTGGTCAATCAGGCAGAACAGACTATGCAAATGGAATGGAAAGGCGAAGCGATGAAGAACAGTGGCCCCCATTGTCTTGGACATTTCAAAGAGAAGACCAGCTGCAGCAGGCGTTGCTGTCTCGGACCCTTGGTTGCTACTCTAATGTCATCATTGCAAAAACATCACATTTTGAAAACTCTACAGTCTGAATGCATGAGCAGCCCTCCACAAAGATTTCACTTTGCCGTGACATCTTTCGAAGTCACCCAAAAAAAGGGAAAAGAGGAAAAAAAAAGCCCCAGCCCACAACCACTGGGGACTGGGATCCCAGCCGCATTGCCAGCTCACATCCCTCAGTCCCTTTCCCTGCACTCCCAATAACTGTGGTGCAGCTGACACTAAATGCTTTTTGCAACCTTGTGGTGAATGCCTTGCCTTTCTTGTTGTTTTTAGAGTCAAACTGGTCTATGATTAAAGTTGCATTTAACTTATTTTCTGTCAGGTCTCTTCCAGGCACTCCAATGAGCTAACGCACAGGAGCAGGCAGTGAAGTATTTATTCACAATTGCTTCCAAAACTTCAGATATTCAGGGCTTTCAAAGAGTCAGGCAGTGCCTTTGCAAGTGATTAAACCAGCAGCTAAGCTGGGTATTTACAGTCCTTCAGGAGCTGTTTTTCGGTTGCTTTTTTTTTTTTTTTGGAATACTCTGTTTCTTAATACCCTCATGCTGTTGCTGCTCCTGAATATGGCTGCCAGCCCTGCTCCAGCTCTGCTTCCCAGTATTGGTCCCAACGTTAGCCCTGCCATGAGAAACCAACTTTCACTGCAGCAAAGCTGGGGGCTGTCGAATGATTAATATGTGTTTTTCAACAGACTAAATCATTGTCCGTGTTTCACTTATTCTTCCTTTTCATTTTCTTTTGTCCATAGGTGACGTTTGCAATCACCATGTGGTGAGCAGAGGAAACTCCCCTCTCTTCCATCCTCATGCCAGGAACTTGTGCTCTAGGAGCTAAGGTTTGTGCCACCCATATCTTAAAATGCTGGGGATTACCTCTCTCTCCTCTCCATGTCTTATCTCACAGGAATTAGTGAATCCAAAGCTTCTTCTCCAACTTGCTATAGTTAGCTTATGAAGATGGGTAGTGCAATAGGCCATCCTCATATGTTGCCTATTTCATAGATGGAGCAGTCGCATATTTTAGTAGTCATTCTTGAATGCAGATTATGTTCAGTGTTCATGCAGGAACAGAGAAGAAAGTTTCATCAGACTAAGAGAGCAGAGTTAAGAAACTTCTAATTACGTTCTTTACAGGACTGAGAATAATTAGGCGCTTCTTCCCTGCTCCTTTTGCTTGGGTAATGCAATCTGTAATAATCTCATGTGAACTACAAAGGAAGCAAAGGATAGATTTATTTAAAACTAAATAAAATAATTATCTATCATGTTTCGATTAGCTTCCTGAATTTAAGTTTGCCCCTTTCAAAGTGCAGTGTGTCAGTAAAAAAGAAAGAATGAGAGTAACAAACAAAAGCAAAGAGAGGTTGAAGAGAATGGGGCAAATAGATTACTGCATGGGTGCCATTTCATCTTCTGGCTGGAAGTTTCTCCCTGCCAGAGAGAGTTTTCCAAGGACAAGTACTGGATTGAAAGAAAACCGGTTTCCAACTGTATCAGCCTCTTGGTCAAATGAGTAACAGCAGTAATGCAGACTGCTACCTGCTTCATACAAATGTTTCAGTAGAGATGATACCTACTGTAAGCACCCTTCCCTGCCAGGTATTGGTTAGTAGATGTCCCCAAGACTCTTTCTTCTATCAGTTCATCTGATAGGAGAAAACTTTTACTTTCTAGACAAATGGATCCCCCCTAGATCCATGCCCTCAAAGGTCTTGGCCATGCTTTAAGTCTCCTCCAGGCCCCTCACCTGCTAACCTGAAGGCAGAAATTCAGATGAAAAGTGATGTTGTGAAGTCAATGCCTACACAGAGGACAACAGCAATGCCCATGGCCAGGGGCCAAATGCCTTGTTGCTGTAAGCAGGTGTTTCTCCATCTGGAGATACCTCTTACTTGCAGAAAGAGGCTGTGAAGGATGAGGATGCAGTGACTTTCAAAGAGGAAAGCTCTTCCTAGTGCTTCCTGTGGAGGGATTGCCATGAGGCTAAGCAGAGTTGAGGGTCTCCTCTGTGGGCATAACAGCTCCCACACAATGGTGGGATGGATAACATCCTCAGAGCCCAGGCCATGGGAGGGAAGCAGGGGCCCACAGGGTCACTCCACCATCCTTAACCCAGACATGCCCCTCTCCTAGAGTAACCCTATTCCCTGCCCATGTTGCCAGCTGGACCTCACCCCTTCACAGCAGCCTGCTGGCCTCACACCCAGGGGTGAGAAACCAGAGGTGAGTTAGTCACCCCTTGCTCAGCCTGCTATCCCTCCACAGCACCAAACAAGTTCCTGTCACTTCAGATTTATGGGCTTGGCTTTTCCAGGAGGGAAATGGCCCCAAACATTCCCCTTGGGCAGGGTGCTGGGGTAACCAGCAACAACCTCCCTTCCCAGAGGTCCCAAGTCACCCTGCCAACAGGAGCTAATTGGAAACAAGAGCAGCTCCTCCTTTGAGGAGCTAAACTTTGCTTTCTGCTCACAGCTGGAGCTTCTGCCCCTTTCCCCTACCAACCCCAACCCTCGTACATTCAGCCGCAGTTATCTCTGCTCGTGCACTGACTGTATTTTTCATGTTTATTATCATCCAACCCAGTGTAGTGCCATCTGGCAAATGCACACACAGGGAGAAGAAAACCATATATTCAGCAAATGGAGCATACAGGGTTTAGGTTTTGTTTTGTCTTGTTTTTCTTATTCTTTCAGTTTTCATTTAAAATTATGTGGAAGGGGTATCAGAGCAATTCACCCTCATGAAAAATGATCAAAACTCCCAGTTATGAAATTCAAAATTACAGGAGAGTGTTGATGCCAGGAAGGGGCAATAACATCTCTTCTGTTGAAATACTTTTTCTTCTTTTCCTCCTCCTGTGTTTCATTTCAACTTGTGCTCAGATAAGGAACACTTAATACTTTAATACTTTGTATGCATTTATATAATATATATATTTATTGCTTTAAATGTTTACGTTCACTCTTTTTACCCAGGATTTGTTCTGGTCTTTCAAATTGTTATTTTACTGTAAGACACGTATTTTAAACAAGTGTTATGCAACAAACCATACTCCTCCGAAACACTCGAGCATTGCGAGCCACCCTGCAGCCCTCAAAACCTATGCTATTTTCACTGATACATTAAAAACTGATATAAAAATACATCTGCAGTGTAGATGTGAAAAAAACAGGTAGTATTTTCAGTGAAAGCTAACACTTATCACATTGCCACCTTAATTCAAAGTTAGTTTCGTAATAAAGTTGCATAATCAAAGCATTTTTCCTTCATGATAATTCATACTCGAAGATTATTGGTGGAGTTGCCCATGGAAAAAGTACTACAAAATGTATTATATTACTTGATTAATTTTCTTTCAATTTTTACTTTAATTTTGTCTAATTACTGTATTGGGATCTAAGTCAGCATTCTGAAATTAACTATCAACTTGAATTTTGAAGAAACCCTACAAGTTCATGATAATGATGAAATTTCAATTGCTGTCAGTTATTGTGTAATGTCTACATCATAGAAAAGCAAACCTTCAGGTATTTTAATTCCATTTGCATATGTAGCATTGTGTTTTTCCTGTTTCATTTTTCAGAGTAGAATTCTTTGTCATTTCCAAACTATAAAAATACTGCTAAAAAAACTCTGTTTGGGATATATAGACATATATATATATTTTCCCTAAATTGAACTATGGCTTTGATGAAAATATGAAAAAAAAATGGTTCTTGGGACTAGATTGTCAGTTAGTCTTATTTGCTCAGATTTGTTCAGAAAAGTATCTTGTTTTACAGATAGGTGCAGAGAGGTAGAATCATAGAATCATAGAATAGTTAGGGTTGGAAAGGACCTTAAGATCATCTAGTTCCGACCCCCCTGCCATGGGCAGGTAAAACCATTCTCAGATCCTGTTAAAATAAAGACAGACATTCCAGTGAAATTCATACAGTACCTGTACGTTGAGCTAGATTCTGGTCTCACATCTGTTTAAAATTCAATATATTCTTTGCTCAAGCCCTGATCCAAGGCTGGATGATGTCACTGTAATGACTTCAAGTGGGCTGTGGATCAAGGCCTTTTACACCACTGTGCCTCACTCCGCTAGGCTGAGAAAGGCTATTTTTACTACGTCTTTCTTTTCCTGTGAAATCAGGTTCATGTGGAATGAATTAAAAATGCTTGATCAGAGATGCTCTGGGCTGCTTTTTATGACAATACCGTTCCTTTTAAATATTTCCTACAAATGCAATTTGATAGCAAAATAACAATTTGCACTTTCCTGTATGTTTCTGCTTATCTTTGGTTTGGGGGTGAATCACGCTTTACTTTTATATGTATGTGTTCCTTGCCTTACTTCTGGCAACAGAGCATTGCAATTTTTATGTAAATAACAACCAAAAAGAGAATCTATTGCAAAATACAATGTATGACATATTAATTGAAACAAGCAAAATAATTTAAATAATGGTTATTCAATAAATGTCAGGAAAGCAATCCTACACCTTCACTGATCTAGGCTGCTATGTAACTTGGAAGAAAGCGATCAAGGGATAATTTTTATGCAGCACTATATAGAGCCTGTTCCAGTTGTTATGCACATAATTAGAAATTCAGCAAGCCTTACCAAAGAGGGACATAAACAATCACAATTAAAAGCTCAAATCTCTCTCTTCTTTGTATGGCAATGTGTATGGAGAAAAAGAAAAAAAGTGGCTGTTTTGATGGTGGCTCAGATGAGCTTCAATTAAACTTAGCTTTAACTCAGAGCTGCAAAGCAAAGCAAGCAGAACTTTGCCACTTGCCATTACAGGTTGTTTTACTTACAAACCAGTAGAATTGCTTATAAGCATCTCCAACAAAAGAAGTAAAAAAGAGAAATCAAATTGGAGTGCTACAAGTGTAATGCAAAATCCTTACATGTCGGTAAGCATTAATAGGTAAAAAAGCAAACATGAATCAACCCACTGCTTAATAGGCAACAAAGCAAACTAAAATCTACCCATTGCTTAATACGTAACAATGCAAACTTGAATCTACCCATTGCTTTCCTTCATCCTGTATGCACCGAGCAGGTTGAATTATAACAAAACCTTGTCATACATGACCTTAGTTTTCAGATTTTACAGTGTTTCCATAACTGTTATTAATTTGAGTATCCAGTATCAATGTAGTTTGGTTACATGATCTGTAGTCAATAAATTTCAGCAATGATCAGACAGCGGCAGAATATTTCCATATGTTGAAACTCTCTCATGCTGCTTACATGAACTGAAATGGCAGAACAGGCTTGCCTCATTAAACTGCTTTTGGGAAGACAATATGTGAGAAAAGAAACCCCATCATAATTAAGCATCCCATCCAGATTATCATATTAATGTTAGGCCATTATAAATGGCGGGTAAGTGAAGCAATGTTTCTTTTCAGCAGTAAGTGCTCTGAAAATTTTAAGGAATTTAAATGCCTGAAAATGTTTTCCAGCTCACCTGCTTTCAATGTCAAGTTTAGCCCTTGATTTCCCTATTTATCCCTCTAACTCTCCTGAAGTGGCCTTCAAAATACATAAGCATGGATTTATTGTAAACTTTGCTGTTTTAGCTTCTCTGTTGTTCTGATCATTTCAGGACAAATGTGACAGTTTAAACTAATGGCTGAACATCTATTGTGTTAGTGCTGTTTCCTGGTTATCTAGTTATTATTTATTTCCTGCTTGTTCTATTGTTTCTTGCTTCATGAAGACTCCTGTTTGCTCTGATAAAATTCCTTATAACACGGCTGCAACACCAGGGGTTGGGTAAAAGGGGTCCTCTGAATGATAACGCAAAGAGCACAAAAAGAATCCATCACAGCAGTCAGTAGTATAATGCAATTTATTTTCACTAGACATCCTCTTCACTACTGGATTAGTCACTTCACTAATGAGCAAATGACCCATAACTCACAGGAGTGGGAACTTAATGTGCAGGTCTTGCCTTCTTCAGTGCAGATGAACTGCAGCGTGCTCACCGTTATACGGTCACTTAGTATTTATGGCTCCTTCCCATCTTTCTTGGGCATTCCATACTCTGTGGGAGTTTCAGATGGTGAAAAATGCAGGACTTGATGGAGAAACAGATACCAGGCTTTATATTTATTATTGTTCCAGAAAACATTAAGAAAAGATGCATCTTGCATCTCGGTTCCACCAGGAGCCTATAAGCAAACAATGAACTTGTTTTAAAAAACGATCTATGTATGTGCTAATACTTTCATGATGCTATTTTCTACCACTGTACGCTAGGCATCTTTTGAATTTGTGGTCCAGATCTCACTTTAACATGGCTTCAGCTTTAAAGAGAATTTATCAGGTCATTCAGTGCATGAATGCAGCTTGTCTTCCTGCGCTAGGAAAAGTTGACACTGTGAAAACTAAAAAATTCTGAGTTTGTCAGAAAAAGGCGAGTTTACATTTTCAGTGGAATAAAAGAACTTGAAAGATCTTGCTACTAAATGTGTTATTTTTTCCCTTTCCTTAATTTCACATATTGATCATACGTATTTATAGACCAGAAATTTCAGTCTATGATTACTGATTATTAATAACTCAGAGTTCAGAATAAAATTCAATCAGAAGCATAAAATATTCAAATTTTTGAACTTGGTGGATCACCCTTTGTGACCAGGGAAGCAGAAATGAAAGCAGAAGTACATTCTATACTTCATTTAGTAAAGCATGATGGCAAGATTTTCACACCCAGCATTATTGTCAACATTTTAAAGTAAATTCCAGGACTCATTTTGTACACTTAAACCAGAAATAGATTCCTAGAGACAAAATAACTTTCAGCTTTGATGGTAAGGCTGAATTTCTTCTGCAGAAATCCCCAAGATAAGTTTATCCCCAACTTTATACCTGGCAGATCAGAGAATATTTACCTGCCTGACACAATAAAACCCGTGGTAATTAGAAGGATTCTAAGCCTTTATAAATGTTCTAAGCCTTTACCCACTTACACACAAGGACAGAAAACAAAATTGTTTCCCTTTTCTCAAATCCTAAATAAGACTCTGGACCAAATCCCACTGAAACCAGCTGTATTCTTTCCTATTGACTACCATAGGCCTGAAATCAGGACATACTTGCAGTTCTTTACTGTTGTCCTGCATTGGTGATGGTTCTGTGCAAAAACCTGGATAAAGTATTGCCAATGGCTCTCAGCATAGAATTAGCTGAGCAGTAAAATGGAACGGTTGGCCTGCTGTTATGTTATATATTATGTTTTATTGATATAGCAAGTACTGTAAGTGTTAGGTCTATGAATACCTCTGATCTTACCTGAATTAATTCCTCTTTCAAATCAAAAGCCTGTTGCTGAACTGGAGTATACTTTAGAAACCTGTTTTATTTGGAGAATTTTCAAAGATGAAAGATCTACCACAGTCTTCAGAAGACAATTTCAGTGGTTGCTTGCCATCACCATTAACCACTTAGACCTTTTTTTAGTCAAAATTTGTCTAGCTTGAAATTCCGGGTGCAGTGTAACATGTATTCCTTTGTCTCCTAGACTGAAGAGTCCTCTACAGTCATCCTTTTGCCCCCATGTAGATACTTCAGTGATCAAGTCACCCCTTAACCTAGGCTTTAATATGATTTATCTAGACCAAGTACCTTCCCTTTCTTCTATGTACACTGTCAGTAATGCTTTTCAGCCTTTTAATCATGCTACTTGCTCTCTTCTGAAATCTTTCCAACATCCTCGAGGTTTATAGCAAGGTGTTCTCAAGCAGCTATGCAGAATTAAGGCTATTTTAAACCTGGAGTGGTGGCTTGTCTTAAGTTCGTGTTAGAATTATATTAGTCATAAAGGCATTAGAAATAAATAGGAATTACTGTAAAACAAAGGTGACATATCAGCTGGTACTTCAGGGTTAGAGCTTTATGGACAGGGCCTTAATGGGAAAATAAAAGGTATTGGTGCCTTCAGCACTGACAAAAGTCAGCCTCTTTGATCATCTTTCTAAATAGAGGTGTAGGAGCTTGACAAGGGGTTCCATTTCATAACCTAGAAAACTCCTTTTGTTTATTTGTAAACGCAGTTTAATGTCCTAAAACTTTCCACATGGCTTTGGGTGAGGGCACCATTCCTCACCTTGCCCTTGGAAGGTTGCCTAATATTTGTGTCCAATGTTAAGGTTACTGCAGAAATATGGGCAGCAGACTGATGCTGTGCAAAGCAACAATCCCAGTAAAGTGTATAAAGCACTTTCCTTAGGGGCAAAAGTAACACATTAAACTTTATCACGATTACATTTTCTTTAGAAAATTATGTTGCTTTAATGTGTATCTACTATAAGATCTCCAGTGCAATTGCTTCTTGAAAATGTTACTATATTACAGGAAGAGGCTTATAAAACTTATTTGAAGTATTTCAGCCAGTAGTTGACAGTCGATACACCGGTCTATTTCAGATATTTCATGCAATGAGCATTTGACATTTCTCACTTTCTCACCCAATCACACTTGCATTTTATGAAGCTCTTCTAATAAAAAAAAATAGTCCTGTCAAGTTTGGAGGAGTGAAATATCCTCCTTTTCTCTGTTTTGCTGAAATATGTCATACCAGTAAAGCAAACAACCCCCTTGTAAAATTGTATATCAGTTAAAACAAACAGTTCAATGTGTTATTTAAGCAAAAATGCCCAGTTGCTTAGTATTCCCAGGACTGAGTTTTTCTTCTAGCCTTTTCTGTCAGGCTTTTTACTTCTGCTTTTGTTGGTTTTGTTCATGCTTTCAGCCTGTCACTGTTTTTACACTCCTGTTTTTCCTCTCTCCTCTATTTCCTTCTCCCTTACTAGGTCCATGTGGACAAGCAGAAACACAGACTCCTCTGACCACCCTGTTTTTTGAGTATGGGGTTTTGGTGCTCTAAATAGAGGTAAGCTAGGGAATGTCTGACATCAGGGCTATGTTATTTGTTCAGAGAATTAAAAACGAGACTACTTGGAGAAAGAAGGCAGAAGTGAAATGTAAAACATGACAAGGGGGTTTGAGAAAGCCCTTTCTGTTGTGCAACTCTACAGTCAGTTTCTGTGGGAGGACTGTAGATCTGTGCGGTCCCCCTACACCCTGATCCTATCAGGGTAATTTCTCTCATTTTACAACTTCAATGCTGCACTGAAATTGTGACAAGGTTTCATAAGTCAGTTCAGTGAGCAGCCATTTCACCTTCCCTTATCCCCCCTCGCTCCTGCAAGATGAGTCTAAGGTGCAGCAACAGCCACGAGTCAATCAAGGATGGCTCTGATTGTAAATGCCTGCAATGGTATAAATGACAGTGCTGAAGGAGATTATATTCAGAGCCACATACATGCTGCAGAGGTCCCACCTCGAGATTAGCCTAAAATACCACCCAGATCTCTAGGTCCCTCCCAATTAGCACAGCCAGGCAATCTTCCTGGCACTACAGAGGCAAAGACATATTTTTAGCTCAGTGCTGCGCTCTTTCTTCTGAACTCTTGGAGCCCTGCTGAGCCAATGGAGTCCCAATCAGTGGGCTAGCTCTGATGCTGCCCCTTCACAAAATTGCCTGTAAAGCCAGTTCAGCGAAGGGATCTGTAATGAGCTCAGCAGCTTGGGCTCTCAGTAAACTGCAGTGGTGAAGTGAGTTCATGACTGAAATACCCACCCTTTTATTCATCAGTAGCACATCAATTAGTAGTTTAAGAGGCAGAGGAAAGATGCAGTGAGTGCTCATTGAGTATTAGGCTGATCATAGCCTGTATTTGTGCTAATTTTGGCAAGATTTCCACCTTCGGTACCTGAGGAAAGCTGTTTATTTTATTTTTCCATTCCCCATGCTACAGAGAACCTGCCAACTAAGTTCAGTTGCAATTTATAGAATTGAAATATAAAGATTAGTAAATAAGAAATTAAACCAATTCTTCTTACAGAATGAAGAACTCATGAAGAAAAATATCCTAAGATCCTATAGGATTCATGTATGATTTATGATATTGTTGTTATACTTACAGTTCTGTTTTATTACTCTCAGAGACCATAGGGCATTAATGATTTGCATTATACAGGAAACACTTGTCAGTTAATCAGTGCCTCAAGTTCTTCAGTGGTTCCACCCTTTCTTTCTTCTCGTCTTACAAAAAGCTGAATTTATTACTTAATTAGTTCCTCTGGTCAAGGACTATGGACCCAAGTGTTGTCAAAGTTAGCAGAAAGAAACATCTGTCCACTCGGCCAGAGTTCTGCCGCATCAGCTGGAGGGATGGACTAACAGTTGATGGCAAATAGTATGTTCATGAAATGATGGGCTATTATTTAACAAACCAATTGGAACAGTTTAAGTTTTTTTGCATATTGCTGTTATTTACAAGTATTCATGAAATGATCTCTGGGAACATATTTCAGCCAATTTCAGCCTGTTACAGGTTGGATCTGTGCCTTCACTATTCATGCTTGCTGCTTTCCCAGAGTAACTAGTTCCCCCAAGTCACATGGGGGTTGGTTCTTGTCCATTACTGGCGAGTGGAACTAATAAGTAGGAGGGTAGAATGATGAATTAGTTTCTGCTTTCTCTTTGGGAAATGGAGTCCCTTTTCTCTGTACGAAAGCCTACCCAGCTCAAGCTCAATACATGATATTGGAGGTTCAAGATTCATGGGCCCTTGATTCCCTTAGAAAGAGAGAATACTTTTTTTGAAAGTCAGCAGCTGTAATGAATATTTCAGATTCTAAAGTGCTTTTTCGTTGTTTTTTTTTTTTTTTTTTTTTCTTCCCTTTTCTGTTCCATGGACTCTATGATGTGAAGTCACAAGCTTAGGACAAATTTAATATTCATTCTAATTCATTAGTATTGCAAAAAAGTCTTATTCTCACATATTTCCTTGCTCTGTTCTCAGGTAGAAAAAGAACAAAACAGTTCAGAACTTTCTGCTATCCCTATTCTTTAATACAGCTGCATAATCACCGCTTTTTCTGTTACCTTAAAATATATTCTGGGGATCAGCTTCAGTTCTCCTGACATCTGCTGCGTGACAGAATGTTGACACCTTTTTCTGCTCAGTGTCCCCCATCCCCCAGCAGTCTTTATTACAGCCCATCAGTGGGTTTTACTGGGCTTTACAAGCATCTCTCTGTCTCTGCCACACACTGCGGCTCCCTAGAAATGCATTTGGTCTCTCCACCTCATTCACCTTTTAATGGCTAGATTTTCAACATACACTTCTGTATTTCTTGTAGTTCCATTTGTCTATGTTTCCTGAGACTATGATAGTCCTTTTCGACAAGGTGATACTATATTCCATACTACAGTGTTTTCTTCACAGTTATTACATGCCTATTACTTCAGTAGTTATGTATTCTGTGTTTTCTGGAACTTCTCTCTGGCAGCTGCATGATCTGTCTGACCCACTCTTCAGCCCACACTCACCCCATGGCATGCCTGCTGCCTATGAAGTCAAAGCTTTTCACTCCGTGCCTCCAAGGATCTGTATCATTCAGCTTCTGCCTTTTCCCTAAATCCCTGCTAAGGCTGGTCAGAATGAATGTCAATGTGAGGGGTTTTTCATCAGAATATATTCTTTTATTTTTTTTATGAAGATGGCTGAATTATCGCTAGTGAGAACAAAATTGAATGTTACAACCTTGGATACTGTCAGAATATAACACTGTTGCCAATGGCCGTGTCTGCTTCCACCCCTCGTCCCTGTTGTCTCCTTCCATCTCTGCTCCCCAGCAGGTGTCAGATCCAATACACATTTTACCTTCCTCTTCATAAACACCTATACTCATCCTTCCAGACCAGCCTTTATACCAGGAATATTATTTCCCAAATGCTCTGAGCACTTTACTCTGTTGTTTTTTTTTTTTTTTTTCCTAATTCTCTTCCTTTTTTAAGAGGAACAAGTAGGGAGGAACAACTGAGAAAATAGTCAATGTCTCATTGATAGGACTCATCATGTGGCTTTCTTATTAGATCCATGGTCTCGATGTTCCTTTTCTTTTTTGATTCAGTCTTTATGCTGTCCTCGGGGAGGAGCATGTTGTGACTTCTTTGGGCTTTTTCTGGCACATCTTTCACATTTCCAAGTCATTAAAATATTAATAAATGTTATAAATTACATAATACAAAGTACTAATACATTAATAGAGCCATTTAGAGATGTATTATTTATAACATGATATATAATAATATAAACACACAACAATGGCATTCACTACTGCAGGCAATTGCATGTGGCACATATATGTAAGCCTTCCCTCTGAACAGCATGACCAGATCCTTGCTTGCTCTTCAGGCCTCTCAGAGGGGTTCTGACGTAATTCATGGTTATGAAAATGATGCCCACACACTTGTCAGTTTTGCATAAATGCAGAGCTACCAAGGGTTTGCTTGGTGTTTGGTGGGATCTTTGCTCTGGTGATGTTCCTCACTGTACTTCCTTCCAAACTAAAACTGTATATTAATATATTCACAGACTTGAGTTATATTGGGTCCAACCTTCAGCTTATGGACAGGTAACAGAAAAAAAATG
Organism: Myiopsitta monachus; assembly: GCA_017639245.1. Classification (NCBI taxonomy): domain Eukaryota; kingdom Metazoa; phylum Chordata; class Aves; order Psittaciformes; family Psittacidae; genus Myiopsitta; species Myiopsitta monachus. The sequence continues at coordinate 36,546,185 of CM029919.1, read as the reverse complement.
CATGGAATCCCAGACCAGGGAAGGAAGAACTTGTTGAGGTGACCAGAGCAAAATTCACCCTATTTTGGAAGGACTCATCTCTTGGACCCTCAGAAGCCTGATACTGGCTGCACTGCTGAGGTTGCCACAAACATTTGCCACTCACTGTAGGTCCCTCTACATTTGCTGGTCTGGGAAAGACACAGCTTGGTCCCTGCAAGCACCTTCCCGTCACAGTTCCATCTGTGAACGTGAGAAGCAACTCCACAAGGAGTGGTGTTCTGCTGTGGTATTGACAAGTAAGCAAAAGCAGCAACAAATTCAGAAGGCCATGAGGACAGGCACATGGTCCCTTGCAGGTACTGTCAGCACAGCTTCGTCTTCATCTGCTGCCCAGAATTGAAGGCAACAGGTGAACTTGTCTGAGGGGAAGCAATGGTCAGGGAGAGAGCGAAGTTTCTTTAAGTAGTCAAGGTCATGTATGATCTGCTGAGCTATTACAAAATGCTAGTGGAGACAAACTCAACATAAATGGGGGTTATGTGGCATGTGTAGGGGTTTTGTGTAGAGAAAACCTGGCAATGTGTCTTTTTGTGAGGGAACAAGAATAATGTCTGCTCCATCTGTAGAGATAGGATAGGGAGAGATTTCAGGTCACAGTCCTCAAAATTGGGGCATGAAGGAAAGCAGAAAGATATGGGTTACTAGTAACTATCCCCATATATGTCAAAGGCAGAAAATCTAGGAAGTAACACCATTCATTAAAACATAGACTTGTGCCTGGTTTACTGGTGATAGCCCTGCATCAATGAGATGAGTGCACAGATGAGGACCCCTTCCAGAGCCCTCAGGAACTGAAGTGTTGGTGCTAGTGTAATGCCAAAAAGGGTGCACAGTGTCCAACCCCAGCCTGGCAGTCAGCTTGTGACTGTCTTTCAGTTGTGGTTTAAGCCACTATAATTCAACCAGTTCGCTCCCTCCTCTTCCCCCCAGCTCCCAGGGATATGGGGAGGAGAATCGAAAGAATGCAACTCCCACAGGTTGAGATAAGAACAGTTTAGTAACTGAAGTATAACACAAAACCACTACTGCTACCACCAGTAATAATAATGACAATAGAAATACAAGGGAAAGGAATACAATCGCTCACCACCCGATACCAAGCCCAACCACACAGTGCACGCCCCACCCTTCCGGGTCCCTGCTCTGTGTTTTTTACATCCTGGACATGATGTGCTGTGGTGTGGAATACCTCTTTGGTCAGTTTGGTTCAGGTGTCCTGTCTCTGCTTCCTCCCGGCTTCCCCTCCTCCCTGGCAGAGCATGAGACTCAGAAAGTCCTTGGTGAGATCAAAACATTACCAAACGATAACTGAAAACACTGGTGTTATCAGTGCTGTTCCCAGGCCAAAAGTCAAAAACACAGTGCTGCATGAGCTACCAAGGAGAAAAAATGACTGCTGCTGCTGAACCCATGACACTTCCTCAGGCTGCAACTCATATTCAGAAGCTGTGTTCATGTACAAGCTGGTGATCATCCAGCAGATTGTGGAAGGCAGATGAAACATGGCTTTATTTTGTAGTTTATTTATAATTTTAGAGGAGGCTTTAAATAGTGTGTGATACAAGACAAGAAAACCTGACACTGTTCCCAGGATTTCTGTGGTGCTTCTTTGGGGTGCTTCTTTGGCCCAGTACACCAGGTCTTACTGTGAAACTGCTTCTGGGAAAACCTGAGGGGATAAGTGATCTTGCCATCTGAGATATACTGCACCTATGAGCCTGAATTATCTACAGGAAAAGTAAGGAGTATTTTGCTTTCTGAGTTTTTGTGAAAAATCGATGGAAAAGCAGAGTTTATATTTCAAATTGATCTAAATATTTAAAATATGAATTTAGATAAAAATTTAGTTCCTGTTTTCCTCTCAGTCGTTTCTCCTGGAGTCTTTCAATTATGTTTTCAATTTCTGCTCATCAGCCTTGCTTTCAGAGTTGTATAACTTCAACATTCCAATGTATTAGCCAGCAACCTTACCTTAGTGTTTAAGTTTTTTGTGTATGGTGTCTTGCAAATATGACTGATTTAATAATCTTCTGCATTACAGCTTGCAAAACTCCATTAACATCTAAAGGTCTGCATGAGTGGAAAATCTGACTCATGGTTACTTAAGAAATGTTAATATTCTTTCTAATTTTTTATAGGGTGTTGGGCACAATTGTGCATGAGTAGCATAGCACAAAATTAGTGCGAGATACATATTTAAGAAAATTTCTTAGCAGCATTATAAAATATGTTTAAAATTGTCAACACTTTTAAAATTACGATTCCACTTACTTTGACCTTGATACAGAGTGCATTTATCTTCCCTTCTGTATTTGTATAAACTTGTCAACACCTTATCCAGAATAGAAAAAAATGGCATTGCACCTTTTTTAGTTCACAAGTAGGAAATCTGTCTCTTTATACAGCAATAAAAATGGGAAACTGTACAGTATAATGCTAATACAAATAGTGTGACAAAATCCCAGTTCAAGAAGATTTCAGTGAGAAAGGAAAAGTAATTCTGTCTTAAATATATTTGGTTAACATAAGTAAAAGTATTTGTCATCAGTTTATTATATACTAAGACAAGCAGCATTTGGTTATAGCCAGTGTTTCATTACTCATTAGGGGTCCATTGCTGGCTTTCAGAACATACATTGCAAAGGCAACTATTCTGTAATGGCATCATAAATTTTGTGTGGATACAGCACAAGTACTGGTATGACTGCAATACCTGATGCCATTCTTGAAGCCACCAAGTAATGGCAAGGAATATCTTTTAGTCTGAGAAACAATCAGAGTTTAAACAACTGATCACAGCACTGCTCTCCAGGGACTGTCACCTAATGCTTTAGACAACACTGGGGTGTCCAAGGTTATTATATCTCTACTCTTCAGCAACTGCTCAAAACACTGTGTGCCTCACTGTTCAGCCTGGGTTTGATAGGTGCTTGAAGTTAGACTTCAAACACATTTAGAAATCCTGAGTCTGGAAATTTTGTTGACTAATATATTCCCTGAAATACTTCATGATCTAAAGGCATTCAAGTGAATCTAAATGCCACCAAAGTTCTGGAAAAAGAATTCTCTTTCTCTCTCAAAAATAAAAAAATCTTTCCTTTGCCAGGACTACCTACTCCTCAGTATAAGCCTAACAATGATGCTGAAGTCCTTCACCTTCTTGTCTCCCCTCTTGCTGGGAACTATTAGTGGTACTCCTTTTCCAGCATCAGAAAGATAGATGAAGACTAGGCCCACCAAGGTGATCCAGTGATTTAATATTAGGGGTCTGCCTTAAGGATGCTATAGGTTCAGACCTTGTCAGGATCTCTGATCCCTGTGGGAACTACAGACTGGTCAACCTCCCCAAGAGCCCTTGTGTTGTGCTTTAACCCCAGCTGGCAGCTCAGCCGCAGCTCAGCCACCTGCTCATTCTCCGCCAGTATGATGGGGTTAAGAATCAGGAAAGTCAGAAAACTTATGGGGTGAAGAGAAAGTTTAATTGTTAAAGCAAAAGCTGTGCATGCAAGCAAAGTAAACAAAGAAATTCACCATTTAAAGAAGCTGCCGAATTATGAGTTGAATGCATAGACAGTCAGGCGGACTGAAAACTGGCTGAATGGCTGGGACTAGAGGGTGGTGGTCAGTCTCATGAAGTCTAGTCAGAGACCGGTGACTAGCAGTGTACCCCAAGGGTTCAAGACTGTTTAACATTAATGATCTGGATGATAGGACAGCCATCACCCTCAGCAAATTTGCCGATGGCACAGAACTGTGAAGAGTGGCTGATGTGCCAGACAGTTGTGTTGCTATCCAGGAGGTCCTTGACAGGCTGGAAAAATGGGCTGATAGGAATGTCATAAACTTTAACAAAGGGTCATGCAAAGTCCTGCACCTGGGGAGGAAAACCAGTGCATGCTGGTGGTTGCCCAGCTGGAAAGAAGCTCTGCAGAAAAGGACCTGAGGGTCTTGGTGGACACCAAGTTGAATTTGAGCCAGCAATGTGTCCTTGTCACAAAGAACTTTAATGGTATCTTAGGCTGCATTAACAAGTATTGTCAGCAGGTAGAGAAGGGCGATCCCTCTCCTCTACTGGGCACTGGTGAGGCCACAAGGTGAGAACTGTGTCCAGTTCTGGGCTCCCCAGTACAAGAGAGACATGGACATACTGGAGGAACTCCAGTGAAGGGCCATGAAGATGATTAATGAACTGGAACACCTCCCATATGAGGACAGGATGAGAGAGCTGGGACTGGCCAGCCTGGAGAAGAAAAGGCTCAGGAGGGAATCTTATCAATGTATTTAACTACCTGAAGAGGGGGTGAAAAGGGAGTGGAGGTAGGCTCCTTTCAGTAGTGTCCAGAGACAGGACAAGGGGCTGTGGGCACAACCTGAAACTTAGGAGACTCCTTTGAAATGTGAGAAAAAACTTAACTGTGAGGGTGATGGAACACTGGCACCGGTTGCCCCGGGAGGTTGTGGAGATATGCCAGTCAGCCAGGCATGCACAACTGGTTCTAGGTGTCCCTGCTTGAGCAGGAGCTTTGGGCTGGATGACCTCTGGAGGACCTTTACAACCTCAACAATCCTGTGATTCTGTGAAGTTCCTGCAGCTAAAAGAGCCACATTCCCCAGGAGTCTTAATGGTATGAGGAGCCTCAAGCCAATGAAGATGACATGAGCAAGTACATCTGTGCAAAACAGTTATATACACTTTGGGTCTGCTTAGTCAGCTACAGTGGCCTGGAGAGAGGAAGCTTTAAGAGAGCCACGGACCATCAAGGGCAAATCTCACAGGCAAGGCAAGTTGGTGTTTGTCACAATGACAAAGAGCAGCGTTTTGGGGGACTGTTAGACAGATTCATGTTTAGAGTAACATGCTCTTTCATAAAGAAAGGGGTCAAATTAGGAGCTTGGGCCACTGTATTTTCTTTCTTCAGCAGTTGGGGATCACAATACATTCTTACTATGTAAATGAAGGTGAAATAACAGACCTTTTTACACTGGTTTTTCGGGTTGTCTTTTTTTTTTTGAGCAGGCAGGATTGCAGCACAGATTGTTCTGTGAAACAAAGAATAGCTCCACAGGAGCCATGACTTTTCCTGTGAATCATTCTCTCTCCCCTCTTCCCTTCCTAAGTACCCTCTCTTTTTGTATTTTTTCTTAAAAGAAAATATCTTCTAGATGGGAATGCCATACTAACTGAATGGCTGGACTTAGGAATGGCTAAAGTTGGTTGTTTACTAGCTACAATTTTATTTAATAAGTAGCGACTGATAATGGTTATTTGCCTCCCTACTTAGAGATGCAAAATTCACTTTAAACATAAGCATACGCATTGTCAGAATTATAAACATACACTTCCTCTAAAGTGCCCAACAGAAATGAAAATTATAATATACCTCCAATATCAGGAGAGAAATTGGGGTGGATGGCCTGGAGAGATGGGATATATGTTTTCCTGTGTAATGTTATGTTAACAACAGCTATGAGTGAAGAAAAATTACATATGGAGCCATGCTGACATTTACAGGGACTGTTGTGGAGAACCTGAAATATATAACAGAGAAAATGAGATTTGGAGTTAAAGGGTTACGTCGCATTTAGATATCAAAGGAAACAAGTACTGCAGTTCCTGATAATACCGGTGGAGAAAGGATTATAGGTGCCTCTGTGGACTGCTTGGAGAGCATTAATGGGCATTATTTCCCTCTAACTTTCAATGGGCAATTCGTCAAATACTTCCTGATTTGTGTTTCGAAAGTGAGTGCTTCTTTTTGTGCATTCAGGGTTCTCTGTCCATATTCCCAAGAGCTGGTTTTGCTACCTGGTGCAAAGCAGGAGCAGTCATCAGTCTGCCCTGACTTGTGCTGACTGGAGTAGCCTCTTTCGTCTGAGCCTGCCATCCAGTGATTTGCAACATAAAATAATGACAAAATCTAATTTTTCCTGACCAGGAATTCCAGGGAACAGGGACACAGCAGCCAGATCAGCAATATAGCACAGAAAGGTAATTTTAAGCAAGAAAAATATTTTATAGCTGCCAAAGCATGTTTTTCTCTCCTGTAATGCTCAGTGGCTGGCCACGATCTGGCCCTGAGTATATTCACTTGCAGCAACACTGACAGACATTACGTGTCACATATCACTTCACAGTAATTTCCTGGATTCAGCAATTATTTCACTGATGTTTTGTTTCAACTCTTCAAAAATGTCTAAGTGTCCAAATTTGATTTTTCATGCATATAAATAGTCTTAAGAAGCTGTGGTACTTCAGTACAAAAGATGATGCTCAGGAGATCACTGCAGAATGAGTATCTGCTATCAATAGCATTTCTGTGTTTGTGCCCATTAAAATATGAAAAGATAACAGTTGAATGCACACATATATTCCATTTTTTTTTTCTGGAATAGCATTTTTTCAAATTATTCTTATTGATTTATTGAATCATAGAGTTGTTGAGGTTGGAAAAGAACTGTAAGATCATTGAGTCCAATTGTTAGCCCAGTACTACCAAGTCCACTACTAAACAATGTAGGTGTCACATCTACATGTCTTAAATACCTACAGGATGGTGACTCCACCAGTTCCCTGGGCAGCTTATTCCAATACTTGACAACACTTTCAGTAAAGACATTTTTCCTAATATCCAATCTAAACCTTTGCTGGTGCAACTTGAAGCTGTTACCTCGTGTACTGTCACTTGCTGCCTGGGAGAAGAGATAGACCCCCACCTCACTACAACTTTCTTTCATATAGTTATAGATAGTGATAAGGTACCCCCTGAGCCTCCTTTTTTTCCAGGCTAAACACCTCCAGTTCCCTCAGCTGTTCCTCCCAGGACTTGTTCTCAAGGCCCTTCACCAGCTTTGTTGCCTTCTTTGGACACCTTCCACCACCTCAATGTCTTTGAGATGATGTGTTAGGAATCAACAACAAACAAGTGCAACTTCCTACGAGAAAGGAAAAGGAAAAAGGAAAAAAGGGAAAGAAGGAAGGAGAGGAGACATGAGAAGAAAAGGAAAAGTAGAAGAAAAAGGAAGAAAAAAGATCTAACACAAGAGGAGTGAATGTGAGCCTTAAAACTGCCTAAGGACTGCTCACAGGGTAAACACAAAGTAGATGGTACAGCTTTATGTCGGAGATACAGTCACAAACAAGACACTCAACTCCTTAAAAGATGTTTCTAAGTGCTTATGCTTCAGAAGTATCATCTCCAAAAGAAAACAAGATTTTCCTCTTAGTAAGTACATAGCACATCAAGGCTGATCAATTTGTTAATGCGAACATTTGAGAGAAGAGAGATTACAGCAATAAAGGTTCTGACATGTAAATTAAAGTAGTTGTGTTAGGCTAAAAGAATATTGTAAAACACAAGGTGTACCAAACTTTGTAGACAAAATCTGCATGATTGGAGTGAGGGGGGCTTTGTGATCAGGTAATTAAAGAGTTTGAGGGAGTGAGCACACCTGGGTTAGAATGAGTTTTGTAGCAGGTTTTGTGAATGCAGTTTTAACTGTACATGAAACCCCAGAAATCCTGAATTCCCAGGAAGGCAGGGGACAGAAGCCTCACCATTATATAGGTTTTAACTGCTTCACTAAGAAAATCCAGTGTGGGCTTTTGGACAGGAAAATTAAAGGATTTAACCCAAATGTGAGGAATCTTTGGGTCCCTGATTAATTATGATTGGCTTTGTTGTACTAGAAGAAATAGTGTTAGGTAAAAAAGAGACAGTTCTTTCTTGAAGAATGTGCACTCTTATTATTCTTTTGTTTGTATTCATCTCCTTAAAATTAGCCACTGCTTATAAAGTATCCACGATAAGACCAAACAGTGGGATGGAGATAGAGATTGACTAAGTGAAACCTGCCCTAAGTGTGCACCCAAGAGATCAACAGAAATCAATTTTTCTTGCAGAGGTAGGTGGTTATACATAAAAGCAGAGAAAAATCACACTGGAAGCCACAGGAACACTTTCAAGTGGGAAAATTGGGGGTTGCCTATTGCACATGGCCTTGCTACTGGAGAGTGTGTGTGTATATGTGTGCATGTGTCATGGAGAGAGATACCAGGAGATGAAGAATAGAAGAGAGAGCAAGAGAAAGGGAAGAAAGAGGGAGGAAAAAAGAAATTACTAGAGACAACACAGATGCAAAAGCATGATAGTTGCATTAAATTATTTTGAGTTCTTCATACAACTTACGTAATTCTCAAGTAGAAGAAAATAAAACAATAATTTATGCATAGTTCTCCCTAGCAAGTGAAAAAAAAAAAAAGTTATTTTTACAAGCCCTGTATTGATTGTATTTTTAGAACACTTTCTAAAATAAGTGGAGAATTCAATCCTACACTCTGAGGCATGTCAATTTGTGCCCACATAGCCGATGGAAAGATTGAACCCTAAGTGCAGATCATGACATTCTGCTGTGATAAAAGCTGTTTCTGTTTGCTTTAACACTCATGCATAGTGGTAAATGCCACCTGTGACACATTGGAATAAGTATAACTATTTCTATTTCATCCAGTGACTGCAGTACACTGAAAGTTGTTTCTGAAAGTTACCTGACTCTCTCTACTCAGATAACTTAATTTTCTTTAAGTGTTTTAAGCCAGAAGAAGGCAGACAAGCTATAGATTGAAATAAATCTCACTTGCCAGGAAGGATATTTTTTTCCAGAACATGATACCAATTAGCAGAAAATAATATATATAGAAAATCAGTCCGTGATCTACTTGGGTATGTGCTTGTTTCTAACCCTGCTCAGGAAAAGCCTTGAACTCTTGTTAATATCCTTCTTAGTCGTGCCTGTATACATTGTTTAATTAGCACTATGGTAAATGTCCATTCACCCAACACTGCTCACTGTGTGCTTTTCCACAAGTAAGCACATGTGTATATTAATAATCAAGACCTGGGCAGGAAAGTGTCCTTCAGCCTACTCTTTTCACTGCCTCCCAGACATTTCTTATACCATCAAATGAACTCATTTCCACTATTGTTTAAGTAGCTGTGGCTATGAAGGCAAAACCAGAAACTGCCAGAACCACCTAAACAAATGAAAACCTATTGCTTGAGAAACCTGAACATGTCTCACAACATGATCCTCCCTGAGATAAGTGTTATAAGATTGCTGTGCTGCCAGTGGTGAATTTCTTTGTGTATGGTGTGAAAGCTCAGAGAGAGCAGCAGGATGGCAGACTGCCTTCCCATGAAAACTTGTACAACTTTTCCAACTGTCTCTTCGTCTTTCAGGTGCCTCCTCTTCAGGAAGCTGTTCACTGCAGCAGACCTCCCAAGTAAGCCTGTGTAGTGTTTGATTGACTAGTGGCTACTATAACGATTTATTAACCAGCTCTTTGGGTGGCAAACCAGTTACTCTCTTTGGGAACTCCCATGCTGAGGTTCTGGAGCTTGTGTACATGGAGCTAGATGTGTGGACCATGTGTATTATGAATTACATGGCAGGAACAAAATCTCTTCTTCTCTGTCCTTGTTGGCTGTCCAGCTCCTTGTCTGCCATAAGGGTGAAGAACTATCAGGTTCTAATTCCAAAAATCCTTCCTGCTTCCTCCTGTGTTCTGCAACCCAGGCTGGCCTAGTTTTGAAGCACGCTGGATAATGAATGTGAGCAGATAATTTCCTTCCTCTGTAAGATCATGTTCCCTTTCTAATATTAATTTCCAGAGGACCCTCTGGTCTTTAGCAGTGTAAAAAATCCAGGTGGGCACTAAAAAATAGTGTGTGTTGACAGGGCCTCTGATTAGTATAAATAAGTGAAAATGGTTGTATGTTAAAATTTTGCTGAGAAACTATTTTTGCCCTTGGGCAACATTTTGTTACTCTGCTTGCATGCCTCGGGGTGTTTCCCACTGTGCTGGCTATACAGTTCTATAGATAGAACAATACATATGCAGGCATGCATTATCTATATCTCTCTTGTTTGCTAAACCAGAAGTAATTTATGTAATTATACACATAATGTATTTTATCCAAATACACAAAAAAGATATTTTTTTTAAATGCCACTTAGGATCTAGATTTAACTTAAACCACTACTTAGTCTATCTTCCTTAATAGGATACTAAAAAGGAATTTTATGACAACATTATCAGTAGCATTTTGCCGATAATTAGAATAACAATAATAATACTGAGATATTTTTTCAGTAATAATGGTGTTATTAATGAGATTTTTATGAAAGACAGACTTCTTTAGTATAATTATGAAAATTGATCTTTTGCATTTTACTTATTCACTGAAATCAGATAAGTGGCTTAACTACATGTATTATTTCTAATAAATATTCAAAAGAATGCATTTAAACAAGGCACCTCATTCTATTCTTGCTCATATTGCTTGCATTTAAATAAAACTGTAATTGCTCTGCTTTTTTAAACTGCTAGTTTGGATTAGCTGTCTAACCTGCACAGTGTAGCTGTTTGCTGTTTGCATTTTTAATAGCTTTATTACCATTTGGTGAAGCCTTAATTTCTCACTCCCTTGAAGAGTCCTGCCTTTAAGTCAGCTCTACAATTTAACCAGCAATAATCTGTCAAGATAAGATAAAGACCTACACCAGATGAAATGCAGTATTTTTGTGTAGCATTCTGTCATTGTTAGAGGGAAGATCTGAGTATGTCAAAATGTAACACCTGAAAGTTTAATAAACTTTGTAGCATAATTTTACAGTTCACATTTTAAAATAAATTGTTCTAGAATACATTAGCTTGTTCACTAGTGAAATCAGTTAAATATCTATATAAATATGTTTGGGTGAAGGGAGCCAGCCGTTTTCAACAAGGATAAAAGTTCTTTCAGTTTTCAAGCCTCAGATTAAGTCACTTCTGAAAAACCCTTGCTTCAATTCAGTTCTATTAACTCTGCAGTTTCCTCATAGCTCCTTCATAATATTTGGCCATAACATCACTGCAGATGTTCATTAAATATTGCAAACATTGTTTTTTTTAGAGTTGCTAATACTGAGGTAATTGAAGTGAAGCATACTTATCTCCTCACTTTAAGGACTTGAGCTGCTCTTCAAGTATTCCTTTCCCCATACCTGTTTTACTTACACAAGTAAGTTTGTTTGTTTGGGTGTTTTTTTTGAAGAAATGTATGAATATGAGGTTCTAATTACATGTTAGAGTAAAGTAGTAGTTGAACCATGTCAGGTATATATGAACTAGTATTTTTGTACGACAGAATGAAGAATGAGTTTCTCAGTTCTACTTTAGCAGAATTCGCTATCCTACATGAAAATGGATGATATCTTTCATATAACCAGGCATATTTAATGAAAATGGCAGAAGCATAGGGTCTGTGAGGTACTCTTGAGTCCATGAAAATAGATATAGGGTCAGATACGTGGTTGGAGAGGGAAGACCAAAGCAGTGTGCATGGGAGTGTTTGGGCAGCCTTCTGCCCAAATCCTGTGCCCTGACGCCCTCTGGACAGCTTCGGCTGCGCTGTGATCTTCCTCTGCACAGCCCAGGAAACTTTAGTATTTCATATCAAAGAATTTAGATTTTTGTTGTTGTTGTTTTTGAGTAATTGAACTCTTATAAATACGGCTTTTTTTAAAAAATAAAAAGGTGCTGCAAAATAAAAAGCCACCACTGATAGCTGTTTGCAGGCATTCAGCCATCCCTCCCCTCTTATGTTGGTTAAGCATATACTTCCATGAAATGGTTCCATTTTGCGGAACTATCATTTTGCAGTGAAAAAAACCTGATTTGCTGACAATCTGTTTAACGTCAGTATTCCATATTCCTGGGCTAGTTCTTCACTAAACTGTATAAAGAAAGAGCCTGAAATGTCTTTTTGGAGGGGTCTGACAGTTTGGTACCACAGACCTTGTACAAATTACAAATACTATAGTATAATGTATTTCCATTTCTCACAGTGAGTGATTTATGAACTGCAGAGCCACCACTGAATAGACTTTGATTTATGAGAACCAGGTCCTGCCTGAAACCACAAAGGTTGTTAATAATTTAGCTCTGCTTTGACATAAACGTAGTAGTTCCATGAGCCTTAGCTATTAGTTATGAGGAACAGAATCAGATTTTTCGAACAAACATGAAAGACATATCTGGAATAAATACATGCATTGTGCGTTTCATCAAATACACTGCTGTCAGAAAACCTGTTCAATTTTAAGGATAAGGCCATAGAACTATTCTTTATTACTCACATAAGTAAGGCCCAAAGGCTCAGGAAAAACACTGAGATACAAACCTCACATTTAAGAAATAGGTACATCTAAAATTAGGCTCCTAGGTCCATTGTTAAAGACTTTAAAAATATTTACGACTTGAAAAATATTTAGTAGTGGTACTTTGTGGCAACTAGAGAAGGCAGCTCAGTGACAACCATTATCCCTATCCCATTGAAATTAGTATGTGATACATCAATAACAATTCTAGCACTGATGTGTTCAAGAATTTTCCCATGACGGTAATGCTGTTTACTGGCCTTGTTTATAGCTGCTAAAATACATTTTAAAGGAAGCTCAGAACGTATAAATATGTTCTAATTTGACTTTGCAGAGTGACCAATGTTTCATTTTCTACGTGGATGTTTGGGAGTTGAAAATGGGAATAAAGGCAGCTTACAAATAGTGTCAGAAGTGCATAGTCTATGAAAAGTCATGAGAGAGCCTGCTGGGCACAGCACTCAACAACTGCTGAATGTCTGTGTGTCTGCTTGAAATATACTTGTCACAAGAAGAGGTCTCCAATGAACAAAGCATTTAATTGCATTCCTAAGTCTGTACTTACGCTTAGAGCCTGATCTGTGTTTCAAGGACTTTTTGGAATTGCAAACTGACATTCCTATGCTCTGGCTTCCTCTAGGAGATGCAGTTTAGACCAGGGGAAAGGGTTCTTTGGAGACTGAATTAAATCAGCTCATAAGACCACAAAACACATGGGGCAAAAGAGCTCACCTGCCAGCATCAAGGGCCAGGAGATCAGCACCTCTTGCATGGAGGCTTGAAGCTGTGTGAGGCATCCCGTCTTCCGGCCTACTATGTGAAAGCGCTACTGTGTTGAGATGCTGATTCCTGGCCATCCTGGGAAGTTGCTGCTTCAGCAGCTCTGGCTGCCTGAACAATGTCCTTGCTCTTGCAGCTGAAGCACTTGCAGAAAACAGCCGGGTTAATGCCAGCTGCCCAACTCAACCAGGCTAACCTGGGCAGCTTTTCTCACAGAACAGTAACAATGGTGTCCACCAGGAACAGCCTGGTGACACCCTCATCTCAAAAAGCTCTTTGCACAAAAAAACCAATATCTAACTTGATTGTTTTCTTCACAGTCTAAGTGAGGCATGGATACAAACATCTCTTCATGCTAGCAGCTGAAGCCTACATCAACCTGGAAAAGCACGTATACAAGCGTGAATCACGACAGAAGAAAGGGCAGGTAAAGCCCAGTAAGCAGGAGGAACGATGTGCCTGACAGAGCTGAAGCAAGTTGGACTTCAAATGTGCCAAAAAGCCTTCCTGAACTGAAACCTTGCAGCTGCAGTACAAAAACAGTCTTGAAAGAGGATCTCGCCATCCAGTATACTTTAGGCTACTCTCTCCGTATGAAAACAACCTCAGTTTGAGATGAGTCCAGGCTGAAAACACATGTACCCTGGAGGTTAACGTTACAGATTCTTTGTTTTTGTATCTCATGCAATTTTTGATTTTTTAAAAAGTAGGAGCACTAGTCCACATGTGTGATGTGAAGGTGTGTGTCAATTAAAGGTGTGAAAATGACTACAGCAAAAGGACCTGTGTAGAATAATAACAGAGAAGCCAAGAGGCTTGTGGTCCAGCAACAAATTCATTCAGAAATTCACAAGGCAGTGTGACAGCTGGACTGAGGAAAGACTTGTAGCAATATTTCTTTAAGAATTGCATGATGAAAAAATAATAAACATTAATAATGTTTTTTGTTGTCCTCCCTCCCCCTTTTTTTTTCTTTCCCATGGTATAAGCAATGGTACTCTGGTCGTAAGCCAAAGCCTGACAAAGGTCCAAGGTTGAAAGGGATTTCTTTGAGCCTGTCTTCCTGGTATAATTATTGTAGATTCAGAGGAACCAGATCTGGAGTGTTGTAAAACTCAACACAATGAACTTGACAGACAGCCAGATTTCTGTTTTCAGCCAGTTTAGGGTTACTATAATCTCATTATTATGCTTGAAAGACGACAAGTAATAGAATCTCAGGTAGCCGTTCTGTCTTTACTCAGCCGCATCTTCTCTTTTATGCCGATTTCCCTTGATTACCTGAACTAGTGAGGCTCGGTTTTCAACCACTTATCTTCCAGAAATAATCATCTGATCAGCCCTACAAGGTTCTCACTGCACTCAACGGTTTTAATGGGTCAAGCGTTAAATTAACCCTTTAACCATATCCCAGGAGAATACAGAACTTATTAAAAAACAATTTACTATTCAGTCATTGTTAACTTTGCAAAGGAGAAGGAGTTCCATAGCCAGCCTTGCTTGTTGTTCCCGCCACTCATGTCCTGTTTTACTGAATCCTTGCCCTTCCTAACACATGAAATGTTTTTAAAGCTTCTGCCTAAGGAAATAGTCTTTTGGTTTCTTTCTTTTACAGAAGCATAAAATGAATTTACAGGAAAAACTGTGTGTACCTTACATTCTATTTTAACATTTTACAAAGGTTAATGAATTTTTCCGTGTATGGAAAACCACATCTGCAAAAATGTAACTCACTCATATCAGTCAATCTTTTATCAGATGCAGAATTATAAGGCTTGTGAAACTCTTATTGACCTGCCTATGTGATGGAAAGGGCTTGCAAGACCCTCCAGTATTTGTTTGGAGAGTGTTTGCTTCAGCCTCAGCTACAGCAGGGAAGCAGCCAAGCAAGAGATCACTTAGTTGTGTGGATCTGTGTTGGTGTTGAGGGCAGTCAGCAGCTACGCTGCCACTTCAGCCTTACCATAAAACTCTGGAGTCCCCTCTGGGAGGAGGATGGAAGCAGGAGC
The DNA here is from genome assembly GCA_017639245.1 of Myiopsitta monachus. Lineage (NCBI taxonomy): Eukaryota > Metazoa > Chordata > Aves > Psittaciformes > Psittacidae > Myiopsitta > Myiopsitta monachus. Next base: position 36,531,156 of record CM029919.1, on the reverse strand, counting down.
CCAGGCAAGGCTCCCTGGCTTCATACTTCCCCAGGACAGTTCACAGACAGCAGAAATGTGTCTTCTGCCCTGACTCGTCCCAAAGTTGTTGAAACCAAGGGAGGTGCGAGGGGATGTGCCTCTGAAGGAGCAGACTTGGCAAAGCTGCTTCTTGGAGTAGGAGCAGCTGCACCATCTGGGAAAGCAGCTGCCCCATCAGGAGGGGCTTGCACAAGAAGCAGATGGCATCAGTGACTGCAGTACCAGACCTTAGTTGTTCTTGTGAAGCCAAGGCCTTCTTCCTACAAGAACTCCTTTAGCAGAACAGCCTATCCATTCCACAAAGGGAAAAACTCTCCCTTTCAGCAATACTCCAATAGCAAAAAAGAGACATGAACAGAAGTGTTTATGTAAACTAAAGCCAAAAAGAGCCTGAATGTACTAGCTGTCATGAATGAAGAGTGTGATCCATCCCAGTGCTGTTGCTTACGACAATAGCATAGTAGAGATGCCCAGGGTGTAGATCTAGCCTTGCTGTCTTCAACCAATTTTTGCTCACACAAAATTCTCACTGCTGTTCACAGGGGTATTGCCAGGAAATGGCTTGAATGAAAGACTGAAATCTTTACAGAGAATAATCATACGACACTTTCATCACCTTTGGTTTGTACAATCTCATCTGATCTTTGATGACAACTGGAACTGCTTAAGGGGCTTTACTAGCTCAGGTTAGTAGTCATCAAAGGAATATTAGGACTATAAAATCTACTGTGCATGTTAGTCATTATATGTCTGTACAAAAATAATGTGGTGATTTCAGTCTGTTCATTGCATATTTGTCCTTTACAGGGGAGGAATGGAAAGACAGAAGAAACAGTGCTTAAATGTTAGATGGTGTGATGATTTTGAGTATATGGGCTTTTAAGAGGAAACTGGGATGAAACCCTTACACAGAAGTAGGAAGATCCAGTGCCAGGGCATTGAGCACAACCAGCCTGCTGGTCAGGACACTGCTGATAGTTAGCCAAGAGAAACGCTAAAAGGAGGAGCATACCTTGTGTCTCAGCCCTCTGTAAAACTTCAGGATCTTACTGGTGACTGCAGTGAAAGTGCCTTGTCTTCAAGTCCTCCAATGGTAAGGCATATTTCTTATAAAAGTATTATTCTGGTCTATTTAAGCTCATTTCTATCTTTTCAAAATTCTGACGAATGTTTGAGACCAACCAATGTTGTACATATATTGAAGATGGGATTTCCCTGAAAAAAAGTAATAATGAAAACATAAAATTGGATGTTAAAAAAAGGCACAATGACAGATTTCCACAAAGGAAACTGAACAGCAAAGTTAAGATTTAGTTTCCAGATATAGGCACTCAGTGTCACTTCAAAGTATTTCCCCTAGTCTTTGGTCAACCATTTTAGATGTTGGCAGACATGTTAGAAAGCCTCTGAGATACCTATATCCCACTGTAGTGGCAGATGGAGGCAATTAAAGAGATATTCTGCATGCCTAAAGTAGCAGTAAAGATTTCCATTTAAGCAACTGAATCCCACATCTTGATTTTTTTTGCCTTTGATACCTGAGCTTTATTTTTTTTATTATTAAATACCTTTTATATTTTTTCCATCATTTTCTATTTGAGAAAAAAATAATTATCATTTCCTCTTCATTAGTAGTAGTGCTTCAGATCCTTCCATAAAAAAATGAACACATTCCTGTAAGATCATCAGGGAGCAGAAGCTTTTAAGAAGTCCACGTCAGTATATGAGAAAAGAGGAAAAGAGTAATGTGAAATTTAAACTAGTTCTGAAGGCAGATAAAATCCATTTAAATTTAAGAAAAACCCAGGTCATTTCTACTTTTACTCTTGGTCATGAGAATGGTTAATAAAGAGAAAGGGCATATTCAGGACAAAATAAAACAAAAGAGGAAAATATTGCAGTTTACAGGCCTTTATCAAAGCCTGTTTCTGAGCAGCTGCACTTCAGTATAATGGGGTGATACGCAAAAATCACATCCAACTTCTCCTTAAGGGGCTGATGTCTTTCCAGGCTTTCTGGAAGATTTTTGGAGCATATTATCTAGTGTGTGTGGCTTATTCATCTGACCCAACCTGGACATCTGCAGCCCTTTACCCAAGGCTCCTTTTGTAGCCAGTGGAGAAAAATAGACACATCTAGGGAGCAATTTCTCCAAACTTTTTTATATATGTATTTTGAAGATGTACTTCAAAGATGAGTTGTGCTCATGAAGACTGTGGAAAAGGGAGCAAGTCATGTCATTAGTAACATGTGAATTCTATTTGAGAGGCCCTTTCAATGTCAGAGTTGTCTTTTCAGTTTAATTTCTAAGTAGAGCTCATGCTCTGCTGGGAGATCACTGAGTCCATCAGTCCTCCCAAAGGCATAAAATGCTGAAACTTGTCATATATAAAATTCTTCTCTAAAGACTACCACAATAGAGCTCTGAGCCAACTTTAGGTTAAAGACCTACATCTTACTTGCATTAGCTTGGACAAAGTTTCTTGTAATTTAAGAGAAATGGCTTACAGTTAAAGGACAAAAGATGGAAGAAAACTGTATCCAAAGACTATATTAAAAAGTGCTTCTGAAGAAGGGGCGATTTAGTATACAAAGTAGGTACATTATAACACCTTACATGAAATCTGTGTGAAATCTTAGCAGTGTTAAAATGCTATCAAAATAAAAATATACTTCAGTGGACAATGTGCAACTCAGGAACTCAGGTGTGGTATTACTGTTTTCTAAAATTAATTTTCTGCCTTGCACACGTGGAGAACTTTATTAAACTGAAAAAGCCTTCTATAAGTCAACAGTGTTTCTTAGGATTTTAAAAGGGGTACGAGCACTTACTTGCATGGCTATATTGTAATTCACTTTGGAAAGCAAAAATGGGTAAAGGACGTTTTTATCAAATTTAATTAAACTCTTTAACTGTGAATACAAAGATTTAAGGGTTAATAAGTTGGAAAAGAATCAAAACATAACCAGGAAAATTCTGGTAAGTATGGCTGATGGCAAATTCTGCTTGAATTGTTGGGATTCCGCAATGATCAAGTCTGCAAAAAACTCATGTGCAAGCTCTTTGAGTCAGAAGTCAGATTTTCATCAATCTGTATAGTATTTGTATGCTGAAGATCATGATGTCATATAAACAGGTAAAATCAAAGAGTGAAAACTTTACCCTGCTGAAATTACAGCTTTATTTCCAATGCATAATTTTTCATATCAGATGCAGCTGTCTGGAAGTTTTCTATCCAGACTAAACTACTTGCCTAAGGCGCTTCTATAACCAGAGGACCTTGTAGGGAGATTCACCCCATCCTCAGACTAGTACCTAAAATAAATGGCCCTGTTTCTCTCCATTGCCTGTAGTAGGGGCATAGATATATGGCTTAGGCTGGTCATCTAGATGGCTAAAGACAGATAGGAGGAACCCTACTCCCCAAGAGGGTACCATTTGCTATTAAGGTAATGTGAGTAGAGAATAATTTCAAAAACCTTCAGTGGGAGTTAGTTTTTCTTTGGGTGATGCTAGAACTTTTATGTATTTGGCAGTTTATGATGAGCTTTAATGACTCAAAGAAAACTACACAACCTTCCTGTGTTCACCCAGACACAAAACCCCAATGACTCTCTTCACAGAGAAGTGGCAGTGGAGGAAACAGATGGAGTTTTGCCTAGACTTTAAATATGATTATGCTTAGTAAAGCCCTACCAGGCAGTGCGCTCAGAAGATAGAATCATAGAATCATAGAATAGTTAGGGTTGGAAAGGACCTTAAGATCACTTAGTTCCAACCCCCCTGCCATGGACAGGGACACTTACACCAAACCATATCACCCAAGGCTCTGTCCAACCTCGCCTTGAACACCGCCGGTGATGGAGCATTCACAACTTCCGTGGGCAGCCCATTCCAGTGCTTCACCACCCTTACAGTAAAGAATTTCTTCCTCATATCCAATCTAAACTTCTCCTCTTTAAGTTTGAACCCATTACCCCTTGTCCTATCACTACAGTCCCTAATGAGGGGTCCCTCCCCAGCATCCCTATAGGCCCCCTTCAGATACTGGAAGGCTGCTATGAGGCCTTCACGCAGCCTTCTCTTCTCCAGGCTCAATAGTCCCAATTTTGTCATCCTGTCTCCATACGGGAGGTGCTCCAGTCCCCTGATCCTCCTTGTGGCCCTCCTCTGGACTTGTTCCAACAGTTCCATGTCCTCCTTATGCTGAGGACATCAGAACTGCACACAATACTCCAAGGGAGGTCTCACAAGAGCAGAGTAGAGGGGCAGGATCACCTCCCTCGACCTGCTGGTCACGCTCCTTTGGATGCAGCCCAGGATACGGTTGGCTTTCTGGGCTGCAAATGCACACTGCTGGCTCATGTTCATTTTCTCATTGACCAACACCCCCAAATCCTTCTCCTTACGGCTGCTCTGAATCTCTTCTCTGCCCAACCTGTAGCTGTGCCTGGGATTGCTCCAACCCAGGTGTAGGACCTTGCAGTTGTCACAGTTAAACTTCATCAGGTTGGCATCAGCCCACCTCACAAGCATGAATCAAGATGAATCACTGTTGCTGGACACAGGGATGTCTGCTCCACTCCTGCTTCTCCTGCTGACTTCCTGTGTGGCCTTGGGCAGATAGCTCCACCATCTGTTTCTTTACTTAGCTTTTGTTTATGCAGGGTATAGCCACAGGGCGTTTTGCAGTCAGATGCAAGCAAGCTGTCTCCGTCCCCTGACCCAAAATGACATGACCAAGATGATGTGGTGCCAAGCGTGGGATACCTTATTCAGGACCTCAGAAGAGCTCTGCAGCTCCATCTTTGTGCTTTGTTAGCCACAGTGATAACACTTCTGCTCAGCTTTTGGCATCAACAGAACAGAAGTCCAGGTAGACATATCCACAGACTGTAAGCACCTTCTTGCAGGAGTCTTGTGTCTTTTCTTCTGTGCATGTAGAGAAGGAAGAGCAAAGGGATCTGTAAACTCTGCCCTGGAGCTTAATAGCACACATTGCACATTGTGAATCTGTTGGTCTGGCTTGCCACCGAGTTCATGTACCCATAGGGTAAGAGCAGCTGTTCAGGATGTTCATTTCTAATAAGTCCTTCGCTTCCTATAAAGAGCAGAAGAAAGTTTTAATTAACCATAGAGATATAATTTAAATTAATAATATAAATGGAATATTGTGCATGTGTATGCCTGTGTATGTACCTGTGCATATTTACACAATGTATTAACCTTTTTCCTGAAGTGATGAAACAAGAAACTTCCTTGTCCCAGTCTTTCTTTCCCCATTCCTTTCACTTGGAAATTTTGGTTCAGTCAAGAAATACAACCATTTTGCCTTTGAAACTAGTAAGTTTGCTTACATCCCAGGATGAAAAAGTCACAGAGGCACTGGAATCTGAAGCACCGGTATGAATAGATACTTAATATAAAGGAATCCTTTGCTTCTCAGCTATTTATTCATGTAGCTGGAAATGTTCTACAAAATAAGCAACCAGCTTAACTTAAAATCCACTATCCATAGCAGAGTAACAAGCCATTTTACTGCAATGGTTGTGCATATTTGCACTGAAGGTCCTCATCTGACATACTACTCTCATGCCACACTCCAGGCTTGCAGTCTTCCAACAAATTTTCAGATATTCAGAAGAGTGTCAAATGAATGCTGCTGGAAAGGATTCACAAGCATTGCATAAACTGGACCTTAAAAGGTCATTTTAGAATAGCTTCTAGAAAATCAGATCTCCCAAACTTCCTGTGGGGTAGATGCTCTCCATCTCTTTCCAGTATAGCATAATCCATCACTTCACCCCATACCACCAAGAGGGTGCCCTCAGTTGTGAGCTTCCTACAATGAGTTTCTCTTTCATACATGAGAGAGATTTTGTGTGGGAAAGCTGTTCCAGCTCTCCAAAGAGAGAAAAACTCACGGGCCTCCATACCAACCTGCCTCAAGCTCCTGCTTCTGGTAGTTCACACAGTTAGGACACGGGTGACCTAAAAGCCTAAGTGGTTTCCTCTTGTATATAGTATACCACAGACTGGTTGTTTATCTGGCAGACTTAGAACTGAATCAAGAGTTTATGGAGAAAAGGACAAGAATCTCTTCAGCCTGAAATACAGAGTAAGGGTTTGAAAGTCTGTGCCTTGGGTTTGCAATAAGACTTGTTCATTTCTACCCCAACCCCGCTATTCTGAATATTCATCCTTTCTAAAACCATACTTGTTTAATAACTGGTCTTGAATTTAGAGCCTGTAAAATTAGGTACAAACCACAGCTTGATCTAAGACACCATGCTGACAGATGTAAAAAGCGCATGTTATTAACGTAACTGTCATTGGTCTAAATGCCAAGCACTCTTCCCTTCAATATCCCTCCTATTGCGTTTGTCCAGGATAATACAGAAAGTGTGTGGAGTTTGGGTTATTTTCCTTTCAAAGCCTCATCCTTCTCTTCCTCTCCCCACAACTGACAGACTATATCTACATCTCAGTTGTGGGATCCTTAAGTACTGACAGCCAGGATGGCCTGGTATCAGATCCTACTTTTGGAGAGTGAGAGGTTTGCCCCCCCACATGGTGGTGGGGTACCAGAGGGTATGTATGTGAATTTAGCAAAGCCACAGAATTCCTGAGGCTTTGAGCTCTGACCTTGATGGTGAAAGGCCATCTGCAGGTAGCCCTGAAGATGGGACATGAAGTGTCCCATCATCTTTCCATGATTCAAATAGCTGAGGCTGTCCCAGCTTCTTGTACACTCACTGTATGTGCTTCCCAAGAGGTTTCTCCACAGAAGAGGGAAGCAGTGTCTCCACTAACCCTATAGAAGCATGAAATGAAGACAAACAAGGAATGCCTGAGCATCACACCTTATTTTCTGTATCACACATGCCTCTGAATTTCATCCCATGGACCCAGTCAATGAGGTCAGTCAGGCAAGCATCTGACTAAGCATCATAGATGGAGGAGAGACAGTATAAGGGAAGTAAGGGAGAGAAACTGTAGCTCCATCTGCCCTGAGGTCTGAAAGGGTGGGGAAACACAGCAAACAAGATGTAATCCTGCTAACCAACTACAAACAGCAGTGAAGGCCCAGCAGCATGAACCCTGTGATGCTGTGGCTTCTCCACCACTATGAACTATAAGATTAGAGCAAGCTACATCAATGCAAGAAGCCTGGGCATGGTTCACTCATTCCTCTAGTATGAGCCCCACATGAGAAAGAGACCTTTTGTAGAGGTTAGGCTGGGTGTTAGAAAAATACTCCTCTTGTCTATCCCCTGCATTATTTCTAGAGAGAGAGATTTGTCATGGGCCTGCCTCAGTAAACATGTTAGTTAGTTATTTGGTGAGTGAGCATGACTACAAGTCTCACACCATTTTGGAACAGGTCCTCCTTACTATGCAATGGGCTGCAAAGGTTTTGCAAAAGGAAAAATCCTCAGGAACAGGTAAATCCTCTGATCAAAATAGTCCTCTGCTTAGCTGTCACCTGCCCATCAACTGGGCCCTTCATCTTTGCTCACGTCCAGCTGACCGGGTGGTCTTTTGTCTATCCATGTTGCTGATGGAGTGCTCTTCAGGGCTTTATATGGGGACTGTGGTGAGACCTGAGGCTATCAGAAAGTTTAGGTGATAGATCATTTAGCCAGTCAACTTTCCCGCTATAGGCAAGATCCATCTCCTTTTGCAACTGGTCTTGCAAATTGTAGTTGTTAGAAAATAAAAGGCATCAGGAAAGTCTGCTGAGCTACATGGTTTTGTCTCTGTCCTCCCACCTTTATACTTAGGTTGATGTGGTGACTGAGATAGTTGTCCTTGCTTGGATAGACCAGTGCTAAATAAAACCTACAGTCTTGTGAGAGTTAAACTTATGAGCTATAACCATACAGAATGAAATCACGTATGTCACATTTGAAGGGTGCTCACACTTTCCCTCTCAGGAAAAAAAACCCAGCTTTGCAAAGTTAACCCTCCACCCCCACCACTTCCTTGTTCTGGTAAAAATTTGGGTTGTCATCTGGACAGGTTTACTCTTGCAAAATCTGCTCTTCAGCAATCAAATTTCATACAAAGTAAGAGGGATGAGTATTATCGAGCACTCCATGGGGGATCTGGGATTTTACAGCCTTCAGAGCAACATTTCCACGCAGCGTAAATTTGTTTGGAAAATAAGTCCATCTTTTGTTTGAGGTAGTTAATTATCTTACTAGAGGAATCAAATGAAATAAAAGATTTATGGATCCCTCTTTCTCATAGCGAAGGAGAAAGTGATCTGTTTGCAGGAGTTATATTTTCAGGCACTTTGCTGAGACACCCCAACCCCCCTCGGTTGCTGACTGTAAAATAAGAAAACTATTACCCAGCTGGGGTAACAATAGGCTCCCACAGTGCTTTTCTGCTCAGCCTGCAGCTGCCAGTGAAAGTGGAAACTACAGCAGCAGGATAACATTCTTTTCTTACAGCCTGTTTCTATGGACAAGGAGCCCTCCCACTGCTTCAATGTATTTTCTATGCAAAACTGTAGAAGAAGTGACATTTTAAAAGTTTTGACCTTTGTTTTTTTTTCTCTTCCCCCCCCTTTTTTTTTTTTTCCATGAACCAAAGCATAAATTTTTTAAACCTTCTGACAGGGTCTGTGCTAGGAACTGCAAAAGCCGTTACTACAATAATAAAATGTTTCAAAATCTGAAAATTCTCTATTAAGTATAGCATACTGGTAACCTTTTTGCAAAAAAAGATAGTGACGGGAGATACAGAACTCTCCTGGTTATTGTTACAGGCAGATGGATGATTGTGGCGGATCTCACACACCTTTGCAAAATAGTGCCTTTGAATGCCACATTTTCATTTACTCATTTCATAATTTAAGGCTAAAATTTTAAAGGATTTTGCAGGCAAAGATTTTTTTTTCTTTTTCCATGACTGCAAGAAAAACATAAAATATTAAACAGTTTTATTAAAATTGCCTTTAAAAAAATATTTGTGAAAGAAAAATTGGTGGGCAGAATAATACTAGTGAACAATAGTAAATTAGCTCCATATACATGTATCCAAATTATATGGATCTAATTTGATAGGAAATTGGCATAGTTCCCAATTAGATTACAACTGCAACAACAAAAAAGATTGCACTTCTAGTTAACACATAAAATAAGACACTAAATCTCAGGAAATGATAAAGGATGTTAGAAATGTAAACCATATTTTCCCAAACACAAGCAAAATAAATGAAAACTGTTGAAGCGAGATGAGGAGGGGGAAGGGGTGCCCATGAGTCATTGAAGTGAATGCAGAACAGATTCCAAAACCAAGCCTGGCAGGTTAATCCATGTGAGAGTCTTCTATTCACTACAGATTCTCTTTGCTAGCTACCACCACTAGCTATCACCAGCTCACCCTTATGTTCACCAAGGCCACTGGCCCTGCTGTTGGTCCATCTATATATCTCTCTTCAGGTCTCACCCCACATTCTTTTCATACCAGACCCTCTCCCCTCCACATATTGAAACTGATGGAAATTTTGTTGATACAAACAATGACAAACAGGCCAATAGGGCAACAGTGTTCTGAAATAATCAGGTTTAAAAGCTGCTTTAAAGATCAGTAACAATTAGAGGAGACAGGAGAAAAAAGTTTTAAACTGGTGGCTGCACTGGTGGGTTGATAAAGAGATATAAAGACTTATTGGTAACCTGAGTCCTCCGTCAGAACAAGGTAAAATCATCTCTCACTCTATAACGCACACACTGTAACCAAATCCATCATTAGCAAGCTACATCATTCATCATTAGGCAACAATTTACTATAATTTACAATGGGTCCATTAAAAGATAGTGAAATCTAGGGAAAAAAAAGAAAAAAGAAAAAAAAGAATCCAAAAGTCTCCCAGGAGGGTCTGTGTCAAGACAGAAAATTGTTTCATGTCCCCTTAATCTGTGATAAGATCCTGTAAACTTTCAGGACACCCTGAATGTGACACCCTCAGGTAAACAGGACAAAGGAAGTCCAAGTTTCTGTCAAAACTTTATAGGGCTTTTTTTTTTGTTTCCCTGTGGAAGAACATCTCCTTTGGATTTTCAAACCCAAAGTTGCTCTTTCCAGTCTGTGAATCAACTGCTTAAAAAAACCCAGAAAAATTTCATGGCAAGCCTGCCAGCAGGGAGCCAGGGACCAATGATGGGATTCTAGGGATGATACCAGGATATTTGCAACTCTTCTGAGTGCTTCTACAGATTTGGGGAAAAGGGCTCTGAAGGAGCTGCCAGGCAGAACAGTCTCCCACAGGTCTTCTCATTGGCTTTGGTGGGGTTACAACCAAGTCAAACCAAGTTATCCTGTCAAAAGTGCATCTCTTGTCATCTGCTGTATTAATAGTTATTTGCATTCTATTTCCTGGTCTCTTTGCCTTGATATGTGAGTGCAGGCAGAAGAATTCTAAAGGATTTTTAGGCTGATAGTACTTCCATTATTCAGGACAATGTGCTATCCAAGGCAGGCAGCTATTTGGGATAAATAGCATATCCCCATTTGTCCAAAATAGCCAAATGTCTGGCATGAGTCATGCCAAACAGGCAGCTGCTTGGCAGGAGTGTAGTACTGGCATACTAAAAAGCAGAAGATATTGGAGGGGACAGAGAGAGCTAAAGGCGACACCAGGGTATAGTGACAGGGGGGTTGTGGGGTCAGTAGTACACAACTATCACACTCAGTAAAACTGTCAGACGATGCTATCATAAATGGCAGCATTTGTCTGCAATTTGCACACAACAGCTTCCAAGACACCACGCATCTCCTTAGTACTTAAACCAGACAATAAACGAATTTCTTAGAGACTCCCGTGTGGGAGGTGCTGGCAGGTGGAGCACACATATTGCAAGTACAATATCACCACCAGAGAAACCGCTAGGCATAGACAGGAAAGTCTTGAAAAACAATTCCTTTAGTAAGAGTGCTGCCAGGTGATTTGCAAAGCGCAGGGTATTTCCTCAGCTGCCTGAGATGGCTTCCTGAGAACTAATAACATTCATAAGGAGCAGGGCGGATGTCGTAGTGAGGTACGTGAATAAATTTCCAAGCAAGTAAAGGTATCTGTGTCTTTAGCTGGCTGCCCTGGTTAAGCCATGTATAGGCAGACCTGGGAGCATCATTCATACCCATGCTGTGTGCAGGCACCCTCCTGTCCTTTCCAGGCTATAAAGTCATAGAATCATAGAATAGTTAGGGTTGGAAAGGACTTTAAGATCACCTAGTTCCAACCCCCCTGCCATGGGTAGAGACACCTCACATTAAACCATGTCACCCAAGGCTCTGTCTGACCTGGCCTTGAGGGAGGAAGTCCCTTCCTCCCTCAGCTCTACATGAGTATTAATGATTTAAGCTGCAGATACTTCTGAGAAACTTCATTTCACAGAAAAAGAGACCAAAGCTGTAAAATTTGTGCCATGCTCAACACCACAAAGTGTGGGACAAAATCTTGAAGGAAACCAGCTCCCAAGAAAGTCTTCTGTGACAAGAATATCCTTTGTTACAGTCACTGCAATGCAAGCTCAGCAGGTGCCATTTCAAACTCAGTATTTTGGCCATCTACTTTTCTTTTAAACTAAATGAAAACAGTCCTTGGCATGTAGTAAACTGCTTGCCAGACTTAGGAATTCTTCAGCTTACATTAGCACATTTAAGTGCCAAAAAATAAAAAATGAAACTGGCTAAATGTGTAGTTAGTCATGCTTGTAAAAATGTCAACGCTGTCAAAAATATTTGTGTGAAAATCATAAACAAAATCTGCTGCCATGAGAAGTTATTTGGTTCTTTATTATGGGACAAAATGACTTCTTTTTCATCCAGACTTAAAAAAAAGAGAGCAAATGCTATGCTGGAAATATTGGCACAATCTTGACTCAGCTGCTTCCCTGGGGTAATAAAGTTGCTCCCAGAAAGAAGAGGATTATAATCTTCACAGAGTACCTTAAAAATCCAGCTAGTATTAGCTAGCCAGGCTAGCGTAGCAGGTTCTTAATAGGATGTGCAATCCTGCACCTCTAAGTATGTTTAGAAGGGTTTGGGTGCTTAAATGCAAGTGAGGGTTGGTTAGTAGCCCTTTAATTGGCATTTTTTGAGTGGGTTTCTTGAACTGCAGCTCTCACATTTGCGCACTTGCTTATAGAGGCTGGATAAGCATATTTTATAACCTAAAAAAATAAACAAAAGCAGTAGGTCACCAGATCAAATCATGCAGGTCAGTGGAGAGGAATACCTATAGCTATCTTGAGGCTTGTGTTCGCTGACCTGTGGGAACAGTTGGTGGTCCCACTTTGCTTCTGAAGGACAGATGTCCTCTCCCGCTTGCTCGTACAGGTGGCAATGCTGTGGTCAGCAGACCCCATGGGCACATCCCAGGAATGAACTCCTACAGAGTGGGTTCACTGGAGCCAGGTAAACTGCAGGGCCTCTGGAGAAGCTGTCCTCTCTTCCACTTCTCTTCTTTGCAATTTTATAAAAGCAGGTTCACACTCTACCAACTTGTGGTTAATTGGGAAGCTTTCGCTGGTATTGAAGTGACAGAAAATGCAAGTGAACTTTGAATGGTATGGCCATTTGAGGACTTAATTTCCAAAGCATGTAGTGAGTGCAGGCATTGCCATCTTCTCACAACAGAATCATATGAGTTTGCGCATGGTTGGAACGTATAAGACTCACCAAACCAATATTGAAACAGAGAGCCAAGATATATCAGGATTATATTTTTTTCTAATGATGAGGGTGGTGAAACATTGGAACAGGCTGATCAGAGGGCTGATAGATGTTCCATCCCTGAAGAGATTCAAGGCCAGACTGGACAGGGCTCTGAGCTACTTGACCTAGTTGATGATGTCCCTGCTCATTGCAGGTGGGTTGGATTAAATGACCTTTAAAGGTCCCTTCCAACCCAAACCATTCTGATTCTATGATTTCTCTTGCCCTGAATTGCAAATGCATCTTGTTAAAATTAGTGTCCAATTGTACTGATATAGTCCTATTCAGCAGTGATCAGGATTCTCAAGAGTCTGGTGAAATGACACTGAAAGGTCTGTCACAAACATGGCACAAAACAAGCTACTAGCAAGAAAAGGTCTGCCACAACAGAAGCAACATTTCCTGGTGAGCTGTGTGGTTCCAAGGCCTCTTATAGAAATAGTTTCCCATCCCCTTAATATTCGCAGGAACTCAATATATTGCTATATTGGAAACCTAAAAGGCTTCTTGAAACAGAACAAAGATTCATAAAAGTAATCTTTTATTACTGTATTTCATGTGTCCCCCTTGCTATCTTTCCTTTTTATAGAATTTCAGATTTCTGCTTGAAAAGGTAAGGGAAAACAATCTTATATTAATACTTACTAGATATATTCATGGGGGTTTATGTTATCCTATTTATAATTGAAATGGAACCGAGATATAACCAAAACTTGAGAGAAAAGTAACATTTTTCATATCATAAAGGGGATAAAATCTGAAGCAGAATAATGTGACATTAAATGAACAAATGCCATCTTACATTGGTGCATTTCAATCATGTCTACCTTTTTCCTCCAAACAACTCTACTGAGAGAGTCCTGGTACCCTTTCTTGCTGTCATCAAGAAAACAAGCTTTTGCTGGAAGACGAAAAATGGTAAGGGTCTCTTATGCAGTGTTTTTAATGCTTACTTTGAGCTTACTCTATCTGAGTTCTTCTCAGATACAGGAACTTCAGAAATATTTCATGCTTCCTGAAAAGAAGAGGTAGAACAAGGGATGAATAACTTTGTGCCACCCATTTCTGGTTTGTCTTGTAAAAAAATTACATTGATTTAACGATAAATAAGAGCAGATTTGTTACAGTTTTCAGGGAGTGTGAAGACTAGGAGAAAGGCAGATGAGGAATAAATGGATTAAAGAAAAGACAGTCTCCTAAGCAGGAGAAAAAAATATTGCCTAGAGATATTGAAGCACTAAGTAACACAAGGCCAGCAGGGAAATAAAAGGAAAATGAAAGTTTTTTCTGTCTCTGATCATCTTTGGAGGAAGAGAGGGAGGTGTTGAAAGTGCTGCTGCATGGTCTGGATATTCCTCACACCTTGGCTCTGCCCATCCTCACTAGCCCAGTGAATCAGCAGGAGGATGCATTGTCATCAGGCCAGCATAGGACGTGCCACTTCTGGAATAAGGCAGCAAGACTGTCACGCTCTGAAATGCCATCTGCTTTCTGGCCTGTTCCTAGAACAGTACCTAAACACATTGCCAATGACTCATTCAAGAGAGCCCCAAAAGGCATCAGATTTTTTTGCTTCTCTTGGGAAATGGGCTCCGCCAAGGCCATCTATTTCCAAGGTCCCTACAGCACAAAAAGAAGCAAAGTAGATTATTTTATACAACAAACACTGAGAAGTTTGGCTCAGGATAGAAAGCATCATCAAAATTCAAACTGTCAAGGTTTGTTTTCTACAGACAGGCACTCTGCTCATTGTCCTCAGGTTGCTCAGAGACAGAAGAGGGAAGCGGATAACTTCAGATACCTGAGGCATCACTCAAATATTTCTACAAAACTTTGCCTCCTTCTGTTAGTTTTCTCTGGGGTCCTGAAAACCTCAGGTCTTTCTTTCTTCATTGCCAATATTTTAGGGACTGGAAGTTGGGTCTTCTCTATTGGGCCTTAGCACAGTGCAGTAGCACTGTAGTAGTAGTAAACATGTTTCCTGATAGGAAGGATCATAGCCATCCCACTGGTCTGTTAAATATTCTGGTGAGCTCAGGATTAAATATCTTGCTCTCATCTTGTTTCATTCTTCCATTGCTATCCCACTTCAACCAGGATATCAGAATATGTGCCTGGAGGTATATTCAGTCTCTGTGGCCAATCTGAGCCATATCAATGCAGTTCTTCCAGTGCAAATATGTGCTAGTGATAAATGCAATCTGCCTCTTTCCTGATCCTGCCAGCAGCTCTGAGAAGCTGCTGGAGAAGTCTGAGAGGCAACAATCTATGGGACTGGATGGGTTCCACCCCAGAGTACTGAAGGAGCTGGCAGAAGTGCTCACCAAGCCACTTTCCATCATTTGTCAGTAGTCCAGGATAACAGGGGAGGTCTCAGATGACTGGAGGTTAGCAAACATGGCACCCATCTACAAGAAGGGCCAGAAGGTTGGATTTGGGGAACTAGATCCCAGTGCTGGGAAAGGTTATGGAGCAGATCATGTTAAGTGATATCCTGCAGCACGTACAGGACAACTGGACAATCAGGCCCAGTTAGCATAGGTTTATGAAAGGCAGGTACTGCTTGACTGGCCTTCTGTGACAGGGTGACCCACTTAGTGGATGAGAGAAAGGCTATGGGTGTTTTTTACTTGGAATTCAGAAAAGCCTTTGACACCATTTCCCGCAGCAATTCTCTTGGAGAATCTGGCTGATCATGACTTGGACGGGAGTATTCTTTGCTGGGTAAAAAAGCTGGCTGGATGGCTGAGCCCAGGGTGGTGATGAATGGAGTTAAATCCAGCTGGCGGTTGGTCACAAGTGGTGTTCCCCAGGGCTCAGTACTGGGGTCAGTTCTGTTCAATATCTATCAATGATCTGGATGACAGGATCGAGTGCACCCTCAGCAGGTTTCCAGGTGACACCAAGTTGGGTGGGAGTGTTGACCTGTTACAGGGTAGGAAGGTTCCACAGAGGGATCTGGACAGGCTGTATCAATGGGCCAAGGCCAGCTGCATGATGTTGAATAAGACCAAGTGCCAGGTCCTGCACTTGCATCACAACAACCCCATGCAACACTACAGGCTTGGGGAAGAGTGGCTGGAAAGCTACTTGGCAGTAAAGGACCGAGGGGTGATGATTGACAGAACTGAACATAAGCCAGCTTGTGCCCAGGTAGCCTAGAAGGTCAACAGCATCTTGGCCCATATTAGAAACAGTGTGGACAGCAGGGTCAGGGCAGTGGTCATCCTCCTGTACTTGGCACTGATGAGACTGCACCTCAAATCTGAACTGTGTTCAGTTCTGGTCTCTCTCTACAAGAGAGACATTGAGGTGCTGGAGCAGGTCCAGGAAAGGGCAACTGAGCTGGTGAAGGGTCTGGAGCACAAGTGTTACGAGGAATGGCTGAGGAACTGTCTGTGTTTAGTCTGGAGAAGAGAAGGCTCAGGGGGTACCTTATCGCTCTCTGCAACTGCCTGAAAGGAGGTTGCAGTGAGGTGGAGTTGGTCTCTTCTCCCAAGCAACAAGTGATAGGACAAGAGGTAACGGCCTCAAGCTGCACCAGGGGAGGTTTAGACTAGACATTAAGAACAATTTCAACACTGAAAGGGTTGTCAAGCACTGGAACAGGCTGCACAGGGAAGTGGTGGAGTAATCATTCTTGGACGCATTTAAAAGATGTGTAGACGTGGCGCCCAGGGCCATGGCTTAGTGGTGGATTTGGCAGTGCTGGGTTAACAGTTGGATTCTATGACCTTCAGAGTCTTTTCCAATATAAATGATACTATGATTCTATTCTCGCTGTATATAACTTTGCACTTGGCTGTGTAACTGTCTAGATTGATACAGAGATGCCTATATCTGAAGCTAAGGTATGATGAATTCTAAGCAGAGGAATTAAAATCTAAAATGCAATTCTGGTGTCCTCAACATAAAAAGGACATGGAACTGTTGGAACAAGTCCAGAGGGGGGCCACAAGGAGGATCAGGGGACTGAAGCACCTCCCGTATGAAGACAGGATGAGAAAGTTGGGGTTGTTGAGCCTGGAGAAGAGAAGGCTGCACGGAGACCTCCAATATCTGAAGCCTTCCAATATCTGAAGGGGGCCTATTGGGATGCTGGGGAGGGAGCATCTTCATTAGGGACTGTAATGACAGAACAAGGGGTAATGGGTTCAAACTTAAACAGGAGAAGTTTAGATTGGATATGAGGAAGAAGTTCTTTACTGTAAGGGTGGTGAAGCACTGGAATGGGTTGCCCACGGAAGTTGTGAATGCTCCATCACTGGCAATGTTCCAGGCTGGGTTGGACGTAGCCTTGAGTGATATGGTTCAGTGTGAGGTGTCCCTGTCCATGGCAGGTGGGTTGGAACTAGATGATCTTAAGGTGCTGGTCCTTTCCAACCCTAACTATTCTATGATTCTATGCTACTGTTTTGTGACAGCGTTGTAATCTTATAACACTTAAAAAGGTTATTTATGCATCTCTGGTTTACAACACCTCTACTCTATTTACCAGGTTTTTAACTACATTTAGGTTATGTAAGGCACCATAATGTTAGGTAACTACAAAATGTAGACATCTATATCTAAATTGTTCAGCTTTTCTTAATTGCAAGTCATGTGACCTATGGCAGATGTCTAATTTGGGATGAGCCAATTTGCTGTGGGAATTGCGTGCATCTTTCCATGGACTCAAAATGGGCAAAAGAAGAGGTGCACTAGTTCAGATGTCTACACTGCAGATGTCTTCATTTCAGTCATTCATACATAAATTTGAGTTCCTTAGACCCACCACAACTGTCCCCACGCAGTTTAAGAGAACCCATTAAAACTGTATCTTCACATATGGGGCAAACACCGAAGGTAAGGTGGGGAGTGAGAGGTGTGAAAATATTCCACAAATAAGTTCAAGTTGACTTCTGTAGCGGTTTAGGAGGAAAATGAGCCTCAGAAAAAAATGCAGAGATTGCTTGTTTGGCATAGCTTTCCCACAGTAAATAATAGATACAAAATTAGCTAGTGAGGGAGGAAGGGGAAAAAACCTCAATATAGATTGTTGCTTTCACTTGCAAAGCTTTTAAATCATTCAGAACAATATAAATCTTGAGACAGACAGAGACTGTCCTCTACAAATGGGCAGTGCAACAAAACACAATCATGACCCTACATATAAGTTTCCGTGAAGGACCATTAGACGGGAGAGAGCTCATTGCATGCACATGTGTTTGGATGAGAAAAATGAGTCACTCCCAACTTTGGATCAAGCAGGTGATGTAAAGTATTGGCAGGTAGAATGATGCAGACAAAGGCTCTGCTTTTTGAAAAGCACTGAGTCACACCATAGGAGAAGAAAACATCAAAAAAGAAAGCAAAACTGTGTGCAGCAACTTCACTTGAGAGTTGGAGCAAGGATGAACACACCTACTCTGCTACAGAGGATACACAAATGTATAAATCAAGGAGCCTAGACTATGTTTTGCAGTGGCTTCTGTAAGACCTTAGGATTGAAATTTTGTCTGTTCAGCAGTAGTTAGATTAGGAGCAGACTTTTTTGTTGAAAAAGAAAATCAGATTTACCATCTTTCCAAAGTTTTGCTGTCCTTAGCAATATTTCTAGCTTAGTCTCAATTAAAGGGTGACCAGGAGATACGCAGTTGCATTTGTAATATAAGAGGTGGACTGAACCATGTAATGGACCTTCTAGGACCAGAAAAGCTATCAATACAGTGAGCTCTTAATTTCCTGCTATGTTTTACCTGAGTTTTAGAACAGCAGGAAGGCAAGCAGATTGTTTTAGACGTAGGCTGTGGGCCAGTCTTAGTGGATCTGGGTTGCCTTTATGTTGAGCTGCACAGGTGCCCTGCTCTCCTCCCCAGTACCTTTATTATCCTTGCCTCCCAGACCCCCTCTACTTATTACGGATAGTGGAGATTAAGACTGCTCAGTTCACTGACTTAAAGGAATTCAGCTCACACTGTGACACCTTTTTTGATTTTACTAACCACTGACAATTCACAAGAAGGAAAAAAAAAGCTTGAGACATCTAAGCTGGAGCAGTGGGGGATACTCACCGGCAATATCAGCACCTTCTTGGATGCAGTAAGGAGGTTAACTCCAGTTATACCTCCAGGGGGCCAGCTCCTAAAATAAATAACAGATTCAGAAACCTGTTTTTTGACCTGGGATCCCCCAGATGAGACAGCAGATGTCTACTCTTTAAAGCACAACCAGGATAATTCTGTGGGACAGCTCCCCTATTGCTTTACAAGCCTCTTTCCCTATGCACATGTAACAATTGACACAACAGATGCTTAGAGAGGTAGAAGTCACCAGGAAGATGAATACCGATGCAGTTAACGATTAAGCTAAGAAGTGACATTCAAGCAGTGTAAACTGAGTTAGTTATATTTTAAATGTGACCATATAATTCTTGTTTTGTCAAATCACTACTTGGTTTTCATTAATGCCTTACGAGGCCCTCAAAAGACCTCTTTGCTTTGCATCTGCCCTGGCTCTGCTCCTGTAAAAGTAATTCTTGTGTATTGTGGGATATAGATGTGAGCAAGAGATAGATTTGGGTAGAATTGAGGATTGTCATTCTTTTGACACTTTTCTGGAAGCTCAAAGAGGTAATTGTCACTCAACCCCGCATTTAAGAAAAGACATGGTCCGGTTTTGGGACTCGACAGGCTTTTGCTGGGGTCTCACAAGCTAGCCTTTGAAACCTTCTGGAGGGACCAGGCTAAAGCCCAAGACCAGAGCAACACACAAGACAATTAACACATTAGACCTCCCCATCCCCCAGTGAACTTCTGTCAGCCTCTCCTCTTCCTGAAAGAAAGGGGGAAAAACATCCTTTTTGTAGTGGCTGTGTATTATATAAAGCAAATCAAGAGTGAAAGGAGGGAGCAAAGAGATGGCACAGAGCCCAAAAAGTGCACCCTTAAATCTATAATTAAAACCAAAAGCAAGTTCCCAATATAGCCAATTCAGTTATATAAGATCTTACAAATGCTTCACAAAATGCTTCACACTGTTTGCTGGGTTCTGCTTTATTACTGTTCCCTCTCCTCAGAGTTCACTTGAGGTCAGTAGCAGATGAGGTATTACAGTCACAGTTTATGGCAGGGTAGAAATCTAACAGTGCCCTGTTTGTAAAGATATGCAAGTGTGCACTCAGAGGGAAAAAATAATCACTGGCTCTACTTGAAAGAGAAAAAGTTAATGGTCACTTTGGAGTTCAGTTTAGACCACCTCCAGCTCTGGAAATGGATTGCTAGTTACTAAGGAATTACTTCAAATAATGTTCTGACAGTCTGTGTAAAAGGATCCTCATTGCCCACTGGTCAGAGAAATATGGCTAAACTACATGTAGAGCAAGAAATCAGTCCAGATAGGGCCTTACTATCCAGCCAGATTACGGTATGAGAGTATTGAAGTGTTCTTAGAAAGCCCATGACAAGTCTATACTACATTTCTTCATGCCTACAAAAAACAGCCTGCAGGAAAACATGAGTTCAGCTGGCATTTTTGTAAGTGTAGGCAGCTCAATGTTCTGTGCAACCGTACTGGGAGTAGGTATCTCCATGTGGGAGTTGGAACATGTATCAGAACCACTACATTAAAGAGTATGCAAGCTGTATTTCAGACATATAAATAAAAAGCAGTTATCGTTAGTGATAAAAACTTCACTGCTGCATTCTTTTCTTGCATTTTTTTACAGCAGAGTTGGTGGTAGCATTCCCAGAAACAATGGTTTCCTAGGACCATGCTGAAACTAAGCTCTTTCTACATATAAAAAACCCCGAACAGCCCAAACACCAAAAATACCGTCTTTAAACACTGTAGAACCACTCAACAGTAATCAGCACTGCTCAGACATCCATGTATTTTGAGGTATCAGGAGAATGTGGGTGCCAGGGGAAGGAACCATAATTGTCTTCTTCATAATTGTCCTAATTTTGGTTAAGTGACAAAGTGCAGGTGCATGCAACATGTTAATGCAATTTGCTGAAGTCTCATATCCCAGGGTGATAAATGTCCTCAAGAACTTACCTAGAAGCTGATGATTGCTGAGTGTAGCACCAACATTCACAAATCAAGGTACTTTCAGTTCTAAATTCCAATTATATTTAGATTAATTTGTCCCACAAAAGTAGAAGTAGGGGAAAGCAGAACGCTTTCAAAAATATCCCTAAAGTACTACCCTTTTTTTTTCCCAGTGACAATCAGAAACGACTATTTTTTACCATCATAACAGAAAAAATGGGAAGAATTATTTGCAGGAATGCTTGTGAAATCTATGACCATCTTTTCTTTGCAATGTGAAACATCAATACCTTTTAAAAATGAGGAGGCCATATCAATTTAAAGGATGTGTTAATTGCCTGAACTCTGTTGTCTCTTTTGAGTAGTGGCAATTCCCAGCTTGCTAATATCGTATGCAAGAGTACAGAAGGAATCACTACGGGCAAAAATGTATTGCTGATGCAGTTTACTTAAAATACTCTATCTGGTTGGATTGAGCTCCAGTTCTTCCTATGTCTCCAGCAGAGGCTTTTTGTGATTAATATCTGTCAATGTCAGGCACTGAAATAGCTATCTAAAAAGTACTGTTTAAATTGCACTGGTTTGAGAGCTGGGCCTCAGCTCTGCCTGTGTGGGAGATCTGTGGGAAGGAGAGGCTCAGGGATCCCACTTTTATCATGCACCAATCCACCCTTGTGGCAATGTGGGTTCTGGCAGAGCTCCAGCATCACACTGACAGTAGCACAAGGCTCTTTCTATGGCAGATTGATCTTTCCAGTGCAATGTCTCCACAGCAGCCACTCAAACTAGCAGAAATGCTGATATCAAGAAGTGCTTGCTTACCTTTTCAAAAGCGTACACAGTGTGCAGACATACACTGGCTTACAAAGGGCATCTGCAAGCAAACTAATATGATGTTTTCAGAAAGTTCTGTGAAGCCATGTTAGATATACAGGGCATGAATGAGAAATGGGCTCAGTAAGTTTCATTGGGATCTAATATCAGTCCAGACTTTGTCTGCTGACACCAATCAAACTGATAGATAGCAAGTAGCTATCTCCAAGAAGATTCACATGTCTGTATTAAAAGGGAGGTCTGACACTAAAAAATAAGGCTCACATTGTTAGTATTTTCATTATAAGAGTGCGTCATGAGCATGTTTCCTGAGCAAAGACAATGACCAGGCAAGCTTTTAAATCATAGAATCAGAGTGGTAGAGGTTGGAACAGGGGTCGTCTTGTCCAATTCCACTGCTCAAATGGGGACATGTAGAGCAGGACCATGTTCAGACAGCTTCTGAATATCTCATGATACATAAATAATTTTTAGTATCTCCTTACCTATAAATCCGGATAGTCTTCCAGCTGTATATTCAATACAACAACTAACAACTGTAAGCAGGCATCATCCATTTACCAGGCAATGTTCTCAGACAAAACACAATTTTTACCTGGAGAAATAAGAGAAAGATGGATACAGCACAGGCTCTTCATACTAGACTACAGCACTTTTTCTCTCTTTGGAAACTCACCATACATGGTCTTACAAGAACTTCTACAAGCAGTTTTGAGTCTAAGTGAGAAGCACCACTGCAAGCTCCATATACACAAACTCTTCCTTTGTGTGTCTCTCTAGAATGTTTAAAACACTTTCATCAATATACTGACATCTTTCAAGTGTTCTTAATATAAAAACTAGATAAAAAAAGTGCATCTGGAAACTTTTTCACAACAAGTTCTATGCAAATCTCATGAAGAACTGTTGTCTATGCCAGTCTTATGTTGCTTTCTCACGTGACATTCACCCTAACTGAGACCACTGGGAAAAAAGAGATCATTTGATGGCTCAAAGTGTGTGCTAGTTTTGTGGTGGTTTTTACCTAATCAAGTCAAGGTAATCAAGCTTGAGCTCTAAAATCTAATAATGTTCTGGACGGGATTGACTTGAATACAAGATTTTGTTTCCTTGAGCACATTTGGTAATCACTACAGTCTATTAGCTTGGTAAAATAACCTCATTGTGTCAATGCTAGCAGTAATCGACTCACTTTCCAGTGCTCAGATAGTTTAACAAGTGTTTTATTCTTGATACTTGTTTCAAAACTAGTTTGCACTGTCTCATACATTTTCAGCTTCAGGTGCCATGTCTTCTCCTCCCATAAAATGCTGAAAACCAAGTTTCAGTTCATAGTGCTATACTGACATCTCATTCCTTTTTAATTTCATTTTTTAATGCTTTACATCATGGAACAGCAGAAATTATTTCAAGGGACGATTCAAATAAGGCACATAACGTGTATGACCTTAGATATCGTGCCAGAGGATGTTATAAAACAGCCTCTGATTTCTCAGTACAGTAACAGCCTCTTTCTCATTAAAGTCACCAGCTAACATGTCTCTTTTTTTGTTTATCCTCTGTTTTGATTTCTCCATGCCTTCCACTGTTTCTTTTATTTTCATCTTGGAGGTTTTCACTTTAGATAGACTAATTGATAAGGAAATACCAAGTTTCACTTTCCATTCATGTTATTTTCTTCCCTTGATGTTTTCAAGACGCTGTTCTGTTATTGAACCATCCCTGTCAGAATGCACACATTCAAACTTATGCTTAATAACAGTGAAACTAGAGATTTCTGTGACAGAGGTAAAGTTCAAAGCCTTTCTCAGTTTCTTTGCTGCTCTTTTTCAGATGTCTAACTCACAGAAAAACTGTCCATGATTTTCAAGACTTTTCCCCTTCCATCATTTGGAGCTGTTACATCTAGCAAAGAATTCACTTCCCAGGGCAGTTTCTGAGAATGTTTTGCTTTGAAGACTTCAAATTCTTCTCAGGTGATTTTTTGTTGTTTTTTTTTTTTTAATTTAAAAATGCACTGTGATGAAGTGCCTGGGTACAAATAAATTGGTGACTAAGATAAGGAGTAAGTAAATGGCTTCTCTTAAATAAGCCAATTAAAAATTATGTATCATAGACCCTTCTTTACTACCAGTGCTGTGCACTCTTTTAGTGAAGAGAGCTATGAACAAATACTTCAGCAATGCTCCTGTGCATAGCATAGTTTTGGAAATAGTCTTGAAGAGCTACTCGTTTTCTTGCCCCTCAGCTGTGACAAGAAAGAAAAAGAAAACTCAGTCCAATCTCTGAAGCAAACAAAACCCACAGAAAAAAAATTAAGTAATTCTGTGACAAACTCATGGTAGATGAGACTCAGGGCAGTAGGAAAGGCTTTTCTCAGTGCTTCAGAATTATTTACTCTTTCTGCTTGTGGAGATAAAACAGAAAATACAACGATGGGTCCCAGTCAGACCTGCACTTAAGCCTGGAAATTGCCTCTCTCCAATACTGTACAAAGTACTGGGTTTGTCAGTAGCACTCTGAATCACTGAAGATTTTGGATGCGACAGTAGTCAGAAAGCCTAAATCAGGCACCTGAGATTGTCAGCTGGGGTCTAAAAATGGGGAAAACAAAGAGACACAGCACCGTAGATACAAAGGGCAGATGTTTTTCTATTCTGAGTCCTCAAATCTACCTTAAGTCTATGTTACGAAAGTTGGCTCCTTTCTGTGGGTAATGAGGGACATTCTGAAACCACTTCCTAATTTATGCAACATCTGAATGCAGGATGGCTTATGGCACCTCTCTGCTGTTTTAGCATTTCATTTGCAGGCAGCAAATGCTCTTATCTACTCACATGCTGTCAAAACTATGTCTTTTGTGTCCCATGGAAGTTGTGTGATGTGAGGAAGTTCCTCCCTAGAACCCATCCCTTGCACTACAGGTGTTTGAGTTTTCCAGCCCACTAATAGCAGGTAGGTATGTATTATTGGTAATGCCAGCAACTGTTTTCTTGTCTTTGCCTTAGGTGGAAGCAATTGCTCAGGGGTCCTGTAAATAATAGTTCTGTGGTATCATTGTTCGAGTTTAAAAAATAAAGAAAAGCCCCTTGGTACACAATAAGCTGGCAGTAATTTTCACGTTACTCCTGGCAGAATTGCATTCATTGCTTGACAGATCCATTTTTAATTCAGACTTCTACCTCTCCTTTAGCTTCCCTGTTGCAGGTACACAATAGAATTTAACTGTTTGTGTCCATCACCCTTGGCTCTATTTGCTGCCAAACTGTTTCAGGATATCTAGCAAAAAGCACAGGCTAATACTAAGGACTATCTGTCCTGCAGAGAGAACAGAAATTTGGGGGTGGGGGAGTAAGAAAGTCAAGAAGACCTGACAGTACGAGTTAGTACCAGCTAGTACAAGGCCCACCTCACACGCAGCAAATTGGTCTTTAAAAATACATCTACCTGTCTGAGCTCAGGGACATAGCACAGCAAATAATAAGAGGACAGGAAAGGAGGCAATACAGTTCTGTGAAAAACTGCACCCCAGGCTAGTGCATTTAAAAATGTACCCGACGTGATTTTAACTAATGCAAATTATTCCAGAGAACGGAAAGTATTCACACCTTAACCTGCAGTTCTGTTAGCTGACAGAATTTACTACCTGAAACCTCTCCAGCAAGCTCATGGTCCACTTGCACGTGTAATATGCTTGTTTTGTGGGGGACAGAGAGGGAGAGACCGAGCAAAAGCAAGTATTGGACACTGCCACTATTAGTACTATAAGCCCTACATGATATAAAAGCAGTTTCTCTGAAGACTGATTGTTTATACACAGGGAGCAATCAAAGGCAAATCAAAGGTCTCCATCAATTAGAATGAACTCCTCTTTCCAGCTGTCATAAAATCAATGTATTCCCTCTATGCTTGCCCTGACAACTACGCTGTAATAAACTTCTAGGAGAAGCAGTAACCAAGTATTGCATGAAGATAGAGATTGTGTTTGGTTGAATCGTTCTCTCTGGGTAAAAATGCTAGTCAGAGGTTCCTGAGGTTTTTTTTCTGCTCCCCACAGCAACTGAGATGCAGGTGTGTTTCTCAGAAATATTCCTACCTAGGATATCTGCAGCATGCAGTAGTGTCTGCACAGAAACAGATGATCCTTGTGCTTGTGTCAGCAGACCTGCGTGGCTAGGCAAAATTAGTTTTCAGAGCAACAATTCCGAGGTGCCATCTGCAAAGCACAAGAATGCATCATACCATGAGAGTACAAAATATATGCATCTTCATCCAAGACACTGGCCTATCTCCCCCTGCCATATGCTTCGACCGCTTAGCTAAGTTCCCGTTCCTGAGTATGTGCCAAGCAGTAAAAACAACATAACCCTTTGAGTTATATCCAGTAACACGGTACTACTGGATCTTCAGCTGCTCATGATTCAGAAGCTGAAAATTCAAATGAAGATATAATATTCATGGCTGATAGTGAAAGGTGAAGGGAATTAAAAAGTAAGAACCAAGGGAAAAGTAACTTGAGATAGGCACCATCTTTCATTTTTCTTTCCTTTTTTTTTTTCTGTATTAGACTCCTGTGTCTTACACAGGAGAAGGGAACTTTCAAAAGAATTAAAGGAAGCAAGCCAAGATCAAGTAAGGGGGAAGTGAAAGGTTGCTGAATTTAAATAGGATCCATTTCACTGTTGATTCATTAGTGAAGATTTCAGAATTTAATTATGAAATTAACAGCAAGTAATTCAGTCATCAACCCAAACTCTTATAGAATTCATTAGATAAATAGATGTCCCATGAATTTTTTTAAGCCAACATAAAGAATCTAATGGAGAATCACAACCTCACTACTACACTGCACTACCTTACAAACTTTTCACTCTATTCAGAATGACCAGGTTTGAGCTCCATGTTTTCAAAGCAGAAAAGATGAAAGAGAACCAACAGTACCTACTCCAAAGACTACCAGGGAATTACTGTTGATTCTCAATCACATTTTATCCAAATTCAATAGTGTAGGGTTATACTTTCACTGGAATGAAGGTTTAGCAAGCACAGGAAAGAACCTTGGAGCAATAATCAGGTAATTACAGAAATTCCATCCCTTTAAGTAGCACTGAACTGCTCCCGCAGGGGATTCACAAGAAGACCTTAGTACAAAATGAGTGGAAATCCAGCACCAGTGCTGAGAGATACCAGCCCTGGTTCTACAAAACCTTTCTGATGTAAATAATCTCACACAACCAAAGTCCAGGTTGTGTTGATTTTTACCTGTGCTCACCTCTGCACGTAAGAAATGCATCTACTTTGCTGGAAAAATCCTGCAGTTTGAGCCTTCCTGTGTCACCTTCTGCTGTGGGCTACAGCCAATACCACAGAGCAGCTGTCAACCACCAGCAGCAGTTGAGCAGGCTTCCAGCCAGCTCAGTATATTTACCCAGTGTCCAACACACAATTGTTCTGTGAGATCCTGAGCAGGAAAATAGCTTGTCCCTTGCACATCAGTGATATCCAGATGTAAAATCAAACACTGTGTATGAAGCAGTGCAAGTTCTGCGATCCCTTAGTTCTGATGAACTCTTAAGGAAGAATGTAAAGACCCAAGCAGGGAAAATCAGAGGCACACACTTTTCAACACAATAAACCTACAAATTATATCATGCTTCTAGCAGAAGTCAGTTTTATTCTAGTAATTTGTTTTGTAGTTCTTCTGGTTTTAATATGCATTTGCCATCTCACACACTGTACATATAAGTCTTTTTACCATAAATAAAACAATAAGTTTCAGTTAGACTAGCCAAGAATTTAATTTTCTCTCAGAGAGTCCCAGGGAGCATAAGCCACCTTGGCTTTGCCGTCCTTATGTTAATTCATCTCCGATGTCTACCTACAGGCTTGCATAATTCCCTGAGTCACACATGTTCCTGGTGCTGCCTGGCAGGACTTAGAGCAGCAAGATAAGAAGTTGCAGTGGTACATCAGCCCCATAGTGACTATTGTAAAATAGGGGGAATAGAGGTAAAAGCACTCACAGTAAAAAATGCTCGATGAAGAAAAAAGCAAGCAAACAGGAATCAATTACATGCATACAATACAAAGGATGTTATTAGACTCTGGGACATGTTTTATATAGATACACCTACTATTCTTAATCTTTAGTTTAATTAATGCAATTACTCACTAGGCTACAGATACTGTGCAGAAAATTCTATCTTTACCTGCAAAGACTGCTAGTTGCACATTGCTGCTTTCAGTGGCTGGGTGATATGGAGTAGACATTTCCCCATTTCTTAAGAAAAAAATGCAGTTTCTTGCATAAGTTTAGTGATCATGGCAGCTGTCGATCCTACCACTTCATAAATGCATTTATACAGAAATGTATTTCTGCAGAATTAATAGTATCTATTAAATGTATTCCTTCAGCACTAGCCCCCTTGCAATGATCTTCTTGACACCTCACTTCTGCTCCAGTACTCCCACCTGGAGTACCGAATTCATCTCTGGCACCTCCAACATAAAAAGTCTGTTGGACTCAAGCACATGTTTCAGCGCTTTGTGAAATAGGATCCACAGTGATTAGGAACCCAGAAAACATCTTGAGTATAAGCTGATTCTGACAATTATTTTGCTTGGACTTAATTTGCCTGAGCACAGGGCTGCAGTAAGTGGATTTGAACGCAACATATCCAAGATCTTTCTTTTGAATTTTCTGAGAACTAGTACCCTGCATCTACACATTTTTCCTTTGATATAAACCTTTTGATTGAGTGGTTAAGATTTTAACCTTTAAATTTTAGGCTCAAGACCACTGCTCCCAAAGTTGTTCATTAATTTTGAAAAGTCTCTATAGAGGGATTGCTGCACTGTTATGGAAAGTAGCTGGCCACTCCACTTCATCCAGCTTTACGGCTTTCACAAAAGAAACCTGCCACCAAAGTTCCCCACTACCACAGGCACAGCTTTTAAAGTCATTTAAGAGATCTAGGAAGAAATTTGACTAAAAGCTGATTTCCCTTCCACACTCAGATGAGCCAAGGGTTGAATGCATTTGGCTTTGTTGTACTATGGAATTTCTTAAGAAGAAATCACTGTTAGTGAGCAGTTCAGCCAGAAGCTTTGCTCTTCAGCCTGCTACTGAGATGCCTTAAAAGAACCCACAATTTTATCCTCTTTTGCTTATTTCTTAAAACAACATAGCTTATTTACTTCACAAAATATCTACATGAGAGAGTTTGTGTTACTGTATGAACTATTTAGACAGATTAATGCTTTTTCTTGGGAGAAAAAAAAAGAAAAGCAGGATCATGTAAAAATAAATGATCCAATTTTATGTAAGCATCTCATAAATTCATGAGCATTTCCCAGGACACATTTGCACTGGGCAGGGACAGGTTGAAATAGACTGACTTGTCTGACTTGAAGTTGGCATCTTCAATATGCACACATCGCTGGGAAGAACTCTTCTTGACAGGACACTGTTGAAAATGTCTATTTGACTAGATAAAAATGACAGTGTATGGAGCTAGATGTCTTTCTTCTCCTCATCTTTGTGATTTTAAATCTGGCTTAAGAGATGGATGAATGCTGAGAGAGAGCCAAAGGGTCAGTCCTGCACCAGGCAGGCATCAGGGGTTCCAGAGATTTTCCTCTGGGATTTGGTTCAGATTGGTGTTGGTTTTGAAGTAGAGGTTGTATCAGAACATGTTCTCTCACAGGTATTTTTCACAGACACATCAGACACAGACACACAGAGACACACACATCCCCCTTCACAAAATGATACACCAGCAGGACTTGATTCTCATGTGCAAGAAGTCAGTTTTGTGCTATTTATTCATGGCTATTACTTGCTGTAATGAAGCATCTTATCTCCCACACTCACTCTTACTAATATGATTAGAAAGTTAGCATTTCATGTGGAAGGAATACTGGCGATGGTGCCCTTAACCATTGTTCTCACACTGTCACAGCATGTAGATGAAGGAGGAGGCTCCTTTAAAGGTCCCCTAATTCCCTAATTCTCCAGGACTTTCAGCAACCACAAGAAATAAATGCAGTGGCTATGTTATTTTGGCCCATGAAGTAAGTTAACCACAACACATTTGTAATTTAGAGATTAATTTACATTTTGCTGCAGGAAAAAAAATATACTATGATACTGATATAAAAAAAAATCCCAAACTGAAAAAAACACAATTCAGATCTTAGACATGCAACAATACCCCCAAGATTATTCCTAGTAAAGCTTTATGGTTCCTGGCTCAATTTCTGTATTTCAAGGTTGTCTCTCTTTTTCTCAAATAAACACATATGCATCCCAGTTTTCCTTGGCATCTCTTAAATAACCTCTATATATCCTTTCCTTCCCCCTCCTCCCCCTTGTCATTCTACTGGGTTCTCTTCTCTTTTTTCTTTCTTTCCTCTCTTGTTCTTCTGCCTCCAGGACCTCATAGTTACTACTTCATGCCCAATCGCTCCTATTCAGTCCTGTTTCCCTTTCTCTCTCTCCACTGGTAAGGAAAACTTACCAGAATGTGTATTCTCCAAGCACTCTTTTCATTTAAATGTGAAGAAGAGTCATCTGAGTCTCTCTCCTAGCAAATAATTGGTCATTTGTCAGTTGAAGAAGTTTCTTGTCTTTGAGTACTTTTGAATAACTTGAGATTTTATGATCTTCTGTTTTGGTCGTAAAAATAATCATTTTGCAGCAAAACTAAAGTGAAATGGTGTTATTATTGTGTCTAACACAAGTTACAACCAAAGGTTTGAGTAATTAAACCTCCCAACTATGCTTTTGATGATAACTTGCTTTCTAGTAGCTAGTTTATGGGAGGAAAGAGAAAGTTATGTTTCCCAAAATGTGCAGAAAGGCTGCCTTCAAACCCCACACTGCTTAACTTTCAGACACGCTTTCCCCGGTGCTGCACATCAATTCCCTCCCACCCTGCTTACATGCATATTCAATGGACCATATGCTTGATCTCAAATATCTTCAGGCGTTATGGATCCTATTCAGCAAGAAGTGGTTTGTAAACTCATGATCAAGAAAAAGAAAAAAAAGGGGAGACCTTTTTAAAGATCATTCAAGAGTTTACTGAGGACGAAATTCCAGTACACAGTGACCTGTACGTACCAGGACACAGTCCACTTTAAACTGTTGTCGTGGTTTAAGCCACGACAACTGAACACGCATGTTTCTGCTGCAAACACACACAGGCACTAAGAAATTCTCATTATTTCACCATAAATGAGGCCTGTATAGAGTTCTCATGAAGAATTTAAGTGGGAGCTTATTGACTAACACAAACCTAATGATTCCTTGGAATCCAAAGTAGTTTGTG
Organism: Myiopsitta monachus; assembly: GCA_017639245.1. Lineage (NCBI taxonomy): Eukaryota > Metazoa > Chordata > Aves > Psittaciformes > Psittacidae > Myiopsitta > Myiopsitta monachus. Next base: position 36,500,208 of record CM029919.1, on the reverse strand, counting down.
TGGTGACAAGGCAGTCCCATCGCCAATCCCCAGTACATGACAAAAGCAAAGGTAATTCTAAAACTGACACACCAACTGTTTCAGGATCTGCCACACAGCCAGATGCTGTGTTGGGAATTTTTCTCTGACACTGTGGCATATGGGCTTTGCATTGCCATTTGAGGAGCATGAGATGGACAGAAACAATCTAGAGATGGTGGGAAATAGATGACAGATCAGCTGGGTGCTTATGTTTGCTCTTTGGTTATTAGGTGATGCTTAAATGCATCTTTGGCCTTATGGTGAAGAAAAATCTTGACCCAAAGGAAGCCCTGATGTTACTTTATTAATTGCAGTGCATCTAGTATGGGGATTAATTTATCAACTTGTTTGCTTGGGGTTTGTTGTGGTTTTTTCTTTTGGAGTTATTTTTTCTGTTAAACAAATTAAAATAAAATTTCCCCTGCACATTGTCAGAGAAATGCAGGAGCAGTTCAGAATTATATTTGAACAGAAATGATGCCACTGTGTAATCACACTTGTTTCTCAAAGCAGTATTCTGTTCACTGCCTGTCAATCCCAGATGAACTAGTCTCTGCAGCCCTGTCACCTACAGCAACCAGTCCCAGCAATACCTGAGACGATTCCACCTGTGAGTGACTTATGGGTGCATGGAGGTGTCAGATCCATCCCTTGCTTCTTTATTAAGAGTTGTCTGACATTGCACCACTGTACTATTTTTTCCAGAGTATGAAGAAAGCACTATGCAAGCAGTAGACAAACTGCCTATGGGAGAAGATGATGAGGCAGGAGGTCTAGAGGAGGAGGGGACCATGGTACAAGGAAGTATGTACCAAGAAAAAAGCACCAGAGAGCAGAGAAACATATGCACAGCAGGAAGAGGATAGAGAAGAAGGGGAATGTAAATAGCTTCACAGAATGTTTGGGACACTTAAAAAAAAACAACAAAAAACAACCCCAAGAAGCTAAACTCAGGAAAAGGATATACATTTTCCTAAGAAGTAGTGATGGGTCACACCAGTGCTGAAGGGAACCCTTGAAGCTATGACATATGGGAGTTTCAACAGCCACAATGTGCCATATTGGCTTTATTTCATCCTTTTCAAGAGAGGTTGCTCTGATGGTTGTTAAAAGTAGCTCAAGTAATACTAGACTAAACAACTCCTGATGTGATAGCTTCTTTCTTCCATTCTCCTCAACAACCCTTCAGCCCCACATGGGCACACCTGCCTCTTGCATACCCACAGCCTCAGTATGTGGGTCAGCACAAGAGCCACCCGTGAGCCACCCATAAGGCAGGAAACTCTGGCTGCCGCAGCTGCTCTGCAAACTCTGGATCTTGGTGAATCATGATTGCTGTGTGTGCACTGCCCCAGTTCCCTTGTACAGCAAGTAGGGGTTCTCCCATCCAGCTGTTCCTGATCAAGCCAGCACTATGTGAAATGAGGAATAAGAGGAGGGTGATCTTTCTGCACCAACTATTTCCAACACCATGTGCATTGAAATGTATTGCTCTCTGAATGCAGTGTGGTCTCCCAAAGCTGGACAAGAGTACTCCTTCCTGTCCTGCTGCTCCCATGTACCTTCACTATTTGTGCCTCATATTTGGGGTTATTTTAGTCCACTGCTTGCAAGAATTCTCTCAGTGGTATTGATAAACTGGAAAAAAGAAATAAGAAGAGGAAAACAAAAATAAGTCAAGAGAAGGGATTACCTTTTTCACTTCATGCATGCAATACTTGAACTACAACATTTGTACTTATGAATCCTGAATAAGTGCTTGACCTTCTTATTGTTTCTTCATTTATTGTTCACACAGTTCCACTCCCACCCTCTAGGCTACTGCATCTATTTAAGTAGTTGGTCTTCAGCCTGTTTCTTCTTGCTCTGTTGAATTCCAGCTCTGCAATCAGACGTTTGTGCAGAAGCTTTCAATGCCAGCAGGACTCAGACACAGATTTGGATGCATGAATGTCCCTGTCTTCAGTAGTGTACTTGACTTTATTTTAAAAAAGAAAAATCCCTGGTATAATAATGCATTTTAATTAAACCATGCACAACTAACTCCCTTGGCAAACACCAGGAAAATCCTACTCTACATCTTTTAATACCTGTGGCTTTAATGACAAGAGTAATGAGACAAGTATAGCATAATTTTAAGACTGCACTGCTTATACTTTCACCCTGTGAGTGGCTCCTTGTTATGGGGTTTACAATGGATTAGTTTCACCTTTAAAAAGGAGATAGAAAGATAACTTGTTGAGCACGCTGAATGAGGTACTGTGAGCTTGTTGTGATGAAGACCAGTATTAGTTGTTTGGCATCAAACATCAAGGATTATTTATAGCATATCAAGTATGACAATGACATGGACGCAGGTTGCCAAAGGAAGACATTTCCCAAAGAGGCAGCTTAATATTTAAGGGCTATGTGTTCAGATGTGCTTGAGACTTCAACCCTTTCTCTCATGAAATTACAATCTCTGTTTCCTTTAGCCTAGGGTATCTTGCCTTTCTCAAAGGTGCATCATGCTACCTTTGTAGCTCCATTTCTCAGAGTGCCTGAGGGAGAGATACCCACTCCTGAGGATTTTTCATAGTGTACTTTTCCCTGTAAAAGTACACATGGCACCCAAGATGCTCATACTTACAGCTCTGGTCTGAGTTTGAGCTGTGAGCCCACCTGTGGGCTTAGACCAGATCTTGAGCTGCCAGAGGTGGGAGCAGCCAGAAGCAGAGACTTGGGAGTCTTTTTGCATGAACTGCAAGCTCCCATCCTGCACAGCAAAAGGGACATGGTTACAGGGAGGACTTATAATTAATTAGCAATCTGCATCGCCTCTCTTCCATCTTCCTTCACTTCCAGGCCAAGTTGTTGCCATCTAGTTCAGCCTTAATTCAGCCAAAACAGACAGAGGCTGCTTTCCTGGCTCCCTCTAAACCCTGCCTGCAGGTGCAGTACAGAAGCTGTATGCAACTTCGAAGAAAGACGTTTTAGCTGAGAAGGATTTTTTTCACTATATCATTTTCTGAGGAGTGTGGCGAAGAAGATGGGAATTTTTTGGCTCTAAAAGCTGCTTTTTACTTTATTACCTGAGCATCACATTAGAAAGTTTGCTTGTGGGAAAGTCTTCATTCAAAAATTTCAGAAAGGAAGAACATGGGCTCCTCGCTTAAAACAAAGCATCCCCCAGAAGCATCCTTATGATTTTTATCATGTCAGCTTCATGTTTGATGATAGTTTGGAACCAAGGTAATACGTGAAGCTGCCATTCCAATCTATATTTCTCACACTCTCAGAAATGAGAAAAATTCAGCTGATTGATCAGAAACCAAAAGGACAATACTTAGAAAGAGCTAACAAAATCCACTCTGCAAGATAACTCTCACTCATTGTTAAGACAGCTCCACTGATTGCAGTCAATTTACAGAAGTTAATGTGTTCTACCAAATTAGAAGCCTTCAGAAGATTATCAGGTTAAAATACATATTTTCACAATATCCTCTGAAGCTTTTTTTTCAATTAAATCCCTTCTTTGTTTTCAAACATACACTTCTGAATTAAAATAGGAGGTTTGTATTTGGCAGTCTAGGTCCTCACTGTCCTGTGCCTCAGCACCGCAGTTTGGTTTTGCCCAGCCAGTAGCAAATGAAGTCTATATACTGAACGACTCATGCTGAAGGAAAAGCAGCTGCTCACTGACACTGCTCTCCACAGCGCACAAATCTTGCACTTTTGCAGAAAGAGAACAAATACTTGCAGAAAATACACGTGGAGTTTGATGCTCAAGAGGTATAAGATTAGGTCTAGTGTATTGACTAGAGAAATAGCCTGCAGGCCTTAGGCCAGCGAGGCTGCTTGCCAGTGACTTCATTAGGGCTTTTGCCTATGAAAGGACTGCCTGTTCGGATCCTGGAAACTTGCATCAATACGTCATTTTGTGTGACTAAAGTAAGCAGAATGTGTCCAAAGCGCTGGCCAGTTACGGGCCCCAATCTGCCTCCATTTGCAGGCAGTGTCACTCTTAGGAAATCAGGTTTTTATTTGATCTGAGGCTCTTTTCAATGGAATTTTCATCACTGACTTCAACTGACAGAGTGCCTCATGTGAAGGTCCGCATTCTCTCTTGCATCTTCCCACAAAAGATGCTGGCAGCTGATGTCCTTCAAAGACTTTGTCCAGGAATCCCAGAACCCCCCCAAATCTTTGCAAATTTCAGACAGTGATTTGCACCCTTACAATAATCATCCCTGCTCTCCACCCTCACCTCATAGCAGCAGGGCACTCACAAAATCACGATGCTAGTGACTCCCAGGGCTCTTCTGCAGGGAGCAAAGAAAGGAAGGAATAGGGTGCCATAGCAAATGCAAAAACTGTGCGTCTGGCAGTATAAATATACATACTTACATTGCAAGATCTGAAGAGATGTGGTTCCAGCAGTTGAAGGGCAAAAGACAGCGAGAACCCGTTAAGCAATCACCTTTCTTGAGCTTCAGTGCTCTCTGATACCATCAGGGAAATAGGAGGAGAGATAAACTAGTTGGTGGACTAAATAAAACTGCTTCTAGAGTTTTTTGTCAAAGAGCAGATAGAGAAAGCAAAAACCCTAAGGATCAATACCCCCGCACCCTTAATTAGAACTTCACACAGATACCTATAGAATCCTCACACATGTAGGACAAAACCAGGAGATGCAAGAATGTTGAATTCTTTACTATATGCTAAAAAGAAAAAAAAAATTAAATTCTTGCAAGCATATCACAGGCCTATGGCAATTTTTTTTTCAGTAACTTTTTTTTCTGTTTTTTTTTTTCAGAAACTTTTCTTTCCTATTTTCTTTCCTATTTGCTTTTTTTCTGAAATTCACTGAGAACATGCATTTCAGCTGCCGCAACATAACAAACAGCATAAAAATGTTTGTTAAAGGACAAATTGAAAGCAGTTATCCTACTAATGAAAATAAAAACCAGAATTACTTCTGGAGACTTCACCTGCAGCCCACAGCACAGTAGGACTAATGATTTCTGAGAATTCATTAAGTATTTGTGTCATTATAAACATGCTGTAAGTGCCACACACATTTATTACTCTACTGAATCAATGTTGATTTGATCAGCTTACCTTTGACATCAGCATTTCATAAATTTCTTAGTCATTTCCCCATGATGACCTCACCAAACACATTCTAAAGCACACATTTCAATGCTTCCCCTCCTTTCCATTGTGCAGTGGTGTTCCTAAAATATTACTCTTTTTCCTTCCCTGGTCTCCCCTTTCCTCCCTGTTCCTTTTTCTTCTCACCCCACGTGCTGAAATTCTGGATTAGCCGCATTTATCAGCTTACCTCATAAAACAGATAACCTCATAATGAAGGGAAAGAATAAGCAAAAAGCACAAAATCTATTTTTAGAAGATGGGTCTTAATTGTACAAACTTTGGCAGGGGTTATTTCTCCCTCCCCCTCCTCTCCCTTATTTTTTTCTCTCCCCCCGCCCAGGTCCTGGGTTGTGCTCCCTTCAATCTTGTCAGCTGTAAAATGGGTCTCTTTTTAACCTATAATGGATCAGTGAGATTAAAGGTGAAGTCATGAATTAGTAGCAGTGACAGCCCAGCACGATGGCCCTGGCAGCAGGGGGTCTCCCTTTGTGCTCGTCCACTCTGACCCCCTGTGCCACTCTCCGCCTGTGGGAACCGGACAAGAAGAATGTCGGGGTGGGGCTGGGGGCCGACAGCCCCAGCCCCTGCACCCGGCCAGCGCCCCCAACACATTCTTTCCCTGGAAATATTCTGACATCACCCCATCATACCTCCTTGCTGGCTCCTTCGTTAACTCTTTTATGCCTTGCTGCCAAGGGACAATGGGTGCTGCTGCAGGGTGGAGGAGGAGGAGGTGGAGGGGCGGGGGGCAACTTTTTCAGAGGCTGCAGACCTAAGGCAAGCATGGTTTTTAAGTTCGGGATGTGGGTGAATTCTCTAGGGGTTGGGTTGTGTGGCTTGAGATGCTATTGCCAATAACAAATATGTAAGAGTGAAGTTCATCCAAGACACAGAAAGACTTATTTGGGTCTTTAAACCTGAATTTCTAAAGCAAACCCAAAGACCATCCCTGCCACAAACACAGCTTGTTCAGTGTCTACCTTTTCCCCTAGGAAATGTCAAAACCACCCATTGAAACCATTGCAAATGTATGATGCATTTCCAATCTCTTCTGTTAAAGGCTATGGTAAGGCAACATCAGAGAGAAACACAGTAACAAGAGCTTCCTCTTGAGAATCCTCTTTTGGTGAATGAATACCTGGGAGCAGAGAGAAATCAGCAGAGCTATGTCTTTCTTCAAATATGAGACAGGCTGATCTTCCTCTTCATGTTCGCTGGGGTATATTTTCTCCTCACTGAAATCTAAATGCATGGTGGGAGGGCTTCAGACTATCTTCTAGGATAAGCAGTTTTTTATGGTCCTTCTTGATTTATGCACTTGTTATCTAATTATAACAGGATTCCTTATCCTGGCTAATTTGGGGTTTTGGTGAAGAAAGTTTCACATTTCTGAACATACTTTTCTGACACTTTTAAAGCAATCCTATTGTACCTATCACCAGAACTATCCCAGCTCATATCGCTTCTCTGGGGGATATAACAGGTGTGCAGGACCTAGCCAGAAAGGACTGCCCAGAAAACTTAAAGAGGATCTTCTGTAGAAAACCATAAGAGGATCACTAAAAACAATTTTGCTGGATGAGAAGATGTTTCATTCCAGTGATACCATTAAGTCTGGTGAGTATTCACTATCACTGCGCCTTGAAGTTCTGCACAGGAGGTTCCTCCACATACCCTTGGCAGAATCAGGTGGGATTTAGGCCCCTTGAAAGAGCAGGGGACCTAAATTCAAAATTATGAGTCCTGTTTAGAGGCTCTCTAGTCCTGGGGATACATTAATGTTTGTGGGATTTTCCCATTTTTCTCTAAAATGTGCCAACCACTTGCTGCTTCTGCCCTAAGCGGAGTAGTTTGGCAAATGGCTTCTCTTTAAATTTACTTTGCAGATACTCCTGGGGTTCACATGGGGAAAGTCTTGATCCAGTCTTGAAGTAAAGGGTAAGGGAAGCAAAGTCTGTGTTAAAGCCAAATGTTTTCTTATACGACCCCATTTTGTCTTTTCCATCTCTCACAAGCCAAAAAGCCCACTAAGGATGTGGGGATATCTCCCGTGAAAATGGCAGAGAGAAATTACTGAATGGCCCAGATGAATACAGGGAATGAACAGGGCAGACATCATAAGCCTCTTCATCTCTTGGTCAATGTATGCTCTTGCAACCTGTGTCTGACTGGAAGGCTCATCCCAGCCTGACATCATCCCGTTTAGCCCCAGCCACACCACAGGACAAGTGTGCACATAGCCATTGCCAAGGGAAAGCAGTAGCTCATGGGGCATCAGGAGAAGCAGCCTTGTCCAGGCCCACAGCAGCAGTAGCAGGCACTGGCTAGAAGCAGTCCATGAGATGTGCAGGTGGCAAGGTCTGAAACAGGTTTCTGAGTTGATGAGATGACAGCATTTCCACACCGGTTCAATGTCACTGTGGGGATCTCAGTTATGGTTTCTGCAGGTCTACTGGACCTTTCTCCAGAACAAGCTCCATCCCTGCTTGGCATCTACTAGGCTGCAATCCACAATGCTACATTTTAAAGACAAAAAGGAGAGTGCATTGGAGTTTTACCTAGCTGGCAAGGGAAATCCTGCATGATGCACATTGCAAAGTGTCACTTAACAACATGACAGGTGAGGAGTAGACCAGGACACAGTGAGTCCTGGACCAAATGGGAGTCTTACAAGTTGCCATTGAAATTCCCTTCCACATAATGCCCTCGAAGCCCAGACCATTCTGGGAGAGGAGTTCATATTGCAGCCAGCAAAGGGCTTAGCAGGCCGAGCAAGCTGCCTACCTGGTGTGCAAGATGCCCTTTTACACATGGGGTAGATCAGGATCCCTGTAAATTTCTGCAACAGTATCTGTCCAGTATCTGCAATGCTCTTCTATTTCCCTGGCAAATGGGGGATTTAGGTGCAATCTGTCCTCTGTCTGAGAGAAATCAAACTCAGGTCTCACTCTTCCTGAAGGGCAACACAAGCTCTATATAGTTGTATGTCCTCAGCAGGAAAGTTGCAGACAAGGCTGATTTTACCCTTCAGATCTTTCCTTGAAACATGAGTAGATTCCAGGCTACAGGGTCATAGAATTGTCTCAGAAAAGGGAGGGACCAGAGCATCCTAAATCCTGGGCAAATGCACTTGACAGTAGACATTTAAAAAGGATTACAAAAATCACTGGCTGCGTCACACAGTTAGAGGTGCATGCTATTTATTTTCTTTGGAAGAAGTGTTTTAGCCTCCCATGATGAAGGAGGTGAGCAAGTGTGTGCACACAGGCAGGCAGGCCTGGCCCCTTGTGGTCCAGGGGATGGTTCCTTGGGGAGCAACTTGCTCTGATCCTTCCTCTCTCCCTACTGGTTAAGGTAGCAGTGTGGGCCATTTCGGGGGTGTAGGGGTATGACATACAGCACAGAACCTTGCTATGAGGAGGACTGAGGGGTGGGAAGGAGTTTCCCATAGCATTCATTTTTTCTCTTTAAAGGCTTCAAAGAGTTTTCCTGGAATTTGGTCCTTACCTCACTCAAACACAAAGAGGAAGAATGGTTTTAAACTTATGGACTGGTGGTGTTGCTGCAGCTAATGATTTGATCAGGTATATAGTATTTCTTCTGAAAGCTTGGGTTCAGATGATTCAGTGGGACTCTCAACATTAAGGAAACAAAAAATGGAGTGTCCTCAGGATCTGGACAACAGCTTGGAGACAACCACCTTTCTAATGTTAATATCAGAGAGCAGACAACAGTTTAAAGTCAATGTCAAAAAGTACTTAAAAGTACTGTTGATTAAAAGGCATTATAAAGAACTATATATATTTTTTTTGCATTGTCTTGAGATTTTAGATCCCATATCATGTTTTGTGGCCCTTGACTCATATCTGCTGAATGTCAGAGCCTGACAACCCTCTGACTTGATCACAGCCAGGAACATTTCATGAGTCTTCCCCTTTGAAGTTGGGGGTGCCTCTCTTCAGAGCTGGGGAAGGCTGGGACAGTGACGGAAGTCATCTGCTGGCAGCTATGGGAGGGCAAAGGATGTAGTCACTTCTCACAGTCACAGAGGCATCAGGCACCTGTGCATCTGCCCTGGACAGATAGTCCCTGTCCCCCCAGCCCTAGCATTCTGTTTGTTCCTCCACAGCCCAGACCCAGGAACCAAGTAGTGCTGGAGATAACTCAAGTCTCCTTGGTGGCTCATTAGTAGCTGAAGAGGGGTCCCAGGGGAAAACATTTCTGTGTGAAATTCCTGAAGGGCTGCAGCCTCCCTAATTGCTGGTGTCAAACCTACAAGAGTGCATGGGCCAAGGCTAGCACAGAGACTTGGTTCGCTGTTGTGCTCCCTCCCTCAAATCTCCCTGTACATCTTCTCCATCTCTACTCTGCTGCCACTGGAGACCATGGCTGCGAGCACACCCAAGAGACCACCTTTCTTCTTTGCTTGGGCCTTGGCAGTTTATAGCAACTAGCAAATATGTGGATGGAGAGCTTTTGCTGAGCACTGCTTGGAAAACAAGAGCATACTCCCTCTCGTGTTGTCTTCTTTGCCTCTGGCCATGCAACCCAGCAGCAGCTCCTGCACGTGCATAAGGAGCCACAAGCTTCCTCTATGGTTATTATTGCTCTCTGCCTTCTCCAGCCAGCATGGAGGTGAGTTGTGCTGTGTGCTGGGTGGCTGGACTCGTGATCGCCCGTCTCCTCTGCAGGCTATCCCTTTCTTCTGTTGCACAAGAAGAAGGTGTACATGTGCACGCATATATGTGCACACGCGTGTGCATGAGTGTGTGTATGAGCAGAATCTGACATTACTTACTCTCTCTCTGAGCAGAGTGGGTGAAGGTAGGGAAAAGCATTGTTTAGTCCTTACATGCCCACATGGGAGAGAGGGAGGTGGTCTTTGCTGGATGTGCAAGTGACATGAACTACTTTAATCTTCATTTTTGCCATTTCCTGCTCCCTGGAAAAAGAAGAAAAGTAAAGTCAGTTCTAAACCACTCACTATGTGGTGTATCCTGCCTTAAACAGAGCTTATAGCAAAGCCACAGTTTAATAGCAGCCTTTTAATGAGTCACTACTGTAGTTTCTTTCTTGAGGAAAAATGGGATTAGAAGTAACTTAAAATTACCAATGATTCTCCAGTATTTCAGTATCTGTCTAGTCCTTGACATTCAAGAAGAATCTAGCTCTGAAAAAAATCTATTTGCCAAAAATATTGCAAGCCAAATTTTTAATTATTATGTGGATGCCCATTTCTCATACTACTCACTTAGAAAGCAACACAATGAAATGTTCCATTCCCCATTAGGAGCTGCTGAGAAAATGCTGGAGATACATTAAAACATCAGGCTTTCAGATGACTGCAACTTCTCTCAAATACTATTAAAGACAACCAAAAATGTCTCCATTAGAAATACAAAACCATTTTGTGACCAATCCTCCTCTTGGAAGGTTTATTGTAGTTCTAAAGTCAATTCCTACTCTGTTTCTTTTAGATACCTACTAAACTGTATTGTGAGAAAAGTATAAAGAATTTTTATTTCCATTAGATTTTTATTTTAATCACCTAAAAACCATTCTTATGGAAATGAGAAAGACAAAAAGATTCCCCAGGGACTGAGAAACTTCGCTGATTTGCATCATTAACACTGAAAAGAACTTGCCTGGAAATGGCCCCTTCACGTTTTCTTTTATTTACATTTCCAGACAAAAATAAAATTAATTTCAACAAGGTTTCTGCTAGATTCATATCCCACTTTGATTAGTCTAGCTATTAAAACATGAATATAGCTTGCTGTGCTTTGATGGACTGATTTAGTCTTTGTTATACTGGAATTCTTTCCTTTTTCTTTTTTTTGGTTTTTTACCCCATTTGTAAAGGGTTTGCAACACGGGGACTCTCAGTGATCAGTGATTGTATTAGCATTCATAATTAACACCAGTAATTGTTAAGACACTTTTTAAACAATTACCATTTGTGGCACAGAATGAGAGAAAAGTGACATTCATTTAACTAAACTCCGCAGCTTTTGTTTAACAAGCCTGTCCAAGCATAAGCAAAATGAAAAATCAGAGAACACTAAATATGTATTTAAATGCAGACAAATTTCTATGATAAAGTAGTTCTTTCAAGGCTCGAATCAAAATTTTAAACAGTTTACCTTCTTTGTGTCTTCTGAAGAGTTTTCCGTAACAAACTTTCAGTGTCATCACTAATAGCAGTTCATGCCAAGGATTACTTTCTTAAAACTGCTACTCAAGCCTTGTGATTTGCAGTACACTTCTTATTACAGGATACATTATGCAGAAACCCTCTGCTATGTGATGGGACATGGCAACCCTGCTGTGAGAATGCCTATCAGCGCTTCTTTTAAGGCCCTTTCTCAATTGTCAGCAAAGTATTTTTTAAGGTTAAAAGGTGTAAAATTATTCTGAAATGCTTTTCTGACCTGTCGCCTATCACTGCAAAAAGCTATAGTTCTTTTTTTTTCTAAAATTGTATTTTTTAAATGTGATAATATTATAAGAATAAAGCTAGTAAGAGAAATATAGTTTTCTATGCTTTTCATTATATTTTTTGTAATTTTTTCAGTACTGATATGCATTAAGATTGTGGTTCCCTTTTTATTTCTGATTTTCTTCATTATGATTCTTCCTTTCCTGTGAGTCAGTTACAATGTGCAATTAATGAGAAACCAGCAATTTAAAAAAAAAATCTTTTCATTTATATTTTGTGGATTGTTCAAATGAATTCTTGAATCATATTCTCTAATGTAAAAGTCAAATGCAATAGGGTCATGAAGCATAATCTCATTATAATGGTACATAAAGCTCACAAGATCTGTCATTCTTCGGGTGCTACCTGTACTTTGATTGAAACAACATTGAATATCAGCAGGAAAACTAGAAGAAGGTTTCTATTCTTCAGACTGGTGGTTGGCTTTTATGGATTTGCAAGCTGCTTAACTCTAGATTTCCCAGGCTACATGCATGATTCAAGGTCAGTGATCCTATAGTTTTAAATCCTATGCACAAGAGGTTACCATCTCCCATTGTCTGTAGCTTAGGATTTCCAGTGGCAGCTAACAGTTTTTGTACTGGTAAAAATCTGAAATCACTTTTGCACTAAGTTTCATGGGCTGTTCTATGGCACAGTCTCATCAACCTATACTGAAGAACACAGCCTTGTAGTAAAGAGACATCAGACATTAAGGGCCTAATTATTCATCCCATCTGACGTGATATATGCACACAACAATGTGAATTGCAGCTGAAGCCAAGAAGTGGAGCACAAATAGGTATTCTTCTTTCCTCTAGGACAGGAAAACAGATGCTGTGCCATCTTTATGCATTGAGCTGTGTGGCCTGTGCCAGAACTCCAAGCTGATAATGTCTAAGACTATGTCATGGCTATAAGAAATTACAAAAGCAATAATAAGGCATCATGATGTTGCACTCCATGTTGTACCTATGAGGATTTGTATCAGTCCTCTCCAATATGAATCACCACCTACTTTTCCTCACCCTACCTATCAGTCAGGGCTCCAGTAAGGTTTTGTTCCTGCATCCTTCAGTGGTGTCAATGATGAGGATCAGAGCTCTTCACACTCAGGTGTGCAAGCTAAACAAGTACCGTATACACTACTGCCATTAGAAAATGAAAGGAGATTGCACAATTTACTTCACATTGATTTTATCACATCCTCTTTATTAACTAACTGTATCTCATCACCATAAAATCTTGTCTTAACCTGTTTATTAGTACTCCGGTGCTCAAACAGGACAGGGTGGCCATTCATCCACATAGGTAAATGGACCATACGTTTTTGGTGTAGCCAAGTGTAGACTGGGAGGAATGCATTGCTCCCCAAGAAGCACCCTCTGGGAGCATGTACTTCAAGGGGCATGTCTTGGCTTAGCACCCCATCTCCCATAGGTCCTGTGCAGGATAGGAGCAGGATTTAGCTTCACACAGCTCCTAAGTGGCAGGAGCAAGTGTTTAGGCCCTTAATATGAGGACAGAAAGAAAATTCAAGGAGCTTGTGAAGTGTAACCCATTTTTGCCTCTTTAGACATTGTGTCTTTGGGAGAAGGCCATTTCATGTTCACCCTGTGCATTTCAAGGAAAGTGCAAAATGCCTAGCACCTACCAGGTATGAAGAAATCAGTTTACTGGCTGAACATATAAACTAAGCCCCTCAAGTACTGGTCTTGCAAAAAATTTGTTTATGAGTTTAACTGTATGTGAGTAGTCGCTTGCACTTGAGTGTTTGCTTATATGTATACATAAAATGTGTGTATAGTTACTGCCTTAGCTTAGTTCCAGCATACAGAGGTTACGAAGTCACTTAGAATGCATCAAGAAAAAATGGAATGGTCAAGTGTTGCTAGCTAGTTCTCTGGGACCAAACTAGCTTGTTAAAATCACTTGAAACTTGTTAGACTGTCTTCACAGGGATCGCAAACGCAGTACGACTCATCTGGTTGAACATCTAAAAGTCATCAGACTAGATCTAAAATCAGGATTCCTTTTTCATCTTGAAAAGAAATATGCATATCCAGGGGCACTTCAGCTCACAATGAGATAGGTATCAAAGATTGTGATCTTTTATTCCTGGTGAGAAGAAACAAGTCATGAGACTAGGATTTGGGAAATGCTTGTAAGAAGCTGATACAATTCTTCTGAAGTTCCATACTCAGTTCTTTCTGCATTCAATCTCCAACTGTGACTTCTGGATAAGCGGGGAATAAAAGGCAAGGTTATTGTCTTGTTATCATTTTAACACTGTCTTCATACACCTTTCTACGTAACCATTTCCATGAAATTACCACAATGGAGATGGGGCATAAGAAACCTAGAAGGAGGAATTCTCATGATGCAGAGGATTTTGTGCTTTACACTATTTCAGAAGCATGAACCAAATATCTGCAAAAGAATGTCACTATATAATCAAGGGACTATCTCGAAAATTCTCCATTTTCAAGGCACCCACTGAAGTCAATGGATGGCTCTTGCAGGAAGTCTGTATTGTAGGCATTTGTGGAAAGTGGTGCTCCACACTATGGAAAGATTAGGAGAGTCGGTGTTCACCCATAAAACCCAGAACCTGCCTATGGCCTTAATCCCAAATAAACAAAAATCCTGTTAATTAAATCCTGCTGTTAACTGCAATGCCCCAGGATATGGTATTTAATTTTTTAAAGTTAATATCAAGGCTATAATTTGCCCCTAGGCCAGAATTGTGACCTAGTCATATAAGAGACAGTTCACAGTCCTGCAAAGTAGCAGCATGAGGGCAAGGCTGCTCTTCAAAGGTACAGCTGCAGCACATAAACAAGTTGTGTCATGTTCCCTCATGAACAGTCATGAATACCTGCCAGGGAGCATGGCCTTCCTGCTCAGTATCTGCCAGGGATGCCAAGTGAGTTTTGCAGATTCAGCAGGATCCTTTGCTTGCACCGCTTTCACTATTTGCTGTGTCCAGTCTAACCGGAGTACTGAGTACCTGAGCTCTGCCTTGCCCAATGAAGACAGAGCAGCTCCCGTTCCAAGCAGCATTTTCCAAAGCAGGGCTTTGGTAGGGAAGAAGCGTGACATGTCTCTAAGCATTAGAAGAGGTAGGCATGTATGAGGAAAAGAAAGTCGCCTTCATTAGCAATGTGTCCAAGGTGGACATACACAACTATTGGTTTTAATTTACAGGTGCGAATTAAATACATGGTCAAATGATGTAAGAAGTTAACAAGTCCATTTTAATATCCAAACAATGAATTTCAGGAATTAAAAAATAGTGGAAATACTACCACAGTGCCAGACCTTTTAAATTTTCAGATTACATAATCTAAAAATACCACATTTTTTTACTAAGTAAAATACTTTTTATTTCAACACAGCATTTCTCATGCACACTCAGTATGAATACATGGTTTTCATTTCTTGCACAAGACAGTAGATTTTTCTAAGCAAACACTGTACAATATGAAATAAATACCCCATTTTTCTGTGCCTTTTCTTCCTTTTGTTCCTCAGGTTTTCCTTTATCATGGATTTTCATACTTTTCCAAAGAAACCCATATTGCTGGAAATCTAATAATTTTTTTTTTTTTTTTTTTGCATAATGCATTAGCAAGTCACTAAAACTAAAAAAAAGCAGCAACTTTGTTATCAATGTTCTGAAAAACTTGAACCAAAACAGAGGGCAAAGGGAAACAAATATTTTAGCTCACTTTTGAAACCTCAGTGGATTTCCATATACAGACATATGCATGTAAAACATATAGATATACTTCTAAAATACAAAGAAATCAGATGAGGTAATAGCACCCCCTTCTGAGAGTTAGGACCAAGGCTTATACCCTCACTTTAAAGCAAATCTGGACACTTCTTATCATGGTGTTGCATACAGCTTTTCGATACACAGCTTTTTTGTCCAACAGTTCTAGAGAAATGTACGTACTATTTACTTGGTATTTACCTGCTCCTCCCTCTGTCATGCAAGAACTGCTTGGTTACAAGGCAACAGTCATAATTCAGAGCTAGGAAGTCCATGAAAAATCATTTTCTTCAGTTCACCTGTTCAATTATTCCATGTATAAAGCAGTCATTAAACTGGCTTTTTTTGGATCCAACAGAGATCTGGGTTCAGCCTTTGCAGTCAGGATGGAGGAAGGCATGAAGGGCCAATGTAGCTCTTCAGGAATATCGCCACATTCTTCAGTGACTCAGTTTTCCTGGAGGTACAACTTCCTTTTCTCAAATGGGCACAGCTTCCTCTTTCTCATCCCGTCCACCTCTCCTAGTCTGCAATTGGGACAAGAAAGGACTGAGAGCCCATCTCCCCCTTGCAGCAGCAAGGGCTCAAGATGTAGTACATGCAGCAGCTATTATGCTCAGAGCCATTCCAGTATCACAAGGGCTATGGAAATACTCTTCATGAGACCCCTTTACCAGGTACTTACACCAGCAAGCATTGGCTTGTTTCCTCCCTTGGTCTGGCAAAAAGGTTGACTTACCTACCAAAAGAAGTGCATTTTTCACACTCTAAAGTAAAAAAATAGACCAAGATGATTTCCTGTCCCATCCATCCTTTCCCAATAGAAAGTTTTCTCTTGTGCAATTTCATCTCAGTGGCAACAAGATGACACTTCCCCCACTTGCCCAACACAACATAGGCTCAGTTACACAGCATAGTATGGGCAGAGCCCTTGTAACTCAGCCAAGAGCAGTCCTGTAAATGGCTGTGTTCCACCAGACAAGGCTTTGGTGGCATTGAACCACCCAAGCAGCCTGCAGCTCACCAGTCCAAAGCCAAAATAAATCATACCAAATAACAGTAATCACACCACAGAATCCTAGAGAGTAACTGAGAAATATAGCCAGGGTCAAGAGTCAAAGGGAGAATATAACAGTGCTTCTCAAATTTCTGCTTCTCACTAAAGAATGATTTGTGGTATTTCTCAGCACCACACTGGATAAATAGTAGTTTACATAGATGTTGCTGCAAAAAACTTCTGTAGGGTCTGCAACAAAGCAGCTAAGGAAAAAGCAGAAGGGTATTTACTCTTTTTTGAGCTGCAAAAGAAAGAAAAGTGTTTGATGAAAGGTGCTACACTCTAAGGGAAATAGTGAAGGAACTCTGCAACGTAAAGTACAGAAATCCACATGACATTGAGCTATGTATAATTTACCATGACAAATCAGTGCTCTAGCAGAAAGAGTCACAGCATGAGAAGAAAAAAATTAGCGCAAGCTGAAGATAAGATAGACACCATTTTCTACTTGCAGTGCTAGAAAGATAAAAGGTTAAAATTAAGCCAAACAAATAGAAACAAAGCCCAATAATACTGAATAAAGAAAGAAGCTCTTCCAGGGCATGTAAGATGAAATGCACCACAGAAATTCAACATGGGAATACCATAACGTCATGAAGAAAATATTACATCTAAAAAAATTTTAAAGTTAAAAAAGATTAAATGTAATCATGCTGAATCTGACGGAAGAGCCCCTAGAAGAGGTTTTTGGGTTTGCTTATTTTTTTAGCCCAAAACCTGCAGCAAGCAGGATGCCAAAATAGGTATGAATAAAGTTATTGAGATAAGAGCATATGAAGTAATTATGGCACATAAAAGCGGAAATACCTGAAGCCCAAATTACAATGGTACTTGAGTCTGGCTCAACACTGTTACATGTAAGGCTTTTGCATGTGAATAAGTCACCTGTATACTCAGAGTGCAAAAATAAAACTGATTAGGGGGAATAAGTTCAAGCAATGCCTACACATTTGGGATTGTTCAGGTCAAGGGTAGTAAGCACTCAGGCTAATGCCCAGATTCCCCAAAAGACATGCAAATCAGATCATGATATTAATAAATTCATGCAGAAAATAAAACACAGGAACATGAATGGAGAAGCATATATATTTTGTTATAGGGTTATTTAAAAATAGCTGCTGGTGAAACAGAATTTCTACTACAAGCAAATAATCATATATTTAGGAGCCCTTGGCTAGTATTTCAAATCTTGGTCTCATCAAATAGGAGCTATATCTCCAGGAACACCCCTGGAAAAGGCATACCCCAACATCTGGCAGATTGTCTAATTACAATCTATAGAAATTCACAGCAAGGGTGGCAGACTAAAGGCAGAAGTCATGGAAGGTGTTAGGAAAAGAGAAGAAAGAGTGTGAGAGAGCAAGTGAACTTCACATTTCAAGAATTACCTTTGTTATCAAAAAGGGGGTCATAAAAGCTCTGTTACTAACCCTGGGCTGAGTCAGAGGAAGGGTAGATGGCTTCTCCTGTGAACACAAGGGAGGTTGCAGAGAACCTTTGCCCTGGGAATCCCACCCCAAGCAGGATCATCAAGAGCTACCATCTCTTCCTTGCCCTCTCTGGGCTCTGGCAGTTGTCCGTGGAAGAAAACTGTATTATTATGCCTGGAAGGAGAACTGTGCAATCATTCATTCCTGTCCTGTCATATATATTGCTACCCCTGAGCTGGCACCAGTGTCCAATTAATTCAGATGCATTTGACTACTGACCAAGCCCCGCTACTCTTCTTCATTGCTAATAGACTCTGCGCCCTGCACTCTTTGGCACGGCTGGGCAAACCTGACTATTTAACCATTGCAGCGTTGGATCTGACCTTCTGCCTCATACAGCATGGCTGTGAGCAAGTGGATTCCCTGAGCGCAAGGTAGAAACTCTCTGTTGTACCAACTACATGTTTCCCAGAATCACCTGTAAATAAACCTACATCTGACCACAAAATAATCCATTAGAACAAACAACATTCTTCCTCTAGGTGAGAACAAGAGAAGAAGCCCTTGTGGTACTTAACAGTCTACTGGATTAGTAGATGTGGACTGGAAACTGCAAGACCTTGAAAATCAGCACAAGATTCTGCAATGAAATATGGGGTTTCCATGCAAGAAAAGAGACTCTGCATTTTGTCCTTGATACTTTTTCACATTTCCATCTTAGTTCTAATCCTTCAAAATATTAGGACACTTAATATTTCAACTGATTAATTCAAAGACAAAATGCCCATTCAGTATCAGTGATCTGGCTTTTCTACTGTTGCTGTGAAATGGCTGCCAAAATGACACATATCTTGAAAGGTGGAGTCTGGGAAGAAAACTTAGAATCCAGCACAGCAAAAGAGGATGCAGAGACTAAGGACATACAAAATTTCATGCCTCTCAATAAAGGCTTCTGAGAGTTTGAGACTATCTATAAAAGTGTACAACATGCTATACCAAGAGAAAAAAGAAAGGTAGGAAGCTATTTGATAGACTATAATCCAAACGGTTGTATATGCTGAGGCCTGCCTTACCAAACTTTTCTGACCAGCATGGAATCTGAAGTGTTGCAGCAGTCTGCATACAAACTGAGGACAAGGTTTGCAGTACCATCAGTTGTGGGACAGAACTATGTGCATTTGCATAAGCATGCAAAGACAGCTCAACATTGTGTTCTATATCAACTGAAGCAACAGATTTCTTCCTTTATGGGAAAACATTAACATCCGAAACAAAAAATTCAGATTAAAATTCTGTTGACTGTTAGCAGTCTCAATAGTATATATTGAGAAGCCAGTGTCTTCTAGCTGAGACAAAGCAATTAGCACAGCACCCCAAAGGAAGGTGAAATGCCTTCAGCAGGACAGGGGATGATGCTTGCTGCAGGTTGATGTTCTCAAACAAGAGTCTAAGATGTGTTTTATAGGGCTTCCAGAGAACTAATACAGGAGAGCAAACCCTTAGCTCAATCTTCTGTGTGGTACCAGGTGGACAAGTGATGCAATACAAACATAACATAATCTCAAATAACATGATGTCAAAAGTGTCTCACTGGACAGACACAAGGGGAAACAAATCCCCTCTGGCCAGCAGGAAAGGAAGTCCATGTCTGCCATGAGATGCTTTCCTGAATCAAGGTGCACTGGGGGCTTTGGGGCCCCCTCCTGACCCTGCTGATATGCTGTCACACCAAGCTCAAGTGGCTCAGCTGGAATCAGCACCTCTTGGTAATCAGTGAGCATAAGTGTGGCATTGAATTGAGGCTCAGCATTGCCACTTGCACTGCTGGCAGGACTCTTGCTCACTTCAGCACCTCTGCTCAGCATGACAGCACATCAGCAGGCCATGCTGAGAAGAGAAACAACATGAGGTACAGAGGAGAAATGCTAACAGAAGCAAGGGGTCATGGCAAAGGAGAGCTGAAAGCCCATGAGCAAAGAGGAGAAAGAAGGAAAAATTAGGTTGATGAGCATTGGAATAAAGACGTTGGGAGGGGGAGGGAGAAGTAATGTATTTCCCTGCTTTCCCTTTTCCCTTTACCCAGGCAAAAGCAAGAAGCAGAAATGTTGGTTTTAATACTGTTCATGATGAAATTCAGAAAGGAAATAGAAAAGAGATTCAAAGGCAGATCTCTGAGAGCTCCTGCTCCTGGGCTGCTAGGCCAATAATTTTCAAGCTGTGGTCCATTGTGACTTGTACCACCAGGCTGTATTTACACTGTGACTTAGTGCCAGCACTACTGCTGGATAAGGCCGTTCAGCTGATCAGCATCAAATCCTATTTTCAAAGATTTAAAACAAAAACAACAACAGCAACAACAAAAGCCTCATTAAAAAAAAATTGCTCTGAACAAAACCGTGGCATGAACATTGTATATCCTAGGCAATTTCCCCACCAACTTTAAAATAAGCATATTTGGGCATTATAAGATGTCCGTTCTGCATGGATTTTGTAGGCATTGTGAAACTCATATGGTTTGGAACCATATACATAATTTGAAAGTTTATCAATTGTTTTCTTGGTGAAAAAGGTACATTTTGTGCAGGAACAAAAAGGAGGCCCACGCAATCCAAAACAATGACATGCAAGTTGGATGAGAAAAAAATATAAAATTACTAAGGCTTTCCAATATTCAGACTCCATCCTTTTCATGTATTTTGCAAGAAGTGCAGCCAGGGCACTGAATAATAGCCACACAGAGCCCAGTACCGGAACAGATAGCTTCTGCTTCTCTGCCACTGTATCAGTGATACCTGTAACGTCTCCATAAACTTCGCTTGTTCAAATGAATAGAAAAGCATATTTTAAAGCTTAGAGGGAATAGAAACCCCTGGTCACCCTGAACATGGAAAGGCTAGTGCAAACTCTGCGACAACCTAGCCAAAAAGATTTTACTCAAATGACTAAACGTGAAGTTAGAATAACTAGCTGCAGTTTTACAGGTAAAATGGCTGATGTCCTTTCCCATACCTGATGTTCTACCCCATAAACAGTTTACCAGTTTCCTTTCTTTCACTCTGTCAAGCTCAATGCTTTTGTCCTACCTTTCCGAATCAACCATGTGTCTCTCTATTTACTCCCTCTTGCTCCTCTCATCCCATTGAACTCATCCTCTTGATGGCTGGGATGTCAGCCTTGGTTTGACCTCCTACAGCATCAGCTGCTTTTGGCTCTAGGTCTCAAAGTGAGCTGTCTTAAAAGGCTTATATTTACTTGTCTTTCAAAACCACTTTCAAGCCCCTCTGCCAGAGCAGTTACAATAAATAAACCATTGTTTAATGGTAGGGATAAAGGGCACTTGATCCCTACTAGACAAATAGAAGTGTGTAGGAAGGAAGGTATATTGCTTATTTCTATCCCCCACATTCACTGTTTGTAAGTCCCTTCTCAGAGCAGAACTTAAAAGAGTTAAATACAGATTTTCATCCAGGCTCATAGTACCCTGGCAAGTGTGATACAGCAAATACATAAATAAAGATCACTTCAATCACCCAAAGGTGCAGAGGTTACTGATGAGCATATATTCATGCTGTGCAATGCTGAAAGTCTTTTTACGACCAAGCATAGTCAAGGAGTAAATTACTCACCTCTTTTGAAAGGTCAACAACACAGTGCCCTGGAGAGCCAACTTGGACCAGAGTGAGGAGCACCCAGCAAACAGAGGACATTATTTCTTCTGACCCAGATGTGTGCCTTGAGAGCACCAGACCCCACAAGTCACATCAGAAATCTAAACGAGCCTGACTTCAAGAAAACTGCGACAGCTACTTACCAAATGCCTCTAGAATTGAGAAATGCAACACAAAGTCAGCAACAGCAATTGATTTCCTATATCCATGGCTACGTTCAGCAAACTTGGATACATGCTGGGATAGCAGAGCATGTGCAGATAGTGTGGTACTGAATTATTCTGCAAGACCTGCAAAAGTAAAGGTGTGAATATTTTTGCCCCATTACTGCTTCTTTTGCCTTCCATGCTCCAGACGTCTTTGTCTTTTCTACAGTGTCTCCTAAATTAAGAATAAAAGTGTGTGGGTGAAGGGGTACGTAACCAAGAACCCTCAGGTAAATATTAAAAAATACTTGTCTCTGCCTTTCATTACCAGGAATGTAACTTCAGAAAGCACAGGAGCTCTGCTCATTCCCGGCTGGGGTAGTCACACTTCTGAGGCTGCATTTCTTGCCTGGAGCAGCAGTCACTTCGTTATCCAGACAGCCAGCATCCTTTTGTTGATTAGTGAAGTTTTGGCACTGCAGATGTGATAAGAATAAAAAACATTTAAGCAATCAGTTAATCTAACAAATATGTTAAATATAGTGAGACAATGAGATTGAATGCCCACTGCTCTCATTGGCACCAGACATAAATCTCAGAGAAAATTGCACAGATGCAATCAGAGTACAACACGAGAAGTGTTTGGCACACTGGAGCTCTGCTACCCTGAAGATAAGACTTGAAAAAAGGACAGACAGCCTATCAATACCTTCACAGAGCACACCCTTTTGAGCTCTATAAATACATTACATTCTCACAACAATACTTTTCTTTTTTCTTTTCCAGAGCTGTTTTTAAACATACATGTCGTCATTTCTAACTTGAGATTTTTTTAAGCATCCTTCCAATAAGTTTCCCCGGCTTTGAATTGTTAGTGAGCTACTTAATTGTATCTTATATTTACCAACATTAGTCAAAAGTCTCTGGCAATACACAAAGCTATTTATAAAAATAAGTACTTTTAATAAAATATTTATAATAAGGCTGTTGTCAGATGTTTGCAGGTACCTCTCACATGTCAAGTCTTATTAATGAAAGGTGGGAAGCAACTTCCTGGAGGAGTCTGCTCTGAGATTTGCAATTAAGGCAAATATGTTTCACACTGTAATGGCTGTGTGTTGTCTCCAAATTGAACACAATGACTCTTTTGGGATAGCTGAATTTTCCAGGCAATTTGTTTAATTTGAAACTCTCCTAAATTTTATAGGGATATTTTTTTAATAACTTTTTGAGAATAGACCTTATTTTTCACCTCATATTTTTCCATTTGCCTTGTGACAAACCATTTTTCAATTTACAGCATCGTGCAAATATGTTCTTCTCTCATTCAAGATAAGAGTAAGAGATTTTCTTAAAGAAGTTAATTCAAATTAATTTTTTAATGCACCTTCGGTAAAATATACTCACCTCCCCTGTGGGTTTTCCAATTCAGAATTAAAGTTGCCCTGATTTGAAATGCTTTTCAGCCATCACAGCAGGAAATAAATGAAACTAAGTACTAAGCCCAGTTTAATTTTGATGAGAATGCGCACATAGAGTTTTAAGGTGATTTAGCTAATCCACTTCAATTTCATACCTCTATTAATTCAAGCAATCTGAGTGATCACATCAAGATTATTCTTAGATCATTCAAAAATGTACAACTGTTACTATCAGTTCAGAGTTAAATGGACAGTCCAGTATCTTTAAGAGAAGGTGGAAGGTTTCAGCTTCTCTCAGAGCTCCAGAAAAAATACATCTGGTGTTTCCATAGCATATGCCTTTCTGGTTAGAAGCCAAAGATCTTTTAATATCTGGATTGTCACAACTGCAGGATGCCCAGAAGCCCATGAGGAAAACCATAGGCAATTGTCTTATAAAAACAAATTACTATTTTTTTTGTCTTGAATTTTCACTGCTATCTAAATATCACTTTATGAAATGTTGCATAAATTGACCTGTCAAGACTGGCAATTCTTATGTCTTTGTTGTTTTTAACCTGCTTAAAAATAATTAGAGGGCAAGAAAAATACTCCATTTCATTTCTCTGGTGTTGAACCCAGGAACGTCTTCCATCTCATATGTTTAGGGTGAGGATCTAGTGTACAGCATCCAGTCTCTCCTGCTTTCACTCCAGGGCTCTCACCTTCATGACAAAACCAAGAGCTCATAGACAACTGGCGTGACAGAGAAGAAGATATGCTGCAGAATAACAGACAGCTGTAAAGAGCAGCACAGGTAAGATGAAGAAGGACTTTTTAATTCTGACTGATACTAAATCTGGCATAAACTGACCCCCATCATTAAGACAGAGATTTACATGGACTTGCAGTTTTATGGCAATAACTCTGGTAGTCTGTTGTGGCCATGGAGGCCTAAGACCACCACAGAGACCATGGGATGGCTTCAAGGAATGTTTGATTTTTCTACTGAACTGATGGGTATTGAGAACAAAATCCTAATGTTGATGTGTACATGTCTGCACACTATCCACAGGCTTCACAGATGGGTTACACACACACTCATGAAATGACTGTTGACATCACAGTCTTCGCCTCCAAGTACCGTATGTGAGCACATAGTCAGAGATAAATTATTTGGCATCAGGATTGCAAGGCAATTATACAGACATTCTTGAAAGAAACTTCTGTACACCCAGCGTGGAAAATACATCAGCTGGAGCTTTGCCTAGCAGAAGCAAAACACGGTGTTGCTGAAATACCACTAATGACACAATCAGCTGGACAAAGATAGAAGTCTATCGGTAGGCATGCCCCAGAGTCGTTTTGGTTAACCGAGGGGCATCTGAACGTATGAAGCAGTCAAGAACTGGGAAGGCTCAGAGTTCACTCCAAGTTGCTGCAGTCTCACCTAGCTTTAGTTTGGCCTGAGACTTTTAGAGATGCCACGCACTGTCCTGCTCCAGAGTTCAGTGTGAAATAATTTGTTCAATTTTCAGTCTTACATTCCCCTGCATTAAAGCTGAAAAAATAATTACCTAACAAAAAGGGGGGTGCTGGTTTGCTCTTTACTTGCACAGCAGTGAAAGGTTTGCTGCAACAACCCAAAAAGAGCATTTGTCTTTTCTGTTGGTTAGATGAAACTCTGAAACTAATCAGGAAATTCCCTGAAGCTTGGCTCACTGTGTAAAAACTGCTTTCCAGGGAATTCAAAGTAATTACTTTTGGTTGTAGGTAGGTGTGCTCGAAGTTAGCATGAGTGACACATCCAAAACACAAGAAAGGATTAAAGCTATCCTCAATCAAGCACACCTACATTGTTCATCCATATTGAAGGCTACAAAACTGTTTGGTGAAAGGTGGCTTCTCCACAGACACCTAAATTTTGCCTTTCAACTTAGTGTGCCTGAGGACTGCAAGGCCAGCAGTGCAGATAGATGTATCTAAAAGGATTTCAGCCTACCCTCGCAGTCATTTTTCTCTCAAGTTTTGCCAGGTTTAGAAAACTAAAGAGAGGGATTAAAACTTTGGGCAAACATGGTTCTGAATAAAAAGACGACAGACTGAGACTTCTGTGGAGTTACTGGAAAGGAAGCTACAGCTTACTGACATTTTTTCCATCAGATTTCAAACACACTGGATAAAATGGCATGCAATCCTCAACCCCTGGATAAAATCTCTTTCAAATCTGTAAGCAATATCACAAACATGAGATTGGGTATGCATAGTGTGTGCAATTGCACGCAAGTTTCTGTGAGCAGACACAAACATGAAAGTTCACACAATAATTAAATAAAGGGAAAGCAGAGCAGTTGGGAAGATTCCAAACATCACGTCTTAGTTACTTAATCACCCTGCAAACACAAAGTAATTTCAGATGACTTTGTTTTTATTAGTTTCATGTTAAAATGTGAATCACATACTGTAGTTTCAGTGAAACAATAAAACAGAAAATAATTTTTGGCATAAAGATCTACTAAATAGATTTCCTTCCCCCCCCCCCCCCCGATTGGCTTGTCTGATGCATCCTCTGCTCAGATTTAGTTCCTTCTCTACATTGCAGCTTTTTTGGTAGTACGCCAAACCCTGTCAATTAACAGTAAGCCTATCCCTTATGAACAGAAGCAGGGACTGTGATCATGTTCAACTAAGATCAAGGATTAGTAAATCAGCATGGCACCAGATTGCAGGCACTATTTAAACCCCACAGGCCTACAAGCCAATGCAGCAATATTATATTCCAGTTGGATGTGGAGAACAGAATCTCACAGTAACAGAGGAACTCACTTTTTAACTTTCCTGCGCAGGCAATTACAAGTCAACTTAAAATAAGCCCTGATTAAATCATGCTGGCTTTCTCAAATGTCAGTTAGGAAACATCCACACACTACCACCACTGGTCTCTTATCAAGGGCTTTCCATCAAATTAAACATATTCCATTACACCTACCATAAATTAGAGGAGACTGGATTTTTTTTTTACAAGCAAGCCAAATGTTGCACCAAAGCTGGCGAAAAGATTTCTATTTAGGGCTTGAAGAACTGTAATGCTATCTCATTCCTTGCCTGGCACATAGGGTTGCTTCAAGGTTGTTTCTGCTGTTTGCTGCAGAATCAGGCGCATTGCACGTGGTGAAACATTTTGTTTGCTTAATAAACAGAGTTTGAGTTCAAGGCTTGATTTGGTCTGCCAGAAAATGGCCACCCAGTACAGTATACATCCCATCTTCCCTGTAATCATGCCTTCCCTCAGGGATTCCCCAACATCCCCCCCCTTTGTTTTTTCCTTTTCTTAAGAAAGGGGTAGGTTTCTTTTATCCCAGATCAAGTGACAAGGGAAGGAGCTGAGATGTTTACTGCCAGGTAAAATACATAGTCATGGAGGTCCAGAGGGATGTCATTCCACAACCCTACTACCAGCTTGAAAACAAATGATGCTATCAGAAAATGATCACAGAAAGCAAGACTCTCTCAAAGAAAAACACTTTTTATTAACCTCTTTTTGAAATAACATGAAAGCAAAATCAAAGAACAATGAGGAAGGGTGACCTGCCTTGCTATTGCTACCTGCACCAAACATCCTCAGGTGGAGCAACACCTTGTGCGTTGCCAGATCGCTCATGTTAATGTGCGGATAGAGAACATACGTGGTCCCTTAAGCAGAAGGTTTACTTTAACACTGCCTCCTTTGCTGAGCGATAATTTCCTATACCTAAAAATTAAAACAGGAAGAAACCTGGTGCTCTGATTTTCAACCGTAATACGTTTGAATTCTTTTCCTACGTCAAGCATCATTTAAGAAAGAAGTGAGGCCACCAGATGAGGGATCCTGATATAGTGCTTGGGATTTGAAATACAGCCGTTTCGCAAGAGGCACATTGATTATTTCTGTGCTGTGGGACCCCAAAATATAGAATCATAGAATCATAAAATAGGGTTGGAAAGGACCTTAAGATCATCTAGTTCCAACCCCCCTGCAATGGACAGTTCTTGGGCTTGGTGGTTTTTCGCAGCCATTTGCCCGTTCCATACTGGAGCAAGAGCTGAGCAGCAGCCAGTCCCTCTTCTCCCTCCCTCTTCTCTGGTTTCCTGATGAAAGGCAGACATACAGCCCAGGAGTGCCTAGTGGCACTGACCAGCCAGGTGTCATTTGTCACTGGCAGAGGACCAGGACAAAAGGGATGTGTATCCAGGCATACTGTGTATATTCTGTCTGGAATTCATCTCTCCTACCTTGATAGATCTGTTACTTAAATGTCTGTTCCTATGCTAGTCACCACTGTCTGCCTATCTAACCAAAAAAAGAGAGAAGCATTCTGAAGGTGTGATTCAAGCCATCTTTAAGCAGATACCAAAAAATAGGGCCAAATTCTCTTCCACTTAATAAAAAGGGAGCCTAGGGAGATTTGTAGACACAGACATTTATACTGCAGATGTTTAAAGACAAGAAATGTGCGTTTTAGCTTTTTGTGGCTCATCAGCATGGATACCTTTGCTGAACACCTGGAGTTTACTGGGATGAAAATGATTGAATGTCAGTGTCCTGTCAAAGACAGGAATTAATCTGAGACTCTAAATAATGCTTGTTCAATGTCAGTTGTTCACTTCCATATTGCACACAGACCCTGAAACAAAGGGTGGAGTATGCAGATTTCTGCAATTCACCTCAAGTCATGCTGACCAGACCTAGCTGGTTTTGACCTCTTTCCCAAGTATCCCACCAAAACCAACTTCTTAGTAACATAGGTTTCCTCCTCCCTTGTGATTCAGAGCTTGTGATTCAGAAACCCTTCTTGCTCGGGACTTCCCTGTGGGTAACATGGCTATCAGCATGGGTTTTAAGCATCTTTTTTCGCATCTGCCGCTCTGTGTAAAGGATTTCTTTTTCTTTCCTTTAAATGCTGATCAGAGGGCAGAGCTATAAACCACTCAATCTCTTTATTGAAAGCATCTTAAATGATGTTACTGGTGAGCCCTAATAGAGAGCCATCAAAATTCATATGCATAGAAGTGTTTCTTCCAGGGGCTAGCCTAAAAAGAGACTTGCTTCTATTCCAAATGTTGCTCCTGATTTATGAATGCTACTTTTAGTATAAGTTTAAGTCCAAGCAGGCTAGGAACAGCTAGCATATATTTGAATTTTTTGCTGAAAAGGTCATATGAATCATGGCAGCAAGTACTGAGTTTTCTTTAAGGGAATTGTGTCCCGTATCTGTCATGACAGAGGGTTTATTTTAGGAAAAAAGCGTTCTTAAAATCAGGATTTTTAATTTAATTAATACCTGAATCTTATTAAAGAGAAAAGAGTTGACATGCAAATGAATTATTTTTGGTGATGCTATCAGTTTTGTCCCTTTAATTTGTACTTGCAAGGAAAAAATAGTTTGTCTTACTTGATGTTTATGCTATATTATTGCTCAGATGAGCATTTATTGGCTTGCCTGGTGTCTGATAGTCTCTGAACAGCTAAGTAAAAGAAAGAAAATGAACAGGCTGCAGAAGTTCTGATTGTGAAACAATTGCTCTTTGGAACTGTTACCATGCCAAGTGAAAATGCAAGAACTGAATGTAATTTGGCATTGCTAGAACTTGTTAGGGTTTTTTCTCCTCTTAGCGGTATCCTCATGTGACAGGATTTGGTTATGAGGAAACTCCTAGAGCAATGCTGTATCAGGTCCGTAAGGAGTTTCAAAGCCCGTCTGAAAAGAGGCAGGAGAGATGGCAAAGGGAATGGAGATCTACAGGAAAAACACAACGAAGCCTGGTGTAGCTTTCCCAGTTCCCTTTAAAGCCAAGATGTACATGCCAAAAACTCCTCTGTGCCCTGGAATTCTCAAACCATGAAGTAAACGTACACAACCCTTTTTTCTACTCCAGCCACACAAAAACCGTTCTATTACTGAATCCTATTTATATGCCTAACAAGAAGATGTGAAACAAGTTTTAAAAAGTATTCAGTGTAAAGTGCAATGGTATTTGCTGTAGGAATTTATCACTGTACTTGTATTAGAGGCTGGAGTACTAAACGACCACTAAGACTATCAGCTGATGGGTAACATTTGTGTCAAACGGCAGAACTACTAACAAGCAGTACTGCAGTTTCATAACATGGGCTTTTATTCAAACAAAAAAACCCCACAGGTTTTAGAAATTTTTTTCCTGATGATCTTCTGCTGAGCTTATCAAGCTGAGCAGTCGTGGAATCAATCTCACTGAGAAGCCGCAATTTCTCCCCAGTTCTCCCATGAAGCTTAAAATCAGGGCTTTGGCAGCAGCCCTCCCACCCACCCACAGATTTCATGGATCCAGATATAATGCAATTTTATTTTTATCCTGTGTGCTTTTATATGGAAGCTCAGAAATACACTTGCACCATCACATAGTGTCTATGAAAGCAGCAGGAAAGCAAATTCTGCCTTTGCAAGTTAGGGTAGAGCTTTCAAATACTCCAGTCACCAATGCTTTATTTTTTCTTTGTGGGGGGAACACCCCCCCCCCCCAAAAAAAAAACCAAACAACCCAAACACCTCCTTCCTTGCAGGTACACGACAAAATGGTAAGGTTAGACCTACCCTCTAGTCTGATGTTGATTCCTTTATCTATATGGACTATTTATACAGTCATAAAACCACAGGACTGATGGGATCACCATTATACCCTGTCCCCCATGCCCAAGCAAGCTCAAGCATCCCAATTCCTTATTAACATGTTTTTCAATTGCTCCAGTAGTAATGAGGTCTCCCGATGTATTCCAGCACTTCTGCATCCATAGTGTGAGGACTTTTTGTGTGTCTGAGCCCAGTTTCTGTTTAATGCAGTGTAATCTAATCACTTGTCTCCCATTTGTCTAGGACGAAAAAAAAGGTTGGTCCCTCTGTTGCAATAGCCTTTCATATACTACAACACCTGCCATGTCACACACATTCATTCCGTTAGCACAAGCAGACCTGCGATGTTATATTTTCTGGAGCTCTGATCATTTTCGCTGCTCTCCATCAGATTACTCTTCCAAAATATGACACTGCAAGCTAGACACAATATCTCATACAAGGCCTTGCTAATGCAGAGCAGAAGAGAAGAACTGGACATGTCATGCATGCTGTATTCCTCTGTATTCCTATTTATATACCCCAGAATGAATGTCTGTTTTTTTCAGTTTATCTCCAATTTGCCAAAAGCATTTGAATTCTACTCCTGGTCCAGCATGCCAACATCCCCTCTCAAGCTTTGCTTGTTTGCAAATGTACTGAATACAGTTGCCATGCTATCGCTTAGGCTGTTAATGAAAGCTGACCCAGATTACTGACACTCAGCTGCTCTTTTTCAATATAGCAAAACATTGTTTTGTGGTAGGAAAGCACAGAAAATATTCTTTTTTTAATCTCTGAGTACGCAAGTTTTGGTACTGTTGTTTGTAATGGAATTGTGTACAGCAGGGTTGCATTTTTTACATCCTGAGAACTTTATCAAATTTCAATGCATATATGTTTGAAGCCTGACTTTTGCTTTACATAAGTTGTCTAGGTTTTTTCCTATTTGTTTCATTTTACTTTGTTTCTCAGCACAGAATGAATATGATCAAGGGAAACTGGACTGCTGGAGAAGGGCAGGTACAATGTGCAGTTACCACCTTCCATGAGTTGGTGCACATAAAAGGTAGAGGAAACCTGTCCTTTCCACCAAAGGGAAAGCACTCCTCAGAAGTGTTGAGTGGTGGATCAACTTTCCCTTTATACATACCTAATTTGGCTTCTAAGTTAATCAGTACTTAATATTTTCTCAGTGTAGAGAGAAGGGAGCGAATACTTCCAAAGTATTGGCTATTGCTAAGGCAGAACAGAGCTGAGCCCTGTTTCCCTAGTGAGAAAGATAAAAAAAATCAGCTTTCTGTCCTCTGACCCACAGGTGCTTAGCATAAACAAAAAAGTACCATAATCACCATTATTCAAGGAAACAACAGAACTACCTTTCCTACTGCACCCTGGTTTTATTCTTCAGGGTACAACCACATTGCGTCTGTGTATGTTCCTGCCTGCATATGCCACGTAACCATGGAGGGGGGAAAGTTAGCATGCAGAATAATGTAATTACTCATTCTTGAATAGAAGGATAATTACTGTCACAGAAACCCACATAACTTGCAGATCTTTTTGTTCTTTTTAAGATGATAAATACAGTATTTTCCATTTTCTAACAGGATGCATCCTTTTCCTTCTTATTCCCCTTCCCCCTGCTTAAACTGAATTACATACGTTTTGAATGAATAACAGGGGTTATCAGTTCGGATATAGGAAAAAATAAGCTCATCTGTATTTTTTTAAATATAAAAGTAATTCCATGTCTCTGGAGACACTGTGGTGAGTCACTGATGGTTAAGAGATTGGGCTGTCACCAGTAACAATCTTCCTTCAAGTGTGACTTTCAGCAGCACATCTGGAAGAGGATAGGGAAAAGAGGTGGCAGCAGAAGAAGCCACGATGACCAACCAGACCCTAAGACTTTAAAAATTCACACTGTGAATTTCATGTTTATGAGCAACAATGGCTTGTATGTATCTTACTGTTATTCACTGACAACATAATCTGAGGGCAAACAGTAGGTGAGGCAGTGTGAAAAGATATCCGAATGGCCAGGAGCTCACAGCCTCTGCTAGCCAGCCAGGTGCCCTCTTCCTTCCTCCCATATAGAGAGGCCTTTGGAAATGGAAGGAATCATCATTGTGGGACTGGGGGGCTGTTTCAATGGGGAGACAGCTTGCAAGATATTCTACTAAATAGCTTTATTTAAAGAGCTCTTTTAAGCCCTGTTGCCAACACTTAGGTAAAGAGGAATCTTTCTGGTACTTTTGTTGGGTCTAAATTTATATCTAGAGAAAAGAAGCTGCCTAGCTTTAGGACATTAGAGCAACAGAAGAAGAACAGATACTGTGAACTGCTTTAATGGGACTTCTTAACATCCACTGGCAGAACAAGCCTGTTCTTTTTTAGTGACAACAGCATTGCAGGGAAAACTTTCAAAGCCCCTTGGGAGACCAGAGCTCACAAACATCTCTGTGTCTCTGTGAACCACAGTAGTTTAGTTATCCTTTGTTCTTACATCTTCAGGAAAAAATAAAAGGACCGAGACCATTCCTCCACAGCAAATCTCCACTGAGGTAATGTTTACATTGCAGTTAGTTTAAAACTAGCTAGGATTCAATGGCAGTATAGTCCTGGGATCATGATACATAATGTGATCAACTTCAGTATGTTTACTGGGGGTTTTCTCCCACCTGTGACCGCTATTGAACCACAGAATCACAGAATAATTTAAACTAAAAAGACCCCTGTTACAGACCATGGAAAGATGTAAGCAATTCTCAACAGTAATCTGGCTCATCCCAAATTAGACAGCGACCATAGGTCACATGACTTGGAATTAAGAAAAGCCCAACAGCTTTGATGCAGATGTCTACATTTTGCAGATGCCTAACATTATGGTGCCTTACATCACCTAAGGATAGTAAACTGTCTGGTGAATTGAGTAGAGACGCTGCAAACTAGAGATTCAGGAATTGTCAAATAAACAGATTCTAACACTGCCACAAAATAGTAGCATTTTAATTTTAGATTTTAAAACCAAAACTTGTGCTCTAGACCCTTTGCCAGCCTTGTTGCTCTTCTCTGGACCTGCTGCAGGAACACAATATCCCTCTTGTAGTGAGGGGCCCAGAACTGAACACAGGATTCAAGACGGAGCTTCACCAGGGCCAAGTACAGGGAGAAAATCTTTTAACCTCGTCCTGCTAGACACACTATTTCTGAGCATTGTGCTGCCTCAGTTCCACTGCCAGTAATAGCCTGCTCTGTCTGAATATGCCTTTTTGAGCTACTGCGGCCCCAATCTGGACATAACCTAACAAAACCTGGACCTGGGAAACACACTACGCTCTGATTTTTTACAGAAGTCTGGTAAACAATTCAACTCATGCGGTTGTATTCTGAATTCCCCCATCTGAAAAAAGAAGACGTTTCATACCAAGGAATATTACTTTGCTAGTTACAGGAACTGATACCTCACAACAAAAGTAATAATAAACAGGCTACTACTCCACACCCCACCAGAAATAGCACACTGCCTGCTCCAGGCTCCAATTGAAATTCCATCTGTTTGTGACAGCATCCTTAGCAACCAAAAAAATCACACAAGACAATTCCTGTAGGTGAGGTGTATCCAAGCAGCCAGCATTTCAAATGCAAGCTTTTCTCGCAGGCCTCAAAAGCTAATTTTTTACAAAAATCTTGAATTTATTTAAAACTCTATTCCAAGATATCTTTCTCACTCACAGATTTAGCATATCAATGTTCCTGGGAAGTCATAATCATTGCTTTCATTCTATACATTTCCTTGCCCTCTAACAACTCAGATTGTGTGTTGTCTCAACCATTCCCTTCAAGTCAGCTCTGACAGCTGAGTCAGACCAGAAGAATGGTTGAATTAAAAAGCCTGACAATCCTCTACCCTTACTCAGCCAATAACCTCATTTGTTCATTGATTGGAAATTAAAGATGCTAGAATTGCTTTTATTATTTTTGATGGTGGTGATTTACAACTCTGCTGATTTTGTGCAAACCTTTATATTACTCATTTAGGGCCAAATTACTGCAGAGGGAAAACAGGAAAGCCCATAACAAATTACAGTAGAAATGTCAAAGAGGAACCAGTTTCAACCAGGCAGGTGTATCTGACTGGCTTTCACAGCACTGCTGAAGGCTTGCACTGTAAAGTCCCAGTGTTGCACTGTTCCCTTTTGAAGCAACATACCAGGAAGATGTCTGCAGCTTGCACCTTCTCCAGCACTGGGAATATACCAGTGGCTTCACTGACTCCAGGGAAGCACTACGCTGCATGGGGTAAAAACAAGTTTGTCAGTCCCCCACTCTGCTAAAAATGGAGCCAGAACTTGTGTTATCCTCATTGTGTGTTCTCCTGATAGCTGAAATGTTCTCAGCAATTCAAAATTCTTATTTTTGCTCTCATAATTATCCCTTAGCTTAGCTTTTGATATTGGAAAATTATCCTCTTGCTTTAACCAGATGGTTTATATTTTTAAAAATTCTTGATTATATTCATTTTCAGATCCTCACTTAAACACAGTTAGCATTTGCTGACCTCTATTCCCTGTTAAAACAGTGATGAATCAACTACAGTCACTCCAGCTGCTCAATAACTATTTTCCACATTTCTAGAGTGGATTATTCATTCAATATAGGACTGCAACTTCAGTATCTGAAATACTCCTTTTTTAAAGGCTCTTCACATTTATCCATCCATGCTTTTGACATCTAAAATGTTGTAATGGCAAGATATAAAGTACTTTAAAATATCAAACCATTTCACAAACACTTTCTCAAGGTAGGGCCCAGAGCAGGCTGTGCTCTTACAAGCTACTCTTCAGATTGTGAAGGACTACTGAACTGTGTCTCAGGATGTCTCTCATCACCTCATGTACGCGCCTCTTGTAAAAGATGAGGAATTAAAATGCCTTGATCCAACCTTCTGAGAATTGTATCTTTGAATATGTAAAAGATTTGTGATTCACCACCTCCATTTGCTCTGGATGGTTATAGCAACAGTCTGACTTTTGGTAATGCCCATTATCCCTGAATCACATCCACACTTCTGATGCTTATTTTAAAAATACAATTGGTCTTCTCTGGGAAGCTTCATTTTAGTTCAGTTATGGGGTATATTCATTTAATGAAGTGTAAGACTCAACGCAGAGCTTTAAAACATACAGAAAAATTATGGGCAACTTCTTTAAAAAAACTTTGTTATATTTTTTTTTTCTAATTTCCAAATTATGAATTCTTTACCTGGGCAGTTAGTGCTACAAACATGCATTTGAGGCTTGCAGACCAAAGTGTATTTGAGTTATCAGGGTTCACATAGCCTTTCTTTACACCCTTTTTTTTGATAGTGAAGGTGGTATTAGAATATTAATATTAAGAGAAAAAGCCATCAAGTTCTAAGAAGTGAAAAAACCCAACCCAAACCAAAAACCCAACCACAAACTTGTGTTCAACATTAGCTCACTCTCAGACACACAAATACTTTCTTTCCTCCAAGGGACACAAGAGCAGTATATGAAAAAACAAAAAAACCTGCATAAACACTGAGGGCATTTCTTTGGAGCACTGAATAGAAGCGAACTGACAGAATGAAAAGACAAATTGCCCACGGGCACCCCAACTTTTTATCTTGTACTAATTGGCTGTCTAAGGGCCCAGAGGAGCTCCTCAGACACTGTGTGCTTGCTGCCTCTCTGGCTACTGTTCCCTGGGGTTACCAGCATGCAAGTACAGGGAGGGGGGGAATATTTTTTGGGACAAAAGAGCAGGTGCTTACAGGAACAGCCCCCAGTTTCAGGACAGTAACAAAAGAACAAGCATAGGGTGGATGCAAAACTGTCCAGAAAGCTGTGCTAAGAAAATTGTTATCAATGGTCCACCATCAAATTAAAAGGATGTATTGAGAGGGGTCTCCCAGGAGTCTGTCCGGTGTCTGGCACGATTCAATATTTGCATTATCAACTTGGATGATGGACTAGAGAGTGTACTTTGTATGTTTACGTCTGACTCTATGCCAAGAGGAGCTGGAAGAGGAGGAGCTGTTTGGAGGATAGGAGTCAGACACTGCATCCAGTTTTTTCAGACAATTCCAGTTTCTCAAAGCTCATTCCAAGTTCTACATTCATTTCTGCATTTCAGCTGCATAAATACAGAGTGGGAAATGACTAACGACTTAACAGCTTTGCAGGACCTGGAGTTATCACAAGCTGAATGTCAGCCAAAGACATCATGTGGCAGCAAAAAAAATCCCAACATGCTGGAATGTGTAAACAGGAGGGTCATCTGTAAGACACATGACGTAATCACTTGAGGCTGGTACAGCCACAGCTAAAGCAGTGAGTCCAGTTACAGGGACTGATTTTCAGCGAAGTTAGAAAGATCCTAGAGGGGACATGGCCTCTGATCATGGGCATAGCAAAGGAGTAGTTGGAGGAACTGCAATGTCTAGAAGACTGAGGGCACTGACCAACAGTTTTCAAAAATGTAAGGACAAGAATAGGACAATAAGTAGGGCAACAGATGATTGTCATTATCTCCTTGACATATATGGTGGATGTATCTTAAGGCAATTCTTTTCTAGCCACATGTTTTTCCTGCAGTCACTACAACTCACACACATTACAGGTTCTAAAAAGTCACTCATATGGTATCTTTGTGTGCAAAATTCTGCACTCTTATATCATCTCAGGAAAACACATCGGTTAAAAAAGCATAAGTTATTTATCGGACATTGATCAAAATTTCATCTTGTAGTCATTTCATTTTAGACTTGATTCCTTTATTTTTTCTCCTAGACATCTACCATATTAAACTCTTTCATCACATTACTTCTATTCTTGCATACCACAAACTCTCCTTTCTCCTCCAGTCCCTGAAATTCCTATTAATGCGTCAACTTATTTCTGTTGGCTTTCTCCTGCTGCGAATCCATGCATCATTCTCAAGTCACTTGCCTCCATGGCTTGTGCCCCTATGAGCTGAAATATATCGTTTCCTTCCCCATAAGGAATGAGAGAGAAGGCATCTCCCATTTCTCTAACCCAATTTATTCAATTGGACCTTAACACATGATGGTGTTCTGAACACATCTCTGCATCACCGTGTGATGCTTTTATCTTACCTTAGCATGTACAGGCAACAGCACTTTCTCCTTCAGGACACTTTCAGGACCCATTCACAGAAGTACAGCCTTGTAATTCCCCTGGGTTAGTTCCTCAAGGTCAGGAATTAGGGTTCAATCCCCTGTACAAGCACCTCAGTTGCTGGTACATACTCTCTTTCCAAGCTTTTACTTCATGAGCACTCTGGTTAATAACTCACATGCAGGGGGGCATACAGTGGTGGAAACACGTAGTACATATGTTCCACTGGCATTACCTTCCTGTTTGAGATGACACAACAGACATAAGAGATGTATGGAGCAATGAAAATCAAAATGCTTCTCCATGTACTCTTGGCATGCACTACCCTGCCACAGGTTGCCATTCTCCTGTTCTCACAGTACAACAGAGGTGGACGCCACTCTATCCCTGCCTCAAGCGTTGCACAAGAAACGTGGGCTTGCCACTAGGTTGCCAGCATTCAAGCTGCAGAACATGGAGGAGAGCGCATGATCCAGCCTTCTTCTTCTGCTCTGTAGGCACTAGTACCAAGCAGCCATGAGGAAGTGAAGAGCTTAAGGACCCTAACTGAACCTCAGCAGATATTTGCTAAGTCAAAGTATGTCTCAGCCCTCCATCTCCTCTAGTTTCCTGAAGCATGCCTCTTTGTCTTCATGGGAGCTGAACATCACTTTCATCAGGTATCCAAAGACCATCAGCAAATGATTCATTTCTTTGTTATAAACTTCTTTATTGGACTACTTTTCCTGGTCTGCCCACTCAAGTTTTATTCAGGGACACTTGTTCCTGAATTAATGCAATTTAAATAGCACCTGTTCTTGAAAAAGTCAGTAAAACACTGCAGGAATATCCACTGAAGATGCACTTAACTAGTTTGCTCTTCAGACTCAGTGCATTACCAATGAAAGACACAGCCTGTGCATAGGGTGATGCTAGACAGGGAAAAAAAGGGTAAACAGGCTCAGTGATGACCCTTGAGCTGGCAGGAGGGCCAAATAAAATGCCTGCCCACCTTGCTCCCACTTGGCCTTTGGACCCATCATCTGGTAACCCTGGGCAGAAATCTGAGTACCCTGGGACTTTTAGCAGTACCCTGTTACGCACGTGTGGGGATAGGCAGATGCGCCGTGCAGCCTCCAGCTACCATTCACCCTTGTAGTAAAAGTTCTGGGTAGAAAAGATGTTTCCAAAACACATCCTTTCATGGTTCCACAGGTCTTTTCTAAAAGCACTCCAGTACTGCTTACCAAATGATACTAGCCCAGGCTGAATTCTGGCTTCTTGCAGTACAACTCATGCACTCTGGATACAGTGGTATTTTGAAACCAGCAGTTCCAAGGGCACCCTGTTGGGTAAAGCTCCATCAGGGCTGCAACACATTTACGGTGACTGTATGGAAATAAAAGTTTAAATTAAGCCACTGCAAAATGAGACTGAAATCTTTCATAAGAAAAATACACAGCTTTTCTTTTTTTTTTACCTTTATTTTCATTGATCGCACTAAAATTAATGATCTATGAATACAACTCTCTCTTCAGAACCTGTATGTTATGTGATTTTAGTGTATTATCATGGTATATATATACACTATATATAATTATTTTTGTATTATTTTGTATTATATTTTATTAATATTATAATATATATTATAGTTCAGTGTATTATATTGGTGTAGTTTATTGGTCAAAATAGCATTCATTTTGTGAGATTTCAAAATTCAGCCTTATTTTGCATTTAAGTTCCTGCATATTTATACTTCAGAGAGTAGTACATGACTAAATAGACCATTTTCACTTTCTACATTTTTAAATGATTGCAACATTTTAACACTACTGTATAATAAACACTTTTTGTATGAAGTTCATCTCGCTGGTTCAAATGGAGCGGCATTGTCTGCGAAGGTCTCATTTCAAAATTATTGCACTTTTATCTTTTTCGTCATGCCACAAGATGTGAAGTCCAAAATATTTACCTTTTTGATTGTCAGTCTTTCCTTCATAGCGATGTCTGAGTGGAGACAAAGCAGACAACTTGTTTTGTTGAATCAATAGAAGTGTATTATCACAGCAAGATTATAATTCAGGTGTACAATACCTGTATTTTACGGAGTACAAAAATGAAACTGTCACATGTTGTGTGTCACAGCAGGTAACTAATATCAACAAAGTACCAGAGACTATGTTCAAATAATTCTGTGTGGGTCTAACTTGAATCCACAAAAGCAAGGCAATTCAAAGTTAAGGCTTAAACTCTATCCATAAGCCACTCGTTTTAGGAACTGCTTTATGAATGCAGCTGAACTCTCATCTCAAGTCCGTGCAACTGCATGTTGCCACACAGATGGTGACAGAAAGCAAACCCACTGTTATATGCAGATTCTTTATGATTGCTTTTTATCTGGCAAAAATATCATCTACTTGCATTTGCGTGTACTTGAGCCTGCAACTGGGGAATCTGGGAGCAGGCTGTGATAATTGCAAAAGGTGTTTGGGATCAGTGGGGTTTAGATGACTGCATATTTTTCTTGGTTCTTTGGGGCATGTTGGAGTCTTGTGATAGACGAGGCAGGGAAACACCAATTTTGTGAACTTCCTGTGGCAACAGGAGCAGCAAGTCTGGTGCTGGTGCCTGCATGTTTTTGAAATGTTACTGGGAGCCCGAAAAAGAAGTGGATATAAGTCCATGTCGAAATCAAAATAAAACTGCATCAGTGGTATTCAAGTTTAAGAACTTCTTACTGCAGCCTGACACTGTGGGCAAATTAAAATGCAGTGCAAGAAGCAAAACAAACTATTTCCAAGCAAGGATACAGAGGGAAGCGTCATTAATTCAGCAGTACCTGAGCTAAGAAATTTGTTTCTACCACAAAGATCAGATTTCAGAACTAGAAACAAAGGTTGTTTGTGAAAACAAATCAACCCATCATGACTGCGCGTCAGTGCTATGACCAAAAATTTTAACACTTGCCAAAAAATAGCTGCTACCAGGGCCCGATATCTCCCACTGCCCAAAGACTGATTTTAGGAAATCAAATTCTGCCATGGGCTGTCCCACTTCTCAGGAGTATTCATTACTTACAGCTTTCTCTGGAGTGATGTCTGGTCTGGCACTGGGGTTTTGCAGCTCATCCTCAGGTTTTGGGGTCAGCAGAAAGGAGAAGGCTCCGTGTTTTCCAAGGGGTGTCAGGGTCCATAGATGTGTCATGGAAACACAAGGGATGGGAGCACCCTGATCACTGCATCCTCTCCAGTGGCATCTTTCTATGTGCACTGTCTATTTAGCTATGTATTTTTCTCCAGGTTTCAATGAGTTCAAAGCTCTGTTTAACTAGCAGCAGAAAGTGAACCAGCATTGCTAATCTGTAGCTGCAGAATATGTCAGATTGAAGAGTTTCATAACTATCATCATAGT
The DNA here is from genome assembly GCA_017639245.1 of Myiopsitta monachus. NCBI lineage: Eukaryota > Metazoa > Chordata > Aves > Psittaciformes > Psittacidae > Myiopsitta > Myiopsitta monachus. Next base: position 36,459,912 of record CM029919.1, on the reverse strand, counting down.
AATCTTGAGCATTAAGGCATCTTTATTTTTTTTGGCACAAAAGGGGCCTGATGCTGCAGTCTCACAGCTCCTCAAGCCAGGCAAAACTTTGCCCTCAATTTCAATGGCAGCTGCTGCCACAGGAATTTGTCAGGCAGCTCCTGAAGAAAAATCTACAAAATGTTTTCACTTCTTAAAGGGAAAATGCGCATCCTGAATGAACAAATCCATAAGAGCTGAATTATGCTTTCAAAGTTGATGGCATTGCTTTTCAAGCGAGCTGCTAGTCCAGAGAGGACCTACCTTCTGCTGATGCTTTCATAGCTGGCTCAAAATCCTGCGTTTCATGCACTGTACTATTTCACTCCTGTGTGTTTGTGTGCTGCACAAGCAACTCCTGGGTTCCTAGGCTGGGATTTGCCATAGCAACAAAGACCCATAAACATCCATATGCAGGGATGAAGAAATTATGAAGGGAGCTGTTAACTTTGGTCACTGCTCTTGAGGACGGGTTGGTGCAGTGCTGGGACAGGCCAGCTGCTCTAGACCACAGTGCTTTGAGCAATTTCCCTCTCATGTGAAAGCTCTGGGTCCTGAGTTTCAAGTGAGACTTCATCACATCGAAGCAGTGAGGGTGCTTATTTGCCTTTTCTGTGAAAAAAAGACGAAAATCTGTCCCTTTCCCATTCCTGTATTTACAGGACAGGACTATGTGGTTGAAAACAGATCCAGGCAAGAATTTACATTGCAGCACTTCCTCCCTCAGATACCCCAAGTGTGAATCCATGACAGAGTCTGGCACTCCAGTATCCTATCCCGAGGGCTGGATGCGTACTGTTTTTACTGGAGAGCACTCGGAAAAGGCTACAGCCCTTATGCCAGCACTAGTCTCTGGCTCCTTGATTCCCAGAAGAGAAGATGCTGGGGAGTGGTTTGCGAAGCCCTATTCTGTGGGCCAAGAAGCAGCCCATGACCGACAGCCTGCCTATGGCTGGAATAAATGAAGCTGTGATCTGATCTGGGACACGAGCTATTATTACTGCAGAACAAATAAAAACAGAACTAGAACTCCGTACTGCAGAGGTATTCATTCTTTGTATTCCCTCAAGGAACAAGCCTAATCTACTAACCCAAGTAGATTAGTAAACAGTACATTCAGCTTTCAGAGATCTTCAGTATGTTTGCAGGGCTTGTGATGTAAAATAATATAAGTGAAAGAAATAAATGGAAATTTTTGTTGAAAAAATAGAAAGAAGCTGAAGTATTATAGCTGCTTACTTTCTCACTGCTCTGAGGAAGATCAGAGAAGAGTCTTTTGTGTCAGTTTTATTTTGAACCCATTTCACTGTTGAATATGGGAAGAGATTAGTTCACTGCTAATTGTGCTGTTGGTTTTGTGATTCTATGAAAACCCCCTAAAAGTCTGCATGCAAAACCAATGAGGTAGAACATGTTTGACAAGCTTAGTTCCAACATGACCAATGTAGCAGGAAAAGATTTTAAAATCATTGCCTCTCTTCAATAACAATAGTACATACAAATGTTTACAAGAGGATTAAAAGCTGCTTTAGCGAATTGTATTAAAGGTTCCTTTATCAGAGAAGTTTTATCGAAAAAAGTGTTGGAGCACTATAAGGCTAAGCAGATGCAAACAGAAGCAGGTTATGTCACTGACTTTATTTCACCTGCTTTAAAAGGATGCATGATGTATCTGTAAAATATACACCATGCATACAATAAGCCATACCTATTAACAGCCTGCCCAATTACAACAACAGCAAAAAAAAAAAGCTCCACAAGCAACAACCCCTAGCACCTGGTAATTAAAATTGCTAATCACCAGCAATTATCTGGCGCAGCTTTATAGCCAGGCGAAACAGTTTGACCCTTTGCCCACTGAAAGAAGAATGTTTGCTGTCTATTGATAAGTGCTTAGGCAAAGCTGTGTTCGGCTCACATCCATTAAGCGGAGACTAATAGGAAGTCAACAAAAGAGCGCTGACATCTGTAGTGGGCACTTCTAGCAGGCCAGGTTTGGGAGCACAGGTGTCTGGTGGGCTCCTGCCAAAGACCAGCATACAGGACGGGACTTTTTCTTCAAAAGCAAACTTGAGCTGCCCACGTTTCCTGACTGGCTCCTCTGCAACCAAAGAGTAAATGCAGCAAGTTTCCAGGACAAAGATTAAAATAATTACACTTCTCAGGAGTGGTGGTGGCGTGTTTTTCAGACTGTCTACACACATTCAAACACCGAGAGGCAAGAAGTCCTGTAGGCTCAGTAATTTAGGTAAAGATTCTTTGGTCTATTTCTGTTCTTATTAAGTATTGAGTTCAAGGTGTATAAAAATGTCTCTCTAGTGTGCTCTAAGTCTGAGATAGAGAGCTTGAGATAATAAAGATTTATTTTTTTTCCATTGGACACTATTATACTCAAAGCTATAAAATAACCTTCCATTGTTATAGCTCCAGGAAGCTGCTGCTAGAGATTATTTGAACTACAATAAACAACTCCATTAAAGCTTCTGAGCTCGCCAATGACCCTTATAAGGCCATAGATAAAAAGATCAGATTTTTTTCTTTTTTGGGGAGAGAAGGAAAGAAAGAGAGAGTCTGGCAAAAATATTGCAAGCTTCTAATAATGAAATGACCTACAAAACCTGAAGGACAAAGCATCCCTTAATCACTCAGGAATGCAAATTGCTCCAAGAACAGGCATCAGTGGAGATTATGAAGCCAGGAGCCGTTGACATCCAGAACCAAACCTCTGTAGCCTTATCCCTTCATTTAGAAGGGGCTTTTAGGGATCTTGGCAAGTTGGAGTTTCAGTGCAAAAGGAGATTTACAAACAAACAATTTGAGGGCATTCTGACTTGCACACACCATGCCTTTTCCTGCATAAGATCTCAAAGCCTCTCAATATACATCTCATCTATATACATCAATAGACATGTAAAATATAAGCAGTTTTATAAATGGGAAACAACACTGCTGGCATGATTCTTGACAATATCTGCTAATCCAAAACTGTTAATTAAGTCATTCAAATTGTTCTCTCCCTTCCTAATTCTCTCTTAAGCCCACCTCCAAAGCTGGTTCAAGTTACTGAGGTTAGCTTGGAAATAACTTTATTACCCCATAAGTATGTTGTGAATAAAGCAGCCACAGTGTGCATCTCAGCACTATTTGCATTGATAAAGTCTACACCCTGACTGGATACCTCTTGTCCACAAAGGGCATCTCACAGAACTTGGTGTAACTCCTGTTTAGTCCATACACAAAAGCTCCCTTGCCAGAGAAAAAGCAATGTTATGATGGGCACGTGTGTCTCACTACAACATGGAGTAAAAACGCAGCTGGACTTTATATCCCAGCCGACGAGCCAGGGAGCACTTCTGGGTCATCCAGTTCAACCATAGTCCAGGAGTTCTCAAAAATCTGTACTCTTTACCAAAGCCAACTGTAATCACCTAAGATTTCAGATAGAAACATATGTAGATAAGAACAAAACTGAAACAAAACACAAAACCTGCACTTCTGTATTCCACATAGATTTCTCCCTTTACAGAAAATAGAAGTTGAAGTTCAATTCTGCTTGAAATTTGGCACATGCCTGGGTTATTCTCCATTAGATTCCCATTCTTGATCATTGGTGTTACCAGGGGATTGCCGTCTACTGTTGTTTGTCAGCTCCTGCCAGTGTGAGAGAGACAGATTTGTCTCTAACAAGCCTTTAGTGAAGTCAGGAAAAAATGAAGTCACTGGAGATACACCTACTTACAAGCTTGGGCTGTAAAGTGCAAACCAAGATGAAACAATGGATTATAAATTCTGGCATTGCTTGACATTCAGATTCTTCTGCCTGCATGTCTAATTCAGTAATGATCCCCAGCAGAAGAGCATGCTAGGAGATTTGTGTAGTCTACCCATTACAGAGTAAATTGCACTGAATGACTCTTCTCTGGGTTAGCTGAGGTAATGAAAAATCTGAGGGAGAAGGAACAGATTTTCTGACATTCTTTGCCATTTGGAGTCCATGAAATACCAATGGATTTCAGAAGTTTTGGTTCACACTGGGACATCATGACCACCCAGGTTATGAAAACATGTTTGTCTACCAACATTTACATTGAAGGGTGATTTTTAATGCTGTTGTCCAAATTGAATACTAATGGAATGGCCACTGGGGATAAGACATTCAGCTGGGTTTTTTTGCTCCATTTTTTGAGAGGGTGAGTCTTTGGGGTTGTAGTAAGATGGGTGGATAAAATCAGGGAATAGTAAATTAATCCCACTTTTGAAAACTGTAAGGTCAAAACAAACTAGAAGATGGAGATGGGGAGCTAATATGAGGCTTGTGCTAGCAATTATTCTACTTCCATTTCATGCATAATATGTGCCTAACACGGAATGGATGCACAAGGCTCACCAAATCACTACTGCACAATGGTTTTCTCTGTGTGTAATTCCAAAACAAAACCAGCTTGACCATTTCTCCTTCAGGTGAAAGCCTGGCTGTGCCCCACAGGTCAGTTAATCCATTCTGAGCTTCCTTGGAAGTGAGCTCCAGAGTCAAGAGTCCTCCACTGAAAATGTCTCACTAGCGACTGCTAGACAATTAAACCTGGGGACTTCTTACTCAAGTGCCTGTTAACCTCTTCTGTCCTGGGAAGGAAGAAGAAATGAAGGAGGTAGATTTCAAACCGCTGTTCTCTATCCTGAGTGTTGGTGAGCTGTGCTAGCGTAGACACAGTCCTGGAGAGTGCTCTGTTCAAGGATGGCATGTCTCAGGTGCCATACCTGCTACCTGACAGCTTGCCAGCACCAAGGGTACACCCATGGAGAGGAAATATGCCACTCTAAAAACTGGGAAGGCATTGCCTAACTTGCCACACTCACTCAAGATGGACACAGGTTAATAAACACACTCCTGTACTTCCAATACTTCCTGGTAAGATAGGCAAATACCAAGAAATGAAATCTGTGTTCCTCTATGTTATGTATGCTCCTGCACGTTCCTCCTTCCGCATCAGCTGTCTTGCCCAGATTAAAACTCAGTGATTTTTCTCCTACCTCCCTTTTAAGCTCAGTCAGGCTTTTGATGGGCAACAACGCTGCTCCTCCTGGACTGAACAAAATGCTTCTAAGCAAGGCAATGTTGCCATGGTGGCCCAAATTGTTTCAGCACCTCCCCTACCTGAAATAGGACACAGGGAATCACAAAATAAAGATGGAAAACCAGAGCCTACACATCATATACCTGGGACAATGATTTGTTCTGGTGTATCTTGGACTTCTAACTAACTTGGAAGACAAGATCCTCTCCTACAAAAAAGATGCAAAATAGAAACACGGAACAAATTGGTCAAAATTTCAGATACTTTACATGCTCTTGTAGGCTCTGCATGTGGCATATGCAAAGACCACCTAAGCCGTCAGATCTGGTGGTGCTATTGGCTCTGCTGCTTCCATTTCTGCTGTGCTCCATGTTATTGATATCTGCTTAAACCTAGATCAACGCAGTTTAGTAACAAACTACTACAAAAGCCTTCCTTTGTTTATTGTGTTCAATCCCTGAAAGAATATCCTGTGAGAGAGAGAAATAATTAAAAGCCCCCTGCCACCTTGTGTTCCCAAGTGCTTTTCTTGCTGGAGATGTGCACAATGTGGTTCCCACCAGGCTGAAGCAAGCATGGGTGCCTCCATTCATGAGGTAGGAGTTAGACACCCAGGTGGTTTGTGGGCCCTAATCTCACAGGAAGAGCAAATCAACATCAAAAGTCTCTGTAATGCTGGTATTATGTGGACCCAGGTAGCCAGGCCCAGGTCTGGCCAAGCAACTGACTGCCACTTCTGCAAGTCTGAGAGCCCCATGCCATGTAAATATGTTCCTAGCTCATGAGGAAATGGAATGAGAACCTAATAGAGGATGGAGGTTAACCAGGGATGGTTAGAAGTGTTGATAGTGGGCTGATCTTTCTGTCCAGCTCTCTAAATCTGAAGAAAAAATAAACTAGACCTTTCAGATCAGTAGTACGAAAGCATAATGTATTATCAGTGTGCCAGGCTTGGACGTAATGTTTCCCCAGGTGAGAAAACATTATTAGAAGATGGAAAAGAACTCCAGTAAAAAGAAGCTTAGATTTTTTATTATTTTTTTTAATAAATTTCCCAATCATTGATTATCTGTACACTGAAAACTAAATTTCTGGCCACTGAAGATTGCTGTTAAGCAGAATACCATGACACTCTCCGTTTCAAAGCATTAGGATAGCAAGATCCTAGGTCAGTAGATGATGACACAAAAAAAATTTCTTTGGAGAGCTTAAGTGGGACATTGTTACTGAGATATGGCACCCTTGCTGTGAGACATCATGAAGAAATCAGCTCCAGCAAACTGCAGAAAGGACTGCAGGAGATGCTAAAAAAAAAAAAAAAGAGATAAGTGTGGGAATAAATTAAAAATAAAAATAAAAAATAGGATGTGGAATGAGAAAGACAGCCAAGAAAAAAATGTTAATAAAAGGTATTGGATGAAAGCCCAGAATACAAGTACAACAAATACAGACAACTAGCAAGTGTACACACAACAGTGTGAAAATCAGAGTCCGTCTTCCTCTTACATGCAGAACTGAGTAAACAGAGCTACTAGCTGTTTTGGAGAATGGCAACTCTGAAGCATCCAGAGTACAAACATTTCTTTCAGGTCATGGGACAGAGACCAGCGCCACCTGTGAAGTACTGAGGAGGGAGACGACATACAAAATGGTAACACAATTCAAATACTCCATGTGCCATTTTTTGAAGTTTCCCTATGCAGCAGTGTAATAAAAATCTCAAAACCTCCTATCATCTCAGTTGTTATTACAATGCCCCCTAAAAAGTTTCATAAAGCGTGCAAGGGCCTTTTACCCAAGGTCACTAAAAGAGTATGAAAACAAGTTTCAGATGCTCTTCTGTGTCTCATGGAGATGACTAACTCACAGTTTATATTTATGACCTTTATTATATATCTATATAATAAAGTCTATATTTTTAATTCACTGAATATTTGCACTATTTCAGGTTTATTTGAGAATTCCAAGTAATAAATATCAAACATTGTTGTTAAGTTTACTCTGAAGTATTTGTGAGATTGTTAATAAAATGCTTCATATCCAATAGTCAGAGTCTGAACTGTGAGTTTTAGCTTTGAGTTTGGTCACAATGTTATGGCTATATCCTGGCTTGATGACCATCACTTCTACAACTGTGAGAGATTTAATAAGCCTCTGAAGAGAGAGTGTATTTGTATATATGGAGAAGAGAAGGCTCCAGGGAGACCTTACAGCAGCCTTCCAGTTATTAAAGGGCACCTACAAGAAATCCGGAGAGGGACTTTTTACAAGGGCAGGTAGTACCAGGACAGGGAGGAATGGCTCTAAACTCAAAGAGGGGAGATTTAGAATAGATATAAGGAGGAAGTTCCTTATTGTGAGGGTGGTGAGGGACTGGCACAGGTTGTCCAGAGAAGCTGTGGCTGCCCCATCCTTGGAAGTGCTGAAGGCTAGGTTGGACGGGACTTGCAGCAACCTGGTCTAGTGGAAGGTGCCCCTGCCCATGACAGAGGGGTTGGAACCAACTGGTATTTAAGGTCCCTCCTTCAAGAAGCCAAATAAATCTCAGTGTTGGCTGCAGCAGTGTTCCCGTTAAAGAAAAGTTTGTATTGATCTGATGGCAAAAAGCCAAATGAACGTAGCAAGGCCTTGACCAGCACACAAGCAGAAGGTTGTCCTCCGCTTTGCTCAAGGCAGCCCAAGTACGTTTTGAAAGAAACAAAAGTATCACACGGGGCTGCACAATGACAAGCCCACTTTGGGTATGCAACAGTTCTCCAAGAGCAGCTGTAGTTTCAAGCATGATGTAACAATGACACACATGAGATATTTATTTGTATATATATAATGTGCCTGGATTTTAGGGTCAGCAGATAAGATGGCCAATGAAGGCTCAGAAGCCTTTCAAACCTTCTCTGCTGAAAGAAGTGAAGCTCAGGCATTACAGACTGAGAGACTTAATAAACTTTCAAAACAGGTTTTTCAGCAGTTTGTTAAGATAACATAATGTTCACCATCTTGTTACTGATAACAAAGGTAAAACTGCAGTTACAGGGTGCTTTAGCAGAAGTTTAAAATCCAAGATGTGGAGATATTTTACAACCCACAATGCTTTTGTTACACTGTTACTCTCATTTATGAAATGCTTTAATGGCAGCTTTCAAAGGACTATGTGTACCAATCCTGCTGGTGTAAACCGTTCAACTCACTGAGGATTTAGCAAGCAGTGTATGGGGACTTAAAGGAAAAGCACCCCTTTTTACGAAAGGAGATCACGTGTGGGTGTCTAAAACCAAAAGGACTCTTGAAAAACACTGGGAACAGGCATTAACTGATTAAGTTTTCATACTGCATTAAGACATTAGCCAGGCACAAACAATCGTGTCCAGGAGAAAAGATGATGAGGATAAGAAGGTTGTTGCTCTTTCTACACAAAAAAATTACAGAAAGTTAATACCAAACAGAGTAGATTTCACATGAGTAGAAAAAATACAGATGTGAAAGGAAAAGAGATTATTGGTAAAATTGTTGGCATGGCCTACTCAATTCAGCAGCTTTGTGGAAATTATATAAATCTGTGCCATTTAGATATTAGGCACTGCTGGAAGAAAATAAAAGCAATTAAAGTTTCAACATTCTTCTTTCCAGAAACATCATGGCTAGATTTTTCCTATAAAACATTATTTCAGGCTTTACAAAGTAGGTAATAAAATGTTTACAAATACACTGCCCTTACAATCATAGTGGCAGCAAGACTCCCTTTCAAATTATACTTGTAAGAACAGAATGTATGGGGTGCTGCTGTTCGACCTTTAAGTATTGATATGAAAAACTTGGGCCTATTCATGGTCTTTACATCCAAGGCTCCACAATCAAAAATATGGCACATCATAGAAAAAATTTATCCTGATAAGGCTAACAGTTTTTGTACTGGTCGGGAGCAAGCCAACTTCATAAGTTGCTCCCATTCATAACATGTACAAACTCCCTTTAACCAGAGTCACCTCCAGAGGCTTAAAAGTTCAGTACAATTGCATAGATGCCACAGGATGCAAGTCTGCAGGGAACTTCTCCGTAATCCTGTAACCTCACTTTGAAAGAACAGCCTGCTTGTCCTCACCACATGTAGAAATACTTAGGCCCCTGTAAGGAACAATACCTTTAAATCTGAAATCAAATCAGACCTAGTAAGACACATCTCATTTTGTTTCATAAAAAATGGAGAACTCATCACTCTTCTCCTTTTTGAAAGTGTGAGAGGTAGTTGTTCCATCCTTTCACTCACCCAGGACATGAACAATGTGCTTGAATTTCTTTCTTGGCAGCGAGGAAGAAAATCTGTGTGTGACACAAGAGCTGCAAACTGGCGTATATCTGTAATCTAACCCAAGTCACTAGCATGTCTCTATATCCCTGCTGGCTATGACATTAGCTTAAAAGAGAGTATATTTAAAGAAATAAGAGCATTTTGACTCATGTTCTAAGGCCTGTAACAGGATATTAAACAGCCAAGTAACAAAATATAGTTCCAGATTCTTCTACTAAGGTTACTGAATGGTAAAGGGGACAGAAAGTTTTCTTCTTGCCTGACCTTCATGGAGTCAGACCTCTGATTCCTACTGACACTTCACTTTGACAATGCATGGTTCTTTGGGCTTGGGGCTTTTGGGGGTATTATTTTTGGTTCTGGGCTTTTTCTCTTTTCATTATGACATCATATGCTTACAAAGCGTACTTATGTCTGAGAGATAAGGGCAGAAATGGTCTCAGGAAGGAATAGAAATCAAATCATATAGGTGTGAATTACAGTGATGTGATTTCCCTGATCCTTGCAAGGGAGACTACAGTGATGACTACTGCTTGTTGTAACTACCACAGACATGGTCCACCATGACCAATACCAGCTTCAGAGGTGATGTTACTCAGATTAAATGTCACTGATAACCATTATTTAGTTTCCTTAGGCAGCACACATTTCTAAGGATCAAAGGCTCCTGGCTAGATAACTATAGGAAGAATTCTTTGTTTGTTTGGTTGGTTTTTTGTCCAACCTGCTTTTAGAACCCTTTATAGCTATAATTGTCACATGTATTACGGTAGACTTCCTGCTTGTGCACCAACTCTCTACTAGGAGTTCTGTTTGATGAATCAAGCCCTTAGTGTCCATGCCTTGAGGAAGCTGAATCACCTTGCCATTCCCAGTGACCATACAAACTAGACACATTTGACCATAAGGGAGGCCTGGGCTTCTAGTCCAAATGTGGCACCTACGTATATATCTCTAAGTACAAGTATCCTGATCCAAAGCCTCTAAGCACACTAGCTAAGTCTAGATATGAAAAAGTGGATGAGGAGAGATTTGTGGGTTATACATCATAAAATAAATGTTGGTATCTCTACACCAGCAGAGTAACCCTTTTCAGGATATTTGTAGGCATAACAGAAGAGCTTCAAGAAGAGATGTGATAAAATGAGATGAACTGCAAACTTTTAGGAGAACCTTTCTTCTAAAGCGGAGTGAGCAAGAAGATGCTTGTTTGAATACTGAGTGAGTAATGAAGGTAGGTTCCAAATAAACTAGAAAATTGCCATGGAAGATGTAAGTCAGTGGAGGGATGTCATAGTCCAAGAGGCTACCTTTTCAGCAGACTGCACACTACCCTTAGGGATTGTTGTCTTTGACAGCAAGAAAACAGCTCACCTGCTAATACCAAGGCAGGATGTGAGATTGAGAATGCGAATAGCATATATAAAGACACTGAGGTAGTCAATCTAGAGATGGTTCCTATAGTGTACTGGAGGCCTCTAGAGGAAATACAGGAAAGTTCAGTAGAGAATCAGCCGCCTGCCTGCCCTGGAGCCCCCGGAGGTACAGGGCATGCACATGGGCCACAGAGGCACCCAGCCTCTCAGTTCACTGTCCAGAAGAATGCAAATGGGTTTGAGAATCAAAAGTACAGCCTCCGTCCCCTGTGAACATTACAGAATTTTTTAAGCTCCCTGTAAGCCCTTTCCTAGAGAAAGCTGACCCTACAGATATCTAACGTTACAAGTGCAGATTAGCACTCCCCAGATAAGGCTGCTCAGACTGCCCCCTCCACCATCACTCGAGATTGGGTTGTACATCCCTTGCCTTCCTGAATATCATCCTGAAATCCTCCTGGTTCAGTCAGTGACATTGTGGTGGCCAAACCACCCAGGGGTGGCACATCCAGAGGGGGCTTCGGTGGCACATGCACACATTCATGTAGCCGTGGACAACCATGCTCCATATGGATTAGTTCAGATGCAGCATTAATAACCACCAGCAACCCAGCAGTCTCAGATACAGAGGCTGCAGCTCATCTCGTGGCTGAGGAGAGGATTCCACAACGAACAGTAATATGTTACAAGCATCAGGCATACTGTCACATAGCAGCAGTACCTCCATGGCAGATGAGAAGGGAGCAATGCACAGCTGCTGCAGGATTTCCCAGAGGCAGGTACAAGCTGGGTGGTGTGGATCTCATGAGCTGTTGCCAAAGCTACCCTGGGAAGTGTTGTACATGTAATTCATACAGGGACAGTGTCATGTACGCCGCAGCAGAACTGAGGATGCTGTGCATGCCAAGGGCAGCCCGAGGAGGCCTCTGAACACCAAACTTTCACAGCAGAGCTTAGCACTGGTCTCATTAGTTTTAAGATAAACCTTAGTTACTTAAATGTGGGTAACCACACCTTTCAAGATGGCTCTGTGCAGTCAGCAGTAAGCAGCCCTGTTTCTGCATTCGTGGCAGCTTCAGGGGCACTGAGGCTTATCTTAGCCTGGTGCATAATCCTGAGATGCAGTCCCTTGTTTTACCCCCTAATTATTCACCACCATGCATTTCTTGTTAATTTGTATACAGAGTGGCAATTTTGTCAGAGATCCTGTGTCCCAGGTAAATCAGGTTATTACTGTGACATGTTACTGTTACAGCTTACAAATTCCTGCAGTCATTGTTCATATATTCTGTTGTGGAATAACATAGAGAAGAAACAGTTTTTAGATGAAACATGTCAAAATTCAGAATATTGTGGTGCCTATTATTTCAGTTTTATTTTTGTTTCCCATGTTTGTGTGCTTATCGAATGCTTCAGGTAAATTCTGCCCCATATACTTTTTTAATCGTTGTCACATTATCAGGGCATACAATGTAATAAACAGATCTGTTAAAGCACCAGTGATGTCTCTATTGGCAGACTCATAAAAGAGCTCAGTGACCTTGGTTAATTAGCCATGTAATAAACCAGAACTGAAAGAGCCTATGCCCACAAACCACAGCACAGCACCCCTCCATCCCCCACTCATTGGAGAAGCTCTGAATGGGAAGTCAGCAGATGCAATGCAAAGTGCAGCCACTTAGCCTTAGAGCTCTTTGCAATACATGCGAAGATTCACAAAGACATTTCCTTCCAGTCGCTGATTAAGAAACAGTCTTTAAAACAAAAAGATAAGTTTTGTGAAGACTTCTTTTATTGGCTAGTACTGATTAAGTTATATATATTCAGATAAATGTGTAACTTCCTGAAGCTTCACAGTGGTATTTCAAAAAAATCTCTAAAAATTCTTCTATTGCAGAAATGTTTCCCATATATTCTCTGATTTACTTTTTTTAATGTTTGTTTCAGATATTCCAAAGAACAACCCCCCAACCCCTTAATTAATAGCTAATATTGTATTCTTTAATGTAGTTTATTTTGTACTCATACAGTGAGCCCTCTTGAATTGTAAATCATGTTAATAGAAATCAGATATAAAGAACACTACATATATTTATGTTGCTTACTTGATTTGACTAAAAATAAACCTAAGAAGTTAGAACTATGCTATAAAAATAAAATTGCTGGACTTGTATCTGAGGGCAGGAAGGGAAATGAACAAAATTTTTTAGCAGATTCTTTGAGTTTCCCCTATTAAACTTTTTAGGAATAAAAGCTCATTTAAGAACAAGAATCACTACAGGTCTGAAGTCACCCAAATGTCAGTTCATAATAAGCCTAATGACAATTAACCACACAGCCACAAAGTTAATATTTTCTTTTGCAAGTGCAATAGTTTTTCTAATTGTTGTAGGAGTTAATTCTTTCTTCAGCAAACTTATGCGAAGCCCAGGACTGCCTCCTATCCTTTCATGTCACGCTTCTGAGTTCTGGTGCAACACAGAAAACAAAAAAAGCCCAAACGCTGAAGAGAAGCTTATGCTGGTAACTGGTACACTTTGAAGCTGTCACTTCCATACAGAACAATGATTTTCATTTCATAGAAAAAAAAATATCAGCATCAGCAATTTCTTTACTCAAACTTATTTTTGACCCAGGATGCTTCTCATTTTCCAAGTGAACATTAAAATTATGGCATTTCTATGCTGTGAAACTAATGAATATCACTCTGGTTTTAAATCCTGTTCATCCATTCTGGGCTGGTTTAGCTGCAGTCATTTCTTTCAGTACTGCAAATCATAGTAAATTCACATGAACAGAGAGTTTCACTGTGTCTACCAAACTGTCTCCATTATTCTGGGGAAGTTTTAGAATATCAAGCATAACAATGTCCTCAACAAATCTAAGATTACAACTGGTTGATAGCAGAATATCCAAGAGCAAACTTTTTCCTAGATATTCTTGATTGTCGAATTTCAAAGTAAAGTGGAAGATGTATTTCTGGCAAACTATATTTGCTAACTCATTCTCTGTGTTTTCTAATGTGATCTAAGAGATCTCTGGAATGTATATAAAGGTGCAGAAAGCTACATAGCTGCATGGCTCAGCAGCTTATTCAGTAGACAACGCGTGTATGTTCACATCCATAAAATCAAAGATTTTGATTCACATACTAAAAATACAAATGTTAGTACTCATACAGGAATGTGAGTAACCCCCATGACTTGCGGTAAGAATACAAATAAACAATTTGGGAACACGCTTTAGCTAAATTTTCCATTCAGTGTTCAGCTCCCAGGGTGACTACAGCCATATAAAAAAAAGCCTAATGAGATAGGGAGAAGGGTAGGTACATGCCGATACAAGGGGCCATTACAGCTTTACATGAAGTTGAAGAAAATCCCAGCAAGCAGATAAAGAGGAAGAGAACCAGGAGTTAGTCACTCTCTTTAAACCCTGATGCTTGTAAACACTTATGCAAGGCAAACCAACAGGACCTTTTTCAGGAACAAAGCTGAGTATAGGTTTAAGAATTGGCAGGACCGGTGTTCTTGCAATTAAAAAATATTCTGCTACAAAACACACAGTAGTTGGTGGTAGTAGTAGTTGGTGGTATAACAATCCCAGTAGATACTGAAAATACACATGAACTATGATATCCTCTGACAGACCCTGGTCCTGCCACATCCCACATGTCAGTGTGGGACTAAGGGCCCAGGAGAACAGTGGTGCATCCCCAGGCTGTGACCAAGGATGTGTGGGATCTCGGCTGGAGGGGTCCCTGGGCAGCTGAGCATATCAATGGGGACATCCCAAGGGTGCCATTCCAGAGGTCGACTCACTTCCCAAGGAGGGTTTTCACTGCTACCTATATGCCACAACCATATACCCAGGAGCATAGTTTCCTGATTGCAAAAAGCGTGTGCCCCAGAAAACAAAAGTTTGTAAATGTCAGCTGCAGGTATGCCTCTCCTCTCTGATTTCCAGCTTCTTCAGGTCCGCAGATGCTAAGGCTGGAGGAGGATGCCCTCCTCTGGCTACGCATCCCCTTTTCGTCAAGCCTTGGAGGCTGAAGAGAAATCACTTTGAACACTGAGGCGGGGAGCTGGAGGCAATTACTTGTGATTGATAGCACTAAATATGAAACCACATGTACCTCATCCATGAAGCATGGAATCAGCAGCATATTGTTAGTGGGGGAGATGAATGGGGCTTGAGATAACCTTGGCAAATTAGGCATATGTTAGCATTAAGCTTTGTCAGTAAGCAGGCTATAAATTACAGACATATTGTAACTCCATAAACTCATCTAATGAATTGAATGGCACTGGTAATTTAAGGCGGAATGAAACTGTTTAACCCTTTTAAGAATTTAGATTTATTTCTATATTATGCAACAATCCAAACTGTATTAAAAGGTCAGTGTTTCATATATATTTTCATATATACTGCAGGATCCCATAACTATAACAGGGAAACAATTCTTCCATGTTTCATGTACATTTTAACAAACAGTTGGCAACTTGCGAATTATTTTACTTAAGAGTGGATTCAAATAGAATGGAGAAAGAATGGAATAGCGGGTGGGTTTCCTTGCACATTCTTTCACTTCATCATTATTTTTCTGTATGATCAAGCTAAATATATTTAAGCTATAAGACAGCATGCTGTGCATTTCTGGACTACTACTGAACACCTCAGGAGGTGTTATAAAACACAAGGCTAAAGGGCAGGTGACTTTAGTCATGAGAGAAGTGCAGTAACCTCTTCAAAATGCATGGCCTACAGTGTCTTACTGCTATTCTGAAATGGAATTTATAAATAAAAATTAGAAGGAAAAGCCAGTCTCGAGCATTTACTGGCTGCTATTGACAGACTTGTGCCATCACTGACAGCTAACCCAGGATTCTGAAGCCATTTTCTATTTTACTGAGTATTTCAGCCAAAGTAAAATTTGAAAATCACTGGCACATCAATGGCATAAAAGGGCTTAAAATCTAAACCAGACATTTTAAAGCAGTATGTTATTAATTAAAATGCATTGGCATAATAAAAAAGACTTTTTGCCTTTATTCAGTAGAAGAAACCAAAGAAACGAGTTAAATTGACTGTACCATGGGTATAGTCCACTTTTAAGGCAAGTTTAGGAAAGCACACTTTTTTACACACTTCTAAGCACTTGATCTTGGCACTCATATAAACGTATATCATTTTCTATTAAGTTTATTCTTACAATAAAGTGTACAAACTTATTTGTATTTTATAAGCTTGCAACGTGCCACAGGTTCAAGGTTGCTGGCACTTAGGATGCAATGAAGAGTACAAGGAAGGAGATCAGCATTTTGATTGAAGGTAAAAGGTGCAAGAAACAGAGCTAAATGAGACAAAAGATGTTATGTTCATAGTGAAAGAATTTAAAAGCAACAGCAAGTGGGAAATCAATATAATTCTTGTAAGACTGATAAAGAGAGATATGAATTAATGCAGCAAATACTCCATTTGCTCAACTCCATTTCCAGCCTCAGTATCCAATGATACCTTGAGCTACAGGTGAGGTCTTTAATGAGATGAGCATTAAAATCATCCAGTAGCGAGTCAGTCCCTCAACATGGAGGAGGCCTCAAATCCTGCATGTTCTGTAACCATACTTTGTTAATTCAGAAAGGCTGCATCCTTGCATCCGAAGGAGAACAAGCCCCATATTGTAACAGCTGGTGCTGCAACATCCTTCTGTGTGGCATGGCTGCTACCGGGCTTTGGGTGGAAATAGTTCACCACAACCAGGATGTGGCCATGGAGCACAGACACTGCTGATGTCTGAGCTGGTAATGAGATGGGAAGGAAGCCACTGGCTCTGGCTGAAATGTGTCTTCTAAGACACAATTGTCCAGACTCTGCTTCCAGTGTGGCTGCTCCTGAGTGGTAGAACACAGTAATGCAGGCAAATGTCTGTGAGTAAGCCTTAGACTAAGGGGATTCCAAAATGCAGTTTTCTGCACAGCCTAACCTTGGGGTTTTGACAGCTCTGACTCAAGGCTGCCTGCTCCCAGCCATCTTTTACCTCTTAGCATAGACGTTCCAGAGAAAGGGGTGCAGGTGCTTCATGCCATTGAGCACTCTGTGCAGCTGAGACATCTGAGAAGCTGACAGATCTGTTCAGGACCTACTGGAGATGTTCTCTTGCCCATACAGGATAGCTGGGGAGCCAAGTCAGGTACCCTGGGGCCATCTGCAACAGCCCTAGACCCCTGTATTTAAGTGTCTGGATTTGTCCCAACTTTTACATGCTAAGGGCACTTGACAATACCTCAGTTGTGGTCGTAAAAGCCAGTCTTTTTTTCCAAGAAACAGATATGTAACTTTCATACTTCTTTTAAATGTGAGAAGGCTTTGTTAGTGAATATTGAATATCTTTCTTGTGCAAAAATTAGAAATTTAAAATTGAGGTAAATAAATTCAGTTTATCTCACATAGCAGAAAGTATTTCCTCTAAGTATCTCTGGAGGAACAAAGTGATGGCTCAGAAGAAGAAAGTGATTATTTGTGAGCTTATAGGTATGTGTCTGAGGCAGACCCAAGGTCCCTCTGTCACAGCCAGAGAACACAGGGCCAATACAAACACCTCCATAGGATAAAGGAGTACAAAAATGTCTATGGAGAATTATCCTGTTTGCATAACATGGGAAATTCACAAGCAGTGCATGGAAGAAAAGAAGCTGCTTCCCACTTTTCCTTTTTCTGTCCAGCAGTGCTCTACGACACGTTCTATGTTGTGTTTCACAAATGCGTATCAATGAAACTTTGTAAATGCTTAAATAATGGCATTGTGTGAGTGCTTCAGAGGTTTTGGTACAAATCTGACCTCTGACTAAAATTGGTTCTTCAGTCTTCATTCCAGTAAAGATTACTGTGACCTTTACTTCTCCATTTTCCTAATGGTTTCTTCACTACAATGACAAAATTGAATGACATCAAAATATCTCAGCCATCTGTAAGATTCGGAATTAAATTTACCTAGTGTAAATCAATAAAGTAGAAACCAAAACTAAAAGCCCAGGGTTATTTTTACAATACTCTATGTGTAATACAACTTTGCATTTAACCTCTGGATTAAATGGTGACTCCATACCTAAGACAGTCACTGAATGCATGTTTTACATACTTCAGTGAGATGAAAGTGTTTAGATCAGAAATGATTAAGGAGAAGATCTATTAAAAGTGATTTAGAGAAATGATATCTACTCAATCCTGTGAGTTTATTAAGTCACCAAGTCAGAAAACCTACTTCAGATACACATAAAATAATCTTTTCAATGGAAAACAGGGTGAATTTTGTTTCAGCTTCATAATGATTACCTGGCCTAGTTCTAGCGAGGACATATGCATAGGGGAAGGTATCCCCATCCTAGCAGTGCCAGTGGAAAGTACAGCAGGACATCAACCACTTACCCCTTTTGCAACTGGGGGAATCTCATAGCTGTGGACTCAGGTCTTCTGGTGACAGCCAGCTTCTCAGTGGCACTCACAGACCATCTGCATAAGGAACAACCTGTTGCTAGGGCTACCATCGAGCTGTTATCAGCAGACCTTGGAAAGACCTGCAAGCATCTGATTTTACAGTTGGCAAACTGTACGTGTGGAATAAGCTTAAATGATTTGCCCAAAATAATGTCAGCAGGGAATCAGTGTCACTGGGAGTTGAACCCCACTTTTCCTAAGGTCAGGTCCCTGTTTCTGCTGGACCACAGTACTGTTGTTCTGCGGTACTGGAGGACAGCAGCAAACAGGCAATAGAGCCATCACCTGGTCTGTGGCATCAGCACTCTCTATCCCACTGCTACTTTCCAGTGATAGGAGAACACCATTTACCTTAAGGGAAAGGGGTCAGACCCAAAAAATACTGATGGGCACCAGGGTGTACTGGCAGGTAGCACTTAATGGGACTATTTTTTATTATTTTGAAGAGTCAGTAACTTGTTAAAAGCCACTCTGACAAATCCTTCTTTAATCTAAGATTTAAGTGCATTGGTAGACACTCAGCAAGGGCAGATGGCCTCTCCAAGAGAGCTGATGCTGTGAATTGCATGACCTGCAATACCTCATCCAGCAACTGACCACAATGTACGCTGCTATCCAGGCATGGTGGCAGCCAGGAGCAGAATGGTGCTCATCATTCCATGGCACTGCTGGGTGCCACACAAAATCTGTCTCGTCATCTGCCTTAGGCTTTTTTTGCCTGAAGCTGCTGGTGCTGACTCTGCTCTGATTCTTCAGCAGCACAGGCATGGTATGCAGGGAGAAAGCATCTGTGCTGCTGCTGCCGCAGCTGGGAGTCTCTCAAGGACTCTCATCAGCTCACAGCGGCTGGCAGAGCTTGTTAGGCTGGGCAGATAATGGGTAACCAGCTTCTTACAGGTCTCTCCCCCCCTACAGTAATTAGTCAGTGTTTTGCTGGAGGCAAATATTAATTAACTGAGATGAACCTTCTTTATACCTTAAGATTTCAATTTAATTTTTGTGCTTGCATCCAGGATACACATCATACAAGAAGAGCACATTAGTGCATTAAACCTGAACATTAGTGGAGACTGAAAGGATGGGAGGTATAATTAAATTTCAAATAACATACAAGTGCAAGTAGGCAGTATGATAATATACATAAATAATAATAATGTATCACTGCTTAAGATAAAACCACCTATTTTAACAAAGGACACAGTTAAGACGATTTCTAAATGAATTTTTTGAGAAGTGCCTGTTCCTCCCAGCCTCATCTGAACTATTCTCTACAGAAACCCTGACATGATCAAGTGCCAGTGTGGCCATGTTCTGTGCCCATTCAGGGGTAAGATCTAAGTACAATGCCCTTCCTCATCTCACCACCTTCACTTTGGTTTCTCCTGGGAGCACTGGAAGGCCATGGGGTTTAGATGAAAACTATTCTGGGCTTAAGTCCTTGCCTTTTAAGAAGAGCTCAGCCTTAATTCTGCGGAATAAATTTTTGTAGATAATCTGTGGCATCTCCTCAAGCACTGAAGAGAAATGGAGTAAGTTAGAATTAAACGTGTTCAGGGATGATAAAGATAACAGGAGGGGATTCTATAGGTACATAGTGAATAAAAGACAGACTAGGGACAACATAGGCCCCCTCCGGAAGCTATCAGGAGAACTGGCTACCCTGGATGTGGAGAAGGCTGAGGCTCTTAATGACTTCTTTGCCTCAGTCTTCAGCGACAAATGCTCTGACCATACCATGCAAGTCTTGGAAGGCAGACGCAGGGACTGTGAAAATGAAGACCCTGGGCCCATTGCAGGAGAGGATCTGGTTCAAGACCATCTTAGGAACCTGAACGTGCAGAAGTCCATGGGACCTGATGAAATCCATCTGTGGGTCCTGAAGGAGCTGGTGAATGAAGGTGCTAAGCCACTGTCCATCCTATTTGAAAATCACAGCAGTCAGGTGAAGTTCCCGAAGACTGGAAAAAGGGAAATATAACCCCCATTTTCAAGAAGGGGAAAATGGATGGGCCAGGGAACTACAGAACAGTCAGCCTCACCTCTGTGCCTGGCAAAATCTTGGAGTGGATTCTCCTGGAAGGCATGCTGAGGCACACGAAAAACAAGAAGGTGGTTGGTGACAGCCAGCATGGCTTCACTAAGGGGAAATCCTGCCTGACCAATCTGGTGGCCTTCTATGATGGGGCTACGGAACTGATGGACAGGGGTAGAGCAGTTGATGTCATCTACCTGGACTTGTGCAAAGCGTTCAACACTGTCCCACACAACATCCTTGTCTCTAAGTTGGAGAAACATCAATTTGATAGTTGGACCACTCGGTGGATAAAGAACTGGCTGGATGGCTGCACGCAAAGAGTTGTGGTCAATATCCAGCTCAATGTCCAGCTGGAGACCAGTAATGAGTGGTGTCCCTCAGGGATTGGTGTTGAGACCGGTCTTGTTTAACATCTTTGCTGGTGACATGGACAGTGGGATTGAGTGCGCCCTCAGCAAGTTTGATGATGACACCAAGCTGTGTGGTTCGGTTGATACATTATAGGGAAGGAATGCCATCCAGAGGGACCTTGACATGCTTCTGAGGTGGGCTGATGCCAACCTGATGAAGTTTAACTGTGACAACTGCAAGGTCCTACACCTGGGTTGGAGCAATCCCAGGCACAGCTACAGGTTGGGCAGAGAAGAGATTGAGAGCAGTCCTGAGGAGAAGGACTTGGGGGTGTTGGTCAATGAGAAAATGAACATGAGCCGGCTTCAGTGTGCGCTTGCAGCCCAGAAAGCCAACCGTATCCTGGGCTGCATCCAAAGGATCGTGACCAGCAGGTTGAGGGAGGTGATCCTGCCCCTCTACTCTGCTCTCCTGAGACCTCACTTGGAGTATTGTGTGCAGTTCTGGTGTCCTCAACACAAAAAGGACATGGAACTGTTGGAACAAGTCCAGAGGAGGGTCACAAGGATGATGAGGGGACTGGAGCACCTCCGTTAGGAAGATAGAATGAGGAAGTTGCGGCTGTTGAGCCTGGAGAAGGGAAGTCTGCGTGGAGACCTCATAGCAGCCTTCCAGTATCTGAAGGGGGCCTATAGGGATGCTGGGGAGGGACTCTTCATGAGGGACTGCAGTGATAGGACAAGGGGTAGTGGGTTCAAACTTAAAGAGGGGAAGTTTAGATTGGATATGAGGAAGAAATCCTTTACTGTAAGGGTGTTGAGGCACTGGAATGGGTTGCCCAGGGAAGTTGTGAATGCTCCATTCCTGGTGATGTTCAAGGCCGGGTTGGACATAGCCTTGGATGGCATGGTTTAGTGTGAGGTGTCCCTGTCCATGGCAGGGGGGTTGGAACTAGATGATCTTAAGGTCCTTTCCAACCCTAACTATTCTATGATTCTATGATTTTAAGTTTTGGAAGTTCTGAATCAAACTACCATTTGCACAAACTGGTACTGTAGTGTTACTTTCTAAGGGTAATTAGACTAGGTGTAAATCCATAAACATGGTCACTGACTCTGGGTGCTTACCGCAGACAATATAAATCGGTTGAGCTTGTCTCTCCCTGCACAGTGTAGCAAGAGGCTGATCAACCAAAGGCAGATCAGATCTCATATGTGGCCATTCTACAACTTTCTAAAATATTTCTAGCATGCACTTTGGGAGTTCAGTTGTATCTGAGGTGACGATTTCTGGAAGGGTTCATGGTCGCTGTTGACTTTGGTGAGGTAGCATCTTCACTGTGTTTCATTCAGTGGTAACAAAGTTAAGCCAAAACTGAGAAGACATGTTCTGAAAAGTAAAAACAGTCTGTCAATCTTTGGTAAGACAGATTTCAGATCACAAAGAGAAAAATCCTTTAATTCAAAGTTCATGTGAGTTAAGAATGGTAAGTCATTAAAAAAAGAACAATATTAAGTGTTTGCATAATTTCAAAGTGCTTCATAGGCATGAATTAATTAGCTGTAATAGGAGTAAAAACACTAGATGTCAAAATGTTCGCAGATTTCATTGGGGTCTGGATGTCATTACATAGAAGAAAGCCTTACAGATTGAACCGCTTCCAAGAAGCTCTGCCCCCATGGGAGCTTTGAAGGTGTTAAAGGGGTCACATTAAGCCCCATGCTGAAGGCAGGGAAAGGGAAAGGGAAAGGGAAAGGGAAAGGGAAAGGGAAAGGGAAAGGGAAGGGAAGGGAAGGGAAGGGAAGGGAAGGGAAGGGAAGGGAAGGGAAGGGAAGGGAAGGGAAGGGAAGGGAAGGGAAGGGAAGGGAAAGATGACTTAAAAGTGATAGGACTTTTGAGCATCACAACCAGTTTGCAGCATTTATTTTCAAGACGACAAGTGAAAAAATACTGCAATTGTTTTAAAAAATGAAAAGGAACAGATGCAGCTAATAACTTGGGAAACAATGATTCATTAATTAAATTAGTGATCAGAGTTCTTGAAACAGCATGGGAGGAATGAAAAATTGGTCTGATGGATGACATTAAACGTCAGACAATTAGGATCACATTTGACAGAACAGAGGTTTAGAAAAGAAATGTAAAGTTTATAAAGAGTACTGCAGTAACTTCTGGAAATTTCAGTAGATTTTCTTAAAGTGAAGTAGGTGAAGGTAGAATTCTGTCAGCAAAGTTTGCAATTCATACAAATTAATTTTCAAGAGTGTTTTAATCTCATGCCGTTAAAACACCTCCCATAAGAACATACTGAAATTTCACCAACACTTTCTCATTTGTCTCAAAATGCTGCTTGCTCTTTCAGTCATATCTTTAAAAAAATATGGTCTTAGTTAAGTTTTGTTGGATACTAGTAAACGATAACCAGTGTATTTTCTTTTGTGTGTCAGAATTACAATGTGCCCATGCCTTCTGATGAACTAAGTACAGAAAGGTAGCACTGAGGCAAAAATTGAGATCTATGAACTTCGTGAAAGCAAGAAAGCAGGAAAAGAAAAGGAAAGTAAGAGGTCTACCTTGGCCCTGTTACTAAGATGTCTGGCTGATTCATCCAGGACAAGGGCAAGCAATGCTGTCATTGTCATCTGCTGAACTCACAAATTCCTAGGGCCCAGCTTTGATTCTGAAAAATATTTAACACGTGCTTGAAGCCATTCCTATTCAGGAACTGAAAAGCAAGTTTGTCCCAAATACAGCACTGCAAATCAGTGTCTGTTGTGTTTTAGGATGCTGTTCACTGGACTGGTCCATCCATCCCGCCACCTTTCTTCCAAGGAGATGGAATGGCTTCTCATCACCATGGGTTAAATAAAGCCCTCTCTTATCCCTCCATGCAGAATGATGCTGAGGTAGCCATGAGTACCTCTCACCTAAACTCCAAGCATGGGACTGATGCCCTGC
Source organism: Myiopsitta monachus (assembly GCA_017639245.1). NCBI lineage: Eukaryota > Metazoa > Chordata > Aves > Psittaciformes > Psittacidae > Myiopsitta > Myiopsitta monachus. The sequence goes on along the minus strand of CM029919.1, from coordinate 36,436,296 downwards.
ATTAGAACCTCACATAGCACATTCCTCCTGCACTGTATCCCTACCCCTGCTAGGCCATGCCACTGGTGATCCACACTCATACCCCAACCTGTAGGCTGACCTTGGCCCATCCTCATCACCACAAACCTCCTGACGACCTGTGTCTGGAGCAAACACTATTCTGTCAAGCTCTTCTTCTCCCACTCTGCCATCACTGTTGAGCACTGGAGATGACTGGGGATACCAGTTCTTCAGTTTCCCAGTGGAAAGCTGACAAAAGCTCAAAGGCACCAGTTTGTAGCTCTGGTGCCTCCCAATAAAACAAGAAAGGAAATAAGATTAATTCATATAAAATATATGTATATATATATATATATAAAAATTCTGGATTTTTGACAAGGCTAATCCACCCTGGTGACACTTCACAGGACTTTGTACAAGACAAAAGCAGAAAGAGCAGCTGCATAAACTTCATGAACACCAGAAAGTAAAAAAGCCAACAACAATGTATCACAAACAGCTCAGTAAATAATAGTGCAATTTTCCTAGCTAATAGAATGGTTTAACACCTGAATACACTCACACGCCTGATTAAACACTAACAACGCAAACCCATGAAAGAAGATTATAAGTTGTAATATCTCTTTTCAAATAATAGCATATTAGCCACCATTGCATACTTCTCCAATTACATCCCACTAATTCTTTTCATCTGTAAAACAGTTCACATTATAATAGTCAGCATTGTTTGTGTTTTAAAACAAGCTATTACTTTGTATGCAGTGTATATTGCCAAATTGAAGGTCTCTTTATATGTCTAAGTCTACTCTCAAAGTTAATAAAACCAGTACTTGGTAATACAAGTCACCTTTAACCTGGCTTTCTATGCAAAAACGCTTAAACTTTAACGAACTGTCACTTCCTGTCACTCCCTGTCACACTGGACATTTTTCCCAGGCCTTTTTCCCTTTTGTTACCTGAGGTTGCCAGAAGCATGGATTATACCTAATAGTGGCCCCTCACATTTACCAAAATACATGAGCCTGCCCAGATCAGAGTCCATACAGCTTTGTTTAACTTCTGTTCAGGTGACTTGAAACAAGTGCAGGCTGGCTTGGAAAGAAACATGGAAAGCCAAAGCCTCTAGTTTCAATCACTGCAATCCCCATTCACCACTTTTTCTAATCAATCACCTCTATTCCTCCCCTTCTCCATTCACCTCCAGCCATACAATTCCTTGTCTCTTCTTGCTTTGATTGTACAGCAATCATAGTTTACTGATCTGCAGGCCTGCCCTCCTGCTTGAATTACTTGGAAATCCCTGGTTAATTTGAAAATTTTCTAAGTGAGGCAGGAGAAAAGAGCCCCTGCAGATTATACTGCTCCGGAGAATTAAGCTGGTAAACAAACTTTCCAGCCCAACAATGAAACACTGGAAAGGTGAAACTCAGTGCACTGCAGCATTTCTACTGCTGGAGCTCTGTAAGGGCAGGATAAACAAACATTTCTCAGGAATTGTTCGGATGTACTCCATCCTGTTTTAATGTACCAGGTGAGGCTCCATCACACACTGCCTTTCCATGACTCCTTCGGAGCACAGAGCACTGTGGTAAATGAAGCCTGGTGCTGCGCCAGTACAGCAATTTATGTGTTTCAGAGGATGTTCAAAGGGAGATGGAAAATCAGCCCAGTCTTTTTAAAGCATGCTGTTTGAAAAGAGGTGATGCTCCTTCACAAAAGGTAGCCTAGGTGGAATTATCTGTTAAGAACAAAGGTAGTCTACTTTGCAGATAATGGCTTTCTCTTTTCTTCTTAATTTTGTATTCCAGCTACTGAGTCATTAAAAATTGTGGTTATGTTTTGTTCGCTATGTTTTATATATTATGTTTTATTTGCTATGGGTTTTTTTTATATTCGTTATGTTTTTATTTTTTATACAGGGAAGACTTTATTTTAAGATTTCTCCGTGCCCTTCTAAACTTCAGGTATTTGCTATTTACTAAGCCAGAACAAGGATGTTTTGGCCCAGTCTTCACAACTGATACAGATAATCCTATATTTCCTACCAAGAAAGTTCAAATAGGTTAGATTTTTCCCTTTCACATTTTCGACTCCTAGAAAACTAACTTTAAAATATATACCTTTAAGATGCACACCTTATTGCGCTTGCCTCTCAGCTGAACACACTTGCACTTCTGCCAACATTGCTGGTAGGCTGGGCAAACTCCAAGGCAGATGAATGAAATTACCTACATTAAAAACAGATGAAGCCAAGAGGCTCACCACACCATCCCAGCTCTCTTTGTCACAACTCTTTGGAGGAAACGGCAAGTACCCTTGCTCCCTCACAGGGATGGAAGAACCACAGGGCCGCCAAAACTTGCACTTACTGCCAGAGCAAGCATCATCCAAGCATACTTGGTACTGGGGGAATGGAAATGCCAGTAAGAATTAAGCTCCTAGCTGGATCCCTACTAGTCTTTGAAAATCAAGAACATCAAGGCATGGAATCAGAAGCACCAAATACTAACAGAGGTGAAAATTAGTATTCGTGATTCTTAGTATACCTAATAATGATTAGGTGTACTCTAGAGCCATACCTGGGACCCAACCAGAGCATATGCCTCTGCAGAAGAAATGTAGTGTCTGAATTGCATTGTTCAAAGTCAGTTCACTAAAATAGCCTTCTGGCATGTTAGTAGCTTCAGGTTTATTCAACTTATTCCTTACAAATAAGCTTTGGAAGAAACTCAGTGTAATAATATAAGAAAGAAAACACACAGACTTTATTTTTCACAGGTACATGTCATGGCTCCCTACTCTAGAGGTGGATACCAAGGAAAGACAGCAAGGTAAGAGTAACAGCTAAGTAGTCATTATTCACCTAGTAAGTATTTGAGCACACTTCAAACGACTAGAATCTCTTGAAATGGATGGGAGCAGTTCCACACTAGAAGATTCTCTTGCACATAGAAGGGCTGCCGTCCAGCCTACAAATTCTTCCATGAGCCCTGCTCTCTGCAGCTATTACATGCAACACCAGAGCCCTAGTGACAAAGCAGTTGCATGAGTGTTTGTGTCCTTTTCCTTCACATTTTAATCTGTCTCTTTCCCTAGGTTTCATATTCTTGCCTTATGCTTACCCTCCTACATTGCAGCGGAGTGGCTGGCTGGGATGCATTTCAGGTGGCCCTTCTGCAGAGGCTGGCAGAGCCCCTTGCTGTGCTTCCTCCTCAGTCCCCACTGTGACATGCTCTGAGAGATGCTGGCCTGGAACACCTAGTGTGTGAAACAGCAGTTAGTGTGGGGTCAGTAGCAGGGGGGTCAGACTACAGCAGGCTGCTCCCCACCACCTGATTGGTGTAAAATGAGAGAAAGCTGATGATGTTCAACAAGGGCAAGTGCAGGGTACTGCACCTGGGAAGAAAGAACCCCAGGTACCAGTACAGGTTGGGGACTGATGTACTGGAGAGCAGTTCAGCTGAGAAGAACCTGGGAGTATTGGTAGATGATAAGTTGACGACAAGCCAGCCCACAGCAGCGTGCTCTGGACCAGGAGGGCCAACAGTATCCTGGGATGCATCAGGAAGACTGTGACCAGCGGTCAAGGGAGGTGATCCTCCCCCTCTACTCGATTCTGGTGAGACCACATCTGGAGTGTTGCATCCTGTTCTGGACTCCTCAGTACAAGAAAGACGAGGAGCTACTGGAGAGGGTCCAGTGGAGACCACAAGGATGGTCAGGGATCTGGAGCATCTCTCTTATGAGGAGAGATTGCAGAACCTGGGCCTATTTAGTCTAGAGCAGAGAAGACTGAGAGGAGATCTCATTCATGCATAACAAAATCTCAAAGACGAACGCCAGGAGGATGGTGCCAGACTCTTTTCTGTGATGCCCAGAGAGAGGACGAGGAGCAATGGCCATAAATTAAAACACAAGCAGTTTCATCTCAACATGAGGAACTTCTTTACATTGAGGGTGGCAGAGCACTGGAACAGGCTGCTCAAGGAGGTTGTGGAGTCTCCCTCTCTGGACACATTCAAAACCCTTCTGAACGCATTCCTGTGTAACCTGCTCTAAGTGGCCCTGCCTTGGCAGGGGGTTGGACTAGATGATATCCAGAGGTCACTTCCAACCCTAATGATTCTGTGATTCTGTGAAAATAGAAATGTGTTACAGCATATGCACCCTGCCTGCCTCACACAATGTTTCTCTTATAATTATGGAAAAGGCGTGGAGTGAAAACAGTGTGTCTAAGAAAGTGCTCATGTGATGCAGCTGTATCCACTCTTAATCCTTCATTAATGCCTCATCAAAAGAGTACTGTACTTTCCGTTTGTTTCATTTACTGAAGGTCAGCATACTTGGAAGCTATTGTCATACAGCATTGCAGACTTTTTACATATTTCTCTGTTATTGTTCCAAGAGATCGTACAAGCAAATGAGTCAATTGGTATGCAGATTGTCTATCATTAAAACTATTTCAAAATCAGCTTTGTTGCTGGTTTAGCATTGGAGCTTGTATACCCTTTTTGAATGCAATGTGTTGTTCTTCATGGGTGCAGTGGGGTGGTTGTGCCAACCTCACGCAGGGCTGGTCCTGGTTTTTGTATCGGCAGAACTTCCACAGAATTCAAGGGAAATATTTCCCTTGGGCCAGGCCTGCAAGCTGAAGTCTTCTGCTTCCACTGCCTTCTCTTTGCAAACCACGTAGGCTACACATGGCCATATCAGTGCCTGTGCCTTTCCTTCCTCTCCCGCTCTATTCGCTGTGTTTTGCCTCCTTGTGCATTTGCTGAAAAGGCTGCAGAAGTTTTTCTTAGACACCTTGGAAGAGGTGTCAGCCCCAGAGCTGGTCCCTTGTTTTCAGTAGGTGGCACACCTCCCACCTTCTGCCTGCTCCAGCATCTGCCTGGCTGTCAATGACACTGAACCTACATCATCACCCAAAAACATCCAAAGTTCACACACACCCGTGGGTGGAGTGTTCTGCTTTAGTTTTGTTGTTGAATTTCAGCTTCAAAAACCAAAGGTCTCTTGACTTTCTTATCTATTATTATATTCATACAGTTATTTAGAGTTTCTTCTGGGGTTTTTTTGGCAGTTTGTATTCAGGTATCACAAGTTCTTATTGCAGAACCTGGGTTTACTCATCTACAAAAAACTATTTTAATGACTATGTGAAAAAAAAGAAGCATTTTTATTTGCAGCTGCATTGTAGATGTGTCAAATGGCATGAAAGTCTTCTCTCTTTAACAAGTGAACTACATAATCATAATCAGAATAAAATGAAAGTAAAAATTAAAAACTACATTTATATAAAAAGATTCAGTGACAGGAAATTCATTAAAATTGTGCATTTTAACAATGTGTAATTTATCAGGGGGTTTAGAAGAACAGGAAATGTAGACATACAATTCTTACCAATAGTGGAGGAAAGCTGAGTTAGGGACCATGTGTACAAACCCAGTATTTACAAGTCTATGGGACCTGGTGAGATGCAGCTGAGGGAGCTAAAAGATTTGGCTGACCTCACTGCAAGACTACTTTCCATCATCTCTGAAAGATCATGCAGGTCAGGAAGTACCAGACACTTAGGAAAGGAGTACTATTATGTTCATCTACAGGACAAAAAGGAAAATCTGGGAAACCACACTAGTCAGGCTCACTTCTTTCCCTGGGAAAACAGTGGATTGAGCCCTTGTGGAAGGTATTTCCAGACAAAGCAAGGACAAGAAGGTGACTGAGAAAAGCCATATAGAGGGTAATATCCTTCTATGATGAAAGAACATGCTTGGTAAATGAGGAGAGAGCTGTGAAGTACACTACCTTGATTTTAGCAAGGTGTTCGATAGCATCTCCCAAAACGTCCTTGTTGACAAGCTGGACAATTATGGACTGGACAGGTGGACCAGAAGATGGATGCAAAACTGTCTGAACTGCTGTGACCAGAAGTAGTGTTTAATCGTTCAAAGTCAAACTGGCAGCCACTCCTAAGTGGAGTTCCTTAGGAGTTAATACTGGGTTCAATGCTATGCAAACTTTTACAAACAATATGGATGAACAAGTTTAAATGCACCCTTGCCAAGACTGCAGATTACATTAAACTTGGGCTGCATCAAAAGACGTATGGCCAGCAGGTCAAGGGAGGGGATTCTCTCCCTCTACTCTGATGAGACCCCACCTGGAGTATTGTGTGATGTGTGATGCTTGATGGTGCACTTCTCTGATGGAAAGTGGAAGTGGAGGGAGAGCCCTCAGCAGTGGAGGGATGCTGAATGGTAGCAAAGTAGCAGCCCTTAAACTATCTCTCTGAAAAGGGGCAGTCTACTCTTTCTGCTTCATTTCCTTTCAACAGGCCTGAGAGAAATCAACCCCCTGGTTCTCAGGGCATTTGAAGAACAGGGAGAACTCTTCTGTTGCTTCTACTTCCCTATGGCAGGGGGAAACAGGAGCTTCCAGGAGCTTCTACTAGCTCTGCCTACTCTTAAATAAAACCAGTTAGATCACTTCACTACAAGGAGCAGCAGCAACCAAACAGCACCAGTACATACACATACAAATGTCAATTTATGATTTTCAGCTCAAATATGGCAACCCAGAAACTCTGGATCCCTAGCAGAACAATGAGCACCATCTGGTCTTCATCACCTCTTGCCCACTCTGGTGGCCAACCACATTTCAGGTTTTCAGCTGTGATATCCAATCTAGGAGTCTGCATACTAGCATGTAGACTAATGAATTAACAGAGTCAGTGAACTTCAATTTGGTTTTCCTGTCCAGCTCTGTGCAAGGTAGGGTTGTGTAGTTAAACTGAGTCTTCCCTAATACAACACAGGTACCATTTTGGACTTGTGGTCCTGTATTTCATTTAGCAAAATACAGCTATCCTCGTGCTGGTTTTGAACTCTTGTTTTGGGTCTTATAGTTGGATTTTGTTCAGCTGAAAGACAGCAAACAATTTTCTATTGCCACATGACCTCAGCTGCAGAAGTACTGGGGCATATTTTGTTGTTGTTATTGAGTCATTTAGAATACAAGGAAAAACTCCAGTAAGGCAATATACGAGAATTCAGAATGATACAGTGAACAAAACTGATGGTCTACTTGCTGCATTAATTTTGAAATCCAGCTGTGCAAATTTGGTTTGAGAATTCATCAAACAGACCTAAAGAAAACATTTTAAAAATTAAAGCTTACTGATGGGTCTAGCTGAGCAATATTTTTCAGCTGAAATGTATTCTACAGAACAAAGAAAGTTAAGTAAGTGCGTGCAGTAATGCTCTTATAATAATAATAATAATGGAATAAAAGCATATGATAGATGATTCCCTCATGTAGCACATCTTCAGTGGGAAGCCTACAGTTTCTAGTTTGTAGGCAGCAGACTATGGAGAGATGGTAAGGAACAGTATTTATGACCCTCATGGAAATGCTGTTTATTCCAGTAGTCTTCCTCTATTGCATTGAGATTTCTTTGTTTATACTCCTTTCTTTTAACCCATAGAGGTAAAACCTGCAGGGATCAACAGTCAATTGATTCCCCCACACACACACACATAATCTTTTATTAGATGGTTGATATTAGCAATTAAGTGTTTACAGTTAGAATATTCTCCACTGAACTCTGGAGTGTGACGTTATCTGTTAACAATGCTAAGATCTTTGCTGTAAGTTTTGTTTGTCTGCTTGCTCGGTTGGTTGGTTTTAAATTGGCTTCTTAATTCATACCAGTGAGTGTCTTTCTGAAGCTTTTTTATTATTGCAAATATTAACTTATAGTGGCACCACCCGTAAATGAAAAGAACCAAAAGAAGAATCAATTAGAAGAATACAGTCAAAACTCAGAACATAAGCAAAAAGAGGATGTGACTGCCAAGCAAAATGCAAATCTCAACAAAGTTGCAGTCAACTGTATGTGACTGCCAGCAGAGGAGCCCTAGGGCAATGGTATGGACTCAGCAGTTTCAGAAGAGCAGCCTGCTCATGAGACATCCTATAGTAGCTCAGCATCAAAAGCAAATGATGAGAAGACCAGAACTTCTGCTATTATACTATATCACAAAACCATGAGAACCTCTCACAAATACCCATTATCCACAGCTGCTGTTCACAAATACAAAACTTACAAGAACCACAGTACCTGTCCCAGAACAGTGGAGAAGGCACAATCTCACTTGATCGTTTTAGTACTAGTCATTTTGTACAATGAGAGCTTAGCATCTGTAGTTTTAACTGATGTGATCATAGGTTGGTCCTGCAAGTGATAAAAATCAAGGGTTTTTTGTAATCATACAGTCATGGTTTAAACCCAGCTGGCAATTCACCCATGCAGTTGCTTACACAGTTCCCCCCCCTTTCTCCCCCCCACTCCCAGAGGGATGGGGAGGAGAATCGAAAGAATGTAACTCCGACAGGTTGAGATAAGAACAGTTCAGTAACTAAGGTATAACACAAAACACTGCTGCTACCACCAATAATAATAAGATAACAGAAATAACAAGGGGAAAAAATACAACCGCTTACCACCCACTGACTAATACCCAGCCCGACTGAGCAGTGAATTAACCCTTCCGGGTCCCTGCCCCCAGTTTATATACTGGGCATGACATGCTGTGGTATGGAATATTTATTTGGTCAGTTTGGGTCAGGTGTCCTGCCTCTACTTCCGCCCGGCTTCTCCTCCTCCCTGGCAGAGCATGAGACTCAGAAAGTCCTTGGTCAGACTGAACATTACCGAGCAACAACTAAAACCATCGGTGTTATCAGTGCTGTTCCCAGGCCAAAAGTCAAAACCACAGCACTGTATCAGCTACTAAGGAGAAAATGACTGCTACAGCTGAACCCAGGGCACATACTAATAAAAAAAGAAGTTTTTCTATTAGGCTATTTCTATTTCAGAACTAATTGTATATTAAGAACAACTTAAGTAGTGGTGAGAAACAAATTAAACAAATCTCCTTTCTCCTCTCCAAAATAAACATGTCTGGCTACAATGGAGCACATTCTGGTGGCTACAGTGATTTCTGTCTGGGTATTTGGGTCCACCAATACAGAACTGATTGTAAGCATGAGCTATATGAGATCAGCTGGCAGAAAAGAAATACCTGGGACTACAGAGAAACTTCCACAACAGTTACAGTAGCACATACAGAGGCCAGTAAATTATTTAAACATGTCTGTAAATAAGTCTTGAGTATTTACAAATGGCCAGAGCTGAAACAGCAACACAATTACTGTAATGGTGATACACAGAAGGTGTCTATACGGGAGAGTGAGCCAGCCACCAACCCTTCAGGATGTTTGCCAGAAGTCTGTAGATGCACTTGGATTTCCAGCAGCAACTTAATTTTGCAGTCCTTTAAATCAGAATCCTCTGAATCCTTCAAGTTTCCCTTTGCACACAAAACAACATTTGCTTCATGGACTTTGTTCTGGATGAAATGTTGCCTGCAAGTGCTCCAATGAAGCTGTATTGGCAGTTCATAGAATCATAGAACAGTTAGGGTTGGAAAGGACCTTAAGATCATCTTGTTCCAAACCCCCTGCCATGGACAGGGACACCTCACACTAAACCATGCCATCCAAGGCTATGTCCAACCTGGCCTTGAACACCACCAGGAATGGATCATTCCCAGCTTCCCTGGGAAACCCATTCCAGTGCCTCAACACCCTTACAGTAAAGGATTTCTTCCTCATATCCAATCTAAACTTCCCCTCTTTAAGTTTGAACCCACTACCCCTTGTCCTATCACCACAGTCCCTAATAAATAGTCCCTCCCCAGCATCCCTATAGGCTCCCTTCAGATACTGGAAGGCTGCTAGGAGGTCTCCACGCAGACTTCCCTTCTCCAGGCTCAACAGCCGCAACTTCCTCATCCTATCTTCCTAACGGAGGTGCTCCAGTCCCCTCATCATCCTCGTGACCCTCCTCTGGACTTGTTCCAACAGTTCCATGTCCTTTTTCTGTTGAGGACCCCAGAACTGCACACAATACTCCAAGTGAGGTCTCAGGAGAGCAGAGTAGAGGGGCAGGATCACCTCCCTCGACCTGCTGGTCACGATCCTTTAGATGCAGCCCAGGATACGGTTGGCTTTCTGGGCTGCAAGTGCACACTGAAGCCTGCTCACGTTCATTTTCTCATTGACCAACACCCCTATGTCCTTCTCCTCAGGGCTGCTCTCAATCTCTTCTCTGCCCAACCTGGAGCTGTGCCTGGGATTGCTCCAACCCAGGTGTAGGACCTTGCAGTTGTCACAGTTAAACTTCATCAGGTTGGCATAAGCCCACCTCACAAGCGTGTCAAGGTCCCTCTGGATGGCATTCCTTCCCTATAATGTATCAACCGAACCACACAGCTTGGTGTCATTGGCAAACTTGCTGAGGGTGCACTCTTAAGTGGAACAGAAATCTAAGTTTTGCAAGTTTTATTGCACAGGAGTGAAGAATTCATTCTCTAAAATGTCTCTGAACTCATAACAGTTATTGGTAAAGCCTGAGAGTTGCTAAAATGACTTAATAAAAATACAAAGTTTAGTTGGGAGAGAAAATTGAGAAGGATGCAAAAAGCCTGGCTTCTATTTTAAAGGAGAAACATAGCTCTAACTGTACCTAAAAGGAACAAAAATACAACTCAGAGGAGAAGGGGAAGTAAGACTTTCTGAAGCCCATCCCCAGGTGAGTCCCAGGAGCTCATTGCAGATCTTCGAGGAGCAGGGGAAAAGCAGGGAGCTGTACAGCTGCAGGAGGGAGAGCAAGGCAAGAATTCAGTTAAAGCTGGCTTAGTCAAGTGAAGAGGGGGCAGAACAGAGGGCAGAGAGTAGGAGAAAAGACAAGACAAACTCTCCTTGTTAAACAATCACAAGACCTGCACGGTATAACAAGTATAACTTGGTATAACAATTCTCCATTCTTTACATAGGTTACAATTAGTTTTATCAAATTCATTGCCATAATTGGTGTTTCTGTTTCAAAACTTGGAGGTTCACATTGTATCTTGCTAAAAATGACTGCTTCCAAGCAAAGATCAGAATCTCACCACAGTTTACCTAGGTCAGGACAGATCTCAGCCTGTGCAAGTGAGGAAGAAGCTAATGTAGGTCAGGCTTCTCTCCTGGTAGTAAAACTGCTAACTTAGCCTTACAGGTTGACCTTTGGCTGCTTCAGAATCCTAATGCCAATTTAGCCTAAGTTTATACTATGCCAGACCTTTGTATCATCAGGGACGTGCTCCTCCCTGGCCTAAACCAGTGACTTGGTCCTGAGATTACTCTCCTCTGTCCTCCACCGTGTCATGGTTTAACCCCAGCTGGCAACTAAATGCCATGCAACTGCTCTCAACAAAATGATAGACAAATCAAGCAGTGTAAACTGCAGGTTGTAACGCCCAGATCCTTCTGGTGAAAAACACAGGGCATGTTGTATTGGAGCTGGGATGATGCAAAACAGTGTCTTTGCCTCAAGTACTATATCTGCAAAGTCTGGGTCAGCAGATTTGTTTCAAGGGATTGGCAGCCTGCTAAGAAGTTAATCTGCCCCTTTTGAATTCAATTTAAAAAGCTTTCACTTGAAAGTGATATGTCTGATTGTCCGGAAAGAAAGTGACATTGTGGCTGAATTCCCACCTCTTTCACCCTCTGCCACCCCTATTCCCAGGACTCACTCACCACCTGAACTTCAGCCCTCTTTTAGAGGTCCATCCCTCTTACACCACACAGTGCAATTGAAAAGTCTGCGTCCATCCCACCTGGGAAAGGCAGGTTATCCTGCAGGATAATTGACTGTAGAGCACTGCTTCCACCATCAGCAGTGTCTGGAAATCCAGGGCGCAAACATCTCCGTCTGGACCTGTGAGTTTGAAGTATAGTCCTCATGAGAGTTCGCCTCCATCATGACTCACAGCAGTCTTGCCTGCAGAGCCTGGCAGGGGCCCCTGCTTTCAGGGGTTCATGCAGAGTAAGGGCAAAGGGCAAAAAAGGCCACAGACAAGGTTTATTTGTGGGCAATTTCTAACTGATGAATTCCACACAACTGTAACTATAGCTAATACTAGTATCAAAGCCTTGTAATGGGGTTTTTTTTGCTAGAGAGATCTTCAAACCAGCTGCACTCTGAACTGGAGGCTTATCCTTGCTTACCCTGCTGAAATTGCAAAAGGCAAAGCAAATGTTAGAAAGATAACTGTGTTTTTGTAAGTTTGTACTTGTGGAACATAATATGTGGATACTTTGGTTACCTGATGCAATGACATCCTTGGCAACTAAAAAAAGAGATTCACTCCTCCATTATCTGGACAGTCATATATAAATATTTATAAAAGAAAAATAGGCAACAAAAGATAAATAGTCTTTATTGCCAAAGACATTTTTTTCTAACACATGAGATTGTGAAAATAAACTACACTTTTCTTTGATAGTATTCAGGTTTAAACTTCAGGTCTTAAGATATTTCATATGTAATAAGGTCACTCCTGCTCTGCTTCTACAGTTTCATCCTGTACAGTAACCATAGAATTTCCTACTAAGTTACTTTTATTTGCAACATTAACCTTAAAAACCAACACAGAAAAGATTTAAAGTATGTAAGTTTGCCATAAATATCTCATAATATTGAAAATGAGCATAATTACATGCTTTATATAGCTACTTAACAAGAACATCAGGTCTGAGTCCAAATCTCTTGGCTTGGCTTTAACCAAAGTGATTTCAAATAGAACAAGTATATATAGAACAAGAATCCTATTTGCTTGTACAAAAAAGGGAAGGGTACTTTCTTAAACAAAAGAGCATGTGATTTCCTGGACACAGAACCATGTGAGAAGAGCTCAGAAAAGTTCAAATTAAATATCTTGTTCATTAAGGATGGTTTAAGAAGTTGATTGAAAGAGGTTAAATCAGCCTCCCTCGACCTGCTGGTCATGCTCCTTTGGGTGCAGCCCAGGATACGGTTGGCTTTCTGGGCTGTGAGCACACACTACTGGCTCATGTTCATTTTCTCATCGATCAACACCCCCAAGTCCTTCTCCTCAGGGCTGCTCTCAATCTCTTCTCTGCCCAACCTGGAGCTGTGCCTGGGATTGCTCCAACCCAGGTGTAGGACCTTGCAGTTGTCACGGTTAAACTTCATCAGGTTGGCATCAGCCCACCTCACAGGCGTGTCAAGGTCCCTCTGGATGCCATTCCTTCCCTATCATGTATCAACCAAACCACACAGCTTGGTGTCATTGGCAAACTTGCTGAGGGAGCACTCAATCCCACTGTCCATGTCACCAACAAAGATGCTGAACAAGATCGATCCCAACACCAATCTCTGAGGGACACCACTCATTACTGGTCTCCAGCTGGACACTGAGCCATTGAGCACTATTCTTTGTGTGCAGCCATCAAGCCAATTATTTATCCACCGAGTGGTCCACCTATCAAATTGATGTCTCTCCAACTTAGAGATAAGGATGTCGTGTGGGACAGTGTCAAATGCTTTGCACAAGTCCAGGTAGATGACATCAACTGCTCTACCCCTGTCCATCAGTTCCGTAGTCCCATCATAGAAGGCCACCAGATTGGTCAGGCAGGATTTCCACTTCGTGAAGCCATGCTGGCTGTCACCAACCACCTTCTTGTTTTTCATGTGCCTCAGCATGCCTTCCAGGAGAATCCACTCCAAGATTTTGCCAGGCACAGAGGTGAGGCTGACTGTTCTGTAGTTCTCTGGCCCATCCATTTTCCCCTTCTTGAAAATGGAGGTTATATTTCCCTTTTTCCAGTCTTCGGGAACTTCACCTGACTGCTGTGATTTTCAAATAGGATGGACAGTGGCTTAGCACCTTCATTCACCAGCGCCTTCAGGACCCACAGATGGATTTCATCAGGTCCCATGGACTTCTGCACGTTCAGGTTCCTAAGATGGTCTTGAACCAGATCCTCTCCTGCAATGGGCCCAGGGTCTTCATTTTCACAGTCCCTGCGTCTGCCTTCCAAGACTTGCATGGTATGGTCAGAGCATTTGTCGCTGAAGACTGAGGCAAAGAAGTCATTAAGAGCCTCAGCCTTCTCCACATCCAGGGTAGCCAGTTCTCCTGATAACTTCTGGAGAGGGCCCACATTGTCCCTATCCTGCCTTTTGTTTGCAATGTACCTACAGAATCCCTTCCTGTTATCCTTAACTTCCCTAGCCAAGTTTAATTCTAAGTGGGCCTTAGCTTTCCTAACTTGGTCTCTAGCTTCCCGGACAACATCCCTGTATTCTTCCCAGGCCACCTGTCCTTGCTTCCACCTTTTATAAGCTTCTTTTTTCTCTGCTCTTGTGAGACCTCACTTGGAGTATTGTGTGCAGTTCTGGGGTCCTCAACAGAAAAAGGACATGGAACTGTTGGAACAAGTCCAGAGGAGGGCCACGAGGAGGATCAACAGACTGGAGCACCTCCCGTATGAAGACAGGATGAGAAAGTTGAGGCTGTTGAGCCTGGAGAAGAGAAGGCTGTGTGGAGACCTCATAGCAGCCTTCCAGTATCTGAAGGGGGCCTATAGGGATGCTGGGGAGGGACTCTTCATGAGGGACTGCAGTGAGAGGACAAGGGGAATGGGTTCAAACTTAAAGAGGGGAAGTTTAGATTGGATATAAGGAAGAAGTTCTTTACTGTAAGGGTGGTGACGGACTGGAATGGGTTTCCCAGGAAGTTGTGAATGCTCCATCGCTGGCGGTGTTCAAGACCAGGTTGGACATAGCCTTGGATGGCATGGTTTAGTGTGAGGTGTCCCTGTCCATGGCAGGGGGTTTGGAACAAGATGATCTTAAGGTCCTTTCCAACCCTAACTATTCTATGATTCTATGATTTTGTCTGGTAATTCTAGAAATGTCTACTTTTTTTGCTTTCTGCTATACAGTGTCACACAGTCAAGACCAAAAACTATGTTTCCTAAGAGAACAGTAGACACTGATCACACAAAATTTGGTGGTACTATGTCAGCACTGATTGCCTTGTCCAACAAGAAGTTCAGACTTAAACAAGGGAAACTCAGGTTAGATATAAGGAGGAAGTTCTTTACTTTGAGGCTGCTGAGGAACTGGAAGAGGTTACCCAAAGAAGTGGTAGATGTTGCATCTCTGGCAGTGTTCAAGGCCAGACTGGACAGAGCCTGGGGTGGCATGGTCTACTGTGAGGTGTCCCTGACCATGGCAGGGGGGTTGGGACTTGATGAACTTAAGGTCCTTTTCAACCCTAACGATTCTATAATTCAACATCCTTCGGATACCAAGGTGCAATCCTTCGGATACCGAGGCGCAGTCCTTTGCAGTTGTTTCACATATGGGAGCTTTGTTTGCCTCTAGTGCCCAACGATACATGAAGCCTTGGCTGTCTTGCTTTATAAGGCTCCTTGAAGTCCAATCTAAAGCTAAGAAACTGAAGGCTCTCATCAGAATTGGTTGTCAGCAGTTATATCTTTTAATGCCTGCCATGCACATCAGAGTGTCTGGTGCGAACAGCTGTCTGTTGAGCCATCCCCCTCATGCCCTGCTGGCACCCTCCATCTCCCTGAAGGCTCCCAGACTGCAGGACAGCTGCCCCTGTGCCACTGCCCTGGTCCTCCCAGGGCAGCCCCACCACAGTGAGGACACCATTCAGTACCTGATCAATGCCAACAGGAGACCTCACCTTGTGTCCGTGTTGCATGTGCAATGCCAGCCAGATCAGCATTAGACCGCTGCTCACTTCACAAATATGCATTTGATGCAGACCATACATACAGCAGCAAGTAGCACCCCAGAACAGCAGAGCATATTCCCAGTAGGGCAGTCAGCGCTGCTGACCCAGCCAGCTCCTATCAATTTAGTGTAAAATTGTACTACAGTCAAATTGTTGCTAACAGCTCTTAAAAATTTGGCCCAAATTTTCACAGGGAGATGAAAGTGCAGTATTTGGACCAGATGACAAACTTCTCAGAGATTTAATGCCCCCATGTCAAGGTCC
Organism: Myiopsitta monachus; assembly: GCA_017639245.1. Lineage (NCBI taxonomy): Eukaryota > Metazoa > Chordata > Aves > Psittaciformes > Psittacidae > Myiopsitta > Myiopsitta monachus. Next base: position 36,420,349 of record CM029919.1, on the reverse strand, counting down.
AGGATCACTACAGACTCCAGCAAGGGTCCCCAGTATTTTTTATCTGGGGACACTCTTCTGTTTTCCATTAGACCTGACCATGAAGCACAGAGCTCCTCTTGACAATGCAACTGTTCATTCAGAGAGCCTGTATCTTCGCCAGGTGGCAACTGGAATTCTTGGTGATAGGAAAGGCTACAATATGATTAAAAATACACATCTGTTATGAGCCCCAAGCTTATCTGAGAAAGCCGTAAACATAAGCAGCACACATCAATACAGAAGTTACACTTTGTCTTTAATCAGAACTCATAATTCATTTAAAAGTCCCAAAGGATCCCAGACTGACACCAGAGCTGAAAATGTGTCATTTGCAATTCTCCGCTGTCCTCTAAAGGCTGTTTCAGGAATTTCAGCCTCAGAGTTTGACAGCAAATTGCTTCTGTTCTGTTGTGTCTGTGTGCTAGAGCGCAGGCCACCAGACAGAAGAAAAGTGGGAGGTTTATGCAAAGCTTCAGCTAGAAACCTGCAGGCCAATGCAAGAGATGGGTCTGATCAGAGACACGGAGAGACCTTGTCTGTGAGGCATGTGATACTGCATCAGCAGCACTGCTGTCTCTGCCAAATGATGGGATTAACACAATTGCTATTATTTTGCTTCCTGATACAGTTTGTTTTGCTGGTGAGGCTTTGAGGCCTCTTAGCATGTCCAGGCGCTGGCTCCAAATAGTAACATGCACCCAAATCAGCATTTTCAGCTTTCCAGAACTTAGTGGGGAAAAAAGATCAGTTTCACTAGGCCAGTGAAGACGCTGAACAGTTTTCAGGTCTTGTCTCATACTGTCACTGAGGACTGATACTTTCAAACTGCAACTGAAGATACACGTGGAAATCACATACCTATGTTAACTCCACTCATTCACAAGCTGCCTTCTTAAGGGGATGTTTCAGTCTATTAAAAAGCCCTGTTCTTGCATTTATCACATTTGCTTGAAACATTATTTTGGCTTGAAAAATTGCTGTATTTACTCTAAGAATGAAGAGAAGACTTCTTAAGAGAGTGAAGAAGAATTTAGAAACTCTTTATTATTTTTCAGGAATGGGACTTTTTTCCCCTTGGATTTGTCTGCAGAAAACCTCTCCCTCTGTAGCTCAAAGTTAGTCTGATACTGTCCTTCACACTTTCATTACAGCTAAATCACTTCACAATTGATCACTTCCTCTGGCAAAAAAGTGTAAAGACATGTATGGAAGGAATTCCATCTGGCCAGTTCTGCTGCCATTCATGTCAGCAGGAATTGAAAAGTCTGAAGATTGTTTTTGTTAAGAATGGGTTAATGGTTGGACTCTGTGATCTTAAAGGTCTTGTTCAACCTAATTGATTCTATGACTTTTATAACTTAAAAATCTGATCTTGTTTGATACCTACCTACACCTTCATACAGTGCTCTTGAAGAGCTCTTTATTTATAACAGAGAAAGGTCAAGCCTTAAAATAAGCCTACAATTATATAATTGCCCATTAAGAAACCCTATAGTTTAAGTCACAAGGGCCTGTAGACTTCTTCTATGCAGCTGTTTCTTCTGAGTCACTTACAGTATTGCCCTTTAACAGTCTTAATTAAGGAAACAGTAGCATTCATTCTTTTCTTATACTTCCTGGCTACCATTCAATTACTCTTTTTAAAAATGTTTCCTATTCTGTTATTAATGTCTGGTTTGCTCCTTTGCTTTGCAGCATCTTTGATTTATTCTAATTTCCAAAAATTTTTTGCCCGTGATGTATTGGAACCTGTGCACACGTTTCTAACTCTAGGGTAGGTCTGTGCCTGACAGGTACCCTTCTGCTGCTGCTCCACCTCTCACAGCTGCTTTGCTGCTTTTCTCCTAGAAGATGAGACATCTGACCTGTAAAGGTGTCCCTTCACAAGATCAGAACTGGTTTTTGCCTGTTTCTTTAGTGTATCCTGAAGACATTTTGAAAATGCCTATCGTTTTCTTTTGCCCATAAGGGCTTATAGAGTAGATCTAATCAACTGATTGCTCTTGTGGGCAAAGAGAGAACCTGGTGGATGAAAATATGAAAGACCTGGAGTGTGTTGCTTGTAAATCCTGTACCATGCAATGTTGGAGTACAAACGCAATCTGAGTACAGGACTGTTGAGTGTCTGAATGCTATTAGGAGAGTGTTCTGGGAAATTTGGGGGGGTGGGGGTGGGGGGGTGGGTGTAATGCTGCATTTATGGTTATTTACAGCTTTCTAAAAGAGCCACCTTTCCTGCAACTCTTGACTAACAATCTGTCAAGATTTAGAAGTGCATTTGTGAGATCCTTTCAACTCTCTTACCGAATTAATCTAATCGCAGAACTCCCCTAGACATTTGAACATTTGAAAGAAAGAGATGAGGCTGGTGAGGAGGGAAGCAAGCCCAAAGGGAAGCTGAGACATGACTTATCTTCAGAATGTATCCATTTCGTTTATTTCTCAGTGTTTGAAAACAAGAATGATGAGAGGTTTAGGAAGTAAAGTCACTACATGCTTCCTTTTCAGTTTTTTTTGGAAATGCTCATCTCTAATTGTTCTTGCACCTAAGTTGCAAATGGCTGTTGCAGAAGTGCAGCACTTCTTTTGTCTGCAGTGCTGAGGAAACCCCTTTTCTGTAGGGCCTAATGCCCTATCTGGCACTTTGGAGACAAATAGCGTGGGCTTATCTTCCATTGTAGCTGAGAAATCTGTACTGTATCCTTTTCCTCAGCAAATAAAAAGACATAACAATTACATTCTTACTGGTCTATTAGCACTTTCATTAATTACGTGCATGCATTTTGTACACATATATATATATGCACAAAGAGTATAAATCTATATTCCATTAGTCTCTTTTACAGGATAATAAACAAAATATTTCAGTTTATTTATGGCTGTTTTAGTAACCCGGGTCACAGCTGTCAAAAATATATTCTACCTTGGTCTTAAACTTTGGTTGCGTTAATAAAGTCACAATGGGTAGGAATTTCTGATATATCAAATACCATTTTCATCCCACATTTTATGTTCTCTATGTTTTTTTTATGTTCTCCACTAAATGCTGCATCTCCATCTGATGGTTCAATTGCTTGTTTTCTAGAGAATTTTGTTTTCCTAATTTTCTACTCATTACATTATGCTCTAGTACTTATTTTTACACACCAGGTTGTTAAAGGAAAGTTCTGATTTGCCTTTTTAGTTGCTGTTGTAAGCCCGTCTGTAATTTCCCTCCATTTCTTTATGCCCTTCAGCACTGTTCAGTAGAAACAAGAGGTAAAATTCAGTACAAATGCCCTCCTTTAAGGAATGAATGCAGTGCCTTGTCTGAAAGCAAAGCAGAGGACTGTGTTCTTTGCCTCCCTCTTGGCAATTTTGGGAAAAAACTTTAAAGAGCAATGAAGTGGCCTTGACTGATTTTGGGAACATTCCCATTGTAGAACGGAGAGGGATCCTAGACGCCTAGCTACCTTCTTCTTGTGGCATGTATCTCAAATGCAAGTAATCAGTTTTCATTCTCCATGGCACTGGAAGATTTCATCATAATCTTGCAACAGCTTTTCCCTATCATACCTTTTAATATTCAGACTGATGATAACAATCCTGCCAATTGCATTTTCCATGCTCTAATGTTTAGCTAACTTTATTGCTGTTCTGAGGACTTCTGAGGGAAAATATTTAACAGAGTTTGTTCCATGGAGAGCTAAAGTAAACTTAACTGTGTAGTGATAGAAATGTCACTTCCTACACTCCTCAGATTTTTCTTGATATGTTTTTCTTTCTCTACTCTTTCCTGAGCATCCCTGGTCACCATTTGTTATCTTTCAGGATCTCTGCTCTCTTCTGCCCTGCCCTTCTCTCCTTTTGTGAGCAACTATCCATCGCTTTGGCTTCTTTAACCTTCCTGGCCTCTGTATTCATTCTGACCCCTTACATCTCTGCTCATCTTTGCCTTTTCACCTGCACTCAAGATTCTGCTTCTGCTCATGTGGCACTCAGGTTTTAGCCCAATGATTTTACGAGAGGATGTACAATGTTGGGTAGTCAAAGTGTATTAGCAAAAAGCTAAGTTTGGAACAAAAAGAAGTAAAATAAATGCTGAGTGAGACACCTTTGCTGCTCTTCCTGTGACAGAGAGTAAGTAACAAGTTAACCCTTACGAGTGATTCTGATGCCTTAAAGACTGTATCGTTCTAAGCTAACATAAAGGAGTTAAAATACTACATGAGGGAGCCTGGCTTAATACTTTCAAGAGACCAAGTGGTTCACATGTTAAATTTGTAGCAATCCCTGTCAAGCTAAAACTAATACATTTTCATTATATTTTAAAACTGCTGTTCAGCAGGCCCTCAGGGTGATATATGACTGGTTAAATCAATGGCTGCAGAAACTTTTCACTCTGAACAATTACAGACTAAAAGAGAATATCTTGCTTTTGATGCTCATTGTTATCCTTGACATTGAGTAATTTTGGTTTGTTAAATTGGGAAGAGCAGGTGATGGTTACAATGTCCTTTTAGAAACCATGCAGAATTAATTTCTTCTGACTTCTGAAACAGCAACTTCTCATATCTGTCCCTGCTCTACTTATGTCTGCACATCCCTTGCAGCTATCCCAACTCTGTTTTCCTCCCTCCAATTAGTAGAATCTTATTAGGAGTAAAAGCGATATTTTAGGTTTCAAGGAGCCAAAAAGATGAATTTTTTGGAATTAATTAGGCACTTCCAAGAAGTCTCTGAGCACCTCTGCATGTGTGCGGTCATCTCTGAGGCTGCTCATTCACGGGAAAACTGGAATGAGCACAAACGCGTACATCCACAGCTGGCTTCTAAGGTCGTCGTTAGGCTGGATTCATGAAATGTCACAGAGGAGTCCAACCTTCAAGTCCAGAAGTTTTAAAATAAGCTTAACTTTTCTGTCCAGTTATCTCTCTTCTTTTTCAACCATTCACTACCTTTCAACTCTTAGCATGTCAAAAAATGTACATGTGCACTTGAAGAGCGTCTTTAATACTGAGAAACATTGTTAAATGTGGCAGACTGAAAGTTACATTTTCACACTGGCCAAAAGATAAGTGGCCTTTTTTTGATAGAAATGCTATTTTATCAAGGGTTTGAAAAAAGTTCTGGAAAAAAATAAATGTCCATCTTACATACACGACAGGAGGAAGAGAGAATGTGTCCACAGCTAATTTTAGCAAAATAAATCACTTAATTCAGGGGTTTTATAAAGAAAAGCACACTCCTATGTAGAGTTGAGACCTTGGCATTTGTTTAGTGCATCTGGTATAAGAGGAGAAAATCTACAGGGCCTTGAGTGAAAAATAGAATCACTATAATAAAACTAGATTATAATTATATTGTGTCCTTGATCCCCTACCCTAAACCTATAACTAATTCACTGAAAAATATGTTTTATCATGAGCTTCTGCATTTCCTAGTGAATGTTTCTAATATTAAATTGCATTGTACTGTACCCTGAAACAGCCGAGCTGCTGTAATTTACAGGAGATTAAATTTTCAAGGGTTGCTTTTAACTTTTTCTTCTTCATAGTTCAGATTGGTTAAGATATAATTTTTGTGTCAGTTAGCAGAACAAACATCCCTTGTAGTTTAAAAGAATACGACATTAATACTTTCCCATTCTTTTCCTTTTAATATATTTATGATATTGGTAGCAATGCATGGATAGACCTTCACCCCAGAAGAGCTTTGTATATTGTATGACATCCTGAGGTGGATGAGAATTTTATGAGAGAATCATAGAACGCTTTGGGTTGGAAAGGACCTTAAGCACCTCCAGTTCTAACCTCCTGCCATGGGCAGGGACACCTTCCACTAGACCAGACTGTGCAAAGCCCTGTCCAGCCTGGCCTTGAACACTGCCAGGGATGGGGCAGCCACAGCTTCTCTGGGCAACCTGTGCCAGTGTCTTACCACCCTCACAGTGAAGAATTTCTTACTTATATCTAATCTAAATCTACCCTCTTTTCCTACAATTCTCTGATTATCACTAACGTTGATCATAGCAGATAAGCAGTTTAGAGATTAAAAAGTGAAAAGGTAAAAGTGCTATGTTTCTCTTTACAAATGTGCCTGAATGGTGCTGCGGCCACCAACTCCAAGGTAAACCACTTGTTCAGTCGCAGCACAAGGCGCTTGTCAACTTTTGCACTAAGAACACACATTCACATAGAATTCAGTATTGGTTTTGAGGTACAAATGAAATGTAAGACAATTTCTCTCTCACTTCTGTTAGGAATTTCTGAATCCAGCGGCCTGACAGGGGCGAGGCTGCCACAGCTCTATGGCCCTAGGTCCAAGCAGTAGCAAGGCTCAGGAAGCATCCCCCACAGGCACGTGCACACAGAGCACACATACACACCACAACTATATGTAACATCACTGGCCACACAGGTCATCCCAGACAGGCACAGAGCTCTCACATGAACACAGGCAGCACCAACGGTCTCACCCTGCTCTCCATTCTGGCTCAGCAGGGTGTAGATATAGATATATATTAGTGGGAATCTATCTCTCGCTAAACATATAATGTATATATTTTTTACCCATTTCTATAAGTACAATGTTGCTCTGCACCAGAAGGTCAATGAGAGAGAGTGTGCAAGGTTCTCCTAGATCTCAATAAGAAAGGCTTAACAACAAGTAGCTTAACAAAATAGCTGGTTTAATATGACAGAATAAAGCCAGGAATATAAATAGGATAAGAAGACGAATACAGGTAGCAAAACTCATACCCATCCAGATGCTGGACACCCTGTTTTTGTGGAGCATGGGATGGAATCTGAATGCATTTTCCCATGCTGCACTGCACAGGTCCCATCCTTGGAGGGTTTCCTTCTTCCTATGCCCTGGGCACGCAGGATGGGCTGGCACAGGGTATTCCATCAGGTTTCCATAAAGCAGCTGTTCATGCTGACATTCAGACTGCTCAAGCCTCAGATATGAGGGCCAGCAGAGCAGCCATCTCTGTCCAACATCACCAACTCCTTGAATACACCACCTTCTGCAAGGCTCATGGTACAAATGTGGATGTCTCCAGCAGCTGGGCTTATACACACACAGCCCAGTCAGCAGCTGATCCTTGGATTTCTCACCTCCAGATGTACCTGCCCTTTCACTGGTGTCTGTAATTGCTGGCACTGCAGGCACACCTCCCATCTGTGATCCCACTTGAGCACCTGCACTCAGACACCCATCCCACACAGGAAAAGGGAAAGGGATTTAGTAAGAAGACAGGACAGGCTGTACTCATCAGGTAAAGGGCAAGGCTAGAAAAAACATACTGAGCAGTACCCTATTTGCACAACTGTCCCTTTTTAATCTGCTTACTCCACTATCTCCCCACACTTTCTCCTTCCAAAATTGCCTCTGGGTCACCTGATTAAATCGCTGCTGAAGAAGACAAAAGGGTGAGTTGGCTTTCCCAGCATTCTTTGTTGGATGGCTGCTCTGTGCAGGGAAGCATTTCTACAGACAGCACCCTGGAGCGCAGGTAACTGGGCAGCTCTGTTGGCACTTCTGTTGCAAGAGCTTTATAAAGTCAGTGTCCTCCCTCATATTGAAGTCTTTCATGAGAGCCATGCCTTGGGTTGCAGAGAAGCAGCACTAGGTAATACCAACAGTGCCCCAAAGAGGGAAGACCCAGCTGCAGGTGAAGGTAAAGCATAAATCCACAAAAGGAAAAATAAAAAATGGCTGAAATGGACATAAAAAATGAAAGATGACATCTCTGCTCCCATCCACTTCCAGGGGTTCTTTCAGCAGATCTGGTCCAGTTACTTCATGCCAGGGATTCAGAATCTTCCCACAGCCTGAAAGTTGGAGAGGGTCTGAGACGGGTGATGGCTGTTCTCCAGGTGCAGGTGCAGGAAAAGCAATCTCCAAGAAAGAGAGAAGAATGGATGTCATTGCTTGAGAAACTGGAGATCTCAGGAGCTGTATCCATACGCTGCCACTGCAGAGCTTGACAGTGAAAAGTGATTTGAAATCACCTTTCAAATATTTATTGATGCTTCAAGTCATAATTTTCTGCTCTGATGTGTTCGTGCTCTCATATAATTTAGTATGACATGGCTGTAAATTATTTCAAAGCCCAAAGGAAGACTTAAAGCATCCATTGCTCAACTTTTGACCCACTCTCTTGCTGAGAATCCGGTTCTAACAGTATAGAGCCAACAGACTATCACAAAGATACACCTTTTTGTTGGTATGTATTTTTCACTGCTCAATCTTAATTGAGAAGAGGGCACTGGCTTCCTCAAGCTATGCTTGCTACACCACAACTCATCAATTTTACCTGTAGGACCAGAAGCTACAAAACTCATGTAGATTGAAATAAACATGATAGCTGTTGGGTTAAGGGATAAAACACTGGTGTCCACACAGTGAGGAGCAACAAGGACAGTGGCAGCTCCCTTCAGGTTCAGGTATTCTGTGTCCTGCGTTCAGAACATCCCCCTTAGCCTGGCAGTCACAGAGCAACTCCTGCAGCAGCGACGACTCTTCCCATACTGATGGGTTTCTGCCGAATCATCTCAAATTGATCTTTCCTAGCACAGCCACAGCTGCAGGTTCCCTGTGTACTGGTGGATTCATTTTATCAGCAAATGGAACTAAACCTTCCTCTGGAACTTGTCCTAGAACTTAGAACTAGTTCTGACACCGGATGCTACCTCTCTGCCTGTGGATTGTCTGATAATATATGGGATAATGTAACATGTCTCAAGGCAATGGCCAAAAGAGTGCTCATGCATGTAGGGTTTTTTTTCCAACAGTTTTGGCCAAAACCCAATCATATAAGCTCTGTAGTTCTTTCAGACTTTACAAGAACAATATGCTCTCACAATATGCTCACCACACACACAAAACCAGAATACTCCTGCATGTCAAGTGATTTGTGACCTTGTGATGTCAATCTTGGCATCCCTCATCTTTCCTTTGGCACACAGAGTACCACTGGCTTCAGAGTCCACGTTTTCTTACAACCGAAAAGCTGCCTGCAAGTACCCCCATGAAGGTAGCTGCACCAGTATGTCCTCAAAGAGCACTGGGTTAGAAGCCTTATGTGTTTTACTTAACAAAAGCAAGCACTCCAAGGCCTGCACAGTAACAGGAATCCTCATGTCCAGAGGGCAAACCTGCTGATCCAGAGCTACAAGTTGGTGTATCATCCCCATGATGAGAGTTCACTTCTGTCATGACTGAGAGCAGCCTCACCTGCATGGCCTGGGAGGTGCCTCTGCTTCCTGGGGGTTCAAGCAGGGTAAGGGCAAAAGAGGCCACAGACATGGTTGATCTGAGGGTAACTGTTAATCAACGAATTCCATACAACCCTAAGTATACATAAGACTCATACAACCCCCCTATAATGGGTAGGGATTTGTAAAACAATAACCAGAGCTTCTCCTTTCTTAAACTGTGGAAAAAAATCATAATCTTTCAGTTACGAAAAGCAAAATACTTGTTTGAAAGATAATTGTGTTTTTATTTTCTAAGCTTGCACTTGTGGAACATAATAAATGACCTGATATAATGACAACTTTGCAAAAGAAGAATCTCCCTCTCCCCAACATCTGGACAGCAATATACAAATATTTACAATGAAAAAATAGGGAAGGGAAAAGAATGAAGTCAATATCAGCCAAGTCAGTTTGCTTCTACATATCCTATTCTGAACATCAATTATTTCATTCAATTCAATCTTAACCAACACCTTCCTTTAACAGTACTGAGGCTTTAACTTCATTTTTTAGATCTTATGTGCAACAAATACACTCCTGCTCTGCTTCTATAGTTTTCTCCTGTACAGTAACCATAGAATTTCCCTACTAGATTTTTTCATTTCAGTTTGTTAAGTTTGAAAACAACAAAAAGTTAAATAGAAGTTTGTGTCTCCTGATACAAAGTTTCTCACACAATCAAACACATCACAACACTGAAAAAAAATCAGCATAAAGAAATGCTGTACATCTTCTTAACAGGGACATTAGGTCTGGGTCCTCATCTGCTGGCTTTAACAAAAGCTCTCTTCAAATAGAACAAGTACGTATAGAAAAAATAACCTTCTTATTTTCTTGTTAAAAAAGGAAAGGGTGCTTTCTATAAACAAAAGATGTGATTTCCTTGACACAGATATAAGTTACAGTGGAGAGAGCTCAGAAAGCTTCAAATTAAATTGGCAACTTTTTAAAAGGATGGTTTAAGAAGTTGGTTGGAAGAGGTTTTATCAGCCCATTTAGTCTGGTAATTCTAGAAATGTCTGTGTAGAAAAACCCCTACTTTTTTTGCTTTCTGCTATACAGTGTCACACAATCACATGACCAAAAAACATGTTGCCTACAGAAATGGTAGACACCAATCACACACGATTTGGTGGTACTATGTCAACACTGATTGCCTTGTCCAACAAGAGGCTCAACATCCTTTGGATACTGAGGTGCAGTCCTTCGCAGTTGTTTCACATATGGGAGCTTCGTCTCCCTCTAGTGCCCAGCGATACACGAAGCCTTGGCTCTCTTGCTTTATAATGTTCATTGAAGTCCAATCTAAAGCTAAGAAACCGAAGGCTTTCATCAGAACTGGTTGTCAGCAGGACCAAGAACTGTTGGACGATTCCCTGAAGGAGAAAGAAAAACCAAAGAGATGTCACTGGTGTATTTTGCACAGGGATGTCAGGTGGTGTTCAGGCCTGGCAATGAGCAGAGGGAATCCAGAAAGGGCAAGCACAAGCATTTATACCCAACTGTTAGCAAACCAGTTATCATGGATTAATTCTTTCTGCAAAATCCCAGAGCTTCACTATCTTCAAATGTCTACCATGCACATCAGTCTCCAGAGCAAACAGCTCTGTCTTTCAAACCACCCTTCCTGTGCCCTGCTGGGCAGCCCCCCTATTCAGGACAACAGGCCAGGACACCATTCGAGACCTGACCAATGCCAACAGGAGACTTCACCTTGTGTCCATGTTGCATCTCAAATGCAGGCCAGATCAGCATTAGACCGCTGCTCACTTTTGTATTTGATGTAGGTTATACAGCAGCAAGCAGCACCCCAGCACAGGAGAGTATCTGCCAATTAGGGCAGTCAGTGCTACAGGTCCAATAGCTAGACTCCATGCATTTGGAGCAGTTCTTAAGTGAAACTTGCATTCAGCATGTGGAAGACATGCTTCTGGAGCCCATCTTCCTGCTCGGCTCTAGCCAAGGAGCTGCAGAAGTTCCACAGCATGCAGGAAAGAAGAGGACCCTGGGAGCATGGGAAGACTCACTTGAAGAGCTCATCTCCATTAAATGTTAACATGCACATACCCATAACTAGAGCACCCCATTACTTCCAAGGATGACCACGGAAGTCCTTCATGGAAAATGTATGAAAAGCGCAAAAAGTAGGATCCAGCAAGAATAAATCCAATCAGGCAAGAGCTACATTAGCAACCCGTGGCAATCCTGTAGGGTACAAAAACTACAACCTGAACTTAATTCGGCTCCATATTTCTCTGGAAGGGAGAACTGCAATACTTGGGAGCCAGAAGCAAATTCCTCCCAGATTTGAAGGCCTTGCATCAAAGCTCAGAATCTACTCTTCCCTGAAATCTAACAGCTGATATTTCTGGTGAATGGGAGCTTTTAGAATTAGATATAACACATTAAGAAAAAGACAGAATAATTACCACTGAAGAAGACAGCCTGTGCATGATCGCCCAAACAGTTTACCCATCTTGGTGCACTTAAAATTAAGTGTTAAGCCCTTAATAAGGACCCTTTCTGTAGCCTTTAACAGCAGTGACTTGCAAAGATGGTGAGAAAAAAAAATGGAATGCAGAAGGATTCTTCTTTTTTTTTTTTCAATTACACCAGAAGATAGCTATTACTTCTACTGCTGAAGGATAAGTTACATGAAGAGACTATTCCCCTTTGTCAGGGGAACATATATGATCGCAAAACCTACTGTCTACTGAGGAACAGTAAATACAGGCTTCTAAGTAAAGAAGCAAAAAATTAAGAACCAAGATCAACAAGCTGCACACACAAATACAGAAACTGCACCTACTCAATATTTTGTTTTTATATATCAAAGCTCATCATCTACATTGAAAAAAAATATCTAAGGGGCACCTGGTAAAAGTGAGTGAGTATTCGCAGCTGTGAGCACATTTTGGGTATTGAGTCTTGAAATTCTTTCATCCTCCTGTTCTCTTCTTCATCTTCTAATGCAGTTACACCCCATTTTCCCTATAGAGAGAACAAGTTAAGAGGTCAAGCGTCACACGATGAAAATTGCTAATTGGACCAGTTTCTACCCAACTAAACCATGTTTATACAAACCATCCACTGCCATAGGAAGCAAAACATGGAGCCTTTAATATTGAAACTATCAGTCCTCTCAGTGGTTGGTACAGCACACGAAAGGACTCTGAGGTCAGCAAGCAGGAGAGTGTCACAGCAGCACTGCCTGTCCCACAGGCTGACAGTAGGAAGGCAGGCATGGAGATATGGCATTTTCTGCAAAAAGGTTCTGAATATTAAAACCTCTTCTATTTCTTTCTCCTAAAAGAGCCCTAGGTTTCTCAACCTCCAAAGCTCCCTAGAGAATCTACTGACCTAGAGGTTTTGGGCAAGAGAGAAATGAAAAACACCATTCAGCAGTTTTGTTTTAAATTGCTAGCTATTGCTGATGACTTTAATATCTGTCCCAGCTACATGTCCATTTTTGCTGTACCTCTACATGATACCTAAAATCTTCCATGTATCAAAAGACAAGTGGATCTGCCTCAATTAATTTTCATGTTTTAGTAATATTCTTACCGTACCTCAAGCTCACGCTGTTTTTTCCTCTCTTCAAATTGCAACCTCAGCTGCAACTCCTCCAAAGCAGCTCTGTACATTGCATCTTGGGCATTCTGGAGCTCAATGATCTGATCAAAAACAGCTCGAAGCTGGTTGAGAAGTACCTGTGAGACAGTTAAGCAACAAAACAATGAAACAGTTGTACAGCAAAAGTATTCTAATTTACTACCATTCCTCAGAACATGAATATATTAAATCTTTTTACACACAGCTAGACAGACTGTTTTGCAAAGCCCTAAGTCAATTGTTGCCTGATCACACAGCTTCTTAGGACCAAAAGCAACTGGCCCACATTGCAACAAGTTTTATGATCAGCATCTGTGCTGGGGATTATGTACAAAGCCTACCATAATAAGGACTTTTACCAGAGAAAGAAAATTTACTTTTTCCCTTGCTTCTATAACATAAGAGAAGGTGGTTCCTTAACATGTAAGCCAAGATCACAAAGATCCAACCTCATGCAAAGGAGAAGTCTTACCCTGGAATCACTATCCAGCAAGCACCGAGCTATGATTGTGTCTAGAAAAACTTCATGAGCTGCAATGATGTGATCCAAGTCCTGTGCTTGTTGAACCTTGTTCCAGAGTTCATCCCACGAACATTCAAGCACCTGGAGCAACGATTCAGGATTTGGCTGTTCTGATTTGCTGGACAACAAGCTCTTTGAAATTTAAGATACACAACACATACAGAATATTAAAAGTATTTAATTTTTAAGCAACTGATTAGGTGGCTAAAGTATACCTCGAATGTAATGTAATACTGCATTTGATGAATGAAATGGACCATTTCTGATGCCAGAACGTGACACTGATGCAGCACCCCAGAAAGCTCTGTAAAAAATCCAAAGATATCACATGTTAAAGACCGCAAAGACAGGCAGAGCCATCAAACCAGGTTTTTCTACCAAACAGAATACTTCCATAAAACAGCCACTAATCTTGGATGGTAGAAGCAACACTGGCTGGCAACAGATGAGCAAACAACATTGCACAATTTACTCCTAGAAAATGTGAGCCAAAGATTACACCAACTGTGTGCTCAGTGCTGGAAACTTGCTGAGTATCACAAGTGTAAAAGACCCTCTCAGTCTCAAGATATCAAAATACAGTTAAGGCCCATGTGTTCTTTTGGTTGAAAATCTGAGGCCACAGATTTGCAACTGATTCTGGGGCCCCTCACAGCTCTTACCATAAGCCTTTAAAATGCAGAGAGTGTATTTTTGCACTACTTGGCTACACTGAGACCAAAAGAGAGGGTGGTTCTGACAGCAGTAGGGAATTTGTGGCTCATGGTCCAGGTTCAATTCCCTGATCCACAACAGAGACCAACAGGCAAATCACTAATGGCATCAGCTGCTCACCTGTAAGAGAGGGGACCACTGTTGTAGAAGGGTAGTATCAAGATTACTATCAACTTGAAAAATTCTCTGAAGATACTCAGCTTCTGGAATCAGGAAGATATCCAGACAGAATACATAATTTCTAAAAACCTGCCAAAGTAATTTGCTATTGCAGACAAGATATAAGACTACTACAAAAGGAATTCTACATTTTTGTATCTTGGAATGTTACAGGACCATCTAATGATCTGAAATATATTACTGGATACTCTGCTTTTCATTTCTTATGTCTTTGCAGGAAAACTATCCCTAACACATTATCCTCCATCTACTTTAAAAAAGATCAATAAAAACAACCTCCAGGGCTGGCTAAACAACAGAAATACTTCAGCATTGGTGAGTTGGATACATCTGTGTTTCTTCTCCCTGAGAGGAAAAGAGTGAGCTTGGTTCTGCTGTCTAGAAGTACAACTTTGAAGCACTAAAATCCCCAGCTGTTAAAGACCTTTTGGGAATTATGAATAAAGCTATCCTTGCAAGTCAATGCTACCTCTTTGTGGCTGAAAAACAAAAGACCCTGCAGCTGCTTCCTCCTATCAGATACTGTCTTCCATTTGGTGCTTTGTAACTGAAATGGCAAGGTACTGTTTTAGAGGGAAAGAGAAAAAATAAAAGTAAGTTCTACTACTTCTTCAAAAACTGGTGCTGGGGTGGGCTCTCCATCTATTTCAGAGAAAATTCTACTCACAGCTTCCAACTTAGGCATGGCAGTGAGCAAAAAGGGCTCCTGTCCCTCCAGGCAGAAGGCAGTACAGGTCTTTGTAAACATACTCTCTTTTGTCAGAGGCACAAACCAAGAAACACAACGCTTAGCTCCTTTTGCCAACAACAGCTATAACAGCTTGGCCAGCATTTTGAATGTCTGTGTTACTTTAAACATAGCCAAACCTAAAGGTGACAAGCAACTGGGCTTTAACCTACAGAACACTGGTCTATGGCAAAGCATAAGAATGGCCTCCCAAGAGGTGGTGGGAAAAAACCCAAACTTCCTCCTGAGAACAAAGGAACAAATAAAACCCTAGCAATGGGAGACAGGTCCAGCCTGAAGACCCTCAGGCAATGAGAATAAAATCTATTAACTGTTAGTCTCAAAGGGAACAGAAAGCAAGAACAAAATAGGCCATTGGTTTCAAGTCAAACAGGCACTTATTTGAGGCAGGGAAATGACAGTGAACTAAATCCTATCTCAGAGAAGCTGAAAGGAAACCTAGTCAATCATGACAGTTCCAGAGATCAGCCTTGTGCACTAGAGCAGAGTTTGCGAAAGCTTGTTTCCCAGGGAATTTCTGAGCCAAGGTGTCCACTCCCACCCACCAAACAGTTCCTTACTATAAATACATAAATATATCTTTGTAAATATCACTATGCCATAAAGAAGCATAACATTCAATAGTTATTTTTTTTTACTGAGAGAAATGTAGATAGGTAAAAAAAGTCAAGAGTGAGCCAGTACAGATGCTCACAAATATGACTTATATTCTCAGTTGAGAAATAGGATCAAAAAGTCCCAGTCCATCAGGCATACACTATAATTAAGAGTTTTCCTGTTTCTTCTCAAACATCTGTTTCTCTTCTTAGCCTCCTCTGTTCTTAGCTAAGCAAAAGCACAGGGGATGAGTAAAGGTAAAACTAATAAACTCAGAAGTGTGCATGTGTGAGACTTATTCCAGCAAAAGAAAGAGGGAGACACAAGTTACAGATAGGAAGTTAATAAGGAAGACGAATAAAGGTGATGGAAAAGTAAGGGTATTCTTCCAGAATGGGATGTTTTATCTGCTCACTGCTACAAAAGTCACAACCAAGGACTAAGTAGAATGAACAGGAAACTTCATTTACAATAATGTTATTTTATCTTCACCATCATCTGCCACTAAGCAGTCAGTCAAGAGGAGCAATAAAACGTAAAATTAATCTGTCCCAGGAGACCTTTTCCCCCCTCTTAACAGTTTAAAATAAGATGTAGTCATCTAAATTCAGTTTACAAGTATGTCAAATATTTGGGCCTCTCTCACCTGGTATACTTTTCAGAAGCTTTGCATTGCACATGTGCCCTTTCCATATATCAGTAAGAATATATTCCATTCGCTTTGCTCTCCAAAGGAAATTAAATACTCTTAGATAGTGGCTCATGCACTCACGTGTAAATACCTACAAATTTAAAAAAAAAACCAACACATAACAGTACAAATTTAAAAGACTTACTGCATATTCTGAAGGATCAAGAACCTCATCACAGTCCATCTTATCTGACCCATGCAGTCTATTGATAAATATTGACAAAACAAAAACCCTGTGTAACCCAGAGCTTTTGGAAAGATTCCCCCTCAAGGGCTGAACTGAGTTACCTAATATTCAAGCTGGCACAGGGCACTGCATGAAGTGTAAGAAGAGGTGAACGTGACAAAGCCTAAACATTGTGCTCTTTCCAAACGACATATGAAAATTCCTTCTGCTGGTCAGACTCACACTTTGATGTCCTGTTTTTTAAAAAATAGAGGTTCTTTACAGAAGCTAAATGCATTCTGATCGATAGTGCAGTTATTTTCTCGGTAGCTCTAATGAACACTACCTATCAAGTTTAATTTAGACAGTACAAATAGGTTCTCCTCAAATACATTCTTCAGTTCCTTGCAAATTATCTCAAATTAGTAGCTACAAAATAGTAATGATGGGAGAAGAGGAGCACTCCATTTATTAAGTACTTGCTAAAATCTCTGCTGGAACAAATGAATTACTGATTTTCAGTAATTATTGTTTTAAATGTAGCTTTTCAGCACTCATGGTTAATTTATAAGAATTGAGATTTTAGCTCAACTGTTTATACAGTGGGTGCATCCCAGATGAAAAAAAAAGTCTCTGATCACACACTCCAGAATAAAAGAAGGTTATTTCAATCAAAAAAAAATATTAAAAATTAGCAATTCAATTTGGTATCTGAGATGTTCACAGACAGCAGTATATGACATTACCGTTGCTATTGGCCCATCAACATGATAGTCCAAGCTGAAGACATCCCATCCAGTGTCCCCAGGAGACACCTGTATTAAAAAGATACGCTATTTTAGTGTATAATCAGAGCATACTAATGCTGAAAACCAGCTCTTGCTTCCATCCTCCACAGCCTATGAAAAAACAAGGATCCATATCAATACAAGATACAGATCCTTGTTGAAAGTAGTCGATTAAGCAAAAATGAATCAAAGTTTGACACAAGGGTGGGATTCATGTCACTCAAATGCTGATGTGGTAATGTCAGTGTTTTTCTACTGGAGCCAGTAAAGGAAATGAAGGGAAGGAAAATTTCTCTAGGCAAGACTCAACCTAAGGTATAGACTTATTTCAGATGCTACAGTTCATCAGTGAACTCCCACCAATGGGACTGAAGCTTTTTCATGAACTTAAGTTTCCTACCAGAGGTCTCCTTCATAAAATGCACTTAAATTGCTTCACTCTTTGTAAATTACTGGTGACAAAAAGACCACCCCCAGACTCCTGTAGAGGCAACAGTAGTATGAGCTGTTTGCAGAGCCTCAAACCAGGTCCACCAGCATCCCTTACGGTTAGACCCCAAATGCTTAACTTCGTGTTGTCAATGAAACAGCTGTAAACCCACAACTTGGAATATGAACAGACAATAGGCAGGAAGTGGGAAAAGAAGAAAAGACTTATTAAATTAAGCTTACATCATTCAAAGTAGACTTCAGTGCAAAGGGAGAGGGAAAATGTATTTAATATATACACATGAAAATTTTCATATAGATTTCTGCATGTATGCACACAAAGAGGTCAGGTGAGTCACCATCATGCAACAGACCTCCAGAAGTCGAACATCCAATCGTTTGAGAATTTCAGGATTATCAAACTGGGCATTAGTTGCCCTCACTGCTGTTTCAAGGATTCCAGTCAGATTATGCTGATATAAGGTTGTAGCTGGTCGTGCGAGCTCTGGCCTGGTGGTTATGAAACAAACAGTTATGGCACATTACTGAGATATTCTGCAGCAACAATTTGGTAATAAGTGCAACACACAGGGAAACACTTTCTGACAGACTTTCAAAACCTCTCATATTACTCTTCTCTTAACCACAAAGAAAATCAATGTCCAAAATACTTGAGCAGAATATATCTATTAATATGCAGCTATTCATCTGAACATCAGCATGAGGAATAACTTTATCCTCATTTAATGCCAATAATCTGAAATTACTAAGATTGCTAGCATAACTACTCTGTAATTTGAGTTGCATTCATATCTAAAGTGAGCCAGATTGCACCATTAATACATCAAACCAATAATTTAATTTCAGTTTTGAGAGACTTGCTGATAGCCATCTCACAGGCTTAGAAGTGTTGGTAGAATCACACAAACCCACACCCCCTATGTAACTTAAACTTTCTAAAGAGTTGCAACATGCAAGTACCCTGGACTCTCCCCTATGACCACTACTGAAAAGTCCCTCACTGCTACTACCTCAAACGTACTGACTCCACAATCCAAACCTATTCTGCTTCACAGTAATTTTCACTTTTTAAAAAGCATAGTCATGTCACTAGACAATATTGATTTTGATCCACAAACAAGTTAATAGGAGCTCTATTACAAAGCCTTCTAGACAAAGGAAAGCTTTTTAAAGGACATTTTTGATGGACTAAGCGCCATCAGCAGCACCATCATGTAAAACCAGTGAGCTTGCAAATACATTTCAAAAACTGAAACTGATAGTTGTGGGTGCACCTGCCTGCTTAAAACAGAGACTAGTGAGACATCAATTAAATTTTTAAAAATGCATTGAGTGGTGTTGACACAATGTTTTGGACCAAACACCTCCAAAATATAAAAGCCTAACATTCACAGCAATGTTAACTAGTGACATCAAAGGCAACAGAACTTTTCTGCTTAAACTTGCTGACAGGAGTGCGAGAAGTGCTAACATCCATGAGGCTGTCACAGGGTCAGTGCAAAGGTATCTATATTAGTCCAACTTTTCAAGACAATGTGAAATGGTACCATATATACTTCCTACCAAAAAGGAAGAATAAAGTTTTAGCCTCAGGGTCAAAGAACTTAAATGCAAAATAGAATGTAAAAGTTATTCAATTAAACCTTTGAATAATAAGATACTTAAAGGGTCCTCTTCCAAAAGCAAAACAGTTTCTGTGCTGATCATGCACATTTGCAAGCACCAGAAACTTAACATAATTCCCCCTCCTACTCTCTTACTTGAGTAAATCCATTAAATGCCTGATAAAGTCTCCTTGACCAAGTAGTAAGTATCGCCTCATGGCCTGCATATGTTCCAGTAAATTGTACTTTTTATTGAGAACATCCAGCAGGTATTTGCTGGTCTCAAAATAAGCTGCATCAATTTTCTCTTGAAATGCATTTTCCAAATCTGTGAACAAATCAGCAGCTAAAAAAAAAAAAGAAACAGTCAAAATTAGAATTTTTCCAAAATGGAGGCAAACAAACTTTGGAATTGAAACATACAAGAAGATGAACTGTTATTTATTCTGATCCACTGTATTATACAAAACCAGAACACACAGCCAAAGCAAAAGCAAGTCTAAAGCAGCCCATACATCAACATTATTACCTTTAATCTCTGCCCAGCTCTTGTACCTTCCAATAAGAGCTCACGTTATCTGATCACTTTTACATGGAAAGTGATATATTATTTTTAAGCTTGCTGAAATACTGCAATTTACAGAACCCAATAATTTGAAGGAGCTCTAAACTCATAGGGAAAAGCTTTCCTGGGTGTGGGTGTGTGTGTGTGTGTCTAAATCAAAATTAACTTCTAAGTGTGTGTGTGTGTGCGTGTGCGCACAGAAATCAAAGAATCAGTCAGAATACTTAACAGAAAAGAATTCCTAAGTACAAGTCAAAATGAGAAAGCAGGGAATATGCTCGTGTTATCTAGGGGACAGCCAGCAACCTGAAGTTTTCTTCTTCACCTTTAATACATGGCAATTTGGGGGCAGAAAGTAGGACTGCCCCTTACTAGGAAGTGTATTTCACTCTTTTCTACAACTACAAGCTTACCAAAAAAGGGACTGCAATAAGACTCTTACAAGATAGCAGGAAGTGTGACTTCTTCAGGCAACATGGAGCAAAACTCTAAATACTGGACTGCCAACTATTAAGACTCAAACCTTTCTACGCATTAAAGGATATACTCCCACTTTAAATGATTTTTAATTGAACAACTACTGCTCTATAGGTAAAAAAAAATGAAGATTCATGTACCAAATTAGTATAAGACATTGCACTGTCTGCTCCAGGATTAGTTTCAAGTGATATTTTTTCTTTTTTTTTTTTTACATTAAAACCAAGTTTCATGTTGTTCTGATGAAAGTCAGTCTCAATTAATAAAGTACTTTTAAACTGAAGAAATGAACAGTGGCTGTAATAAAGAAGTCACTCTTTAATGAGGGAAACCTCACAATGTCTGGTTCAATGACATTCTCTGAGTTTTCCTAACCCTCATTCAGAACCCTGTGAAGTTCAAAAGGAAACCAGGGAAACATGAAAATCAAGGTTCAAATTATTTTATATTATTTATATTCAATTTATATATTCAATTATTTTATATTATTCAAATAAATTAAATAAAAAATACAGCCAAACCCACAAAACGTTCCGATTTAAAATGAGAAAAAGTATTCAGATTGGCATCCTAGCTTCCATCATCTTAGTACAAATAATTACCTGAATGGACTTTCAGCATATTGTCAGATGGCATAAACAATGATGACAGTATGTATTTCCAACATCACTGACACAGAATGTTCTTTCTGGATTGAATGGGTAAAATGCCCTGAACACAAGTGCAGTTTTGCACAGAATTAAGGCAGTGCAATACTGCCAGGTATTTAGGCTGCAGACCATAAGCTCTGCATGTCTTCAGCACATTGCACATATAGATGATAACATCCACTTCTAAAACTACACTTCTGTCTGAAATGGGTATTCTCAGCACTTAAGATAGCGTACTCGCTTTGAGTTCTCATAAAAACACTGGAAAAGCATGGCCACAAGCACTACATAAAGTGGTGGAAGCAGCATAGCAAAAGAATGTTTTTGCCTTTTTCAGGAATGGCTGGTGAGATGATGGTCCAAATGCATTTACAGCCCTTATTCACTTAATCCTGACCCTTCTCTGCACTTTAAGCTCATCTTTGACTCTGCATGGTACAAAAATCAAATAATCAGATGAAAAATTCTTGCAGATATGAATGGGATTTTGTTAATAGAACATTTTTCATGGAGGCACTCATGCTAAAAATCCATGCTGTGAAGAGTTAATATAAAAACTAACCCAAGGTCAATCAGGGGACGGGAGCAACAGACATGGGACAATCCACAAAACCAAACTTCATAGTTATATATAATAAAGTCATATTTGAGTACAGGAATAACAGAAAATATAATTTTACTAACCTTCCACATATTCAATTTTCTTTGGACAGATCATAGTGGTAGAGTGTATTTACAGAAAGGCTTCTGTCCTGACTCTTTTTACTGTTTATTTTCTTACTTGCAACTAATTGATTATTTAGTATTTTTTATCACAGAATTAATTCAGTACTACTATGGAATCAAATAGTGAAGTATATTTGATGAGAAGTAACAAGTACCAAATTCTTACTGTAGCACTCAAGAACACCCCTGCTCTCACCCCACCTTTCTCAACAAGTCAGCTGAGGGCAGACTGCTTCCTGAATGTTTTCATTCAGAAACCTAGTACATTAACAACCACCCAGCAAACCTATCAAAGTAAGAAAATTACACATATATAAAATACAAGTATCTATTAAAATACCTATATTTTAGGGCAGGTGGGACTTTTCGAGTCCTTTCCACCTCACTATCCATAATATCAATTTACAGTCTAAACCATGTATCATAGAGAGCTGAGTTTAAAGGGAGGAAGCTGACTAACGCTGATACTCTACCATCTTTTGACGACTCTGCAGATTTTGCCACAGCAATCATCTTTGTGGATGGAGTTTGATCATGACAAACTTGATGCAAGAAGTTTATGGATTTTCCTATTAAGAGGACCTGAAAAAAAAAGTGATTTGCATAAAGGAAAACAAAACAAAAATCCCCAACAAAACAAATAAGCCACCAAACAAAAAAGCAAATCACCAAAATCACAATCACCAAAACAGGGTATTTTGTCATCATTCTGTGCTCTTAGCTTCACAATGCCAACCACAGCAGTCCAGGACTCGTATGCTAACACAGAGCAGTTTTATACACAAACTTCTTCCCAACCCCCTTCAAGTCTCCTTAAACAAAATTTATTAGTTAAGGAACTGAAAGGAGAAATAGTCTTCCAGTCTTCCTCAGCACACAATTCTAAAATACTTAAGACTATTATTTATATTTAAATTTGGTCTCCATTTTTTTTTTAACAGAAACAGCAGCACAGGGTTTACAAATTATCAGAAGATTAACTTTCGAATTCATACCTTTTTTGACTGCTCCATTGTAATAAAAGAAGGAATCATTGATTTCCTCAAAGTGTATTTGTCATGCCACAACCGATCAGTTTTAACTGTAGGATCTGAAGCTACAAAAAACTGTGGATTGAAATAAACATTAAGAACAAAAATGTAAACTCTCTCCCCTAGTATTTAATTTCTGTACTCAGAAATCTCCTCTGTATGTTATGAAGCCTTGACTACCTCAGGGTAAAGTGGTAAAGTGCACTAGCTGTAAAACATCCACTATAAAATACAGAAGCATATGGCATTTTCTTAGTTACACAGTCAGCGTAGGAGATAAAGCTCAGAATATAATATAATTTTATTTTACTGGTTCTATTTTTACTCAGGTCCCTCTGGATTTCCTTCTATTTTTATAGATGCAGAATTCACAGACTGAATCACAGAATCACAGATTGGTTTGGGCTGGAAAGGACCTTAAAGATCATCCAGTTCTAACCTCCTGCCATAGGCAGGGACACATAGAATCATAGAATAGAAACACAGAATAGCTAGGGTTGGAAAGGACAATTGCGGAACTGCAGAGAAAAACCCAAAACAAACCCAAGACCAAGAAAACCTGCAATTGAACTGGTGATCAAATGTTCAAGTCTCTCAAGTCCACACAAGAGAATACTTTCATTAGCAAGAAACGAAAAATACATGATCAGCTTTGTTAAAACGACGTATTGATTCTGTCCTCATCCTGTCAAATGAGATACTAATTTTTCAACAAGAACTTTTTTCACTGTCTCCAAATACCATTTCCATTAAGTACGGTCAATTGTCTTTGTTCAAAAACCTTGTCGATGGTATGAAAATTGTAGCCATGTCCAACAGTGATCTTCAGTATTAAGTATGTTTTTATAGTGAACATATAAATTTTTAAACAAAGTTGAAAGCTATTGAATAACGTAGAACCCCAAAGGAGACTACCTCACATATCTGAGGAACAGCTGGAAAACAAGTAAAGTCTGTTTCACACTTCTAGCCATAGAGATTTGTAGACAATTCACACAAGTCTCTAATGCTGACCTTAAGGATCAGCTGTGGGTGATATTTGTATTCAATTTTGACCCAGAGAGACAGTTTCAGAGGGCAGACAGCATATTTCACACTCAAAGTTACTCAGATGTGTCTCAGAAGGGTTTAATTCATTTTAAAAAATGATCCTTTGGCTTCTGGATCCAAAAAATGTCCCTTTAGCAAGACAGTACTGATTGGAAACAGGAAAAATAATCCGGAGAGCTTAAAAAGGCATAAAAAAAAGTTTTAGGAAGAAAAAGGACAGTTACTAGAACTTGCTGCCACAGAAGTCATCACAAATAACTCTACAGAGTTTATAGAGGAACTCTGGAACTGTAAACCTCTTCTACCCAATTTGACAAA
This sequence comes from Myiopsitta monachus, assembly GCA_017639245.1. Lineage (NCBI taxonomy): Eukaryota > Metazoa > Chordata > Aves > Psittaciformes > Psittacidae > Myiopsitta > Myiopsitta monachus. The sequence continues at coordinate 36,396,193 of CM029919.1, read as the reverse complement.
CTGAAGCCATTTATGAAGCCGAGGATAACAGCATGTAGTCACAATAGAATACACTTAACTTTATTTCAAATACAAGGTTTGCATTCTAATAACTTACAAAGAACTATGCATACATTACTGATGTTGCACTAAGAAAAGATAGAAAGATAGCTTTCTCTCTCTGTAGAAGCATCTATTGTTAGACTACCATTCTGCCTCTACTAAACAGACACAGGATATGACTCACTGAGACAAGATACTGCACCACTGCAACCTCCAAATGTCACACTGACTGCATCCATGAAGACAGTCATGTTGTTATTGTATATACTACTTACTCATATGCCATTCATTTCCATCACAGTCTACTCTTTAAATTCTCCTGTAGGCTTCCCACAGATTATACTCCCACAAAGCAAACGAACAAAGATCAAGTATTTATTGTATTACACACATTACCTCATGGTATGTATCCTCCAGCTCTCCATCATAAATCCAGCGATAAAGGAAATTCAGTACAGGATGGGATACTAGGCCAAGAATGTGCTGAACCAGAGATCTCATGTAGGGATCTCCTGTTTTAGTGTAGGCATGGACTGCTGAGGCTAGTTCACCACCTTTTCTCCCTGTGAGATTATAGGGGAGAGGAAAAGAAATGCATGAAGGAGAAAATATACACACCACACTAAAATATAGCAGCCACTGATTTCAGCTAGTCATACATTATTCATAGCTTGCTGAACAGCAATTCTAAAATGTAGGAAAAGTATATTTTTTAATGTTGACAGGGAATTCCAAGGTTTTAAGGCATGAATTTTTAATCGCACTGAAGCATCAAGAAGAGTTTTCTGACACTATGTTCTGTCTACTTTACAGTAGCTTGCAGGAATGCAGATTTCAAGGCAACAGATCACACACAATGGTTAACTTCAAGCTTCTGTTTTTCACTTACCAGAATAAGGCTTAAAGGAGCCTTAGTACGTTTTCCTTCTTTCCTGTACCTGACCCTCTCTTAGATGTTCTGTGTGCATACATATACACAAACACATCTTTCTGGCTTCTTGTTAGAAGAAATTTCATAAATGTCTTAAAAATAAAGCCCACCTTCTCCCTTCCCCTCCCCCACAAATTGTTACCAATTCCAATAATCAAGGTAAAACAGATGTAAGATTTTTCTGGTTAAACCATGACAAATGCTTTTTACAAAGAACAACAACCTCCATTTATTTTCAAAGGCAGCAGAGAAGTACCCTCAGAGTGAAGCATAGCCTATACGTAAGTTACTAGCCAAAGTTTTGGTCAACTCCAACATCACTTCTCAGCATTTGCAGCCATCCACTACTGGCGGGTTTGTAAAGTTTTGTTGTTTCATTTGAACCTGCAGACAGGTTGCAAATGACTCCTATATGCCATCATTTAGAGATGAACACCAAAATACTCATACACAGTGAAGAGACTAAGCCAACCATTCCATAATGTATTAGAAGGGGGTTTTAGCAGTGTAACATTCTCTGAAAGATGACTAAAATTGAAAACAGCATGAAAACGGTGCGCTTAAAATCTGAAGGATTTCTCAAGCATGCTCTAGTTTAAAAAAACCCCAAACAACTAAAACAAAAACAAAAACAAAAAACCCAACAAAAACATCTAAGTGTATCAAAACAACACTATAACTCATCAGGTTTTTGCTTAAACTAAAAGAGAGAAACCCCCCTGGCTTACCTACTTAAAATTTTCTAAAAAAACAACGGAGTAACATTACTGATATCCACCTTTGGCATGTACAACCACTCAAAGTTACATAATTTCCCCAGAAATATAAAATTAATGTTAAACAGACCTTGACAGTGATCAACAAGTGCTGCAAGGGTCTTTAACCTTATTTTAGGATCGTATGTCCAGACTAGAAGCCGGCGGAGTGTTAAACTGCTCTCAAGTCCCAAATTCACGCCCTGATCATCTTCTAGTTGCAACTGATCAAATTAGAAACAGAAAGACATATCAAGGAACAAAGCTGGCAAATCAGAAGAAGAACTAATGTTTCATACTTTTTGTTCTGAAGTTAGCTTTTTACTTGAAATTCCCAGTATTATATGTTCTCTCATTAAATCATTGAGCCAAAACCCAAAAGCCACATGAGTGGAAACAGAGAATCAAATGCAGCTGAAAGGACAGAGACACGTGGAAGTTTAACAGGGCTAACAGAGCACAAAGGTCAAGAAGGTTAACGAAAGCAAGGTGACAGCCATAAAAGAAGAGCAAAGGAAAAGAGAGCAGAGATCCTGAAAGACAGCAAATATTAGCCAAACTGATGCTCAGAAAAAAGTTAAAGAAAAACACCTAAAGGAAAGGAAGGGTGTAAGAGGTAGTTTTATTACTGCACAGCCAGCTTATTTTAGTTCAACATGGGACAAATTTTGTTCAAAGTCTTCCTCCAGAAGCCATCACAACTTAAGTGAACTACCTAGTGAGATTAAGAAATTGCTACTATTGAAAAAAACCCAGTAAAAGAAAAAACCTGTCAGAATGTGACTACCATGAATCTTACAACACCATGGAAAAGGAAAGCCAAACATTTGCATCTGAGATGTAAATGTACATTTCATACAAGTACCATTGGGGTAAGCAGGATAAGAACACAGCCCAGGAATACAGAAGCAAGTTTCTAGAGCAGTCCAAGCAGATAAATCCTTAGGAAAGATGCTCTATTTCCTGTATGCAATAACCAATCCACTTCATGCTTCCACATCTAGCACGTATCAGTTAAACTGAAGATTAGTGTTATCCACACGAAGCTCAGCCTTAAAAACAGTTACATTTATTAGCTTCTAGATGCTCCTGGGTCCATGTTTTTTTGTTTGTTTCGGTTTGTTTGTTTGGAAATTGGCAATGTTAAGAGATATATAGAGTGAAACCCACCCTTTATCTTCAGGGAAGAGATAGTACCCTTACATCATCATGGAAGTTCATTTTTAAATGGGCCAATAATGTGAAAACAGTCTGCAAAGAGAACACCTTAAAAGCTTATGGAATTGCACACAATACACTAAGGCAGAACCATGTTTCAGGGAAGCTCTGAAGACATAATATAAAGTCACAGGGAGAAAGACAATACTGAATCCTTTCATGAGATTATTGTCATGTACTGCTATGCCAGAACTGCTAACTGGAACCGCAGCTAACAACAACTAAGCTGGCAGCCTGTATGATCTCCCAAATACAAGAATGCAGCATGCACTCAGTTCTAAGACACAATTTCTATATGTTTTCAAGTAACTAAATGTCCAGTTTTGTAAATAAAAGAGTCTTACCAAAAAGTAGATTTTTTTCCTCATCACTTTTTAAAATAAAACTGACAAGTCACCAAAGCTCACCTCTGGGATAATCTAGCAAAAGTCTTGCAAATGCTGACTTCTTTTTTAAAGATTTCTGCTCCATCAATTATGAACATAAGAAATGCCATCCTCTGTCAGAAACTTGGCTAGATGAACTACTGCTCTATCTCTAAATGACATATCAATTGCTTATGTAATGTATTATTATTACAAATATTATTATGAATAACAGTGACTGCTATGAGAAAAATACTCATTGGTATGTTACAGAGAATTGTGTTCACTGTCAATAGAAACCACTGTGCATCTTTCTCTAGGTATACCTTTAAGGGGATTTTCAGATAATGTAAATCAAAATAAGAAAGTTAAATAAGAACCACTTAACTTACCTGAGAATGTAAAACAGACAGAAGTCGGTAGTATTCTTTAAGTTCCTGATGTAAGGCTGCACAAAAACTCTGTGAGAAGAGAAAAAAGAAAAAAGATAAAAAAAAAAGGAGGGGGGGAGATCAGAAAACACCTTTCTGAATAATTTTGACACGACTTTTATCCTACCATTGCACTGTGAATGTAGCTAGACATTTCCTAAAAGGAATCAAGCTACAAGTTTCAGCACAAAAGCCAACTCTTAGAAAATTCGCCAATGTGTAAGTGCTTTCCCAAGAGATGCACAGTCCTTTTCTAAGAATATAAACGCATTGTCAAGTGACTTTCTGTTTCTTGCTGTCTTAATTCTATCAACAGATTAAACTATAACTCTCCAAACAGATGTATCATCTCAATAAATACATTAATAACTACCATAGGGTATGAAAATCATAACATGACCCACAAGAAATTTTATTTAGTAATTCTGTAAAATATAGTATGTCATAAAGTATTAGAGTTTCAATTTCAGGAAGGCCACTAATAACAGAACATGGAGGTGGGGATGCAATCATTATATTTACAATACAGACTACATGACTTGAACAAGAAAACACAATGCTCATAAAAGAACACTCCCAGTAAGTGGTGCTGGATCAAGAACTCTAAATTTTTGGCCTTTTATCAACTGACAGTTGTATACGATTCTTCACTTGACATGGAAGAAATGACTGAGTGTATGCCAAGAAACATGTAAAACAGGCAGAAGTTAACAGGCCTAAACTAATGGTTCTTTGTAAAACAAACCTGAGCACAGCTACTTTGGGTTGTTTAAAAATAAAAATAGAGGTAGATTTTAAAAACAATTCCTGAAGGAGTACTTGTTCAGTAACAGATAGTTTTCCACAGTTTGGGGTCCTGGGGTTTTGCTTTGTTTCTGTAATGTTCTTAACCTAATATACAGACTAAAAAAATATCCTGCAACACATTTTCTAAAAGAGAATTAAAATTATGCCTCATTAATTTTGGACTGAATTAGAAATCTTGGGCTTTAAGCACTTTGTTTGCTTGCGGTGATTTGTGGGTTCTATTGTTTGTTTGGTTTTTTATTTGTTTGTTTGGTTTGGTTTTTTTGGTTTTGTTTTTCTTTGGGGGGGGGGGCGTGTGTGTTATGTTTCCCTTTTTTGAAGAATATTCCCATACACAAACACAAATTGTTCAGAAGTGATTTCTTAACAAATTCTCAGCTAATGATTTTGATATCTGTATTAATGGACTATTTTTAATAGGCAATTCCCCAGGACTTTTGCCCTCAACCCTTTCTAAAATGATCACAATCAAAGTAATTTGGAAAATATAAGGAAAACCTCACAAAAAGAGCCCAAGAGCTGAAGTAAAATATTTACTGACTAGAGTATGTACAAGGCAGAAATCATTACTACAAGCGCAAGTAGAAAATAAATCTTCATTCCCAGGAAGAGGCTAAGAAGCCGGTGGGGGGGAGGGGAACCAAACCCAAACGACAAAACCATTAATCTTGCTATTACGTCCATTTGAAGAAAAGAGCGTTTCTTTCTTCAACTCAACATTATAAATTAGAAAGACCTTTGAAATTCATTTTAATCCAGAGGATACTGAAGGGCAAAAAGAAATCTTTTTATGTGTAACTCCACTTTTCATTTCTTCTCACTTGCTTCTTCAGTACATTTTTGAACGTATTAAAGTAGCACTCGCCAAGATAGAGGACAGAATACAGCCTCCAAGAAAACATTCAAAGGCACCATACATCTCAAAAAGTGAGAACAGTAATCACTGACTTTAGTAGCCAAAGGGAATTAGGATCTAACTGGCCAACAACTTTTCAGAGACGCTTTAGGAGTTAAAATTTACATCCAGTGCCAATTCCTGCACCAAAATTACGGTTTTTTGTTTCCCAAACTGCTATGGAAAACTGGACATTATCCTAGAATTCTGATTTGGTCTGCAGCAGAAGAGAATTCAGGAGGAAACAGAACACTTGCTCAACAGAAAAAAAAATAAGATGCCCACTGCCTCAACTGGATCTAAATTGGCAAAATGTCAAAACATAAGGCACTTCATTGCTGATTTTTTTTCTTTTTTCTTTCTGAGGAGAAATTAGAACTTAGACTAAGCAGTAAAGAATATAATGTTAAAGTGTAGCACAGTGTTACATCTCTACTCCTAATAATTGTCAATACCTGATAATTTGCATTGTAAAAACAGTCACCAGAATCATAACAACACAGGTGACAGACATCTTATCCTACACGTAGTTTAAACATGGGTTTACACAAGCATTCTTTTAAAACATTATGCCAAAGATGCTTTAGAAGGCATAACATATTCTTGTGCTCAATTCTTAATGTACAGTGTGCTATACCTGAAATTGTCAGCTATAAAAGTCGTGAAGAACAATGGTATATAATCTTTTTACCCAGATACTGACAGCAGGAGTAGAATATATGTTTTTATTTGTACACTCATGTCCTAGAAATATATATGAAAGTGCTTGCCTCAAGCAGAATTAACAGCTTTAGAGCTATGCAGATTCAGCAAACTAACTGCACAGCCTTCTGTACAGGAACTGAAACCTGAATATAGTAGCTAAGACATTGCACATTTAAATTCACTGAAGAATTAAAGTTCTCCCCTTACTGTAAACTTGAAAATTAAAGCCAGAGACAGTAAAAATAAGCGTAAGCAGGAAGCTACCAGATAAAGAATTAGAAACTTCACTCAGATATAAGGGGAGAGTCTGAAGAAAATGCATATACAGTAGCATTACCATATAAAACATGGAACTCAGCATTGGATCACTAGAAAAATAATTATATTGTAACTAAAAGAGTTACTTAGAATAAGAGACAGAAGGGAACAGAATAAAACATTAGAAAAGTAGGAAGCACTACAGTGTCTCTACTGACCTCTTAAGAAAAATTAGATTGAAGGGAGAAGCACTTCAATTTCTTGGCAGATTAGGTAGGATGTTATGGCTAGAGGCAAGAATAACATTTCTGTCGACTCAGAAGGGATAATATCCAGTTTTACAGAGGGAGCAAGTGAGAGGAAACGGGAATGCCTTAGCAGTAAATGTGGTTTTGGGTATTACAGCAGCTGTGAAGTTACTGTAGACTACAAATCATGATGATGAAACCTATAAAAACAAAAATTAACATTCTTTTGATGCTGTATTTAAAAGAAAGGGCAAAAGATAATGGGTATTTGCATTTTATGTAAGTTAGTGCAGTATTAACACACAAACAACAACATTAGCTGACGTCTCCTGCATAGATTACCCCAGCAACTGAATCGGCGATTAATTAGCTCAGGGATGCCACCATCCCATGTAAGCAATGTTTTTTTTTATAGACATGCATGAGTACTAAAAAAAAAAATTTTAGAAAAAAAAAGATTAAGAAGGAATTATGTGAGACCTTCCAGCTATCAGTGACAGGGCCAATTCCTTCTAATCACCAGCAAGAGCAAATGCCTTTTGCTTGCCACCAGACTATGACCCATAGCAAAAGTGGCATTCCATCAGAGAATGAATGATCCAAGCTCTGAAGTTTACGCATCATTCTAGTACTGCATTTACTCAGTAGTGTCTAAGGGAAACAAGACCAAAACATTGTGGCAAAAACGATTTTTTAGCTGACCTACCTGTCCCACAAGTCCAAATGCACGATCCAAACTCCTCTGGTCTGTGTATTTTCTTATTTTATTATGTAGCCATCCGAGCTCTGCAAGTCTACTTGTAGTATCTCTGAGGGATTTGGATAAGCTCACCTACAAAGTTAACAGAAACAGTAACTCGCAGTTAAGTCAAATCTACCATTCCAATACTTGTTTCAATTAAGCTTGAATAAATAATAAATTACAAGAAATATACAAAGAAATAAATTACAATTTATACGCATAACCATTGAAAAGGCAGCAGCAACGAACTACTGGCAACTTTGTGACACTCCCTTTTGGAAGTCTTAAATTCATACAATCTTTTTACATTAGGCAACTATGGCAGTAACAAAAAGGTTTTCAGAAACGAGGAAGAAATCTGAAATTTTATGATGTAGAATCACACTTCATCTCACCCTGATTATCACTGAGACTGAAAATATTTGAGCTGTAGAAGCAGAGTCAATGATTGACATTAATGAAGAAAGCTACAGAACAAAGAGGTTTGATTCACATGTAGTAGTACCTAAAATTAGAAGACAAATGACCCAATGCCAGACTAGGTATCAGTAACCAAAATTTACAGTATCCAAATTCTAAGCTGAAGTCCGATCCACTGGTAGCAGCTTTAATAAGTTATTTAATCACATGACCTTATGAACTCTTCCGGTATGTTTCTACTTATATCAGGTATCTCACTTCACCCTGAAAGTCTGCCTTAGTCCCAAAACCCTATTCTACTATTGCTATTTTCATCTAAATCAGCACATTTCTTCCTTTAAATTACCAACACATAAGATGCTGTTCGTTTTGTTTCTACTTGAGAGTTACTTCTACCGCATTTCATGATGTTACACAAGAAACCATCATCAACTTTTCAAACTTTATAGGACAAAAACCCCCAATACATTAGGCCAAGAGGCAGACACTGACTGCCCACAGCAATTGGGCCTATCCCACCTCTACAGACAATTATAACTTGGACAGCCAGCTGGAACAGTCCAAACCAAAGAAAGGAAATGCACCAGCAAGCTAAATGGATTACCACAGAACTAGAAATCAAGCTAATTCACTACGTCTTTCAGTCAGCAGAACAGGTATTCTCTAAGATAAAAATCAGCTACAGAGTGTATTAATCACCACAGCGTGGGCTTGAACCAGACAGCAGCATTTGGCTGTAAGAGCAGAGTTCACTCTCTGGCCCTCCTGTTTAGCTGTAAAGGCACAACTTTAACATCTTGAACAACTTCTATAGGATAAATTCTAACCTAAACAAGCATAGTTGGACACAGTTTGAAACCACCTGCAGCTAAAACCAAAATGATGACATAAGAACTATTTAGAATTCTGCCACTGCAGAGTACTTGGCAAGCATTAAGGACAATACACATCCACATCAAAGGAGGAACAAGCAAAACTGGCTTAGTGTTATTACATTTGTATCTCTTAGATCAAAGCAGAAGCTGCTAGCTTATACAGTGCTGAATGCCACCAACAGATCTAATATTAACACTGACATTCAAGTAAGACTAAAATCTTGGAAAGCATGTTCCTTTCTGGAAAAAACAGATTATGTACAACATCATTTTCTTTGTGCAGATGAGGGAAAACTGCACGCTTCGACTACTGCTTTGCATAACATGCAGTCAGCATAAGTAGAGGAGGCATGACCTTGGTCCTTCATGTTCATTAGAAAAAGTTCCAGCTGCAGCTCTAGGCAAATAATTTTTTCACTGAGTCCAGTACCTCAGCACAAGTGCCAGTAACAAAGAATGATGGAAGACAACTCACTTCACAAAAATAACTAAAGACAAATAGTTCTTAGAAAGAAGCATTACTGACCACAAACAATCCGAATAATCAAACTCCCTGTATTAACAGAATTAGGAAGTCAAAGTAAAACAGCTTTTCACTACAAACTAGCCTATTTGATATGAAAGCTACACAGAAAACTAATGAAACCCATAGTGCCAATTTTGCAATCACCAAGTTTTCTTCACGTTCTTCTAGGAGAACCAATTATGCTGCCTTTCCTTTCCCATATATAGTCTTACATATATGGAACATAATTAACTCAGTGCAGGTGTTGAGGAATTACAAACTTTGCAGCATCTACAGGTACTGAAGATAATAAACAGATTCTTAAGGATGTCAACTGACTTAACAAGATTGAAGTTTTCCATTTTTCCCTCCACTAAGCAGCCCTAAATGTCATTGTAAAGTAAGAGGGGGAACAATTACACATTTCACTTTTTGCTATTATTATGGAGGAGAAAAGAAAATTAGTTCTGTTATTGTCAACATCAAGATAAGCCTACTGTGCTCTTGGCATATGAAATGGCCCAAAATCTATTACCCACCATTTTAGGACTATGTCATATTGTCATAGTATAACATTCTTAATACATATGAAAATTGGAAGCACATGAACAAGAATTTGAACAAGAACATGACAATCAGTTAGCGAGCTGAAACTGAATTGTGATGCAGTACTGCCTAAATACTGAATAAGGAGATGATGCTAAAGTAACTATAGCCACTTTTTTGCTCTTGTTCAGCTGACCCAATCTCTCCCTCGGTTCTTCTCCATACTGCAAATACATTTATCATCTTGCCACCTTAAAACAAGATCTTCTCCCTCTCAGGCTTCTCTCCTGTTCCTCTGCACCCTCTTTGACACATTCTTTCAAATTCACATCAGCTGGATTTTTCTATCAACAACAGGAGTTGAAAGCACTTTCTTCAGTTCTGGCACAGTGCTTTCTTCGGTGATCTGCATGATCCAATCTGATCACTTATAAGTTGTAATCAAGACCACAATATCAAGCAGCTAGCATCCATTCTACATCTCAGGCTGTTAAGCTTAATCTACTAATAATGTAGTCAATAGCCTCTTCTAAGCAGCAGAGGGGAAATGATGACAAAAATCCTCAAATTATGCAATAACTTAGGAGTCTTTGTACTGGCTTAATAGCTTGGAGTCTATTCACATCTTGTGAAATGCTACAGTTTCTTCCTGGGACCTAATCTACCTGATCATTTTGAAATTAGTACTGCTGAGACTACTCTGGTGTACTAAAAACAAAAAAAAACCAAAAACAAAACCAACCAAACAAACAAAAAAAATAAATCTGGAGGAAGAGTAAAAACTTGTGATAATTTTTTTTTTTTAATATATTTTTTCATGGCTATTTTTCCCCTCCATACATCTCTGCTCACATATGAAATACCAGTCAATAGACAGTACCTTTCCCTCCACTTTATAGCAATTTTCAGAATTGCACATTTTGATGTTTTTGCCATCTATTCCCTGGAAGACATACAAAACATCTCTCACAAGATTTGCTTCAGTTACTTCAACAGAGCCTAGAAAGAAAAAGAAAAAAAAAATTATTTTGCTTTGTTGGACAATTAGATTTTATTACAACTTCAAAACACTATTTAGAAGTGTAGCCTGAAAAAAGAGAAAGCCTGTGTTTATAACCTGTAAATAAATGTTTTAAGTCCTCTTAACAACCTGACAGAGAAGCCAAGATTTCCCTTTATGGGCCTCTACTGATACTTGTGATCCTCTCGAAGCAAGTCAGCTTGCATAGCACAGCTAGACGGTTATATTTTAACCAATACTTCAGCCAGTTCTTAAACTCCTTATCTGTTCTAATTCAATCACTAATGCAAGTTTTAAGTCAAGCATCATGATGACTTTACCTTTCTTTGAACAAACAGCTGAAATTGTTAAATGGGACTTACGGAATAATCTGTTCTACATTCAGCTAGGAAATCAGCTAATCCAGAAGAAAGAACTGCTTGTTTAAATATTGGCTCTCAATCACATATGCTACTGCTTAGTGAAAAAACAGATCAGAACCAGATTGCCAGCTGTGTAACATCTACAGAGCTGGCAAACAGAAAAGTGTAAATACTGTTTCTGAAAATGTACCTGTGACTTAGTAAAGCTTTTACTATTGCAGCATACAGTTTGCTTCTGCCTCTTAACTCAAGTTAGAGGTTAGATTATGTTTGAGATGTCAAATATATTTTGATTTAAAGGAAACAGAAGATTGAAAAAGATGCTGTGCAGGCCACTGTAAATATGCCCAACTTTTCTGGACAAAATGGTACCATCTGCTTTTGTAACTTCATTTCAGATATCAAGAATGAAACAATTTTAATGGCTATCCAGAAATTGAGATGCAACAGCATGCTCCTCCCAAATTTGACAGCACCTTTACTCTCATCAGTTTGCCTTCCCAACACTCCACTTTCTCAGAATCAAAAAAAACAACCAAAACCAAACCAAACAGAAAACAAAAAAATAAATTCTATTCTTATTTTAGCAAAAGCAGCCACCACCTCAAGATGCTGTTTAAAACTCAGATACTCTTAATAACACTAAGATATGCACAAGAGTAGCTAGTCCGTTTTAGGAATTCTTAGTGAAATGGTAAAAGATTCAAGTGCATATTTCTTTAATTGGTAAGTAATAAAACAGGAATTAATATCGACCTCCTGATTATACTCTGTGTAGATGTAGCAAGAAGAAAACTCCAATTAACAGTAACCAAATTTAGAAGAAAAACACCCACCCCTTTTAATTAGAAGAATTTAATATTCATAGAAATATGAATATTCTTCTTGTCAATAGCCTTTTCTGAATGCAGTCCTACTTCTATTTCTGCATCAACAAGTGACTACATTTAAGTCAACTGTCAGCCTTTCTTACACCATCCCATATAAGAATCAAGAGCCACAGCTGCTGGCTGACTGAATGAAACAAGTTTGTACTGCTCTTTATGGCAATTAGTACAACAAAAATAAGAGGCAGTGCTAGATTGTATATATTTTTGTTTATACATATCAAATCTGTCATATATATACATTTATAAATATTATATAAATATAGACACCCCCCCCATTCATCCTCTTTCACAACAGCAGTGGCTAATTAGTGGTTAATTGGTTCTAAATGCCAAATGCTGCCCTCAGATATGCCAGAACAACTCTGGTCTATAAGATGTTGCTTTGTGCACTGTTACTCATGAAGATTCAGGGGATGGCAGTCAGACTATATTTTATCTTCTACCTATCCACACTCTTTATATAGGAGTTATTAAAACAAACCCCAAAACAATAACAAAATTAAATCAAAACCCCACACCTCTTAGCTGTCTGTCAGAGACTAACAGCACTGTAGGATGACAACATCTGCCATCAGCTCTCTTATTCAGAAAAGCCTCCTGCTTTTACAGTATGAGTACAGTGGGCTGAAAATTACAGAGTTGTCACAGAGATCATCTGTTTAACAATTTCTCCTTGTGCGCAAGTTACACTTGTGCAAATTCAGGAACTGATGCCTAGAGGATCTATTCAAGTTTACAGCCACTCCATCGAGGAAATAAAACTAGCAATATTTTTCTTTTTTTTGTTGTTGCCAATATGTTATGTCAGTTCCTCTAAATACAACCACTGTAAACAGTGCTCTCACTTAAGAAAAAAGTTTTAAAAGCTCTATATTCTCATGCACATTTCCAAGTTTTAAAGGACAGAATCACAAATGGATGAGTATTTCAAGTTCTATTCATTAAGTACTCTTTCTGGCTTCTTAAAAGCAGTAACATCATCTGATCATCAAAAGAGTGACCATTACTCACAAATCACAATCACCTGATTCTGACAAACACTGAAATGAAATCAGTCTTTTAAGAGGACCAGAACACATTATAAAACCAATCACTGCAGAAGGAAATTAGCAACCAACCATAGAGATTGTGGGCAAATATATTAGTCTCACATATTTGCTTCTATCCTTCTATCAAGCACATTCTAGCAAAACATTCCACAAAAAATTCAACATGCTATAAAACTATTTCAAAATCATTAAAAAATAGTGGAGGACATAGATAGCAACTGTAAAAAGTTATTGGTAACAAATACATTTTTGCTCACCACTTGTATCCCCTTCTCGCCTTGACCTTGGCACACCACGGGACACAGCATTTGAAATGCCTTTTGAGGTAGCACTTTGTAACGAAGGCTGGTTTGCAGTTAGAGTCCATGCAAGACGTGACCCTAATTGCTGACGGAGGCAATCTCCAACGCCTGGAGCTTGATAGGATTGTCTAAAAGGACATAAGGAAGAAACATCCTAAAGAACTTCGATTCTGTGCCCATCACCTGGTGTGGGGTATGCTGAAAAATGCCACATGCTTGAGGTGGCTTTTTGTGGACATTTTGTTTGTAGTTGTTTTGGGTTTGGGTTTTCCTCGATAATGGAACCTTAAAAAGGGTGCAGAACATACAAACGATAGGCTTCCTATAAGCCTAGAGTTCTTATATATGTAAGCTTATAGTGTAGCTCCTACAAGCACTTTAAAAAAATCTACAAAGCTATAGAAAAGGAAGTACAGATTTGACAAGTGTGATTTCGTATCACAGATTACCTTTGCCCACACTGAACCGTGTAAATACACTGAAATGGATTAAAAGGGAAGTCAACTATTATAACAACAGACATAAATAAATAAATATTTACATTTTGTTATGACTTGAAACTGCAGGTACATGCCAAAGGAAAACAGAGAAAGGGGAGAAAGTTCACTTTTCTGCTCCTCTACTGTTTAGGAGAGCTTGCATCAAGTGCCTGAAGATGTGATCAAGGAAGGCACATTTAGACAAGCCCTAATTTCCCTTAGGCTCAAACTTGTCAAATTATTCTCAAAAAGAAGTCTTAAACATGAAAAATTTTAAGACTATAAATTACCTTTCTGATTATTTATGTATCGTGATGGTGAAAAATTAAGTTGAAAACATCTACAAGGGATTTTTGCTGCTGACCAGTCCTCTGCCATCCACCAACTGAATGTAGACATTTGGAAATAGACACATTTTAAACATAATAAACTAGTTCCATAAAGCTGTGAAAGGAGTTGCAGGGAGAGATAGAACAAGATTGCAACACAAATGTCCATGTAAAATGTCAAGGAATGCCTTTTGCCTCTCAACTGCCATGCATGGCTCATGAGATGGTCACACATCATATGATTATAGCTAGTGAGCAAGAACAGCCTGCAAGATAGAGCGTCTGTCTGTGTTATGCTTAGCATTTGTCATACCTCAACTAGAGTACAACACTGAATTAGGCTGTTACCCTTCAAGAAGAATGTACTCTAGAAACAAAGGGAAGCATGTATAAAGAGAAGTTCAGGAGGAATGAAGCTCACAGAAAGATCTGATATGGGTTGCCCAGGTCACAGGCTACAGGACTAAAGAGAAAGCAGTGAAACTGCTATAAAAATGTAACAGTATGGAGAGGTCAGACCAAGAATATGTCAGGAACAAGGTAAGCTCTGCTGGTACGCTCAAGCAAGCATTCTCAATAGACAGAAAGCCTGAAGTGACCCCTCCAAAATAAAACTCACTCTGAAATGCACACTTCGAGAACACCAGGTCCTCAACACTAATTACTTTATGGAGGCTTGCTCCCACTCATCCACACTGCCTGCTGATAGGGACACAACCTGTATGAGGCAGGTCCTGTGGACAACACAGTCTGAAAGACCGATGTGACAAAAAGGTCCCACAGTCTAACCCTTTCTGAAAACTGCCCACAGCATTTTCTTATCTTTTCACACAAACGCCACTACTGCCATGATTGAGGTTTTCAGTGTTTATGTACTGACCTATTCTTAGAACTGGAGCTGAGGCTTGAATTACAGGTATTGATAACAGCTGTACCATCATCCTTTTATGGAATCCTCATATCCCAGAATCATAGAATCATGAAGTCATTATCCATCATATTTGAGAAGTCATGGCAGTCTGGTAAAGGCAAGATCATGGAGCAGATCCATCTGGAAACTATGTTAAGGCATATGAAAAATAACGAGGTGATTGGTGACAGTCAACATGGTTACACTAAGGACAAATCATGCCTGACAAATCTGGGGGCGTTCTACAATGGGATTATAGCACTGGTGCATAAGGGAAGAGCAAATGCCATCTACCTGGAGTTCACCAAAGCATGTGACACCGTCCTGCACAATATCGTTGTCCCTAAACTGCAAAGACATGGATTTGACAGATGGACCAGCCAGTGAATGAGGATAGTCACACTCAAAGAGTTGCCATCAACAGCTCAATGTCCAAGTGGAGACCAGTGATAAATGGCATTCCTCAGTGGCTGCTGTTTGGACTGGCACTCTTGAACAACTTTGTCAGCAACAGAGACAGGGGGATTGAGTGCACTCTCAGTAAGTTTGCTGTTGACACCAAGCTGTGTGGTTCAGTTGGCATACTGGAGGGATGACATCCAGAGGGACCTTGACATGCTTGAGAGGTGGACCAATGCCAATCTCATAAAGTTCAAGGCCCAGTACAAGGTCCTACAGCTGGGTCAGGGCACTCCCAAGCACAAACACAGGCTGGGCAGAGAAGTGGTTCTGAGCAGCCCTGCAGGGAAAGACTTGGGTGTGTTGGTTGACAAGAAGCTCAACATGAGCCAGCAGCATGCACTCACAGCCAAGAAAGCCAACCATATGCTGGACTGCATCAAAAGAAGCATGACCAACAGGTCAAAGGAGGTGTTCTCCCTCTCTACTCTGGTCTTGTGAGACCCCACCTGCAGTACTGTGTCCAGCGCTGAGGTCCTCAGCACAAGAGGGACATGGACCTGTTGGAGTGAGTCCAGAGTAGGCCACAAAGAAGCTCCGAGGGCAGGAGGACCTCTCCTATGAGACTGGCCAAGAGTTGGGCTTGTTCAGCGTGGAGAAGAAAAAGGCTCTGGGGAGACCTTAGAGCCTTCCAGTACCTAAAGGAGTCTACAAGAAATCTGGAGAGGGATATTTTGCAAGGGCATGCAGTGACCGGACAATGAGGAATGGCTTTAAAGTGAGAGAGGATAGATTTAGATCAGATGTATGGATGAAGTTCTTTACCGTGAGAGTGGTAAGGCACTGGAACAGGTTGCCCCATCCATGGAATTGTTCAAGGCAAGGTTGGATGGGGCTTTGAGCAACCTGGTCCAAGTGAAGGGTATCCCTGCCTATGGCAGGCGTGTTGGAACTAGATGATCTTCAAAGACCCTTCCAACCCAAACCTTCCTATAGTTCTATGATAAGCAGATATATTAACCTCATTGATACACATTTCTATGTTGTATCCAGATTATATAATGGTTAAGGTTGCAAGGGACCTCTGGAGATCACTTCTTCCAGCCCTCCTGTTCAAAGCATGGGAGATTACCTGGTGCATTGTGCAGTCATAATTTGAATATTTTCAATTATGGAGACTATACAACCCCTCTGGTGAACTTGTTTCAGTGTTTCACAAAATCCTCCTGCCTTCACACACATACCCCACCTCACTGCAAAAGGAGATTTTTCCCTTATGTTTTAACTGTGATTCCAGCCTTACAAGTTTTGAAAATTACTTCTTGTCCTTCCCCTGGGCAACACTGAGAAAAAGTTTGGCTCAGACTTCTCTACTCCCCTTGTCAGATACGATCACACGGATAAGATCCACTGAGCCTTTCCCTCTACAGGCTGAACAGTCCCAGCTCTCACAGCCTCCCCTCATATATCAGAGGCTCCAACTGCTCAATTACTTTTGGGGTTCCTTCACCAAACTCGCTCGAATTTGTCCATGTCTGGTTTTGTACTGTAGCTGGACTCAGCATTTCAGCTGTATCTTTACCAGTACTGAGCACAGAGGAATTTTTAATTCCCTCAGCCTCCTGGTAATGCTCTTACTAATGCAGCCCATGAACATGCCTTCTTTGCCACACTCATGTTCAACTTGGTATTTCCCAGGAATCCCAGGGCCCTTTCTGCAAAGCTGTTTTGCAACCAATGAGACCCCAGCATGTACTGGTGCATGGAGTTATTCCTCTCCACGTGCAGGACTTCTTTTGAACTTCAGAAGGCTCCTGTCAGCCCATTTCTGAAGCCTACTGAAGTCCCTTTGAGCAACAGCTGAATTACCATCTTTATCAACCACTCCTCTCAGTTTTGTTATCATCTGCAAAGTTGCTGAGGGTGCACTTTATGGCATCAAGCAGGATGAAGGATCCAGCCCCTGGGCTATACCCTTAGTGACCAGGCTCCAACTGGACCTTGTGTCCCTGATCCTAACAGTTTTGAGTCTAGGTCAGTCAGTTTTCAATCCACCTCACTGTCACCTTATTTAGTCCATACTTTATTAAGTCTCTCAATAAGGATATGTCAACATAGACAGTGTCAGAAATCTTACTAAAGCTGAAATAAATACATTCACTGCTTTCCATTGCCCACCAAGTCAGTCATCTCATCACAGAAGGTTCATCTGTCCCCAGGCAGAGCTCCACGTATTTCTGCTGCTCTCTCATGTAAATAGCAATTTATTCTCCTTGCCATCCTAGTCTTTCCTTCCCAAAGAGCCTGTATCCACTCTGCCACATTCCAGTGGTATGACTATCCCACCATGTGTCTGTGACCACAATGAGACCACAGCTCTAGTACTTCACACATATCTCTGAAGTCCTCCTGTCTGTTCCCCATGCTGCCATATGTAAGTGTGTAGGCACTCCAACGAAGTTGTGCTGATGTTCCAGGAAAGGCACAAGAACTTTCCCCAGAAGGCTGT
This sequence comes from Myiopsitta monachus, assembly GCA_017639245.1. NCBI lineage: Eukaryota > Metazoa > Chordata > Aves > Psittaciformes > Psittacidae > Myiopsitta > Myiopsitta monachus. The sequence continues at coordinate 36,378,200 of CM029919.1, read as the reverse complement.
CTTCACCCCATTCCTCATTTGTGTGCATTTACTTGGGTGGACCCACTTCTGCTCTTTTGGTTTCAAGGTCTCTCTTGACCACACCACACTGCAGCTTTTGCTTACTAATCTGGTCTACCAGCACCTCACCCAGTTGTGGGGCACAGTCCTCCCCTATTATTCTGAGTTTAAAGGTATCCTCTACTCATATGTCTAAGATACACCATACAAACCTAGCACTGACAAAGTCCAATAAGGATTTGTATTGTAAAGCATATTAATAACAATAAAATCCAGTTGTGTCAGCACTTATTATTTCCACAATATGAATTCAACAAATCATGACAAATACAGTGTATTACAAAAAAAAAAAAAAAAGAAAAAAGAAAAAAGAAAAAAAGAAGCATCTTTGACTCAAAATAAAGCTATTGTACTTTCTGAAAATGCATCTATTTTGTGTTTGGTTTGCGACTCTTGGGAGTAGGAAGGAAAATTAAGAGATGGGAATCTCTAATTATAAGCAAGAAATTATAAAATTTGCCATAAAATAGCCTTATATTAGAAATTGTGTCAAATAAAAACCAATGAAGCTTCTATTAGGACAAAAAAATTGAGCTCATGTCCCCGCCCATGGCAGGAGGGTTGGAACTAGATGATCTTAAGTTCCTTTCTAACCCAAACCATTCTATGATTTCTGCACCCCTTAAGATATTTTTTCCCCCTTTTATTATGTTCTTGTATGTCTTTCAGATATTAACTACAGTTTCTTGAAAAGCGATGTCCCCATCACTTCTGATGAAAAGTGAGTCCCCATCACTTTTGGATGAAGGCTTTATTTCCAGACTTTTTCACTCAAGGCTGAAACAGATATGCAAGTAAGTACAATCCTTACTTTTATAAGTTTAATAATATTCTGTTCATTTTTCCATGCTCAACCTTTATGAGACAATGTTCCAGGCCCATAGTACAGAATCACTGTTGAACCACTCCCTCTCACAGACTACAAACACATGTTCATTTTCCCACCACAGAACACAGAGTCTGTGCAGTGTACCTCTGTCAGGCTTTGTACAGATGAAGGGTAATACAACATGATATCCAATGGCACATGAAGGACTCACATTTTGAGCACATCACTTTGTATTAGCTTATTTAACAAGGTCAATACTCACATAGTCATCTCTTGGCTTAAAATGGCCAGCTTTTACATGTCAAAAATCTGAACTATTTGGTATTTGAATGTTTCAGTTCTAAATGTAGATTCACTTTGGCATGACCAGACCACTGCTGAATACAATGTGGTGTAGGATACTTTTTTCTAATAGGCAATTCTTTTAAAATCAACTCTTGCACTTTTTTTTTACTCTTAAAAAAAAAACAAACCCAAAACAACACAAAACAAACAAACCCACAAAAAAACCCAGTCCACTCAAGATGCAAGACTGCTTGACCTACTGTTAACATGCTTAAAAGAAAATCAGACCATGTAAGAAAGGCCACCCATTCAAAAATGGAGAATGCCAAGTCTACTAATTTGACACTGGCTGAGGAACGCTTTGTAAAAGGAACTTGAAAGAGGACCCTAAATCCAATGTGCTAATTACAGAAGATAGACTATTTTTAAAGGGTTTCACAGAACTGAGAAATTCTTGGAAAAGTACTTGGCACTCAAATCCAAATGAGTGAATCCAATAAAATCTCAGCTGTTCAGCAGATAGTTATGATTAAGTTTTAGAACAGATACACTCGGCCAGCCATCTATGGCTTCGCATAGTCATATGAGAGCACCTGATATTCAGAACCATTCAGGTAAGGAATTCAGTTCCAATACACCTACAGTGGAAATTCCAATAGCATATAAATGGGGAAAGTGGGGGGAAAAAAAAAAAAAAAAAAGGGCAAAACTAAAAAACCACCAAGAAGAGATAATCTTTCATCTTCTCCAAACCTATTTGTAAGGTAAAACAGCCTAATTTACCCTGGGAGGAGTGACTGTGGAGTTGGCGTTGGCCCATTCAGGGCATACAGGCTGATGCTGCTGATTCCACTGCTCCCCATGCTGCAGGAACTCTGGGCAGACTGAGCACTGCGATCTTGGTAATTCAATGGAAGGCTTTGAGGCCTGGCATAGTAATAAGGGGTTGAGTGAGCATCCCGTGGCAATGCTTGAGCAAAAAGTGTGGCATAACTTGATACCTGGAAAGGATTTGAAAAGGGAGGAGTGAAAAGAAAGAAGATTTGAGTTGATTTAAGTCATGTCTTCAGTTAACAAGAGTGTAATATTCAAGAAATGCAAAAAATAACTGAAGACCATGTTTATGCAGAGAAAAATTTGTTACAACTATAAAGCACTTTTAGCAATATAGCTTATTTCTGCCTACAAATTGTCATTAGCAATAGCTGCAAAAAGTACTTTGGTGCTAGTAGAGCTGCAACCAAAGGAAGAATTTTGCACTCCCTACTCCATTTCAAATTCATTAGCATGTGAGCAGATATTACATCACCATGCAGAAAGCAAACGAAAAATACCCATCCATCTAATAGTCAAATCATCAGCTACAAATGTTGGGTAACTCACATTTTTGTATTTACTGAGTATAAAAAAAAAAAGCACAGAAAAATTGCAGATAGTTTTTTCAAGAGTTTACGCCTCACAGACAAACACTACAACCACAAGCTGAGGGGCTGATTAAGTCTGGATAGTGATTCTTAATGACACCTAAAATAAGTGACATACATTACTGTTTTGCAGAAGTAACAAAGCTCTCCTTACCCACCTTGTTAGACTGCTTACGTGGATCTTCACTAAGGCTAAGCAGGAGGTAGAGAATTGACCATTTGTTTTTCAAAATGCCCTTGGAAAAAAAGATGAACAGAAAGAAGCATGGTTTACTGACTAATAACGTTGGAGTTTTTTTTTTTTTTTTAATTTTTATTATTCAGCCCACTAAAATGTATAGATTTGCTACACAAATAAGACCAAGTCAGAGCCATACTCTTAAGTAAACAGAATGTGCAGTACAGCCTCTGTATTGCTAACTTCTCCACTGTGTTCAAACCATGAACTCTCACTTGCTCCAAGGTCGGCAAGAACACTCAATTTAAAATTCATAGCTACTAAGCTACCCATTCATACCTACTAAGAAAAAAAGTTTACACACAGTTTAGGTTTTACCAGTTTTCCCACACACTCTTAGCATTTAAATAATCTCAGATGTGGATGCTAGTCTAAAGGCGAAGAAAGAAAAGTCTTGGTTCAATTTTTAGCAAAGAAATGTCTGTCAGTGGAGATTTTCCCTTTCAATCTCCTTTGAATTTCCCTTTCATCCCTCCTTTACAGGGAGGTTTTACAAGTTTGAGGGTTTCAACTTGTATTACTTTAAACGGTAATAAATATAAATGATGAATAAACTTGAAGAGCTACCAAAATTTTCACAGCTTAAGACAGAGACACTGTTAACATGAAAGTTGAGCAGTATGCAATAGTCTTTAAGTAAACAAAGAGATACCTACAGACTGTCAGAACAACACTCTCAGCAACTTTAGATCTCAGCAGAAAACTTACCAGCAGAAGACAGAACAATGCTAAAGCTCAAGCTACAAAGAGAATGCTTTGAAGAAAAGAGTTATGGCAAATATTAGTATGTTTTATTTTAGATATGTATGTTTCTAGATATTTTACTCAGCACATCTGTTACACTAACACTTGCACCTGAATTGATCAGGGACATAAAACCTCATAATGGACATCACATACTGGAGTAAGTCAAAGAAATTCATACAAGCTCCCTCACAATGTTGATCAGGCTATGGTCTGAATACTAAGCAATATCAAATATAAGGGAAACTTCAGTCATACTGAGATTCAACAAAGACTCTAACCCCTATGAAGCCATGCAGCTCAGTACTATCAGTCTTGCAAAAGGCACCTGCAAGGTCACTCTGAAATTCTCTTTTTTTAAAACACATTTTCATTCTCACCCTATTCTATTTTTTCTGTTTCTCTGCAGATTACACATTTTATATGCATACGTTACATAGTATACGACCTTTTGGCCACAGAACATTTCTTTCTTGGGACACAGCACACTAAAAAACCTACCAAAGCTCTATATTGTTACATAAGAGTAGAAGGAGACAATCTGTACTATTATGTTGAGCAAAAGTCTAGTATCTCCTGCTTGATTTCAACAACAAGCAAGAAGCAGAGGTATTGCATGTGTTACAAATAACTAACTCGGCAACTCATTAACAACTAGTGAAGACGGAGCAGAAACATTACTGCTGCCTCTACTGGCCAGGACGGAATGAACCTTAGTGCCTCAAGAACCATGGTTTGCTCAGCTGGCAAGCTGCCAATAAAATAAAGCACTGACCTCCTTTTCTCTTCAGAGTAATGGATGAAACAAAGTTAAAACAGATTCACACTAGCTTTTTTCTTTCTCCTAGCTGCTTTCGAGAGAATTGCTGGAGAAAGAAAAAGCCTCATTGATTCTGAAGACACATATTCCTTCTGTGCCCTTCCTTAAGCTCATGAGGAAAAGAAATGTTTGTCCACTGTTAGTAACAAACTTAAGAGAAGATTAAATAGTAATTGGTAGAGTGAAACAGAATTTTAAAGAAGGCATTATTCAGATGATAGCATTTCATGTACACAAAATGCTAGCACAGAGGAAAACAAAAAAACCCAACCAAACCAAACCAAAAACAAACCCAGCAGAAGTTAGAAGAACCTCAAGCACTTAGGATGACAGCAAAATATGAAGAGATAGCTGATGTAAGCCTGATTTACATTGAGAAGAATAACCAAACTGATAACAACACAGATAATGCATTCTGTTCCAAAGTTTACAGCCATCATGCTCTGCAGGGGCGTTGCTTGCTAAATGCAACAGTCTGGCGATACATTACATAAGCTAAAGAAACACACTACAGAAAATCTGTATTAAATGAGCGAGATCAGTGTAATACATGCAAGAGGCTGAAACCAGTGACTGAGGACATCGAAACAGGTGCTGCAAGCCAATGACACTTGCTTCACTTATACAAACCAATGCAAATAATACACAAACATACAGGATAATGAAAACAGGAAGAGTTACAGAGTGACTTTAGCTCCAAGCACTAGCAAACTAATGGGCAAGGTAAGTACAGATGAGGGGCAGAACTTCTGACTAGTTCTGATTGGTCATACTCTCCACAGAATGACCCTCTTGTGACCTTTAAATCTTAGTATTATCCTGTAAAATTCAGCCATGATCCATATATAAATTATGGAATAAAAACCAGAACATCGAAAAACATTTCTCCTAAATATGAAGAGCAAATAAAGACAGATTTTCTGTTATACAGTAAACATCATCTTTTACATTAACTAATGTTCGTTGTCAAAAATCAGGTATGTGCAAATGACTGGGAATCTTATTTTATTATTGCCCATCATATTCTACCTTGCTAAATACTCAATTTTATGAAGAATGCAGAACAGATTAGCAGCAGTCATTTTTCACCTACCTCTGCTAAATTTATGCCCTCACATCTTTTCCCCTTTCACCTGATCCACCTTCCTGAATTATGGGCTTTCTATACAGTAACAATTTTTGTTAGAATATCAACATGCAGTATTTGTTAGAATATCAACATGCAGTATTCTTTGACTAACACTGGTGTTAGCAGAACCACCAAGGTCAGCAAACTCTTACTCTTCAACATTAAGGACTTGGAGTACTTAAAAATTCAGAAGCAAGAGCACTATTTGAACCCTAGACTAATAAAATCAATATACTTGCATGGCAGTGATGTAACATAAATTACAACAAGAAAATTCATCAGTTTTACATATAAAATGAATGCTTCTATTTTTCCAGAGTTCCTTCCTTCATATGAAGTGCCCCTTTGTGTAACTGGCCTCAAACTATGCTCTTTATTCTCTTCCGAACTGATTTCTGATTAGCAGCAAACAGCTCATAGCAAAAAAGAAAAAAATGAACAAATAAAACAAAACAAAACCCCCTCACACCTGTAAAAAGCAAACTTTTTCACACAAATTACATAATGGTTGAGGTTGGAAAGCACCTCTGAAGACCATCTTGTCCAATTCCTCTGCTCAAAACAGGATTTTTACCCATGCCTGTGTCCAGTCAAGTTTTGACTGCCTTCAAGGATGAAGACTCCACAGCTTTCCTGGGCAACCTGTTCCAGTATTCAACTATCTTCAGAGTTAAAATATTGTTGAAGACCTGAACACTCTCCAAAACAACTCTACAACATCAGAAGGATGCATGTGTGTGCTTTCAGTTTTTTTACTTTATATACATTCATTATTGTACCTGTGTACCGAGCTTTCTGTAGAGTTCTGAAAACAAAGCAGCATCTGCTTCCCTTCTTTGTCGTACAACTATAAAAAAAAGATATACAAATTAAAAATTTGAAAGAAGTGTAATACTCATGTCTGAAATTATATATTTGTGGCAAATTGGAAAACATACCCAGGAAAGCTTAATGATGCTTAATTGGTTCACTCTGTTTACTCCTACAGTTTTGCCTGTTTTCATGTTATCTGCATTCCAGCTCCAAATATCCTTACATCAGAAGTGATGCAATGCAAGTACCTGTTTTTCTTTAAGCAATCAAAATATACACTTTCTAAGCAAGTGCCCTTTTAAAGTCTAGTCTGCCACTCTGTAGGCTTAGGGAATTACAACACAACCGAAAGCAGGTAAGAATCTGCTTAAACAGGTTAAGGAATGGCACCATGCCCTTCACAAAAGTAAATGTGATTGTTCCTATTTTAAGCAATAGAAGAAAGAAACAAAAGTAGTAGTGCGCTTGCTCAAAGTCCAGCAGAATTCCAAGGCCACATTTTATATATTAATTCCAAGGCCACTTTTATATATTAAAAAAAATAACAGTCTCAATCACTACCAGCTATGTTAACAGAAGTCTTTGCTCAGATGGAAAACACCTTCAAACATTAGGATGCCTTCAGAAAAGCCACGCTACATCAGAGCCATGTTTAAAAAAAAAATAAAACAAAAACATCCAAAGAAACCTTAATAAAAGAAATGCTGTTAAACTGTTAATCAGCATCAAAAGCCACTGCGAAGGACACTTTGCAAATATGTGGCACGCATTTGCCAAATTCCTGCACATGAACTCCAGAATAATTGTAAAATTAGAATGATATATCCAGCCACTTGTTACATGACTACTAACATCAGCCTACAAACTGAAGCTGAGGAGAAGGAAGATGAGGGAGATAGCACTCTTCAAAACTCCTGGCAATAGGGCCAAAAGAATATATGCTGTGCTGTCTAGTACTAGCCAAAGCATGCTGAAGTTCACGCAGAAAGCGTATACTATAGATTCTGGTCTTTTGAAGTTGCATCTAGAGAAATTCTGAGGGGCTTATTTGCCTATCAGCAAGTCATGGAAGCTCTGTGTTAGTGAAAAATACACATGTACTTTAAAACATTTAGAAACACTGACTCCTCCCTGACTGAACTTTCAAAGCTCACATATGAAGCTTTAGTTTAATTAGCATATTCCAATTAATTGCCTCTGGACATTCTACTGTAGAGCAGATAATGTGCTGTAAGCAGTATTTGGCTATTTGGCTTTTCAAGAAGAATGCGTCACATCACCATTGGATTCACACATTGCAATTCTTGACTCAGAGCAGCACAGAATACAATGGAATGCAACTGCAATGTAACTTACACTGTCAGGGTCTAATGTTTTGGTTTGAGAAGGTGGTTGCAGAAAACTTGTAGAGAAACTAAAGGCAAGAAATATCAGGTAAGTCACATGAACAATTCCATCAATTCCCAGGACACTCATTCAGCTACTCTCACACAGGTGCTCTTGAAGTTAATTTTGCCAAAGTGTAGCATTTCTGAAGTGCACATCACTAAAATATCAGTCTTCTAAAAAGAACTACAAATTCATAACGTCTGAATATTATTAAAGGAAAAGGAGTGCAATATTAACTGTTTACTTTCATGGTAGCTAAGATAGAAAGTAAATTGCAGGAAGGGAAGTCTAAACTGAGCATTCAGAAAAATCTGAGCTGTGAATACAAACAGCCAATCAGGAAAGCTCACTGGGGAATTAATGGAATTTCCATAATGAGATTTTCAGGGAGTGAGCATTAATAACCGATCAGATAACTATCTGTGAGGCAGAGTTGTCCCATTTTCAGAGGAACAAACTGATTAGATTAACTTCTTGAAGAACTTCAATTCCTATGTCTAAGAAAGAAACAAAGATGCACTTACGTTCTTTCTTGATTTTCTCCGCTACAAGAAATTCATCCCGCTCAACAGTGGGAGCGAAGTTGCTTCCAATAACTCTCACTGCATACTGAAATTGTTGGGCTGCATCAGCTGAAGGAAAAAAGGAAAACTCTTTCAGTTAAGCAGAGGGTTAATGTTCTATTAAATTTTTAAAAAGACATGAGATTATGTTGCTATGGCTGAATGTGGCAAAAATCAGATAATATTATGCTACAATCGTTAAACATACTTTTAACCAGAGGGCAACAAAGTCCAGCTTACCCACAAATGTATTATCAATGCTATAATAAACTCTGCAACATAACTGCATTTAAATTTGTGAATAAGCCTTTCCTATTCTGTGTTGAAGGAAGAGACACTTAGCCCTACCCAGTTCTTGGAGAGTATCAGCGCACTTAAACTGGCTGTGCTCTTTCCCACAAACTGAAATGCCGTAGCACTTGGAAAAAAAGGTCACAATTCAGCTCTCATACAGGAACAACGTAGCCAGGTTCACCAGGCACACTCTCTCACCTGGCACCCAAACTGACAGATCTGTCCTTAGATATTCACAACAGTGGTTTTACCAGTTTGTGTGCTTTCAAGTCCGGTTTTAAACTAGTTTCACTGCTTAGGTTCAAAGCTAGCTCAGAGCTATCAGCATCATATCCCAGTGCACAACATAGATACTAATGTAGAGGTCACGAACCAGGGATCTCCCTCCACTGCCCCTTCCTTATGCAATAATTCTATCTTTAATATTGTTGCTGAACAGTAGTGTTTTAATGAAAGCATCTCTGCTTTCTGGGAAGATTAACAGCCTAGTAACACTGAGATAAGGCCAGCTTAGTATTAATGCCTCTACAGCATAGTCATGTTGCCATTCATTGGCTTGAAAAAAAAATAAGTAATATCAATCAAATGATAACCCTAAACACACGTCAAGTGTCCTTGCAAAATATCAGAGAAATTTCTACACTCATATAGGAATAACTGTAATAACATGAGAGGGAAGGTACATCAGAAAAAGTAAGTGTAAATGAGTGGTGTCAGCTACTTGGATCTTTACATTTTCTGATTTCAGAAAAAACAAACAAACAAACCAACCAACAAAACAAGCATCTAAGCAATTCTACATATTAAGTCTGTTTTGTATACAACAAAGATATCAGACTCCTTGTGCGTTTTATATCAGCCAGTTAAACAATTAACTTTCAGAGAAAACTGTAGGGTAACGCCGCAATGGTTCAGCCAAGAAAAAAGCAAGGATGCTGATCTGGACAAATATGTACAAAAGGAACAGAAAAATGGTACAAATAAAGGTCCACTAGAAGCAGAAATAGTTAAAGTATTGAATCATCTTGAGTTAAATAATATTTACAATTGAAAACCAAGATCACCTGGGAGAAACTAGGAGTCAATTATTTATTAAATGCATGGAAATCTCCAGGAATTTATGGAAAGGAGAAATCTGAAATCAGAATGTGCTACATTCTTTTTGAATGCTCATTTTTCTACTGTCTTGTGATATAAATGCCACCCACTGGTCCTAATCTATTAGAATACAACTGTAGACCAGCAAATATTAACCAGTTCACTTCAAGCAGTACTTCACACAATCAGGAAAAAAGTCTGCTCAGACAGAATCATTAATATTTAACAGTATTTGACAATACTGGCCTACAAAATAATCAAGGGTATCATTCCACTTTCAGAGAAGAAAATTACAATATCCCGTCTACTGTAAGGTCACAAATCTGCATGACTTAAATGCCTCCCAGAAAGAATAGTCCTACTGTTAGACAAAGCAGCCTTTCATTTACAATAAGGACTTGAAAATACATGTATAAAATAATTAAATAGTTCAGCTATTGATAGTGTAAATTGATGACAAGGTGGGAAGAGTTAAGTATGAGGAAGTGTTTCCGAGTAATTCTTTAGTATAATGCACATCATTACAGAACTCCTCAGGATTTCAGAAAGTATTCTGCAATGCCAATTAAAGTAAAATACTGGCATTACATAATCCCAAACAATAATAAAAGTTTTATCTTTTATTAATCCCATAGCTGCACACAAAGCAGCAGTTAGGCAAGAGCTAGGCTTTTCTAGTAACTCTTACAGATTTTTAGCACGTTGTTATAGTGACTTAACATGGGCTACAAATAAAACACAAAATTGCTAAAAGAGTTGCGGGTCAAGCATCTATGATGAACTGAAATCTGGTGAAGGATCAATGGTTGATACCAAAATACTTCATAAGTTATGACACGTATCTAGGTTAAATAATAAAATCTCTCACTGATTATCCACTAGGAAGCAGGAAAGAATGGATCCAAGTAGACTACTACAATACAAGTTATAGGAAAAACTAAGCAAAGGAAACGGAAAAAAAAAAACCCAAACATAAACAGATGTTGTCTTCAAAAAGCTCAAAACAACAACCACACAGACCCCACCACAACAAAGCCACAAGAATTGCCTCCTTGCCTCCTACAGTTCCTCCTCACTCATTAGATGCCTTACCCTGGTATTTTAAAGAAAATTATGCTCTGAAATGAACCTCTATGTCCACACCACTCCGACCCTTACGGATTGCCCTTGAACTTTTTTGGTTTGATTTCCTTAAACGAGTTTGATAGAGGTCTCATGGATACCAAATCAAACTGGTTTCATAAACACTGGGGACTGGTAGAACAAACATCCAAACCTGGGGAAGAGACCGCTGTAAATCTCAGCAGTTAAGTATTCCATCTTGTTTGCCTGTACAGAATTAGCAATATCAGATACCTGCTCAGAGCAGCGAACACAAAGGAACAGAAATGTAGAGAATGAGGGAAGAGGCATTTCTGAGGAGAACTACAGCGAATGAAAGTACAGGCTGGCAGCACTGCTGGTCAGGAATGCTGGGGGTTTACTGAAGACCTACAACATAAATCTACAGGAAATAAAGACGTATTTCGCTTTACTGAATGGACTTATCTGCTACACATTTAGGATCTTGCAGTTTATCACAGCATGTTTATCTTAATGAGTGTTGAATAAGAAAATATGTAGTTGGATTAACAAAAATAATGCCTCTCTCTGGACAATTGAGCATTATTCATTCAGATGCTTCTGCTAACTTGTATATGCTATGATATATACTACGATTATCAGCAAGCTTAATGCTTGGTGAAAAAATTAAAAATCAGAGCATTACGTTTTGTTTATTAACACTGAGGGATAGTGCACAATTTTCCATGTAAGCAATGCTGTATGTTTTCAGTTTGTTTTTTTAAATTATGTGGTTTGTAAGCAAACTGTTTGCTATGTGTTTCAAAAGATTCAAGTGCTATGTTTCTCCTCTGTTGCTCCTGTGGTTTGGGGGGTTGCCTTGGTTTTGGATGGGACAGAGTTAATTTTCTTCCTAGTAGCTGGTACACTGCTGTGTTTTGGATTTATGATCATAATGTTGATAAAACAGATATTTAAGTTGCTGCTGAGCAGTTCTTACCCAGTGTCAAAGCCTTTTCTGCTTCTCACCTCACCAGTGAGGAGACTGGGGTGCAAAGAAGTTGGGAGGGGAGACAGCCAGGACAGCTGACCCCAGGTGACTCAGAGGATATCCCAGACCATACGGCATCATGCTCATCATATAAACAAAGAAAGCTGGCTGAGGGCTGCTGCTCAGGGACTGGCTGGCATCAGTCAGCAGGTGGTGAGCAATTGCATTGCGTATCATTTGTTTTGTATGTTGTCATTCTTTTATCACTATTATTATTATTTCCCCCTCCTTTTCTGTCCTATTAAACTGTCTTTATCTCAAACCATACTCCCTTTTTCCTCTCCCAATTCTCTCCCCCATTCCAGTGGGCAGGGGAATAGGGAACAAGGAAACAGCAGGATAGCATTTAGCTGCCTGTCGCGTGAAACCACAACAGGGTTTAGATTAAATTCACATGAACCAAGATCCAAACAAGAAGAATGAAGTGGGTTTACTGTCTTTGGTCACCTGATGAGTTAATTACAAAATCCAGCAAAGATGTATACAAAGTCTGTAGGGATTCTCTGGAATTTCATTTTTTCAAGAAGAACTGGCTCAGAAAGACAGCCACAAGTTTGGGTTGTTTTTTGTTTTGTTTTGTTTTTTTTTTGGGGTGGGGGGGAGAAGGGAGTGGTGTTTGGTTCTGGTTTTCTTTTTTTGTTGTTTTTCTTTGGGGGGGGCGTGGTTTTTGTTTGTTTTTTTTTTTTTGTTGTGGCTGTTGATGGTGTTGGAATAGAGATTTGCCTCAAAAATAACAGAAGAAAATCACAGACTTCACCATTTGCGCGTTTTCCAATTTGCCTGCCTCTGACACTACAGCTTTTAGAAGACTACCTGTGCTTCTAGTCCTGTAGTGTAAGGGAACAGTGATATCAAGATTGAGAGCCAAAAAAAACCAAAAAAAAACAAAAAACCACCATCATGTGAAAGCTACTGGACAGAAACCTTGAATATTTAAACATAAGTCCTTAATCTAACAAAAAACCACAACAGAGACATTATTAATAGTAAGTAGCAAGGGTTTTTCATGTAATGGGGAAATTTTAAGATACATAAAACCTTCCATTTCAGCACCAACCATAGCAAGACTAGTTAAAGCACAGAAACTTAGTATAATCTTTTCCATACTGCCCTAACAAGTCACACACAGAAAACCATAGAATAGTTAGGGTTGGAAAGGACCTTAAGATTATCTAGTTCCAACCCCCCTGCCATGGGCAGGGGGACCTTCCAGTAGACCATGTCACCCAAGGCTCTGTCCAAACTGGCCTTGAACACTGGCAGCAATGGAGCATTATATCTCTAGCTGAGACTACAATTCCATTAAAAAAAAAAATCCTGATTATTAAACCTGTTAACACTACTACCAATATGGAACAAAACTATCTGCTCTTTATACATACAGATTTGCACACTGGCAATTCAATAGCTTGCTAGCAAGACTGGGCTTTGTATTTTATTCAGATTTTCATGTTTTATTTATCTCAAGTCCAGCTTCTCTTTTATAAACAGAACTCCCTGCTGTGGGAGTTTCTTCAGCAGGTTATTTCTTAAGAGTCTGTAAAATAACTTCAGTACCTAAAGTGATTAAACATAACTAACTTAATATGGATATCTGCCACGAAAATAAAGATTTGCATAGTTTATTACTAATAGATACATTTAATTGATTTTCTCCTCAAAGAGCAACCATTATGACAGCAGATGGGATTAAAATACACAGCTACCTATGTACGTGTATATCTTTCTTCATCAAAAAAGTGATTATGGCATGAGGCACTGGAATGTGTTGCCCAGGGATGTTGGGAATGCTCCAGTGCTGGCGCTGATCAAGGCGGGTTGGGTGGCATGGTTTAGTGGAAGGTGTCCCTGCCCATGGCAGGGGGGTTGGAACTAGATGATCTTAAGGTCCTTTCCAACCCTAACTATTCTATGATTCTATGACTCCATTAAGTAACAGCAAGCTCAATATATCTGATGCATGAAACTGACTAAGCTGTTTGCAGGCTAAAGGGCAGAAAAACACACATCATAAGCTGCTTTCCAGAGGTCTGATCAGAGCGGTGAATGCAGATAGAAGCAGCCACTTCTCCTCAGACTATATCCCTTAAATAATACACACATACATACAGAATTAAGGATACTGGAAAACAGCCATAGAGCTGAACAAAGAAATCACACCTGTGAATCACTAAAACAAACAAACCCAAACAAAACAAACAACTTCTCAAACCCCTCTCATTTGAGCAAGGCAATCTATCAATAATTCAAACAGCTATACTCCACCCAGCCATTCAAACTTTCCTACAAACAATGCAGTATTAAAACTCAACTACTTCAAAAGTCAGATAACGGCATTTTAAAGCTGCAGAAGATACTAGCGTATCACATGCAAAATACATGGAAACAACGCACATAAAGAATATGGTTTTAGAGAACGCAAGGAGAAACAAGACGAAAGATCAAGTCTAAAGGAAAAGTTAAAGACAATTTGTCAATATACTTCCAAGAAGCCAGTATTTGAGAGGAAATGCTAAAATTCAGCAAGTCGTTTGCTAAAAAGGAGCTTCTAACTTCACCTATAATTTGAAGAAGTGAACTGAAATTCACTTCAGAGTCTTATACCTTTCTTTCAATGCCATTGGCTATAGGCCTATAGAAGTTTCCAGAGGAAAACAGTAATACCCCTGAAAACCTAAGTGGCAATTGAAATCATGTTTCCAAACATTAATGCACTATGATTGTTGAAAGGAACCTTTTTTCCAGGAAAAAAAGACTTTGGCTAATTTGTCTGTAAGCATAATTTCTAAACTACAGGACAATTTTAAAGAAGCAGTTATCACTTTCATTCGTGAAAGCCCTCAAGATTAGCAAACTCTCTCCACTGTCTCTTCCTCCACTCAGCCTTTCGTCAGAAGGTTTAAATTCACAGAGAGAGGCATGCAACCCTGTAGAACTGCTGGAGCCTACAAATAAGGGGAAAAAAATTAAAATAATAGAAATGAATGCACAGGCAGGCAAGCACTCTGCAAGATCACGTATTAATGTAAAAGTGAGGTGGATAGCCTGGATAAACACAGAAAGATTGATAATACGAGACTAGTACACGAGTTCATAGACATTGTGAGGACATGGAAAAAAGAAGTCATCAAGGGCTCCAACCGTAGAGTGCAGAGATGCCCAGCTAATTGCAGTGGGCACCACAGGAAAATAGCTTTAAGCCTTTACTCAAGAAATGGCTAAAGGACAGAAACAGAGAGCTTTCACACCTCAGTTCTACAAAAAAAAAAAAAAAAAAAAATTAGGTAATTTTTTTATTATTATTTTAAATAGAATTCTTCCACATAGCAGACCCTGTAATGAGTTTCTCAGAGGCACAGCTGCTAGCAAAAAATCGGTAACTAGACCTGTGCAGCTGGCTGATTCTGGAAACAAAACAAGCCATCTACATATTGTACAGTCTCAGAAAAGAAGTAATAGTGAGAGAGGACAGCTCCACCACTGGCAGCCTCTGCAGTCACATTCCATCATAGCACAAATTCACTTCAACATAAATATTTAACAATATTTATGTTGTTGGAAGGCCTCCTAAGGTCATCATGGGCAGAAATGAAAGAATCCTTGATGGAGCCTGCTGTCTGCTGGGTTTACAGAAGAATTTAGGCATGGGATTGCAGAACATAGACATGGATGCAGCGCTAAGACCACTCAAACCACATTAGCTCTAAGTGCACTATTATGATACAGACATTACATAAATGGACTCCTTCAGCTCCTTCTGAAGCCATGACTTCCTCACAAACATAATAAAGTGTTGAGAAGGAACATAGCTAAGGAGAAAACACATTCTGAAGTACAAATTCAGGGAATGTACAGGCAGGAAGAAATCATTAGATCATCAAATCTAAACTCCTTTCTATTACTTATCCATTACACTTCACCCAGCTGTATTTTACTAGAGCACTTATTCCAGAAAGGTATCAAAACCTAGGATTTCAATACATTCACAGCAGGCTAACTACATAAATGGTTAAAGATGGCTCTTTGCACCTAGCTTCAGCCACTTGTTACAATTTTTTACTAGAAAATTCTCTACTAAATTTAAAGATCTCTCAAGTATCTAAGCTTTTTCCCTTAAACACTATAGAAGTAACTAAACATCATAAATTACTTACCAAAAACTGAACTGAAACTTGTAGAGTCTGCTTCAAAAAAGAGAATGTGTATATCCAAAGCTGCCTAACTTCATCAGTATACAAGGAGGGGAGAAGCTGCATGTAGACCACTAACAACACCAAACATTATACTTCAAACTTATCCTGTGCTGAAAGGAAATTAGTTACAAGCCTGAAGAACAGTAAGATGCTAAATAACTTGTCTGGCAGTTTCCTTTCCACTGAGGGATATGTACATCTACCTCCACACAGAGGATGCTGGTACTAACAAAATTCCTTTGTCTTTAATCATTCCCTGGACATAGAAACAAGGGAGGGAACAATCACCATACACGCCTTTCAGACTGAGACTTCTTACATACACTTTTTGAATCATCAGTCTCTATGCACTTAAATCAATAGCTGAGCTAACAACAAACTAACATGCATACTGCAGTTGACCTTCAAGAGAAGTAATGTTAGAACAGTGAGCCTTCAGTGCTAGAGACCCTCTGACTGTAACACAGGAATACAGAGCAGGGTAAGGATGGGCTTCCTACCTGTTCGCATGCATAAAAACATGTGTGTGATGGTAAATGTAGCAGACAACCCACAGTATGTGTTTTGAGGTTGTTTTTGGTTTTGGAGTTTTTTACTTCAAAGAAGTCCTCAGATAATCCACAAGTGAACAGATGTAGTGGACTACAGCTTACTGTGATGTTGGGCAAAATTTCACTTTTCATCAGTCACGCACACAAGAGATTTTAGTCACATTAGTAGAATAATACAGGAAAGGGTTCCACGTTTATTTCAAAAAATAACAAAAAATCAGTTTGCTTGCATGCTTTCATGCATGTTGCTTGCAAATAAACGTCTTATTCCAGTCAGAAAAGACAGATATATAGAAACCATGGCTTCAAAAAAAAAGGCTAGATCCAAAGTCAGTGCAAGTGAGCCACCTCTCCTCAATACTCATACCCTGACTGATAATCACAGAGGTTTCTGCTTCTATTCTCATGCTCTGTTTAACATTCATAAATACCACAGACATAGACAAGATACTCAATACCTAGAAACAAGCTTAGATTGAGTTTAAATTCCAACCCCTTTCAAATCTAAGAGTCTCAAATAAAAGATAAGGCAACATAGAAATAATGTCCTCACAGACGCCTCCACTACTTCAATAAAACAAGTCATCTCATTATTTTTTTTCTTTCTTTTTGTAGGCAGAACTAGCACAATAATTTCAGATTTCTGGTAGCAAAAAGTCTGAAGTGCTCTTAGGTAAGAACATACACCACTTGTATTAGAAAAAAGTTTTCAAGGGATGTTAAAAGCAAGAAACAGCATTGGAAGCAGAGCTATAATAGTACCTTAGAACTGTAGGCTAATGTAAAATATCCTTTAATACACAGATAGACCAGTTGCTAAAAGAAATGTGTGGTTACATAAAAACACAAGAGGTATTAAACAGTTCAGAAGCTATCATTAATATGGGGGAGATAAGGGAAGAGAAACACCACATCCTGATAAAATCTCACAACAGGAGTTCCTGTCACAGAATTATTAGAGATTGACAATTTTGGAAATGGGAAATCTATGGCCTTGTAGAAGACTTCACATGCAATGGATAGGGAAAGGATTTTGGAAAACAAAACACAGCAATCAACAGATGCTGATCATAGAATCATTTAGGTTGGAAAACATCTGCAAGATCACCAAGTTAAACCCATCATCAACAGAATGTTTCTGTGAAGGAATCCCAACTCAAGATTTCAGTGAAGACAAAGAGATTCCAACTTCTTACCAACTCTTCCAAGCTTCTCAGATGAATCACAGAATCACAAAATGGTTTGGATTTGAAGACCACCTAGTACACCCTCCTGCCAAGGGCAGGGGCATCTTTCACTAGATCAGATTGCTCAAAGCCCCATTTAACCTGACCTTCCAGGGATGGGGCATCCACAACTTATCTGGCAACCTGTTCCAGTGCCTTACCATCTTCATCATAAAAAATTTTTCTTTATATCCAATCTAAATATACGTTCTGTTTAAAACTATTAACCTATGTCCTGTCACTTCGGGCCTTGGTAAAAAGTCTGTCATTCTTCTAAGATCTCTTTAAGTACTGAAAGGCCACAGTAAGGTCTCTTCAATAAGCCTTCTTTTTCCCAGGCTGAACAACACAAATTCTCTCAGTTTTTCTTCATAGAAGAGGTGTTGCAGCCCTCTGATGATTTTCATAGCCCTTCACTAGACTTGCTTGAGTAGGTCCACATCTCTCCTGTGTTAGTGACCCCAAAGATGAGTGCATTACTCCAGGTGGGGTCTCACCTGAACAGAATAGAGGGGGAGAATCACCTCTCTTGACCTGACGGGCATGCTTCTTTTTATGGAAGTCAGGATAAAATTAGCTTTCTAGGCTGCAAGCATACATTGCTAGCTCATGTCCAGCTTTTCATCCACCAACAACCCAAGTCCTTCTCTACAAAGCTGCTCTTAATCCATTCATCCCCCAGTCTTGGGCAGGACCTTGCATTTGTCCTTGTTTAACTTGATGAGGTTCACATAGGCCCACCTTTCGAGCCTGTCAAGGTCCCACTGGATGGCATCCCTTCCCTCAAGAACAGCAGCAGCACTGCTCAGCTTGGTGTCATCTGCAAACCTGCTGAGGGTACACTCAACCAGATTATGTCATTAATAAAAACACTGATAAGAATCAGTCCCAATACAAGTGCCCGATAGTGACCACCTGTTACCGATCTCAATTTCAACATTGAGACATTAACTGCGACTCTTTGGATGTGCCCATCCAGCCAGTTCCTCATCCATCAAGTAGTTCATTCGTTATATCCGTACCTGTGCCATTTAGAGACAAGGATGGCGTATGAGTCTATAAGATACCGTCTCCAACAGATGGAAACAAAATTTGAGAGACAACAAGTATATATTTTCACCTTGTCACTCATTTTCTAGCCTTCTAAGATAGCAGTAACTCATATATAGGCCATGGCTTAGCCAATTCGAACCCAATTCTTAGAAACAGGTCAATACTTAAAATTATTAGCTGCTGTCATGGAAATACCTAAAGGTAACAGAAGAGATTTGCCAGAATAGTGGCACGGATACAGAAAAGAACACATAAACAATTTTTCAGCCATTACTAATAAGGAAGAAATAAGATACAGGAAAATAGATACAACAAAAGCTATGGCTATGGCTACAACTACTTGACAGGAGGATAGAGCCAGGAGGCTGCTAGTCTCTGCTCCCAAGGAAAAAGTGACAGGACAAGAGGAAATGGCCTCAGGCTGCACCAGAGGAGGTTTAGACTTGAGATTGGGAACAACATGTTCCCCAAGGGGTGGTGAAGTATTGGAACAGGCCGCCCAGGGCAATGGCAGAGTCACTGTCCCTGGAAGTGTTCACAAATCATGTAGACAAGGCCCTTAGTGACAATGTCTAGTGGTGGCGTTGGCAATGCTGGGCAATGGCTGGGCTTGATGATCTTAAAGGTCTTTTCCAACCTGGTTGATTCTATGACTCTATGAAACTGCCCAGTGAGCAATGCTTAAATAGAGAGCAATTTAAAAAGGAAACTTAGCACATGTACCTTTTTCTTTCCACCCTCTGACTGCAAACTCAGACTGCTCTGACTAAAAAGTCTCTGTCTTGATTGCAACAGATAGAAACTTATGCAAACAGGCTAGAGGGCCAGAGCAGCACCAAAACGCAGAGGACCTGTGAAGAACCATGGGGATGTCTATGATTCGACTGGTACAGACACCGAAGGACGGCGAAGGTTCCTGAACGTGTACAGGAGCCACCTTTTGCCCCAAGCACCGCGGGAGCAGTGCTATGTTCCCCACAGGTCAGAAGCGCCGTCATCACCCAGCGATGCACTCCGAAGGAGGGGGCCGCGCATGGTCCGCCACAGCGCTCCCCAGCCGCCCCCATCTCCGGCTCAGGCTGCCGCTGCCACCCCGCCAGCAGCAGAGCCGCCCGGAGGCCCGGGGAGCATCGCCCGGGCTGCCAGCCCCCCTCCGCAAGCCCCGCCGCGCTGTGCCGGGTGGCAACCATGGGGACGAAGGGGACGCCCTTGGCGGCCGGTCAGGTCCGGCACGCTTCTCTTGGTGTCACCGGCGTCCCCCTGCCCCGGCATCTCCTCGCCCCGCCGGGCTCTCACACCCTCCAAGTCGCATCCCTCTTCCACCCACCCCCCTGCTGGTGCCTCTATCGGCTGCCGGCGGAGGGAATGGCGGGAGAGCCGTTGTTACCTTCGCTTTTGCCCAAGATGCGGCAGCAGAGGTTCTGCAGCAAAACGTTGGGGGATTTTTGGTCCGGAGTCGCCATCGCCGCCCGGGAGGCAGGAGGTGTGTGCGGCGGGGGAGCGGGCGGCAGAGCAGGAGGAACGGCGGGATGACAGCGGAAGGGAGGAGAGGAAGCACGCCCCCCCGCCAAGCAGTGCAAGGACCCGGCAGCACCGGCCACCGCCGCCTTAGGGCGCCATTTTAACACAGCCCGCCGAAAGCCGCAGCGGCGGCAGCCAGGCACCCACAATGCCCCTGCGCGCCGGGCGGCAGCGGAGCGCGCCGCTGGGAACACGCTCCGCCGCGCCGCCGCCGCCCTCTCCCGGGGGTTCCGGGGCAGGCGACGCACGCATGCATAGACACGCAGGGACACACACACGCACATCCCCCCCTTCTCGGCGCAGCCCCGTGCGGGGTTGGAGCTGCCGCCGAGCCCCGGACACCCGCGTAGAGGGCACGCAGGGGTTGGGGAAGGCCTGCCTGTCCTGAGGCAACGCGGCGGCAACTGGGCCTAGGCCACTGCTGCAAGGCCTGCAACGCGCACCAACCCTGTCCAAAAGTGTCCCCTGAATTCCCAAAATTAAATAGAAAATTCCCATTCTGCAACAGCATTTGAATTTTGGGAAACGTCCTCGCATCCATCCCCCCAAAACTTGGGGAGATCAGGCTCACTCATTCCTCCTCAGAGAAGAACAAGCGGGGTGGCTGCACTTGCTGTGGCTCACAGCCCTGGGGAGGCCTGGTGCGTTGGTAACTTTTCCACACAAAGTAGTTATGAATCATAGAATCAAGTAGGTTGGAAAAGAACTTCAAGATTGTCAAGTCCAACCGTTACCCCAGGGCTGCCAAGCCCATCCCTAAAGCATGTCACTGCACAGGTTTTGACGCTTCCAAGGATGGTGAGTCCGCCACTTCCCTGGGCAGCGTAGTCCAAAATCTCATTACCCTTTCGATGAAGAAGTTTTTCCTAGTATCTAGTCTAAACCTCCCCTGGCATGGCTTGAGGCTGTTACCTGCAGATCTGGAAAAATGTGTGAAGTTCTGTTGTCCCAAATCTGGGTTTGGGACAATCCAGGGGTGCAAGAAGCCTATAAACGCACAGGGTCAAGGTGTTTATTTCATGTCTGCAGAGATAGGTGCTAGGTGGTAATGCCACAAAGCTAGCACACCAAAGCTTCCCAAACTGCAATTATTTATATGCACCAAACATTAACATATTCGATCTCCTAATACATATGCATTGTTATTCACTTTTATGATTGGCTAAAACTGACTCGCCTAGCATAGAATGATTAGGGTTGGGAAGGACCTTAAGATCATATAGTTCCAACCCCTGCCATGGGCAAGGTGCCTCACATAAGACCAGGTTGCTCAAGGCCCTATCCATCCTGGCTTTCAACGCTGCCAGGGATGGAGCAGCCACAGCTTCCTTGGGCAGCCTATTCCAGTGCCTCACCAATCTTACAGGAAGAAACTTCTTCCTTATATCCAACCTAAATCTCCCCTTTTAAGAGTTTCACTTTCTTAGTCTTTTGAGGATGTGGTATACCTGGGGTAGGTGGTCTATGAATTGGTGGTCATGATCTCATCATAATTACCTTTCCCCCCTTGTTTCATCTTGTTTGGCAGCTCTAAACAGTATTTTGTGGACTGTTGCCCTAACAAACTATTATTGACTTCTACGGTCATCATCTGAGACATATATAAGTTGCTACCCATTGTTAAAATTTCAACAACTCCACCAAACAATGTAGCTAAGTTAATGTTAACCTTGAAGTTCTGACATCAGATCCTCCATCTACATTCATCCCTCAGTCTTGAGGCTGGGCAGTCCTAGTGCCCTGCGAAGGCCTTGGCCTTCAGTGGGCAAGACAGAGCTTGTCAGGCTTGTCAGCCCTTAACATGGACACAGACATCACAAGACATCTGTCTCCCTTTTCTTTTACTTAGTAAATTCATACCGGGTCCAACCCAAAATACATATTTAGGGAGTAATTATTCTGTGCTGCTGGAGCTCTGTCTAACGCACCTCTGCTCTGTCCTGTAAGAGATGCTTTGAATGCTGGAGTAGCCAGGTGGGCTTGGTGCCCCATTGTCTGTAAACTAATATTCAATCAAAATATTTTGATACAAATATAAATACATTCCTGCCATGCAATACACTTTCTGGCAGCCCCTGTTGGCTTCATTATCTCTTCATAGTGTAGCTATGGTTTTGTGTGTATTCCTTCTGCAGACACACATGCAGGCCTTTCCTTACGGGAACATTATAGATGTAAATGGTGGCTTATCACTAGCATTACTGATAGCAACTTGATGGCAATCTTGTCACATTAATCTTGATGGCAAGTGCAGAATTGAAATTCATTAAGGATATATGGGATTTTGTCACTTGGAATATTGTAGTAGGAATATCGTAGTCTCACCACTCAGATTATAGCTCTTCAAATCTTAGTGATAATTTCTTTAGGCTCTTTTGAGAAGTAAGGTAGAACCCAAAATTTATATAATTATCAGAACTTTATCCCATGTGAATAAGGCAGGGGGAGGAGAGGGAAAGCTGCATCTCTAGTAATTCTCTGAGAAAGACTTCAGAGATGGTGTGGCATGTTTTGTACCAAGCTGCAGACTTTCTGTTCTGTTCTCCATCTGAAGCAAACACAGTTGTTGTCCTGCAAAAAGCCAGTGGTTTACTACTGCTGATGGTCAGTCCAGATTTAGATTCCATCATGGAAGGTGTTAATCTATCAAGCAACAAATATGGTTGTTCACATGGGAAAACAAACAAACAAACTTTGGCGATAATAACAGGAAGCAATGTTCTTTTACAAAATCTTTACATTCCAAGGGAATCCAGTCACTCACAAATATCCTGTTACTGCTTTCAAGTGGATATTAGTAATTCTTTCTGGTCATGCTGGTCATTTTACCTGTGGCAATAGTATCACCATTCTGAAATCAGAACATATTACAGAGCAGCACAATAAGAGCATGCCATTAAAATGTGCTCACTTGTGTGTGCCTGCAAGCAAAGGTACAATTACTAATTTAAGCTTTTCAACTTCAGCAAAACTACATCCTACATTATGTTTCTGAAGTACAGTAATAGCTGACAATTACATTACTGGGAATGTATTTTTTCATTTCTAGCCCATTTCACTAAGAAAAGGAGGCTTAGCAGTTACTCTGTGTGTTAGTGCCTCCTCATAATTCTTGGATCTCTTCACCAATTTTAAACAAATTTAGTAGAGGGATGGAGTTCTTAAGGATATTACTTAAGAAAAATTTAATTAAATTAGTCAGTGAGAGTACTAAGGTCAAATTAGTGCCCCCTTGAAAAGAAAGGTAAGGAGAACTTAGTTATCCCTATTGTGTTTGCTGTTAGCAAAGCAGCTGATTGGTGTGCACACCCTGGACAGCTAGGTGTATACACCTAGGTCCGAACCTTTCTTACAAAGCCTGATAGATGGATGACGCGGGAAACAAAGGTGTAAGGGAGAGTGAGGTCTGGAAATAATGTGGAAAGTGATCAGAAAGAGGCAGGAGGGATGCAAATTGCTGGGACACGGAGGAAGCGAAGCTTCATTAATTCTGCTGCTCACAGATCTCCTTGCTTTTCTCTTAATGAAAATAATCCTGCAATCCTCTTTAGAAATGCTAATTCCGATAAGGCAGGTTGCTAACATATGCAGGTTATTGTGGTTTTACCAGCTCCAGCATAGCTTAAAGCATCTTCATATGTCCCCCAGCATTTTTATGACATAGAGAATCATGTCTTAATTTACTTAATTTTTGAAAAATGAGAAAGAGAAAATACCAACTATTTTTTCTTACTGTATAGCTGTAAACTTAGTTCGTCTTGCTGCTTGGCCTCTGGGCTTTGGACTATGAAAAAAAGCAATAGCTGCTCAGATTTTTCATAGTGCAGCAAATCTGTAAATTATCATAGATAAATGCATGCTTTTAAAAGTATGACAGTGACTGACTTACAAGGAATTCAGTTTATCCACAGAAGCTTAAAGAGACTTGTGTTCAGAGCTGCTACATAAAGAACATATTTTTGCTGGTACATAGCTTTATAACAGAAGAATGTACAGTGAGATCCAGCAGGAGATGAAAGTTGAAGCTTGCCAAAAATAAGGCTAGGGGAAAAAAAAAGGGGGGGGGTTTTAATTCAATAGGGATGTTCAGTCAGTAGAGAGAGGTGTTTAAGAACATGGCACTTTCTCCAGGTCTCAAACATTTTAAGTCAGAGTTCTGTTACAGGCCCAGTGAGCGGATATAAACTGACACAAAAGCAACTGAGTTGTGTTTATGTTGTGCAGAAGATAAGACTGGAGGGTGTCATAATCCCTTTTGGTCTTAAGCTTTCTACATTTAAGTAATAATGCTAAGAAAAGATTCTTACCCTTATAAAAAAACTTAGGGTTATTTGTTCTGGTTTTCTCAACTCCTTCATGGTTATGTCTACAGGACACAATACCTTAGACAGTAGTAGCTGTTGGTGGGACACAGCAAAATAATGAGTAGAGCATCATGCTGACACCTCTAGTATTCCACTATGCCAGACTGACTTTTTTGTGTCATATAAGAATTATATGTCAACAATTATAGTGGCTGGAGACAGTGGAGGATACTATCTGTGCCTTACTTAGTATATCACGGCCCTGAAGGAGCCGCATCTGGGTTTGCTGGCTCTGACACCATCTGACTTCTGTACCGCAGCATGTATTTTCCACATAGGCGACTCTGTAACAGCCTAGAGCCCTGCTACCTTGAGTCTGCAGTATGAAGAGGAAGGCCATGTTTCTGAAGGGCATGTTTCAGGAAGAGGTGCTATGACTTGATTGCTGGTAGATTTTTCCCATTGCACAAGTAAGGCTTAGATGAAGAGGGAGTTTGATCCAAGTTTAACTCTCCTGAGTGCCTTAGTTCTGCATTGCAGCCTACTTACTGGGGCTTTTACAGCATTACTACCACCTCTCCATTTCTAAACTCTTCAGCTGTTCTGTTGACTGAGGAGCCTGAAGTGTGTTCCAAAATGCTGTACACCTGCAGAAGGTCCACTGAATTGGCATTTATATCAAAAAAGAAACCTGTTTTTTGAAATACTGAAGAGATGCCAGAAACTACGATTTAAGCTATGTAAGGGCAAAACTAAGGACATTTTATTTTTTTTCTATTTTGGAATTCTGTTCAGTATTTAGAGTAAAGCAATAGTTGAAGATGTAATACTAGCTATCCTGTAAACTGGAACCTGTAGTAATGTTTTGCTTCTCAGAACAATTGTTTCCTCTGGTGGTGCTGCCACAACCTGATAAGTTTTTATTTTATCAGTCCAGTACTTCTTAGCCATAAACAGAATTGTTTTCCAACATGAAGATATACAGACAGGCACACACTGAAGCCCACTCAATATTAAATGTTATTGATCACAGAGGGGAGAACAGCATTATATATCTTCCCAATGAATAGTACAACCACAGCCAGCAAACAGGCATTCCAACAAGCTCAGTAAAACTACCTGACATTGTCCAGGTTTCTGTGCATCCATAGTGTCACAGTCATGTTATGGAGCTGCAGTAAAGAAATCTCATTGAATCATCTTGTACCAGAAAGTGATTTCATGAAACTGTTTTGCAAAAACACTTCTATTTTGTCAAACCCCAAAAAATGCTGTCAAAATATTTTTGAAAATTAAAGCCACCTTGTGACAACTATTTCGTTTAAAAAAAGCAGAGCAATAGTTTTGGAAGGGAGCCTGGAAGATGAAGCTCTGTAATAAGACCAAGTTAATATTTCCAAATATATGTTTCATTTTGTATAAAACATCAGATTTCCAATAGGAGTTTTGACCATATCTGGCTTCAGTATTTTAGAACAAAGGCTCTTGATCTTTCTCAGCCCCAGACAAAGGAAGGGAGTGGAAACTATCAAAATAAGATACTGAATATAAAAATAATATGTAGCAGACCAGTCAAAAAAGATGTACTAATGTATTTATTCTTGAGAGTTTGGCCAATGCCAACCTCATGAAGTTCAGCAAAGCAAAGTGCAAGGTCCTACACCTGGGTCCAGGCAATCCCAGGCACAGCTACAGGCTGGGTGGAGAAGAGATTCAGAACAGACCTACAGAGAAGGACTTGGGTGTGCTGGTCAAACATGAGCTGGCTTCAGTGTGTGCTCAGCTCCCAGAAACCAATGATGTCCTGGGCTGCATCCAAAGGAGCGTGACCAGCAGGTCGAAGGAGGTGATCCTGCCCCTCTACTCTGCTCTTGTGAGACCACACTTGGAGTACTGTGTGCAGTTGTGGTGTCCTCAACATAAAAAGGACATGGAAGTGTTGGAACAAGTCCAGAGGAGGGCCACGAGGATGATCAGGGAACTGGAGCACCTCCCGTATAAAGACAGGCTGAGAAAGTTGGGGCTGTTGAGCCTGGAGAAGAGAAGGCTGCGTGGAGACCTCATAGCAGCCTTCCAGTATCTGAAGGGGGCCTACAGCAATGCTGGAGAGGGACTCTCCATCAGGGACTGTAGTGATGGGAGAAGAGGTAATGGCTTTAAGCTTAAAGAGGGGAAGTTCAGATTAGATATAAGAAAGAAATTCGTTGCTGTGAGGGTGGTGAGGCACTAGAATGGGGTGCCCAGGGAAGTTGTGGCTGTCCCATCCCTGGCAGTGTTCAAGGCCAGGTTGGGTGGGGCTTTAAGCAAGAAGAACTAGGTGATCTTGAGGTCCTTTCCAACCCAAACCATTCTATGATTCTATGTGATAATACCACTAGGCAAAAGTTACTCATTAAAATAGCGTAAGTCAGTAACAAAGCTCTACAAAGCATTGTAATACTGTACAAGCAGGAATGACAAGATAATTGTAGTTTTCTGATTGATGTTCTCCTTGTTAGTGTTGTTTTTGCTAATTTCACTATAAAAGTGATAAGGTCAGAGGGTTTTTTAATTTTTTTTATTTTATTAATCTTACCTTGCTTGCTCATTTCCCCAAGTGTGTATTTCTCATGCCAATAGCAAGTCTCACGTCTGTGTTAGCTGAAAGCCTCAAGGTCAAGATTTGGGTTTTAATCCTTGTCACAGAGGAGAAGAGACAACGACCAGTTGGCGAAGGAGGAATCAGTTCTTCCCATGCTTTTGTTTTAAATATTGAAAACATTAATAAACCAATAAGCAAATATCATGTTGCGGTTGTATTCGAACTAGCTGTATTCAAGCAGTTTTCTGATTGTATACTCTTTAAGGGGTCAATCTGAAGATTTCACTCTGTAATGCTTTTTAAAGTGCTTATTGATTTTTCTGCTCTCCTCTCAGTATTTGGAGAGTTTTTATGATACTGATTTTTTCCTTTCCAATGAACTAGTGAAGAAAATGCTGAAATTAACTGTATCTCTAGCTGTGTCAAATGCATAGTGTAAACACTTTTAAAAATAGAGGGAAACAAAATCTTTTTCTTTCCTGCAGGTTTATTTTGAGTATAGCAATTAGTCACTTCGTAACAATATGTACTATACTTCCACACAAAAATGACTGTCAAGGTGACAATATCCCCTGTAGAATACATCTTGAGCTTCATTTTCCTAGAAATCTTAGAAGAAAGATTTCTATTCACTTAGTGAATTCTTTGTATTCGTGAAGCTGATCATCCATTTCTTAAAGTCCATTTCATACCAGCCTGAGCTGTAATGTTTTTCCATTACAATTCTTGGAGATTACTGACTTCATTCACAGTATTGGGAGGAATCTGTGTATATTATTATATTTTTGTAAGGAAACAAACTTCAATCCATAGCCTTCTTAAGAGCGTAAGAGCAATTCCTAGTGTTCATGTCTGCCACATTCTAGCCAGATGATTAATAATACCCTGTGTATCTAAATTAGTGGATACAGTATGTTTCTCTGCTTCCTGCATTGAACTATTGAATGGTTTTGCTATGCCTGGCTGAGAAGCTATTCTATTCTATTAAGTTAAGAGGCGCAATAAATTGGTCTGAGAAAGTGACTTTTAAGGCCTGAATTTACAAGGGGATGGATGCAGGGAGATGGATCCTCATGGCTGTTAAAACATTGGTGGGTTTCAGGCTTCTAAATGTCTTTATGAATCCAAGCCTACAGTGCATGCTCCCAGATGCTCAGATTAGAAGACACTATAGAATTTCAAAGTACAGCTTGTTATTACCACTGTTGAACTGGTAGAATAGAGCAGCTATGGGCAAAAAGAGCAGCACAGGAGCTACAGATGTTTGACATTAGGTGTGAGATTTAGCACGGGAGCCATGTTTGATTCCTACCTGCAGGAATGTTTCTTTACCCTGTGGCAAGTTAGTTTTTCTGTAGGAAACATTTTTGTGTCATACTGTTCAAAATTTTCCTAAATATAATAGGCAGTGGGTTAGAAACTAATCTCAAAACTCTCCCTCCTGAAAATCTGTGGCACTTAAAAGCATACTCTTAGAGAGGCGGGCTTCCAGAGACACACATATATACAGATGAAAGATATGATCAGATAGTAACAGGAGCCTTTGAGAATGAGGTTTGTTGACTCTTTTTTTAGGGTTTCCTCTGTGTGATTAGATCAACTCTTAACAGAGTTTATGTAGACACATCCCATGCTTCCATTTATAATGATGGTTGGATAACACCTTCCGCCTCAGGTGCCCATCCCTGCACAAATGTTTTTAGTATTCTCTGAGGCAGAAAAGGGTTAGAATCCCCGTTTTATACAGAATAAAATATGGAAATGTGGAGAGCCACAGATGAAGCATTTTGCCAGAGGTTATAAAGGAAATATCTGTCCAGCCCAGGAATATAACCCAGACACTCTCTTATTATACTTGAACCACTGAGACATCTTTCCTTCCTACTTAGAATGCTTTCAGTGTTTTTAAATGCTGCAATTATCCTTTGATGGCTTTCTATTTAAAGACAGGGATATGTACTCAGCACATCTCTAGAAGGCACACCAGCAGCATACATTTGTTATGAACAGATTGTTCAGATTTCCTAAACTGGAAGTAAGAAGTCATTATTATCTTTCTAATGCCAAAAGCATTTTAAAAGTCAGAAAAAACTTATCCTCAGTATGAGAAAAAATAATGAACAATATATTCCAAATAATTTAGAAAGAATAGTTTTTCGTATGAAGATTGGAATTCACTGAATTATCATTACAGTTATCGCTGTTGCTTTATGAGGGACAGAGTATAATAACAGTGGCATAACATTTGTGTAAAAGTTGTCTGATAATCTTTTTTAGGAATATCTTTTCTCCAAAATGAGTTGCTAGTAATCGGAAGAAATGAGATTTGCCTTCAGTTGCTTCTGACTTTTTACAGAACTGAATAGCAAGGATTATTGTCCTGCCTTATACAGGCACTACGAGACAAGGATGTGATCAAATAATCAAACACAGCAGAGTCCAGACCAGGATACTTTGCAGGTTCATTTAATTTCCCAGTCACTTCCTCTGCTGGGCAGAAGCACAACGTAAAACAGACAGCTGTTTATCAATTAAGATGGAAAAACATTATACCGAGTAATTCTAACACAGTCTACTGGAGAAAGAGTTTCAACAACAAACCCTACCTGAGCTGATACTTGACAGATCAGGGTTAGCTGAAAATCAGAAATTTCCTGAACTAATATAATGTGAGGCATGTAAATTCAGTTATGGGTACCTAGGTTTCCAGGTGCCTATAAAGGTAGTCATGTTTATCATGGGAGGACTTTATAGTTGGGAAAAAAACAGCTGTGGCTGTGTAATTATAGACAGGCCGGCATATCATAGAATCATAGAACAGCTGGGGTTGGAAAGGACCTTAGGATCATCTAGTTCCAACCCCCCTGCTGTGGGCAGGGACACCTCACACTAAACCATGTCACCCAAGGCTCTATCCAACCCAGCCTTGAACACTGCCAGGGATTCAGCGTTCAGAACTTCCTTGGGCAACCCATTCCAGTGCCTCACCACCCTTACAGGAAAGAACTTCTTCCTTATATCCAATCTAAACTTCCCCCGTCTAAGTTTGAACCCATTACCCCTTGTCCCATCACTACAGTCCCTAAGGAAGAGTCCCTCCCCAGCATCCTTATAGGCTCCCTTCAGATATGAGATCTCCACGCAGCCTTCCCTTCTCCAGGCTCAACAGCCCCAACTTTCTCAGCCTGTCTTCATATGGGAGGTGCTCCAGTGCCCTGATCATCCTTTTGGCTCTCCTCTGCACTTGTTCCAACAGTTCCAGTGTCCTTTTTATGTTGAGGACACCACAACTGCACACAATACTCCAAGTGAGGTCTCAGGAGAGCAGAGTAGAGGGGCAGGATCAACTCCTTCGACCTGCTGGTCACGCTCCTTTTGATGCAACCCAGGACATTGTTGGCTTTCTGGGCTGTGAGCGCACACTGCCAGCTCATGTTCAGTTTCTCAATATACTTTCAGCATATGTGAGGCAGGAGTACCACCACACATTCAACCTTGGCTCAGGGTTTTCAATTTCCGTTTGCTGTTACTATGTAAGGCCCTATGTTATCGGGAGCTATAGCAATTCTTTAACAAAGACAATATAACATCATCACTGCATTTATCTAGCCCATACTTGTTACCTGTGTTGCACTGGTGTTGATTCTTTAAAAGTTTAGGTAATTAGGAGAAATCACAGATTTCCTAATGATGTGCCACAGTATTACAGCCTTACCTGTGCTTATCTGTTAACATTTGCTGCAGCATGGCTGTAGGGACTACTGCCAGTGAACCAGGTGATATCGATTACTTGGGAGTGCAGCACTGCTCACATTTGGGCCCTGCATGTTGGCTACAGCATCACTCACATCTGGGCACCACACACTGGCTACTTCTACATGGAAAGCAGGGTACAGGGAGGAGGCTACTGGGTGCCAGTACTGGCTTGTTCCAGTACAGAGTTGGGATCTTCGAGGCTTACTTTTGTGAGAAATGACTCTGTGTGTTACATGTCAATGTAGTTATAATCCCAGATGACAAGACTCCAGATATCTTCATGCAGAATAATAGAAAGAAGTTCTGAGGGGGCTGTTTGTGAAAAATAATGTAATAAGGGAACTATGTTACTAAGTACTGTCTCAGCTAACACAGTGTGTGCATCTGCTAATCATAAATTTTCTCTCATTTTAATTACCTATTATATTTTGAGATTAAATGAATCACTGTTTGAAAATGGGCATCATTGACCAGAGGAAGCCAATGTTTTTAAAAATACAGCTCTCAGCTGGAAATGTTGGGAGGGGCAAATAATCAGTAAACTCTGGATTTCTGGTGTCTAAACCCAAACTGATCTTCTATAATGTAATTTAATAAAAACATGAGGCCATTTGGCTGCGTGATAAGAACAAGTTGTAGACTGTCAAGAGAGATCTCTCCTGGTGTGCCCTCCAGATTATATTTCTCTCTGGGCTAGCTTCAAAAGATGCAGCTGAACAACTGCAACCTGAGAACACAAGAGTACCAGAGCAGAGAGAGAAATGGGACAAGTAAAACACAAACACTGAGACATCACATTTGGTAAAACAAGCACCAAGATCTCAATCTAATATTCTGCTTGAGAAAGCAGAACAACACTAAAACAGATCATAGCTTGTGTCTAATTGCTCAAAGACCTTTTCTGTTTGACACAACAACTTAGTGGTAAGCCATGTTACAAACCTACTGCTGCTTTATCAGCATGAAATTGGTAATGCTAATGTAAGTTTTGTTATAAGAAGGATGACATAAGAACATGAAAAGAGGTGTATTTGGAATATACACTGAAATTATCTGTCTGGCATAAGGGAGGAGAGCTTCAGTTATAAGGACCATGTGCTTTTCCCCCAAACACTGAAGAGCACCAGTTACGTGTCTGCAGTAACAGAGGGAAGTGATGCTTGCATCCATACAAAGGGTTGTGCAGGGTCCATCTTTTGAGCCTTCAAAAGATCTACATGCAAAAAGATTAGAGGGCCTTGTGAAAAATGTTTGAAATACATCCCCATTCAAGGAACCGACGCCAGGTGGCACTGCAGAAGGCAAATAATATTTAGCAATTGTTAAAAACCTTGCTTGCTCAGGCAGGCTCTGTCTGCGCCGCCGGGATCATCTGCCAAATGAGGGGCACTACCTTAAGTGGTACTACCCTGCCAGTGGCCATCATCAGCTACGTTATCATTTACCAGAAGTGGCTGTTGCGGATCAGCAGAGATGAAGGGAAGAGCACGTACCACCTAGTAAATAAAGGGCCTTCCTGATTTCTTCTAATGCAGACTGCATCTCTCATCTGGAAGAAGAGGGCTGCTCAGTTTTGCTTTGCTGTCACAGGATGCATTAACTATCACCGCATACTACTGGTTTCTGCTCACTGTCTGAGTCTGCTACTGCTTCTACATACTCTAGAGACAGCTCAGACTTGTCCAGGCACCAGACTAACCTCCCTACGCACACCCCAGGGCATGGGCTCTTCCCCAATTTTTTCCTCTTCTGCTCAGACACCATAGCAGCAGATGAGCTCTGCATGCTCACACTTACTCATCTCAGCTGTCAAAAAAATCCTAACTGTGTGGTGCAGCAGACAGATGCATCTCTTGCTTTCTACTATTGTTCATTTAAGGGAGAAATAGTGTCACCCCTTCATGACTGACCCAGATGCTAAGTCCTTTCCTTTTCTCCCAGCAAGTGGAGCTAGCCAGACAGCACACACTGAAGTCCGGGAAAAGTCTCATTTATACTGGGACTGCTTTGAAAGTTGGAGAAGAGTATATTGGAAGGGAAAAATGTCTTCTGCCTGGGCAGCTTGCTCAGGGTTCTGCATTACCCTTTCTCATGAGCCAAGTCACTGCTTTTAATTGAGAAGACAGATTTTGTGCTAATCACTAAAAAATGCAACAACACCTGGGGACAAGGGATGTATGAGCATACTGTAACAGGTCCTTATACCTGATGTGTTACTCTCTGTGTATCTGTAAATAAGTACATAGGCCACTTTGAAGCACAGCTTCAGGTTCAATACAGCTGTGATCTAGGCTTTGTATTAGTAGTGTCCATCCACTGTATCAGCTCTCAGAATGGGAGA
This sequence comes from Myiopsitta monachus, assembly GCA_017639245.1. Classification (NCBI taxonomy): domain Eukaryota; kingdom Metazoa; phylum Chordata; class Aves; order Psittaciformes; family Psittacidae; genus Myiopsitta; species Myiopsitta monachus. The sequence continues at coordinate 36,344,875 of CM029919.1, read as the reverse complement.
AACAGGGAGGTGATGGTATCCCTCTTCACATGCCTTCTCTTCCAAATCTCCAGCCTTCTGAGCAAAATCTCTCATTGACAAAATATTCAGATTGAATTCTTCATAAATTCATGTGAGAACGGTGGGTTTTCTTGTACTAGAAGTGTGTCTCTGAGCTGTGTGACTCTCAGTCTTGGGGCATTAGCTTCCCATAGTTATGAGGGTTTGACTTGACAGACTGCTGTTGGACCACACATGTGCTCTGCAAGCCCTTGTGTTGTTCTTCTCCCTGAAGGCATTAAATATGGAGCAGTCCCATCTGCCATTCTGTTCTTCTGCCACGTATAATCCGGAATTACAGGACTCTGTAGCAGTGGGGGAAGAGAATGGGTTGTGAAAAGAGAAGGAGCACAACTATAAAATTTGAAGGATTAAAACCTATTCAGAGTCCAGCAGATTGCCAGTGCTGTTTCGGCATGTATCCGAGATCTCGGCTCATCACATCAGTGCTGGTCAGGAGAGACAATAACATTCTGAATTTAAATATCAAGAGGATGTTCAGTTTCAGATGCTAGGAAAGGCTTTGCAGAAGTCAGATCTAACTATAGAAAATGTAAAATTGAACAGCTCCTACACTGAACAGCTCCTACATCTCTTTCCTTAGATGCCTGATAAAATGATGTGCTTCTTTGACTGGGTTGATCCCTTGAGTCTATCAACTCACTGTATCCCAGCCCTTTGGGAATCTGCATGGGGAAGTACAGAAAATTAATCTTGATATTTTTTTCCTTGATAAACAAATTCATTGAGTGAATGAGAGGACACAGCACTGTCAAACATGCCAAAGGAACTATATCATATCAAAAAGGCACAATGGCACATTCGGGTGAACAAGATGAGGCATGCTGGACACCTGCTTTCACTGCACTGGTACACAGTGGCCTGAGGTTGAGATGATGACCTTCAGGACACCGTGTGAGATTCAGGTGCTTACCCAACTCTTTTCTGCAGGTGTGAGGAAGGGTCGTATGATTTATTGTATATGTTTTGTTGAAGTTGGTAATTTTTTGGTGTGTGTAGCTCACCAACAGGATGAAATGGGTCTATGTAAATCAGAGTGTATCATTGCTTTCAGATGACGGGTTCCATCTTGTAACTTGCAACTGTTGTTTTTTCAGCTAAAGTTATAAACCAGAAATGTATTTTATAACTTTTGTGCCATTATTGAAAAATTCCTGTCTTATGTCATTTTGTACATATTTTTTAGAGACACGAATAAAAATAGTGGAAAAGTCTTGAAAATATTTTGGAATACAGTTTGTAGGCTTATACTTACTATGTTTATATTTTTCCTAATAATAGAAGTGATTTTGAATAAAAGCACAGAATTCAGTTGGCTACAGCTACTTACTCTAAGCTATAGTGCAATCAAAAGTGGTCATAAATTCCAGAAAAATCATAAAGCTTAATACAAATAAGGAAGTTAATACCAGAATCTAATATGAAAATGCATTATTTATGCTATGCTATATTTTTCCTCTTTTGAAAGTGTATTTTCCAGTCAAGAAGCAAAGTACATAACTTAGATGATTAATTACATATACCAAAAAATGCACATCAAGATATAGAGTGTAAGAATATTGAAGCCTGTTTGGCAGTGGAAACAAAGCACAAATACTAAAGAAATTCTCTGTTACTACAGCAAGATGATCAGGAGCTTCCAGAGCTCATTACTGGCAAATGCTAAGAAACAGTTAGCTTCATTAAGTCTACAGTAGAGAAAATTAATATTTATTTGGATAGATATTTTTCACCATTATTTACTCAAACACATCATGCAGTTTTGAAGGCACAAGCAGATTTAACTAGGACATTTCACACAGAGTTAAATGCACGTCAATTAAACAGTCCTTAAAACATCTTACGTCAGTATAACTGAGGTCAATTTTAGGTACAGCTGTCAGCTAAATAAAGGAATCAAAATTATTGACAGGATTTACTTTTTAGTTCATGCAAGTTCATTTTCCACTGACTTTGCTGTAATCTGTAATCTTTGCTGCTTCTGATTTCCAGAATAGGTCTGTTCTGTTCCAACATCTTTTGTGCTGTAAGATGTCATCGTAGAGCCTCAGTATTCTTTCCAGTAAACAGATTCCTCCAGCTCTGTAACACTTTTCTCTTGGTTTGTTTGATGAGGCCGAGGTCAGGAAACAAAAAGATTTTGTTCTCCCGATACTGGGTATTGCATTGCTGGAGTTGCTTTCAGCAGTCTATCCTGTTCTCCTATTTCAAACTTAGACAAAACCAAACCACTCCCACCGTCATTTGTAGTCACATTCTCCTCACTGGTATTCTACAGCACTTTTCCATGCAAAATGTGTTCTTCCCTGATATCAATTTACAGAAGTTCAGCAGGAGTTTCAATAATAAATGAAATAGGATCTGTCCTGTATCACAGGGGAAGCAAAGGCTGTGCAGAACTTCAGACCTCGTTTGGTTTTTAGTTGCTTCCTCCCTTTTGTCTAATGACACACATTTCACAAAGGAATATAGACACCTCAGACACCTTCTCCACCTTCAGCCCATGCAATTTTAAAGGCACTTTTAGGCTCTTTACCTTCCCTTATCATGGAAATACAAGCTTTTAGGAAAGAAGTAGAAGAGATAGAGAGGGGCGGAAACTGTTTAGCTATCTTAGCATAATCTGCCCACATTCAGGGGTATCTGAACTCAGAGCTCCAGACTGTGGGCATATGCTTCCAATACAGCCCAGACCATACCACAGAGAGGCCCCAGTATGTTCTTATTATCTAACTCTGTGATGTCCTGTTTACCAAGTACCTTTAAAAAACAATGCATCTGGAAGCAATTATTTTCATACCATGAGTCTTTTCCAAAAAAAAACCTATTAGGAGAGATAGAACCAAAGTTTCACCTTGGTGATGCACAAAATGAAATCTAGAATAGTTTTAAACAACATTGTAACTGTATTTCCTATACTTTTCTTAAAAGACATAGCTTAATGCTATCTGAAAAAACAGCAAAAAAGGAAGAGTCAACATTTGTACTTTTTATTTAGCAGACATTTGAGAATAAAGAACAATCACGATATAATACTTATTTTCTCTTCACAAATACCATCTTCTTTTCCCATTACCATTTGACAATGGATTACTGTGCTTTCTGCTGCAAGTAATCAATGATTATATCCTTCTGTCAGCTAATTGCAAGCAAAACCTTCCTTAAAATACTTGCCAGGAATTCTGTCCAAAGACGCTTCTGTAGCAATCATGCCAGGTTTAGCCCCAAGCTAACAGAATTGTGCAAGGCAGAGTATACACTGTATGCATTGAGAAACAGGTACATGCATCTCAGTAGAGATAACAGAAACAAGTGTAGTTGGTCTGTATCTAGACAGCAAAGGCATTATCACAGAGAGCTTCAGCAGCAACACTCATGCTTTCCACAGGTAAGTGGTGGTGGCATCTCAAACTCTTGATACTGTTAAGACTCTGACAGCAAACCACCGTTAGGTTCAATGACCCTGCTATATATCCAGACAATCTGCCATGTATATGTTTCTGCGGCAACAATGTGGCTCATCACATGAACAGGACAAAACAAGTTTAAATGAATGGTTACAAGAATCCGTTACCATTTTCACAATTATAAGCAAAGTTTCCCCATGGGCTTCTCATGATAAAACAGATTCCTAATCTTACAATTTCTTATCATTCCTTGCAGGCAAAGTCTTTCTGGCTGAAAAACATCCCTTGATTCCAACTGGAGAAGCAGGCAGGAAAGAGAGGAACAGATTACTTCCCTTTTGTAACATATTGCGTCCTTGTGTTAGTCTTAAGATCTGCAGAGTAGTTGGAGAATATGTCCTTTTAGACCACTATCAGCTTCTCCATCACAAGATTTATGGTCTTTCCTTTTAATCTTTACAGTTGAAGTAGTTTCTGAAACCTTTCTTCTGACACACATGCTAACTCACAGCATAAATGTCCCAACATTCCACATCACTACAAATGTACTTCTTCTCATGTGAATTTTCAGACAGCTGTGATGAATAATGTAGGTGAAATGTTATTTTAAGATCTGAAATTATCATCTTCTGAAGAGCAGCTGTGTGCATGCATGAGAAAAAGCAAAAGAGCTGACCGATAACAATACCATTGCAGATGAAGCTCAGGAAGGAATTCTTGTCAGATGTCAGATCCCCTCTGTAAAAATAGGAATATTTTTTCTGGATATGTATCACTTTATCTTTTTTAATTATTTATATATACTTGTTACATTTCACTAATAGGAAAAATAGGCAAGAATAAGGACAAAGAATTAAAAGATCTTTAATTAGAGAGACAAGTTTGGATGACTCAGACACAAAATGAGCAAGTTTATTTACTGCTAGGAAGAGGTTCTCATCTGTTTTGCATAGTTGAGAGCTGTCCTTATAAAGTCCTTGGCCATTTTCCTGGGAATATGCAGCTGCTGCCATGAAGACTCTAGGTACATGCCACACAACTCTATTTTAACTTTTACGGCACTGGGATTCTACCTTATGTTGTTTCACAGTCTATGTTTAATTCTGAATCAACTCCACGGACTTCAGCGTAGTTTTTCTCTATGCAAAGGGTGGATATGGGTCATTCTGTTTGATACAGGTTCTGCTGTGAACTAGCCTCCTATAAGGAATACCTCTAAAGATATACATGGGTCCTGGAGTCTCCACTTCCATTCTGTCCCCTACAGATTCTTCTCTTCTGCAGGTTGGCCCTTGGTGCTCCCTGACAGTACTAGCTAGTACAGTCACTGGTAGAATAAAACCATGGTTACTCCAAGCACCATGAAAATGCTTGCAACACAGATTCTGAATTATATGTGTGCTTGTATTTGCTGGGAACCCTTTAGAAAACAACTTTAGAGCAATCAAAAATACATCCCCCATGCCCCCCATCATTAGGAAAGCAGCATCACACAATGCTTGCCAAATATAAGTGCATTTCTTTGTTCCTACAAACTGCTTAGCTGATAAACTAGTCATGCTTTTTCCTGTCAGAGATAAGGAAAGACTAGGAGGAGTATCATTATGCTTTACCAGAGAATTTATCCATTGTTATGCATAGGCTTTAACTGTCCAAGTGTGGCTATGGGAAAAACACTGTACAGTTACTTTTTTTACCATGATGATGAAGGCTGTCTGTGCTAATGGGGTAGGCTGTGAGGAGAGAAGAAAAGGCTTAAAGGTCTGTCCTGATTTAAGCCCAGCCAGTAACTCAGAACCATGCAGCCACTCTCTCTCCTCCCCCTTCCTCCCCCCCACTCCCAGAGGGATGGGGAGGAGAATCGAAAGAATGTACCTCCCACGGGTTGAGATAAGAACAGTCCAGTAACTAAGGTATAACACAAACCACTGCTGCTACCACCAATAATAATAATGGTAAGGGAAATTACAAGGGAAAAAAATACAACTGCTCACCACCCACCAACCGATACCCAGCCCGATCCGAGGAGTGATCTAGCCTTTCTGGGTAACTGCCCCCGGTTTATATACTGGGCACGACATGCTGTGGTGTGAAATACCTCTTTGGTCAGTTTGGGTCAGGTGTCCTGTTTCTGCTTCCTCCTGGCTTCCCCTCCTCCCTGGCAGAGCATGAGACTCAGAAAGTCCGTGGTCAGAGTAAACATTACTGAGCAGCAGCTAAAACCATCGGTGTTATCAGCGCTGTTCCCCGGCTGAAAGTCAAAACCACAGCACTGCACCAGCTACTAAAAAGGAGAAAAATGACTGCTACTGCTGAACCCAGGACAAGGTCCTTAGCCTGTCCCAATATGATGACAACAGATGATGAACACACAATTTCTAACTTTGAGAAGTAATGCAGTACACTGTAAAAACGCTTATGTATTTACAACATGCCCTGCTTGCATCTGCAAACTGAATAAAGTCAAATAATGATTCAAACTGCCAACAGAAGAGCATTTGCTTAAGTTTCATTTTGAAACACATCTGAAAACAGTCAGTATGGGTTGGATTTCTTAACTGCCAGGGGTGGCAGGTATCTATCATTGATGGAAAAGATGAACTGTGGCAGAACCATCTCTTAATACGGTCACACTGATCCACATTCCATTCATTTAGAATGAGAATTGCTCATAAAAAATGAGAACGTCCTGCTCCAGCTGCTTAAAGTCTGAAACTAATAAGAGTTTGCATTAAATAAATTCTGAATGGCTTCCCATGACTGTGATGATTGGATTTTGAAAGAATCATAGAATAGTTAGGGTTGGAAAGGACCTTAAGATCATCTAGTTCCAACCCCCCTGCCATGGACAGGGACACCTCACACTAAACCATGCCACCCGAGGCTCTGTCCAATCTGGCCTTGAACACCACCAGGGATGGAGCATTCACAGCTTCCCTGGGCAACCCATTCCAGTGCCTCACCACCCTTACAGTAAAGAATTTCTTCCTCATATCCAATCTAAACGTCCCCTGTTTAAGTTTGAACCCATTACCCCTTGTCCTATCACTACAGTCTCTAATGAAGAGTCCCTACCCAGCATCCCTATAGCCCCCTTCAGATACTGGAAGGCTGCTATGAGGTCCCCATGCTGCCTTCTCTTCTCCAGGATGAACAGCTCCAACTTTATCATCCTATCTTCATATGGGGGGTGCTCCAGCCCCCTGATGATCCTCGTGACCCTCCTCTGGACTTGTTCCAACAGTTCCATGTCTTTTTTATGTTGAGGACACCCAAACTGTACACAATACTCCGCGTGAGGTCTCAACTCCAAGTGAGGTCTACATATCTATTTTATATATTTTGGAAGAAGACATGTTAAAGTCTCTTCTGAAATATGCATTCTTCCACACACACCCCCTCACACTATCCTCGAGCAGTTACATTACTCAGAGATATTTATCTCAGTCTGAAAATACACAGAACAAAGCCTATCAGTGAAAATAACTGCAGAGATTTTAGTTTTCTGTCTAATTTGGACAGAACTGTATCATAAGCAGAATGCTTTAAAGCAGGTCAATAACTTGAAGCTGTTTGGTCTGTAAAGCAACTTTTATGTGTATGACATACAAATATCTAGATCATAAATCTGATGATCATATGCAGCTCAGTGATACAGAACATATATCTGTATGATACACAGGAAAACAAAATGTATATTAGGAAAAAGGCTAAAATGGCAAATACCAGCTAAAATATCATGCAGTGGACTGACATTTAGCATGAACTAAAATGCAAGCTAAAATTCTTCTTAAAGTATTGTTACAGCAGACCAAATATTTTAAAGGCTGCTCTATACAGTGCTCTCCTTTAATCACTTGAATGGATATTCACATGAAATTACAAGCAAAAATGAGTACTCAGTTAAAATGCATGGTCAAATTGTCACTTGTCATTACATTATTATATGAAATGAATTAGCAGGCTCCATTAGTGTCACCATTTTGGCATAGCTCTCATAATTCCTAGATGTTTTTAACTGCCACAGATGTCTATAGAATATTATTCATGCTAGACAGCTGTGTAGCAGTTGTAGTAGACAGGACAAAAACTTGAATAATTTTATTATATTAAAGTGAAAGTATTAAAATTAATTAATTTTGTTGCATTTGCCATTTGTTGGATTTCAAGTCTTTCTAATGGGCATGGCCAGTTTTAAAAAATACATCCTATAAAAGAAAAATAATACCAGCTTTCCCTCATGCAGGAGGAATTAAATCTTTTTTATCTTGTTGAAAACAATATTCCAAATAACCATGTTTATTTGTCCTTAAAAAACCCCACCACTCTCTCAAATGTCAGTTTATATTTGATATTACAGTAGGGACCTGATTTAATGAAGAATTATGTTTGATATTCGATACAAAACTAACTGCACATTACATAACAATAGATGTGATTATTTCCTACTCTACTACATATCATAGGTTTTCAAATACAATCCTTTTCAAATAATAGGAAAATAAGCTTATCCATCTGAAACACTGTTGGTTTCAGCCTTTACAATGGCCCAGATTACACATTCCTGTAGCAACAATACAAACTTTCTCCATAAAAAAATAAAATTCATTATTAATAGAGAAGATAAAATCAAGATGCCTTGGTTCAAGACTCTACAGCAATTCCATTATGCATATTATAGAGCTTCTATCACACAAACCTGATTTTAAATACAATTTCCAGTGATCTAAATATCCAGTGACTTCTGAAGTTAGTAAAAAAATCAGTGCTGACAGCATAAAATTACTCTGAAAATGGATTTAACCTGTACTTACCTTGCATGTTTATACTTCTTTGGGATTTAGCTTTTTCTGAGACAATGCCAGGGGAAATGATAGACTTGGTCTTCTAATCCCAGCCAGGCAAGCAACCCAGGAAAGAGTAGTTTTGGCACCTCTTTCTTCCCTAACTGAAGACAGGGAACTGCCTCTTCCTAGTGCTATGTGAAGACAATATTTCCTCCTGTACAAAAATCAGAAATCAGTTACTCTTGATTGTGAAATTAGGGATGCATTCATGTAAAGGTGCAGGAGAAAAATGGATTGGATGAAAGGTTTAAAAGCAATACTTTCCCCTCTCAATAATTAGGACATCAATATATCATGAAATGATATATTGGCTTTGCAAAGGCAAAGCCAAAAACTGTAAGAATCTTGACCTAAAATGCTCTTAAAACTGACAATGATTAAGTTTGTTGAACAGAGGATGCTGGAATAGGTTCACATGCACAAAGTCTTGTTAGCAGGAGCAATTATTCGCAGCTGATGGCATACAGTAGCTCTCTTGATGAACGCTACTTTTTGGGAAGGGGAGAGGGACAGAGAGACAGAGAAACAGCACCCAGTAGCCAGCTGAGAAAAGAAGGGAGGGCAGATCCATCCTTTGATAGACATCCTCCCCTGGACAGCTGGAACTGCCCACCTTCCTGCGGTAATGTAATGCTCCAGGTGACCTCAGAACCTGCCCCAGACCCTGTCAATTGTATCTGTGTATGCTGTTGTCAGTGCTAATTAGGGTGCGTATTGTATGCTGAGCAGTTGGTAAGCTTTGTGCAGTCAGTGCTGCGTCTCCCCGGGTCAGCCAGCTGCTATAACTAAGGGGTGGGAGACTGGGGCATGAAGGGGTGAGTCCCGGCCAATGCTGGTCACTTGGCAAGAGAACATGCCACCAGCACACCACTCAGAGTTTTCCAGGGTGAGGATGTGGGAATAACAGTATGAAACAACTGTGGAGGGCACCAAGGGAAAAGGACAGAGGCTGTGGGGCAGCTTGGGGGGGGAGCACACAGCTGGGAGGGAAAGGCAGGGTCCAGAAGGGCCAGCAGGAGACCCTTAGCAATAGAAACGGGAAGGTACCTAAGACACTCAAGAATACAGATCATGTAAAATAACACAAGTTGCTTCCAAATTTCTCTCCACATTGCTGCACATTCTAATGCTATAAGCATCTTTTTTTTTTGATATCTGCCTTAGGTGATATAACATATATGAACTAAACTTCACAAAACACCCCTGTCATCTTCTACCGCATTGAAGTCACACGTTCCATTCACAGCCATCTTTCCATGCCTGTCCCAGCCTAAGCCAGAAGTGTACTCTCTCTCTGTCCTCCTTTGCTAAAACCAGGGTACGATATGTTGCCTTTTTTCCTAGATTGAGCAAACTTTGTGCAGTGGCAAATTATTGTTGTCATGCATGATTTTTAAAAGATTTTACTACCCAGTCATCTCTCATGCAAACTGAGTGTCCTGATCTGTTTTCACAACCTCTTCCATACGTCGGATCACCCTTGTCATCCTTCTCTCTATCTAGTCTAGTATCCTTTTTGAGATGAAGGAAACAGAAATGCATAATACATTCAAGCCTATTTAAAATACACTTACATTCTTAATCAGATAAGTAGGTGTCATGGGTTCAGCAGCAGCAGTCATTTTTCTCCTTTTCAGTAGCTGGTGCAGTGCTGTGTTTTCGACTTTCAGCCTGGGAACAGTGCTGATAACACCGATGTTTATAGTTACGGCTTAGAATGTTTTGGTCTGACCAAGGACGTTCTGAGTCTCATGCTCTGCCAGGGAGGAGGGGAACCTGGCAGGAAGCAGAAACAGGACACCTGACCCAAACTGACCAAAGAGGTATTCCATGCCACAGCACGTAATGCCCAGGATGTAAAAACTGGGGGCAGGAACCCAGAAGAGTTCAGTTCATGGCTCGGTTGTCAAGTGGTGAGCAGTTGTATCCTCTTCCCTTGTATTTCTCTTGTATTTCCCTTGTCATTATTATTATTGGTGGTAGCAGTAGTGGTTTGTGTTATATCTCAGTTACTGGACTGTTCTTATCTCAACCTGTGGGAGTTACATTCTTTCGATTCTTCTCCCCATTCCCCCCCCCCCCCGGAGTGGGGGGGAAGAAAGAGGGGGGAGTGAGTGAGTGGGCTGCATGATTTACAGCTTAAACCATGACAGTAGGAAAAGGTACAAACATCACTGAAAACAAATCAGTAATTTAACTTTTCTTAATATCTTCTGAAGTTTCACATATGTTCTAATTGTCTCCTGTTTAGGCACAATATAAGAAGTACTTTTCCAGTACAAATTAAATGGAAACTGGCAATAACTTTGTCTCTCTTCCTTCACTGGTATTTTCTTTTTTTCAGTGCTCCTTAGTAAAATGGCAGAATTCAAAATGATTCCTGGTTCAATGAAACCAGAGGTAAAGAATTAACAGCCAGGTCAAGTTTAATTTCTTAACCTTATATTAATATATTAACGTACTTCATAAAAATAAAAAATATTTATGAGACACTTTGGCATGGATGATCTGTGTGTCAAAACGTTAGCCTAAGATGTGAGATACCAGAGGTTTTTTATGTTCTCCCTCAAAGTCTTCCTACATAACCTGCAATAATTCATGTGGAGACAAAATCCCAAAGGAACTCAGGGCCTGCCTCCCAAGGGATCTGGTCTGAATCACTGTTTACATCTACATTATCCCATAGGGCAGAGGGTGGGGTAACAGGCAGAATACTTCTTGACAGTACTTCATTCTTTTTATCTGCCTAGCTCAGTATTTGGCCTGTGATCACCTTGTTCTAAGGACAAGGCAGCCTCAGCTCCTGCTACCTACCAACCCTGACTGTCTGTGCCATATGTGATGGAGGGCCACTGCAACCTCCACACTAGCCACAGACTTATTGGCTGACATGTCCATTCTTGATCAGCCACACGATGCACTGAAAAGGGCTGTTTCTGAGTATTGTTGCAGACTCAGCCAGGACACGGTGACACTGGCATATCCAATTGCACTTGGGGTTGCTTTAAGGCCTAGCCTAGTTCTGCTTTTCCCTTCAGCTTGCTCTGCAGTTTACCTGGGGCAGGGTTCAGCTTGACCAAACTTTAGATGTCTACAGCAGAAAACTGTCTGCATATAGACAGGTGTCTACAGTTTAGTTAAATCAATGAGCCAGTATGGTCAAATGCACGCAGAGAATTTATCTCATCCTAAAGGGAACACATTTGGTCAACTGAGAGCCTCCCTGAGTTCACTGCCTGCACTGCCTGGCACTTCATTGATGCAGTAGGAGTTCAGACACCTTTTTCAGGTGGCAAGTCTTACAGTGCAGGCACTTAAACTTAGAGAAGTCAAACTGCACTCCCAGATTTCATGTTGCTGTACGCACTTGCATTTAAACAGTATGGGAAGTCTGAGCTAAAATTAAGACAGAACACATGAAATGCACCACGGATGTTTGCTCTTGGTTTCCTTCAGCAAGTGAAGGGAAAAGCACTTTCTCTGCCCCAGAGCACCATTCTAAGACAAAGTACATTCAAGGCAATGATACAAAAAAAAAATATTTTGGAACATTAAAGTACCTCTTTATAGATAAAATGGAAAAATATTTTGGGAACTTGTTGAAATTTTTGGTATATTTTCTTAGACTTTGCATGTTAGATAAAAGCTTATATAATGCAGATTTGGATGAACACTATTTGTTACCATTGATTGATTTTTACAGTAAAAGCCTATTCTTACGTAGCTTCCATAGAACCTAATTATCGTGTTCTTCCTTGTCACAAGACAAAGCTAGCAGTCTAGCAAATTTCAGTGCATGCTTGGAAGTAGTATTTTTAGTATAATACCCTGAGTTAGTGCTGGTTAAGTCCTTTAGCGCATGCTCTTGAAACAAGATACTGAAGAGATAGCATTTTTTTGTGTGCTGCTTTCTTGTCTAACGCCAAGAAGGAGACACCAAGGTTTAGCATCTAAGGTTTTAAGTTTTAAGGTTATAAGGTCTAACCTTGTTAGAAATTGAGTGTGGTTTCACCCCTGAAACTGTTCTTATAATCCAAAATACAAGTGTATTATTCAAATGGATTGCTGAAGTGAATGTTTATTGGAAGTCTGAAAATCTTGTTAGTTTAAAAGAAACAGTAAGCAAAATATACCTATTCTGACCTCCATAATAACTGAGTAGGTGGTTAAAAACTGAAGTAATTTATAACACAAATACATTTATCTTACTTCCTTGTGTCTTTCTCTTGGTGGTCTATCAATTAAAAAAATACAGTCTTTCAATCCATTTTCACACTTATTATGCTGATTCTCTAGGACAGCTGGTATCAAGCAAAAGAAAGAGCCTATGGCCTATGGTATGCAAAGACCCCTGTATGCCAGTCCTTTACTCTGTGAATAACTGAAGTGAAGCTGTGAGAGACCTCATCACCATATCAAAGATGTCAATCAAAGATTCTTCAGAATTTCAGTGATGCAATGCTGACTAAGAAATATCATTTGGGTGAGGAAAAAGGTGTCTAGATACATTTTTATCAGCATGACTTTTGCATTCTTGCCATCTCTCTACTCAGGGTACTCTCTGCCCTTTTATATGCTCTGGACAAATTTCCCAATTTACACTCAACAACAGCAAAGATTTTAGGGGCCTGTTTGATCTTGTCTGCAGCTGCCTGAGCATAAAAGAGCAAATGTTTGGGATCCTGATTTGCATGTCAGCTATTCCGGCGTGACATATCAGACAGTATCAAGCTCACTCTGCCTTTGAAGCAACAGGATTTGAATTTTATTTTTTTTCCATAGTTTAACTAGATGTGAACTGACAGACTAAAGTCTATCTGTCCCGGCAGGGCAATGGTCAGGACATTAATGTATTAGACCTCCTCTTCTTTGTGCTTGGAGTGTCTGGCCTGATTGGCTTTAGGAATTCCTCACAGTGGGGCCTTACCTGAATTGGCATGCAGAGGTGTGCCTGACTTCCTTCTCTGTTATGCTGGAGCTTTACTGGGAATAGCAGTTCCTGGTCCTGCTTCTTCAGGCAACAAGCAGAGCAAGCAGAAATTTCTGAACTGAACTCAGTGATCTAGTTTTAGTCAAACATGCCCGAAATCAAGCCATATACACAACCAAAATCTGTGGATTTGATATGAGACACTAGGAAAGAAGTTACCAGTGAAGGAAATGGTCCCCTAATTATCATAGAATCACTCAGGTTGGAAAAGACCTTTAAGACCATCCAGTCCAACCATTAGCCTAACAGTGCCAAGTGCACCACTAAACCATGTGTGTAAGTGCTGTATCTACACATCCTTATATCCTTCCCAGGATGGTGACTCCACCACTTCCCTGGGCAGCCTGCTCCAGTACTTGCCAACCCTTTTGACGAAGAATTTTTTTTTAATATCCAATCTAAACTTTTCCTGCTAGAACTTTAAACCATTTCCTCTTGTCCTATTGCTTGTTTCTTGGGAGAAGAAGCCAACACCCACCACACTACAACCTTCTTTAGCTAGCTGTAGAGATCTAGTTGTCTTGAGCCTCCTTTTCTTCAGGCCAAACAACCCCAGTTCCCTCAGCCGCTCTTCATAGAACTAGTACTCTAGACCCTCCACCAGCTTTGTCGCTTTTCTTTGGACCTGCCCCAGCACCTTGATGTCTTTCTTGTAGTGGGGGCCCAGAACTGAACACAGGATTCAAGGTGCAGCCTCACCAATGACGAGTTTAGGGGGAGTGATCACTGCCCTGGCCCTGCTGGCTAGGCCATTTCTGATATAGGCCAGGATGCTACTGGTCTTCTGGGCTACCTGGGCACACTGCTGGATCATGTTTAGGTTGCTGTTGACCAACACCCTTAGAACCTTTTCTGTTGAGCAGCTTTCCAGCTACTCTTCCCCATGCCTGCAGAATGGGGGTGTTGTGTCCCATGTGCAGGACCTGGCACTTTGCCTTGTTGAATCTCATGCAGCTGGCCTTGGCCTATCGATCCAGCCCCTATCCAGATCCCTCTGCAGAGCCTTCCTATCCTTCAGCAGATCAACACTCCCAGCCAACTTGGTCTCATCTGCAAATTTATTGGGGGTGTGCTCAATCCACTCATCCAGATCATTGATACAGATATTAAACAGAACTGGCCCCAAGTACAAAGAGCCCTGGAGATCAATTGGATTTAACTCCATTCAGCACAACTCTGCTGACCCACCAGCCAGCCAGCTTTTAACTCGGTTTTTAATCTTTTCTTGAACCTTAATATCTAAAGTATTAGAGAATACAGAATATGTAAAACTTACAACTATATACTTAGCCCGAAATCTGTAGAAACAGTAGAAGCAAAACTGAATGCCAATATTTCTAGAACAATGGAATCACTGATAGACAAACTAAGATAAGAATTAGGCATGTTTTATGTTTTCTGAAGTTGTGCAGAAAGGAAAAGACCTTTTCTTTACATTTATATATTTGCTATGTTCTTATGTAGAATAATTATTTTTAAAATTTATTTCTTCGGTAAAATAACTGCTTTTATAATTGTGTTCTCTAATCTCCAAAATCTTCACTGAGCCAGGGATTTTCATAAAGGATCTCAAATTGCATGGCAGACAAAAACTGACCATAATGAGTTCAGAGGTAGAAAAAATAGACATATTTCTGATCCTCTTGTCTTCTTCAGAAAGACTAACCACCTCCACTCTTTAGAGAAGTTACTTTCAGTACGCTGCATAACTAGCTCCAATCACTGGCAAAGCCTTGGTAGCATCACATATGGAAGCACAGTAAAAGCTTGTAAAAGCAAAGGAATTTTGTTTGTTTCCTAGCTGTATGCTATAATATTCTTATTTGACAGCCAATATGCTATTTACTGCTTAGCATTACACCTGTCTCTTCTAAACAGGACTAGCATATTAATTCTTGACAAAGCACAGTAGCATTTTCCAGTGATCCAGTGATCTTTCTGTACCAGCAACATCATGCAAGATTAATAACATCCATTTGTATTCATAGAATATTATTATAGAACTGATTCTTTCCCTTTTAATTGGCCCCAATATATAAATGCATTTTTAATCTGCATTTGGCCTCTTCTTGTCATGAGTATCATCACAACCTTAGCACCACATTTTCTAGCATACAATATCAATCCTAATGGCATCCTATAAATCCTCTATAATATTTTTTTTCCAGGGACTGTAGGGCCTACTAGATGCCCGGAGACTGTTTTTGCCTTCATAGTGTTTCCTTCCATCAGAAATTTACTTTCAGTGATTCTGTAAATCTGGCCAAGTCCTTTAAAGTTGCACTGTGATTGTATCCCTGTCTCTGTAATGCTTCTCAGAGCTGTGATCTCAACTTAAGACCATCTTAGAAAGTCACTCCATTCCTTTAGTCTACTGTGGAGACAGATTTTTATTTATAATCCTTTTTCACAAATAGGACCAAAATGGTCCTTTGAAGTATTTCTGGAGTCTACTTTCTTGTTACCTAACAATTCAGGTTATTTTGCTTATACAAAAGATGGCTTTTACTGGACAGATTTAGAGAAGTCAAGCCATTTTAATGTACCTGATTGCTCCTACTTCCCCATCCCCTCCCACTTCAGTTTACCACTGTAGATCAGGACAGACTAAGACTTTCTTCACCTGTTGAATGGAAGCTACAAAATAATGTAGCACAGTATTTAACATATTCTGCAGCTGCTACAGCTGGAGTCACCTACCTCCCCCTTGTCAGGTTGGTGCTGAATCCTGCCATGAAACAGACTATAAGAAAAGTAATCTGAATGTTATTGACATTAAATTATTATATTGTTGATATCTACCTATCAGAAACAATACATCTCCAGAGTTACAACTACAACATGTATGAGAAGAGTGCTATTATGGTGCTTTATAGCTATTTGCTCTTACCATTAAACCCACAGTGAAGTCTGCAGGGACAAGCCTCCCTGTTTGCAATGAAGTGCTGTGCAATTTCAGGCTGTTTGATTTTAAGATGTAAATGTCAAGGACAACAAAAATTTAAGCGTGATAGATCAGTTGGCGCATATGGAGATGTATGAACAATCCACTCAGATCTGAGGGGAAGCCATGCCAAATTTTCTAGCTTTAATAAAAAGCCCTGAAAGCGTATCAATACGGGAAGAATAACATGCAAGCTCATCGAAAAAGGAAAGGATATTTCTTTCAAAAGCACTTTTTTTACCTTAGTCATGGAGGAAAGTTCATTGTCTTTACCTTTTCCTGGTAAGCTTAGCAGGCTACATAAAAACCAGATGATATGTTAGGTTTTGTCAGTAGTGGCTGGAACACCTAGAAACTGTATACAGTGCAGGATGCTATGCAGAACCATATCACAAAAGGAGGAAAATTCCTGGGAAAAAACAGAAGCACAGTTATGCTTTTCTCAGTGAAAATAATACTTCAGTAAAAGCAGCAATAAGTATTATCTATTTCAAGTAATAATATTTGTGTATTTGGAATAAGGGTTATAGAAGTGGGGTGGCATCATGCTATCTGCTCTTTGCTCTTCTTTATCCACTAATATAAAATAAACCCCCAGGTTTCTAGACTAGGCTTCCTAGTGTGTTTGTATAACATTATACACATACACAGGCCTCAATACTTCTTTAGACTGTTGAAAATGACTACAGATTATTACTAAATGTTATTTTCTTGCATAATTCAGTAGTTAATTTTACTGAATTTTAAGTGAGGAAAACAAGAATAAAGCAACTCAACACTCATATTTCTAGCAGTCTCCTATTTCATGCAGTAAAGATGCTTTTTTTTTTTTTAAAGCATGCTTTCACTGTAAAATAAAATACAAAAAAAGTCATATCAGAGTACTTCACTGATTCTTGTTGAGGTCCAATTACTTGTTTACTTTCTGTATAAACACAGCTAAATATGTCCTGCTGATACCAGGAGATGCACAGCCACGAGATTAAATTTTGTTTGCTTGCTTTTTAGAATTTTCTGAGTGTAACATAGTATCCCCACAGCTTTCTTTTGCCAGCTGAGTACCAGACTGAATAGAAACTACTATGACTTAACAAATGCTTCTATTATCCAGAGTTTCAGTGCCATTAAGGGCTTGTCTAAAAACTACAGAGCTATAATGGGGCCATCCAAATTCTCTTTATGCTCACTAGCTTGAGTATTGGCAACAGCCTAGTCATGGAATTCAGACAACATATGCTGCTTCTTGACTAAAATTAGCTTTTATGTCCCACAATCCTAATCCTTAAGGGATATGTAATACAATGTAGTAATGCAGTTTCAGCTACTGTATTATTTTTTAGGAGCAAGTTCTTCGTTGTGAATAGTGTAATGCATGTATATGCATTGCATCATTCTGTATATATGCTATATGTACATATATGTAATGTATCAGCCACTGCGTTATGCATTATTAAAAAGGTGCCATGATTTTGCATCCCCATATGTGTGTATATACAGTGACTAGTACTAATCAAAATGTTAAACAGAGGAAAGGAGTTTGTATGCATGTGGCTGTGTACATATTTAAAAATAATTAGGTCAAGAATTAATTGATAAAGAGCTTTCAAATACCCATACCTCCTTTGTTCCATCTCCTCCATTCCCCTCATCTCTCTTCTCTCTGACTAGCAGTTACTCAAGTCTTGGTCAAATTTTTTCATAAGGTTTTGTTTCTGTCTCTGCCATCCAGCATCTTTCACCCTCAAAGCAGCTCCTTGGAAGTCCAAGAAGCCATTCAGATTGATAGTGTGCTGAACATTAAGAGCAATTTCAGTTACACCCATACTAGCCCACTGACGTCAATGGGGCTACACAGTAGCAGGCAAAGATAGGAAGGGAACCTAAGGGCTAAGAATTTCAAGGAAGGAATCCCTGACTCATGACCTTAAAGCATGGAAGCCTTCATAAATCACTTCCCGCACTGCTGCATTCTTCCCTTAATATCTTGCCTTTGATTAGTAGCTGGAACCACCTCCTGTTTCCAAAAGGGGGAGGAAGGGCATTGGAGAGAAGAATGGAACAAGCTGAGATTTCCCTTACTCCCTTCTCTAAGCAGTATGAAAAACTACGGCAAAAATCTGGAATTCCTTTTTGCTCATGTACTTCTCAGTACACAGGAGGCAAAGGGGTGGCTAATTGACAGAATTCAACAGTAGTATGAAAACATGAACAAATCCTCCTTCATTCCTTCATTTATTAAACAATACCTATTATATGACTCGTTCTGCCAGGATGATTACTTCTAGAAAAGTTACACATGCACATACACTTCCCATCTCAGATGTGTCAGGGCAGGCCTGTGTGATTTAGGACATCACTCATACTTCACTTGGCTTCCAATCACAGCTGTATCTCCATGTATAGAAAAAATCAGCTACACTCATCTTTCTGTGGGAACACTGAAGATCGTTGGCAATAATGGCCTAATTTGAGGCAGGAAATTGCCAGTAAACAATTATTTTATGAAGCGAAAGAAAGAGGCACACTCAAGAAGTAAGATAGTTTGTCTTCTGTCCTTTCACCTGGGGATGTTCAAGCACTAGTTGTGAAGGATATAAATCATGCACTTGTCACACTACAGCCCTTCCTTTCTAGGACCTTTCTAGCACTAGCCAGCTTTGGAGAAGCAGTAGCATCAAAGTGAGGCTAAGCAACAGATTTTAAGCCTTGATTGTCTTAAAATCAGTCGATACTGAATGGCTGCTGCAGGACTGCCCCAGTGCACGTGTCTATTTATAGGGCACCAAATACTGTAGGTGGCACTTAATCATAGTATTTAGCTTATCACCAGATACGTCCCCCTTAAATGGTTTCTGGTAGTATTATCCACCTCCACTGAGTAGGTTCACTACTACTAAGCATCAGTTCCCCTAGAATAATTTCCAGTTAAGGATATTTTATTCTGTCCCACATTTCTGGACAATAGAAGGTCAAACCCCCTCTTTCAGCAGACCTTGCCTCGGTCCAGCAGAGACTTTCACCCGCTGACAGGCTGGTAACTGATTTTCCTTGCCTGGACGGTGTACTCCAGCAAAGAGATGACTCAGGATAAAATGAGTGTAAACAGAAAACCAGGAAAAGCTTTGGTTTGCCTAACTAGAACAAAAGCCCAGTTAAACGGAAACATGAGCTTCCTCAGAACAAGTCATCTTAGCCTGCACAGACTTAACATCTCAGAAGAAACTGGTGCTTTGCAAATCACAGCCTCTTGATAAAATCTGTCCCTTGCCAGGCTTTTCATACTGTGTAGATGTTGTTGATTACCTCTCTTTCCAATTCAGCTGTAAGTCTAGTGAGTTTCCAGCTTTCAGAACTGACAGCTTTGAGAAGTATCATGTCAAGGCATGAATATTGTCACCACAGTTTATTAATCTTTTTGTAAGTAGCATGAAATCCATATGCCCATTACATGAAATAAAGACATAGAAAAAAACCCCAAACATCCAGTACAACAAAAGCACACATACTGTGTGGGTTTTCATAGTCATACAAATCTACCTCTGCATTCTCAGCAAGCTACACAAATTTCCTTTTGCATATAAAATTTGTGAAAAGACCACAAGATCTCTGTTGCCTCCTAGGTTTGCCAATTAATACTTCTTTCCCCAGAGAATACCAGCCTCCATACCAGCTTGGCACCCTTTCCTGCTCCCCTCCATGGGATTTAAATGAGAGTAATGTTATAGGAAAACATGGAATTCAAACTTCTGCAATCACACATAATATAGAGATATTTTACAAGTCATCAGGCCATACTCTGGAGAGAAAAAATAAGAAAATGAAAATTCTAATTTTTTTTTTTAGCTTTTTATACAACTCTTGTTTTTATTTTATAAGCCCTTTTTAAAGGATGTGCATCCCTGTCGAAAGGAAACATTCTTCACAGAATTGTTGCCTACTTAACTGAAACAATTTCTAGTAATATAGTAATGAAAAGGTGGAACAAACTCTTAACAGCAACTTTAGTGAAATACAAACTCCTGCAGGAGACAAAAAAAAAAAAAAAAGGCAAAAAGCAAAGCTGTGGCCCTTACACATTTCACTGCGAGTGACATGATGGAATTGAACGCTGTCATGGTTGAAAGCTTCAAAGATCTCATACACTTCATTGAGTCTGCCTACAAAACACTAAGTCTCACCATGTTCCCTCACAGCAAGATTCCCAGTCCACACAATGCTCATCATGCCAAGCCTCTGCAGCGCTCAAGAAGATGAGCCAGACATAGCTGCAGTAAGGGAAAACAGCAGCATCTTAAAGAACCACTTCTCAGTTGAATAAGCTGTGGCCATAGGATTAGGTTTTAATACTTGCTACATGCAGATGTAAAAGCCATTTCTAGAGCATTAATATTGAAAACATCACCAAAAATTATTTTCAAAACATTTATTGGAATACTGGTATTTTTTCTATTCCAAGAGAAAATGCTGATATCATTTGGATAAAAGAAATGAAAGAAGTGTGATCTGTGTCACTGTCACCTGGGATTTCCCTGCAAGAAAGAAAAGAATACTGTCTATATCCGTCCTACTTCCATCCTTACTGCCTGTGGGAGGCCATCAGGAGGGCTGGAAGGGTGAAGGACCTCCTCCCAACACCCCCACTGTGTCCACTCCCAGCACATGAGAATGCTGCTTCTAAGAATAACCAGGAGGAAGGGTAAGTGCAGAACAATGCAAAGGTACACAGCACACAGGCTGTCCTCTGTGGGACAAGTCAGACTGCCCTAGACTGCAGTGTTGTTTTTATTTGTCCTCCAGCTGGTTGAAACTTTCAAACTGGAAAATCTGATGACTGTATCACTGCACCATTTTTATCTAAGTGAAAGGTTCATTTTTGTAGTGTTTAATATTTCTGGTACTTTATGGATCGATTTGTAGCTACTCATGCTTCCAAAATAAACAGTTATAAAACAAATTGAACACAGTCAGGAGAAAAAGCAGATATTGAGAAATCTAAACCACAGCTTTTTTGAAGCCCAGAATGCTGATACTGCTATATTTAGTGCCTTATTTGGTGGGAAAGAACAAACCACTAAGATTTCTTCCAGCTTTGATTGAATGCTACATTAGAACAAAAGTAATTTTTCAGATGACATTAAAGTAGCCAGAAAGTGATATCCTTTTTATTTACCATCCTTTTGGAGAATCAGCTGCTTGCTTTTATTGCTAGCAAATATTGTCCAAAAAGTATTACCTAACCTGGAAGTATGTTATGATGAATACTAGTTGTACTAACTAGGCCATGTGGAATATGACAGGAATTTTCACGTGCTTTTTTAAAAAGTAATCTCTTTATTCTTGGTCATGGTGGGGGAAAGCAGCCTTCAGGCATGCAATTTATTTCGAATTTAACATTTTCACAGTGTAGAACTATTACACAGTTAAGCCAGATGATCAGAAAAATGAAAAAGGTGAAGAACATGTATGTAAAGGTAGAAATCAGATCTGTGAAGTGCTATCCAAAATAATGTTCTGTTCCTTTAAGATACCAAAAATAACGCACAATACTTTCCTCATCTAGATCCTGATACTGCACTCAGCTCTACAGTCACAGGAGTCTGACTGTGGGGAGCTCATTGCTGGACTGAGGCACTGAAGTGTAAAATAGAGACATAAGGCAAGGCCAACATTAATGCAAATCCAAAGCAAAGAGAACATAAAGTCCACCCAGCAAGGACAAAATATTATTCACAGTACCTATAGATTCCAGCACTTTCCTTCCTTCTGTTTATTTACTGCTTATTTGTATTTTTTTTCCCCTTTGTTTATGCCATGGCTGCCACTAATAAGGTTTGTCACTATTCCAACAACAAATATCTCTAAAGGTACTTGTGTGTGGTGTTTGAATAGGAAAGCAGGTGAGTGAACAACAAAGTAAATGGAAGATCACATCAGTAACCATAGCAGCCAACAGCATTTTATCCCAGAAGTTTCCTTTGGTGGAGGCTGGGCTTCCTTTTAATGAGTTTCATACACTGCTTCACAGTGATGAAGTCAAGTCTTCCAAATGGTCCACGTGACAGGATCTTCTACTGCCTTGTGTCACTGGTGAGACCCCCCTGAATGCTGTGCTGCTCCTGATGAAAAGAATTACTTTGCAGTAACCAGGGACTGGATCTCTTGCAAAGACGTATTTGCTGATGACCAAAATTTCCCAATGATTCACTAAGTTATGCATACACAGGTAATGCATATGACCAAATCTTGGTTGTAATTGCAGAGAGCTGCCTGAGCTGGTAGAAGGTTGCAGCCAACTTATTTTAACTGATGTGGAAGGTTGCAGCCAACTTATTTTAACTGATGTGCATTTATCTGATTGTGTCAGATAGATACTTAGAAGCCAAACTCTGTTCTTTCAGAGGATTTTCTTAAACTGTATAACAAAGGTCACCTTTGTTAGCAGTAACGTGGGAATCATGTTTTGTCATAATGACAGTGCATTTAGCTTTTGAGTATAACAAGTTATGTATTATTGTCAGAGGTTAGAAACAGAGAGGTCAGAGAGTCAGACATATGTCTCATTTTCACACATACTTTCTGGAAAAAAACATCTAGACAAAGAATGTCAAGCAAGAGTGATCTTCAATATACAGTGCTTAATGCTTTGGGCTACTGTGCTTCTAACAGAATCATCTTTATAGCAGTGTGATGCTGGCCATGCTTTAGCTTCACCTTCAATTAGCTGTTTTGGACAGGTAAGTCCTTGGAGCACCACAATAACCATTAATTACATTCTTCTTCAAATGAAGTACATCTATCACAAATGCCAGGCATTGAAATATTTTTAACATAATACAAAGACCTCAAAATTAGTGCTAGTATCTCTTTTCACAAACAATATTCAGAAAGATCTGAGAAAATAGTGTTTGCAATAGATCAAAGCATAAACATCTGTTCCACTGAGGAAATAATTTCCCTTGTTAATACAAATTAACTAGTTGAAAAATATGGTGTAGATCCAAGAAAGAGAAGAAGTGGTTCTTTTGATTAGCTTTTCAGAAACATAATAGAGGGAAAGACACAATTAAGAAGTGATACATTTGTCAGGGAAAAGCCAGGAACATTGCAGGATAAACTATTTCATTCAAAGCATTACACCATTTCCTTAAGCAGATGAGCTGCATACAACAAATGGCTTTTCAATCCCTGTCATTTCCCTCTCCTCACACTGTTCTCACACATGCCCCAGCCAACTTTACCACTTACAGTTTTTAGTCACTTTGGCCAGAACTACTAGAGGTACATAGTCACTAACAATATGGAGCAGGAATAACAGATGTTAAACATCTTAAAATCTAGAACTCCAGTGCCTTTGATGTCTACCGTATTATCAGTGTATACTATATCACCATTGTGCCCATGGTAAGTGTGGAACTTTATTGAGATCCATTTCTAAATCCTGCCTTCTTACCTTTCAAAGCTGAGCTAGACTAAACCATGGAGTATCACTGCTTCAAGAAGAGAATTCAGCATGAAGTGAGCTGCTGCCCTTGCAGCAGTCTCTCAACATTTTGACTGCAGTTATAAAACACGGCAACACAACAAGGATTGCAAGGTAGCAGAAACCACAGCTGTACATAAGAAGAGTAAGTCTTTTGCACGCTATCATATTCAACTTGATATCTAATGCTGCTTAAACAAATAATGGGATGTTTTAAGCAGAGCTGTGCTGATACAGTAAGTAAATCAGAAGGGATGTGAGAATCCGTGTAAGTGGTAGGATATAGAACATTTGGTAAGTCAGCGAGGCAGGTAGGAGTTGGCTGAGAGTAATTCAGTAATGAATCAGAAGGAATAATTCAGTAAGAATATGAGGTAGAAATGGAGAGCAATAGAGGAGGAGGTCTAATCTGCAGTCAGAAAAGAAGCAAGATATTTAGAAAAGACAGCTAGGTCATGCAAGGTAGAGACAGCATACAGGTAATTTTAGGAATTTATTTTTAAAATGAGAAATTAGGATTGAAATAAATGTGATGGCATATTCAAATACTATTAGTTTAATAAATTGCTTCAAAGTGAAACATTGCATAATAGGCAGAACAGATCCATGACCAATATGACTAAGGCTGCTCTTTTGGCTTGACTGTTATGTCACAATGTGACCTTTAGCAGGTCACTTCTGGCTAGACCCGATAAAGGGCTCAGGCACCTTACATCTGACTTAGGCAGCTTTGAGGTACCTAAGCCTAAAAGTACAACTTAAGCACTGTGCTCAGTTGCATACTAACCACGGGGGAACTTGTTACTCCAAAAAGGCATATATATCTACTGTTCAGTTCTTCCTGCACAAACACCACTCAGTCAGCAAGGGTGCACTGTGTTAACTTTCAGTGGCCTATCAGTGCTTTTATCTGGACTACACATTTATGTTTCCTCTTCGCGAAAATATGGGCACAAAGGACAACTAGCGCAGGCTGGGATTTCACCTATGTGCCCAGATCCAGCTGTGCTCCTTTTCTATTTTTCTTGGCAGCATACTGCCACAGGTTCGCTGGGAAGGGCAGAAAAACGGCTCAGCTTAGCTTGAGCAGTAGCCTGGAAACGGCAAATATGTATCTGAGTGTGCCTATCCCTTCTCCCTCCCCTTGACTGAAAGAGTCAGTGAGAACAGGAACGCTGGTTCCCGTTTCACCTTAAGAGAATACAGCCAACCTTGGCATCCACAGGGGACTTACCAGTGGGGTCCTTGCTCTGGATGGAAGGGAAATGTTTCTTGCAGCCTCATCTAGGTTACCTAAGCTGGAGAGACAGCAAGAAGCTGAGAAGCTCAGAGCTGTGCCCCCTAATATCACGATCACCACTGAGCGTTAACTGTTACCAGCTCATTAGGTTCCCTCCCTTCAGAACGGCTAGCATGGGCACCCAACACAGGTTTTCTGATGGTAAACCGAAGTACAGATATTGTGGGTTTTAACACATAGGAGTTATTACCCACTCTATGAAGAAATGACAGGTACTTACATGGAAAATACATTGTGGTATTTGGATGAAAGAAGCTATCGCAAGTATTAAAATTAAGAAAATCTAAACAAGTTTTCTGCGTAATTTGAAAGCTTGCTTTCGTTCCAAATCTGTGTAAGAAGCATTGTCATTAAATACAGTGGATTGATTAAATATCACAATTTCACTACAGTGAAATAGCTCATAAAATATTATGAAATATGACTATTCCATTAATTCTTTGAAAATGGAATGGCTAGGCAGAGAATAATCCTAAAAACCAACTGAAACAATTTCCTCTTTCAGCTTTGCAATCTATGTATTTTGACATTATCACTTCATGTTCATTAATTAGGCTCTTCTATGTTTTCTGTTAATAAACTAGTTTCCTAAAGACTGATGAAACACACAATATTATTTTAATATGTAATTGTTCACACAAACAAACAAGTAAGAATGTAGCTTTAACTTATCCAGAATTACTAATTTTGTAAGAAATTCCTATTGTTTCACAGCTTTTAATTCCTTTTGTTTCAGTGGCCATGCCTTGAAAGTGAAATATAAGCACCCAAACCAATGTTACAGAAGTCTTAGGTCTGTAAATAGGAGCATGAAAACAGGAGATGCTGCAAAATGAATATGAATTATTTGTAGTAACCAAGATGAAGAAAATTGGGGTTTAGAACAAACCATTTTAGAGTTTGAACAGCAACATTAGGTTGACCACACAGCACTTAGTGCGCACTGAATTACACATTTTGCAATCCAACCAGTAATAAAAATGCTGAACATATATAATGCATCTAAATTAAAGGTGACCTGTAAGGAATCAGTCCTATGTCCTTTCTCTTAGCATTTATGTGGTGATCTCATGATGGAGTCCTTTGGTATGAATGGCATGAAAACACAACAGTGGAGGAAAACAAAGGCCTTAAAAGGTGTTATTTCAGCTATCTTAAAAAGCCCGGGATAGGCTCCTGCTTCTGTGTACTTTCTTGCTGACTTCTTATCCCTTCACCTACATTTCTACTGTTCGTAGGCTTGTTAGGGCTTCAGTTACTGAAAAAGAGATTCCTTCAACTGCTCCTGCTGCGCTTTCCAAAGCAGAAGCTTCCACCTGTTCCGTGTCCCGACAAAACTCCGCAGCTCACCGCCGATCATGTTCCGTGAATGCTGCCCTTCCTCGGCCGCCGGGACACAGAGGAAGAGAAGCGGGAACGAGCGAAGGACTTTTTGTCTTTATCAGTTCAACTCCGCCACCTGCAATCGGTAACACTCATTTAAGAGCATCTGCAGTCTCACAAGCAACACCTCGCACCCCGGCGAACCACCGCAGCAGAGCGACAGTGCCCTTACTCCGGGCACCGGCTGGAGCTCGCCCTCCGTCCCAGCGCTGCCTAGGGCAGCCCGCCAACACCGTCGCTTCAGAGGGCCCCGGAAGGGCGCGGCAGCCCCTCCCTCCTCACCTTCCCCCTTCCTTCCTTCCTTGCTTGCTTGCTTCCTTTACCCTCGCATAGGGCGGCCGCCTCGCTTCTCCCACCCCGCTTCCCGCTTCGCCGCGATCTGCACGGGGAGATGAGGGGTGGTGGTAAGGCGGGCAGGAGATTTTAAAGTGCTTGTCACCTCCCGGCAGGTTTCATGTGCCCCCCCCCCCCCCCCCGCTCGCCCTCAGTCCAGCCGCGAGCAGGCGGGAGCCGTTACCCACCGTTAACGGCAGCGCTCACGACACCGAGCAGCGGCCGTGCGCGGGAACGGAAGGGGAAGGGGGGGGGAAGGAGGAGGACGCGGTGCCGGCGCGCGCATGCCTGTGTTTCCCCCCCCGCCCCCCCCGCGTGACGTACGGTGACTGGGACCGCCCGGCGAGGTGATCAAAGCCGGAGCTGCGCGAGCGGGGCCAGGGCTCGGGGTCGGGCTGGGTACCGGGAAGACGCGCGTGCGTGAGGGGGAGCGGCGTGGGGGCGGCCCCTGCGCCCTGCCCCGCCCGCCGGTTAAAGTGCCTGGGCGCCGGGACAGCCCTTGTCGGCAGCTGGGCGGCGCGGTAGCGGTGTGCCTTCTTTGCTTCCCCTCCATCAAAGTGCTTGTTGTGGTGCCGGGCATGAGGGGCCGCGGGGCGCCGCGCCGCAGTGGCGGCGGCGGCGAGCACATGGCATAGCCGAGGTCGGCGGAGAGCGCCGGGTCGGGGTAACGGCGGTCTGGCGGGGCGAGCGTTGCTCTTTGCATGTGGAAAGTGAGGCGAGCCAGGGAGCCCGGCGGCACCGGAGAGCACCCGTCGGCGCGGTCCTGAGTGCCCGGGCGGCGGCCGCCAGCCCGCCATGGATTGCAGCCTTCTCCGGACCCTCGTGAGCCGATACGTGAGTACCAACGGCTGGGCCCGTCGCGGCGGGGCCCCGGAGCCACCTCTGAAGAAGCCCTCGCCGGGGCTTCCCCTCAAAGTGCAGCCCATACTCTCGGGCGCTGGGGCGAGCCCCGCCGCCCGCTGAAGCGGAGGGTAGCGGCGAGGCTGCGAATGGCTGTGGCTCGTGCGGGTGTCGGCGGGCTGGCCGCACCGCGCGGTGGCCCCGGGCTCGCAGGAAGGGCTCGGGTAGGAGTTCGTGGGTCCCATGACTCGCATACCGACCGGGGCAGCCTCAGGGTTGCTACTCGTTATTTTCCCTGTAAAGGGAGGGCGCAGCGGTTGTTAATGGGCTCCCTGCAGCCCTCTCCCCGGGTAGCTGGCTGCAGGGCTGGCCCTCGCTAAACCAGAACGGTTGACCTGAGTTCAAAGCACTGTTGCTTACAGTGTGCTGAGACACGCTATTATCAAGGCAGATAAAACCTTAAAGTTTCTTTCTTCATCTGCCCTCTTTACCCCCTACTTTTTCCTCTTTGTTGTTATGTTTCTGTCAAGCTGCGTTTTGTGAAATTGTCCAATTTAAATACACTTGATGAGTGCTCGGAGTAGTCTCGAGGTTTTGGGGATTCAAACGCACTAAACTTAGTGTACTTTGGGGAAAGAGCAAGTTGATCCTGCTTGTTGGTCAGCATGTTTTCGCCCACCCAAGCCGTCTGAAGGAGTGGATCAGTAGTGAATTGGAGTGAATCCAAGTGTAGGTTGAGGTGTGTCAGTGAGTGTGAATCGGGTTTTATTGAGCCCCTAACAAATGTTCAGGATAAGGGTTTTAGTAAATTGGTGGAATGCCAGTAAGTGCGGGCTTACACAATATGAATGTCATGGACTACCCGTACCAGAGAACTACATCCAAAAGCAGAAAATTGAAAGAGAATTTTAAACCAAACCCCACAAAACAGAGGGAGAGATGATTGGGATTTACAACTGTAAAATATAGATATTTCTCTCACGCAGAAAATACTGTGAGGAAACTTCTGTGCTCTGACCAGGCAAAAGTAAATACAGTTACTTTTGTGCTTGTCAAGAGCTGTATCAATGTGATACAGGCTAAAGCTTTTCTTCAAGTATGAATGAAGAAAAATAGCAGAGGTGGAAAACTAAAACTGTGGATTTTTTCCAACCCCATTTACATTATGTGGGATGTGGAGAGAATGGGGAAGGTGTTTACTTAAAGCAGCTATAGATCTTTAGAAAGTGGCCCTGAGGGAAGGAGGGGAATACTTGAAGTACAATGAAGTATTATAAGACAATCTATAGTGTCTGGGGATATGCAAAGCCTAGGTGAGTTGTGCTGAGGTCTCTTTGGAAAGAGGCAGGATAAGTTTGGGTGTTGTGTTTGTTGAGTGATGATCTGTGAGATTCAATTTAACACTTTTTTTTTGTGTGGTTTTGTGCACATCTGGAGGCTGTAAAATAGCTCATTCATTGTGCACAGAGCATTCTGTGGTCTCTGAATCTCTTCTCCACAGCGCTGTTGTGAAACTCTTTCAAAGTAGGCTTATGCATCAAATATGAAAGCAACAGGGCTGAGATTAGCCACAGTAGTTCTTTTAAAAGATGCTGTACATGAGAAAACAGTATGTTGAAAATAAGGTACTTGAGCTTTTAGCTTGTGGGCTATCACCACCCTCCCGCACTGCTGATGAGAGTAATTCAGCAGTCTAAAAGTGACATGAAACATTATCATATCCCATGTGAGGAAATATTCCTGTTTCCAAGATCAGACTACTTTATGCATGCCTAGCTGTTCTTCGTGTATTTTCACCTGTTGCCTCTTGTTCTTTTGCACTCCTGTCAGTTTAATTTTGAATCCTCTCTTCCAAGGAAAGATCATTTTGTAAAAGCTATAGTAAGTGTGTTCATCATTTCAGTAAGGCCACGGATACCTGTGTATTTTGTGTGTGTGTTGGTGGTGGTTTGTTTTTTTTTTTTGTTTTAAATATCCATGGTTCTACTGGTTTTTGTGCAGCTACAGCAGTGAAAATTAAAATAAATAGTTGAATGCTGAGCCTGAAACTGGTTGTTGTACAGGAGTAGTAGGTGCGTATGTGGGCCGTATCACTCTGCAGTTGTTCACCCAAGCTTTCTGCATACCAGCCAGGCCTCACAGGTGTAGATGTGCTTGCCTCTTTCCAAGCTGCTTTTCAAAAAGGGAGACAAAGCAGTGATATTTCTGCAGGAGAGTCAGAGAGAATAGGTACATCTTTTGCTTATTTCAAAGTAAGCTCAAGCTTAGGTTTAATTAAAATCTGCATAGAAACTATTAATTGGTCGAGATCCTAGAATTACAAATTTTTGTGCTGCATATTGTGTTCTGGACTTGTTCAGCTGCAGGTCCTTACCAGAGCAGGTTGGTCTTGATTACCCTGAGAACCCTGGCTGATGCAGGCTGAAGATGTTGAGGTAACTGGTAGCTTTGCGGTGTGATCTTGGGATAGCAGACAGTTGCTATGTGATGTACTAATGGAGGCTTCAAATAGGATTGTTTCTAAGAGTTCTTCATCATTCCTTTTCTCTCCCCATACTGTATGCAGTAAGACATAAAGGCATAGGTTACACATCAGAGTTCTTGTCCTGACTGTGAAGGTTCCTCCATTCCCTTTTCTCATACTGTTTTTGCAGTCACTGTCTTGAAGCAATGCAAAATAGTATGTATCTCCAATGCCCTATGGAAGCATAATGATGAGTGGGTTCTTTCAGTTCAAGTTGAAGCCAGTTTCCTGGTTAACATTTTCACATGTTTGTCTGCTGGTTTTAGCTGCATTGAGTGTTACCTTTATGT
Source organism: Myiopsitta monachus (assembly GCA_017639245.1). Taxonomy (NCBI): domain Eukaryota; kingdom Metazoa; phylum Chordata; class Aves; order Psittaciformes; family Psittacidae; genus Myiopsitta; species Myiopsitta monachus. The sequence goes on along the minus strand of CM029919.1, from coordinate 36,314,477 downwards.
CTTCCAGGCATTGGAAAAATTCAGTGGCATGGGTTGAATAAGATACATGTTCAGCACTCTAGTCATACTGTAGTTCATCTCTCTTTACCAAGAGATGCTGTAGCCTCTTTAAAGGACAGAGGTAGTGATGTCTTTTACTAAATTTCAAAATTGACGAATCGTTTCTCTGCCTCTTTATATCCATCCTGCAATATATTTTTTTTCTTCAGCTGTTATTTCTTCTTAACATTAATGCAGCCATACAGTATTTATAGGACTGTTGGTGAAGAATGACTTTCTATATGAGTTGTCTGTTTCACTGCAGTGCAGCTGACATAAAGTTCAGTGTAGTTTTCAAAGTATCCTGACCTTCAAGCTGGAGTACAGCAACATAACTTTTCTTGTGTCTGAGATTATTCTGTATACTTTGCTGTGTCAAACTGACCTATAGCAGAGGTATCGGTAAGTAACAAAATAGAAACGTCTTTATATAGAGCATTTCTGCTGCGTGGAACTGCAGGATTTGAATAAGCTGTCTAAAATATGATAAATTGACAACTGTTTTTTCTTTTTCCTGTTTTAATTTACACTTTCCAAATAGTGGAAGTAATGGCTATGTGGGGGTAGTATGAAAATTGCCTTGGGGGGGGGGTTATGCTGTTCGTCCCATATAACAATATAACCTCTGTTTCTGGATGTTGCTTTTGCATTAGACACCATGCTTCTCTGTCTTCTCCTTGGATTGTTTGTGCATTCCCCAGAGGATGTGTGCTAGCCCGGGAGGGCAGCCTCACAGCCGAAGAATATGGAATGTGTGTACTGTCCTGTGTCATGCAGAGCCTGCTGTGTGCTCAGTAATGAGAGGAACTTTTTAGCTTAATATTAAGCAGTATGCTATTTAGGGGAAAAAAAAAAAAAGGTGTAAAATGATAATTAAACCATGATTAGCTTCTGTTTTCTAGTTAGATTATTTAGGACACTGGATGTCATTAAGCAGTGTGCTCTGCCCATATAACTGCAGTTGCATTAGTTTTCTCTGGTAACTTGTTTCTTGCTGATACTGGGACTTCTAAAGTTCTTCCTCTTTATAATGAAGAGATTGGTTAATAAAGCAAGTCTCAATGGCATTTTATCTTTCACAAAATGAACAGTTGCTTTCCTCAATAAACGTGCATGTCTTTTCTATATTCACAATAGCTGTTAGTGGATGAATGTGGATCTGGATATTCCTGAATATTACAGATTTTAATATATCTGGGCAATCTGGAAAAATGCACCTTTTTAGCATGCTTGTTTGGACACATAATGGTTGCTAAACCTCTTGCAGCCCATGGTGACAGTCTGTTCTGTGTTTGTAAGACAGCTGGCCCTCATCAGTAAATGCTCCTGACGAGGTTGATGACTTTGGGTTGTAGAATAAATACTACTGGGTCAGAGGTCTGTATCACTGACAGTTTTGCCTGTATAATATGGTGTATTTAGAGATGCTGCCACTGTATCGCTTCTCTTTCAGGTTCTCCTGTTACTTTAGGATTATAAATCTGGATGTTAAGTGTTTGCTGCCTGTGTAAATATCTCTGAATGTGTGTAGTAGCAGATAAGATTTACTCCAGAAGGAGCAGTGTTTTATTACAGCTCTGGCCTCTGGGAAGCTGCTGGCCTATAGTTCTGTAGATGTTTCTAAAAGAAAATCCAACAAAAAAAAATCCCCCCCAAAATACCATCTCTTTATCTCATTTTGGGAGGTTGGAATAAATAAGTTTACAAATGGATGCTTTATTTTTCCACTTCTATAGCAGTAAAAAAAGTATAAAAACTTTAATCATGGTTTGAGAAGATGATTAAGTAACCTAAGCAGGAAGTTATGTTAGGGTTTTTTAGCAAGCTTGTGGCTTTTGATCATTGATTTAGACAATTTTGTTGGGTTTATTGACAGTATAATTCTAAAACTGTTTTCTAATTAGATTTCCTAAGTGTTTTACTTGTGTATGTAGTCCTAGTAGACAAAATGAATATTGAGCTTCAGGGTTTTTTCCATTTAGCTAGCTTTGGTACAGCAAAGGTTGGTAACTGCTTTGACCTGAAAGCTGGTGAGAATGTAAGCCTCAGTCCTCTGTAACTTTTTTTTGTCTAAGAGGACAGTCTATTTATCAGGTGTTTCAGGTGACCAACTGTTTTTAATCTGAGTTCAGTTTATATGGGGGTACCCTTACATTCCAGTTCTTTTGCTCATAGTTATTCAGCTTTCTCTGTATGCTCGCAGGCTGGTATCAAACCAGTGCTGCATAGATGTTTCTTAGTTAGGGTGCCTGTTAACATAAACACTATTTTCTTTGCAGCTGTCACCTACAGCAAGTCAAAGAGGTTGCTTGTTTGTTTTCTTTTAATTCCAGGGATATAATTTGATGAGCTTTTTTAAATGTCATATAAATGCGTTCATATAGGGATTCTTGGTCTGCAAACTCTGCTGATCATATAAAAGATGAGTTCAGTAGGAGCTACCTCTGTATTCACAGGTCAGCAACTGGTAACTTGCATTTCGTGTTTGTGTCTATCCCTGGTATGTAACACATTTTTGTTATCTCTTGTGCAAGTCAGTGTGTCACAATGTTTCCTTGAAACCTGAGATGCTTCCTGTCTCACATCTCTGCTTCAGTGTGGGTACCAGTTCTTCTTGGTGTGGAAGCTGCGACAGTGTGTCTAATAGCATGAGTAAGTTTTGAATTCCCGTTTTCCCGAGCACCATTGCTTTGTTATTCTCCCAGTTGCTTACTTTTGGTGGGGGAAGGGAAGAGTCTGTATGAAGTGCTGCCTGCATACTTCTTAGCTTTACTACCTGAGAAGTTAATTCTGCTGAACATTGATTGTGGCTGACAGGATTTGGCACTTCAGCAAATCTACCTCTTGTTTACTGGTAGTGACTCTTGTATTCTGGTTTTGTAACAAACTGTTAGATGCTTCAGTACAATCTGAGGCTCAAAAAACCCCCAAATACTCTCGATTCCCCTGTCAGTTATTGCTGAGGGGCAGTAAATGTAGGCTTTTTTTTTTTTTGTCCTTCCCCTGCCCAATTAATTGGCTAATTTACGCAAGAAAATAATGATTTTCCTTTTCTTTTGAGAATAAACAAATGAAAATAGGATATTGCATATACAAAACAGCTCGCTTACAGGAACCCAGAGTACATATTACAAGCTGGTTGCTATTGACTACAAAATATTGCTCATCTGCACTCATCAGATGATCTCCGATAGTAGAAAACGCTGCTTTTGGAGCATCTAAATTGTAAAAGTATTTCAGTGACTTAAAACAGGTCAAGAACTTTTAACCTTTCCATTTTTAGTATCAAAAATACTTGTCTTTTCTGAGATGAGAACTTGATAGTTTCTTTTGTCTGTTGGTAGCACATTTTTTATTAAAAAAAATATGAATGTAGTTCTGCTTTTATGCCTTTTCTAAAGCACCACAGAGTACCAATACCAAAAGCAGGGAGTATTTTTAAGCCATTTTTTGGAATGGGAGAGGGCGAGGTAAACTGTAGCACATTTTTAGCTTAACATCTCTAATCACTTTACTCCTGTGTCATGTGAAAGTAATTGAAACAAGCAGAAAGGTGGAATGAGATTTTCTAACATCTTTGGTTTTTAAACCCAAAACACTTAAAAAGCAGTAACTGGGCTGGCTAAATGTTCCACAGATATCGTAGCTGGCTACTGTTTGTGCTGTCAAGATGGTGATAATGCGGAGTGGCATCAAAAGATGCATGGCTAGGAGGTCAAGAGAGGTGATTCTCCCCCTTTGCTCTTATAAGACCCCATCTGCAGCACTGTGTCCAGCTTTGGGGTCTCCAGCACAAGAGGGACATGGACCTGTTGCAGGGAGTCCAGAGTAGACCATGTAATTGTGGTGAGGGCTGGAGGACCTCTTCTATGGAGACAGTCTGGAAGATCTGGGCTTGTTCAGCATGGAGAAGAGAAGGCTCTGGGGAGACCTTAGCGCAGCTTTCCAGAGCCTAAAGGGACCTACAAGAAATCTGCGGCGGGAGCAAATAGTAATAGGACAAGGGGGGATGGCTTTAAGCTGAAAGAGAAGAGACTTGGAATAGATATAATGAGGAAGTTCTTTATTGTGAGGGTGGCGAGGCACTGGCACAGGTTGTGCAGAGAAATTGTGGCAGCCCCATCCCTGGCAGTGTTCAAGGCCAGGTTGGGTGGGGCTTTGAGCAATCTGCTCTAGTCCTAGGTGTCCCTACCCATGGCAGGGGGCTGGAACTAGGTAATCTTTCAGGTCCCTTCCAACCCAAACCTAGAACTAAATTCTAGGATTCTATGATAATAAACTTGTGTAATCTCTCTATGTTTAAGTTTGACTAGAAAACAGTTACCTTTTGAGGAGCTGCAACCTGACAAGGAGATACCCCCTCCAGGTCATATGCAGGTGTGGCAGGAAAGGAAACAAAGAGGAAACTGTTCCATTGAAAATACTGAGCAGATGTTTTACCACCTGTTATGCAACTGGACTCAACTTTACTGTTTGGGAGGTGTTTGGGTATTTTTGTTTTTAACAAAATAGCCTGCCTCTCCTCATGCAAGTCTTTTAATTAGATTATATTTTTCCAGAGTAATGCTGCTTATTCTTCTGATTTACCATTATGCAGGGTAATGTATTTCTATTTATTAATTATCTATTTATATAATTTATATAAATATATTTCTATTTATATAATTATCAAGGGATATTTCAGTTGAAGCTCATCCTGAGCTATGAAGCAGAATGACACTGGAATGCTATTATCTTCTCTGCTATAATTGCCATGGCAACAATTGCAGGTAGACAAGGCTAACTAAGGATGATTCTTCAATATCATGTAGACATCAGTTGGGTAGGGTTTTCTGCTTGGGTTGTCCCTCCTCTTCCCTTCCCCCCCCCCCCCCCCCCCCCATGACTGAGAAGCCTGTGGCACAAACACACTCCAAGTCATTGTGAAAAGCGTGGATTTTATTATTTAACCTTGCTTTTAATTTTGTGAGTGTGATACTGCATTAAAAATGCACTCTTTCTAGGAAGAAACTGGTAGCCTAGCCTGGATTGTTCTGGGAGACTGGTGATATGAGTCAGTGGCTGGGGAGCTTGTTTGCAGCATCACAGAAGACCACAGGCTGATAGCGCGCTTAAATCTTTGTGAATCTGGATGCTAATTTCTCTATGTATTCATCTTTCTTTAGGATAGGGATAAGAGTATTACCCAACTCTTACATAGAAGTTGTATGGGTAGATTAATGCTTTCAGGTAATAAAATTAATGTCACAAGAAGGAAACTAGGTGTGGATGTAAGCCTATAATGACTGTCTTAGGGTTGTTTTTTATTTTTACTTAAGTGTCCTACACTGCTTCTCCTCCTGCTACCCTGATTATCCCTTTATTCCTGCATCTGCATACATGCATGCATGCATCCATGTGTAGATGTGTACACATGTGCTTACTTAAATTGGCATTTGGCAATGTCAAGAATTATGTGAAGAATTACCAGGGATTCAGATGTGTACTGGTATTAAAAAAACCCAAACAACCACAACAAGCAAGCAAAACCAATGAATAACCAGGCTTTAGACCAGCCCTTCTGTCTGATTACTGAGGCACGCTGTGAAATTGTATTCTGGGATGCTTGTTCTTGTTTGTGTTATGGTAGTTATTGCAAGCATGAAAGCTTAACAGTTTGGAGGTTTTTGCAGAGACACTTCTATTTATTCTGCTGTTGCCTGTAGACTAATTTCCCTTTTTGAAATAGGAGACTGGTTAACTTGTTTCCTTCATTAATCATTAAATTCATCTAGATATGGGGCATGGTGTGGAGGGGGAACAGCGTTTCTTCCCCCCCCCCCCCGGTGGCACTGAGTAATCGGTTTGCTTCAGTTAAAAGAGGATTTCATCTAACCTATTTTACATAGAGGATTAAGGACAATTAGGCTCTTCCTCTACTTTGCCACTAAAAGAATGTTGTGAAATCCTCTGAAAAGCACATCTGATGTGCGAGTGAAGTTCTGCACGATTCATGTAAATAATCAAAATAGTCACATGCAGAAAAAGAAACTTCATGCATAAAGTACTTGAGAGAATCGTGTGGATGAAATGGGGAGAGGGAAGGAATCGAATTATTTACCCAGCATTGTCTCTAGTGCTTCCAGTTTACATTGTGAAGTAGATGTCTAGATGAACTGAACTGCATTAGCAACTTGCAGTTCATGCCTAGCATTTTATGTAGCCTTTCACATCTTTTCAGAGTACTATTAATGAGTTGTTTGCACAAATGATTATAATGGAGTACAAACACCAGTACCCGCTGTCTGTGCTTGTATAACTATTATATACCACTCGGAATGAATATGTGGCCTCTCTTGAGGTGAAGCTGAATCATTAGTGGCATTTGATAGCTAAGATTAAACTGCTATAAACCTGAAGAAGGGTGATCCAGAAAAAGTTGAACTCTATTTATTTCATAGTAATCATGCGGTGGCTTTGTGTTGAATAAACTATAATTTCTCTGACTGACATAAACAGTGATTCCTGAATGAGCGGAATGTTTGGCTCTGGGGTCCCAAAGCTGACTTAAAGGAGAACTGTGGTCTTCTGTTAAAATACATCTAGTGTCTTTGCCCATGACTTTGGCTTGATGTTATGCTTTTTGTGTGACTTCTGTCTAAAGATGTTTTAATCCTGGTGGTACTTAAGCTGTCAGTATGACTTCAGCTGTGTATGCAGGCCTGATGTAACAGAAATGGCGTACCAATCACTGGATGCATTTTGGGTAGAGTATAACATGTGGAGGAAATGTTGGGAAAGTTTGCTGTCCTGCTTATTCTGTGAGACTTCTCCTCCCCCCCCCCCCCCCCTTCCCCCAGGACTCGTACCCCCTGAAAGCTCCTAAAAACCAGATTGCCATTAATCTTACAATAAAATGTGCCTATGAAGAAATAGACTCTTTCATTATGCAAAATATTATCTGTATGAGAGAAGATACTGCAAAAGTAGGCTCCAAACAGTTTGTTGACAAGGTCATAACCAAAAGAATTAACTTCTGTGCTGATGTTAGCAGAAATATAATGCAATTAAGTTCAGGCAGGACATTTATTTTGATCAAAAAGACTCCTTATACTGTAAGCAGATTTTGATTAATTAATGTTAGTGCTTTTTCTTTAATGCTCAGTGCTTTTTCCGTAAATACAGAATGTACTGAAATGCTGTTGTTCATTGGTTTTTTGTGTATTTTATAGAATAGCTGCAACTCTTCTAGTAAATTATATGCAGTTTCCTTTTCTTTGATTCATCAGTGGAATTACATTCACAATAAGAGTGATCTTAAAAGTTATCTTAAATCACATTCTAGCCTCCTGATCACCAGTATGAAGTTTAGAAAGCTTAAATGACAAAAGCCTTCTGTTCATCCAGGCTGAAAAAAAAATAATAAAAAATGCTCAGGGAACATCAAGTATTACAAACATTAAGTTAGTTTAAAGTCCAGTAGACAGATTTTTAAAATGTCTTGCATATCTAATTTTTAAGAATATATAGTGTTTTTATCCTTTTGTACCAGATTTTTCAATTCGTAACTACCTTAAACAAAAGCAATTCTAGGGGTTCCAAACAGATACACTTTTGATGTTGACTTTAAGCTCTTTGCAGGAATGTGTATCCTGTGTCCAAAAAATATATAGCTGCTTAAATACATAGCTAGTCTTTAATATAATAGTGGGTAGGATAGGGGCAGGTGGGCAAAAGCTGAGATGAAATTTTGTTCGGTGACAGTTATTGAGCACAACTACAAAATTCTTTCGTCTTCTAAGATTAAAAAAACCCAACAAACCAAACCAGAACTAACCTGCAGGGTTCTGTGAATGTTGTAGTATTGTTAATCTCTTAAACAGTGTTAACTGAGTGCTTACTATTTACAGTCATCAGGTGACCAGATGGCCTAATTTGTAGGCAGTACTAGTGTATTGGCACTGGGAGGTGAGAAATTAAGGGAAAATGCAAAAACCTCTGTCCTCAGCCCTGAACTGTGTGGTCACTTTAAGATGATTCATGAATATGTTGACTTTTTAACGTTGTAGATTTATCTAAAGGAGGTTAAGCAGTAATGGCATAAGAAGCAATGGGAAAGCTTCACGTGCTTTTGGGAAGCAGTGTACAGTGAACACAGGCAGGTTGATAAAAGGATGATCTGGATTGTGGTTCTGCATCTCCTGTCTCTTTTAGCCCAGAAGGTCTCAAATTTGAGAGACTTGTTTTTATTTTTTTCTTGAAGGTCCTTAAGCCCCTGACTTCCTTCGTAAGACGTGAAAGGTTACTGTGTGCATTTTTACTTTGTTAATGGTATCTGCTATAACTTGTTCAAGGAGTGCGTAGGTCAGCATATATATAAAGTAAGTTTAAAAAACTGTATACAAAATTATTTGAGGCTAGATGTCTGCTGTGCATGTAGAATTAAAGCATCAGTATTCCTTTGCTATTTCCTTGCACATAACAAAGTATTCTAAACTGAAAATAATGACGCATTTACATATGCATTTGCTTTTTTGCACATTAAAAATCATGGCAGAAGCCAAACAAAGTTTGGTTGAGTCATGGTTGTAGTTGAGTCATGGAGATAACTGAAAAAAGCTTTCAAACTTAGAAGGCTTGTAAGACTGTAGGTATGTCTTTATTTCTCCCTCTGCCTCCATTCAGACCACTTAATGCTGCTTATAGTGACTTTTTTTTTTACTGCAGAATAGCAGCTGCTTGGTTATGTGGCTTTTAGCTGATCTTTGAAGAGTATTATGATGAGGAGAAAAAGTGCCACTGTCAAATGCATAGCTGTATCTTGGAGGTGTACAGGGGAAAAGCAGAAACATGATCTGTGCAGTGCCTGGACTCAAGCACGGGGTGCTTCCTGCCTGGTGCTGGCTGGTTACATCAGCACAGTAGTGGAAAAGCATGTTTGTGGTGCTGCTGGTGGCTGCAGGCAGCTGCATCTTGGGACTTCTTCCTTAAACTGATTAAAGGCTTGATCTGAACTCCTCTTGAGTTTCTTGTAGCATGTAGAAAAGACCAAAGCAGTAATGTTAAGCAGGCTGATGCAGTAGCATATAGCTCTTGTAACCTTTTAAGAGCTTGTCAGAAGGAACTCTGGCAGAAGAGACAAGCTTGCTCTTTTCCTTTCTAATTTGGATGGTCTTTTGGCTTGTTGATAGGGACATCTATTTACCTTGAGTGACCAACCGTTGAGCAGTGACTGTGTGTGGATGCATTCCTGAAAAGGTAACTGTTGCTCTGAGTTTAAAGTTGAAATAGGTGAAGTCGTAGCAACTTCCGCTGTGAGGGAAAGAGTGCTGCCAAATGCCAGGGTTCTAGCTAGTGCTTCTAACTGGGATGCAGGTGACATCCCAGAGTGACTGATGAGTCAGGGCTGATTTGATAAGTTGCTGAAATCCATGGAATACTGGCTTGTTTTGTGGGTAGCATCTGACATTAGAAAATGAGTAACTGGGAAAGGGGTGGGAGTTCATATAAATGGTAAGAGGCTTCATGAGTTATAGAATGGGGGAAGAAGGATTTGGGGGGCTACAAGCTGGAGAGAATGTTGCTTACAAACAAACCAGCCACAGAACTCCAGCCTTTCTTTCTCTAAACTAGCCTTGTCATGTGCACTTCAGCAGCAGTCTTATGTCATGTGGTTCTGCCTTCCTGAATTCCTAAGTGCAGTCAAAGCATAATGACTTGGGGGAGAAAATCAACCATTATACGCTTAGCATTTCCTCCCATGTATATATTAGAACATCTTTTATTGAAACAAAGATGCTAGCCAGAACAGGAATCCTTTAAGATTGTGAAAGCCTATACTACTTTTAACCCTTTCATGGACAACTGTGGGAGACTGGTAAAGGAGGGTTTCTTTGGTTTACTGTGAAGGCCAGTGTCAAATGATTAAAAATCATGGTTTTTTGTGCATGAAGACAAAGTGTACATGATCTGTTTCACTAAGGATCATTTGGAATGAACTAATTCTGAAAATAATTGTTTAAACTTGGTATTTCTAAAATGGGCAACAAAAACATTTGTTTAATGTAAGACTAGTAAAAAAATGCTTCATGCTTTCTAACTCTTTCCATAACAAGTGACAAGATGATCTGGAGAGAGGTATTCTAACCTGCAGTATTCTGATTCTAAAATAACAACTGTTGAAATTGCTGAATGTTAATTTAAAGAAGAAAATACTCTCTTGGCTTTTTTGCAGCCATCTTGGTTTTCAGCTGTGAACAGATGGTTATAAGACATTCTAGTTTAAAACAAGTTCTGTGGATAAAGCTGCATAGCATCTTAATGTGATGACCTGCAGACTCCACAGGTTGTTATTCTCAGCAGTAATTATACCACTTGGTGAGTTCATTAGTTCATGCTTTAAGATTGGAATAATAGAGGTACACAACAACTTCCCTGTGTTCATCTACTGAGTAAAAACTATTGTTGGCATACCCGAGGCTTTAATAGCTGTAGATCTGATCAGGTTAAAGTATTTCTCCTGGTTCCTGTTCCAGTTATAGGTTGACTGCAGCAGTTTTTCTTTATCCAGTTATTGTCATTGGTTCCTACTGGCTTTAATAGTTCATGTGGCTGTTCTGAAACCTTTTTCCATAAAAAATGGATTTCTCTCAAACTACTAAGCAATTTGTTAAGCTGACTGTTTCACGTTCCTTATTTCAGATATTCATAATATCTGCGGAAGCCTTAGCCTTTATGAGAGGATGGTAGTGAGTAGCTAGGTGGGGAGGGAGCTGTGGATGGGGAGCTCTTCTGGAGCCTGAAGAGGCTACACACCTGTAACTTAATTTGAAAGCTACTGATGCATGAGTGTGACCCGAGAGACTGGAAAGAAAAGCTACTAAGCTTTAAATAGTAACAAATAGTGTGAAAACACTTGTGCCCTTGAGACTTAAGCTGTCTGGTCTCAGCTTTCATGGCAAGATAGTTGTATCACCATGGGGTACTGACTGTGGGGGCATGTGCTCTGAGAAGTAATTCTGGAGATGCATTTAGGTGTTGAAACTACACATGTGTTTGGTTTGGGGAGTGTGGGAATGGTAGAAAGAAGGTAGAAAATAGCATCAACTCCAGATGTCTGTATAAACAGACTTATGCCATTACAATTTAAAAAAAAATAACACTTTGATAATGAGAATTTGCTGTAAGCTGTTCTTGAAAGACTTTTACTGGGTTAAGGGTTGATGAGTTCTGGAGGGGTTCTCAGGCCTCCAGTTGAGTAAAAGGTGTGTTTGGAAGTAGAACCCCCTAGCTATCAGTGTACCTGACTTATGATATCTTAAAATAATTTTAGCATGATAATACAGTGGGTTTCTGTCTCTCTTTTAAAATACTAAAGAGAAGGAATATGAAGGAATATTCCATAGAAGAGAGGGAGTCCTTGGCTGAAAGAGAAACTTGAGCACTTGATATCACGTGCTTGAAATCATGTGTGGTAATGTGCCCTGTGGTTTCTGAGCTTGTGGCTGAGGGAGAACAAACTATAAATACTTATCTGTTCTCCAGTTATGTGGTCAATTGAAGCATGCTGGAACTTTTATTTAGAGCTTGACCACTAAGTTGGCAAATTAGGCCAGGTTTCCTGCTTCTGATTGGAGTTTGCCCTTAAGAAAAGGGGGCAAAGTGAATTGATCGGCTTAAGTGGTTTAAATTATGGGATGCACTCTTAAAATGCACAGTTTGAAAGAGGGTTTTGAAGAAAGACTACTCAAGGAGGAAGATCTTTCTTCATGTCACTGAAGATGACTTCTGAAGGACTCCTTCCACACTGGCATCAGCCTTTCATCCATTTACATGAGCTGTTGCTCTTTGCTAAAAATGTTTTAATACATTTGCTAATGAAAACAAACATCTATTCTTACCTTGCAGTTTACAGGTGAGCAGATTGTTTTGAGCAGATTTAAAACACTGGAGACGTTCCTGAAAAGGCTTTAATTCTGAGCCTGGCCTCTATCTATAGTCAGTGCCAGAATGTATACAACCCTTGCTCTGGATGGTATCTAGCCATCTGGATGGCTTTCTAAAGCACTGTTTGTCCAGCTTTGCTTCCTCTGCAGGTGGTTCAAGATGCTCTGTTCTGTGTACTATCTCAGAATAATATACTGGGTTTTAAGCCCAGGTGCAAATTGTTCCGGCACCTCAGTTTCCCCTAAGTGCTGCCTCAGCTAATCCCTCAGCTAATCTTACTTTGGTTCCTGTCTCTTCTGAAAAGCCTTCGTTACAGGCCTTTTTCTGCTCAGGTCTCCCTGTTCCTTGTTCCGCAGTTATCCTTCTTGAGCCTTGTGTTCTTACACCAGTAGGGTTTCTCTGCAGTTCTTTGTCTTAGGTTGTCTATCTTCTTACATGCATGTCTTTTGAGAAGTTACAGAAATTACTTCATGAACTCCAAATGAGTATTCCTGGTCAGAGAAATTCCCTCCCTTTTTCCTTCCCACAGTCTGATCTGGGTCATCTGATCCCCGGCTGACCAAATCAGCTGTTGCTGTGTGATGGACCTTTACAGAAGGGATAAATTGACTGCCACTTCCTTTGAAGATCCAACTTTGGTATCTGGAAAGCTACAGCCAACAAAATGTGCTTTTGTTATCTCCCTCAAACTGAGGGTTATCTCCCTCAAATGTATGGTTGAAAAGATTATGCCATACAAGGTTACTAAATATAATCTTGCATGGCTCTCATACTACAAACACAATTATGGCCATCTCTAGTAATGATGAGAGTACCTTCTCTTAGTGAACATCAGTGCCAAAGCTTTATTTTAGTGCTTTCTCAAGTGATTAGAACAGAAAACAATGCAGCTGTCTTGGCAGGCTGTGCTGGGCAGAAGTGCAGTTCCTAATTTAGTAGGTATCTGTCTGCATTTGAAAGTGGCAATTCAGACTGGCAGCAAAAGAGGATTGAAAGCTGAGAGTGAGCAGGGTAGCGATTACCTTACAGTAGCTCAGGGCTACCCCATTCTTCACAGCGGGGAAATGGTAGTGTGTTCACTCTCTGCTTCCAGAGAAACAGATTGCAGTATGGTCAGCATTGCAGCCTGGTTGCTTGTTCTAGGAAGGAGGTTAGAAAATAAAGACATGTTTTGAAATAGGTGCCTTGCTGTCCTGAGGCTGAAGACCTTGAAACTTTGGGCTGTCCCACCAGCTAGAAAGCAAGCTTCATACCTATGAGAATCACCTGAAAATGTTCCCAGCCACCACTATTTTACTCTTGTCCAGGTCTGTTGTGGAAGATTTTTATCTAAATAATGATCTGATGCACAGGCTGGGAAGTTTTTATGAGGGCAGTGGTTGCTACTGCTTCACTTCAAACAAAACTTAACTGGAAGCTTATCACACGCATGTGATTTGCAGGAGGTTGTGATACCTAATATTGTCTTTTAATGGTTTTGTTGAGAGAGTCAAGTGGCTGTGGGAAGCATGTTCCTTCAGCATCTTACTGGAGACTCACTGGGGAAAATAGTTGTGTGTTCTGAGTCCTGCCAGAAACCACAAATTGTGGTGGTTATTGCTGCAGTGCAAGCTGTAGTTCTGTTGACAGGGATTGGCAGTTGTACTTTTAAATCTGAAGGTTGCAATGTGATTCATAAATCTCATTGTTGTGCTCTGTGTATGTTGCTTTGAGATATGGTTATGTGATGACTACTATATGACTCCTGCCAGGACAGCTTTTACAGAGTAAAAACTCAGTGAAACAATGGATTTAACGTAAGGTTGAAACTTTACTGACAGGGGGTGGGATACTGAAGATAGCGTGTTACTTTAAGGCTCTTGCATTCTGTGTCATCTTAGGGGTTGCCTTGTGGATGTTACACTTCTAGTTAAATTTGTTAGGTTTGCTGTTCTGAAGGTAGAAATATTGCTGGCAGAGGGGGCAGATACACTTCTTATTGCATACATAAACTTGGTAAACATTTGTGATCTTTCTATGTAACATACACTGATGGAAAGCTATAAGGAGATACAAGTTGATTGTCTTTTTGCTTCACTAAAGATGCTTTTACTTAATTTTTTTCAGGTAGTGGCAAATGTTGATTTTATGGAAAACTCCTTGACACGCTTGAAGAGGAAGGGTTAAGCTCTCTTGTGTAGCTGCTTTTTGTTCTGGAAAGAATCAGCAGTGAAAGTCAGGCTGTCAGCTTTATTTGCACTTCCCAGCTATTGTCTGCTTGCCAGCATCTTGTAAATGTTTTAAATGTAGCTTTTGTATTTTGCTAATGCATAACGTTTGTATGCAGTGTTTTCTTGTGATGATGCCAGAACAGCCATATAGTAAATATTTAATAAGAGCGGTAAAGATTTCTTGTTCTCAGTGGTCTAAAGTCCTGATGTAAAGGAAATGAAACTGCCATTCTAAATTATTTATTAAGTACTGCACATAAAGAGATTGGGTTTGTTTGCTTTATGATACATAGGAGTAATGGTCTCAGTTTAGTTAAGACATAAATGGTGGAGGTGGTTTTTAAGCATGATAAAAGTCCAAGTATTCCCATTTCTATGGCATATAGGTCTTCATCCAAGATGGTAACTGTAGTACAAGTTGGAGGTTGGAAATTCTCCTCTTGCACCATACTTTAGCTGACTCAGTTTTAGGAGAGCTTGCCTTGTCTGGGAAGCAGAAATTGTTGGCTTGAAAGCCGTAACAATGAAACTGTCACACTTTCTAGGTTTATTTCTAAGGTGGTAGGTGTGGCTAGCAGCTCTCATGGGATCATGAATTTTCCTTATCATTTACTAGTCTTTAAAGATGACAATGCTTATAGCTACAGCTTCAATGTAAGGGGAAAGCTTGTGAAGCAAGTGTGGCTGATGCTTTGAACATGTAACTGAATGTGTTGAAAGTACTTTTTCCTTTCAAATGCAAAAGTATTCATTGTTTGAGACTAGGGAAGAAGTGAACAGAAATAGTGAGGGGTAAAAGGTAAAGGAGATCAAAGCTCTTATAGAAGGAAAAAAACCAAAACCAACCCAAACCAGTGTGGGTACCCCTCTGTCCTGAGACATAAAGCTTGAAGCACAAGTCCTTGGATGCTTAATCACTTGAGCCACCCTGTACCTGGTCCCTCTCCCCTTCCTCACTATTAATTACTGTTCCATTTTTGTTTCATGAAATGAAGAGTGATGAAGCTGAGGAGAAATGTGAAGACTTCAGAAGAAGAAGGTAGGAGCTTACTGCTGACAGCAAGGGCCAGCCATTTGAGGAGGTAGTTCTCAGCAGACAGCTGTCATTTGCATAGTGTTGGGTGTGGTGTTCCTCCAGGGACCATGCCTCTCTTTATGGATAATAAATTTCTATTTCAAAACTTCATTCTGTGCTAGTGATGAGAGACACATACTGAGATAGCCTTTACCCAGCTCACTAAAAAAGAGAATGAGCGAGCTTGCCTGGCAAACAAATAAAGGCTGTGTCTGAGAGGAAATATCCTTTTTTAAGTAAAAAGCTCAAGCATTCTTTCTTTCATGCCTCAACTCTGCAGTTTATTTTCTATGTTGGGATTTACTTTATGTACTAGCATTAATTTTGTCTCTTACTTATTCTCCTAACAAGTATATAAGATGCTCTTTTATAAGTTTGAGTGTATCTGGAGTGGGAGTACATTGTTATATTGAAAAATACATGAATGTGTCAAAAGACTTTTAACATAAATGATCCAAATTCACTTTTTTGCACATGGATTAAGATGGATGCAAAGTACATCCATGAAAGTTAAGTTCCATAAAAATGAAATTCCTACTTTATATTGCATCTAAGTGGGATTGCAGTACTGTCTTTATTTTCCTTTAAAATAGCGCCATTCTCAAGCCATTACAGTGTGTGTGTGTGTGTGTATATCTGGCTGTCTGTTTTCCACTTCTGTAAAAGTGAGCTTTCAAAACAGTAGTTTAAGTTTTCAGTTTAAGTTTTTAAAGTTTCAAGTTTAAGCTTTCAAAACAGTAGTTCAAGTAATACCATGTCTGAAAATGCAGCTAGTTACTGTTTTATGAGCCTGTTATATTTCTATTTTGGGTAAGATAGTTAAAGTCCTTGCTATCAAGATTTGTGATTCATTTTGTGGTTTTGTTTTGTTTGGTTTTTTTATGCATTTTACACTATAGTCTGGTCTTAATAAATACACATGAATATTATGAAATATGTTACAACAAAATTAAAAGGCTGTAATGTTCTGGGTTTTTTTTTTTGTTTAAATCTACAATGGTTTGGTTCAGAATGTGGTGGTGGGGTGTATTTAAGTAGTGGGCATTATTAGATGCAAGAAATATGATGAAATTGAACTTACCTTTTTCATGGTTCTAATCCTTCAACAGAAGCCACATGAAAGCAACTTTTGTCAGTGTGCAATCTGCCAACTCCTCATGTCTCTTGGTGGACTGAAATAGAGCCTGCTAGTTAAATTTCTAAGTTGTGCATACTGTATCCTTAATGAGATGCGTGATAGCAGATGTGTGTATGCTAATATTTCTATACCTGGGAAAAGTTACAGAACTTAATTTTTTGTGTTCTGAAGCATCCCATGAAATAAACTTGACAGTTTGCCTATGCTGTCTCTTTGTGGGCAAATAAAGATATAACTGTGTACTGTGGGTGTATGTATGTCTGTACACACACACACACACATATATATATAAAATAAAAATTTGTGAAAACAAATTGCATGCTGTAGATACAAGGATGTAGATGTTCAGAGGAGGAAATAAAATGTGACTAAGAGATGCATCAACATTCCATGTCGCAGTATTCCTCCTCTGAGTAGCCCTTCTTATTTCCTATATTTGAATGCTGCACAAATTATTGTGCTTCTGAAATAATTCCTTCTGCCAAATAAAATAAAGTGTTTGGTTTGGTTTTCTGTAAGTTTTTTTTTTTTAATACTGTCTCCCATGTCTACTGGAGGAAAAGCAAATGGCTTAACAAAACAAACAGCCAATTTTTGACTTGTGTCTGATTGAATCCACACTTGGATTTTCCTGCCTCTGTGTCTGAGCTTCTCAGAAACCTTTCTTTCCTGGGTTTCATGCTGAAGAGCGTTTTATAAGTACATGTTCGTAGTTCTCTGCTGTCCTTTTCTGGATGCATTTTGAGACCTCCTCCCAGAAATTCTTTTGGCATGCTGTGCTATTAGTTTGCTGTTTTGTAGGAAGGCTCGGTATTTCCTTCAGGCTGGAGGAAAATACTATATCTTATGTGGTAGTCTTCCTGTCCAGGGCTGCCTTCAAAGGCTCTTTACTATTTGGTAAGCAAAAAGCAGAACTGATCTGACTTCAGGTCTTAAGTGATCTGCACTGTCTTTGCCAAGTTTTAATCATGAGTATACTTGTGATTCTTAAAAGTCCTAAAATTGGGTAGCTTGTAGGGAATGGAATGTTGAAACTCACAAGATTGAGTCAAACATAAATTCCCACCTTGTTACTCTGTTTATATGCGGAGCAGCTTCAGAATATGCTCCTTGTAGCAGAGCAGTTCCTTATTTCTTTGGGTAAGGACACTGATGTAAGAAAGGAAAAACTGAATAAAGTACTGTTCTTGCTATTTTTAACTCCTTGAAATAAGAGGAGGGGAAAATGATTGGCTTAGCTTTCTAATTAAAAAAGCATCCTAGAGAAAGGCTGATGAAACAAATTCTTCCGAAATGGTTGGTGATCAGCAAGCCATGCTTTCAATAGAAAGGCAAGCTAGATAGAAACAGGTTGTCCATTTTGCAAATGCTTTTCTTGTAGAGGTCTGAATACTCTTAAATATTTTTGTTGATTAGTTGTAGGTACATGCAGCCTTTCATGTTGTCCTTGAACTGTCTCCATGCATTAGTGGTCTGTTGTGGCTGTGGGTCGTGCTGTTTTCCATTTCTGATAAAATAAAAATTGTCATGGAAAAGTTACGGGCAAGTGATGAGCAGCAATTTGGTGTGGAAGCAAAGCAGGGAGAGAGTGAAACTTTTAAAAGTGATGTAAAAAACCTCAGTGGTTTATTACAGCATACCATGTTGTGGACTGGGACTCTAATTTCGTGCTACAAGTAATTAAAATGTTTGAAGAATTAAACACTTGTCAGTGTTGATCAGTTTAGGTGTAAACTTAAATTAAACTCGAGTATTCCTAGCCCCAGTTCCAAAGGGTAGTTGTTAGGATACTTACTGAAAGATGCTGTTCCTGCATGAAGAGAACTTTTTCTGTTATCTAGGAATCTGGAAGGTGTTGGGAGTCAAGAAGTATGAGAGACTAAGGGTATCCTTTTTTCTGATTGTTTCTGCAGAAGTCCCTGAAGGCTTCTATTGCAGCACAATTTGTTTGAAAGATGCCTCCCTGATGAATACACTGTAAAATGTGTTTTGTTCTCTTGATTAGCAATATTACCAAGTACCACAGTGCTAACATTGCTCATCTACTACTACAGAGACAGCGATAAAAGCCTAATCAGTAGAAGCGACTGCTCAAATAATGATGCTTTCCTACAGTACCGTATTTATAACATTGATGGCCTAGAGTAATGTGACTCTTGGTCTGGTATTGCTGCAGTAGAGGTGGAAATAAATGGAGAAGGAAGAAAGTGTTGCCTGTGTAAAGAATTAGAAAATGTTTTTCTAAAATCAATTTAAGATTTCCTCCTCTTTGTGTTCTCTGAATCTGGTGATATTGCTTACTATCATGCCAGTTATCAAAAGAGAATCCACTCAAGTATGGCTAAGTAAATTGTTTGAACTTAGAATGAAGTTTTGTTTATTTTCTTGTCAGTTACTGCTCTGTATTCATATTGAAGTCTTCAAAAAGTTGTGTTTTAATCTTAGAGGATAAAGCCCTCGCAGTGTATTCTGATGCTGCATATAGATGTTGCCCTACTCCTATATACTAAAAAAGAAAAAAAATAAATCCCTTTTTACTGTAGAGTTATTTCAGGATGTGCCTCTAATGTAATCTCTACTCCTTGTGTGTGCACGTTGGAAGCTTTTATGTTGTAATGCATCCTGTGTCCGGCTGTTATGCACTGTGGATAACTTCATTCTATTACTGGCACAGCTTTCTAATGTCTTTATGGAATGGCCTTCCCTTTCAGTGTTCTCCAGCAGTGTTATTGTCTGTGAAGCATCCTTCCTTCTAACTATTATTATACACTGTTTGAGTCCACATCAAGGGAAAAGTGTAGCTCTCATTTCTCTAGTCATCAGGTCTGTTACTGAGAAAGTGGAGTTTTAACAACTGACAGTTGCCCAGTGGCAAATGAACATTTGTTCATTGAAATTTTTGGTTTTGTGACTAAATTGTTCTTAAATTCCCTTTTGTTCCACGCTAAGACAAGCCTAAGCCACCAAAACCGAAAGAAGGACACTCGGTGGGGACTGCCGTGCAGTTTAGATTTCTCAGGAACAAGTTTGTATTGGTTTAAGTTCTTCAGTGGCAAATGAAAAGGCTGAGGTATTGCTTCAGGTCATCAGAACATCTTAAAGCTGAAAGTGGCATACAACTGATGGTTTTACATTCTGGAGAAAACCTGTTGCGTAGGATGACTGAAGAACAAAATGTTAGCAATTATGAAGCAAATATTTTTGTTACAAAACAAGATTATTAACCTTTGGTTTGGTATTCCTCATGTATTGGTTTGTGGAGTGAGTTTTAAAGGTAGCTGTTCATATGCCTGTTTCTCATGAGGATAAGCTATAGAATCATAGAATAGTTAGGGTTGGAAAGGACCTTGAGATCATCTAGTTCCAACCCCCCTGCCATGGGCAGGGACACCTCACACTAAACCATGCCACCCAAAGCTCTGTCCAACCTGGTCTTGAACACTGCCAGCAATGGAGCATTCACAACTTCCCTGGGCAACCCATTCCAGTGCCTCACCACC
The DNA here is from genome assembly GCA_017639245.1 of Myiopsitta monachus. Lineage (NCBI taxonomy): Eukaryota > Metazoa > Chordata > Aves > Psittaciformes > Psittacidae > Myiopsitta > Myiopsitta monachus. The sequence goes on along the minus strand of CM029919.1, from coordinate 36,294,590 downwards.
CTTGCAATAAAGAATTTCTTCCTTATATCAAATCTAAACTTCCCCTCTTTAAGTTTGAACCCATTACCCGTTGTCCTCTCACTACAGTCCCTAAGGAAGAGTTCCTCCCCAGCATCCTTATAGGCCCCCTTCAGATACCGGAAGACTGCTATGAGGTCTCCACGCAGCCTTTTCTTCTCCAGGCTGAGCTGCCCCAACTTTCTCATCCTCTCTTCATACGGGAGGTGCTCCAGTAAAGGCATGAGATTTATGCAAGTAATCAAATAGAAGAATGAAGCTCACCCCAGCTGAAAATCTGCACATACACAATTAGAAGCATACAACAGAATATACACATACACAGTTAGAAGCATACAGCAGAATATACACGAAGTCTTTACTTACCTCCCATTCCTTTGAGTATCTCATCGCAATTCCTCTGCACTGGTTGTTGTATTCTTCCGTTTTTTTGCCACATCTTTTGCCACATCCTCTGGCCCTTTAGTGCCTAAGGTCTTATCAATCTCGTATTCCACAGGTAAATCATCTTGTATACAATTGCTGTTGGAGGAATTAAATCTTTTTAGAAACAGATACCACTGTTTCTAACACCCCCCATGCCCCCCCCCCCCCCCCCAGTACAGCGCAATATGTATTTAATATATTGAAGAATTCTTGTAATTTTTGTAGTTCTTGTAATTTTGACCTTGGGAGATCAGTTAGGTCAGTACTGGGCAAGCTTGAAGACTTAACTAAGGACTTAAGTGATAGTGAATTGCTGCCTCTGCTTCCAGAGCTGGGTGAACTGGACAAATTTATTTCACAAACAGTGTGAATGCTGAGCTCAGGACAGGAATTTGGCCAGCATCCTGCAACCTAGTGGTAGCAGTGAAAACTAGAATTCATCCAGTGAATGCTCTCAGTAGGGTGGGCTTCCTGGTAAAACTGGTTGACTAAAATTAAGGGTTTAATCTTTTCAGCACCATCTGATAGCAGGTGGTCTGTCCATTGACAGGACTGGCAGATGTGGCCCAGTGTGCTCCAGGGTGGGTAAAGCAGTGAAAGCACTGTAGAGTGACTTGCCTGCTATTGCCTTCTCCTTACATGATTTCCATTTAACTATTAGCCAGGCATTAGCCTTGAGAAGTCTGTAGTTTGAAGACAAGTTAAAGCACACATCTGCCTGATACCTAAATTTGATACTCTTAATTGCTTATTGCACTTGCATCAATGTATCAAAGCTACTAAACCATTCTTATCTCGCACCTTCCTGGAGCTTTCAAGGTAAGTGTTCAAAGCCTTAGCTTATGTGATAAAAGCTTGTCTGTGCACTCAGAGTAGTGGGGGGAGACAATGGCAGTTGGAGGTACATGAATAGCATTGGAGGCCCATCTCCACAAGCTGGTGGAAGAATACAGAGGTGAAAGTATGAGCAAGGAGAATCTGGAGGAAAGCAAAATTCTGTCTGGGGCTGCCACAGGAGATCTTCAGCAATGTTGTCCAGAAGTGAAGCCACCCAACGCTGTCTGAGCGTATTTTGGACTGAAGGGGGAAAAGAACATTTCAGAATGGCACAGGACTTGCTATGGGATATTTAAGGGACAAACCGAAGGTGTAGAAGGGGGGATCTGTGTCATTTGGGGAGGAGCAAGTGTGGGGAAATTAGTGGCATAGGGGATAAAAAAAAAAAAAAAGGTTGGTTGCATGTAAATAGGGTGTTTGTTTGTATGCTTATCTGTCCATGCCTTTCACCTGCTCTGTGGAGCCTGTTCTGTCCTGGTTAAATTACTTTCTCTTTTCCGGGGTGTGTGTGATGGGTGTTTGAGCACAGTGACTTGAATGGGATCATGGGTGGAAAGGCCTGTGGTACCAGCAACTGCAGATGCTGTAATGAGGAGATGTAAATGCCAGTTACTGGAGTGGCTGTGCCAGTGAGTGTGAACCCTAGCACAGATCAAGCCTAAAAGACAAGCATGTTCGTATCTAATAGTGGTACAATGGGAGGAGCTTTAAATGACATATTGTGGAGATTATTCAGTGTTGCTGTTAAGTGCACTTTTTTACTAGACTTTTCCTGGTACTCTGCCTTCTTTATACTTTTGTTCATGTCAATGATTAGCATGTTATTAGAACAACAAAAGTAGGTTATGTTGACTAAAGGGCAGGAACAGATCTGCTAGCAAGATGTACACTTAGGACCTTAGACATCTTCCTGATTTGTCAGTTTGTTTAAACTTTACTCAGTTATCTGCAGTGTGATGATACCTGTTATGCTTGACAGTATGGTAATGCACAAGGTATTCCATTTTAACAGGTGTTGAGAGTTTAGTCTGAGCAGCTCAGCTGTAGCTTTGTGCAGAAAAATGAACTGTAAAAAGCAGTGATGCTTATATGAAAATAATTCAATTTCCACTTCTCACAAATAAAGTATTTATATAAATAAAGCAATTTCAGTTTGGTTTTAGCTGTGTTTTTATTTGGGGGAGTGGGCATATCTTTGGGTGTGTGTGTTTCCTTGAGATCTCCCTGCTGGGTGAGCACTTGAGGTTCATCTGATCTGTTGTTATGATTTTAATGTCTATAATAGAGGAGCCTGTGGTGGATGGGGGAATGGTCCTCTGCTTCTCATCTGCTGCAGTCACCATGCGGAGTTGGTGAGCAGTCTCAGACTTCACTCAGCTGCCAGGTAGAGGAATTTGGACTTAACCTTTTTTCTTGTAACTGTTCATGATTTCACAGGCTCAGGCTGGGGCATGCTGAGGTGTCACCGTCAGTGCTTACAAAGGTGTCTTGTTTTTTTTTTTTCCCATCGGAAGAGGAAGGACAGTGCTCTGAGGGAAGCAGAAACTGGCAGGATTGAGCAGTGTGACAAGAACAGTGAAGCTCTTCTAATTTTGCAGTTGAGGCTTCAGTTTGATTGCTTCCTAAGCATTTTGGTACTGAAATATCTTTTCTAATCACAATAGAAAGTTGAAACAGACCAAGAATGAGAAATTGTGACTAGACAAAATTTAGCAGCATATGTATTGGTGGTAGTTTGCTAGTCATGATAGTTCTTAAAACAACAAAACCAAGAAGCCTCAAAACTCTTTGAAAAAAATAACTATGCTTAAAAAGCTAGACCAAGATTCTCGTTCTCTGTCCTTCTAGAAGCAATGACTATATAATGTGACAAAAAATGAGCATATTGTAATCTAATATGTCATTATTAGTGTAATAAGAAAGCTATTCCATGCTCTACTTGCTTTCATGCTATTAATAAAAGGCTGCCACACTACATTACTTTGTTTCTGAGCTGTGACTTAAATTTTTCACCCTTCAAGCAGGCCTGATTCAGTGATCTGATGCCCACTCCATTATTTCATATGTGGAGTCAGATGAAGTGACAGAGTTAGCTGCAGGTTATAAAACTTTGACATTCCAAGAGGATGCAACAAAAAGGCATCATGAGACTTTGACAGCTAGTGAATTACATCAGAAATACTTAACAGAATTGAAAGGTTGAAGTGTAGTTCAGTTTGATGTGATAATAAATGTAATTCAAGTATTTTGCTGTATGCTAGCATTTTGTAATGAAGCATGCATCTAAATATGCAGAAGCTACATCCTACTTGGAGAGCATCTGAGCTGAAATTAGCTCAAGACTGTAAGCGAGGACTGATGTTTGCCATATTGTTGCTCATCTTTAGCCAGCTGCTAACACCTACTGTTAGTGGAGGTAGTAATTTGTCTTCTGGTTTGTTTTAACCAAATCTTCTTGTCTCTCGACTGTTAGGCTAAGATATAGGACTAGAGAATCATTTAGGTTGGAAAAGATCATCAAGTCTGTTACTCTAACACTACCAAGTCCACCATAAACCACAGTACAAGTTGTTGTATCTGTGCCATGCTCTTAGTAATTTCAAGACCCCAAGAAACACACCTCGAATAAGACAGACCAGCATGCAAAGTGGTGTCTCAGCTTGCTGATGAGAAAGGATTAAGCGGTGATGGCAGAAAAGGGGAACTGGAAGAAAAATCTTGCACAGGAGCCAGAAGCATGCCTCAGGTGAGAAACAAGGTTTTTAGGTGTTCTCAAGGACAATCCAGTGGTATTGAAGAAGATGAATCTGGATTGCTGGGTGTAGCTTGCTGGTGGAGACACTGAAACATTTAATGAAAAATGCTTGGCTGAGAAGGAGCTGTCCTAAGGCAGTACTTGAGAAGCAGCAGTGTGAAATGAAGGTATGCTGAGCTGTTAGACCTCTTAGGAGCTCTCAAAGGGGCTGAATGGTTTTTTTAGTGAAGAGCCGCTGAGAAGCGTAGGAGTGGGTAGCAAATGGGCAGGTGAATGAAAAATGCAAGGAATTACTTTCAAGTCCTGGGGATTGCAGAAGCACTCTGCCTGGTGTCATAGTCTGCTGTAATAAAATGTAAAAAGAATACCAGCTTTATTGTAATAGGTTTTTATTATTCCTTAAACTGAAAACAGAAACCTGACAGCTGTGGAAGTTTCTTTGGATAGTATTTCACTGGGTGATGAAAGCCCAAGAAAAAAGACTTTTGTCTCTTTTTCCTTGTTGTCTCTTTCCTGAATTTTACTGTATCAGCAGAATAAGTCCTCGTAAATGGTACCTGTAAAAAATAGACAAGCTGATTAAGTACAGTCTTGTGTGCTTTTATCAAAAGGCTGTGTGCTTTTTCTAAAATGTAGTAGACTGAAATAACTTTTAAAATGAGTGCACTCGTGCTGTGTTTAGAGAAACTTGATGGAAGGAAGGTAATGAAACTGCCATATCTGGGTACAAATACATAGGAATTCCATTACAGATGAGTTGCTTTAGTAGAAGATGATGCGTGATTAAGGAGAATGGGATCAAGTCAGAAGTGTTAAGTGCTGTGTAGTGCAATGTGCCTTAAAAGGAGATGAAGTGGGTTATTACTGTAGCTGTGTTGTTGACCACATAATTAGGATACTGACAATTTTGTGAAGTGCGAGATGGCATGAAAGAACATAAGGAAAAAGTTATAGTAATAGCATGAAACTTAATTTCCTCTCAAGAGGGAGGAAGAACAACATCAAATCTCTCAACTGAATACCATGAAGAAACAGTTTTGGTTTTGTTCTTTTGGTTTTGTTTTTTTTTTTTTTTTTTTTTTTTTTTTTAAATCTCAAGGATGTGCTTTGATCATCTGCATCAATATGCAAAGAGGAAATTTTAATTTTAAGGAATGCAGGAGGCCTGGTTCACAATCTTACTAAGCAATCATCTTGTAAAAATTACCTGTTTTGAGGTGGTGTTTGGCGTTCCTGTGTGAAGAAAAGCACACTTTTTTAATTATTCTCTTTTTTTTTACTTTTATATATATATATGTATATATATGACTCCCCTTTCAAAAAACTGATCAAGCCTCACGGTCTCAGTGAAGCCAAATAAGAAGCAATGAAGTGTAGCTGTGAAGGTGTCTTGTGTATGTCATAAAGACCAGATAAAGACAGCAAATTAGAGACATAGAAGGGATATGTATTTAAAAGAAGGGTTTAAAAAATACAGAAGAATCTACTGGTCAAACAGAATGGAGAAAGCTGATGATAATGATCCTTCAAAAAGCAGAGCTCTCTTCCTCCTTCTGTTTTCTTAAATGAAAAAATTTAAAATTAAAACCCTATGATAACATCCTTATTGGTGAGAGTGGGAAGCATGCATGAAAGGCTCCACTCTAGGTGACACCAGGGAATTCTCAAGAAAGGTGCTGCTACAGCAGACAAGCCACAGGAGTTCTTTGCTGTAGTGTTCGCTGCAGAGGACTGTAGAAAAGTACTCAGACTGAAGCGTTTCTTACAGGGGTGGACAAGAAGGGCTGCCTTTTAATTAACGTGTTGAGAGTGAAATGGATAGGAGAACATTGTGCAAACCAGATGATACACACTCAAGCTGTAAAACACCTCAGACATGGAAGTGTCAGATTTTTTGTCATAAGTATGTAATCCGTCCCTTAACATCAGGCTGTGTGTGCCAGAGGAGTGGAAGATGCAAGTGCGATACTATAGGGGCCTAGGAGAGAAGTAGAACTGGGGATTTCAAGGAAGTAGAGAATCATAAAAATTCTGTGAACAGATAAATACAATAAAGAGATGGCCTTTTTTTAGTTACAGGTCATGCTTCACAAAGCAGTTAGAATCCTTTGGGGGAGAAACAAGTATATGGCTGATATAATGTACTTCGATTTATAAAGAGCATTTGACAAGACCTCCTGCCAAAGGCTTTTAAAGGAAGTCAGCTGTTGTGGATTAAGAGAAACTGCCTCCTGTTATATTAATAGCTGGCCAGAAGATGAGAAAAAGGTAAAACTAAATAATCAGTTTCCACAGATGCGCTTCCAGTGGACACTTCAAGGAGATGTGCCCTCAGAAAATTTATACATGTTCTAGACAAACGAACAACTTATGCTGATGTTCAGCTGGGAATAAAGAATTATGTAATCCAAAACTGAGATGTTTAAGAGGAATTTCAAAATACAGAGGAAGTGGACAATAAGTAGTTGCTGGGATTCAACGCTGCTAAATGCAAAGTAATGCATATTGCAGGGAGAGAATGAAAGCAGTTCTACTTACATGGTTGCCTTAACACAATTCTAGTTAGTTGTGATCCTTTGGGAGAAATTTTGATCTTGTGGGTAATTCTTTGAAGGTGTAAGCTTTGTGCTGAGTAGCTGTAAAAAATGGAAACAAAGGCAGAAGTGTTTAGGGAAAGAGTAGGAGATGAAAAACAAAACATTACTGTTACTCCTTGGTGTACTGGACACTGTATGTATCTTTGGTCACTGCCTCAGACCATGAGTAAATCTGGTAACAGTGACTGGGATAATCACTGTGGTATGACTTCCATTTGAGGGAAAGCTAAACAGGATTGAGCGGTGAGAGGAAAGTTGGTAGGTAAAATTTAAGCAGGAGGTTCTGGAAAAGGGACCCAGAAGGTGTGTTTCCATGCTTTTATCCTCTATCAAGTCCCACCGCTTCATTGCAAGGGAGTTTCCATTAGATGGATTATTGTCTGAGTATGAAAAGATACTTTGCAGAGTGGATTTTATGGAGACGTCTGCAGAAGATCTTCAAGAAGAGTCATAACGAGTTTAAGAATTGTTGTTAAATATAAGAAAATAAAGCGCTACAAAAAAAGCTTTTCAAGGTGTATCAATGATTCTGTAGTCTATGAATGTCTCCTGTGTAAAACTTTGCAAATTTTGGTTTTGATTATCTAACTAAAGGGATGCCGATCTGGGTTAACTTGGGCATGTGAACTTTGAAACCTGCAAAACAGCATTCTTAATAGAACTGTTAATGACCTACAGCCCTGATTATCCACAACAGGAGAAGCTGTAGTGAAAACTTTGAAACCAAAGCAGCTTTAATTTAGTCACCTTCCTTCAGGCCTAAAGTGACTGCTTTGGCAATAACTTTTGCCTTCTCATAGGGAAGGATTTTGTTTCCTATTCAGAGACACTGGCGAGTGTTTCTGGGTCAGATTTATGGCTAAGCACTGCTGCTTTTGCGAAGAGGAATGCAGGCGTTACAACTTCAGTTAGAACCATAGATTCATAGAATAGTTAGGGTTGGAAAGGACCTCAAGATCATCTAGTTCCACCCCCCCGCCATGGGCAGGGACACCTCACACTAAACCATGCCACCCAAGGCTCTGTCCAGCCCGGCCTTGAACGCCACCAGCGATGGAGCATTCACAACTTCCCTGGGCAACCCATTCCAGTGCCTCACCACCCTTACAGTAAAGAATTTCTTCCTCATATCCAATCTAAACTTCTCCTGTTTAAGTTTGAACCTGTTACCCCTTTGTCACTACAGTCCCTAAGGAAGAGTCCCTCCCCAGCATCCTTATAGGCCCCCTTCAGATACTGGAAGGCTGCTAGGAGGTCTCCATGCAGCCTTTTCTTCTCCAGGCTGAGCTGCCCCAACTTTCTCATCCTCTCTTCATACGGGAGGTGCTCCAGTCCCCTGGTCATTCTCGTGGCCCTCTTTTGGACTTGCTCCAACACTTCCATGTCCTTTTTCTGTTGAGGCCACCAGAACTGCACACAATATTCCAAGTGAGGTCTCAGGAGAGCAGAGTAAAGGGGCAGGATCACCTCCCTCAACCTGCTGGTCACGCTCCTTTGGATGCAGCCCAGGATACGGCTGGCTTTCTGGGCTGTGAGCACACACTGCCGGTGCATGTTCATTTTCTCATCGACCAACACCCCCAAGTCCTTCTCCTCAGGGCTGCTCTCAATCTCTTCTCTGCCCAACCTGTAGCTGTGCCTGGGATTGCTCCAACCCAGGTGTAGGACCTTGCACTTGGCATGGTTACACTTCCTCAGGTTGGCATCAGCCCACCTCATAAGCATGTCAAGGTCCCTCTGGATGGCATTCCTTCCCTATCATGTATCAACCAAACCACACAGCTTGGTGTCATTGGCAAACTTGCTGAGGGCGCACTCAGTCCCACTGTCCATGTCACCAACAAAGATGCTGAACAAGACTGGTCCCAACACCGATCCCTGAGGGACACCACTCATTACTGGTCTCCAGCTGGACATTGAGCTGGATATTGACCACAACTCTTTGTGTGCAGCCATCCAGCCAGTTCTTTATCCACCGAGTGGTCCACCTATCAAATTGATGTCTCTCCAACTTAGAGATAAGGATGTCGTGTGGGACAGTGTCAAATGCTTTGCACAAGTCCAGGTAGATGATGTCAACTGCTCTACCCCTGTCCATCAGTTCCGTAGCCCCATCATAGAAGGCCACCAGATTGGTCAGGCAGGATTTCCCCTTAATGAAGCCATGCTGGCTGTCACCAACCATCTTGTTCTTTTTCATGTGCCTCAGCATGCCTTCCAGGAGAATCCACTTCAAGATTTTGCCAGGCACAGAGGTGAGACTGACTGGTCTGTAGTTCCCTGGGTCATCCATTTTCCTCTTCTTGAAAATGGAGGTTATATTTCTCTTTTTCCAGTCGTTGGGAACTTCATGGGACTGCCATAATTTTTCAAATATGATGGACAGTGGCTTAGCAACTTCATTTGCCAGCTAAAGATGCATCTCAAGATGATTCACATCAAAGAAAAAAAATTTTGTGTGCATTAAGCTTTTTTCTTCAATCGTATATTCAGTCTTTCCCGAAGAGAATGGGAAGCTCACTAGCAGTGTGTAATTCTGTAATCTAAGTGTACTGTGAGTTTTGAAATGAGGTGGGTTTTCTTGAATTTCTAAACCAGTTCTCATATTCTCATTTTTTTTCTGTTCACATATTTTTCAACTAATCTCTATGTTGCACTTCCTCCTCTGATGTAATTTTCTCCATTTCAGTCCTTGTTTAAGTGAGCCCTTCCTCTTCGTCTGACCTGTTCTTCCTTGCCACATACACAAGCTGTTGCAATTAAAGAAAATCTTCCTTTATGAAGGAAGATTTTATTAGTTTGTGCAAGAATTTGTGTGAAAATTGGCTATGACAGGATTAAGATTGCAGAGGGCTTGAACAGGTTTGCCTTGAGGGACTATGGCTGCTGGAAATTATTTAAAGGTAAAAACATTTGGCTTCATTTGCAGTTTGTGTGTGCACCAGTCTTATCTCTAGGCAAAATGCTTCACGAAATCAACCCGTGATAATTTCTCATTTCTTTGAAATGCTAAAATGTCTATTTAAACATTCAGAAATACCATTATTTTTTTTGTGAAGACTGACACTATAAGAATACTTGACCACTAAATTGCTTCTTTTCCATTTATCTTTTTGTGTGTGCGTGTGGTTTACCATTTACACATTAAACTACTTAATCCCTTTTCCTACTTAAATATTGTTAAAGCAGCTAATGCCGTGTAATGGGGGTCACTGGCTAAAATGATGTGTACTGCTTAATTATTATCTGAACAGAAGGGACAATGTATGAGAGGGGAAGATGAATACAGTTTCCGAGAAGCAAGTTTGTATCAGTTTTTGCTTTCTTCATGCGTAGCATTTTTTCCTTACCTTAAGGCATTGATTAAATGCATTGAACAGTTGAGTTTTAAACTCAAAATATCTTCCTGTAAGGACAGGCTTTAGACTGTTCTTACTTTTTCCAACATGGAATAAGCTGTAATGATTCCGTCCGTTTGTGGCTGTGTTATTACTGGAGAAAGTAAGTTTGTACGACTTTATGCCCAGTGCAATGGAAATTATCCAGAGACTTGTGTAGTACATGGAAGGATTATTATTTCACAGTTAAAGAATATCTTCTCAAAGATGAAGTCATCACTATTTCCTCATTTAATGTATGGAAAGAATGTGGGTTCGTATTATTTTGAGGTAACTTCTAAGGCCCCTTTTCAAAATCAAGATACAGAAGCAGTGCAAGTGAATTGCAATATTTGTGGCTGTGCTTATAAAAGGAAAATCTCTTCAGCTGTGATGGAAATGTGGCTGCATATTTACTGCCACAAAAGGCCAAAGCCAGAACCAGTCCTTGGAAAATTATGGATAATTTTATAAGTGTTATAGAGTATGATTTAAATACTTCATGTGTGTATTGCTTGTCAGTTGTATATTTGCTAGTAGAGCACATCTTTCTCTAAATGGATTTCTGTGATGAATAAAATTGCTTTTCTAATTGTTTTGTGTGACAATTACCCTTTTAATGTGGTATCATATTTACTGAGAATTTTTTTAGTGACATTAAATATGCCAGATACAAATAGGAAGAAACACCACTTCTTAAAGGACTTCTACCTATTTTCTGCTTCTGCTTTCATGATCTGTCCTTTCCTTTAGCATTTTTTAATCTTCATTCCAGCCTCTTTTGCTTCTGGTGTTCAGTAATACAGTTCTGTCTCACAGATATTACTGTTGCCTGGATGTGTTCAGGAATTGCATAGAAAATGAGACTACTGGGCCTACTGATACTCAGAGAACACTTTATCTCTAGAGACGATTCTCTTCCCTGACATTAATTTTGTCTCATTCTACAAATGATGTGGTTTTGTTCCCATGCCAGTGATAACCTATTTTCTTTGTTCAGAATATATTTTGTTGAAGTTTGATTTGAACGTCACATCTATTTCTTCTTATTCAGAAGAGTGAAATTGCTCTCTCTGATGGCTATCTCTGGTGTATAGTCATGTCTGAAAAGTGCTTAGCAGTGCTAATAAAATGAGGCAGCATTTTGTAAAATTTGTCCCAGTTTAGTAGTAGATAAACTTTTGTGGAAATTTTTAAAGATAATTTTTGTATTTATTGCTGTGTCCTCAGTAAACTTTGTGTGCTCTGTCTTCCCATTTCTCTTCATCATACGCACTGGTATTGTGCCTGAGTTTTGAATGGTTTACATGCATGTATTCATGCGTGAAGTTAAGATATAGTTTAAAGCCTTATTTGCACTTCAGGGCAAGTTCTGACACAGCCACTTTGCAGAAAGGGTGTGTAGTCAACCTCAAAGGTAATCGTTTGGTGTAAACCCGTATTTCTTAATCTGGCCATTTTGTCCACCCACTTCCTATGACCGATAGCTGTTTGCCTTTCACCATTGAACACAGTTCAATTTCTGCAGTATGTGGCTCACTAGACCCAGGGAGCCATCAAGGATGCCTAGCTCTAATACTGTTGGTATCATACTTGGTAACTGCTAAAAGTTTAAGGAGTGCTAAAACTTCAGCTATCATTGCCTGCAGCCGCTGGATAAACCAGGGTTTGGCGCTCAGTGAATTAAATACTGTTAAAGCCAGCTACTTATTTCAAGCACACTGGTTATACCTCTCACTTATAGGTAGACCATTATTATAATGGAGACTTGTTGGAGACTGAATGTGTTTAATCTTGATATGACAACCCCCCAGAATGTTGCCTACAGGTCTTTTCAAGGCTGAAGTAGGTAGCTTTCCATTAGCCATAGCTTAGCAAGTTTAGGTGTGCAGTTTTTTCTCTGGTTTCCTTCACCAGAATAACCTGCTACACTTAGAAAATTCAGTGACTGCAGCACAAAATGTCTCCTTCACGAGGCACCATCTCCTTCTGAGGCAGAAGAAACTTATGTGGAATTGCCCTTGGCCTCTTGTTCCTTATCTATATCTTGGGGCAGCAGCTGTGTAGACAGAAGCAGGAGCACTTTGTCTCTACTGACTCCATGACACAATGTTGATTTGATCATACAGATAAAGAACAGAAGTTGCTTCATTTATCTGTATTGCAGGCTATGCATGCTCTTACAGAAAATTGGGATGGAAATACAGATTGCCTTACAGTGGTGAGTGTTCACAGGGTGCTTCCAGTTCATCACCTTTGTAGTCGTGAAAATGGTCTGTAGAATGCGTATTGCAAAACTAATGTAATTACAATGTAAGTATGATTACAGGAAGATGTTTATGAGACTTCTAACATCATACATCATCCCTATATGATACTGTGGGGATACTCCCAGTCTCGGGCACTGATTTCTTGGGCATGAATGTACTGGTTCCTTATGGATGAGTTTTTATTTAAGCAAAGGCTGGCCATGTCACTTGCCCTTGTTTTTAACCCTGGGCATTACTGTTCAGTTGAATATTGCCAGTAGTCCAGGAACTTATAAATAATTTCTATAAAAAGGTTAAATTTAGCTATGGTGGCCCTCATCGCAGTGGAGTATCCTTACTGGGAGCTAGCGATATTTTAATAACTATAGTTATTGTTCTGCAGCTCAAAAGCTTGCATGTTCTGGGATTGTGAAATTAATGTTTTTTGTGGGTTTTTTTCCTTGGTATCCCAAGCTATTCCATAGCAATTGGAAAAGGCTGTGCTGCTATTTAGTGTTGAGATGGTTTTGAGAATCTAAGTGTACTGGTCTTCATCTTTGAGGCTACAGCCTGCTAGGCTTGGGTAATTGAAATAAGCAAAGTCTAAGCTTTGTCCATTTGTTTGAGGACTGCATTGTTTTTCGATTCTCATTTATTGCCAGTTATGTTGACTGCACAATAGCTTTATCCAGTAAATGCCAATGTATAGGTGTAGTCATTTGTCTAGTCATGTTTGTCAGCAAAAAGTCTTCTGGGATGGAAAAACAATTTAAAAACAAACTATATGGGCAATTTGAGATGTTAGGTTTGGTAGAAATTTTCTAGTAAAATTGATGTTTCTAATAAAATTGATCAAGTGATTTTTCTAAGCTGTGTTATTTCAAGTGACTGTGTTTCGGTAATGAAAAAATATTTTAGGAGCTTAACATTTCTCAGTGGAAAAAAATATGCTGATTGGGGGTGTCTTAAAAAACACCTCACTGAGAGGGCGTGGGCCTGCAAGTGAATGATTAGCAATATCTCCCCCTCCTGCCCCCCTTGATGTCTTTTGGCTTTTATTCTTTCAGATAGCCAGCATTTGTTTGTTAATCTTGTAGGCATTTTTATCATCAATTTATCAAGATCAAGATTAAGAATTGTTAGAACTTTTTCCCCCTGTTGGAAAGAGATTTTTTGATCACCTCTTTCCCCAAAAGAACCTCACAAACAACCCAAGGTTTGCTTCTTTGTTTGGGAGCAGCCTTTTAATTTGCAGTCAGACTTTACAGGCAATTTATACACATCTGTTCATAAACCAGATTTTTACTGTTACTTAATACTGATTCCTTCTTATTCCAATCTATTTTACAGGACAACCACACCTTTTTTCCCCACTTAAATTTCCTAGAGTCCTAGGTTTTCCCAGGCCAAGATGGGTTAGTTTCTTCTCATGAAAAGGATCTCTGATTATTGATACAGCCCTGCTGTGTGCCTGATTTAGTTTGACCTGATCATTATTGCATTAGAAGGACAGAATCAGAAATGTTTCCTGGATACCACCTATGCCTTGCATAATGATGCCAGTACAGTACTTTCTCTACAGGCAGGATCTCATCCTCTGGTGCTCTCCCAACTGAACTGCCAGTTTATAGCCACAAGCCTGCTGTTAGTCCTTAAAAGTGCTTCAACTTGTACTCTGTATGATTAAATATTGCTTCCTTTTCTTTTTCCTATTCTATAAAACAAGTTTTCAAGGTATTCTATTACAATAACCCAGTCCTCTTTCAGTGCCTAGTTTTATGTTGCCATCAAAATTTACCACTACTCTGTCAAACATTTCCATAGTTATAATAATATGTGAATAGTGGTGTGGATGATCCTCAATTTGCCCAGACCCTAGCCCTGTTTAGTCTACTGTATAGATGCAGCCTTTGTTTTACTGACTAGTTTATGTGCTTGTTATGCTGAGTGTCCACCCAACACATCACAGTTTTCAGACTTCCATTATCAGGCAGTTCTCCACAAAAAGCCATTTGTTTTTGAAGTTTGAATTTCATTTGATTTGCTGTAGTAAAATACAGGACTATAGGTTGTATTCCTCTTCTTGCTCAGGGTCAGAATAAAATAAAACAGACTTGAGAGCCTCTGTTTGTGGAACAGGAAAAAAAAAACCACACACACAAAACAGTTCATGCAGCCCTCTTAATAGTTTTTTGGGGGGCAGGAGACGACTGATAGAAAAATAACACATCATGCTAAAATGCAGTGTGTGGTCTTGCTGCTGGTCTGATCTTGGACCTAGCTCATGGTTCTGTTACTCTTTATTGAATGATATCCTAAAGGCTGCTTTCTTGTGTTGACTCACTCTACTCTCCAGTGGGAAGTTTCTCAAGGTACAGCTCTTCTTATGGTCATATTTTTTGGTGTTTTGTTAGAGTTGCATACCGACAATGAACAGGATGAGCCCGCTTAGTTGCAAGAACACGGTGTGAGACTGATTTTTTGATGGAAGCCTTTTGTCAGTATGGATGTGGAAAAATGCTTTCACAAGAGGAAGACAATAGGAAGAAACTTTTAGTAACTGAAGTAATATAAACAGTGGAAAAGCAGAAAAGGATTTTATCAAAATGCTGGTACTCTTCAGGGGAAAAAAAGATCTCATGCGTTGCAGCCTCGATAGAACAGAAAAGTAGAGATGAAACTACACGTAATGTTTAGAGATCTTTTCATGTGTCTTACAAATAGAAACTCTTTTCTGTTCAGGTTGTGTTATATACTTTATTTCCCTTTCCATGTATCTAGGTTGTCATAATCTAAACTATCTTAAAGACTGAACAAGTGACACGTTGCATAAGAGGATGCTGCTTATTGTATTATGTATGAGTGACTTAACAGCTTATGCTATGGCTTACTTTTTCTTCATGAAAATGGAACCATTTTTATTAATGAAAGCTTTTTCTTCTAGAATAATCCTGAATAATTCCCACCCCAGTTGCTTAGATCATGTTGCTTTGAATACACTTAGGAATGAAACTGTACAGGAAACGTAAAACCCTGATTTTTACTTTTTTTTTTAACTTGACAATGTGTAGCACTACATTTGATGTGATGATCTGATTTGAAAATTTTCTTTTTAATGCCTTGAATAAACCTGCAGTAGTTGAGATTTTGGTTTCGCAGATAATCAGATGGCTTTTTTCTCCTTTTGCAAATATTTGTTATGGATTTATGCATTAATACCAGTAAATGTCTTGTTTGTTCCATCAAGTAAGTCTTATTATATGTAACAGTTGGTGCATTGTTGTCTTCTAATCTCCTAATATGCGATTACTAACAGAGCACAGAAGCTGAAGTTTGAAATTCCAAGTCCTTTGCTTTCCCAAGAAGAAAAAGCCAGCACAGTCCTATAACGAAGCATTTTTATTTTGTTTGCTATAACATAGAATGAAGGGGTAGAAAAACTCTTTTACGTTTCACTATTTCGGAAATAGTCTGTACACAATCAAGCAACACTGCATTTGTCTTGAAATAGAAGACGTGGGCTTCTGTACTTGTAACAGTAAGGCAACCAACATGTCATACAAGTAGAGGGTAATTTGCATGGGATGGTGGCAAAATCTGCCAGAGAAAAACATTGCTCTTTCTATAGTATCATCATATATATGAAAGTCAGTTACTACACTGTAGGAATTTTCAGTTATGAATTAAATTTTCTCCTCTGCTGTTTCAGACTTAGTAGTCATTTAACTGTTGTGGGAAGGAGGAATCTATTCATAGGCATAAAAAGAATTAAAACCAGAAGTCTGAGATGCAGATTGCTTTCCATCAGTACAGGTAAGGTTAGGCACATTGACAAATCATTTACTCTTCTATCATTTGTTTGTTCATGCATGTTTAAATGAAGATTGCTACAGTTAGGTGTGATCATCTGTTATGGAGAGAAAAGTAATGACAGGAGAAAGTTGAGGTGGTCTGGTGGCTGGTCTCTTCTCCCAAAGAACAAGTGAGAGAACAAGAAGAAACAGCCTCAAGCTGCACTGAGGAGGTTAGGCTGGATGTTAGGAACAATGTCTTCCCCGAAAGGGTTGTCTACTATTGGACAGGCTGCCCAGGGAAGTGGTGGAATCACTGTCTCTGAAGTGTTAACAAACCATGCAGATGAGGCCCTCAGTGACATGATTTAGTGGTGGCCTTGGCAGCATTGGGGGAACGGTTGGGCTTGATCACCTTAAAGGTCTTTTCCAACCTAGCTGATTCTGTGAATGTCCATCTAGGGATGTTTAAAGAGAAAGCTTGAACATTTCTAGGGAACTTGAGCAGGGAAAATAAAGTGTCTGAAGAGGCTGTGAGTTTTAAAATGTGCCAGAATGGACATCTGCTAGTCAAGTTTTCCTTTTTGGGGCTTGAACAAGTAGTAATAATTTCTTTAAACCAGACTCATGTAACTTTAGGTTGATCTTATTTGCGTCATTGGAAGTAATTGCTGTAATTGGAGCTCACTTACAAAAGCTGTAATCTGTTCTCTTATTTCAGTACAGTAGTATCGGAAAAAATAATGAAAGTAATAGATTTGAGTTGCTGTGACTTGCAGAAAAGCATTTAATATGGGCCTTCTCATTTACTTATTTATTCTAAGGAATCACCAAGGTGATTTCTTTTCTTGGCCTAGCTTTGTTCTGTAACCTGGAGGATTTTTGAAGTAAGATGATGGGACAATCCAATAAATTTCATCGTTTACCTGAATTTTATGTGAGCTCCTTGGAGTGGAACTTCTCAAATCAATAGGTTTCAGTGCTACTTATTTTTTAAGGAAATGGTACCAACCAATAATGACAAGCTAGCAATAAAATAGGAATAGTCTTTTTGGAGAGATTTCAAAAGAATAAGAGTATTCTTAGATCTCCTGTTATGTGATTATTTCAGAGATGCTAGAACTACTTAACTAATGTTCAAGAGACCAAACCAGAAAGCTGGCTAAAATATTGGCTCTACATGAAATGGGAGAGATATAAGATTTTTGCAAGATGGTCAAAGATGCTATCCGCAATTAGATGTATAGTACTGTAATGTAAAATACAATGTCAGAAGACTTTCAGACTTTAACTTCAGGAGCTCATTAGCTTATGGCAATTTGAAGTACCACTGCAAAAGACAAAGGTAATCCAAGATCCAGTGTAAATAAGTTTTTAAAGGCCACGACTGCAGTTAAATGTGTTAAAGGGCTAAACGAAATTGTCCAATTGTCAGTGGATTTAACTGTGATTCTGCTTAAAGGAGAAGACTTTCCAAGAGTAGTAGGTACTGATTTTTTTTTTTTCTTTTCTGGGTTTACCAGTTGAAATAGTGACAAAATCAGTGCAACGTCTAGTACTGGCATTGCCTTTTTCAAATGCTGAGAGGGGACCACGTTGTCCTGTTTCCCTTTACGATATTGGTAGTTTAACTGATTCAGTGGTGTGAACTGATCCGTGGTACTGAGAAAGCGTAGAACTGAAAACGCTAACAGAAGTTTGAGAGATTGATGAAGGGTAGCAATATTTTGGCTATTCTGTGTAACTGTAACTGTACAGTAACTCAGTTTTAACATAATTGCACCAGTAATATAGATAGGAGTTTTATCAGGGACTAGAAATAGTGATTGCAGCAAATTTAAGGCTGCCTTAAGAAAATGGCTATTTTCATTAGCTGCTTTGTGATTTCAAGCATTGTATGACTTTTGCTCAACATGAAAATTATTTTAAAATACATAGTAAACATATTTTGTTTCTACAAAATGTCTGGTTTCTTTTTTGTGTGTGGAGGGATTTTTTTTTATTTTTTGGGGCTTTTTTTTTCTAAATAATATATGCATCTGTGTACAAGATAGGAGGGGAAAAAATTATTCTCTATAGCAAAGGAAAATATATATATCTTCAGAAGCCCAGAACAGCAAAAGAAGATTGCCTTTTGCAATAGTCCTTCCACAAAATTGTATTCCAAGTGCAAATGGTTGTTTGGTTTTGACTGGGATTTTTTGTGTTGGGCTTTGCGGTTTGGGTGTTTATTTTTTGTTGTTCCTTTTTTTAAAATTTGTTTGGTTTTGTGGAGTTTTTTTGTGTGGTTTTTTTTTTTTTTGTGTGTGGTTTGGATTTTTTTTTTTGGGGGGGGGTGAGTTTGTGTTTCAAAAGTTGATTTTTGTACTTCACTAGATGCGACCCTCTCAGATAGGTGACTTTCCTGTCTTCATGCCTGTAAATAAGTTTGGAATTCATTAAACTCTGCGGTGCTAAATTTCTGTAGAAGTTTTTTGTGTTTTCGCAGCATCTTATAGAGATCTAGCTGAGAAGCTTCCTTAGCTGGTCCTGGTCTTCATCTTACAAGGTGTGGAATAAGCAGCTTGTTTTGTGTGTTGCTCAAGCTCTTTGGTGGTGATGGTGGTGGCTACCATGTGGCTGTCAGTTAAAGAAAGCCACTAAGGTGGTTGATATACAGTCACAGGTGGGAATTCTAGCTATGTGCCAGCAGTTGCATGCTGAAGATGCAGTTTTCCTGTGTCCCAGATTTTCCCTGCGGGAAAGAGGCTTTATGAAATGAGTGTGCCTGTGCACAAGCATTTGTCACGTGTGAGGCACTGGTGACTGTTTCTTGGATAGCAGGTGTTATTCCTCTGTGCTCAGGGCTACCAAGCGAGGCTGATATCAGCTATAGCAGGGTCAAGGCCAGCATTTCAGCAGACTCTGGAAAATCAAGGCTTTTTGACAGTGTATGGCTATGGCCGCTGTTGGGACCCCAGGGACTGAGAACTGTTTTACTGGTTTCCTGTGTTCATTGGTAGTCTGGTTGTGGTGATGCTACATTTTTTGTGTTAGGCCAGATTTTCAGTCGCACATGCTCTCCATCGAGCGGGATGGTCTGGAAGGGTTACAGCAGAGTGGAACTCGCTGGTTTTGCTTTGTCTGCATGCACCCTTGTTTTTTGAGGAGCATGTGCTCTCGGGTACTGCTGTGTCTCCTGGGACCTTCCCAGCGCAGGGCCTTGCTGCAACCAGGTGCTCCCTGCCTCCTTCCCCTCAGCGCAGCTAGTTTGTCTGCTTCCACCCCTTCCCTTCGTGCCTTTCCTGTCCTTCTGGGAGCCCTGTGTTAAATCTTCAGCCAACTGTTGGATTTCTTCTTGTGCTTAAAACCAGGGCCTGACAGACAGGCCTTCCACAGGGCTTTGAGGGGCCCTGCTACCCAGCCTGGTGGTGGCCATTAGATGGCCAAATGAGCAGGGCCATGGAAAGCAGCTGCTGTCCACCCACAGGCCTGCCAGCTCCTGGAGACTGATGCTGAGGTGCGTTTACCCTTTTGCATGTCCTCCTTAGGCAGTGTGTTATCTCATTACTTGTTCTCCAAAGCCCTTTGATGTGTATGGGCTTTTCTCCTTGCTTTCCCATTTTTGTTCTGTGTGGTCCCCCTCCCCTTTCTCTCCCCTCTCTCCCCCCACCCATTTTAACAGCTTCTGTCATCTAGAACTATTTCTTTTTTGTTGTTGTTATTGTAAGTATAAGAGATAGCATGGAGAAGTTTAATGTCTTTACGGATATCAAAGCTTTTGTCAGCTTTAGGACTTTTCCCAGGGGGACACTTTTTTTTTTTTGCCCCCTATTAAGTAGGCCTAACCTCTTCAATATAAAACTCTGCTTGCTGGCTTTTCACTTCTTTCACCAGTCAGCTTTCAAATAATTTCAAATCACTTAGCAAATCCCATTGTGAATTAATCAAGAAAAAGTAGAAAGCGTAGGTATTTCCCTCTCTTTGAACTGAGGAGGTTGCAAAGCTCACCAGCATGGGTGTCCCGCTGTGTCCTTTCCTCTTTGTGGTGTACCTGAGCTACACCAAGAATGTACTTCAAGACATCAAAAAAACCCTAGGTGTTTGTCTTGAGTATTCCTAGCTATTGAATATTTAGCCAATCAAATGCTGCATTAATCTTTACAATGTTTAGAAATGCCTAGAATTCCCCGGTGGAGATGTTGGTAAGGAGGTTTATGTTACTGTCAGGGATTAAAAGGGGAAAAATGCTCAGTTTCGTCTTGAAACCAAAATATTTACGAGCAGATGGAATTTTGTTTTGTGTTTTACCCATAAGGTTTCCAGCTAGCATTACATTTAAGAAAATCCTTTGCCATCTGTCCAGTTTCATATCTCTGCAGATGTGTAAACAAAGCATAAAAGGATTTATAAATGCTTACCTCAAGTATGTGTAACATTAAAATGGAAACAATAAGAGTGAACAGGTTTATATATCATTAAGAATGAAACTGATATGCTAATTCCTTTCATACTCTGGTATCTACATTGTAAGAAATCTGGCTTTGTATTGTACGCTTTCCAACATCTAAACAAATATAGCGTCTGAGAATAAGAAAGATTACCTTATACCAATTATATTGAGAGAAACATAGAAGCTTTCATGCCATGGAACCACAGACTGCTGAGGCAGCATACATTCCATGTAATGGATAACCTAAAGCAAGGAGCATCACAGTTATGACACCAGTAAAATTCACATGCCATCTTTAAATCCAGATCCAAGTAATCTCTAGGCATGTTCTGTGTTAATGTATTATGAGATGAGATTTAAATATCTTGAAGGTTAAAATCAGTCTTCATAATACTTGTTCATTTTTAAGATAACCTTTTTATATTCTTAATATCCAAAAGCTTTTTCAACAGTGAAATAGTTTCAGGCTTTGATATAAAATAATTTTGCCCTTGAAACTACTTCAGTCTGCTGAGCTCATAAACTTAGTTTGTCATGCCAGGATATTCAGTTTTGTATTTTCCCTTTCTGTTTCTGTATTCTTGACTTTGTTTTTTCTGTGAGAAGTAACTAATTTTGCTTAAAATAACTCCATCCAAACAAAATCCAAACAAACTCATAAAATGTCCTTTTGTCACATGATCAGCAATATTGATACTGATTTGATTAACTTGAAAGTAAAAGTAGTGATGGGAGAGTCTCCCAGGAAGTGTTAATTTTAATGGACACCTGACCATAAAGTACGAATTTGGACTGTCTGGACCATTTTTTCCGGTTTTCTGATAATCAGCAATTAATTTGGGTTTTTTACAATTCAAGTTTCCCGAAGGACCTTCTTGATCAGCTTTATTTAACCTCCCATCACCAACTTTCGCCTGTTTCAAAGAGTAATTTAGAATATAATTGTTCCTGGTATTAAATCTGCTAGTATTAAGGTAGAAACAGTCATTTGTATATAATTTAAAATGATAAGAAGGGGAAGGAAAATAACTTGCTTGAGCATTAATTGGAAGGCATGGGTATCTGTTAGATAATACTAGTTTTTAGTGTGAGCTGCTTCATGATACCTTGTCCCTTCTGTCTCCACTGTCTACATCACATTGTGTGCACACATGAAAACTCTTTCTTTTAAAGTCCATCCTGTTTCAGCTCCCTGAGCAAATGTAGGAGAGTTCTCTCTGAGGGTGATACTATGGGGTTTTTTTCTGCCATGCACCAAACGGGAAAACAAAGAATATGATTGTAACCTCTGTGTACTTTCAGTACATCTGAAGCAAGCATCTTCATTGGTTAGACGTATGCAGCACTGTTGTAGAGACATTATATTTTTATTGTTTAATGAGTGAAACATTAGTTCTTTCATGAGTGCTCAAAATTTAGATCTTTTTAATGTCAAAATTAGCTGGTTTAGGATTTAGAGATTTGCAGCAAAGTGACTTTTAGGAATAATTACTACTATAGAAATCTAAGCAGCTTTCAAAAAAATACTGCAGTTTTTACAGGGACACTAAGTCAATGTAACTTTTATATTTGGGATATAGCAAGCCTTTCTTTTGACAGTATCTCAAAGTCTTTCAACTGTGCTGCTATAGAGTAAGTGAAAGCATGCAGTTTATTATTTCATATTTGTTACCTGTTAATGGTCCAGTGTTAGCATTGCTCCTTACAAGGACAAACCTTTGCTTTTATCTACTGCTAAGGCTTTATTTTATAGTGGTTTTTTTAGAAAGCATATGGGAGGGAAGTTATAGGTTCTAATACAGATGATTTAACGTGGGATTTACTCATGTGTTATAGTTTTTGCTTTGTTTTCACTCAAGATGTTTACAAATACGTAGAAGCAAAATCATGGGTGTTCTTTGACAGCTAGTGTTTTAACTCTATTTCAAATGTACAGTGAGTTGAGAGAGGATGCTGTGTATGGGGGTGTGTGTTCTTGCAAACAAAATCTGTCCTATGCCTGTCTCCAGAAAGTGTGCTTATAGCACACTAAAATTATTTAGAGATGTAGTTCTCTGCTACCTCTTTTCTTATAGGACTTCAACACTTCTTATTTGGAAGGATTTATGATAATTGCAAATACGTTTTGGCATAGTTTCTATACTTTCCTAGTACTCTTTTTGTAAATGTAAGAAGTTACCCTGCAGATGAACCTATTACTTGCTTAATAGGCTTCTGTCAGTGTCCTCACAAAAGCATCTGGAGGTCTTGTTTCCAGAAGTTCAGAGCTGAAGTCAGTTTTCTTCCTTTTGTAATGTTACATTCTCACTGGAAAAAAAAAAGAAGGGGCAAAAAACCCAGCTAACCAAAGAAAACCCCTAACCCCCCCCCCCCCAATAAACAGAAAAAGCCCCCCACCAATGTTCTTTCTTGATGATTTGAATATTGTCTGTAATTAATCTCTGAAGAGTTATAAGCTTTCTTTTTATTTAAAGCAATAGCACATTTAACTCACTTGTGATAGATCTTGCCACATAATATCCTTATTCCTTCTATGAGCTAGAACATTACCAAACTGGTGAACATGACTTAACCTACCATTAGAAGGAAAAGTCTAGTGCAACTTCCTGCTCATGGTGCCCTATTGACTAGAGGCAGTGGCTCAGGCTAAGTAAAATGTTCCAGCTGCCACCAGATAGCCTCTTACATAAGCACATAATCAACTTACATTAAGAAACAAAGTAATTATCTCTTATAATCAGAATACTTACTCCATTTGAATTTGTTACAATGTGTAATTGACCCCTTAAAACTCGGGTGTACTTGAAAAAAACTGACAGGATTCATGATCTTTCCCTGCACTAGTCTTGCAGCGGCAATTCGCTTCCAGAGGTATGGTTGTTGGATATGGTAACAGACACTGCTGCTGTTGCAAGGCCTCAGATGCAGTCATAGTCTGAAAAGTAAAATAAGTATCAAAATATTTCCTGCTTTCCTTGTTTTTAGTCATAGCTGTTTTACTAATAAGACAAAATGGTGTTTCCGTGTTTATTTGTACTATGCCTCCTAAGGCAATTCAAGTCAGGATCTGTGTTTCTGATCTGCATTTATTAAACGTAGTTGTATTTTGCTTCCAAGGAATTGTCCGATAGAATGCTTCCTAAACCCAAGAAACAGTAATTGCTTCTAGAAGGCAAAAGTAAATTACTTTCCCCTCCTGAAATTACCTCTCTCATTTATGTATTAAATCTTCTTATATTTGGAGGGGGAAGGAAGGTATTAGCAAGTAGACAGGAATAACTTCAGTAAGACATTTTACTTCCGACCAAGGCACTGCCAAGGATTAGTTCTCATTTGTAGTAATGCTCCTTGGGCTATCACCTGAAGTTTTATTTTTGCACTATAATTTTTGTATCTTGCTTCATCTTCTTTGCCTGCAGGGCAGCTGATCCTGCCTGTAGGATACATGTCCTGAAATGTGTAGCATGTGCTAAAAAACATTTGGAAACATGCAGATTTTATGAAACTGACTATACAGTCTTCTGCAGGAGCCAGGCAAGCCTCAGTCATTAGGATTTGTGATATTGCTGAAGTAGGATTTGTAGAATCTGTGTTGTTTTACTGCATTTGGGGGGAAAAAAGAGTCTAGAGCAATGGTTTCTAACTTGATTTGGGTTTTGCCTTTGGCTTTCAATGTTCTTAAAGGCTTAAGGTGAAAAATTACATGATAGAATAAATATTTGGAATGTATGTTGCAGACTTCATCTTCATTTGTTTTCTGGACACAGGGATGTGAAAAAAATAGCATGACAAGCTAGTTCAAAATTCCTCATTGCTTTTCCTAGCCCAGTTTTGCAGCAGCTGAGCATTTGCAGTTTTGGTGGTGTTTTTTTTTAATTCCTTGGACTAATTCCAGGAATTCCTAATCAAATGGGAAGAGACAGATGGGGGGCACAATGTTTCCTGGGAATAGATGAGTTTTATTACGCATAAAAGCTGAATCTGTCTACTGGACTGTTTTCAAAAAGGTAACACTAAGAAAGGAAACAATCTATTAAAAGTACTTTCTTCACTGCTGTAATGACTCAATTTCTTAAGTACATGTATACAGTTTAAATACAACAAAATGTTGCAAAGGGAAAACATATTAAGTATTTTTCCCTTTTTATGAATACCTAGCTGATTCCGTTTGTAGGCTCTTTAGCCTGTCATACGCAGCAGGTTTAAATAGATAATCCTGATAATTCTGGTTTAAAGGGTTTTCTAATACTTGCTCAGTTGAAATAACACCTCTTAAGTATCCTCCTTCTGTTTAAAGATCATTTGTTTGTTGGTGGTGGTTTGTTTTGGTTTTTGTTTTCTCCTAAAATTATCTGTCATAGAGGCTATCCACAAGCCTGACACTCTTCACTTGGTTCTTAAAGGACCCATAGGGCCTGCAACATCCTCAAGTACATATATGCTTATATATAGAAGTTTGCTAAATAAAGGTTTTTTCTGCAAGAATGTACTTTGTACTGGGTGTTTACTTACGATAGGGGTTTCCAATATGTGGGCTATAGGAGACTGTCAACCTTCTGTAAGCTACTCCTGTCTAATGCTGGTTTCCTTTGTGGTCTTCTGTTGAGAAGAAAATGTGTTCAGAATATTTTTTCTTTGGTTTTCTTTGTTTATCATTTTCAAAAGGAAGGGATGGCAGACCAGCCTTTGAAGTCTAAAAAGCATTTCTTTAGGGAATAGTTTACTCGTTCATTAAAGATGTAAGTTAATACTGTTGGGTAAGTTTGTCTAGAAAAAAAAGAGGAAATCTTTAGTTTGCTGAATTCTGAGAAAGAGTTTTATGGCAAAAAGGGACTATCCCATCACAAGCTGTTTTTAGGGAGTGAAGTATTGTAACTACTCGTCCCCATCCCTCCCATCAAAGAAATCACAATAAATCAAAGCCTGGAAGTAGGTGCTTTCTCTTGTGTTTTTATGTATGCTTTTGCTGCTGAATAGAAAACTGCAACATCAAAAGGCTATTTAACCTCTTCCCTATCACTGAACGGCAGACATGTGGGGGTTGAGATTACAGTTATCATCTCATCCCAGATAAAGGTACATAACCTCCATTGCCTTTATTACCAAAATCATCAAATATATTAATATTTATATATTCTATATATAAATATAGAATACATAAAAATATATTTATATAGAATATATTAATCTCAATGTGCAGTATAGTTCTAGATTTGATAGAAAAATCTTTCTTTAAAAATCATTGCATTCCTGCATGAGGGACACAGGGCAGTTTTGATACATTAAAGTGGAATATGGACATTTCTTCTTCCATATATAAATAACAGGAGGTATATAGAGCATCAGAAGCTTTCAAAATGTTCCCCGTGTTCTATAATTATATCGATACCAGCCTCATAGCATTATTTAGGACCTTGCTTGCAGGATAGATGAATGCTGAAGTGTGTGATTTGCATTTTAAAGGAGGAAGTAGCTCCAGCTGTTAATAAAATAAAATAATTTGTACCTATCTGCTTTTGATCAAGAGATGGTTATTGACATTGTACTAAGTATGCTGGAACTTAAGATGTGTTGGGCATATTGTGTTGGCCTTACTATGAGTTCCCTGGCTATCATTAATGCTTTTCGTAGTAGTATGGAAGCATGGAAGGCCTACTCAGGTCAGCCAGTCATTGTGGATCAACTTCTAGTACCTTACAGGTCACTGAATATATGTTGGAGAAAAGAGTGTTTTATTTAAGTGTTCCTCACCTTTGTTATATCAGAAGTTCCCTCTTGAGTTATTAATGATATTTTTATTTAAATATCACCCAGTCTTTATTGAACTATTTAAGATGGTAAAACCGGAAAGTCAGTCTTTGATTTCTAGTGTCCTGTCTTCTTCAGTGATTAGTTAGGTATTGGAGTCTCTCTGGACTTTGTTACCAATGAGTTTAGTTACAGACCTGGCAGTAGTTTCTGACTAGTCAACTTAATTTCATTTACTTGTTTTGCAGAATAAGTAATTTCTTAAAAATGTTGCTTACATTTTTGAGAGACTGCATATGACAAAGGAAATAGCTGTAATGTAATATAATAATCTCATATTAGTAACTTTTAAAATGCAACTAATACTAGCAAATACTGTTAGAGTTTACTTTTCATAAATATTTGACTGGTTGCTGTAGAAGTGTTTGTTCTTGAAATAAATCTTTTGATGTTTACAGAAGTAAGTTGTGAAATATTTTGTACTTAATATTATTCAGTCGCAAATCCTTGAATCTGTTCTCAGAGTAAAAGTAAATATTGAAAAGCTCAGTACATCAAAGGGATTGTCAAATAATATTTAATCTTTGTGGAATCCACTTTCCTCAAGTGCAGTGAAAACAAAAGGGTTTCTAAGATCTGTGGTTATTGGTATCATAAAGCTTTTTATACATCATGAGTAGGTTTACTCATGTTGCTGACATGAATGCTCCAAGGTAATAAATGTCCTTCTTGACATTTTATAAATTTTAAACTCCTGGGTTTCATCAGTTTAGATTTCAAGTCAGATTTATGATCCTGATGCCTGCTACTTTTGGCAAATCTAAAAAGTCTTCACTCTTGTACGTGGGGATTGAATGTGATATTTCATAGAATCATAGAATGGTTTGGATTGAAAAGGACCTCAAGTCCCAACGCCCCTGCCATCGGTAGGGACGCCTCACACTAGGCCAGATTGCCCAAGGCTCTGTCCAACCTGGCTTTGAACACTGCCAAAGATGGAGCATTCATCACTTCTTTGGGCAACCTATTTCAGTACCTCATCACCCTCACAGTAAAAAACTTCTTCCTTATATCTAACCTAAACTTTCCCTGTTTAAGTTTAAACCTCTTGTCCTGTTGCTGGAGTGCCTGATGAAGAGATTATTTCATCAACAACGCCTGTATGATATTAGGTAAAATGGTAAACTACAGTGTGTGAGCTTTTACTTGAACCAGCACATTACCTTTTCCCTCAAGTACTTCAATATATGGCATTGCTTTGAGTGGCGGAAGAAGCATTAGGTTAATAGTTTATATTCCTTTAGTGTGCCAGAGCTGTACTGGAATACTATTTTATAATTATGTAGGAGTTTGAAGTTTGTTGAAAGTTTTTTCACATAACTCCAAATAAATGCTTCGTTAACCCCATAACCATCTGTAGTTAGGGTCGTTTGTCATGTCAAAGTGTGTCTTTGTGTTGAAATTCGCATAACATGATTTGGTGCTCACGTGTAAGAAAAGTAAGGAGAAGGACAATGCTAGGTGCTTCAAATGATAAATAATCAGTTACTCTGAACAGGCAAGTTATTTTCGAACTAAGATGAAGTACAGGTATGCTGGGATTATGATGCAACTTTTTAAATAGCTCTCAAAACCAGTTACATGAAAAAGAGAGAGACATAATTTGTAAGTTACACTGCAGGGTATATAGCAAAATATAATTACTTAGTAGAAATCTGGCTATTAATATTGTCATTTTGACAAATGCTGGGGCTTCCAGACTTGATGAATTTAACAGTAATGCAGGGAAAGCTTGTCGTTTGTACCTTACCTACTTACTTCTGTGGGTAGCATAGACCAATACAGTCTGCCGTTAGGGGGAATAAGCTGGGGACTGAAGTGACCAAGATCTTTATTTGAAAATTTGTCAAAACGTGCCACCTGTTAATTTTGCTGAGGTTTAGGTTTTCTCCTTATAGGTGTGAAAGACTAACAGGTCGTAGCTATATTGGTTGTACTGCTTTCTGCAGCACCCATGCAATTGTTTGCTCTCTCTCATTTCTATTGGGATATTTGCTTCTGATAAGGTTGCAGCCTGATCTCAAATATGAATGGTGGCATAGCTACAGACATACACTGGGAAGCTTATTTTTTTTTAATTAATCTTTGTGTAGCAAAAAAAGCCAGAAAGGTGTTAAATAGTAGGTCCCTGTTCATTAAGGAACTGTAGCTCAGTATCAGCTGAGTATAAATAGATAAATATGTGAAGCTATCTAGAGACGTAAATGAGTTTACAATAAATTAGTGAATCTCCATTAGAAATACATGACCTAAGAGCTAAAGCCCTGCGTTATTAGGGATGGAACAGTTCATGTAACACTGTTTGGACATTGGCCATTAACTCAGTGACCGGCAAGACCAGCATTTATGAGTTGTTAGGCTTACTAGAATATATGATGATACCACAAAGTAGCCTCTCCTTCTCTCTGCCAGAATCATTGTTTAACTAGCTCTGTATCCTCTTAGGAATGAAAATCTTTTTAAACTCTAACAAGAACTGACCATCAGGAGAGTGAGTAGCTACTGCTTGCAGTGAACTTGTCTTACAGATTTGGACGTGATGTTAAATAAGACTTGACAGAAGGAAAGGGCTTTCTTGGTGGGAAAACTGCATTATATTTCTCTAGTGCAAGTAGGAATAGGGAGTCTCCTGCTCAGCTGTGTGATTGTAGACTGCAGGGTGAAAGGTTTTTTTAGAGGGTTTTTTTTTGTTGTTGTTGTTGTTTTTTATTTTATTTTTAGTTGTCCATAACTCATCTGAACAACTTAGAAACTAGCTGACACAGAAAGGAGACATTTTGGCAGCCCCTGTACCAACTGTAAAGAAGCATATGAAAGCCTGTATCTTTTAATCGCCTTTGTTCTGGAATCCAGGCCAGAAATGTGACTCCCACACTTGCTTTTTTCGTTTAGGTGTACTCATAGCATGGTTTTGTCCTGAGGGTCTGGCTAGACAGCCATCATCTTGCAGGTAGGGTGGGTATAGTACAAAAATACAGTTTTGTGTAGTGCTCGCTTGAAGAAGAGCAGCACTTCTGTGTGTGAACAGAAGATAGGCAAATAAACTGAGTATTAGCTTCATTGGTTTGCTAGACTCCTTGTAGAAGGTAGTATCAGTCTCGCCAGTTCTGATCAGGCCCACGTGAAGGCTGATAGGAGAGTAATTTACTGTTCTAAATTTAAAGTCTATTTTTAGAATATGTTCCCCTTTGAATAACCTGAAGTTTCTCTAAGAGCACCACTTCAGAATGACGTTCAGTTGTAGCTGATCTTCCCAATGTGTATCATCTCCATATACATTAACCTGTGCTTTTGAAAAGGTTGTCAGCAGGTATTTTCACTTCATTTTTCTTAATCATTTGGTGTCTTCATACAAATGAAAACAAATAGTATGGTGTATCTGTGTTCTTATTACTTATTTTTTAATTAATCAAAGCAATCTGCTGCTTGCCTCCCTTGATCTCCCATTTCTTTAAAATCTGTAAAAATAATATTTTTCTAAAATTTTAGTTAATTTTGTGACTTGAAAATTTTTACCTTTTTAGGATGTTTCTTGGTTTTATTTCCTGTAAACCAAAAGAGTAAAAGAACCCTGTATTCTGAAGTAGCTATACTGCTCTCTCTTTAAAAATCTCTTTAAAAGCATCTTTACAGACACTGAGTTTGTACTCAGACTGACACTACAGGCAAGTCCTAGTGGCATTTAGTTGCCTTGCAAGAAGCAAAATTGCTCTTGTTTTGCAGCTTTTGCTAGCACCTAAAGAAGCTGTAAATTTTCTTCACAAACCTTAATTTTAGCTTTTGGCCTGGAGCTACTTAGATATGAACTTGATTTATAATTAATTGAAGTGCTAAGGCTGTCAAGTATCACGTGTCTTAAGTGACACTTTCCCTTCTAGCTTCCCTTATCACTTCTATTTGCAGTATGGTTTGTTTCTCATTTGCCTTTCTAATTGCAAGTGAGAGTGTCTTAAAAGGATTTCCACGTAGCAGTTCTTGAGTAGTGCTGGGGGGACATGCAAGAAGGCACTCTGTCTCCCATGTACCACTGGCAGCAAGGAGCTAAATGTGTCAGAACTGGTACTGTGGGAGGAAGAAAAAGAAATGATGCCAAAGTATTTTTCCAAGTATCCAGTAATTCATCTGTTTCACAAATCTACCTGTTTACCATCATCCCAGTGATTCCTTGAAATTGCTTAAAGACCATATGTGTGAAAGGAATAGGAGACTTACCTGTGTTGCTTTTATGGCTACTTTTCATGGAAATAAACAGTGAAACCAAACAAGATTTTTTCTCTTGAAGAGAGAGCATGAGCATCACAAATAGTTATGCCTAATGGGCCAGTATGTCAGGAATATTTGGAGTTTAAATTGACTACTTAAGAAAGACCTTATTCTTGCTTGAATAACTTGGTTACTTTTTATGTATTTGAAACAAAGAATTATTGTAACTTTTTTTAGGAGGAACAGAGATCACTGGCCTTGTCATCCATGATCTCAAATGATTCAACCATTCAAGTATAAAGTATGTGGAATTCAGTTAGAGGTGATGCTTTAAACTGGAAATAAGAAAGGAGAATTGGACTGTCTACAAAGTTCTATATTAGAATGTCCTTGTGCAAACTGATGTGAAATGTTTGGAATATAGCTGTTTTAGGATAGCTTCAGAAATCTTTTGTGCGAATTGTAGTGCTCAAGGAGGCATGAGCTGGAAGGCTGTGGTAATTTTTTTTAAGTAGACTTACAGGAACGTTAGGTATTTTACAGAAACTGGAGTATTTACTATTGTGTGTTTTCTAACTGCTGCGAATTACTGAACTTTACATAGTTCTATCATCATATTTCTTCATTTCCTCTTTCTAACTTCAAGCAATTCACAAACCTTTATGCAGTCTGTTGCAATGAAGCCATTCCCGCTTCTGCCTGCTTGCACAAGCCCCTTGCAGGAGAGGGAAAGAAGGATCAGAAAACCTTCCACAAAATCCACAAAATGGTATAGGTATCACTTGGTAAGGAAATTTACTTATGGACCTAGCACCATTTCCTGTAGTTAGGATGTACCTGGCTTTGCTTCTAATCACATCCATCCCTTACCTGAGATTCAAAAATAAAATCTAGTTGAAGTCAAAGAATGTTTATTATCTTCTCTGTTTCCATATGCTTATGTCCAATGTTGTGTGATTCATAGGCAATTTTATTTATTTTCAGATATTATTTCTTATGAAAATCACCATGCGAGGATTTAAAATGCATTTGCAGAAAAGAAATGCAATAATAAATATTCTGTTGCAACAGCATAAGGGAACAGATCCCACGACAAGGACAACTCCCATAGGAAATATGTTAGCTAATCATAGGAGTTTCTGCGAAAGACTTGTTGTATTGGGGATTTTTGTGGTTGCCTCTGAAGTGCTGCATTTTGGTATTCCATTAAAGTAGTGATATATGGTTTATAGGTACATGATATAATTTACTCCCTGCTTATGATACTTAAAACTGAAGTAGTCCTTTTCAGATTATAAAACCTGGTAGGGAATTTATCCAGTAATTATAAACTTGAATTATTTCATCTGGCCATCCTATATTCATAGGAAACATGCAAAACAGCCTTAACAGCTTTTAAAGTTAGGTTTACTCTTCTTTCTCAGCTTGGTTAATTTATATGGAGGGCTGATACAATGCTGCAAACAAAAGGTAAGTCTTAAGTGCTCTATATAGGTCTAGTGAGTTTGCCTGGCATTTAAAATGTTACTGTGATCCCTCAAGTGGATAAGAATTTCACCCCTCATCTCCACAAATACCTGTAAATGTGTGAGATATTTTGCAAAGTGGGCTATTTAAATTCTTAATCTTTTTCTGTAATTGTTTCCCAGTAAATGTACATTACTTTTTCAATTTCTTTGGAGGGATTCAGTTTTTTATGACATATAGATCTGGTCTACCTTTAAAAGGACAGTGGTTTCGACTGGACTTGGAAAGGTTAAGTAAAATTTGCACACTATGCTGCTGTTTGCATAGGGACATGGCTGCACATTTCCCTTCAGAATGGCACTGAGTCAAGTGTAAAAGAACAGGTACTCAGTATATTTGACAAATGAAGACAAAGATGAGATTATATGATCTCATGGTTTGGTAAATAGTGTATGATAAAGAAGACATTTTGCCCAAGATATTAAAAAGGAAAATTAGTCCCTTTTTTCAGTTTAATGAATTACAGCTTCCTGAGATCCTGCAGTTGTTTCTCTCCACTGAATGGAAAATGAGAAACCAAGGGGATTTTTTTTGTGCTGAGCTGCTTTAACGTATCCAATTGGATATGAGCAAAATATTCTGCATGCTAAAGTTTTTTCACACTGTGCACCATTAGTTCTTCATGTAGATTTTGAGTGGTAATAGCTTGTCAGTATCTGTTACCCACAAACTTCAAGGTGATCGAGCAGCTGTGTGTTCGATGTGCAATTTTAACAATGGTGCCAGTTGCTTTATTGAGATCAAGTAGTAATGTGTTATTGAAATGCCAGGCATTTGCCAAGCCCTGCCTCTATGAGTGTAAAATATTTCTCTGTGAAAGAATTTGTTACAGCTCAGGTGAAGAAGGCTGTAGCTGATGCTGAAAATTCATGGCTGTCTGATCTGTGGTTAGAGTGTTCTGTCCATTTATGATGCTTTCTGAGAAAGCATTTAGCAAAAAAGCAGGAGAGAATATTGTTCAACAAAGTGTACTTACAGCGTGGCCTGAGCAGGTTTTAGCTGAGTTTCCAGCTGTACCTAATGCATATTAACTCAGTAGTGCTTGTCTTTATATTATTTGGACTAAATAGTGGAGAGTCAGGAAATGTCATTCAGTGTTTCCATTGATTTCCAAACCGTAAGTCAAATGTCTTTACTAAAATAGTTGGAAAGAATTGGAAACTTTCAAGGCCAGTTACTTTTTCTAGGAGCCATCACTAGCATCTTTATCCTTTTGCTGTCACCTGTTGAATACTAACCCTTTGTCTTTTCAGGTAATATATTTTTATTTAATGTAGGTAAAAATGAGCAGACTAGCATGAAGGTGAATCTCAAGCTTGTTTCAGTTTGATTTTTAAATCAGAAAAATAAGTTCCACAAATATTTTAACTCCTGCATTAAGGTATAATCCTGTTAACTGGCTCTATTTAGTGTTACATAAAGATGATTTAGTCTTTTGCTGGTCTTTGCTTTTTGTATTGCTGACCCTGCTTGGAGGAATAAAAGCTAAGTAACTCTTCTTCACTGATGTGGCAATGAAACTAGGTCTCAGTACATTAAGCTTTGTACTATGAATAGAAGCAGATAATGCTGAGGTTTATTTATGGTTTCTTGGACATATCCTTAATGGGCTTAAGTAATAGAAAAAAAAAGGTGAATATATTTCATTGTTCTGGCAGCACATCAGATTGCTTTTTTTAGTTACCCTGGTGACATTCTGTAAATGATCTCTCATGTGCAATATCTGAACATTAAAAGAACTGTTGTATCAACATGCCTGACTTTTTATAGGTTAGCATTACCAGACATTCAGATGGTGTGTTTTGAGTTCTCTAAGTGGCATTCATCCTGGCTTGTAGTATTGTTTTTCCTATCTTTTTCTGCTTCATGCAAGTAAGTTTCTTTATGGTCATACTGAATAATGCATGCCACTTTTCTCCAGTGCACTTCTGCCTTGCTGAAAAACATAGCCTTACTCTTCCCTGCTGAATTTTTGCACTCAGATGTGAATGTTCTGGGGTTTTGAAGTTGTTGAATTAGGTTAGAAAAGTGCATTTATCTTCTATATCTTGTAACATATTGAAAAATAAAAAAAATGTTCTGTGCTAGCAAAGAGTTAAAATTAAGTTAGATATGGTTTTGTACTTTCATGGTGCATTTATGGATTCGTGATAAAACCAGATCCAGCTAAGCCAACAGAAGAGATTGTCTTGATTTTTATACCCATGCTTAATGTAAATTATATACAGCCTTTCTTTAGGGATGCAAATTCCACATTGTCATATTAAGGTGATTTACTTAGTGTTAACACAATACTCTAGGGCCATCAGACCTTTAAAAACTGGTAGAAATACAGGAGAATGCTCTTCAGAGCTGTGACTTTTGTACTTTCTAGCTTGAAAGGTAGTATCACAGAGGGCTGTTAACTGAGTCAAGATAAAGATCAGTTTATAATGTAAATTTTTTTTTTTAAAAAAGCTTTTTTTTTAAAACTAATAGTGTCAGGCACTCTTAGATTGATTCATAATGCAAGAGAGAAATAACCAGGCTGGGCCTACGTAAAGGGAAGGAGAAGCTGGGAGATTTCTTCTTAATGTTCAAAGATTCCTGTGTTGAATTCCTATTAGCCCTTTATGCAGTTGTCTCTGAACTCAGGCCCTTAACTGTATCAGGAGTGTTGCTTTTATGTCTGGAATGTCATTCCTAACAAGAAATTAATAAATATCATAAAATTTAAACTACTGCTGTGGAATATCTCACACTCTCTTGCATTTGTGTGCAGTTCTGGTGTCCTCAACATAAAAAGGACATGGAACTGTTGGAGCAAGTCCAGAGGAGAGCCATGAGGGTGACCAGGGAACTGGAGCACCTCCTGTATGAAGATAGGATGAAAAAGTTGGGGCTGTTGAGCCTGGAGAAGGCTGCATGGAGACCTCCTAGCAGCCTTCCAGTATCTGAAGGGGGGCTATAGAGATGCTGGGGAGGGACTCTTCATGAGGGACTGTAGTGAGAGGACAAAGGGTAATGGGTTCAAACTTAATCAGGGGAAGTTTAGATTGGATATGAGGAAGAAATTCCTTACTGTGAGGGTGGTGAGGCACTGGAATGGGTTGCTCAGGGAAATTGCAAATGCTCCATTGCTGGCGGTGTTCAAGGTCAGGTTGGACAGAGCTTTGGGTGGCATGGTTTAGTGTGAGGTGTCCCTGCCCATGGCAGGAGGGTTGGAACTTGATGATCTTAAGGTCCTTTCCAGCCCTAAATATTCTATGATTCTTTGATTTCTAGGAGTATTACTTAGCACCGGAGTTGATAAATAATTTGTGTCCGTTGTGCATTCAAGTGCACTGACAATGTAGATTACGTTGTGTTCCAATAAAATAATAAAGGATACTACATTTTGTTCTTGGCATAGAAGAAATGTGCAATATGGAAGCATTTTCATTGCTTTACTTCCAAAATATTTTGGCTTGCTGAAAGAATCCTACCTGGTGTTCAGAAGTCTCTAAAAAATTATTTCTAAAAAAAAGGATAAAAATCACCTATTTTGGGTTTTTTAAAATACTTTCCACAGTGATTTGATTTGTGCTTTTTTGTTTTGTCTCATTTTTACAGGGTATTGAAACCATAGAAGTCCTAATTTTGGACAAGCTGTAGCTGTAGAGGAGCTTTATGAGGCAAATATGAGTGTTTTACTTTGGCTCACCTGCATTTTTTTCTACTTGCAGGCACAGCTCTCATTAAGAAGCAAGGGATCTGAGTTGACAATCTGAGGTCTTTTCCTGGCAATCTGAGGGTCCCTAAGCTTGTTCATGACTGAGGAAATTGTTATTGCCAGTATTTTAGAGAACACAGTTTATTTGCTGCAAATAAAATAGCAAGTTATGGCTGGCTAGTCTTAAAAATTGGATGTGTTTCTCATACATGCATACAAACACTGTAATTGCCACTGGTATTTACCAGTGGTAAAATGAGTAGCAGTCCCTTGAACAAAAATGCCTAATTTGATAAATTCTTCTTTCTTCAGTTACAAAACTAAAAAGTTGGAATAGTAATTTTCATGGATATCATTGAATTGTGTTAAGGGAAAGTGCAGTGCAGTTAAGGCAGTTTGTCTTAGATAATGTGTTTTAGTGCTCTTAAGATAATACAGAGAAGAATGAGGGGTCACGCACTGATGGCTATGTGTTTATGTTCAGACATGATTAGTTAATTCAGTGTGTTAATTCAATGGAATTAGTTCAGCTCATTTTACTGCAGAAATACTGAGTGAACTGATATGATGACTGTTGGCTGGTTTTGTTTTTTTCCCCATAGTGTGCTGGAGAAGAGAATTGGGTGGACAGTCGAACTATTTATGTTGGGCATCGTGAACCACCTCCAGGCACTGAAGCGTACATTCCACAGAGATTTCCAGATAACCGAATAGTCTCATCGAAGGTAGTAGTAATTTCTTTCATTCATTTACACAAATAAGTATAAATTATTCCAGTTTACATAAACCAGAACTGGCAGAAGTAAAATGAATGTATCTCAAGTTTCTACTACAAAAACTAATTGCCGAATTGCCTCTAGCAGGAAGAAGAATAGGACAACTTCTGCAATGTTTGCTATAGTATGTAGTAGTCTTAGAATGATACTGTGCTTTTCCACAATGGAGTAAAAAAGCGATTTTCATTTGGGGCAACACTGGGGTAAGGAAATCTTCCCAAGAAAAGACTACATCATTTGTAATCTAAAGCAATGCCTCCAAGTACTAGAAACAGTATGATGAATGTAAGTGCTCAACAAATGAAGCTATCTCCACCATAACAGTGCCATTCCCTTCAAAAGCTCATATTGACAAAACCCTGTTGAAAGAATATTCATTGTTATAAACATACAAGCAAATCATTCTTAAACTCTTGGTATTATGATACAATTGTGCCCTTTAGAAACCTTCCAGTTCTCCCTCACTTTAATTAGTAAATCTTTCTGTAAGCTTCACCAGCTTTCTGTGCTCATGTTGGTTGTTTGTACTCTGTTACCTGTTTAGACTGACTGGCTTGCTTTAGCCAAAGGTTCATTCTGCAGTGGAAAGCTAAACATTTGCAGCTTATTGCGTGGCTGATACCCTAAGAACTTAAAAGTTTTTAATGTACTTAGGTTTTAATCTTCATGAGCACACACAACCAATTATGAAATAATGAATTCAAAAGAATAGCTTTTTTTCTGGGAAAATGTCTTTCTGAACAGTAGCTCAGATCCACAAACTCCTTTTAAGAACTTTAGTAGCATTATGATCTCAAGGAACTGAATGCTTACCTTTGCAGATCTGAACACTTGCCCTCCATTAATATAATGGCAAAGCTGTAATAAACCCCACACTTTTCTCAAACTATGTCTCATTTCTTATGTGAAATTTTGTATTTTACTACCTTCCTTCATTCCTATTTTTACTACCTTATTTCTGTACTTCATTCAGAGACAGTATGACAACAAACAACATAGTATCTAGGCATCTTTAATTAGAGAGAAAGTTTGAAAGATAAAGCAGTAAATAATACAGGTTGAATACAGTCAAACTAGTAGAGCGGGAAGTCCTGTACTCTACACAGCAATTTGAATTGTCTTATGGATTACTGAAGAGTAAATCCATTTTATGGAAATATTTGCATTCCTGTGATACTTTCTTGTCATCTTACGCATCATATCTGGGTCATACATAAAGACATTGAAGTTGTTGCTAATACTTCTTGATATAAAAACATCTTCCTCCACCCTGCAAGATGTTTGACATCCTTTTGTGATGATGAAAATTGTGGAGGTTTCAAGTAACCATGCTTGGCAGAGTGAGATTTTTAAATATGACTTAAACCTGGATCAAGTTGAGGATCCTTGTCAGCAATTAGTAAATATGTATGATTTTAACTAGTTCAGGAAGACTTCACTGTGTTTATATTTAGTCATGAAGCATGTTCAGTTAAATGTTAGACTCTTCATTTGTGAACTGTATCTGTAATCAGAATTCCACAAACAAAAGATTATTAATGGAAAAATTTTTACATGTATGGTTCTTCTCAAATGCTCTGTTTATTGATCAAATTTCTTACACGTAAAAAATGAAATGTCATCTTCATGGAAGTAAATGCAGTGGTGATATTTCAAGAGGGAACAGAGTTCATGTAAATGCTTTATAATATTAAAATAGTTCCTTAGACTGCCAAAAAAATCAGTTTTAATGACAGCTGTCTTTATACAGGAACTTTCCATGCCATCCCTTTCAAGTAAACTTTATTACTCACATGCTCCATCCCAGACAGCCAGAGCAAAGCACCATTGTGACTTGACTAGCATTTATTCTATGATTTTGTGATTCTATTCTGGGTTGTGTAAGCTTTTAACTCTTAACCTTTCATTATGTCCTTGTCACTTGCTCCTTTATGAACACTCTGGAGGGGCATCAACTGCATAGATTCTGCAGCTTAGGAAACACAGACATAAGCTTTCTGAAAAATGATCAAATGTACAAAATTAAGATGGGAAAGTCATAATTGTTAGTGTGAAATACACATCCACACAAGCATGCTGTATAATGTTACCTCAGCCATGAAGGGTATTTCTTTCATCTTTCATCAGTGAGACAGTAACTATCAGTTGTGCTTTTATAGGTCTTTAATGCTTAGTATATGATTGCTCTTCAAGGATGAGGAACTCTGAACCTCCAGGTACAGATTTTTGCCAATTTAAACCAAACTGAATTCTGAAAAGGGTAGTTTAAAGCCATATTGAAACCTCATCAATTAGTCTATCTGTATGCTCCTGTACTAACAAATGTTCTGTCATAAAGACCTTTTTTTCTGAAGAAAGGTGGCAGCTCCAAATAATATGAACCTCAGACTTTCCATAGTTATTTCCTTCCAAAGATAAACTTTACTGTGCTTCACCAAAGGTTTCCTGGTGTCAGCAAGATCATAATTTTATTCCAGTACAGAGGGATATTTCTTGTATATTGTAGTATCACCGTGGAATGTGGTTAATGCTTTGTGTGCTTAATGACATATTCCTGGTTGTGAAAATGATATATAGAGAGACCTTGGCCAGAC
The DNA here is from genome assembly GCA_017639245.1 of Myiopsitta monachus. NCBI lineage: Eukaryota > Metazoa > Chordata > Aves > Psittaciformes > Psittacidae > Myiopsitta > Myiopsitta monachus. The sequence goes on along the minus strand of CM029919.1, from coordinate 36,255,509 downwards.
TGAAATGCTCATTTGGTTTGATGCATTAATTCAATTATGATTTTAACAATGTATTTCAAAAAGACACTGTTGGAAAAAAAAAGAAGCGGAAACTTGTGTCTTTTGGTTTGTACATGATGTTTGCTTATGTTCTAGAGATAGCGGCCTTTGTAAGCTGAATCTGTACATTCATCTAACTTCTACTTCAGCTGAATAGGGTGATAGCCTTCAAAGTAGCTGTTGTGTGCCCTTCATTGAATTTATCATATGACAGTGGTGCAGCACGGCAAAATACCAGCTAGTGAAAAATCCTAACGTTTCATGTGAGGGGAAATAAAAAGTAATTGAATTGGCAGGGAGGTTGCTTGCTTTTTTTCTTCAAAAGGTATTCACATTTTGAAATTATTTGCTGAGTAGTGGAGCTGCTATGTCAAAAGGAAAGTAAGTTAAACCTTGCAGCAGTTAATGGAGCTTGATAAGAAACAACTTTTCTTCTTCTTAAATTGGATAATGAAAGTTGGTTGGTTTTTTTTTGTAGTAGGGTGTTTGTTTTTTTTTTGGGGGGGGGTTTGTTTGTTGTGGGGTTTGTTGGGTTTGTTTTGTTTTGTTTTTTTTAAGGCTGTTAAATTACAAAGTAACTTTTTTAATATGAATCTTCCGTAAGGAAGATCCAAGCTTCATATTCATGTGCTGGGGGTATCCCAATCATCATGGTAAACTGAGTGTCTGTACCTGCATAGTAGAGCATAGGTGTGCCTGACCAACTAAGAATGACCAGAGGTCCATCTGGCACACTATGCTGTCATCAGCAGTAGATGCCTAGGGAAGAATGCTAGAACAAGTAAGAACTGAGACTGATTAAATATATCAAAGAACACAGAAAGTTAGACAAACTGTGTTCCAAAAAACAAGAAGTAATGTTTTATAAATAAAAATAATTGTGAAGAAATTGTCAAACTTTTGATCAGACCTTTTTCAGCTATTCTGTTCAAGTGGGACGTATGTATGTAATTGATACGTAAAACGTGATACTTATGTTGTTTAAATAGCACAATAATATATAAGGCATTATTATATATATAAAAAGGTATGTGCATGTATATACACACATACAGACTCCAGTTGTTAAGCTGTCAGCTTTAAGAATGTATTGTCTCCTGGTAATTGACATGTACTATAAAAACCTGTATATTGAAAATACCGGTCACAATGGTCAAGTTTTGTGTATGTGTCTTGATCTGTTAAAAACATTGAAGAACTTACATGACTGCAAGACTATTGTTCAGCTTTTATCCGTTCCTCCCTGAATATATTATCCTCAAGATGGATTCTCTTTTGTGGAAGGTTTAAGAATCAGCATAGCAAGATGTCTACAAACCAGGGCTGAAGTAACATTGTACATATTTGTGTCAGAATGGTTTTAAGCATTTACAAGTAACCTTTGAAGAAGTTGAGGGAGAGGAGTGGAAGCAGGTTAGAAGAGGGAGGGTGACGTTTTAAACCAAATAAGCTGTAAGAAACAGAAGTGTTGAAAGAACTCAGTAGTGCAATATGGAGTGCTTTTTTTCCCTTGTAGCTCCAGCTTTTGATGTCAAGTGATTACTTAAACTCTCCTTTTACTTATGATATTATCTGCCTCTTAGGATGGAGAGAAGCTTGAAATGTAAGTCAAAATTCTGGCTTATAGATATCAATATAATGTTAAAAAAAATTAAACCATTGTTTAGAAGACCCTGTTTTATATTTGAATTCATGGGATTGGCTCTAACACTGAGACATTGGACCTGAAAGCAGTAAGGCATTAGCAAAGAAGATTCAAGAACTGGTGTGATAGAGCAGAGGCATGAGTGGAAATACTGTGGAGGTGTGCATAAGGGGTCAGCACATGATTACACAAATACATCAGAACCGCAGGTGCTATTACTATTATAAATGGGAAAAAAAATCCACTTGAATTGTGCAGTATTGACTCTAGGCAGTCTGATTTTACATTTGCTTGCACAATGCTTCAGATGCATCTGTTCACACAATGTGTTTGTCTCTTGGATGAATATGTAACTACTTCTTGCTGTCTGACATACTGCCTTCTGTATGCAAAAGGCATGTATATTCTCTGACCTCTAAGTTTTTTGCAGCAATTTAAAAAGATCGGTCTCCAACCTAAACCTTCAAACCTTCCCCAACCTAAAAGCTTCAAATGTGTAACGATTTGGCTAACCTTATTTCCTTCAAGTGAGTTATAGTGGAAAAAAAATGATTAAATATCAGAGTTTGCAAAAAGCATGACTAGAAATTAGCTGAAGAAGAAAACTGGTATTAACTCTCTATCTAGGCACAGTAATCTGATGTATTTAGTATCTTCATTTTTAATGTCTTTTCTTCAAAGACTTTTATTTTGTTCCTGCCTAACTAGGGTAGAGAAACTGCCTTGAATGCAATTATTAAATCAGTCTTGTTCTGGGTGGCAGCCCGCTGTTGTTTCTCATGGGAGTGATTATGGTGGTTAAACATTAATCATCCATTTGTAGATACTGCTCAGAGCTCATGATGACTGGGGCAGAGTGAGATCTGTCTAGACATTTTAGTGGTCTGTCTGTCTTGCTTAAACCCCTCCAAAAATTGTTACTTCTACTTTGAAGATGAATGGGCAGAACAAAGATATACTTTGTATGTCTGAAACCCAATGTAATAAAGTGCTAAAACTGTGAGGTTGTTTGAAAATAAAGTTTTAAGTTTTCTACTGTATTAAAGAAGCATCCATTTTAAACACCTCTCAGACCATAAAAGTGATCTGATTCCAGGTAATTCACATTTGTTCAGGTAAGAGTTGCTGACCAAAGGTGTAGCTGTGAGAAAGACCACTGCTTTGACAGAAAAAGCAGTGAACCTGAGGTTGGAAAATGAGGGGATCAGATCCTAAGGGTATAGATGAACATTCAGCCTTTTCGTGGATTGTTTTAACTAATTTACTTCCTCATACTAGATTTTTAAATATCTAGCCTGACAACAATACACTGTCACCACACATTTAGTCATATAACCTGCTAGGAGATTTAAACAGGAAGTTCTTGCATAAGAGATTACATTTTTATTTTATGAATGGTGAATTGGGGAGCTTGTATATATCATCAAATTTTAACAGTCATAAAACCCGCTAGCATGGAAGATTACCTTATTTTATCAAAATACCTAGACAGAAAATATAAACAAGTTTTTCACTGAAACCTCTATTCATTTTTCCTTCTCAGCAGATGGAGATTCATAAAAAATAAATGCGTAAGATCAGAAAACAGAGATAATTTGCCTGATAACCAGTTGCTGATGAACATACAAAATTACTATCACCGAATAAAATCCATATTGTCGTATATCACAACAGCAGCTTTGAATGACTTTTGTGCAAGGAAAATAATCAAGTCTAACCAGTTCTCTTTCAAAATTCTAAGATAAGTAGCTGGGTATTGGGCAGTGCAAGCAGCATTCCAATCTGATGAAAAGTACTTGATTGCAAAGTGAGAGCACTTGACTTTCCAGCATGGGTGCCTGCCTGAGTTTTGGCTTGCTCAAAGGTGATCTAATAGGTAACTATTAAGCTGGCTGTGTTTACTGAGGGCGTATTTGGAATAGATCCCAATTTTTGGCACATGATTGAAAAAGAACATTTCATTCCTATGTCTTACAATTCCTATGTGTTTAGGCTTTAACCCCCAACAAGTAAAAAAGGTTACTGTACATAATAGGGCTTTCAAATACAATTATCAAGGATCCTTTCCACCTGCAGATGTAATAGCGGTATTTTCCTTCTAGAGCTCTGTCTGTCTTCCATTTCAAAGTCAAATTCTTAAAATGTCTATCTCATGGCATAACTTGCATATCATCAAGTATCAGTGCAATCTGCCGAGACAAGGCACATTTGTAGCAGAACAAATAGATTAGGAGAAGCTTTTTAGCCCATCTCCTTAGAAATGAAAGTTACATTGGAGTTGTCATTTTGTTATGTGTCAAATGATAATTTGGATAATAAGATGATGCAGTGTTAGTTTTGTCAAGCAATTTTTTATGCCTTTTCACGGATTTAGCTGCTGCTTTTACATACATTCCGATAAGCAATCCTTGAAATTTTGGTTTCGGAGCTACACTGAGCTGTATAAAAAGAGTATGACTGAGCCTGCTGCAGGAGAGAGGAAGGAGCTACATGATGAACTGCTTTCTCTCTCACTTTTATGTTCTTTTCTTCCTTTGAAATTTTTGGGCTTTGTTTGCACTTTTGCATACTGTTTCTTATGTAATTTTATTAAACTTTAGATAATTTGTAAGATCAGTAGAGAAGTATGCAGCCGTTTACTCTTACTCACTGTTATAGTTTATTTTGAGGAGGTTTTTTGTGTCTAAGACGAGGAGCAGAAGAGGGGCTGACAACTTTTATTTTGTCAACTTGCTATGACTGCATAGTTAAATCTGAGTGCCACCTATCTCTTCAGGTCATGCATGCAAAGTAGAAGTGACTTAAAAGTACTGTTTGAAGTGACTAAGAAGTTTTTAAAATCCACTGGTGGATTTAAATGAGCTGTTCTGTAACTAGATCTCTGAATGAGCATTGTTGTTAGAACTTGTTTCAGTCCCAAGTATCAACATTATTACAGTTCAGAAAATGGATACAATTCCAACAGTACATGATTGCCAATTTAAGATGCCACTTCAGTAAACTGTTAAAGTAACAAAAATACTTCCGCTTCTTGTTTAATTTAATTTAATCTTGAATTGTGAGTTACAAATTTGTTAGATTTTTAGAATAAAAAATGTGAATAATGTTTGTCTCAAGCATTTATAATCTGTGCATTTGTTTTCAGTACACATTTTGGAACTTTGTACCAAAAAATTTGTTTGAGCAGTTCAGAAGAATAGCTAACTTCTATTTTCTCATCATTTTCCTTGTTCAGGTAAGCTATCCCCATTTTTCAATACATTTCTGGAGTTTGAAAAGGTTTTAAAATGCACTGGTTTTGATGGCTGAAGAGGTAAATGGTTGACTCTGGACAATCTTTTGTACTGATGATGTGATAAAAGGAGTTTTGTTTCATTTCCCGGCTGTGAATATGAATCTAACCTAAAGAGAAATTGACGCCATCACCAGTTTGATGGCAAGATGCCTCTTGATAAAATTGAAAAGAATGTGTCACTTTTATTTTATTATAAGTAAGCATCCAGATCAGCAAAACCATTGTTATAAATTAGATTGATGATAAACTTTTGTTAGTTTTGCTGAATGTTATTTTTTTAATAATAGAATGGAAGAAATTTTCCAATTGTACTGGAAGGCTGTGGAGAAACCAAAATATAGGTGCTTATACAATGCTTGCTTAGGGTGGTACATAAATGTTTGGGTTTGTAATTATTACTTCACACAACTAGTTTGATGTTTTCTAGGTGTCTTCATTCTGAACCTTTCACAATCACTTAAATATATTAAACAATAAAAATCTTACAAAGTTAAGTGAAAAGCTGTATTACTTGGCTTACCATATTCTGTAGAAAGAAAAGCTATGCAGATTCCCAGGACTTTCTTATCATTTGAGCTCACTCTCTGCATTCTACCTCTGTTTATAATTGCAGAAGCCACAGCCCAATATTTCAGTATTTACTCCTTGCATATGTAAGAAAAGCTGTAGTTATAACGTGTGAAAACTACAGTATCCTGATTTCTAATGTTGCTTAGTAATTTTGTCTCCAAAGCTGCAGCTTTCCAGTCTGGTTCTTAAACTCTTGCAAGTAACTGCTTTTACTAGTCATTAATATCTGAATGTTAATGTGATCTAAATATACTATTGTATCTTACTACAGTATATAGTTGTTTTCAAATTTTGTTGGTATAGTATATATTCTTAAAATTGCATTAAAGTACTATGCTTTTTAATTCCTTTAATTGCTTAAGTTCCTTAGTGCTTTGTAACATATTGGTGAAATGATTATTTGAAACATCTTGGTTGAAAAATTGGCAGTTTATATTCACAAAAATGCAAACAGAAAATATTTATTCCTTTTGTTGCAGTTAATCATTGATACACCCACTAGTCCAGTTACAAGTGGACTTCCACTTTTATTTGTCATCACTGTAACAGCTATAAAACAGGTGAGTAATCTAGTGAGCAAAAGTAAAACTGAAGAGAACATTATTATTTTTTTTGTGCATTTCAGTTTTCCCTGCCTTTTTGTGTTAGACTAAATTAGGGCAATACTGAAAGAATGATTGTGATAAATTTTGAAGGAGTTTTATTTTTGTTTCCTTAGTTTAAGTAGAATTGTTTGCTATATGATGATGTTTCACTGGTTCAATGCAAACTTGTAAATGATTTTATAATTTTAATGTTCTTGTGTTCCAAGGAATCACTTCCATTCTTGTGTTCACTCAGCACAATTCAACTTTTGTTTGTTTGTTTCTAAATTGCTGTCCACATCCTATTATGTTTTACCATGACTGAATAATGAGCTTAGTAAGAGCTACAAAGTCTCGTAAGAAATCTGCTCTTATTCCTTCTGGTTTCTTTAGCCTTTGCAATATGAATGGATAACAGATATATATTCGATTATAATCTACGTTTCATAATGATAGCTGCAGTGCTTTCTGCAGATGAGCATTGAACAGATATTACTGTATTACCTCATTTGTAATGTGAAAATTAACCCATAAAATAGATGAAAAACCATGAAAGTATTTTTTCAGAAGTTACAGAACTTACTAGAAGTTGTTCTGTCAAAATAGAATTGCATAATACAGATGTGGAATTGTACGGGTTTGCCATTTAACTTTCAAGTTAGTACTATCAAGAGGATAAAGATTAAGGTAGTTTTTCACTGGCTAGCTTAATGCTGCAGTGCTACCTTTGCTATGAGCACGTAAATGTAGATGGAGTCTTATTGAAATTAGTGGAATCTCAGATAAATATAGAATGTTCTAATTCATATGGAGATATTAAAATCAGATCTGTATGTTATCAGAGCCTCTGTTATTACAAATTGCATCTAGATCAGGCATTAATCAGGAATGAGGTCATAATTGCCCTTCTGTTGATTTAGCCACAGATGAATTTATTGACTTTGTGAGTTTCAAGCCAGCTAAAGGAGGACAAGAGGATACCTGATCTTGCAAAAACTTTGCAAGTGCAAAGTTAATTTGTTGAAAATCAACTAAATTTGGACTAGCAAGTGATTTTATAAGCAGTACTTTGTATTTGGTGCCTACAATACTCTTCTGCGTTTACTGTACCATCTCACCATAGCCACAGAATAGTTTCTAATAATTTGGGTTCTTAAAGTAATAGTTACAGGTCATGTTCTTTACAGCGGTTCTGTTATGTGTTTGGCTTTTACCTTCAGTCCAATTTAATGATATTTGCTTCTGTAGGACAGCTATCAGTGTAGGCACTCAGTGGCACAGTGAGTTCCCTTTCATGGTTTGGTCTTCTCTGTATCTCTGAGTCCAGATACCAGCCATTCCCTTCCTTCATTTCAGTGCATGGAATGTGAATGTGGAAGGAAAACCTGCACAAGCAGCATCTTTTGCTGGGCTGCTTGGAGGAGTTAGTACTTTCCATGGGCATAAGGAAGTTCTCTTATGTCATGTTTCCAAAAAATGCTGGGTTTTTTTTTGGGAAAAAAAAAACAACCAATCCATTAAATAGTTTAATATCAAGACAGCTTCTAGGTCAAAGTGCTCCTTATTTTAGCTCAAAACTTGTAGAGATGAGGCTGTATTTCTTATATACCTACGACAGATTTGATGATTAAAACAATGGCTAACAAAAATGAGGATGTGGTGTGTTGACCCTGGCCAGCAGCTGAACACCCATGCACCCTTTTTCTCACTCCCCTCTTCTGTGGAAAATAGAGGGAAAGTGAAGACACTTGTGTATCGTTAGTGACACTTTGATAGGGAAAGCAACAGCTATGCTGAGCAAAATAAGGAATTTATTCACTACTTCCCATTGGTAGGCAGGTGTCCAGTCACTTTCTGAAAAGCAGGGCCTCAGTACAAGTTATGCTTGCTTAGGAAGACAAATGCCATCACCACAAATGACCCCTTTCTGCCTGCTTTCCCTGAGATTTTCTTGCTGAGCGCAATTTCATGTAGTATTGAATATCCCCTTGGTCAGTTTGAGTCTGCTGTCCAGGCAGTATCTCCTTCCAGTGTCTTGCCCACTAGCCCAGCCAACTGGACTCTTTTTTAGTGTTTGGGGAGGTTGGAGGGAAAGGCTCGATGCTGTGCAAGTACTGTTCAGCTGTAGCCAAAATACTGGGGCATAACCAGCACTGGTTTAGCTCCATCCCAGGAACTCTATCCCAGGCAGACCCAGAACAGAGGGTAATTTTGATTGTCCCTGAATAGGGTAACTGACTACCTTTACAGTCTTTATGCTAAATGCAGACTTTTCCCTCATTAATTTTCAAAGAAACTACCGAGAGCAGTATTGTAATTTGTTTACAGTGCTAACTATATACAATTGAGTATATTCTATTGCTGGTGATCAAAAGCTGTGGTACCTGCAATAGGTAGTATTTTAGGTGTAGCTTTCCCGCTCTTAAGATTTTAAATGTTGCACTTTAGAGTTTTACTGTAGTTTGGTAGTGGCCTACCACAGCCTTGATTATGACGTGCGGTGCCTTGAACTGCAGTTGTATTTATCTCCTTGAGTCTTTCTCCCAACAAGTGGTATAGGGAAGTTAATAGTGGTTGGGAACTGACTGATAAGCTGTAGCAGGTCCTGGAGGTATATTACACTGAAGTTATAAAGACTCCGGGAGTTCCCAGATTGTCTCTGAGAACATCCAAGGCAGTGATGCTTTTATTTTGCATTGAATTTTCAATGGTTTAGTGTGAGGTGTCCCTGCCTATGGCAGGAGGGTTGGAACTAGATGATCTTAAGGTCCTTTCCAACCCTAACTATTCTATGATTCTATGTACTCAAGAGAGTTAGATGTAAAAATGCATATGGAATCATTGTTGTCTTTCAGTCCCAATCTTTGTCCCACAGCAACACATTTTGAATGGAAAGTTGTGGATTCCCTGTCTTTTACTTTGTCTGTTTCTGTATGTAGCTTTTGAACGATCAAAATAAGTTACTCTGCAGTCTCTTAAAACAAAATTCTTCAGGTTGATATATATTGTATATAAGGTCAAAAAGTGTAACAAGTGTATAGCAGTCAGAAAATAATGACCACCTTCAGTTATGTCATTACTTCATCATCTTTCAGTATGGAGTCCTAGTCTTCCAAAATATGTTTCTATGCCCCTATCTTCTTGGCAACCACTTCTAGAAGTGCTTTGCACTTACTCGAGAGTCAATAGAGGATGAGCAAGAGATAATCAGTTAACCACTAGAAATCATTCTACACGTTGTAAACACCCCTGTTCATTAGAATGTCTTCTTTAAAATATATCACTTTGTTGACTAATTTTAACCATGAACGTTCTTGTTTGAAAATGTCCAACATGTATCACAATTTCATTTGTTCTAGTGAGAATATATTCTTTTCCCCTCTTCCCACCTCCCCTTCTCCATTTCTCGATAAAGGACAATCTCAATTTGGTTGGTTGGTTGGTTTGTTTTGTTGCAAGCTAGAGCTGATTTGTATCTTTATAGCCAAATGTACATCACTGTGTCATTCCATTTCACTGTTTTCTAGGGTTATGAAGATTGGCTTCGACATAAAGCTGACAATGCAATGAACCAATACCCTGTTCATTTCATTCAACATGGTAAACTGGTGAGAAAGCAAAGCCGAAAATTAAGAGTAAGTATGATTTAAGAGAGGCTTTACTTTACACTTCTTGTAGAACAAATAATACAGAAATGCAGCATGATGATGTTGCAGCATTTATTACATTTCATTGAGATTAGTCTCACAAGATGCTAATTTTAAATTTAATACCACTCAGTAAATTTTATAAGCTAGATATGTTTCTATTTTATCTTGTTAACTCCTAACTGTTCTGTTCATTCTTCATTTTTTAACTAATTTTTCCACTCATGATTTGTCTTCTCTCCATTTTCATTCTATGGTTATGCACATTAATGATGTATTTGAAATAGATTATCATAGTCAATGCTACTGATATGTCCTATGTATACAACATATGCATACATATGTATACAACACAGAATACTTTCTTCATTACTCATCAAATCACAGCCTCTTCATTGGCCTTTTGAATGTTGCTGCATTCACTTCCTGGCATTTTGAAGGCTATTTTCAGAAATTAATTTCTGCCTTTTTTTTTTTTGTTTGTTTGTTGTTTTTTGTGAGCAGATTCTTTGATTCTTTTCATCGTTATTCTCTTTAGAACTCAGCAAATTTGATAGCTATTTATTTAGATTTTTCCTTATTTCTAATATCTTTGTTAGGGATTTTTTTCTCTGCTTTGCCTTGTTTGGACATAAATGGCCCTACAGTGTTCACAGCCTTTCTGCTGATGCCTTTCTCTGTGACCTTCCCTTTGAGTATGATAGCTTCTGCCTAGGGCTTCCTGATAATAAAAAAAAATTCAAACAACATATGCTGAGTATTCCATGTACATAACTAAACAGTTAAATATTCCAAATAAAGTACCACATGTCTGAAATTTGTATTCCATTAAGTAATCTACTGCCTATATTTTCTCAACTTCTCCCCTGTTCTTTGCATTTCAGAGGCTGTATTTTGAGCAACTAGATGATAGGAGACAGGCATAAGAAATATTTGCATGGAAAGGGATATCTGTAAATATCTGGACAAATATCTGGATAAATTCTTGGACATGTATTGAGCAAGAAAATGGACTAGAACATGTAGAGGTAGACTGTTATGTACCTAAAGCCTGTGGACATTTGATTAAAGAGGAGGTTTCTTTTTCACTTCATCACAGACCAGTTGAGGTTGTCAGGCATGTGTGGAGGTCATCTGGTCCAGCCCCCTCTGCTCAAGCAGGACCACCGAGAGCTGGTTGCCCAGAATCAGACAGCTTTTGATTATCAACAAGGGCAGAGATGCCACAATCTCCCTGGGCAATCTTTGCCATTTGTTCATTTTTTTTCTTATAATCGTTTGAGAAAGATGACCCCTAAAAATGTACCAAGAGCTTTTTTTCTCAAATGAATAGTTCAGAGCAATATTTTGAATTTATAGTTGGTTTCCTATTCTGTGACACTCAAACATGCTGTAAGATTTAACTGTGTTTTCATGAATACAATCTAATTTGCTCACCTTTAGATATGGATAAAAATAGGATGGACTTCTAGTCATAAATTCTGCTGAAAATATATCTTGTTTTCATTGCCAGACTTGGAAATCATAGCTTTTCAACTATCTCTAATTATTTTCAGAGCTACATACTTATCCTCAACAGCCAACAAAAGCAGCTCAAATCTTTAGCTGTTTTTGAAATAATGTTTTGTTGTATTTAGACTTAAAACAAGTATAGTATCTTCCATCTTTCAAATAAAGTTGCAAAACTTAATAAGGCAGTACTTGCAAAATGGTTATCCTGAAAGGAAATATAATGCACAGCAGACCTCGGCCATTCCACAAGGTGTGATTCAGTTTTTGAGATATTCCTGTAGTTCTTTACTACTGTGGTAAAATTGTGGTGTAAATAAAAGCAGATGAATTTTCTAAATATTTGAATGAACCTATGTTTTGAAATCTGAAAATTGGGCTGATACATAAATGATAAATGCATTTTTTTTTCTATCTTTAGGTTGGAGATATTGTAATGGTAAAAGAAGATGAAACATTCCCATGTGACTTAGTATTTCTGTCAAGTAGTAGAGAAGATGGAACATGTTTTGTTACAACAGCTAGTTTGGATGGTGAATCCAGCCATAAGGTAATTAAATGTTCTAAATTTTCTTTCTGAGGCAAAACTTGCTTTTAATTTTTCACATTTGCCTGCATGCTTACATGTATGAGCAGATTAACTTGTGTAACTTAGGTTTCTACCAATTGACTAGATTTCTCTCAAAGTAACATTTTATGGGAAGTTTAAAAATGTATGTATTTGTGACTTTGTGTCCAGTGTAGGTGTACAGATCACAGAAGTAATGCACAAACTTTTTTGTACTTAAATGCTTTCATGGTGACCTGATTAGTGACCACACTGCAAGGTGCTTGCATGTAATGTAAGATGATGCCCTCTTAGGAGCATTTGAAGGTGCATCTTACTTGAACTACGAGCTCTTACGTGAAAGTTAATAAATCTGCTTCATGCTGAACTGAAATATATGTGCAGATTAATGTGTTCTATATCTGTCTTTTTTTATTTTATTTACACCTTGATATTTGTTCCAGACTCACTATGCTGTTCAAGATACAAAGTCATTTCACAATGAACAGGAAATGGATGCACTACATGCTACCATTGAATGTGAACAACCTCAGCCTGACCTTTATAAGTAAGAAAATAATTCTTGCCCATTTTATTTAGTGTTCCCTAACAATAAATTATAAGAATATTGTAATGAAAATATACGGTCTGCATCTGGCTGGTTAGAGTGGGCCCCAGTGTGAACTTGAAGTCAGGTTAGTTCTCCATCCTTGCTCCTTTCCTGCAGGTAGTTCACTGGTCTGCTCTAGGGCAGTGGTCTCCAAAGAGGGGTGCACAAAGCAGTCCATTCTCGTGTGACAAAAATTTTAGAACTTGTGGGGTTTTTTTTAATCTAAAATATAAGAAAGATTTAAGCTTTACTAATATTTAATACATTTCTTGACACTGGCTGTCAAGAAATAGTCTGTATGTCAGAGTCCCATGTCACATACAGTTTGTGACAAGTCTTCAGGGGATGAGACGATATTCTGCAACACGGAGAGGTTGCGGGTGGCACCCTGGCTTGTTCTTTTGCTTTCAGCACACATGAATAATGAGAATATGTATTGGTAGACAACTTCTGTCTCTGCTACTTTTGCTTGGCACTGTGCTTGGCAAACCCCAGTGGCGAATCTTTCTTTCCAAAGGCTCATGGTCTTTTTACATCATGATGCATCATAACAAGCTCTGCAGTGTCTTTAGATGTGGCTCTGCTGTGTTGTATATTCTCTCAGCAGACAGGTTGCCCGTTCTCTGAGCCTGAGAGGTTTCACATTCAGAGTAACAGATGCACCAGTTCCCCAGTTTCCTCTACTGTCCAGAATGCTGATATCTGGCTTAGTCCGGTTTGATTTGAGGTTATCCACCTAGACTGTGATATCGCAAACATGGCATACTGGATCTGACTGGAATGTAGTAAATATTCTTCATAGCAGCCCATTGGTGTGGTGTTTTTGATTTATAACAAAACCAGTGTTAATAACACACCCGTGTTTTTGCTGTTGCTGAAAAATGCTTGCTCAGTGTCAAGGCTTTCTCTGATTCTCACTCTGCCCCTCCAGCAAGTAGGCTGGGGTTGGGCAGGAGGCTGGGAGTGGACACAGCCAGGAAATCGACTTCAGCTGACCAGAGGGATGTTCTGTGCCATATAATGTCATGCTCAGCAGTAAAACTAGTAGTCTTTCAAAAGTAGCTGTTGCTTGAAGACTGGATGGGCATTGGTCTGCTTATGGGAGGTGGTGAGTGCTTGCCTTTGTATCACTTGTGGTTTTTTTTTCCTTCACTTACTATTCTGTCTTTATCTCGCTTTTGCTCTTCCAGTTCTCTCTCCTATCCTTCTGGGAAGGGAATGAGCAAGTGGCTAGTGCGTGCTTAGTTGCTATCCAGCACAAACCCACCACATACAGATAAAATGTATTTAGAGAGATATTCAGAGGGAAAATTGCTTATTTGCCTTACACTTTTGTTTTAAACTCAATTGTAGGTTTTAGGTTTTGTAAAGGATAGTAATTACGCTGGGTTACCTTGGGTAATTTAGGGAATAAGATTTCTTGTTATTTCTTGCTAATGGGTCTACTTAGAATATTTAGTTCTGATTTTAGAATCTCTTACATCTTTTTGTGTGGACACTTTTCACTGACTTGCTGTTCTGTGTATTTTTCTGTTTACATGTATCTTCATACAATCATAGAATAGTTAGGGTTGGAAAGGACCTTAAGATCATCTTGTTCCAAACCCCCTGCCATGGGCAGGGACATGTCACACTAAACCATGACATCCAAAGCTCTGTCCAGCCTGGTCTTGAACAGTGCCAGGGATGGAGCATTCACAACTTCCCTGGGAAACCCATTCCGGTGCCTCACCACCCTCACAGTAAAGAACTTCTTCCTTATATCCAATCTGAACTTCCCCTGTTTAAGTTTGAACCCATTACTCCTTGCCCTATCACTACAGCCCCTAATGATGAGTCCACCCCCAGCATCCCTATAGGCCCCCTTCAGATACTGGAAGGCTGCTATGAGGTCTCCACGCAGCCTTCTCTTCTCCAGGCTGAAAAGCCCCAACTTTCTCATCCTGTCTTAATACAGGAGGTGCTCCAGTCCCATGATCATCCTCGTGGCCCTCCTTTGGACTTGCTCCAACAGTTCCATGTCCTTTTTCTGTTGAGGACCCCAGAACTGCACACAATACTCCAAGTGAGGTCTCAGGAGAGCAGAGTAGAGGGGCAGGATCACCTCCCTCAACCTGCTGGTCACACTCCAACTGATAAAATATCAGTTGTCATCAGTGTTAAAAACCATGCCAGAACACTTTAATTTTGCTCTCAGAAAATAAATAAATAGATAAATGTAGGATTCAGAAGTTAACAGCAATTAAGTTGAACATTGTTTAGATGAATGCTTCTTGACTACCACAAAGAGGTGATGCCAACATTCGGATTTTTGTGAAGGGTAGAAAGCCACTTCATACTCTATTACGGAAAGTATAAAGATGTGGACAATTAAGAGGGCATTCATTTCTGTGGGGAGCTGGTGGTGTTTCAAGGCAGTCTGAAATTCAAGAGGTTGTTGCTTTTTTGCCTTTTTTTTTTTTTATTTTTTATAAAAAGTCTTATTTTTGTGAAAGGAGGGCACAAGAGTACAAGGATGGATGGCACCTGGAATTTTCAGCCTGGATAACTGTTTACAAAGTGTGCAACTATAGGTCCCTCGAGCACACCTTTGAACAGCTGGTCACTTGGAGTTGAAGGCAAAGCACTGAGGGTTATTTTGGCTGTCAGGTTTAAACAACAACCAACTCCCTACTCCCTTTCTGCTTAGAGTATGCTTCACAAACAAGGTACATCACACTCTGCTACAAATGTTAGGCTGTAGTGATGGGCATAATGACCTTTATAGTGTGTCACATCCTGCAGAAAGTTATGCACAGTGATGTATTAGATTGTTTTCCTTTCTGACCGTGCCACTCTCTAGCAGAGTATTTTTTTTTTTATGATTGCTTAGATTCCCTGGGAAATTGGATTCTAATTTACAAGCAGTCTTTCCACTATTTATTTATTTTATTAACTAGTAAGAATTCATTGGAATTTATACTGCATGTGCTGCACTGTACATTTCTGGAAGTGCCAATATGCTTAGATAATTATTCATCTGTTATGCAAGATAACACTATTGTGCTCTGGACTATTGATGCACCATTATTATATAAAAGCATATACTTTTGCCCATACATTTTGCCAGTAGTTTTATGTGTTACAGTATATTCCTTAAGGACTCTGATTTTCCAGGAAGACTTTAGACAGAACAGTGAGTAAAATGCAGCAACAATTTAGTAGAAAATGTTATTTCAAAATATTCAAATCCCTTTTGGAGTGTTTGATGCAGAAAGATATAGACAATAACTAGGTATTGGAGAGCATGCATATGTTGGGTTTTGGGGTTTTAGTTATTTGGGTTTTTTAATCGTGTGTGGGGTGTTTTTCTTCTCTCCACTATGAAAAATAAACCTATTCATACTGAGCCACCAGCAAGCTTATCATTACTAAGAATGTTTCAGGTAAACCAGAAGTTATGTTTAATGTGGTCACTTTTATTTCAGTAAGCCTCTGAATGTAGAAAGATTTCATGTTGCAGAAAGCAGACTATGCTTAAATTACAAAATAATACATACCTTTTGGCAGTTCCAGAGTTACCCAAACTCAGAAATATCTTTACCCAGCTTAAAATACTCATTGGAATAGACAAATCTTGGACAGGCATAAACCATCTGTTTAAGTATTTCAGGGTTTCAGTAAGAGCACAAATCAAAAGAAGCATTGGTTTTAAGTTCTTTGATAGCATATGAGAACTGTGGGGTTTGATAGTTCACAAAGTATCTTCACACATCTTTTGCTATCAGCTCCTTTTCCCAGTTAGTACTAGGGCATAGTCCTGAGCAACCAAACCTGTCATTAGCCCTGCTTGGAGCAGGGGGTGGACTAGAAGATCTCAGAAAACTCCATCAGTCTCTAAATCTGTACTGCCACACCAGAAAAGAAAATTCCTGGCAGATTTCCTAGGACATTTGTTAGGTGCTTTAAAAATTACAAGCTGCTAATCTACAACGTCCTTGGTAAACAGTGAGCTCTTAGGGGTAAAATATTTTAGCTGCACTGAATGCATTTCCTTTTAATATATTGGTAAAGTCACTGTAGTTCTTTAAAAAGTCTAAGGGAAAGGGTTAGAAACTACTGGCCAGCACAACTACCCCTAATAGCACTATTCCCTAAATAGAGGTGTACTAAGGTGTACTTACCTGGTATAGGTGTATAAGGTGTACTTACACTAAGGTGTACTTACTTCTGCTCCCTTCTTGGCAAGACACTGCTTCCGGACTGGAATTTCTTCTGCTGCTCCTACATCTCTCCTTACCCACCATGTTCCATCTTCCTACTTGCACTTCTATTTCTTTTCCTTCTTTTCAGGAAATAAACCTCATTGAGTTTTAAATAATAAAACTTTATTCTAGAACTGGTTTGTAAAATACCAGGAGGAAAAAAAGATAACCTTGGAAATGCCCAAAATGTTCTGGAAAAAGTCATTCCCCACCCCCACCCCACCCTGTTGTACATTAGTGTATAATGAACATGTTCTTGTTTATGTTCAGGATGATCAGAGCTTGTTCAACTGGAGGGTGCTTACTGTAATAAATACTTTGTAGAAAATATTTCTCAAATAATCTATTCTTACATATATTTTTTGAAGTGAGAGTAATTTTCGTTGTTTTAAACATGTATGTGTGGTGTATATATATCTGTAATGTAAGGTACATTAAACTGAAATATTTGGACATATATGCATAATAATACATAAATTAGCAATGTTGTTAAGCTACTTCTATACTTCCCTTGCAGATTTGTTGGTCGAATAAATGTTTACCATGATAGGAATGAGCCTACTGCAAGGTAGGGAAAATCCAGAGTTTTTACACACTTAAACTTCATTTCCAGGGTTGTGCTGGTTTTGGCCAGGGTAGAGTTAATTGCCTTCATAGTAGCTGGTACTGGGACTATGTTTGTTTTTGTCTGGAAATTGTTGATAATTCAGGGTCAAGGCCTTTTCTGCCTCTCTGCCATCAGGAAGTAAGACTAGGGTGCATAAGAGATTGGAAGGGGACACAGCCAGGACAGCTGACCCCAACTGACCAGAAGGATATCCCAAACCATGTGGCATCATGCTCAGCATATACAGCTGGGGGAGGAGGGAGGAAGGGGAGAATGTTCACAGTAATGGCATTTGTCTTCTTAAGTCACTGTTAAATGTGATGGAGCCCTGCTCCCCTGGAGATGGCTGAACCCCTTCCTGCTGATGGGAAGTGGTGCCTTTTAGACTGTCTCTATCTCAACCTAGGAGTTTTCTTGGTTTTGCTCTTCTGATTTTCTCCCATCCCACTGATGGCGGGGGGGAGTAACTGAGTGGCGGTGTGGGGCTTAGTTGCTGGCTGAGGTTAAAACTTGACAAGGTTCGAATAGGTATCAATAGTGAGCATTACCTTTGGTTCACCAACAGTGTGCTGCCTTGTCTTATTAATAGAATGTTTTTCTCATACAAGTTTCCAGACTTATTTCATATATAAGTATTTCATACTTTAATCAGATAGATTTATCTTATTTATATTTTTGTCTTTATTCAACTAGAATTTTATTGACGTGTATTTAGTTTATAAATTATGTTGATAGGATTTTGACCGTGCTTGTACGATACTGCTCCATTAGCATGAGATCCTGGTAGCACACTAAACAATATGAATAGTATCACTTGTGTATTTCTCTGTTTTTTTCTTAGAAATGTAAGAATATGAACATGCCCAATATAATGTTTAGTTTTAGTAGGGTTTTTTGTACATTTTTCTAAAATGTCTAATGTGTTCAGGAAGCCAACATCCAAGGTAATTAATTTTGTATGTTGCGTAGGATGTGATGATCTGTTACCCTGGGTCTGGCACTTAGAAGGGTCTGCCTCCTGTGCAAATAGGCTTTATCCTGAAGGGAGTGCAGTGCTTTGTGCTCAAGGAGCCATCTCAGGACATTCCTTGTCCAGCAAAGTAAAGAAGAAAAAATGAAGCAGTCAAAAGAGGCTTGAGTCTTCTGTCTCTTCCTCCTAGGCTCTTCTGCCTACCACCAAGGAAGAGACTTACTGTACCTCATTTTGTTCAGGTCCTTGGTACAAAGAGGCAAAGCAATAGGAGGGAAAGCTTCTTGCTCTGGTGATATCCTAGACTCCAGCATATGGGTGGTGTACAAGTGTGTCTACATGTCTGATTTCTGTCACAGTCTGCTATGAAAACTGTCTTTTTTTTTTAACTTCTTTCTCTTTGAAGATTGACTAATACAGTTGGTTGGAAATGAACTTGGGTGGGGAAGGACAGTAAAATAAGCAAAAAATACCCTTTTAGTCTCAACAGCAATTGATCTGTGTATAACACGGGAAGAAAGTCTGTGGCATTAAGACTTGTATTCCTTGGACAGCACTGCTAGAGCAATGGGTATTTTTTACTATGTTGAGATATAATGTCTTATAATTCAAGTCATTCATATAACATCACTCCACTGGTTTAAACAGAACTAGTTTCAGGTTGTATGGCCTGGGATGTTTTTTTTTTTCTTTTTGTTTTGTCTTTAGAGCTTCTTGATTTTGGAACACTTTGAATAACATTAAAAACCCCTGAATTTCTTGGTTTTTTTCACTACTGTATATATGGTCTGATAATTCTATGTGCTTTCTGTCTATAAAGTGGTCCTTTTTTTTGCACTTACATGGTGATTTATATTATTTCAAATTGCATGAGGATCCTTACATTAATTTCCTTATTCCTCAATAAACTATTTTACCTATATTCAACTTTATGCTTTGAAATACATACAGTAAATATCAAACAATGCCTTATATGCCATTTATACTTAAAATAAAATGGAAGAATGTATTGTCCTTAATAAATAATTCTAACATGTGGGATACTATAGTTTATAGAAGCCTAAAAAAGACTTGAATCAGTATTTTTAAAGATCAGCACCTTGCTATTAGGATCATGAGTCTTTATTTAGGTACCTGCATATGTGGTTCTTGGATGCATTGGTTTAAGACTTGAATTGTGAAATTATGAGCTTAATTTAGGCATCTACATATTTTTAATTTTAACTGAAAGCTTTAAATATGCCTGGTAATTTTGTTACACAAAGTAAAAATATTTGACTAAAACTAATTTCCTCTTTTATGTGGCTTTCACTAAGGTCTGGTGTTTCTCTCTAAACACTTATATTTTGTAACATTTACCTTTTGCAGGCCATTGGGATCTGAAAATCTGCTTCTTAGGGGAGCCACTTTAAAGAATACAGAAAAAATCTTTGGTAAATCTTTCTATTGCTTATTTAAATGGACTGTCAAGTAGCAAGCAAACATTAAACAAGGCTACAACCCTACAGTTACTACTGACCATATGATTTCTATTGAGTCACTTGATTTACAACTTTTAATAAGGTTTACTGTTGTAATTGTAGTGAAGTAACTATTAATGATGCATAACAACTATAGAGTGTTTTTGGGAGGAGGATTTTATTGTTTAGTCTTTAAGGATTACTTAAAGTGACTCAAGAAGATGACTCAACTTCATGTAAATATATGGCTTTTGAACAGGCACTGGGAACTGATGATGTTGTCCCAAAGCAGTTAACGAGCCTGTTGAAAAATCTTTATACTCTGTTTTGCTCATTTGTTGAAACAGACACCCCAACCAGATATAAATATGGTTGATCAAAAATCATCAATCCACTTAAAGAGTTCCTGATCAAAATTAGACTTTCTGTTAGCACGTATACTTTATGTGTACAAATTGTCCTCATTCTATAGAAAATGTTGCATATTTTAGCAGAAATTGGAAGCACAAACTGAGGGGTTTTTTTTGTATTTTATTTTTTTTAATTCTTCAAGAAAGCCTAGTGGGAATAGTAGTTCTGTTGTAACAAGCCAGTCTTTATCAGTGACTAAAGGAACAAAGATCCAAATCATCCTTTATCATTTACAACTTCCATACTCCCAAGAAAGATGAATGATAGCCATGAACTTAGCCTAAACTACCAAAATCTTGCAACTTTTTCTCAAAAGAGAGTGCAAAAAATATGTATTAGTTTAAACTTGCTCTTTTTGCTTTTAGTTGTACTCTGAAATAGATGAACTAATATTATCAGTTTGTTGGAAGTATTTCTGTAAATTTCAGAAGATGGTTTTAATTATTTCTATTATCTTGAGTATCAGGCAGAAATGTTCCTAATGAGTGGTTGTTTCTGGTCTGCCTTCCACATGCAGCGTTTGCCATTACCCCAGCACAATCCATATCCTGAATTATTTTATTTAGCAAAGTACAGGTGTGCTTGCTTAAGTACTTTAAGTCCATCATCTTGTTTACAGCTTCTTTTAGTTGCTGTGTTCAGTCTTCTGAGGTTTTAGTCTCTTTGTCTGTGTTCTCAACAGGAAATTTGTAACGTCAAAAGATCACTCCTTTCATGAATTATAAAATTTTACTGAAGCAAGCAAAATTGATGGTTGCCTTTTATTCTTCTTGGATGTATCCTGTAGTTTAGCCCTATCTAGATTTTCTTTCACAATGTATGACTTAGATTCTACAATTATAGCCACAAAAAGAGAACTTAAAAATGCAAGGCAATGTATTCAAAACCCAGATTTGGATTGGCTTTGACACATAGCAACATGTTAGCATTTGGGAACTGTGACTCTGGAATGGGTTGTAAATGCTGCTTAAAATTTCCCTCTAAGAACTTTATTAAAGTTATTATTTATTAAAGCTATTTCTAGTTTCTGAGTATCATCCAAATCTTTGTTCTTTTTCTTCAGACTATAGAGAAAAAATTACAAAATATTTAAAGAAATAACGGGGTATAATAATAAAGTGAATTGTGCTTTTATGAAGTTGTTGTACTGTGTGATCATTAGTAAAACATGCTGTCTAATTTCAGGTGTTGCTATCTACACTGGCATGGAAACTAAGATGGCATTAAATTATCAAGCAAAATCACAGAAACGATCTGCTGTAGAAAAGTAAAATTTCTAATATTTATTTTGGGGGTGGAAAACTGCATGTTCAGATGGTGAATAAAAGGGGATTTTTAAAATTTTTTATTTTACTTAATGTATATGTTTCAGGAGAGGTAGAGGGACTTAACGGTTTGTCTTCAGTAAAAACAATTTTTTTGATGCACTTTACTTTGGATCAACTGCAGTAACACAAAGCCTGTCTGTGGCAGGTTTTCCATGGTTTAGCTAAAATTAGAAGTTCCATGCAGGGCATATATTATGGGAAAGGAAGACACTGCTGTCCTCAAGGAGTGAGCTGACGTTGGTTGCTTACTTTTTTAAGGAGAGATAAGTATTCTTTAGTCCTACTCTGGTATCTGAAATCATCAGCTCTGAGTAAGGTGTCCAAGCCTTGTGGGAAAAAAAAAAGGTATTGATTAAGGCAAGGTATGCTGACCAGCTGACAGCCCTTCTCTTACACAGTGACCGAGCATTGGTGATGTGTCTTTTTCAGTTGTTATTGATGTATAAACCATGGATTCTAGTTCATGCCCATCATCAATGAAAATATAATTTTAAATGTGAAGTGTTCTTGCTCTTTTTTTAGATCTGTCTAGAAGAGTTAAATCATTACAGCTGCATAGCAAAATGTTCTCAATAGATTTATATTCCATGAAAGTACTTTGTGTTTTATTATCAGTTCAGAGAAATGGCATAAAAAGGTCTGCAGATACATATCTGGTTATTCTGTTATGATTAAATCTATGGTATTGTTTTCAGCAATGTACTAGGTTTGGTATGGTGCCACACACATTTTGGAAAACAATTACAGCAGTTTATATTTTAAATAGAAAATTGCCCTCAATAATATTTTTCTGTGTTAGGAAAACGCTGTAGAAAAGTTGCATTACATCACAGTGTTAGACCTGCAGCAAGTGTTAGGCTGAAGCACAAGTGGAACATTTTTCAATAAACTGTAGTTTATGTGCTAATGGAGTTCTCACTTTGCCTTTATTTTTTATTTTTTTTTTTTTTTAGATCAATGAATGTATTCCTTATTGTATACCTCTGTATTCTCATCAGTAAGGCACTAATAAATACTGTCCTGAAGTACGTCTGGCAGAGTGAACCATTTCGTGATGAGCCATGGTATAATCAGAAAACAGAGCCAGAAAGGAAAAGAAATTTGGTATGGAAATAAATTTAAACCCAAAAAAAGTTTTACTAAACCTGCAATGTGTAAGAATCCTACTGAAAAGTATATGCAGCCTGCTTACTTACTGATCATAAAATGTTGCTTTTCTTTGCTAATAGTAGTGACAGTATATTTGCAGAAAGCTTGTATACTAAATTTTTGCACTCAAGTTATACATATGAATTTAACTGATGAGAAAATGTCATGTTTAATATAAGAACTGCCCTCTTGCAGACAAATATAGGACTGAAAGGTATCTGACAGCTGTTGACAATCATATAACACATGTGTTCAGAAGAATCCACTGTGGGAATCTGTGTAGCAATACTCCTTAAAAGCTTAGTTTGATATAGCTCTGTAACTCTGTCATGAGCACTAGAGACCCACAAGAGAGTTGCCAGTGTCTGATGACCCTACCTGAGTAAGGTCATAGTCCAGAATGGATACCTGCATTATCCAAAGTAACAAACTGAGCCCAGCACTATACAAAACACAATATTATGACACTAAATCCTTTCAGTGAGACTAGGGGAAAATCTTCTTGGTTACCCTAAATGCATGATAGGCACACACTAGCCAGGCATGTTCTAGATTTCTCGTTACCACTAGCACCATCTCAGCCTGCTTAGCAGGTTGACTGTGTTTCCACAAGTCTCCACCACTAAAACAATTGAGAGGTAGGTTATATGCACACTTTTTACTTGTGTTGAGAGAAGGAAGGGAAACCCTTTGCTTATTAATGAAATGCTGCCTGAAAGTTATGTAATTGGTAATCCTTGAATGAGCTGCTGTGGGTTTATATTGCTTTTCTGGTAATTTGTGAATGTACATGTTACCATTTTCCTTGTTCTCATACAGGTAGGTGTTCACCACTCTCATGAGTTGCTCTAGAATTTACAACAATGATGTGTGACTGTACACCTGTAAAGAAAAATACAAATTTTAAGAAGTTTTTTTCTTTATGCCAGATCAGTTGTGATGTTATATATCGTGAAGGTACACATTTTTGTTGAACTGTGAGCTGTGAAAGGTGTTGCTTACTGTTTGAAAGCTATTAGAAAAGAAATAATCTGCAAATGTATGTAGTCATCTTTTGGTTTTTGATGGTACCTGAAAAATCAATATTTTAATCTCGTTTCTTTGGCAGTTTCTTCGAGCTTTTACTGATTTCCTTGCATTCATGGTTCTTTTCAACTACATTATTCCTGTATCCATGTATGTCACTGTGGAAATGCAGAAATTTCTTGGTTCTTACTTCCTTACATGGGATGAGGAAATGTTTGATGAGGACACAGGTGAAGGACCATTGGTGAATACTTCTGACCTCAATGAAGAGTTGGGACAGGTAAATTTTAACAAATGATAAATTTTTTTCAGCCTTTTCTACCATAAGTTTTTATTTTAAAATTGTTAGGTTTTGGGGTTTTTTTCATCTTGAAATATTGAAAATTCAATATTGAGACAAAAGAACTGTTTCCAGGGCAGTAGCAGTGCACAGGTGTATAACTGTATATGACCATTAGTCCAGAATCATCACTTAAACTAATGTAATTGTAGTGGGGAATTTTGATACTACCCTAAGGACCATTCTGACAGAAACTGATCTAAATCCAGGCGTGTACATTAAATAACGATCCTTGGGAAATTGAATTCATGTGCGTCTTGTTTCCGTAAATATCTGTCTTACAGCAAGAATGCAATTAAAAAAGTAAAAGGAGCTTGGGTGAAGAGAGAAAATAGGTTAATTAACATTATTTATATGTGTTAGGAGGCAAAAGATAGCTTTGCTGAGAGTCTTGTGTGATAAAATATTTCCAGGCCCAATTTCTGTGGAAGATGACTCCCAAAAGAAATTGTTGTCTTCTTTTTCGGAAAGAGCATGCATAAGGATCTTTAAAGGAAGCTGCAACCCAGTAATAATCTCAGTTTTGTTAAGAGACCGTGGAAAATCTCTGTTCATATTCCTGCTGTTTTTAATTTGTGCTTATTTGCAGATTGAGTATGTCTTCACAGACAAAACAGGAACATTAACTGAGAACAACATGGAATTTGTAGAATGTTGCATTGAAGGGCATGTTTATGTGCCACATGTTATCTGCAATGGCCAAATTCTCCACGATTGTACCGGCATTGATATGATTGATTCTTCTCCAGGAGGAAGTGGAAAGGTATTATGACTTGTTCCTGGTTTTTATAATGAAATAAGAAAATTGAACTGTTCTGATGTGAAGGGAATATTAGAAATGTAACATTCTTGAATTTCACTAAACAAAGTAGATAATTGCAGGAAATTCATCACAGCACAGACATTTTCATTTCCTAGTTTAGACTAAGATTTGAAGACTTAATGGGAAGTTTCCCAACTTACTGCAGATGTAAAACTGAATTAAATAAAACCCCAAAATACAGGACTTTCTTTGGTCAGTAGCTAAAGAAATGTAATATCTGCTTTCCATTTAACATAAGCTGTAATAGGGAAAGCAAGGCAGGAAACTCTTCAAGGGTGAAAATAAGTATTCAAGGCAAACAGTCATCACTGAGTGAATATGTGGCCAGAAAATGGTTTATGATTAAATTAAATTACTTTTAAATGTGACTTAATATAGCCACATCTGAAATGTGTTGTACACAGCATGTATGTGCTGCTGCTTTTTTGCTGTGTAAAGCAAACTTAGGTGAAAGTTAAGGAGTTTTTATATGTCAGCTAATGAGCAGGTTGTAAATTGGCAGGATAATCATAGCCAAAGGACAATGGATATATTTTTAAATATATCAGTGCTGTCTCAAATCATAGTTCGGCCATACCCTTCACTATGTCAAAAATAGGCCTCTTAAAATATGTTGATGTACTTCAGCAGCCTTATGCTTGCTCACCCACAGCCCTCAGAATGGGGTCCCAAGGTCTTTTAATCTTGGAATTATAATGGCACAATGAGTTTGTACTGAACAGCACAGAAGAATAAGATTTGGACACAAAGTCACAGGTAGAATACAGTCAGGTATCCATGAAATAGAAATATTTTTCTGTTGTCAGAAGCTGTCATTACCAGACCATCTGAAATTTCATAGAAGTTGTCTCCAGCAGCCAAAATGTCCACAATCCTATATTTTATATAGCTTTTAAAGATACTCAAGCTGCCTTAGGAATTGGAAGCTGTAAACCCTGTTAAGACTTGTGCTCCGGGTGCTGTGTCCCTCTGTCTGGACTCAGGACTCTTTAAAATTGTACCTCGACTATTATATGTTACAGTTTGTTCAAGGTTTAAGTAAAAGTAAAGTTAAAAACCTTTAGCCACATCTAGGACTCAAGAAGCAAAAGATGTACACTCTTTTTTCTGAGCATCAGGAGCTTGGCTTGCATGGCAATGCTAGTAGCAATAGCAGCTGTTGAGCAGTTGTGTGTACCACTGGGAAACACTTGTCTCCCCCTGAAGGGCAGGTGACCTGTGACGTTGCCTTTATCTTATAGAAACAGTACTAATTAGCGACAGGGAAAACTTTTCCTTTGGAAGGTTATCAAAGCAGTGCATGAAAGTGGTAACACATAATGACAACTATTTCTTTTATCTTTTAGGAGAGAGAGGAGCTATTTTTCCGAGCTCTTTGTCTTTGCCACACCGTTCAGGTAAAGGATGATGACACTGTAGATGGATTGAAGAAAAGCCAGCTCTCAAGGAGATCTTGCATCTATATATCATCATCACCAGATGAAGTTGCTCTAGTTGAGGGAATACAGAGGTATGTGTATAATTAGATATTATAAAGTTTTAATTTGTGGATCTAATCACTGAAGTTCAAAATTGTTTTAAGCACAAAAATTGTAATTAGAAACACCAGATTGGCACTGCTGATGATTTTCTCAACATGCAGTCATGATTGCTCATATTCATAAATCAAATAAAAACAGTTTGTGGGTTGGGTTTTGTGGATTGGTGGGGGTGTGTTTTGGTCACCAATTCGCCCTTCCTACCCTCAAGCGAAGCTCAGTCTTAAATCCTTATGACATGCTTAAACTGGATAATTATGTATTTGTTGTATTCATTTTCTTGATGTGTGTTTCATTTCACAGACTTGGTTACACCTATCTAAGGCTGAAGGACAATTTTATGGAGATCGTAAATCGGGAAAATAACATAGAGAAGTGAGTGGTTAAAAATACAACAAAGATGAGGATATTCGTGATCTAATCTAATAGTTACTGATAGTTTTAGGAACTATGGTTATGTTCTTTTTCCTTTGTTATATGGTGAGTAATATTTTTTTAATAGAAAATGGTGTGTACCCAGTTTGTCATTTGCAGATAATCTGTATTTACAGGCGGGTAACATCTGTAGAATAAATTTTTATAGCTGGTTCAAAGGAAAATTAAAGCAGGTACTGTTCTTGTCATTTTCCTTTGACAGAATAGATTTTGTTGTCCATAATCTGAGTAAAATTTTCAGTAGCATTTTAGTAGTAGAGCTGTTCAGTGGGGTGCATGTACTTTCAAAAATGTTACTTTCCACTTCTGTAGAAGTTTACTGGTAAAGTCTATCATATATCTGAGTCTTCCTATGTGTGCACTCTGCTAACTACACAGGGATTCTTGGACACAAATATAGGAACCCTGCTGGCATTTTTCCCCCCTTTTAGGAGAATATGGAGGATTTTTCCTGAAAGTTACTTCAGACTTTTGTAACTCAGCTCATAAGAACAGCATTCAGTATCATTTGGTGGCTTATGAAAGTACTGTAATTACTAAGAATTTTCTCCAAAATGCATCATGGTTTGTAGATACAGGCCTGATCTAACTCCTTGTTAGAATCTGTTGTAACTTCTTAATGGACAAAACGCTATGTACAGGTTTGAATCCCAGACTGTTGTAAGGACTTAGAACTGAAAGACCTAATTAAACAAGTAGATCTATTTTATAAGCTAAGTATTAACAGAGATGAATCCTGAAGAGATTGGGATTAATGGTTGGGATGCTTATGTTTGTGCTGGAAAAGGGAGAATTTTAGATAAAAGGTCATAGGTAAGGTAATAAATGATTAAAGTATGTTAACTGATGGATGATACAGAAACAGGACAACACGGGCTTGTGTTCATTTTTCCTCCTAGAAGGGAAGAGAGCATGGGATAAAATGAAATTTTAAAAAACAATGGCAAATATAAAACCAGTCAAAAGTTTTTCACACTTTAATAACTTGTCAGCCAACACTTGAGCAAAATTTATGAAATAGTGTGGGCTGTTGCTGAAATAGGAATAGTCAAAATTAGAAAAATGTTTATATAAAGACTTCTTTGTAAACACTGACGCATTTCAAGTTCTAAGGCTATGCCTAAGTATTATACATAGGAATTTGTAAACAGTATAGTGCTCTACTGCAAGGTTTGTAGTCTTATGAGTAAATTATATTGACTATATATCTAAAGATGCTTATGAACATGAGGCAGACAAATTCTGTTTCAAGTAATTAGGAGCTAAGGGCCTCCCCTATTTCTTGCTTGTAACCTGCTTCTTAGCACTGTGGAAGTTCACATTCCATGCTGCTCAATATAATTTTCCATGTTAGAATTCATGTTTTAATTGATACGCTTGTAGTTGTAACAACCAATTTAGGGATCTGGAAAAGCAGAGTTGTTTAAAAAATAATTCTGTTTCTGTTCCAGGTTTGAATTATTAGAGGTTTTGAGTTTTGATTCTGTGAGACGGCGAATGAGTGTAATTGTTAGATCTTCAACAGGTAGGGCTGTCACATCCTGTTTCCTCTTAGATGTTTTTGTTTCACTTGTTTATTGAGGTTTATCAAAGATTTAAGCATTAATCACAGTCCGTGTGTGTGTCTTTATAAAAAAGGGGACTAAGTACCAGTGTGACTGCAAATGCTATAAAATTTGGAAGAAATTGAAGAAGGATATATTTGGCCATTTTGAATTTAATATGCTATCTCTTTCAGGTCATATATTTCTGTTTTGTAAGGGAGCAGATTCTTCCATATTTCCTAGAGTTAAGGAAGGCAAAATTGACCAAATACGATCCAGAGTTGAACGCAATGCAGTGGTAAGATTCCATCTTATTGATCTGTTCATATGATATCAGTGGGGGAAAAAAAAAAAAGAAATTAAGTATTCTGATTTCCTGCTTGATCAGGTAACAGATTTGTCTTCCCAGGCACTGAGGTTATTCTGTGCCAAAGTGCACAAGGCTGTATGGGTAGCAGTCTGTGTTACTCTTTTATTTGAACCTCTCCTCCATCACACCTTCCAAAAGGCAGCTGTAGTCAGATACGAATGCGTAGATATGCACAACTGTGTGTTATACCAGAAGTCATCAATTAGCTTTTTAGTATGGCATTTTCACAACTCTAGTGGTTTGAATTAACATTTGAGTGAAAGAAAAGTGAAAAACTTCACTGGAAATTTAATTTCTACTTTTAGTCCCCAGACTTAGCAATTGTGATTTGCTGTTTTTTTTGTTTTACAAGCTCTTAAAAGGGAAAATCTATTAGAGCACAGTGTAGCAACAAATGTGTTGCTTATGGGGAAACAGTGTAGTGATCATCCTTACATTTTTGTTTGCTAAAATTTTTTTTTTTTGTTTGCTAAAAATGAGCTATGAATGGCCTAATCACCTTTAAAAGAAATGCAGACTTGGTTTTACCTAAAAGTAGTATTTGGAGTTGAAAAATACTGAATTTTGCGGTGTCCAAAAATATGCAGAGCCCACTGCTATGTAATATGACTGATAGTCTCATAAATAGGTGTCGTGGTTTAAGCCTCACCCAGGCTAATAACTCATGAAGTTTTACTCTCTCACTCACTCCCCTCTTTCTTCCCCCAGTCCCAGGGGATGGGGAGGAGAATCAAACGAGTGCAACTCGCACAGGTTGAGATAAGAACAGTTTAGTAACTAAGGTATAACACAAATCACTACTGCTACCACCAGTAATAATAATGACAAGAGAAGTACAAGGAAAGAGAATACAACTGCTCACCAAGCTCGACCCAACCAGTGCACCCCCAAGCAGCGACCCCCCCAGTACCAAAAACCTGGCCATGCCGTGCACCCCCAGTCCACACCGCCTTTCGGGTCTCCGCCCCCCGACTTCCCATCCTGGACATGATGTGCTGTGGTACGGAATAACCTCTTTGGTCAGTTTGGGTCACGTGTCCTGTCTCTGCTTCCTCCCGGCTCCCCTCCTCCCTGGCATAGCATGAAACTCAAAGTCCTTGGCCAGGCAAAAACATTGTCAAGCAGAAACTATAAACACTGGTGTTATCAGCGCTGCTCCCAGGCCAAAAATCAAAAACACAGCACTGCACCAGCTACCAAGAAGGAGAAAAAACAACTGCTACTGCTGAACCCATGACAATAGGGTTCTGGCAGCTAGTACTAGAACTGAAAACGAAGTATTATTGCAGGTACATGAAAAAATACCTACAGTGTTAGCTGCCTTTTTTTGAAAGGAAAGGTCAAAACTCTTTTGTCAAAGTGCTTAGCTAAGCTTTACTATAAAAAACAGCTGTCTGATAATTACAACTAAAGGAAGCTTAATGAAACTAAGGGAATATTTTATAGATCTTATCCATCCAGTATCTGTCAGGAAAAAAATCCAGACCGACAGGCATTTTTTCATCCTGGATAATTGGAAATAGGTCTGGCGCCTGCATACAGGGGCCTCTGAAAGAAGATACAGGCAACCACCTGGCACCTACCCTTATGAATAGCAAGAGTCAGGGAGCTATTTTAATACTTCTCGTTTTTGGATTGGTAATAAGTAACTATACAAAGACCTACTGATAAAGTGCCATGGTGTGAGAGGCAATATATTTGAGGTGGTAAAACTTGTGTTATAACTGCTTTTTTCTGACACAGTCTATATAATTTTTCTTACTTGTTACACAGTCCAGAAGTCTGAAACACCCACAGCTAAATTCTGTTTTCACTTGACTGAAATGGCATAGTTGAATTTTCACTTTCAGCACTCTTGTGTTTTTGTCCCTGCCTCAAAATCACTCTGCGGAGCTGCTATTTATATTACTGTTATTTATTCTTATTCATCTTGCTTAATTACACATGTAAGGAGGGAAACCTTTACTCTGACTCTCATTTCCCTACTAATCTCGTACATCCAGTTGGGTTGCTATTTCTCTTCTGGAAAATTGAGTTTTGTCCCTCAGGTTTTAAATGAGTCCAGGGCAGCACAGAATCGAGTTGATTCATGTTCTAAGCTATAGTATGTTAGTATACACTATACTCACTTCACTGTGGAATCATGGAATGGTTAGGGTTGGAAAGGACCTTAAGATCATCTAGTTCCAACCCCCCTGCCATGGGCAGGGATGCCTTAGCCTAGACAGTACTGCCCAAGGCACTGTCCAGCTTGGCTTTGAACACCACCAGGGATGGAGCGCGCTGTTCCAGTGCCTCACCACCCTCACAGTAAAGAACTTCTTCCTTAAATCTAACCTGAACTTCCTCTGTTTTAGTCTGAACCCATTACCTCTTGTCATACTGCTACAGTCCCTGATGAAGTGAGTAGTGGGACTTTTCATGTTAATACTAAAATCACTGAGTTTTTTTCAAACATTCCAGCATAAACACCAGCAAGAAGTCTAAAAGAGTTTTCTAAGATGCACTTTGTTTCTTTTGATTACGTTCTTTAGGAAGGACTGCGAACACTGTGTGTTGCATATAAAGAGCTCACAGCAGAAGAATATAGCAAAGTACAGAAGCTGCTTCAGAATGCAAAGTTGGCTCTCCAGGACCGAGAAAAGAAATTGGCAGAAGTGTATGAGAAGATAGAAAGAGATTTTATTTTACTTGGTGCTACAGCTGTTGAAGATCGGTTAGTGCATTTCTTAGTTTCTTATGTTTAGTAGTTGTACCAAAGTAGTTGAAGACTTTTTTGTAACTTTTTTTGGATTAGAGATTTATTTGGAAAAAAAAAAACCAAAACAAAACAAACTCAAAACCAAACCCAACCCTTTATTTAATTCCATACCCTCAGCTTACAAAAGTTGCACATGATAACTTTATAATTTAGTAACCTAGTAACAAAAGTTAAGTGTACAAAAATCAGTATATTCAAGCCATTTACATGCAGTTTGTGTAATACCTTATTAAACAAATTCTATTGAAAAGTTTTGGAGAAAGGAACTACAAAATGGCATTGAGGAAATGAAGAAAGAACCTTTAGGTTATAAGAAAAAAAAAGAAAGAAAAGCTGTTAAAACTAGGAGGTCACTTTAATAACTCAGCAGTACCTCATTGTTTGATGTCATTAGCTGAAAGTGCTGAAAATATTTTAATTGAAGTACTAGTCTGAAGAATTGAAGCATCTTTTAGGCTGTATGAATGAAAGGTGTAACCTTGAGCGCTTTGAAAGTGTCAAAACAAGTTAGTTATAATGTACTACTCTGCCAAACATTTTTAGATTCACACCTTGGGGAAAATTCTTAGATTTGATAACTTTTATTGATTTTATTTTTTCTAAATTTGGTTATGGAAGCCTTTCAATAAGGGTCGCTGAATTTCTTATTTCCAAGCAATCTATCAATGTATGTTGTCAATTGACTTCCACAGACTACAGGAAAAAGCTGCTGACACTATTGAAGCACTCCAGAAAGCTGGAATTAAAGTTTGGGTACTGACAGGAGACAAAATGGAGACTGCTGCAGCTACTTGCTATGCTTGCAAACTCTTCCGGAGAAATACACAAATACTTGAGCTAACCACAAAGAAAATTGAGGAACAGAGTTTACACGATGTGCTCTTTGACCTAAGCAAAACTGTCCTAAGACACAGTGGCAGCTTAACCAGGGATACTTTCTCAGGGTAAGGAAAAAGTTGAATTTTAATGCCAGTAATGGCCTTCTGTACATTTCATAAACAATTAAGTGATTGATTAATTGATTGATCGATTGCCTTAAGAACAGCAACGTGCTATGTTTCAGGTTTTTGTTGTTAAAAGTGTAAATTACTGTATGGCAACTAAGTTTGTTCCACGTGATCTTAAGTTTTCACCAGCATGGTACGTATTTCCAGTACTACTTTAACTGTTAAAAGAAAAAATCACAACTGACATTGTAATTACTTATTTTTCCACTGCATAAATATTCATTCTTGGAAAAAAATTATTCGAAAGCAAAATACTGTTTCTAATTTTTAAAAGGGAAGCAGGTATGATCTATTTCTGTAATTAGAGTCAGTATGTTATGTGACTTTCTTAAGACCAAGATCACGGAGAGCAACAATTTCCTCTTTCTAGGAAAGGCTATGCTACATTTACAGAGAGGTGACAGGCAACAATGTAGTACCAAATCTTGTGATGTACATAAAAATACTTTAAGTGCCCTAAATTGTAAAGAAATCACTGACTTCTGTGTATTTAAATATCCATGGAAGGATAGGTATCATGTATATGAAATAAGTTAGGAAATGGCATTAAAAAGCAAAAAGCAGGAAAAATGCAAAATATGCCTTATAAAGGTAGTGAATTAGGCTACTTACTTGAAATGTTGTAGCTGGTATACTTTACTTGCTCTTTTTTCCACTGTAAAAGCCTAAAAATTGTATTCCAAAACATTTTTGCATATTAAGATGTCAAGAAAAGAAGTTGTGTGTTGGTTCTTCTGGGCATAATGGTACATATTTGATTTGTTTTTCTTTTTAATATAGAATCCTCTAGTAATGCATTTTATATGCATTTGTAGTAAGTCTGTAGTAAAGGAACAACAAGTTAACAAGCATTTATGATATTATTTTAGCAGTGTTTCTATAACTCTTAGCTTTAATCTTGAAAGGCTGGGCCAGAGCATTTTTCTTAGCTATCCTTACACTTTAAACTCCATTGGTCTAATCAATAACACCTTTTTATTAAGTTAAATGATATTTCACTGTCACCTGTACTACATTTAGCTTAAGGCCCACATGTCTTACAAGATATATTTAAAGACATTTGTTTAACTTTTTGTGTGATGCCCAGTTTCTAGACATTGGGACTCCAGAATTTTCTGTCTTTGATTCCAGACTTGGAGAATTTGCTATCTGTAATAGCAAATTACAACTATAATATATAAAATAGCTATCTTTAATTGCAAATACTGTCTGTAATGGCAGGATTCTACCTGGATATTCAAATTCAGACTGAAAATCTTTCACTAGAATGTGTCAAATATGCAATACATTGCCCAAACTTCATAATAATACATTTTGGTTGATATCGTTATATACTAACAGCATAATCCTATTTGTGCAATGGTAACAAAGTGCTGAAAATACCTGTGGACTGCTAATAGATATAGTTTATGATACTTTATATTATTTGTCAAAATTGCTTGTGTTGTAGTAGTGAAGATGGAGATGCTTAAAATACACTAATATTAATAAATATGGTGTTTTCCTCACAAGCACTGTTCCTGGTGAAACTGTGTTTGTTGAAAACCCACACACTAGTATAATCTTGGAGCACTGAAACTAAAGCACAAATAAACCTCAGTGTATGTTTACACAACACTCACTGCTGAGCTAGAGCCTGGGGCTGCTCTGTAATGCAGGCAAATGCAAGGGTGCTCTGGAATAACTAGTTTGGGTGCCACAAAAAACTGCTTTCATAGCTTGGACCATCTTCCTTCGTTGTTTGGCATATGTTATTGTGGTAGACTGTGCTTCATGCCACCATGGTTACTCTTCTAGCAATGCCCAAATTATTACATGTATACCAGTTATAGATTAATATAGATAATCATATATTGTAATATTATAGGTAACATATGTAATTACTGTATTTTAAGAATATAATTACAGGTGTACCTGTATCAGACTTAGCCACCACACTAAACACAAAGGATAGATACTCTAAAGGTAGACAGTGGCCTTGTCTCTTCAGGTCAATGTGTCTCTTTTGGGCATTTCCTTCAGAGCAAAACAAACAAGCAAACAAAAAAAGGATGATTTTCCTCATCAAAGCAGATTTTGGAGTGTCGAGGGCCTTTCCCTTTAACTTTTTTGTCTTTATTATGGAATGTGCCACAAAATTAACTTTATTCCTGCAACTCAGTTTACCTCATTGCAGTTCTCAGAGTCCTTTCAAATGCAGTTTGAAAAAATTCAGATTTCGAATGCAATTTGAAAGGTCATTAATTAGGCACTCCTACTCACTGGTGAGGTCACTGAGGTTTCTGTCTTTGAATTGGTGGCACACTGAATATTTTCAACATAATCTAGAATTTTAATATGTCATAAATAGCAGGAATTTCCTTTAGAAGTATATTAATTTTGCAGTATTCCATACACATTGGTTTTTATTAATTAATTTTCACAAAAGCACTATTTCCAGATTTTAAATGTGTCTGAGAATTTTACAGTGACTTTTAATTTATATTTTGTCCCTGAACAGACTTTCAACTGATATGCAAGATTATGGTTTAATTATTGATGGAGCAGCATTATCATTAATAATGAAACCACGACAAGATGGGAGCTCTGGTAACTACAGAGAGCTCTTTCTTGAAATTTGCAGGAACTGCAGTGCAGTGTTATGCTGTCGAATGGCACCTCTGCAAAAAGCACAGGTTTGTACTTTATATTGTAATTGCTTGTTAGCTGTGCACATATGTAAATATTGAAAGTTCATACTTGGTATAACTTACGCTGATAACTTAAAATGTTACCATTCACTTTTGTATTTTCTAAAACGGAAAAGGCAAAAAAAAAACAAAACAGGAGAGGGAAGAATTTCTCCTGGCAAGCAGTTTAGATAATGGCATGCTAAAATGGCAGCCAGCTGTGCACCTGAATTTGATTTCTGTACATGTTGTGCAAATTTCATGGTTGGTACATGCTGATAATGAACATATTTAATGAACTGAACTAATTGCTTCCTTTTTAACCTAACAAGCTTTGAATAGTATGCTACCTTTTGATACTACAAGAACCTGCATTGTTACTTATTTTAAACGTACGTGGTAAGTCAAGAAAAAAGAATCCAGGCAGGAAAATGTGTGCATTATCATTTTTAAATACTTCTTAATTGTTGTATGCTACTTTGTATCAAGTAAAAACATGCACTCCATTGCTGAAACATCTCAGTGTAGGTGAAGAACTTTTAAAGGGAAGAGACATCGGAATATATTCTTTTTTATCTTTCAAACTGTCATGTCACTTTCTCAGTGCTCAGGTACAGCATATGTAGCCCTTTATTCATTTTAACAGGGGTATTTATCCAGCACATTTAACTGTCTGGAAGTCTGTAGTTTTTAGTTGGAGCTGACTCAGTACCAAATTGACAGAGGTGAACATTTGCAGTGGAGGGATTTGAGGTAAAATTTTTTGATAGTTTCTATGTCAACAATATTTAGATATATAGAGAGTCTTATTATCTTAAATAGTAAGAAAAAAAACATCAGCATAGTTAAGAAAGCAGAATCTTTCAATCTTTATTTCAGGATTTCTTTGAAATCATATATTTTGTCTTTGGAACCCTCTTAATTTATTAATGTGCTTACACTGCATTAAGCAACCTCACCATCTTCCTTTCTTCTGCCCTTCCTCCCTACTTTCTGTATCTCTTAATAGTTTGAAAGTATTTGAAAAGTGGTATTTTATATTTGGAACAAATACTTCTAATATGAAGAAACTACTGTGATCTTCATAGTATTTGCATTGGGTAATATTGGGTTTATGTTCCTTAACAGAATTTCTTATGTAACTGTGTTGCTCATTATTTATTACTTGTAAGCTCATGCAAAGCAAGCAAACCATAACAGAGAAGAGTTTTTACTGCTATTTTTTTCCAGATTGTGAAATTGATTAAGTTATCAAAGGAGCATCCTATCACATTAGCAATTGGTGATGGAGCAAATGATGTCAGTATGATTCTAGAAGCACATGTTGGCATAGGTAAGTGTGCTTTTTGGAATATTCGAGTGAGATGACAAAAAAGCATTTACTTCTTAAAAACAGGCAGTCTCAAAGAATCAGGTTACACATTTTGCAGACTTTTAGTGAACTTACCCCAGGTAACTGCCATGATGATCTCTTACTAGATAAGTGTCATAGCATTAATATATAATTTTTCAAATAATTGTGTCTTTGAAATAGTTCTTCAGTTATTAAACAGCTTCATCACTTTTTTTTAAAGGAATCATTGGCAAAGAAGGTCGTCAAGCAGCAAGAAACAGTGACTATGCAATACCTAAATTTAAACATTTGAAAAAAATGTTGCTTGTTCATGGGCATTTTTATTATGTTAGGATATCTGAACTTGTGCAATACTTCTTTTATAAGGTAGGAGAATGCTTATTCTAATTACATTAATCTCAAACTTACATGGTAATATCTACATACACTTTGAACAGTCAATGGTACAAAAAGCATTAATTGCATAATAAAAGAAAAGAATTCTTACAAATTCTGTCACTGACTGTTCTGCTTATTTTCAGTACCTTCTGGGTTCTCTCTACAGTGGCCTTTTAAATTAAGTTGGAAATAGAATTTGAGAACTTGGCTTAGCTCAATGTATGTTTGTTTTAGTTTATCATGTGCATCCTCCTGTTTAGACAATTTGTTGTGTCTAAATTATGGGAAATGATGGAAGATAATAGAAAGGAACCTTCAGAAGATAATTCAAGGTCTTGGTGTTTGACCATATGTATAGCTAGGAGACGATGATGTTTGGGATCATAGTTAGAAACATATTAAAATTACTTTGCTGGGAAGCATGTGAAGCGGGGTGTCCATGTTTGCTTCCCACAGTTTGTGTCCTACCAAGTGTTGTTCCTTATTTACCTTGCCTTGACTGAGCTGTGCTCCTAGGCTGCAAAATGCGTTGCCCTTGAATTTTGAAACTGTTGCCTTAAGTTTGCTTTCAAAATATTTTAAGCATTTTTCTTAATAGTAGTACTGGAAGATGAGAATGTTGATATTTAATGTATGCAGCTCTTTCTACTGTTCCTGCAATATTTACTATTACTAGTGTTATAAAACTATGCTATACATAGCTATATAGCATTGTTCTGTATATAAATTACTGCTTATATTCCACTTGATAACTGTGCCACTTTGCCTTTCAGAATGTCTGCTTCATTTTTCCTCAGTTTTTATATCAGTTCTTCTGTGGGTTTTCACAACAGGTTAGTTGCATTTCCCCTCGCTGCCATGTTTTCTCTTTGGCTTCTTTACTTTTTTTTTTTTCCCCATCAAAAGAATTGATTATTTAACACTGTGTCTGTTCCTCTGACAAAATTTTTAGGTTAGTTTACACATTGTCAAAAGAGCAGCATCTCTTTTGGTTCATATAATTTTCAGTGGCAATTGCAGTTATATTTCAGAAATGAATCTTACGAATTGTCATTAAAGCAGTGTTATTTTCAAAGTCAAAGAATACAGGAAACCAAAATTTGGAACTGCAGTGCAAAATGAAATGTCTGTGGGAAATACAGTCTTTCAGGTTTAAGCTTATTGACAAGAAGCGATCCTGAAAGATAAGTAATTGAACTAGTTGTTAATTTTTAGAATTCAGAATGGAAATGGAAGAATAAAATAGTCTTTTCTGGCATGTACAGGTATGCATTGCGAAATTCAGACAAATAGTGGCATTCAATTAGTTGAAAATTAAAAAAATAACACTAGAAAGATAGAGGAAAAGTGAACTGCTGCTCACTAGAAGTGTGCCATCATTCGGAACAGGATCCAGTATTCTCCTTTCTAATTTTTTTATTTGCTTTTTAACCCCTTGCTCTCATCTAATTTGTGGGGGGGAAATCTGTCTTTTCCTTCTGAATGATGGGGCAAAACCCAAAAGAATGAATGACTAGACTTAGACAAGAGGGTTGTTATCAGGGTTAAATTGTACAAGAGGAGGATATAATTGGGGGAAAATAGTATTGTTGCTTTAAATTTGTGGGGTGTCTTACAGTTGAAACAATAGGAGGGGCTGATACATGGATGAGACTATTAAATCAATCTTCTAGTTGACCTTTTGTTCTCCAGATGGATGGGGTACAAGTGCATAGTTTTATCTTGGCTGTTTCAGGTGTTCAGGAGTATTTGTCTCCATTACGAAGGGATATATTTTATCTTTTTAAAAAGTTGACTCATTTCAAATCGAGTGTTATGCATTGGATTGTGCTTTAAAATTAAAACTAGCAGATTTAATTCTTTTCCATCTACAGACTTTATACGATACTGCGTATCTAACACTGTACAATATCAGCTTCACTTCCCTTCCTATCCTCTTTTACGGTCTAATGGAACAACATGTCAGTGCAGACACACTCAAGAGAGAGCCTTTGCTATACAGGTAAAATTCATACATTGTGCCCCAAAGTTGATTGTGCAACTGGGAGATCTGTCTGGAAGTCCTCAGGATTTCTGTACTACAAAGTTGGAGTAGAGCATCAGATAAAATGCAACAGAAAGGTTGAAGACCATCTGTTCAGTCTATAAACTACAATAGACACATGTATTTTAGTGCTCTCTTTTTCGTCTGGGTA
Organism: Myiopsitta monachus; assembly: GCA_017639245.1. NCBI lineage: Eukaryota > Metazoa > Chordata > Aves > Psittaciformes > Psittacidae > Myiopsitta > Myiopsitta monachus. The sequence continues at coordinate 36,216,454 of CM029919.1, read as the reverse complement.
TGGGGAACAGTACTTTAAAAAGACAAAGCGTACTATTTCTTCTATATACATGCTTTATTCTGAAAGAAAAGAGCACAGAGTGGTAGAGTGATCTGTCATAGAATTCTATGCGGCGTCCAGCATTGTCCTCTGCATATTGCTGACACGCTTCTGGGCGCTGAAATTGCGACCGGTTTAGATTCTTAGCCACTTGAAATATTGTTCTTGCCACATAACTGCATGTGGCCACTTAAAGTAGGAGCCATGCCCAGCTGCAAAACCAGTACATTTCAGAAAGTGGCAACAGTAGGTAATCACAGGCAAAACATTTTTATTGTTGGCCAAATACAGTATTGTGCAGTTTGTGGGTAATCTGCGGGGAGAACTGACTTCATGTGGTCATCAGACAGTTTTTAAAGTACCTGCGGTGAAAGTATTTATTTATAGTAAATGTGTCAGTAATTCAGGATTTTCACTTAACTGTGTTCTGGTTTACTCTGATGTGTTTTATGATATATGCCAAGTTGATATTCTGTGTGCAGGAGGTACAGTTGTAATACTAAAATTTTTTTGTGAAAAGAAAATGCAGGCTATTGGACAGTTCTGTTGCTGCCCAATCCCTGTATGTTTGTCTTTTTTTTTGTGGGAAAACAGTCAGGAAATACCATTTGACCTGAAGCTTCAACTCAACTGCAAAATCCTCGTTTTGCATGTTCCACGTAAAATGAATATTTCGTTTTGTTACAATATTCTGTTTAAAAGCACCCCATTGGAAATAAAGCAAAGTCTCCAGAGACCTCTAGTGTTTCCATTTAAAATCTACAGTGGATCATCACTTGCACAGCAAGTACTGGAAAACAGAAACCTTCTGTAAAAAAGACTGAAAACTAAATGGGAGCAGCACAGGGGAATTTACCACACAATTGAAATAAGAATAATTACAGGCAATGGTTAAAAGGGCTTAGAAAAGTTAAGAATACTGAAGAGGAGACATTCAGAAAGGATTTGGATGTGCAGTGATAGGCACTTGTCATGTGGAAATGTGGTGGGTTTGCATGCAGTTCTTAATTGGTTTTCCTTCAAAAAACAGTGAGTGACATCATTTGCTTGGGATTTTTGAACATGCTGGTAATGAATGTATGTATCTTATTTTATACAGAGATGTTGCCAAGAATGCTTTGCTGCGCTGGCGTGCATTTATTTATTGGACATTCCTCGGAGTGTTTGATGCTGTGGTATTTTTCTTTGGTGCCTATTTATTGTATGACAACACAGTTGTGACCAGCAATGGACAGGTTAGTGTTGGGTTTGATCAGTCAACCAAAGGCAACTTTTTTAATGTTCGTGTTGCTATGAACATAGATTTGTTTCCTTCAATATTTCCAGCACAGATAATTTCTATGAGTTATGGCAAGATAGGTGGGTCATCTGTTTAGCAAAGTCTGAACTATGCAACGGGATATGCTGTGTATCAGTAAATAGGCATTAGACTATATACAACAGAGATATATATCATAAACTATTCCTTCAGAATTCACATAGTAACTTTTAAGTTTTGTGCTTAACATGCATTTGCTGAATATCTGATTAACATATCAAAAGTCTTGTAGAGTAGTTATAAATGATCATAAAAGAGCTTAAATATAACACGCTTTTTAATATTTCAATGATTTTTGACATATGGCAGCTTAAAATAATCTTATCTCTACTTGCTTTGCAGTCACATGAATGCAAATTTTAAGAACTTTTGCATTTTATTTATTTTACCCATTGATATTTTGGTCTATTTTATTTGTGTGCTTTTTTTTCTTTTTGCTACTTGCTTCTCTTCCTATCCTCAGCTAATGACAACCAGCACTCACATGGTAAGACTATTGTGGATTTGTCATGATATCCATTTCATCTTTCACTGTTCTTTAATTAAACTGTTAAAGAGCAGTTAAATATTTCCTATATTTATTTCAAAATATCACTTAAATTTATAGATAGAAATGTTCCTTATTGCTACTTTATGAATACTTAGTTTCTATAGATTATAATGTATACTGAGGTATATGAGGTATGGTGAAGAGCCATAAACTTTAAAAACTAAGTAGGCTTTCTGCTTCCTTGCATTTTCTTATTTTGTTCTGTGTTTTCTATGACCTACATTTTGTTGCTGACTCTGCTATAGAAAATTTATTACAGTTTATGGTATGAAGTGCTTGAATAGCTTTAGAAAAGATCCTCAAAGTGAGAGAAAATAAATTGTGCACAATTTTGTTGCCCGTAAGTAATGTACATGTTTGCTAGAAATGCAATATTCAAATATCAGTGAAGTACTGTGAGGGTTGTGAGGCACTGGCACAGATTGCCCAAAGAAGCTGTGGCTGCCCCATTCCTGGCAGTGTTCAAGGCCAGGTTGGATGGGGCTTGGAGCAACCTGGTCTAGTGGAAAGTGCCCCTGCTTACAGCAGAGCAGTTGGAACTAGATGGTATTTAAAGTCTCTTCCAACCCTAACCTATGACTCTGTGAACTTCTAGTGTGAAAGAGAACACATATTAGAAAGAGCTTTTACAAGGACAATGTGAATTTCCATTAGGCATAACTGTGCACTGGAGCACTTCTTTTCCTGGTACCATTATGCTCTATGTTAGGTGTTCAAAATTCTGCATCAGCTTATATTTACAGTCCTGAAAACTAGACAACTTATACCTATAAACAGTTTGTATTGCAAATATTCTGAGTTCCTTTTTGAATTTTATTCTTCTCCTATTGCACACATTCAGTCAAATTCTCGGTAATGCTCTAAAGCCAGACTAGTACCTAATTTGCAAATTGTGAATGCTTATATTTACAACTGGATACCTATGTTAATATTTGGTGATAAAATGTGTTGTTTGAGATGTTCTGACTCTTGAGTGTCACAGTAGATAAAAAAATTCATCATTACTCAGCATGCATGCCTTGTGTATTTTATAAAACTTAGAGTTGCAATTTTAGGCTTGAAAATGTTAGTGTTCGGGAATAGCCAGAGATACATAGATGAGTTCATACATGCATGAATGCTGGTTATTGTTGATGGTTATTTCCAAGTATTTAAATTATGCTCACATCTGGAAAAAGCTAATGAAAGATTTGAATGGTTTATCACAACAGTGCTACTGTAGAACGGGGAACAGGTTAAAGGGGCTGATGGTAACACTAATACCGTAAGTGATATAAGATGATTCAAGCTAAGTTCCAAATTGTTAAAATGGCTGCTGAAGCAAAAATTTTTAGTTCCTCTTTCCCTCCAGAAAGAAACTAATTGCCATTGTGGCAAAATCAGTAAAAAGTGAAGTCAGTCTCTTTCATTTAAATTAATACCTGTGTCAGACTGCATACCATTAAGCTTGCTTCCAAACATAATCCCCTGTCAGGATGTTTCTCAGTATTCAGAAATTTGTTTGAAACTATTCGCATTCTGTAGAATGATATTACTACAATAATGAAGGTACGTCCTTTTAATCACTGAGATTTACTTCATAAATGCCTGCCTCGGTCATTTCCTGGTAAATAAACCTAAGATGCTAAAGATTTCTCTTATATTAATTCTTATTAATTTGTGGTACTGCTTTATGTGAATTCTATTCCACTTTGAATTTGACATCGTTGGTGTTATTAAAACATAAAATTAGAGACCTACTACATAAGGAAGGAAAAAAGAGAAGGGACTTTAGAAGTACTTGCAGGTTGTAAATGTCATCTTAGTTTACCCTTGTAGTAAAATGTATTTCCCATGTGTAGTTGGGTTTTTTTTATATTTAGTGCAGAGTGGATTAAATATAATTAAGCTGGGTTCAGAGATAGGTAGGAGAAACTAAGTTGAAAGGAATAACGGAGTGAGAAATACAAAACAGTAGGAAGGGAGAGAGTTAACTAGAATAATGAATTGGAACATACAGGATAGACAAAAACAGTCACAGGAGGAGAGGAAGAATTAGATAGGCTGGGAGTAGAGTATGGAAAAATATTTAATTAACTAGATGTTAACAGACATACAAAAGAATGATTCACAGCCTGAAGATGAGTAGCATCTTGAGATATTCGATGCTGGAAATACATTATGAGTTTTTGTAACTCACATTATCCCATATTGCTCTGCTTGCCTTTCTCTGTGCCAAATTAGCAGCCTTATGGAGCCTGGTGTGCCTTTGCTGTGACCTTATTTTTAAACTAAAAAGGTGGGTAGGTGAAGGGTCGGTTGCAGCCTGATGCTTTCTGTCTAGCCTGACAAACAGAGGCAGAGGAAGCTTGTTTCAGTTTTTTTATTTAATCTAGCAGCTTTTATTGGAAATACAGACTCATCCATTCAGCGTGCAGAAAGCAAGACTGACGCTAGGCTGTCTGAGAGATGCCAGATATGACATGAGAGTATTGTAAAATTTAACTGCAAACAGGCAGTCGGTAAATGACCCAATTTGAAGTTCCTGAACTAGATTCCTGTCCATGCACTGATATTTTTTTTGGTGCACATAAAATATTGTAGCAATGTCACAAACTATAAAATTATCACATTACACATCAAAGTAAAAGGTCAAAATGCTGAAGGTTTCCTGCATTTCATCTTATGTTCTATACACTTTGTTGCACACTGTGTAATTTTAAAATGATGAAATGGATACTCAGAAAAAAGAATCTTTCAGCCAGTCACGTTTATTTTTAAAATTACTTTTAATATTTTAAAATGACTTTCCTTTCCAAACTGATTGGACTCTCAGCCTAGTTTCCTACAGATTTCTGCCTTGTGGCTGGCTGTGGTCTCCATTTGGAGTTTTTCCTGCAGCAGCACTTTTGTGTGATCACTTGCCCATGTGGATCTATCTCCTGTCTTCTAATACTGGGCAAGCTCATACAGAATAATGTAGATGGGAAGGGACCCTGGAGGTGATCTTCCAATGTTTGCCTTCATAATGAAAAAAAAATAATCTCCTAAATCTTAAGCAGAATTTTTCTTATTGCTGAAGAGACGTTTGTTCCAGTTCTTCATCTCCATAGCTGTTCTTCAAAGGCTTGTGGGCAACTACTAGGTTGTTCTTTAACCTCTACCAGACACAAGTCCTTCGGCCTTTTCACAGGGGAGCTATATACTGCTAACCACCTTGGTTGCCTGCTGGTTGATCCCTTCCATTTATTTTTTTTCACATCCCTCCTGAACTGAGGCACCCAAAACTGGGCATGGTGTTCCAGGTGCAACCTCACTATAGTCAAGTAGATAGGAGTAATAACCTTTCTTCAGTGGTCATGTTCCTCCCAGTACAGCTCAGTTTGCAGCTTTTCTTATGTATAGAGCACAGTATAGACTTTTATTCAACCTGGCATCCACTGTAACCCCACTACAACTTCCTTTTCAGCAGGGTCAGCCCATCAGTTCCAACACATGGCATTACTCCTCTGTTGATGCAAAAACTTTGCACTTTTCTTGTATGTTCCCATTTTGCCTTTTTGTTCATTGAGAAACATCCTGAGCACCCAACTAGGTGGTCTTCTGGAATTCCATATCTTCCTGCAAAAGAGAGCTCATGAGATCTCAGCAGCTGTCTCTTTCAAAGTCATTCAGCTCTCTTGGGCATGCTTCTTGCTCAGGGGTGCAATACCCTGCGTCAGAGTTTCTTCTCCTAAAATACACTGTCTGAACTCTGTTGCTTACTTTCATAACATTTCTCTAGATCCTGAACCTGATTATCTCGTAGCTGCTGCAGTCCAGGCAAACCTCTTTGACCATTTTCACAGACAATTCTTCCTTCCATCAGCATTAATGATAATTTCTGCCACTTGAAAAGCTAAAGCGGTTTTATTTCATTATGCAGGTATGGAGAAAACAAACCACAATTCAAAAGTTAAATTAAAAAGTTAATTAAAACTTATGTAGAACATCTATATACTTACATGGCTTAAATGGTTAGCACATTCTTTTTGTTCTGTTACTCATCTGTATAACATGCTGTTGAACCTCCAAGAAATTCTGGGGTACCAAGGACAGACAGAAGGGAGATCAGGGAAAAGGTGATATCAAAGAAGATTGATGAAATTACTTCAGTTTATTTGTAAATTTCAGTGATTTCTTAACTGCGCTACACTTGATTTTAATTAGGAAACATAACTGAACTTCAGGTTAACTGCACCAGTTGTGGGTTTTTTCCCTGTCTGTATGAAATCTGAGGTGTGTACACATAAAAGCAAGAAACGAAAACATTTTGCACTGGATAGATCATGTAGGATTTCAGTGGTTTTGCCTAACTGTGAGTTCTGATACAAAGAAATACATAGCTTTAGGAGGTTTATTTTAGACAATTCGTATAATGGACAATATTACCTATAACTGCTTTGGACTGTTTTTTATAGATGTTTGGAAACTGGACCTTTGGAACACTGGTATTCACTGTGCTTGTATTCACAGTTACATTGAAGGTAAGGTATCCACTGTTATTTTTCTAAAGGCTTGTTTTCTAATTGCTGCTAACTTATATCAGTTTCTGTCTATAACATACATTGTCCTATTAGTTTAAGTACAGATTTTGCTATCTGTGCTTTCTTAACTGTGCTCAAAACTGAAAAAAGTCTTTTAGCTGATTCTATGTAGAATCATTCTCTTTTTTCAAAGGGTGTCATTTTATTTCATCTCCTGCTGAATATTCTGTTGCTTCTAGACAGTAACAGCACCATATGATCTCACTTGTTTTTTGTCAGCTTGCACTAGATACACACTATTGGACGTGGATAAATCACTTCATGATCTGGGGATCACTGGTATTCTACGTTGTCTTTTCTCTGCTCTGGGGAGGAATTATTTGGTATGAACCCTAATATAAATTGCATTGCAAAAGTTGTGTCAGAAACATAAAAGTTGTTGCGTATTTCGCCTTTTTGTCCCGAACAGAATTAAATTTAGTGTTTAGATAGTGCAGAACTCCCAATAGCAGTCACATTTTAGGCACACCTGTAATGACAATTAGAGAATGCTCAGCTCTTCTTTCACTGAGTGTCTGCTAAAATATTCTTAAAGAAGAATGTAAGGATACCAGATGTCAGACTGTCACTGGGGAAGTCAAAAGCAGTCCAAGAGTTGGTTCAAGGAGCTGAGGCAAAATGTCACTAAGTAGATCATATCTGTGCAGCTTGGTGCTAGCCATCTACTTTCTGGGCTTGTCTTGGAGGGAGCTATCTTTAGCAGTCTCAACTAGAGCCAGGGAGTCATGCTCATGCTGAAGTTGTGTGGATGACCAGAAGTCCTGTGTTTGTGTTTACTATTTGCGCCCTTTTTTAGCAAAGTAGATCTGCCGTAGATATCTGAGCACCTGCTTCTTCTATTGTTGGTCAGAAGCTTTTTAAGAATTAGTATTAGTCTCACCCATAGACGGTTAAAAGTGCTGGGGTTTTTGGTATGTGTGTTTTTGCAAGGGAGAGGCAGCATGGTAGGGAGGAGAGATCATGGTATTTCCTGCAGCCTGCAGGACAAGAGGAACATAGTTACATCTTTTAGATCTCTTTTTTTTGAGAAAACAGGGATGAATGAACTTCCGCAGACTGGGAAGTTGAGCTTGAAGTATTTCATCAGTGTCATAGTTCTTGCATTTAACATGACCAGTCTTTGTGTACTGAAATGTAATATCTATCTAATCTTTTTCCTATCAGGCCTTTTCTCAATTATCAGAGGATGTATTACGTGTTCATGCAAATGCTGTCTAGTGGTCCTGCGTGGCTGGGTATAATTCTGCTCATAACTGTCAGCCTTCTTCCAGATGTTCTCAAGAAAGTCTTATGCAGACAGTTGTGGCCTACAGCAACAGAAAGAATCCAGGTAAAAATATTTTTCACTGTGAAGATAGATTTCTGTATCACGAGTCTCTAATAGTTAGTCCTAGTTCAAGGTCAGAGACAAGATCAGAGCAGAGGTTCGTACTACATCTGTGGTATGTGTCACCAGTTCCACACCAGCCACTTCTAAGTGGTAGGGTGAAAGTCACTACCTGTTAATTCCATGGTGATAACTTGCCTGAATCCTGGGGCAGCCTCTATGCCTCTGTACCAGCAACCACAGGGAAATAGCTGATGCAGGTGGAGGGAGACAGGTAAATGATTCAGCACTATTATTACTGAACACATCTAGAGTTTATGCACTTAAAATAGATGTGATGAGTATATAGAAAGTTAGTAAGGAATATGTAGTAAACTCATGCCAACATTTGTATTGCATGATCTGAGCATACTTCTGTAGCAAATTGTTTTATACTTACACTATGCCTGTTAAAACCACACATATTTAAACTTATTAGTATTTTTTCCTCTTTTATACTTCAACTTACACTTTACCTCTTCTGATACGTTATTTCTACATAAATGTGCCTTGCTGTGCCAATGGAAAGAGTATTTTAAAATCTGTTGCCTCCTTTCTTCTGATCAGCCCAAAAGGAAAAAAAACTACTGTGTCAATACAGGCCTGGTCTGCTGAGGCTGAAAAGGAAGCCAGGTTCTGTGGGAAGCATGGTACTATGCTGGGGCCATCAAACCAAGTGCAATAGAACATGTTACCTGCATTTTTGACCCCAGCAAACTTTCATATATATGTTTAGAAGGTGAAAGACAGTATAGGTGTTGAACCTAAAACTTAATGTTACTTCCCTTGCCTTTTTCAGCCCATCAGTTGCAGTTTGTAGGTTAAAATACCAGCAACTCTGTCTGTAGGGATTAGTTAGCATTTTGATGTTTATTTGAGAAGATACTTTGTATTAAGAGGAAAGGAATAAAGGAACTTTACTTCCAAGGAAAGTAAAATTTTCCTTTTGGCAAAGGTAAGAAATTCTTCTCTCGTATCTGTGAAGTAAAACCCCTTGCCATTGTTTCGCATTCCTTGAATGCATAGTTGTGAAAATGCCACACTTTAAGGAAGGCAGGAAAGAATAAATAGCAGAAAAGCATTCACAGCATTTAGTGTTTTTCTATTTTGCCATATGTGTTATTTGTGGAAAAAGTTGATCTTAGTATAGGTTCTGCATGCTTAAAAGTGTAATGAGAGAAAATGAGAATGGGTTAATGCAAAGGAACAAGCTAGCAAACAAAAGCCCAAGCAAAGATATTACAGCATTTCGTACAGATATTTTATATTAATGCTGGAAAATGAATTGATTGTAAAGCAGACTTTGGGCTTAACTCTGGCAGTATTCATTTTTTAATATTCAGTAGAAAATCAATGACTTTTAACCAGATATATTGCTTGTGTTTCTTCTTTCCTCTCTGTTTCTTCGTGTCTTCCGATCTGATTTGTCTAAATAACTGCTACCTTGCTTTAAACATAAATGATGTGCACGGTTACTTCCTACAATCTCCTGGGGAAATCAGACTAAGCATCAGTGCCTTTCTGTTGAGCAGTCCACCATCTTTATGCTTTCTCAGACTTCAAGCAGTCTAAGTTTCTAATGGAACAAAAGGTGACTTTTTTCTGCCTTTCTGCATGCTTGGCCATTTCATTCAAAGGACAGTAAAAAGTTTATCATCAGAAGTTATTTACTGTACTCATCTCCATTTCTGACTCACATCAACTATGTTTTGAAAAAGAATACTTTGTAGTATAGTTGTTTTCATCTGTTTATCTCAAAGACTCTAGGAATCATTGTCACAATCTGTCACTGTCACTATCATTTTTGTCACTGTATTTTACATAATGTTTGTGCCTCAAGAATATAGAATTCTTAGATCCCCATTTTAATCATTGGTCTGTCTGTAGGGGAACGCATGTCACATTTGCACTGTGCCTGAGTATGGAATAGTTGCCACACACAGAAGTGATAATTCTGATTAAGCTGATGTTACTAACGTCATACAGAAAATGTGGTACTAGAAGCCATTTCAGCCATCTTTGGAATATAGTAATATATCTGCTCTGCTGTGATAAAAGGAAGTGCAACTTTTTTATTAATAAGTTATGTCCAGCATGTATTCCATTTTCTGAAATGTTGTGCTTTTTCTAGAAAGAAAGCAGCTTAAGATTCAGAAGTATGTGACAATTAATATAACATAAAAGTAGAAGAAAGGCTAGTAAATGTTGGCTTCTCTCCAGTCTGCAAGAAAATCATTTTTGACTTAATACTAGGAGACTGATGGTTTCCACTGCAGATTTTATATCTTTATTATTTAACTGGTTAAGATAAAATAGACATTTTCTCCTTCTTTCCCCCTTTAAGAACACATAGCCAATAAAAGTGACTGTAATTACGTAAGTCATGGGGAAAGTTCACAAAGTTTTTTCACTATTGAAAATTCTGGCTAAAATTGGCTTTTGAGCGCCTTCAGATTGGTTTGAACTCAGCTTTTAAGTAATTCATGTGCTTCTCAATTTTTCTCTTTTTTGAGTACTTCAGTGTGTGGTGGGTAATAGTTAACCATTGTTATCATTCAGAGGGTTTTAAACACTCCAATTACAGTTCTGGGTTTTTTGAGAGAGCTTGTCAGTTATATGTATATTTATATGTTTACACACACACAAAGACATGTATGTGTGTGTGTGCATGTACATATAGGTACATACAGGTATACGTGTATATATATGTGCATGTGTATTTTTATATATATACACACATGTATGAACTGTTGTATTTCTTGGGCTAAAACATTAATTCTGCAAAAGCTTTGGAGGAATCTGTTGCCTTCTGTTAATTCTGGTCAAAATCTGCTTGTTTCTAATACATGTAGTCCCAGCGACTCTTTGACTCAATGAACAAGCTGAATTTTGTGCTTTAACTGGAAACTCTGCAGCTGTGAGGTTTCTTTCAGCCTTTATTTTTAAAAAGCAACAGGGTATTCTTTAATATATCCAGTCTGTATTAATTGATTATATTTCCTTTTCCTTTATTCTTCTTTCATTAATAGAAGCAGCTCAGCAACTCTGTCAGGGAAAATATAAATTCACTTTAAATTTTCCTCTTTTTATAATTGTCACGTCAACCGACAGTGTTTCAGCAATCCCAAACATTTTGTAGCTGCAATACCAGGTGCTTAGATTCTGAGCTGTAAATAACTTCTGTGCTTTCATCCCTTTATAAGAAATATTTTTCTTTTTCTCTTCGCTTCTTACTGATTGTTTTTTCACTTCACTTTCACTTCAGCCACAAGATCTGCCCGTTACCCTCCTTATGAGATCTCTACCCTTTGCTGCACTTGGGGAAACCCAAAATGGTCCTTTTGCCTGGGGAAGCCTCTATAGGGATTCATTTTTCTTCCGTTCCTCTTAGAAAACTGGTCACCAGCAAACTGTTACCTTTGTCATGTGTCAGGTTCCTCTTCTATGTAAAACAAAGAAATAGATCTTGCTGTTGTAATATTTGAATCCCATGGGAGAAGTTAGGTTGGTAGCTCCTTGCCCTCTCCCTGTGGTGAAATGACAAAGCTGTTGGTCAGCCTTCATTAGCACTGGCCCCATCACCTCTCCAACCAATTGTACTGGGGAGTAGCAAAGGTAGACGTCTGATCCTTAATTTGGAATCTGCTTGGCTTAGGACAAGAGGTAATGGGTTAAAACTTAGGGGTAGTTTAGATTGGATATAAGGGGGAAGTTCTCTACTGTGAGGGTGGTGAGGCACTGGAATGGGTTGCCCAGGGAAGCTGGGAATGCTTCATCCCTGGCAGTGTTCAAGGCCAGGTTGGACAGAGCCTTGAGTGACATGTTGTATCGTGAGGTGTCCCTGCCTATGGCAGGGGATTTGGAACTAGATGATCTTAAGGTCCTTTCCAACCCTAACTATTCTATGATTCTCTTATGCGTTTCTATATCACAAGGACAGGTTATAGTCAAAGGGTCAGGACAGCCTGTGGTATTTACTCATGGTACAGTTAAGTGCTTTGGAGGGTAATTAAGTATTTTTAACAAAGTTTGAAATGAACCAGAAACATCTTCAGAGGTGCTCGAATGATAACCTCAGCATCAAGAATCAGAAACATTGTTTTACACAGGATAACCTTGCCACTTTAAATGTCAGAAAATCCATCACTTTTACAGGACTTTGCTAAAACAGTAACATCTGTACCAAATGGTGCAGTTCATTCACATTTCTCTCTTGTATTCAGCAAGAGTCTCACTGTTTTTCCTCATCCTTGCAGAAGAGTATGAGACATAAAACAGCCCTAAATGCACTGGCGAACAGCGATGGGCCACTTCTTGAAGGAAATCTTTCAGCTTCCAAGCCATAATTAGATCAAAACTAGGTAACAGTACTGTACGTGTTGCCAGTTTGGATTAATTTCTATTGGTGAACTGTGCTATTTACAAATCAACTGTTTCCTCCAGAGTTTTTGATGTACTTTATCAATATTGATATGAAATCATGTTTTACTTGGAGAGCCTAGTTTTTGCAAGAGATGTTCCAGGTAAGATCTTTTTATCTCAGACGCTTACTTGTGTAAGGCAAAGCACTTACTTGAGTCAATATATCCATATTAAAGTCTTACAAATACCTTGTGTTATGTGTAGGTCTTGTGTGACATTTCTCCTATAAAGAACTGTGGTCGTCATTGCAATCTGTACTCACATTACGCTATAGTGTAGGATACATAAAGTCAGAAATAATTCTCATACATGAGCATTTTTTCCATCATCTCTCATGCACTTGAATACATATGTAGACCAAATACAGACAGTAAAACAGGAAAATAACCATACAAAGGAAGTGATTTGTAAACAGGAGTTTGGCTCAGTTTGAGAGAATTGAGCTCTGTATAGAGCAATGCATTGTTGCATCACTGCCTGGGATCAAGAGAGAAGGGTGGTCGTCTTACCAAATACTTGAGACACCAGCACAAGTAATGAGCTTCTAAATACTCCAGACATTAAGGCAGCAGAACAAAATTCTCTGCTTTGCCTCATCTCCTTGCCACACCATTGATTACCCCGGTGAATATAGGTAAGAAGGTACACTTTTTACGCAAATACATTCCTACTTGGATGCTGTATCTGCTGCAGTCACTTCATGCTCTCCTGACCACAGAAGCAGCACACAAGGAATGAAGTGAAGGTATAAAGTTCCAGTACTTGGAGAAGACAGATGCAGTGTAATGTGCTGGTGTGGGCTGTGGTGCTTCACAGTAGTTGAGGGGTGCTTTTGATTTACTTTCAATGACTGCTAGACAAATATTGGTAGAAAACCCCAGCTTTCTTGAGCAGCTTCAGGTATGGCAGATTGAAAGTGCTTGCCTTAGAGCTTTGTGTAGAAAAAACATTATTTTATTTGTAGAAACACACATGGTCACGCATGGTAACTAAAATGCTTCACTTCCTACCTAGAAGAATAGGAAAAATAGTTCCCATACAATGTATGAATACTCCTTCCAGCATTTCCAAAACAAAGTCTGCTAATCTAGTACTTGATTATCTACATTTTTCTGTATTGATGTTGGTGTTTGGTCTATATGTGTGTTTAAAAGAACCCAGGCCTTACTGTTAATGAGCAGTTTGGTATAGTTTACTGGCTTTTCCAAGAGTACCTGTTGTAAAAGAGTTTTCTGATTGCTCTTGGCTATGCAAAAGTATTGTTTCAAGCTTGTGACTGGCTTTAAAGGTGTAATATTAAACCTCAGCCAAACTTCTATAAGCTACATCATTAATATTCCCTTTGTTATTTTGTTCCTTTTGCTCCTGTGTTGCTGTCAACAGGAAAGGAGGAAGGGGATGATCAAGAATAGAGAATTAACTGGCTTACATAGCATTTATGGAGATAGTGATTGATAACACTGATTTAAATGATTCTATGATTCTATGAAATCATGCTTACAATGCATTTATAGCTTAAATACCATCACATAACCTCCATACCTCTGTACCTGGAAACTATTTGTGCATTCAGTGTGAAGAGTTAGATACACTCGTTGGGAGAAGTGCTGTGCTAATTTTCTTTTAGTTCATGCATATGTTCCAGGGTGTTGTCATGCAGCTGTGGTAGTGCTGTAATCCCGAATATTTCCTGAGTGAAAGTGCTGATTTTGCCAGAGTATGGAGTGATTATGTGGTACCAATAAATTCTAATGGACAGTTAGACCAAGGTATCATAAATTGGCTGTATAGCTGCTACATGCAACCTAAGTCCAAAATCAGGTACTGCTTAGAAGTACAAAGCAAGTGCATTAAACCTCTCGAACTTTCATCTATTGACACTAACCGACTGTAAAGAATTTCGTCTCTTTGGAAGTACAGGGCAAAGTACTTGAATCTGTTCTGTCTTAAAATTCCCTGTAAGAAGTCCTGACTAGAGACATTCAGAGATAAAAAAAGATGTACTAGGAGAGATTATGAAGTGAAATATAAACCTGATTTAAAACGATTCAACTTGAAAACAATCCTCTGTGTCTTCATCTGTTCTATAAAGACCCCATTATCAGGTTTAGAGATTATGTCTGCAATTATGCCTGGTTCTGTAGGTCTTAATATAAACGTAATTATGTTGAGAATGGTTGGTTGCTCAACAGCATGAGGGGCTATAGCTTTACATGAAACAAATAGCCACTGTGGCGGTTTAGTGGAAGGCATTATTATACCAACGGCACAGCGGCCCTAAGAAAGAACACAATTGTAGACTTTTAGCTCCAAAATCATTTATTTACTATGTATATATTTTTTTTCCCTTCAACAGGATGCAGCGAGGCACTGTCAGGAACACATCTCGGAGTTCACGCCTCTTGCCTGTCTGAAAAGCCCAAGATACAGGAGCAGTGACTGCAGCAGTTCCCCAGCAAGAAGGTCTAATTCTCGTTCTAAAAAAATGATGTTTACGCACTGGAGAGGCATTGATTATTCAGTACTTCCATCTGTCTTTGGCTGTTCAGATAGGCATTGCCATCCCAGTGCAGGCTACCACTACAGTGGGTCAGGTTTGGAAACATCTGTATGACAGAACACCAAGTCAAGCCTTTAAAAACTATTTATTTCTTTTTTCAGGAAACAAACATGTCATAGAAATATATAGCCACTATACGTGGCTTTTGCTGTCTGAGGTAGTGTTCAGACAAACAGGATCAAGAGCTAGAAGTATGAACCCTTCTAGGCTAATAGTCCTCTTTTTATGTTTTGAACTACTGGAGCAATGAACAATCTGCACAGTCTGGTACTGTGAGACTGGTAGCACTAAAAATTCTCTTCATCCTGTGTCAAGAATTTTGTGCATTTACTGCTTCTGTCATCTTTAGTCGTTTTCTTTGTTACTTGAAGAGTATAGTTTCAGTCAGTGACCTACATTTTGAGTTCAGCCAGAAGCAATGACCTCAGTTATCTCCAATGAAAGTCTCCTAAATCATATTTAACAAGTACTGTTTCTGATTTTCCTCTGTTCTTTTTCTTTCGTTGCTCTTTCTGTAGAACAAACTGGTGTTTCCTCTGTGCAAATCTGCTTTCAAGAAACACTCTCTAATGCTCACTTCCTTGTAAGTGGCCAAATCAGGGCTATGTCTGGTTTTCAGTTAGCTTTCCCCCATAGAAAGATAGGCAAAACAATCCTTGTGTGAATTATGTACATGCTGCATGAAGTCAAGTTGGCTGTTAAGCAGGTAAATATCAGTGTTGGTATCTACTTAAAACCTGTCTGTAAGCATTTGGCTTAAAATGTCTTTCTGAATTTGTCAGAGGTGCAGATTACCCAGCATTCCCACTTCCTCTGCCTATAATGATAAAATAGGCATAGCCAAAAGCATCATATATTAAACCCTTTTTGACACATTTATTTCTTTAAAGGAAGAAAAGCTTTTTTTCCACATAAGCGACTCTTACTGTCTGGAGTCATCCTGTTAATTTTGATGTGAGTTTTTGTGTGTGTATGGTTAAATACTGGCTAATCAGCTTGGTTAGATGTATTATTACAAAGCACGCAACTGTTAACTTCTGCAAGCAAACCACTAGGTGGCACGCGGCTGTTTGCGAACGGTTGAACCGTAGTTGTGATGTAGGAACTCGTTTGTCTGCAAGGATTCTGTCTAAGGGACTTTAAGAATGACAGCCAACTTGCACTTCTGTTTTCTCTGCTACGTGTATGTTACCTGGCACTAATTCAACTATTAGCTGTGTCCTTGTCTCGTTTCGTTTGTCCAGTGTTTTATTTTGGGGTGCAAAAATATCTGAAGGAGTAATCTGATTTCAGTCAATTTCAGCCTGGTGGTTAGAACCGGTTAATGACCATAGTCATTATTAAATACCTCTGGAAGGACATTAGCTAGAAAGATTTGGAGTCAGAGCTGCAACCTTTATTGGAAGACCTGGTCAAGACGTTGTTAGTTGTATTTTGAATGGACCAGGGAGGCAGAGAAAAATTTTCCCTTTTGTGTTCTATAAAAGAAAACCCAAACCACCAAAACAAATAGTTTACTTACCAATTTACTTTTTAATAAAAGAAAAATCAACTTACTAGGAAATGTTTTTCACAATATTCTGTGCGCTTTTCGCATTGAACTGTGAAATACTATTAAAATGGCCTGAGACAAGCAGAGATTGTAGAGTGAGTCATGAAATTTTCTGTATACCAAAGAGAAGAGAATTTTAACACATGTAATGGGGAGCACCACAGCTGAAGGTATTTTTACCATTTAACATGTAGCACTTTTAAGTTTCAAAGAATGTCCTCATAGTAGTATCTCTTTGAAATACATGTGTGTGGGTGCGGGTGTGTGTACATGTACTTGCCATTGCAGACTTGAATGTGGGTCAGTTAGAACCATCCCCTACATAAAACACTGGTGTATATATTTTTAAAGAGTTAATATGGCTATAAATTTTATACTGGTAGCAGTGACAAATTTCTTGTGTGTAGTTAACAAATTATTTGTAATGTATTTTTTAGAAATCTTAAAATTGCCTTTGCACTGAAATATTTTTCATACTGTAGCTATTTATAAATCTGGTTTACGCATACATTTGTTAACACACCATTTCTATTTTTTTTGAAGTATATGTTTTGAAGGCATTTTTTATACCTATGAGTTTTTGGCCACTTCGATTTAGCTCAGCGTGGAGTTGTGGCTGAATGTTAAAATGCTAATGAATGTCACACTCGAAATGCAGGTCTGTCGCTCTGCCAGTCTCACCCAAGCTACTGATGTTCTGCTGGGGTTTGCGATAGCAAACAGGAAAGCTCTGTACTTCCAGCGCTGTGCTATTACTGCTGGTTTTTTTACTCTCTGAAGCCTCCTGCTTTTTTACATGTCTGAGTTGCATCTTTTAGCCTTAAATGAGATTTTTTGCTTGATGTTTTTGAAAATGCTGCATTCCTGTTCTGCCGACTAACAAAGCAGTTCGTTGCAAAATTCATGTAGCCCTGCACTTCAAAACTACTGACATTATTCAGGCTGAAGCGCCTCTATAAGTGCTTGGGAAATTTCAGTTAAGCATGTCATTTTGGGGAGGAGAAAGAGTGCTTGAATTTAAGTGGAAGTTTCTGCTTTGATTTAGCAATACTTTTACCTTGAAAAGTTGGTACGGTTTGCTTGTTAAAATGGACCGTTCAGTGAAAAAAAAAAACATACAACATCGACTGGGTTTCACTTGATGTGCTTTTGCTTCAGTCCCTGTTACTATTGCCATGCAGAGTCCACTGCAGCAGCAGGTGTTACCTGGGAGTTCCGTTGTAAATGGATCAGACGATACAAAGATGAAAAAATAGAAGGTAGCTCAAACCGCGCTAGAATGTTTTATTATGGCTGGGACCCTGAAAAGAGACAGATTTTTATGTATTAAAATGAATTAAAAAATTAAAGGGGAAAAGTATAAAAACCTATATAACTTCCTAACTTGCCTTGTTTAAACTGTTGCAGCTTTAACAGCATAGTGTCTCCATAACTGCTTCTGTAAATGTCTTGAAGCTGGTAAGCGCTAACCAAATGTATGTGACGACTTAGTATTTCAAGCTTTTTGGCCACTGAAGTTCATATATTCCCACAGTGGCTTGTGGCTAAAGATCTTTTTTGTTTACCATGAATGATAATTGTTTATTCAGCCACTTAATGTAAAAGCTTCCAGTTTTCTTTCTTGCTTGCATTAGCCTGTATGTCTTGACCCAACTGGCTTGCAAATGTGAAAGGAAACAAAAAATCCCTTAGTGGAGCAACTGCACTACTTTTCTTTTGGAAGCCAGTGGGATCATTGTGCTCATGCTACTGTTTGATAAAAAAGCTTTAATGGAAATTTGTGAAAGTATTATGAAAGCGAAAAGTATGTGATTCTACTTTGCAGACTAACCTAAAAATCCATTTATAGACCTTTACTTTTTTACCTTATGAAAATTCACAGTTTTAACCTGCGTTGTCTCCAACACACATTCTGTGCTGTGTACACGCTGCATTTTAGATGTCCTTTCATGACCTAATGTGAAGTAGAATCTGCAGAAGCTGCTGTATGGGAGCTGGAGGGTAGTTCTCTGTGCATTAAACATTACAGATGTCTGTAGTTGTCAGCACCAAATACTGACACTTATTTTTAATTGTACAATTATAGGTGCATTTATTTGAAACTAAATTAGCCTTCAAATCAAATGCTTAGGTTATCCTGTACCACATGGTTTATTTGATTTGAAGAGTTAGTGTGTGAAGACATTACTGTAAAGTTTCTTTTCAGTGCTATTTTTAACATTTATTTCTGTAGATAACCAAATATAACTTGTTTATATTCAGTCATATTTTGGATCCTTATGTAGAATATATGAGCAGGAGACATGAATCTGCTTGCAATAAATACAAACATTCAAGACTGGTTTAAGTTTGCTTTTGAGTAATTAAAATCCAGTATAAATATGAGATGGTTTCATATTAGTCTGTAATAAAATGTAAGTACATAACAGAAAATGGAATGAGTGTTTGATTCTGTTACTGACTATGCTTGCAGTCACATTTATTATCAGAGAGTGTATGTAGTCACCTGATAAAACAAGCTAACAAGAAGGGCAATTTGGAGAAAGCTGGAATGTGAGCAGTGCAGGGGGGTTATGGCAAAGGAACTGGTTTTGAGCCCAGGAGAGCTTTGTTCCTCCTGCACAGACTGGGTAAGTACAAAAACTCTTTCCAGACTAAAGCTGTGAGGACCTGTGTTTCCTGACGGTTCTGCTGTGCAGGGAACCCAGAGCTATCTTTCCTTTGTGCTTTGCCATCTGAATTGGTAGCGGTGCTCACAGGCTCTTACAGAAGAGGATTAGTCCACAGAGATGCAATCACTTACTTTTCATTTGGTGTTACAGTACTGTGGGATTTTCAGTTGTGTCAAAACCCTTACAGACCCCACTGTGCACTGACACGGTCAGGCTGAAGGTACCCTCAGCAGCCTCTGCAAAGCCATTCAGAGAAGTAGGTGCCTTCCACTTCGAGGCTGTGTAGAATTCTTGGGCACTTTGTATGTTGATCTCGCACTTCCCATAATGAATATTTCAGAGGAATGGGTTTGTATGTGTTATGAACTCTTTTATCCAGACAATAGAAACATACTGGACCCATCTCCCTTTTGTACGTCAAGAAATCTTGTGTTTGTACTGAACGAGCTTCTGGAGAAGGTAGTTTGAGGAAAAAAGGTAAATATGGAAGATGTTTTTCTCTTTGTTCATGCAACGAAGAAAAAAATTTGCATAAATTGCAACTAGATAGAAATATTGAAACTGTTTTTGAAAAGAAAATGTGATGGTGCATCTGGATTTCAGGAAGAACACAGTAGCAAGAGGAACAGATAACTTTATAAGTAGACAACTATTTTACATGTACGAATATGTTTGCTTAAAGGAAAAAAGAATAGCAAGTCAGTGGTTTCTGAACAGTCTTCTAAATTGAATACCTTATGTTTTCCTTCAGCTCTTTAAATCATGCTCTTTTAGTAAGTTATGTTATAAAATTAATTGAAAACTTTTTTACATTACATACATTTATGAAGACCTCATTTTTTTCTGCACTGTGTGCAATACTGCTGTATAAAATCTTTCCTGAAAGTTATTTCTATATGAAGTGAGATAGGTTGGGAAGTTTCCTGGGTTTGTTTTCTGCATACCCCAATTACCTCAGGTGATACTCTACAGGAATTTAAAAACAGTATTCGACCAAGTTCTTCAAAGCTCCATCCAACCTGGCCTTCAGCTTCCAGGCCAGGTTGGACTTGGAGCAACCTGGTCTAGTGCAAGGTGTCCCTGCCCATGGCAGGGCTGGTGGAGCTAGATCATATCTAAGGTCCCTTCCAACCCAAACCATTCTGTGATTCTAATGAATCTTTGGTGCGTCCATTTCCATTACACATACTTACAGGTCTTTTCATTTTAATTTTACTTTCATTCAAATGCTAAAGCATAAATTGTAGCCATTCAGAGGCTTCACTTACATGGGGAAGTGGTAAGCATAAAGTGATAGGACAGGGATAAAACCAAATACAGCCATTAACTCATTTCATTATGTAGACCAGTTTATCAGATGCCTAATGTCCCCATCTAGGTTAAGATGTGTTTAACAGAGAATTACAGTGTGTGATCAGTTCTGCAGTAAATTAATAGCAGCAACTCTTACTGCTTTAAGTGTTCATTTTCCATTTAGAGGAGACAAATAGGAATAATATTCAATTTTAAATCACCAAAAGGTTTGTTGTTGTTTTCCATTATTCATTTCAGTTAAGAAATCTCATGGTGCATTAAGCCTTTAAAAATTACATAGGATGTAGTGTCCTGCTAGGCTCCAAGGCTCCCTGATCAGATTGAGAAGAACTGTTAGCATCCATTCTCCTTATTTAATATGGGAAAACCCAATGTGCTGCTTGTTCCTAACAAGGAAAGCAGTGTTAACAGTTGTTCAAAAAGCACATCAGTACTTCCTTACATTCAGATTTTAAACATATCTTGTAAAGACACGTCACACTGAAACATTAACTTAATTTGAAAGATAGACCTTACAATCTAATAAACACTTGAATTTTAGAAAGGAAGGGAAACAAGTCCAGGTCCAAGGTTGCTGAAGACCATCAAGTGGTATGCTGACTTTATTTCAGAAAGTACTTCCAAACATATGCAAAACATAAGGTAAACCTCTAGAGAACATTTTTCTTAACGTGAGATTTTACTCCTAAAGATGATAATTTTAGTTGAAATCTTTGTGATTATACACAATTTGCTGTCTTTTACTGCCATCTGCCCAGAAAAGTTGAATTCATGGTATTGCAGCAAAGAGCTTTTAATATGCAGCAATTAAAAAGATTCTGTAAGTCATAGTACCAGTGCTGGCTAAGTCAGTTGGCCGAAACATAATAATTTATACTACAGGCATTTCAAGAGTATGGGGGGAAGGAAGGAGGAGGGAAGGGTGTTGAGGTCTCTGACCTTGTTTTCTTGTTGTAAAACTAAGCAAAAGGTGACTCCCAGTGTCTCTCATATAAAACTGAACATCCTGAGTTGGAAGGGATCCAGTAGGGCCACAGAGGCCAACTCCAGCTGGGGCAACCTAAAAGTTAAGCCATAGATCTATAGAGTTATCTGAATGCTTCTTGAATGCCAAGAAGCTTGGAGCCATGATTGCTTCTCTGGGGAGTTTATTCCACTGTTTGACCACTCTCTTCACGAAGAACTTTCCCTGACATCCAGTCTGAACAGCTTTAAGCTGTTCTCTTGCACCCTATCATGAGACACCAGAGAGAAGAACCACCACCTTACTCTCTGCTCCCCTTAGGAGGTAGTTGTAGGCAGCAATGAGGTCACTGCTCAGGCTCCTCCAAGCTGAACAAAGAATCTTCAGGCACTCCTCAGAAGTCATCCCCTCCCATCCTCTCAGCATCTTTGTTGCCCTCCTTTGGACACATTATCATATTTTCACATCCTTCATATATTGTAAGGCCCAAAATTGCAGCCAGGACTTGAAGGGAGGCCATACCAGTGCTATGCTATATGCAGTCTAATCGGTAAATGCAGGGTTTGAGGGGATTTGGAGAACAGCAACTGCTTCAACCAGCCAGCAGGAAGAACTTCAGAAGAAGTGAGCATACACAGTTAAGGGATGGGGTTAGTTGGGCCGCACCTTTGGGTAAGTAAAAAATGTGCATGTGGAGGGAAAAAAAGTAAAAGCTGGGTGAAACTGAGAATGTCTACCTAGAGAGTATGACCAGGGTTTCAAACTTTAATGCCTGCTCAACTCTTGTTCTCCCTGTAGGTCAGAAATGTTTACATTTCCCCTTTCTTGCCTCCTACCTAGTACCCAACATGCTGGGGTACCTCCTTTCCCCCAGAAGTCTATTCTAGCACTCCGTGCTTCATTATGAAAGGAAGAAACCGTTCTTGCCATGTTTGAGCAAAGAATAGTCCCGTATGTGGTAACGAGATCTCTCTCTCTTTCATACTGTCCCAGAGGAGCATTTAGCAGGCAAACCAGCAGGTCTGAAGCCTTATGGTCACCACCACAATGGTTACTGCCTTGGTTGTTTCTGTGCAAGAAATACTCAAACATGCACACAAACACCATGGAACATACATGGTGTGAATGTCACATGGGAGATAATCTCTCACCTTCTTCCTGCACACAGCTCTCTTGCTTTTGCCGGGTCTCTTTCTAAGCAAATTAAGACTCAAAATAAGCTCATCTGTCCTTTTATCTACTAAAATCCAACATGTTTTGGAAATTAACCCTCTCTCTACTGAGTCCATATAAATGGAGCTGGTTGCTCCAAAAGGATACATGGTCTCATGGATTTATTTTTGTTTATTTGTTTTCAGAATGAAAAGTTGTGATTTGAAAGTGTTGGGAGAAAAGAAGAATTTTTAACCCACTGAGTTTATTGCAAACTATCTGTATCTTATGATTTTGGCTTGAGTGACGTATTACCTGACCACTCACATGTTAAGGGTCTCCAGGAAGAATCTTTTTTAAGCATGATAGTATTTTTCAGACAAAGATTTGAAGGTACTGTAGAAAGGGAATGGCTATTTAAATTCTAACACCATCCCCTTCAAATAAATTGTTAGATCTGAAAGATATATTTCCCTCATATTGATCTGGTTCTGCATCCGTCATGATATATCCTTCAAATAACTTTGGGCAATATGCCACTATCCTGAGCCCACAAATCTTTCTGTCATAACCTATCTGAATAATACTCGTGCACTCCACTTTGGCATCTTGTATTTCCCGATGTAGGTCATTAGAACCATCTGCCAACTCTTTATTTCCAGATACGTATGAACAGCGAAATACAGAGAGTTGAGAGACTATCTTAATTTCAGTGGCAACTAATTTTCTCATTCAAGAAGTCTCCACCCTTACTCAATTGGTTAAGAGCCACTGCTGTTTTAGAACAGTAAATAATTGGGTTTAGACGGTACTCATGTTTTTCACGAGGTTAATATTCAACCACCCGATTAACTTTTAACCGCTTCAGTTTATGAAGGTTTACATTCCCTTTGCATTTCCAAGAGATGCACGTTTACCAATTCTGATTTGTCATAAGTAATTTTATATCCAGGTACTGAACCAAGACAGTATGTTTGGAATTCCACTGATTCGGGGAGGAAAGTGGATGTTGTGCAAAAAGCACAGACTACAGCTGCCAGGCAGTACAAATCCTGCCATGCCTTGTCACTGCTCTGCCTTCTTGTCCATAGGTGGACATTACAGTTGTTATATTAAAGCATGTTGACTTGGGGATTAGGGAAGTAAGAGAGCAGCTAAAACTAAGTTTCACTGATCCACAGTATAGTTCAGGCATTCTCACATGGAACTTCCATTTTGAACATTTGCCTGCAACCCTTCTCTTACATTACTGTTTCACAGACATTTCATCTTACTGCCATGTTACATCACTCTTTTCACAGGGTTCATGGGCTGTGAATGCATTTATTCTGAATTCATTTATTCGCTACCACCATGGGATGTAGTCAAAACTAACATGCTCTTCCTTACAAATATTTTTAAAGACAGTCCATAGTTTTGTCCAGTCCCAAACAATTTCTTTCCTAACTATTAGTCTTCACCATTATGTTTTAGCTGTTTCACAGTATACAGCCCAAAACTCTGATCTGCAGTTTGTGTTTCTAACAGAAGACACAAGCATGCATAACTTTGAAATCCCTTCCTTACATACTGCAGACCAAAGCACACTTTCTTTCTAGTCCCAGGAACTTTTCCGCTCTCCTCCTCCCTCTCTGCCTCTTCTCTGCATAAGCCAAGGCAGGAGTTAAGTAGGAGCTGTATATCTGAACAAGTATACACCAAAATACAATCCAAGAAACTAGGCAGGAGATTCAGATTCAGATACTTAGAGCTGTGTGTGTACAATGCAGGTGTCTAAGCTCCCACATCAGCCAGCAGCAGATTCCCTTTGAGATGATACACTGAGAATAAGAACAAATAGTACTTACAGCATATTTTTAATCATGACATTCAGCCCAAGCCCTTTAGTGTGTATTGTATGTTTGTCAGACATTAAAAAGGTATTCACTAACAGTACCAAATACAAGCATAATGAACTCCATTAAAGATTTCAGTTCTTTTTTGAACTCTTAGGAAGGGCAAGGAAAAGATCAGCTGGGAGGGAATGAAAACATATATGTCAAAGGATGTTTCGCATCCATGTCCAAGAAAAAAAAGACAAGATGTTCTCAGCGCCTTCTGTCACTATGACAACACAGACACAGAGGGGCACAGAATTAAGTGTGAACAGTGAGGGACAGAATTTGGGCTCTTGCAGAAGCCATTAGCAGGATGGAATTGCAGCTACATACTCCCACATGATTTTTGTTGCCCATGGCAGGGTCCCCAATACACAGATTAGACACTAATCTTATTTACCTGTCAAGGTCTGGGGTTTGCAGCCTGAGACTATGGGGTTTGTAGGACCTAAGCATCTTAACAGTCCCAGGTCTTCAGCCAGGGAATCTTCCTCCTTTCATTTATATGTATTCCCCACTCCGGGTTACAGGCAGATCTCCCAGTCCTTCCAATGCCTTTAATGGCTGCGGGACTGCTACTAAGAGGCCTGGTCTGGCTCTTATAACCCTGAAAGAAAGGAAGGAAGGGAGGAGAGGAAAGAGAATCATATGCTCCACACATTGGATATGCTTTAACAGGCATCAGAAGTTGCAAGAGTCTGATTCTGTGCCAGCCACCAATGTAAACAACAGGACAGATTTCCATAGGCACTTCCAGCATGAATTTGCTGGAAATCTCACATATTTGTCAAATCAGCATACAGGGAGATGCTGCCCTGTAGATTTCCCCATGCCTGTATGAAACCACCTTTTGTCTTGTGACAGGCGGTTGAGATTGAGTTGCTGAGGAAGAGCCATATGCAGCTCTTCCATGCCCCTTCTGGAACCTCTGCTAGGCAGCGTAGCTATAGTAAGTAACAACTGCACAAACACAGCCTGCTTTGTGGCACCAGTGCTGTCCGCACAGTGTTGGTTCGAGTAGGATGAAGAATTCTGGCAGAAAAACTCTGAAACTGTGATTAGAATTGAAACCTCTGAAATCCCAGAAAACCCTTGTGGGATTTCAGAGTTTTTAACTTGCCTTTTTTAGAGCAATATAAAGGAAGAGTTTTCCTCCACATTAGCTATAGTTTCCCTTAGTCCCTGCTCCTAGCGCTACAGATTTCCTACCACCTTTCGATAAGGAGGTCCCACCCGAAAGGATTCCCCCTTATCAGCCCTGGAGATTACGGTCTTCCTGGCTTACTCATTCTTCTTGCACCTTACAAGGCTGGAGCGCATCTTCACTTTTGTTCCAATGACTGGCTCGGGGGATCATGGCAATGAATGCTAGAAGACTTGCAATGAATTACTTCATGTCCAGACCCCTATGTGTCTTCTCACAGGTTGTAACAGTGCTGAAAAAGTCTCCCATGCTACCACCTGTTTTTTACAGCCCAGTGCCTTATAGTACAATGCTTTTTGACCAAAACGAACTCAGGAAGGGCTTTGGAGAGCAGCTGGTGCACACATTTCTTTTTCCCCGTAGCTTTCCTCCTATTCAATGCACAGATTTGAGTGTGTTGTCCATTCAGTTCCTCCCCAAACCGGTTCTTTTTGAGCTGCAATCCCATTTGTTATGGCAATCACCCTGTGCTTCGTTAAGAACTCTGGCAGGTTCAAAATCATCATCCAGCCATAGCAAGCTGAATCTTCAGGAGTGCCCTTTTGATAAAATCTACCTTGCTATAGGCTAAAAGGACAACTGTGGGCTATGCTGGTATTTCTAGCACGTTCCACTTCAGCCATAGAGTAACTCATTCTAAAATCAAGAGTCTCTCTATTATTTATGGAGAGCCTGCTGTTATTTTTAGTGAGTTCTTAGGATTTGTTTTAAGGTAAATATTTCATACCGGAGGAGGAAGAATTTCTGGGGCTGCTTTACCCCATCAGAAAGCAGAGTATGATTGCACCGTGTCCCCTGAGCCTATGAGTCATGTTTGTTAATGTCCATGGTTTAATAAGAAGACAGGCTAGGTTTTCTGGTAACACGTTTTGCTCGCTTCTTGCAAAAACATGGAACTGTGCAGCCTACCGATGGGATTCTTGAAAGTCTGGGTGCTCTTCTTTTTCCCAGTTTATCACATTCCTGTTACACTTGCCACTAATAAATCTTTCAGCCCAGTGCTTTATTACAGTTGCTCTATTATTTTTCAGATTGCTTTTGTTATAATTTTATGTTACATCATTCACTAATTGTTGCCACAGTTATAAAAAAGTTAATCATTGTCAGTCTATGTAAAAACCCATAAAAGAATAACTTTGAATTTCTTCTTCTTCCCTGTGGACAATCATTACTAGTTTTTCTCATCATGTTTCAGAAATGTTCCTAGCGTACCCTGGAGAACTTCTCCAAGCAACAGCTTTGAGGCTTAATTTTCTGTGGTTTTTTTTTCTCAGCAGAATACTATGACTTTACAGACACTTTCTCATTCTGTATTAGATGTGGCTTAGACCAGTTGCTCAATAAAGAAAGGTCTCAGATATTTGAGAGACATAGTTCATGTAATCTCACCCTGAAAGCCAACCTGTTGCCATTTTGGAGCCCCTCCAGACCTTGTAGGTGGCAGAAAGGGGTACAGTTTACACTAACATAATTTCTTCCTATAGCACCTTAGTTAGTTCTGCTCTTGCTTGAAATACGTGCATGTAGAACCACACCAGACCACACAGCACACACAAGAATGATGCCCCATTCACAGAATCAAGGAATGATTAGGGTTGCAAGGAAGCTCTGGATATCATCTAGTCCAGCCCCCCTGCCAAGGCAGGGCCACCTAGAGCAGGTTACATTAGGAACGCATCCATGTGGGTTTTGAATGTCTCCAGAGAGGGAGACTCCACAATCTCCTGAGCAGCCTGCTCCGGTGCTCTGCTACCGTCAGCGTAAAGAAGTTCTTCCTCATGTTGATGTGAAACTTGTGTTTTAGTTTATGGCCATTGCTCCTCATCCTCTCACTGGGCATCACTGAAAAGAGTCTGGCACCATCCTCCTGGCATCTGCCTTTGAGACACTTACATGCATTAATGAGATACACTCTCAGTCTTCTCTAGACTAAACAGAGATATTATCTAGATACCTTTGTACACCTGTTCTTACTCCTTACAATTTAAATGCATTCTAGAGTGTTTGGAGAAATCTGGCAACAAGCCTGGGGCACTAGACAGGGAGAAGTGAACTGAACTAAAGGCCCTTCACTGAGAGTACTCAACCTGACTCCCAAAGCACAGCTATGCCAGCGAGTGCAGAGTTTGTCCATTCACAGTCTGCAACATCTGTGCAATAGATGAGCACATCTGGCACCTCAGTATTTGTTAGATCCTCCTGGGATTTCTCTCCCCAACTTTGGTTTGAGCTGGTTTAAAAAAAATTCAAAAAATAAAAATCAGCAGAACTATCCCCATGTTTTTTGATAGCCCTTGCACACTGACAGGGCACCAGAAATAGAAGGTACGTGCATTTGAAGGAGGTGCTCCATATACAATTTTTGTAAGAGCCATAATATTTCTTTGGTTTGCAATTCCTAGGAATCCCATCCAACTCCTATTTAGGATGTATACCTTAAGTTATCTTAGCCTCATTCCAACCCACTTTTACCTTCAGCCGTTGTAATGTGAAAGCACACATTTGCTCTAGCGGCTTACTTACTTTAGTTATTAATTTCTTCAGAACTTATAAATGCCATCTGTGCTTGACATTTGCTCCAAACTTAACAGCTTCCTTGCTGAAATTCACTCCTGCTTCTTGGCAAGGCCAGAAACAAAAGAGTATTTTCCATGGAACACAGCATTCGTATCAAAGCCAATGTTATATTCCATTTAATGCAGAAGAAATAACATTTCTGAGGAAACAAAAGAAAGGTTATTCCTAATGAGATCGCTTTTTCCATCAATTCTGACACTACTAGCCAAAGGAACTGTGCCTTCTTTTGTGCAGAGATTTCTGCAGAAATCCTGCTTGATCGAAGGAGCCTCAGATCTTCCTGCCTGACCTCTCATTGCTTGAAAGCAGCCAGTAGTGAGGTTCTGGTTTGACACAGAACACAGAGAGATCACACAAGTCAAACCCCTCATGTTTCTACTTGCAAAGAAAGCAGGTCAGGCACTGTTCTTTGGCACGGGAACCAGCTGGCACAGCATGGCTTGCATATGCACAACTACACTCTCCTGTCTCCTGAAACAGGTCAGCTGCATGCAGATGGTCTGCTGGGAACAGCCCCTGGCCCATCCCAAACCATGAGCTGCACTGGGAATTGCTTCAGAGACTGCTAGTTTGGTAGGACAGAACCACGTTGGGGATACTGCCACCAAGGAAACAGCGTAGAGGATGACCACGTGCCATGGTTTAGGCCTGAACCCTATCTGTGTTAAGTCTACTGCTATAGGCGTAGCTATAGGGATAGAGATCAAAAAGTGCCTGTAACACTAAACAGAACTGAAATCTAAATTGTAAGTTTGATCGACGTCTCCCTTGTGCTTCACAGACTCTTCTTTCAAAGCTATTTTTGACAGTATCTCCAAATTAAAGCTTCCCGTCTGCTCTTTCATGTCATCATTAATTGGCCTTTTTCCCTGGACAACCAGCCAGATCTTTCCAACCAACACTGAAAACATCCTTGTGAGGTACTGAAAACAAATAATGAAATAAACAGTGACCTATCTGAATCTGCGCTTTCTCTCCATGGAATCCCCTGATCTGCAGCGAAGTGTTGTGGGATCAACTTTTCCCACTGCACACTGTGGTATGGGGTATCTGGTAGAGCATGGTTACTGCTAAGGATACTTGATTACCCCCTTGCATCTCAGGTTCTGTCTGACCCCCATTTTGGGTCAAGCTGCTGTAAGAAGCCCCTGGACACTAAAACCTTGTTTCTTTAAGCCATTTCCTGACTCTACTGTGGGTCACCAGGCTTTAGGAAAGTGCATTTCAGGCTAAGACAACAACTGTACACAGCATATCTCTGTCATCTGATGCTTTTCTGAAAATCAAATGCCTCTCACTCAAGAAAGTGCAAGAAGTAAATGGTAACCCTCCCTTGTCCTTAGCCCTGGAATACTCCTCTTGGAAACTCAGTTTCCGAAACCTGTGGTTCGATTATGAGGAATGTAAACCATCACTGTTGCAGCAAGAGAGATGTGGAGAGTGATGTGGAAGACTGCCGACTGCCTGAGAGAAGGCGTTGGCGTGTGTGTGTGTGCATGTGTGTGTGTGTGTTTGTGTTCAGAGCTACACACACATCTTGGGTGCTTCCCCTGAAGCACTCGCCTTCTCTGCAGCACCCATCCTCCATGTGTTGATATATCATCACTAGTTCGCTTACAGGCAAATTTTTATTGTTTGGGATACTCAAATAAGAAAACAAATTCATGCTGTTGGTTGCTTCGTGGCTTTTTTTGTTTTCTTTTCCTTCTCATAATGCAAAACCGAATCCAATTCCAGCTGCTCAGTTGTCTGATCAAGATGCAAACACTGAAAGAGGTTATCTTCACCTATGGGGATAAAAGCAAAGTCAAACGCTGGAAGCTGAACGCCGAAATACCAGGAAACGTCAGAATCGAGGCTGCAAAACTTTGGCCGGGTCGTGCATCTATGCCATTACCGTAGTTCCCAAAAGACGAAGCGGTACTCCTAGAGGTAGTAACTGCTTTCCTTGGAAACAGCCGCTTTCCCGAGGAAGAGGCACGCGAAGAGCCCAACGCCGACACTGTGGGCGCCTGTGCGGGACTCAGCATCACTGAGCCCTCCGTTTAAAAACCCTCCCTCCAAAACCGACCGTTAACGGACCTGCTGGGAGCAGCGCTTGGCGACGCGCTGCCTCCGGCCCTCCTCGGGGGGGTCCCAAAGGCCTCGAGGGCCACAGCGAGGGGCGGTGGGAGCCCTCGCAGGTGCCCCCTCTTCCCGCCTGGGGCTTGCGGCCGGGAGAGGAGTTACAGGTGCCTGAGGGAAGGGCGGCCGGCGGGCCCGGGGTGGGGAGGAGCGCTGCGCTCCCCGCCACACAAAGAGCCTCTGGCCGCTTCCCCCGGGAGCACGGCCGGGGACGTGTGCGAGTGGCGCTGGAGCGGGGTACCGGCGCTGGGGAAAGGAGCTGGGCCCTGACAAAAGGCAGCCGCTCACCACCTCCCTCTCCCGGCTGCGGGCGGGGCCCCGCGGCACCTCCCTGCCATCCCCCCGGCCCCGGAGGGAGGCGCTGCCCCACTCGCCCGGGCGGGCAGACGAGCGCCGGCTCCAGCGGCCACCTGGTTCTGCGGGCAGGGCGCTGAGGTGAGTGGAGGCGGGCGGGCAGTACCGCACCGCCCGCCCCTGGGGAGCGCCACCGGCACGCCGGGGGCAGTGCTCCCCTGCGGGCAGGAGGGAGGGAGGGAGGGCGAGCGGGCTCTCCTCACTGGCCACGGGTGGTGGGACTTCGCTGCTGGCCACGGGGACTCCACGGGGAAGAGGGCAGTGTTCGCCGGGGAGGGGTGTGGGTGAGTCTTTTTCTCTCTTTTACCCCCTGACTTTCGGTGGCGATCGGTCCGGGCTAGCAGAGGAAGCGAAACAAAGGCAAGCACGGTAGCCTGCCTGGAAACGAGCGGATAAACAATCAAATGCGGTGGGCGCCCTGGGATGCCTCCTCTTCTCTAGAGGGGGGTGGTGGCTGGGGCTGCCCCGCCGCAGCCCACCCTGCCCTGCTCTGCCCTGCAGCGGTGCGAGCGGGGCTGGTGCTGCCGGTTTTGGGGTAGATCGGTTCAGCATCCCCGAAATAGAGAAACAAAGCGGTCCCCTGGTGCGAAGAAGATGTTTCGGGTGCGGGGTGTTGTTGGCTGATGTTACCAGCAATGGTTAATCACGCGGACTGTAAAATAGGATGTTTCTGCCGCTTGTGGTGTTTATTTACTTTTTGCATTTCGCTGGGGCTGGACTATTAAATTAGCCAGCTGTGTTGTCTGTAGGCTTGTTGGTTTCTTTTGTTTTGATTTTTTTTTATTTCTTTTACTTCTGTTTCCTTTTGTATCTACAAAAGGAAGTAAAAATAAGTGTTTGCAATCTGAAAGTCAGAAATAAACACTGTTTTAAAGATGTTTTTATCTGAAAACCTTGGAAAAGAATGTAAAACTTTATCTTGGTAGATTGGGCATTAGATTTGCTCTTGCAAACACTTTATTTCATTTTTAAATCCAGTCTAATATAGTGAATTTAGAATGGTTGAGGATGTGACTAGGAAAGGCTCAGAAAGCAAATAAAAAGAAAACAAGCTTATTTTCTAAAAGATCTCCTGTAGGTTGCCTTTTTATGACAAACTCGAAATGCTTTTCAGAGTTTATCAGTCCACGTGCAGCCTTTCTGGCTTGGAGTGTGGAAGAGTCAATGTTCAGTAGCAGGATACCCAGTGCAAGTTTGGTTAGTGTATTGAAAAATGAATAATAGAATTCTAAACAAAGTTACACATCTTGTCATTTAAGTAGGAGGGGAGAGGAAAAGTCTGATTTGGACCCTAGTTAAGAAGGTACTAGATCACATGCCTAATAAAGGCACAGTTGTAGGGTACAAAATTGAACATTGTTTTCATACCTGTTACGCTGCATGCTATTTCTTGGGGTTTGAGCCTGGCTGCTGCCACATAACCCTCCTTTCTGTCCTTGTCCCTTCTGTAGGGAGGTCTGGGGCACATCACATGATTTTCTTTCTGAAGAACTTTGAAATTACTGTGTTTCAGATGGCTTCCAGAAGGGATACGCTTCACTGATCCAGGACTGGGCTATACAAAAGTAATTGCAGGAGCTGCGTGGATTGGCTCTTTTTTAATGACAAAAAATGTCTGTAAAACCAATCTTGAAGGCAGCCACCTGTGTGCACTGTTGAGGCTTTGCAGGAGCTTCAAAACAGATATTAGGTTTAATCACCTTCAAATGTACATCTACTGGAAACTTTTAATAGAGTGCTCCTTTCAAGGTGAAAGTTGTTGTATTTCCAACAGAACTACTCTGCTAGGTGAATGTATAACAACTTAATTAGGCAGTATTCAGCAGGGCTATTAACAGAAAATTAATACCAAACAGATCAGAAGAGAACTTACCTCTTCCTTCTTATAGGATCCCCTTCACCTTGCACTTCTGTTGAACAAATTCTGCAGACACAGGATACTGGCAGCCCTCTCCATCTCTGCAGTCAGGCAGTAGGGAATGTTTCTTGAGCCTTAGGAAACCTCAGCCATATCTTTTTCTTTTTTTTATCCCCCATGTGTTTTATGGTAAAAGGCTGGACGCGGAAGCTATAGTCTTGAGGCTTTTTAATGGGTTATTGCAAAATGCTTTTGATCTGCGACAAGGGATTGGAAGGGAGGAGAAAGAGAAGGGACTTGGGGAGTAGATGTTGTGTGAGCCCTTTGAAACTGGACACCTATTATATGTTTGTCAGCAAGTCGGTGGGATGAAATGACCCAAGTGATCTCTTGGAGACCTGTGTCCGCTAAGCTGAGGAAAGCATGTGCTCCTGTTATACGGTCACTGAACAAAGATGCTGTCCTGGGAGCTTTCCCCAGAGAAAGGTCTTCGGCATTCCAAGTTCAGATTTCAAGAGAAACTGCTAGTATTCTAATTCTGTAACAAATAAATTATAAATAAACAGAACATGCCATGTATTCACTGACCTTCAGAAAGTAGCATATATTTTGCTTCTTTCAGCTGAATTAGTCTAGGAGTCTGGATTTGCATGCTTGGCTATGGGTACCTCCGA
Organism: Myiopsitta monachus; assembly: GCA_017639245.1. Lineage (NCBI taxonomy): Eukaryota > Metazoa > Chordata > Aves > Psittaciformes > Psittacidae > Myiopsitta > Myiopsitta monachus. The sequence continues at coordinate 36,183,312 of CM029919.1, read as the reverse complement.
GTTACCCAAATGGTATTTGCAGCTACCTCATGCTGGTGGCAGTGTCTTGTGTTTGTCACGGCTTTGCGTGTGCAATAATAACACATTGGTGAGATGGGAATTGAGGTTTATCATGAGAACAACTTGAATAAGGGGAGATTTATCAGCCCTTGAAATAAGGGGTCAAGCATGTAACCGCCTTATTCTCCGCAGAATGCTGCATGGCACTATCAGCATCTATTGTGTTTCAGGCTTAATTTAAAAATTAAACTTAGTTTGTCATTCTCCAGGCTCTTGAGAAAAATCTGTGAAACGTGATCTGAGTGGAAACAGATACACACTGTGATCAGTTTTAGAAAGATGTAGATTCTCCTCCATGCTGTTTTAGAGGATGCCATGTTCAGACTAGGGTGACTGCTTGATTTCTCATGGATGGCAGGAGAAATGAGTGGGAAAGGAAACTTTAGTGTATGGGGGCAGTATGTGGGAGCAAGCGGAGAAGAAATGTAGATACCTAATTCTAAAAGCGTAGTTTTCAGAAATGTAGGTGGTTTGGTGGGAGTTTTGAAGACTAAGGAAATTATGCTTTTGCTAATAATGATCTCTAGGCAACTAGAATTCTGTAATATAGTGCCTTTCTCACATTTACACCAATACTCCTCGGACTCTGATTTCTTTTGCTGAAAATAGGGAAGATATTTCACCTAACATTAGACATGAAATCTGTGTAAAATGGGCAGCAAGCCACAGTTCCAATACCATATTAATGTTGAGAGCCTCTGCTTTTTCCTGTGGTGGATCCAAATTAGACACAAAGCGTGTATAAGGTCCAGGTTTCTGAAGGACTTGAGATGCAGCTAGTGGGGGAAGAAGAGGATCTTCTAGCTTTGTCCTTACCTCATTTCATGCCTGCAAAAAGCTGTTCCCATGCCCTTGTGCTCTGATCTGATGGTCTGCAGGCAGCTTGGGACGCCCTGGCCTTGTAGTTCTGAAAAGAGAGAACTTGTCTGAGTACTTGAAGCTACTTTGTGCCTACATGCAGAGGGGTGTAGGCAGGCAGTGGGGAAGGTCGCACAAGCCTTGAGAGAACTCGTCTACCCTGTGGTGTGTGTATGTTTACTTTTTCATTCTTTTTTTAGATATCTGAATATATGCATGATTTTGAGTTAACTGACAAAAGATGAACTTTTCTCACATGGCTGCCCCAAAAGGAGGAAGGAAGGCAGCTGAGGGACTTCATCTAAACTTGCAAGGGTTCCTCAGAAGAGAAGTGGCTACCTATAAGATGAAAAGTTGAATAAATAAGAAAGCATTTCTCATGTGAAACACATTTGATATATTTCTCTTCCTTTGAAGAGGCCCCAGCTTAGCTCTTCCTAAATAGTCTTCTTGCAATTTCTTTGAAGTTAGTATTCTCTACATAAGTTTGTTGATGATTTCTAATGCTTTGTGAAAGGCTTTTAAATAAAAAATGAGAACGTTTATCTTGAAGGACTTAGTGCTCAAGTTAAACCACGACAGTGATCAACATTTAAGTCTCTAAAACTCACGAAAGTCGCTCACTCCCTCCCTCCCTCCCTCCCTCCCCCTCTTTCTTCCCCCAGTCACGGGCGGATGGGGAGGAGAATCAAAAGAATTCAACTCGCACAGGTTGAGATAAGAACAGTTTAGTAACTAAGGTATAACACAAATCACTACTGCTACCACCAGTAATAATACAAGAGAAATACAAAGAAAGAGAATACAACTGCTCACCAAGCCCGACCCAGCCAGTGCACTCCCCAGCAGTGAACCCCCCAGTACCAAAAACCTGACCATGCTGTGCACCCCCAGTCCACCACCACACCCTTCCGGGTCTCTACTCTCCGTGTTCACATCCTGGACATGACGTGCTGTGGTATGGAATAACCTCTTTGGTCAGTTTGGGTCAGGTATCCTGTCTCTGCCTCCTCCCGGCTTCCCCTCCTCCCTGACATAGCATGAGACTCAGGAAGTCCTTGGTCAGACCAAAACATTACCAAGCGGTAACTGAAAACACTGGTGTTATCAGTGCAGTTCCAAGGCCCAAAATCAAAAACACAGCGCTGCACCAGCTACCAAGGAGAAAAATGACTGCTGCTGCTGAACCCATGACAATCACAGTAAAGCTCCAAATGAGAAAAAAATTAGTCTTTAAATTGATTTTGGTTTGAAACATGTAAGGGTATTCTATGTGCCCCAGAGAGAGATGAGAGTGTCTGGGGCTTTGTTGCTGCTGTTTTTTCCTTTTCGTCTTTCTGAACAAAATGTGAAAGAACTAGGGGAGGGGCAAGAGTAGAAATACAATATCTCCATAGGCAGAACTTGAGTAGTTTAATAGGCTTTACTGAAATCCTAAAATGCTTTATTGTTTTTATTACATGACTCATTCTTTGTGGCATGCTGTCAGTAATGTATACAAAAGTGGGACTTTTCATCATACAAACTCGAGTTCACCCGGGTTGCCTAAGTCTCTCAAGTCAATGTAAGGGGCTGATGATGATCCTCAGGAGATGTATATCTCTTACACCAATGAATACTGAAGGCTCATAGGTCAAGTAGGTTCTTGGATCTCTTGGTTTTAATGTCTGAATTTAGGTGAGAGGAACCTGGGCTATAATGTATGTGTGTCACACATTTTGTACTTTGCCCGTGTATTGTGCAATGGGAACAATGACGGGCCAGTACTGCAAAGCATAAAAATTGGAACAAATGTTGTTGCTCAGATACATAACGCTTAAAATAAAATTCTCATCAGAACAATATTGATGGGTTTAAATACCATTCAGTGTATTTTAATCCATTTTAAAATAGAGCAACGTTAGTGAGTACTGTACAGACATTGGTGTCCAGTTCAGTCCAGTTCTCCTGCAGAGACTTGAGAGGTGTAGGGATGAGCTCTTACTTCATCAGATGGACTCCCCTGTCTCTATTGATATGGATGTACTGAGCTTGGTGAATTTCAAAGTTTAAGCCTACCTGTTCATGCTAGATAACATATTAAACAGTTTTTTGTTAAGAGCATTGGAATAAAGTGTCATCCATGTATATGGAAAATAAGAATGTGAAATCTTAGTAAGTACTAAATTAGGAACAGCTTTCCCCACACAAATACAGTTTTCCCCAGTGACTTTAATGGAGTGGTAATGAAAGTATGGTAAAACACTCCAGTGTTTAGATGCTTAGGGAGGTAATTCACAGGACAGTATGAAAACTTCAGACAAATGTTCTTATAAATGAGTTACATTTAAATGTCTGCGTTACACCTGACTGGAAATAATGGCCTGCCTAAATAACCAGGGAAATAGCTGAAGAACTTGCACTATGTGGCAGCAACAGAAATCCAGTAATAATGAATCAGCTCACAGCAACAGGGACCCTCAGAGTCAGGTTTAACTGCCAGCAGTGAAGTGGTTGGAGAGTATGGATTTAAGTTTCTGAGATAGCATACTATGCAAGGCATCCAGTTTACATTTGAAGATAATTATTAACTACTCCCTTTGCAGTGCTACTCTTGAATTAAAGGGGGATTTTGGATGGGAAACTGAAGTAAATTTAGTAAAGTGTGTGTGCAAAGTAATGGAAACTGAAGAACTCTTGCTTTCAAAATCTGCTCTATTGTCTGAATTTCAAGAGCAATGGTTCAGGAAGCATTTGCACCTTAGTAAAGTAGTGTGGAGTGCTGTGTAGTTATATTACCTATTACTTGTTAATCTTGCATATTAATGTATTATTGGCCCCAGCGGTGATTAGTTACAAAGATAAGATCTAGTCCATTCAGCATGCTGCCAGACCTTACAGACAAAGCATACAGCATACCTTTGTTGATACCAGAACAGCTGGCAATTATTCAATTATTTGTAGTAAATTGGGGCATGGTGACCCTAGTATTTCCTCTGGAAGTAACTGGTATTGCCGGGGGAGAGTAGAGCTTTTACACTGGGACTGTGAGTTCACAGTCACCTGCTGTACCTACTGGGTTCTTGGGGACTTTCCTTCCCCACCTTAGAGCATATACCAAAGCAGTAATGTATCTGTGCCTGCTTTCACGAAGTGGTAAGGAACTGTCATGTTGGTCAGATGTACTCTGCCAGGTCCCACATATCCATGTGCGCTGTATCCCCGTTAGGTTCGTGTATTTATAAACTTCACTGAGCTGAGAAGCAGGTCTTTATCTGAGTTTGGGTACGTTGTACCTTAACAATTGGTGTCAGAGAGCAGCATGAGCAGCACTGCTGCGAAAGGAGGGCTGAGGCAGGAGCTGAGGGCAGCCCCAGAAGAGACTTACCAACCAGGACACTGGTCTGATCACCAGAACCAGGCTCTACCTGCTGTACCTGACCCAGTGAGCAAGAAACCTGGTCCCTCCAGGAAGTCCAGTCAGGGATGAAAAGATCCAGAGGCAGGACTCAAAGCAGCTACAGTCTCCTGTAGGCCTGCTCAGGAGACAGAGCAGGAGACAGGCATGTCAGTGGCATATCTTGAATAGGGACTGAAGGCCTTGGGCTGGACTTATATGTAGCTCTTGAGCCCATGGTAGAGGTTCTGGCTGAGGCTGGTCAGGGCCAGTGAAGTTTACCAGTGCCTTCAAACCCTGACAAATGGCTCCAAATTCTGACCTTGCTTTTCCTTGGGTATTTTACCAGCTTTGATGTCAACAATCTGTTTTAAAACAAATTAGAAAAACTCAAACCCACAAACAGTATTGGTTTTTGCATGCAAAAGTGAGATTCAGGAGCAGTTGTTTAGACCTGTAAATATCAAATGGAGGTTTCATTCTTGTTGGTGTTTTTCTTGGTACATCAGCCTAGTCTTTATGCTGATTGAAGGCATTAATTTATCTTTGGATGTTTTGAGATAAAAATTAAAGCTACTTGTGTCTATCGTTGCAGTGATCCAAGTGGACATATATCTGTCAGGGATGCTGTGACTACTCAGAACATTTCTGGAACAGCTCTTAAGCCAAAAGATGGGGTTTTGGGGCTTTTGGGGTAGTGCAAGTGGATTTCCCTCCCTTATTTAAGTTTTCCTATTTACAGGTGATCTTGGTCAAGTCAATTTTGCAAATGTCTCTGCAAGCTGCTGCTCTACATGAAAGTATGAAAAACATAGGTGGTGATTATATCCTGACCCTCCCAAATATTTTCCCCAACTTTTTTTCCCCTCTGAGTCCCTGAGCGTGAAAACTTAGGTTTAAAAACTAAAGGCTTAAAAACTAAGTTCACATTACTGCTGTTAAAAAACAAGACGATGAGTGGGTCAGAAAACTAATTAATTGAAGTAGGATTAAGGTCACAAATGTGTCTCACAAACTGCATACTTGGATATAATTATTTCTGGTTATCTTCAGGAGTTTCCATTCCTTGAGGAAAAGCAATAAATCAAAAGATTATTCCTAGAGTTGTTTGCTGACTACTGAAGAATAGATCCAGCTGCTTTTCAGTTCACCTTGCACTGAAGAGAGCAGGGGAAGAACTACTGGAAGTTTCTGGGATTTTTGTCTCGTTCAGACGAGACTTCCCCATTTGTGCCCCAATTATGGGGGTAAAAAGGAGAGGTTCTGGACAGAAAAATTTTGCCAGCTGGCTTGCCGAAGTAAAATCTATTTAATGTCTCAAGTGTAAGGGTAATTGAAAGACACCCCCTCATGCTTCCACAAAACTAAACCAACATTGAAGTGTTAAGAAATTCTTCTTCATTAAATGCCAGTGCACGTGTATGCTTGTGCCCATCATTGCATGTGAGATGTCATTTGCAGAGGCAATGCAGCTTAAAAGTACATACTGTGTACCATGTACATTGTGTGCAAGCAACATGTGCTTTAGTACAGCTGTAACTGCCAGTACCTGTATGGCAAGGAGATTGTGAGCACTGTACTCATTGGATTCAGAAGCTATAGAAAGAGCCGAGTGATTAGCTTTCAACTGCATTACCTGTCCTCTGACAAATGTTGCAAAGCGTAAAAGTCTGGCGACAGGCAAAGGGAGAACTGAGAACACTGGCAGTGTGTTGGCTGAAATAAAACAAAATGACTGTCTTTAAACTGGAAACGCACTCTGCAGTAGTATTTGAAGGACAATGTTTTATCTGGAAATCCTCTTTTCTGTTGAAGTACTGTAGTAAGTGACCAAGTACTTTATCCTTCATGGGTGATTCCTGGAGATCTGGCGCTAAATAATGGGGGAGGAGGAAAGGGTGTCCTCTTTTTCTGGCTGTTTCCTTTGAAGCAGACAACTTTTTATATTAAGAAGGCTTTTTTAAATGGAGTTTGCTTTCTTCAGGTCTGTGAAACTGCCACCTTTAAATGTAATGTAGAGAATCATCATTAATATCCATAGTCTGGAGTGATGCTTTTGCTTAAGCTAATCAGCAGCTATAGAGAGAGATATGCTAGAAAGACTCAGATTTAGATGCTTGTGGGACAAACAGAGATCATGCATCTCTTCCTTATCCAAAAAAACCATTAAGTTTACCTGGAGAGATGCACATTTCCCTTGCTTGGGATTGGTGTTTTGCAGAAACACTTGGAAACGCTTGCTCAGGTCCCTGGAGCTTGGAGGCCTGGGCTATTTTTCTTATCGCCCATATGCCCTCAGGAAGTGGGAACAGACCCATCTGTGGATGGGGTATAATTCCTTTAGAAATGGCACCTTGCTAGCTCTTTGCAGAATTCACAAATACCTTTTACCAACTGTGAGTATTTGGAAGGCTCAAGCTGTTTCCTCATGTGGAAGAAATCTTTTGCAGGTTACAGTGATTAAGTTGTAATTTCAAGAAGGCAGTGATTTTTTTGTTTCGGTACAGAGTAAAAACATTGTAGTTCTAGCATTTGTATCCGTAAATTGAGAAACCAGCAGGTGTCTAAGAACATGCTTGCTCTCTTACGTGCAAGCACAAGTAAGCCTGGGAATTAGCTGGATCTAGGCTAATCTGCTCAGGAAGAAGGCAGCCTTGAAGACCTGGGTGCTGTGTCAGAAACAAAAGCATCTTTTCCTCCTGCCACATTTCCAGTGTCAAGGTTAATCTGTTTATGTTCCTTTCAAACTCTGTGATTTCAGCATCCCATATAATGGGAATAATAGTATTTTATTCCTAAACAAAACAAACAAAAAAATCATTCTTGCATTATTTCACTTTTTGACAGTCCACATTCTGGGGTGTTCTTTCACCTAGTTAACTGGGTTTTAGCAGGTGCTTTTAGGATAAATATTGGCTTCTTTTGCTGAGCAATGATTTTCTGTTTGTTTTTGAATTTCAGTGATCAACTCATAGCATTTTCATGTCTGACTACTGGTATTGGAGGCTGATCCCATGCAAAGAATCTGGAAGCTGCAGCTGTTTTTCAACAGCCAACCACTCTAATGAGGAGAAAGAGGAAGATACAAGCCATCAGGTTGTAGTGTCAGATATCATGCAGCTTGTGCAAGATAAGGAGGAGGTGCCAGAAAGCACAGCAGGTGAGAGAAATATGGTATATAGTATATTTTGACAATTGTCCAGCTGGCTGCCAAACTGTGTGAAGAAGAGGACTGATGGCTGGAAGAATATTAGCAATGGTGTCTCATCACTAGCAGTGAGAGTGGGGCAGGGAGCCCAAATAGAGGAATAGCTGAGAGCTAGTTGGAGGAGGGCAATGTCAGCACAAAACAAAACTTTTAGCAGCAGCTAAAAGTGAAGACCTTTACTCAGGAGGCCTGGTACTTGTTACAATAAATTATAGTAATTCCAGAAATTAACTGGTTACCAAAAAAGGTCATCCCAGAGAAACCTGACCTATGTTACTACAGTTTCGAAATCGTACTCAAGAGAAACTGCTGAGAAGCAAGTACAGAATGCCTCTGCGCATTGTCACATTGTTTTGTTGTTGTGGTCCATGAGCAGAAAACTGTAGGGAGTGCTAGTTAGAGGGATTAAGAATACATTTTTCTCCTGTACCATTTGATCCTGCATTCACCTATGCAGGAGGTTATTGCATTCATATGTGAACTATGTGGCCTTTGTCTTTGTACTAGTAAAATGGGCTATAATTCTATATTTGATTAGCAGTTGCGTCTCATTACAATTGGTCTTTTAACCCATCTTCATTTAATTTTGTTAAATACGTTTTTAAAAAGCATTCTAAGTAAAATTAAAAAATATCTACACATATTTACTCAAATCCCTCTAAGCTGGAAAGATGATCCAAAAGCAGGAAAGCAGAATTCACTCAAATACAGTTTTGCTTTTAATATACAATTACAAGGCAGGATATGACTTCTTTGTCATAAAAGAAAAAAAGCTCATTCTTTTAGATTGGATGAGCTAATGGTGTTGGCATAGAATGATTCATATTCTGCTCTGGCTTTTAAGAGAGAGGTTGGAACTAGATGATCTTTGTGGTCTCCTTCCAACCCAAACCATTCTATGATTAGAGTAATCATTTTATTTGTGTACTAGTCATGTCTCGGCCAGAATACAAGAGTTTTTTTTGAAGGCAACAAGGAAAGATGCAATAAAGCCACTTGAAGAAATTCCAGAGGAGTATGTCAGGATTGGTCAGAGGATTACAAAAGACAACTCCTGTGGAAATAAGGAGGCTGTATCTAGACTGCAAAAGGAAACAGAAGGGAGAGCACACATATTCTGATTTCCCAGGGGAGAGCGTAGTAAGTTACAGAAGAAAGTGGACATCTGCTTGTTTTAATTTTCTTTTTGTCCATATCTAATACAATATGAACAAGAAAATGCAAACTTGATTTCTGCAGAGGAGGTTTAGACTTAATTGTCACATTTGTTAAACAGTTGACTTGAAGAGGTTGTGCAGTCTCTAGCCTGTTCTTAATGGAATCTTCAGTGAAACAAACCACTGCTGGAGATGAGCTAGTTGTACTTGATCCCATCTCAGTGCTTTAAGCTAGGCTAAGAGGGTTCAAGAAGTTTTTTTAGTGTGCTGGTTCTGTAGTGGAAGATGAAGCAAGCAAGCCCTGGGAAGGCAGGCCTACAGTATGAAGTCAAAGGAAAGGTAGTTCCGTCTTCTGCCCTCTGGAGGTTTTTAAATGGGAAATGCCTAGCTCTCTCCAGAAATTCAGGGCGAGCTGTGTTAGGTTTAGACTAAGGTGCATGTGTGTTCTCTGTTGATGTAACAGTGAATCAACGGTTGACTGGCTGATCTACAAAGGAAGCTTAGTAAGCTGAATAGATCAGAATCAAAGCAGTGAAGGTGGACCAGGAACTGAGTGTATATACATATTGCATGTACTTGACTATGCTAATTTCACCTTTTAGCTGTGGCTGCTGTCTTTCTGTCGATGAAGTCCATGTGAAAGGAATATGAACTTTAGTGAAAGAAGTTCTGGACTGAGTTTCCTGGCCTGAGGTGTAGGAGATTTTTCATTGAGGCTTACATCCATGCCTGGCTTGACAGCTGAATTGCAAGCCATTAATCAAAGCTGAAAAGCACCTGATAATACTCTTTTAGGCCTGGAAAAAGTGGGATGTAGTTTAAAAAAAAAAGAAAGTATGTTAATTTTCTTTTGACTTGAAGAGAACAGAACTGGGAAAGGAGCTTTCCCAAAGCTAAGCATGAGAAACTTATTCTCAGATAATATTCTGGTGAAGTTGTTGAACTTTAAAACTAAATTCAGTATGAAAGTGCTTTCTGTATCGCAACTAATACCGTTGCTAGTGTTTGGGATTGAATGAATCACTGTGGCCATTTTATTGGGTTTTGTTTTTTAACATTGTTCTTAATTGATGCAATGTGCATGTTAGTATTTTCTGACTTTTATCAAGGGACTGCTAAAAAGAATATGCTCTGAAAAGAACTACAGCATCATAACATGGTGAATATTTACAATGGGCAATTTGTATGTGTGGGATGAGCATTTGTTTTGCACTAGTTCTAATACTTGTTCAAATACTTATTTTGGGAAAAGAAGCAAGTATTTTGTGATTGGCAAAGAAAGCCATTATGCCTTGTTCTGTGAAGTTAAGCCTTATAGTCTTCTGGTGGGAAGAGGCAGAAAGATAAATTCTGCTATGGAAAATAAACTCCAGCAATGCTGTTGGAATCTTTCCCTTCCCTGTTTCTGTCTTCTGTAAGAAAATGTTGGGGGGTCTTAGTCTCTCATGCAGACTAAATACTGTAGGTTGGAGAGCAATTTGTTGTTCTCAGTTAAACCGTATGTTGCTCTTGCTGAAGTTTTAATGCCTCTGTTCTCACTCCGTCCCCAGGAGCTAATCTGCTATGCTATTGGTACTACATTAATAGCAATATTTTTACTGCAGTATCTTCCTGGAAGTTATAATTAAGATCAGATCTTCATTGTGCCTACGAGTTTACACACAGCAAGAATGCATTGCGTCTTGGAAGGCTTAAAAGCTGAGCGTGAAAGTGATAGGTAAAGCAGCGTGCAGAATTCAGCTTGAGGCAGAGCACAACCAAGGTGGAAGCATAGTAATACCTGACCAACTTGAGTGTGTGCTTTTGCCTCATTTCTTTCCCCCTCTTGTCATCAGAAGAGGCTGGAAAATTGAAAAATTATGGAGAAGGGATGGAGGCATGGAAGGCAGTCACTAGTCTCTGAAAGTAAAAAAATAAAAATACAGTATTTCTATAATTTCTCAGTGCCTGTTAAGTTGTCCTGTTTGCTGTTGGTCTTTAGGAGTGCTGTGGTTGGAGGCCTGTTTACACAGTGGCATAGTTTGGGTTTTTTGGAATGAGGCTTTTCTGCTCTAAAGCTGAAACACTTCAAACGGTTGACATCTTCTTTGGTTGATTTTTCTTCTTTTCATATCTGTTCTGAATATAGTCTTTTCACACAGGTTCTTTTAGCCTCCTGCCATGATGTTAAAGCAACAGGGAAACAGAGGAAACCTTTTGTGGCATCTAGATATGTTATTGTGACATCTTGGGAACTGTAATTGCTGATGTTGTAGCAAAAAGCCATGAGGGTGCTACAGTTGAAGCCTTTACAAAAGTAAGGGAGCTATCACGAGTCTGCCCAGGTTTTGGGGAATCCAAGGATACAGGTGACTGCTGTCTTCAGTCTCCCTGGTCCAAATGTACCTAAGAAGAGTACCTTCATGAGTAGATGTATCTTCATGAGAAGATGTGCCTTCATTAGAAAAATTTATACCATTTGAAATTATAAATTGGGTGTCTTTTTATCATTTTACATGATTTCTAGGATTTTTGAATGAGAAATTACAAGGCAGCTGAAAAGACATCTGACTGACCGATGTGCCAATTCTAACACTTTTAACAGTGCTGCAAACCACACAGTCAGCTGTTGTGCCCACATGCACTTGAAATGCCTGTTAAGTTTATGTAATCTTGGAAAAGAGTATTCTTTGAAATAAATGTGCTTGGTATCGTCTCAGAATGAAAAATTGCATTGTTTTCCATACATAAACACCTTTTAGGCACTGCTCAATGGCATTACGGAAGCTGACAGCTTTGACCGAATTACGTAGCTGCTGCAACATCGCTGTCTGGAACACTGTGGTCAGGTTACAATATCAAGACCACAAGTTGCTGCATCAAAACTGGGGAAAAACAACCAACCAATGGTGTGTGTGTGTGTGTGTGTTAAACATTTGTACATCCTGGTAACTCCAGTTATACTCTGAATCTAGAGTATCACGGCAGTTGCATGCATTAGCCCCCTTCTTCCGCTAGTTGCAACTGTGTAAATACAAGATTTCAGTAGTAATGTATGAGGGAAACTTGTAGGTGTTCATTGTTGGGAAATACTGTAGGTGTTCACTGTTATAATATTATACTGTTTCAAATAAAATGACTTTTCAGAAAAACAATAACTAATGCTGTTTGGATCAAGTTCTTTCTGTCCATTATTGACTACAAATACAACCTCTTAAAAAATTAACTAAAAAAATAAGAAACTTAAAATGATCTCTTAGAAGTTGCTAAGAGAATGCCAATGCATTTTTGGGAAGTCCTCCATTTATGCAATGTATTTGGAAAGTTTGTCAATTCTTGGAGCTGGTTTATATTCTCCAAGAAGTTTTATCGTACTCAGTATTTCACTGGAATTTTAATTTTAGTTTGCAAAGCTGTGTACGTTAGAGTATAACTCAGGTAATAACTTGAGGTAAAGTTGTTCGCTTTTCTTTTTAAGGGATTATTCATAAACTAGATTAATACAGCTAGCAAGTGTATGTAGAAAGTAAGCCTATAAAAACCATAGCAAGTATTTTTGTTGAGGTTGTTTGCATACCCCCCCCCACAAAAAAATCAAAACAAAACACAACCTCCCCCCAAAAAAAAACAGCAAAAAAGAAGAAAACCAGCCAAAAAAATCCCCTTAAAAAGTCAACTTAAGCCCATAACTTGTGAGGCAGCTGGAGATTTCTTGTGTGTTAGAATTCCATATGTACTTGTAAGAAGACTGCTTTTCTCATGGGAGTGACACAGCGTGTTGTCATCTTATTAACACTATTGCATCTTCTCTGGAATGAAGATGGTAGACTTGTATTCAGAACAGATCTCAGCCTGTCTGTGCAGATGCTAAATAGCCCCTGAGCTTTTCTTGCTTTTAAATACAAGCCAACTAGGGAAGGAGACTTTAAGCTGTAATACACAAGCCACTTAGTGATACAGGGTCCAGCACAGAATTGAGAGCTATTGCTGTCCCTGGGGGTATCTGTCATTAATGCTCAAGGAGGGGGGACTTGGGGTTTATTTTCTTATTTATGAGCATAGGACTTGAGATCACTTCGTCTGCTTGGTAACAGTGGTTTGTCCGTAAAGGACTGGCTGGATTTTACTGTGGGAGCTTTGAAATATATCCATGCTGAGCTTTCTGTTTGGTACTAGTAGTTCAATTAATGTGAAGTGCTTGTCTGAGTAAGATCTAACGGTTATTATGTGTACACAGTTAGCATTTCTTAGTGTTCATGTCTACTTGCTTACAGTGGAAACTCAATTTTATAAACAAATGTCTTTACAGGCCTGTTCCTTCAATGGCCACTGTAGGACTGCTATCAGACTCAGCATGTGTTTAAAGGCCAATGTGTTAGTTAAAAGAGCTGCTTTTTATAAAACTATAGTTCTACTGGAGGAATTTGGCAAATTCTTACGAGTTTAACTCCTCAAAATGAGATACATTCAAAGCTGATTGGAATAATCTATCTAACAACATGGAAAAGAGAACGTTTACATGGTAAGCCCTGTTGCTGCTTTAAGTAATAGAGAAATGAAATCCCAGCCTGATTAGAATCACTAGGAGTCTTGTCAGGATTTTTGTCTTAAAATTTTTAAGCTATGCATGTTAACCAGCCTCTTAAATCAATATTAAACATCTTACTCTAATTCCTTATTTCCTGGGAATTACAGCAAATATGGAATATATAAAAATAACTTCTTGTTCAGCTAACAGCATTCAGTTCCAGAAGGTAGAGCAGAAAAGTTACATTAGTGTAAAAAGGCATTGCCAGCTAAAAATGAGGCATGGAGAGGTATTTTGGTAATGTCAGCAATAATACTCAGGGACTGTGTGTACATGTATATGTGAATACATATGTGTCTACACATATGTAGGTAATTTGGTGCCACACTTGAATTTCGTTGTTTGTTTCCTGCCTGTGTGGCTATTTCCTACACCAACTGCCTGAAATTAAACTTAGCCTTTATTAGCTGTTTGATTGTTTGTTTGGTTGGTTTTTTTTGGCCAGGCCACTAAGATAAAGTTGAAGTTAAGGTACCATCTACAGCTATAGCAAAGGCATGAAAGCATTTATAATTTTTCTTCAAAGTTCCCTGAATGCAACTGGGAAAAGATTTTCAGGAGAAGTTCCAAATACTGTGTGTGCTGCAACAGCTTATACTAATCCATCACAACTTTTAACGGTGTATCAGGTGTACTGGAAATATCTTTGCTGCATTGTTGCATTTCCTTATACTTTTCTCCTTGTTTTCTGTTGTAATAAGCAGCCCAGCTGCAGCATTTGTTATTTTCCCCTTTCTATTCTCCCATTTCCTAGAGAGTCATTTGCTTTTTTCTGAGAGAGTTTGGCTAGGGTTCCTTGTTAGCTGTGAGATAATATGAACCTGGGAGGTATAGCTGGAGATCTGACAGCCTGAGTGTCTGCTTGGAGAGCTCCTTGCCAAAGGAGAGGCAAACACCAATAACCTGTACAAAGAAGCAAGGACTTTTTAAGATGATGTTGGGGGAAAGCTATACCTGCTTTGTTCCATGGGATTCTGAACACTTTCATGGTAAAAATGTGATGTATGTAAACTGAAATTTGGAGTTTCCTCAAATGGCGGCATTATGTTGTATTGAAGGTTGGAAATGATTGTCTAGCAACATTAAGCTAATAAAAGTTAGTACAACTTTATTGGGTTTATATATTTCAATATTATGTAGCTATGGATGTCCTTTTGTTTATAACTTACTTGAAATATATAGCTGTTTAATCAGAAGAGAAAGCAATAACATCTAGTTTATTATGAAAATTAATAGCTTTTGTGATGCCTCTGAATGTAATGGATCTTTCTCTTTTGATTTAAATCATGCTTTCCTTTTCAAATGTTCTCCATGTAGGATGAAATATTAGATACTTGCTGAAATGAAAGTAGGAAAGCTTTGTCAATTCTGTTTATTTCCTGACATGAGTTCCTTTGTGCTTTTAGTGCCTTAGGTGGCTCCAGAGAAATCGGAAAAATGCCCAAGCAGCAGTGTAATTGAAATTTAGGAGGGGTTCCATGTCCAACCTGTTTAGGGATTCTATAAATACCATTTTTCTACATCTGAAGGCAGTGGATATATTTTTAAATCTGCTTGATTATAATATCTAAACAGTAAAAAACAAACTCTGTTATAGAAACTGGCCCATTTGTCCTCCAGGGTAGTGCATGACCTTAGGCATCTTATGTTTTCCATGTGCTCTGGTGTAATGAAGAGCTGTCACATGGCAAGTTTGGGGTTCTTCCTTGCCTTTTGCCTCCTCTGCTTCTGTAGCAGAAGACTGCTTGCTGGATTTGGCACTCAGTCCTTAAGGCCATGAAGATGGAGAAGTAGGGAACGTAAGCATTAGGTCTTGCATAGGTGCAGTAGAAACCGTCTGAGCTACAAAGTTACATGGGCTCCCTTATAATTTCAGTGTCATCTATCTACACATCCGTAGGGCTAAAAAGTGGTGGGTTAGATTGACTCACTGGTTTCCCGCTGGGCTGTTTGTCATGGAAATGAGTTGCTTTGCCTCTGTTCTAGCCAATACCCAGATTAGATGTTGGGTTCAGTTGTTGCCTCTGGCACTGAGGAATTACTGAGGGCTGTATCATGCAAATGCACAGATTTGCTTGGGTTACTCAATGCACCTCTTTGAGTGTTTCGAAAGTAAACCATCACTACATGGGAGGAGGGAGCTTAGGTAACAGTAATACCAGAAAATAATGAAATAAATTATTTGAGTTGTTTTTGGGTTGGTTTTTTTTTTTTTGTCTATTTTTGCATTTTGCTATGACTACAACAGGTTTTTATGGCCACAAGTAAAGTGCATAGAAATCTTCCTACCACTGAAAGTGAAGAGCTGTCTAGAAACCCCTTTTGTTCATTATTCACAGGTACAAACTGCAGACTAGATGCATACTGATATGGCTGGGTTTCTTTGCTGATGAAAATTGCGCTGTTTAGCATTGACTAGAATTAGCTAAATGGCCAGCTGTCAAAGGAAAACCTTTCCTCCAGCTAAAGATATTGTGTTTGTTTTAATTGCTAGAGGCCAAAGAGAGTTTATTTAATTTGGACATGCAATTTAAGTCACCTAGTGAGCAGTTTTATTTTTCTCAGCTCAGCTTATCAGATCTGTTAAAGCCTATTTGTTGATCATAAGGTACATTAGAAAAATTGTGATTCCTTAAAATTATTTGTTGCACATAATTAGCTTATTGTTTTTAGTCTTAATGTCATCTAAACTACTTATTGAACAGATTAATATAGAATCATAGAATCAACTAGGTTGAAAAAGACCTTTAAAATCATCAAGTACAACTGTTACCCTCGGACTGCCCAGCACACCACTAAACCATGTCATTAAGGGCAAACTGATCTCCCGTTATGACCGCCCCTCATGATCTCCACTTGCAGTCACCCCTCATCTGCCCTGCATAGTTGCCCACACTGTATAGCTTCCTCCCCTAACCCTCATGGCCACCCCTCACACTCCATGGCTTTCCTTGCTTTCCCCTCATGATCTCCCCTCATGGCCGCTACTCATTTACTCTCATGATTTTCCCTCATGGCCACCCCACCTCTGCCCTCATGATCTGCCTTCATGGCTGACCCCCCTTTCCCCTCGCTATCTCTCCTCATGACTACCCTTCACCTCTCATGGCCACACCTCCTCTCCCCTCATGCTCTTTCCTCATGGTTGCTACTCCTTTCTCCCCACAAAAGCCCCTCATGACCACCCTTCCTCTCCCCCTTACAGTCTTCTCTCATGGCTGCCCCTTCTTTCCCCTCACGATCTCCCATAATGGCCATCCCTTACAACCGCCTTTCATTCCTCATGGCTACCTGTTGTTTCCCCTCATGATCTTCCCTATGGATGCTCTTCCTCTCCCCTCATGACCACACTTCACTCCTCATGGCCACCCCTCCTTTCCCCTCATGATCTCCCCTAATGGCTGCCCCTCCTTTCCCCTCACAATCTCCCCTAGTGGCTGCCCCTCCTTTCCCCTCACGATCTTCCTTCACAACAGCCCTTCACCCCTCATGATTTTCCTTTATGGCCACCCTTCCCCTCCTTTCAGAATCTCCCCTCATGATGGCCCTTCACCCCTCGTGGCCACCTGTCATCTCCCCTCATGATCTCCCCTCATGATCTTCCCTCATGGCCGCCCCTACTTTCCCCTCACAATCTCCCCTCATGGTCGCCCCTCCTGTACAGTCATGATCTCTCCTCATGGTCACACCTCCTATCCCTTCACGATGTCACCTAATGGCCCTCCCTTCTCTCCCCTTGTGATCTTCTCTCATGGTTGCCCCTTCTTTTCCCTTATGATTTTCTCTCATGGCTGCCCTTCCTCTCCCCTTATCATGGCCCCTCATGGCCGCCCCTCCGCTCCCCTCATGATCTTCCTCTGCAACTGCTTTTCACTCCCCTCATGATTTTCCCTTATGTCCTCCCTTCCTTCCCCTTCATGATGGCCCCTCATGGCCGTGCCTTCTCTCCCCTCATGATCTGCCCTCATGACCTTCCATTATGGTAGCCCTTCCTTTCCCCTCATGATCTTCGCTCATGATCTCCCCTCACGGCTGCCTCTCCTCTCCCCTCATGGTTTCCCCTCACAGCCACCCCTTCTCTCCCCTCATGATCTTTCCTCTTGGTCACCCTTCTTTCCCTCTCCCTCTGACTGACATTTCTGATGTGCCCCCTGCTCTGTCATGTGGATCTCTAATGGAAGAGATGAGGATGCACTAGCTCCTATGTTCTCCATCTATATGGGACAAATTTAGACCCAAATTCCTCTGGTCCAAGCCCTGATTCACAGCTGAGCAAAGAAGTTGCCCTAGAATTTCCATAAATCAGGGATTTCATAATATGATATGCTATATGTGTGCTGCCTGGAAAGAAAAGGGCACATTAATGCTGCAAGACACACAGGTGGCTCCTCTGGAAAGAAATTTGGAATGTTTCCCTTGCATTAGTTTTTTCTTTTTCTTCTTTTTTTTCCCCCATGTTGCACATTATGGTGCCCTGGTACTCAAATACCTTATTCAGCTAACAGCTAGGTAGGTGGTAGACAAAGCTGGAGTCAGACACCCAGCAGCACTTCCTGCTTAAGGCATGTGACTTCTGGCTGAAGTTCCTCTCAAGCCTGTTTGACTTCCACTGGAGTCATTCATATTTCCTGGGGGGAAATTTTGACCCCAGTAGCTGAACGCGGTGTGCTCAAGAGATGCTGAAGGAACTAAACCATTGGTTTCTGGGGTCTCCATAATGCCAGACTGGCTGCCAGCTTGTTAAATGGTCATTGAAGTGGCCTCAGTATTAAAAGCAAGCTGACTGAACCAATAGCTTAATTTAGGAGCTTGTCAGGTGTATGGTAATGGCCTGGTAAGGCTTGGTTAAAGGTGGTGTTTACAGGCCTCTGTACATTTTTAATCTCTGTGTACAATAAAATATTAAACATCAGCTTTTGCTCACAGTTTTCTTGTGGGAAGATCTACTCTGGGACTCCAGCAGCACTGAATACATTGGCCATTTCTACGCAAGATTTTATATAGAGAGGAGGGAATAAATTTGATACCGAATCTGGAGTCTGTCAGTTTAAGCTTTCTGCTGTCGAATTTGTGTGACCTGTTTTGCAAAGGCTTACCTGGGGAAATGTAATTTTGATACTTACTAAGTGTGTGGAGGGAGGGAGGAAAGGCTCTGTGGTAGCCTTGTAGCATGTGTGACTTCCATCCAACAATCTCTTCTTGGGGAGAAACAGCTACAGTGGAAATGATGGGTTGAGTGAAAAATAACCTGCAGGGGATTAACTGCTGCCAAGGAGGCCTGTCCAAAAGGTGAAGGTTCCAGAGAGACCACATCAGTGTTGTCTCTGCTGCAGTTCCTGTGAGGTGGAGAGCAGGTCCTCAGAAAAAAAATAAAAGGCAGCCTTGCCAGCAGCTTTTGTTTCCATTAAGGTGTGTGGATAAATGCATGAGGTTGTGTATGTGCAGAGAAGGTATTGGAAACCTTTATAATGCTGTCAGGACCTGCAAAAAAATCTAATCGGAACAAGGCTGCTAGGCCTAGAAGCAGAGCGAGCCCTTTTAATGCTGCCTGAAGTCCTGTTCACTAGCACTCTGTATGCTGAGGGAAGTTTTTTCCCTGGGAAAAATCCTAGAAGTTTCTTCTTCTACACGGACAGGGCTTGCAGGCAGAGGAGTGGGGAAATAATACTGCAAAAATGCCCTGTTACACATGTTAAGGAAGTTGGTTCACTCCCCCCACCCTCCTTATTGCTTGTTTGGACAAACATGTCTCATTTTTGAACATGTATGTTCTAGAACCATTCTGCATATTGAAATCTGCTATTCCATCTGTATGCTGTATAATTTCAGCTCTGAGCCATATTATGATGGGCTGTATCACACACCCAGGCATATTTCATTCCACAGGAATTGTCTAATCCTGCCCTTTTTGCTGTTGCAAAGTACATTTACATAGGAAGGCTATAAATGAGATTCTAGAAGTTATCAGAATGGCATACACGTGTGCAGCCAGGACTGGACCTGAAGGGAGCAGCTGAGTTGTCTTCTGTTTTACCAGCTGGTGGGGCTCCAGCAAGGGCTATTGCCTTTGTTTTGTTCACTGCACTGGAAAGAGGCTCACTAGAAGCATAGGGGAGAAGTGCCAATGTTCAGGGCACTTCAGTAGCATTTAGATGTTTTAAGTCCAAGAGGTGTCCCTCATTCTCTTTGTAATTGCTTCAGTATTTTTATTGGTGAGGATTGAGCTACTTCGGGTTGATGGGTCCCCTTGACTTTGACCAGAGCTACTGCCTTCTTGAGAAGGCTGCCTGCAGTTTGGTGTGTGCCATGCTCTTAGATTCCCAGATGGCCTTGCTGAGCTTCTCAAAAGGTTGCATGATCAGCTTCATGCTGTCTGGATACAGAGGAGTTTGGGTTCCTGACATAGGTCGCAGTGAAGTGATTGAAGTATTTGCAGAGAAATAGAGAATGCTCTGCACTTTCCTCTTCAGCTGAGAGGGCTGGGAGGATGCTCAGCTGACCAGTTGCCGGGGTCTTCCTAGGTGAAGTCACTACCTTGAAGGAGTCAAGATTCACTAAAATGAGAGTCTTTGAGTTTTGTTTTCTATTTCCAGTAGCATTTAATCACTTGATATGAGATGCATAAAGTGTTTGAAGGGATCGTGTTCCCCTCTGATTGCATTTTATGAGAAGGAATTGTGTTGATGTTGAAAGCCAAGTAAGGGCTGTGATTGTGAGCCCTGATCATAATGCGTGCCTTTCGGCAAGCAAATGAAATGCTAGTCTCTGTAGAACATCAGAGGGATGGAGCTGAGCTGCCCCTCTGTTATTTTCTTTGGCTGGCTTAGATGGAGCTTGCAGAAATGTGGATTGTCCTGTGTCCCACACACAAGACCTCAATTCTTGTGTTCCACTTAGGGAATTTAGACCCCCTTAGCTTCTATTATGGAAGGAAAATGCTGGGTGTCATTAGGCCAAAGTCTTTTGGTAACCTCATTCTTAGCATTTAATAGGTCCACATGTGTTCATCTTGTTCTCCATGAGGTTTTGAAGAACCTCTGCTTCATCTGATCTTGCTGGTTATTAGTCATGGCTGTTTGGTTTCTTTTGTTGTTGTTTGTTTAGGTTTCTGTTTGGGTTTGGGGTGGTGGTGGTCAGTTTTGGGGTTTTGTTTTTTGATTTTTTTTTAATTTGTGTAATTCTTTAACAAAGAGGGTAAATATATTTAAAGAACAAAAAAGATGTGTAATGAATCTCTTCATTGCATGAACTTGAAGGTTGTTTGAATACTTTTACTGGCAGAATTCCTGTCAGCTGGTTCTGTTAGCCCAGTGTATCTAATGTTCCTCAAGATGTAATATAAATATTTTCTCAAGAAATGGCAAACCGAAGTCAGTGCTACTCTTCTATCCATCTTTTTGTTGGGTTTGTTTTCCTTTTGGAGGGGTGAGGAGAGAGCAAATGCATCTTTTAAAGTTTTGTTCCTTTCAGTTCTGGTTTTGCAGTGACTGGGAAAAGTATCCAGAGGTAGATGCTGTAAGTATTTCCTACTGCTGTGCCTGGCCCTTTAATGTCTTTTAAGAAGTTGAATTTTGCCCTTTTATGCCCAGTAGATGTTGCTGTTGAATCAATAACACTGAAAGAGGACAATGGGGGAAAAGGCTTTCAGGGCTCACACGGAATGGTAAATATTCTGGTGCCTTATCCAGAGAAAAGGGGTCTAATTTTTCAAAAATAAAATTCAGCTCCCATAATGTTTTTATTTTTATATATTGGCTTGAGAATCTGCAACATAAGTAGAGACATACGCATTGTGCATGTAATTTTGAGTTACAGCTTTAATGTCCTGTGAGAGAACTGCAGGGAAAGTGGATTTTCCACCTTGCTATCTCTTTTATGGTTTTACTAAATATTTATATTTATGTCAGTCATGTATCATGCTATAGAGATATCACCAATTTGGCAAAACTATGCCATATGGTAGGAATAGGCATTCGTGTAGCCTCTCCAAGTCTGCATTGTTCCTTGGAAGCTGGGGCCTTGACTAGTTGTTGGAGCACCTTTTAGGATGAAACCCCGTAACATAGGGTGAGTTTTGCATGCTCTTATTGAAGGATACAAAACAGGGGAGGCAGGTCACTTTGGGAGAAGAGACTGAAAGAGGATAAGGAGGAAAACACTTAAAGGTGGCATGTTTCCTTTATCAGCATCTGTCCAGTAAAGTTATGTGAAAAGGAAGATTTTGTTAAACGATTTTTAATGTAGTATGGTCTTCTAATGGAGTTTTTGGAATAGTTTGTAATTGTTCATAAAAAAAATGTGAATAAAACACTGGGTAAACAAGTCCTCTCATTGCTGAATTTTCTTTCACTGTGGTATGGGAAAACACCTGCAGCTATTGGTTTCCTTGGAAACAAATTTGCTGTGGAAGCTCAATGTACTGCATTGAGCCTCAGTTCTGCTGCATTTAAGAAGAATTCAACATGCACACTTGGACCTTTTTACTACATTTGTTGCTCAAATGATGTGTTGTTTATGCTGTTCTCACAAAAAGCACCTGATCAAAGGAGATGTGCAGCATGCCTTGGATTTTGGACAGAACAACAGGAAAGGTTGGTATTTACAAGCCTAAACATAGACAGTGTATGCGTGTATTTATTACAGCATCTAGTTTTCTGAACATTTATTTTTAAAGCATTGCCTTTTAAAGCTCAGTGCTATTATTTGCATATTGTTGCAATCTTAGCTGTTTTTTTGGAGTTGGAGATCAGAGAGCTGCTGAAAGGAATTGCTGGTACATATGCCTCATAGTAGGATTTTGGCAGGACATTGGTTTTATTTGTAGTTTACTTAAGTAATTCAATATGGGATACACGTATGTTCTCATAGATTAGTATTTTTGTTCTGGCTGTGAGAGGAGTGTGATTTCATATATTGTGTTAAAAGATTTTAATGATGCTTATGATTAGCTTCCACTGTTCAAGCCAAAACCAAATCTGTGCAACAGTGTGGTTGTTTAATTATGTCAGATTTAATTTAAAACTTACTTGCATTATTATACTTTCAGAAAGAGTAGCTCTTTCAAGCAAGTACTGCATAAGAATTAGATTGATTTTCAGCAGGTATGTTTAATATGGTTTCTTGTGTGTAGCTGGGTCACAAGTACACGAGGTAGAAGTCACATTTGAGACTGTCTTTCATATAGTAAAATAGTTTCCCATATATATTGGAAAAAAAACATATAGTACTGGGAAGACTACACTGCATAGAAAAACACTTAACGCATGTTGACAAAACATTGTCTGTAGCTTGTCAAATGTCATAAAGACATCTGGCAGTAATTCTACGGTGGGATTGCTTGCAAAAATAGGCTTTTAAATGTTTCATAAACTCCTTTTCCTCTCTAAATGGAGGCAGCTGTTCACGTGAAATTATATATGTTTAGTCATAAGGTCCTTTGCATTTGGATTTTATTAATAAGTATTAAACAACCTTTAAATCTGAGACCTTACTCTGTTCCCCCAAGATAATGTTGCTTGCTGAGATCTATCTTTAAAAAGAGTTCTCTCTCTATAAAGGACTTGAAGTTTTCATGGACTCTCTTTTTATTGTTGTTTGTTTTGGGTGCTCGAAGTTGCAAACTGAGCTTATCTGCAATTGAGAAGGCAGGGAGAGCAGCCGGATTCTGTCTTTTCTGTGAGAAGCTAGTCTTTAGTTTTAAGTACTCCTTTGCAAATGTCAGGGGGAGAGGAACTGAAGGGGGATAGAAGCAGAGTGAAATAATTATTTGTATGTCAGCTGCTATTCATAATCTATCTTCTGAATCCAATCCTACCCCCCTTGTTGCCTCTACACCTTTTAAAATGTAGAAAATGAATACAAATATATTCTACAGTAAAGCAGAGAGTCCAGTTCCTTGAACAGCATGCTGCCTAATCCCATGAAAGCAATAAGATGAAAGTTAAACCATCTAATAACAGCTACTTCTACTTTTTGAGAGCTGTTTGCCTATCATGCATTACCACACCACTGGTAAGTGGTTTATTTTTGTGTTTCTTTGGTTTTATCCAGTAGAGTCTTCCAGACAAAGTTCCTTAGTGATTTTTCCTTTTGTCACAGGTGCTCCTAGCAGTGGCAGATACAATAACCACAACTAACAACCACAGGTGCAAAGGTGACTATTGACTTAATGCTTTAATACCTCTTTGTTTCTCTAAAGGGTTGGTGGAAATTTTGAAGGAAGTAGATGGCTCTCAGGGGGATGCTAATGCAGATCAGACTCTAGGGACCAGAGAGACTTTTCCTTCCCAGTGCGTTGGTGTGGTATAGCTAAAATTTCAACTCAGGCCTTCCAGTGCATGGTATCTGACATCCTCAACTCTCCTCTATATGCTGCCATTTGGAATTACAGCTTTTCAATTATATTTCATAATTCTACCGTTCCTGTTCTCCCTGCTGCTTGTCTGTACTCTGCTGATGCATTGACAGTATTTATTTCTGAAAATGCTCTTCTTGGGTACTCAGCTGGGATGGTGAAGAGGATCAAAATGTTCTTCTTGAGAGATCCAGGCATTGCCATGAAATATGCAGGAACATGATTGGAGTCTGGTCCGTTATATAACTTCTGTCTTGGAAAGGGGCATATTGTATCATAATTTTTTCTTTCTTTGAAGTCCTTCCCAGGCCTAACATCCTGACAATAGTCATGCAGAAGCATTGTATGCTAGGACAAAAATATGAAGATGTACAAAGAGATAGTGTGAGATATTGTGGGGTTTTGTCTGACACATTAATGTTTTTTTACTTTGTGGAACATTTTTGTTCTAGTTCTGAATTATTTTATTAAGTCATAATTTTTTAATGTTGTCACAAATAACACCTGATGAACTGAACCAAAACTGGCATTGTTGATATGCTCTATGAATCAGCACATCCAAGTTGTACAACTGTGTTTCAGTAGGCATTCTGCTACTGAGCTTTTGAGGGGACTGCTGAAGTTCAGGCTTGGATGTGGTAGTTACATCTGATGAGTAAACACAGATGGGTAAGTGGATGAAGTGTGGGACAGGACAGCACTAACGTTCTGCTGAGTCTGGTGGGGGCTGGCAGCTGAAGGAGCAAGGGATTTTCAGCCCATTGAAACTGGTCTCGTAAAAAAACTCTGAGAACACAAATTTGCAGAAATTAACTTGAGATTTCAATAAAATTTCAGGTTCTGCACTCTGGCTGTTTCTCACTTCAGACTTTGTTTAGGTCTCATGAAAAATGACATGAGTCAGTGGACAACAGAATGCGGTGCAGGATCGCATGATTACAAAGCACCTGTTGAGAATATCAATGTTGAAGATATTCTGGTGCACCAGTTGGTACATTCGGGAGGTTATTAGTTACCAATAACTGTGCAGCTGACCTGACAGCATTGGATAGGGATAGAAACAATCATGTCTCATCACTTGGAGTAAGAAATGGTATACTGTGCTCCAGGATTGACACTCACTGTGAGCCTGTCCTTCTGTGTTAATCTTTGTGGATTTATGGAGCCAGCTCTTAGTTGTGGTTGTGATCCACTCAGCTCAAGAGATACTTTTTTAAAGTATCGAAATATTACAAAGCTTAAAAAAATACTTGAAATTGAAGATCATGCAACGTCTTATGTGTAAGAGATATTTTGTCAAAAAATACTTCTTTTTACTTAATTGTAAAGGCAAATTAAGTGAAAATAAACAGCTTTGCATTGAGTTTGTCAATCTCAAAAGAATTTTGGAATATGGATTGAAATAGCTCTAAGAGTGAAGGAGGGAAAAGAAGAAAAAGCATCAGCAGTACATAATCAAATTAACAAGGAAATGTATACAGGCATGCTTATATTTTTTCTTTTAAAAGCAGTAACTACTCAGGACTGTGGTCCGTCAAGAAAACTAACAGCAATACTTTTAGAAGACAATTAAAGCAAGAATTCAGTCTTTCAAGAAAGCATGAAATGGTGGTTTGGATGTGGCGTACAATGTAAAGAAGCCTAGATGACATTTTCCTTTCTGACAGCTTTACCATATTGAAGGCAGAGAAACTAAACTGAGAAGCAGTCATTTTTCCCTCATCTACTGAGTTATTGTGCAAACCAACTTCCAGGAAAGATGATTTTAATTTGGCTGGTTTGGGAAATGGCATCTTCTGTGAAAAATATTACATGGAAAAAAAAGTAGGGGGTCAGAAAATGTTCACTATTTCATATTCCAATAAAAACAACAACCCTCCCCCTGTAAACTCTTACCATTCTGAACTGGACATAGTGATTTTTGCTTGTCAAAAATGAAAAGGTTGTGAAAAGGCAAAAGCCTTTTTTTTTTTTTTTTTCCCTGCCTCGAATCTTCTGCCACTTTGGATGAGATCTGACCTGGTCTTTCCCTCCTGTGGTAAGCATCCATTAACACAAATAACCAGATGAAGAAAATAATGGTATTTTATTTTTTGAGGATTGTATGCAATACAATAGATGGGGGAATTTGCCTATTAAGGAAACACACACAGAGAAGTTTTCAAGCTCTGTTGTGAAAGACACAAAGGAAGGACCTGTGGTGAGGGCAAGAGATCTCAGTCTTATTGCAGAGCATGTCCAGGGTTTGACCTCTTTGGCTGCTGGCTAAATAGCCTTAAGGTTGTTGGAAATGATTTTTCTGTTCCTGGTTGTTATTTGAGATGACTTAAATTTTGACAGACAAAGCCAAGTCCTATAACAGGGTGCAGTCTGGAAGTGAGGCTAGCATCCAGGTGCAGGATAGTAAATATCCTTGTGGGGCACATCAGCCAGAGGTGGGCAGCAGACCCAATCACAAGCTGAATTTTCTCTTGTTCTCAGTTCATTCCCTGAGTATTCCACCATTTCCTTTTCTAGAAAGGGAAAACTTTTCTGACACCCTAAAGCTCCAGTGAATGCTACATTTTTAAAGATGTAGAAGTGGAAAATGACAGTCAAATTTTAAGATATGTCCCATTTAAAAAAAAGGTTCTGAATTAAAGTTGTCGTTTTTCTACCCTTTTATCTATGATAAAACTTGTCAGCCTGTTCCTCAGGGGTAAGCACTTCAGTTTTATTCTGTGCAATCAAATTGGATGGTCTGGGAATACCAAACTTTCTTTCATTCAGAGTACTTTTTAGATTGTTGATTGTATGTAAAATTTACGATTATAAGTGACAGTTAAATATCACATTTTGTTACAGAGTAATTTCCTGAGAATGTTTTAAATCAGCCCTGACTCTCGTACGGCAGACCTGCTAAACTTTGATGTGTATGGCCAGTTCTTTCTTTTCTTGATATGCCAAATCTGAACACCCACAAAAAGGGACGTATTAAAAGCCTAGTACATAGCAAAAGATGTGTATGTTCTGGATTGATTTAATTTCCATGTTTAAACATAGAATACTAATGGGGGGGGGGAGGGGAGGAAATTTGACTATGACATCTCTGCATCCAGACTCTACCGCCTATTTAATTACCATGGTACCTTTCAATGTCTGATCTCCTAAACAAGAGCTCCCCAGTTTCAACCTTTTGTTTATCTATTAAGTACTTGTGGTTTCATTTTTATATGGGTTCGAGTAATTTCCCCTGTGTGGCCTTTACTTTAATTATACATACCTGAGGAAATGCCTCCAAGAAGAAAATAACTGACATTTTATTTCTTTCCATATTCTGTTTGCTGTAAGTTCTTTTCCCATTTACTTGTATGCTTCCCGATCTTTGGTCTTCATGACTTTCTACAGAAAATGCTTCTTTCATCTATAAAGACATCTCAGTAAACTTAGAAAGGTAGGATCTTACTTGGCATTCCACTGGCAAAAAGGCCACATTCATTGATTGCCATGCCTGTTTTTAGAGGAGTGCAGCTGCTCACACATCTGGGTAGTTTAGCTCCTCAGACTGGAGAGGAATAAAGGGCTGGATCAGCCCTCAGCAGAACTGGGGCAGTTGGAGGTGTTGCACTAAATAAACTCTTTCAAGGCTCTTGGCTCTGCAGTGATTACTTAAGCCCATGTGGCAAAAGAGGAGGATGAAGAAGAACTGAATGAAGCAGTTATTGGGAAACTTGGCGCTCTTTAGAAGATCAGTGGAAGAGGTTCAAATGACATTTCATTCATTTCATACAAGGGAGGCTGGAGAAAAAGAAGACCCTGCCTGTTATGCTAGGAAGTATTGAAACCCTTGATCTGGTCAATCATTTTAAGTTCATTCAGGCTGAAGAGCCTAACTACAAAAACCTTCACAGAAGTATGAGGAATGCTGCTCTATTGTGAAACTGAGATACGACACAAGAAATGAATTCAGAAGAGTCAGTGGACAAGATAAGGTTTAAGAGCTATAATTTTTTTAAGGAGAGGCTAGATTGCAATTGATAAGGAGAGGGAAAAGATGTTTAGGGAAGAAGACTGAAAGTACTGGGAGCTGGACTGTAGCAAGATTGGGCTGAGCTAGAGAAGAGGCCACCAAATAAAAATGAGTATGTTGCATCTTTTCCATCTTCCACTACTACTCAGCTATGGGCCTGAGCAATAACAGAAGGGAAGGGAAGCACTTCAGTAGGAAGAAGTTGAGGGTGAACCTTTGCCCCTACTGCTGAGTACCTGGTCTGGGTACCACCTCAGCCTGGTCCCAGTGTGTGGGTAAACACACATCCCAGATGAGGGAGCATGGAGAGCAGCTCTAGGCCTTTTTTTCCTGTATGCACTTACTTAATCAAAGGAAAATATTTTTGAGGTTGATCTGAAACTGACAGCTTGGTAAAGATTTGGTAAATTAATGGATTAGTAGAACAAGGCATAATTTTGGTGAAATCCATCTGTTAAATGCTTCTGCACATCTGAAGGCTCTGTGTCTGTGTGTCTCTATGAACCTTGCTCACACTCTGTATTTGTACAAGTGTTTGAGTGTTAAGTTTTTCAGAAGAAAAGACTTTTACTTTTTTTTTCCCCTTCCTGCATGTATTTGCAGGGTAATGACTTGTACAATGCGAAGTTATCTGTATTCCTTAAGATTGTGAATCTAGGAACAATTTTCTCCTTGTGAAAGAGTGAGGTGTTGCCAAAACCAGAATACTGCCATCTCTGCTTATGAATCCGAGTTTCAAATCCCAGATGCTTTACATAATAAAGCCTAACTGGGCTGATTACCAAGAGAACTCAGTCATTCAGAAAAATAAAAGGGAAAAATCCCTTTGCTCCATGAAGGAAGAACTGGTGCCAAGAAGAGGTTGAAATGTTAAAAATGCATTTTCCGTTTGGATCTTTCATATCAACTATCCTGTTTCCTCTTTCTTTCCCCTTTTATTTAAGGCTGGGGATCAGTATTGCTCTTGTGCAGTGGGTGTATGTGGAAGTTTTTTGTAGGACCTCTGAGGACCTAGGTTATGAAAAACGCATTTAATGAGTCTCTTCCCACTCTGCAGGAGCACAGCTTAGGTAAGTCTTTCTGTCTACATCTGCAGTGTCTTAGGACAGTGGTGGTGATGTGGATGCCTGTAGCTTCATTACTTACACTCTCTATATAGAGTTTTGTGGCGTGTGACACTGGGACCATCCAGAAAAGAGTGTGGCTGACTTGCCTGCCTGTTGCTGACCACATGATATTGCTGGAAAGCAGTATGGGATGTTTGGCAGAGGATTCAGCCGCATAATCATTAACCATCCATACGCTCTGCCTGCAGGAATTGCCTGCCAGCAAGCAATGTGGTAGGGCCCATGCAAAGCAGCAGGAAAAACTGTATGTGTTTTAATTTCTTGTAGTCCTACTTCATATTCTATAAATAGTCTTTCTTCCACTGCAGCTGCTCTCAGACTCTTAGAGAAACTAAGCTCCTATGAGTTAAATGGAAGCCCTTTTGTGGATTAATAATTGATTCAAAAATGAGAAACAGAGTTGCTTTAGGTAGTCAGTTTTCTGTGGAAATTAGCTGGAAATGGAAAGGAAACATGGAAAGACAAGATTTGCAAACATGAAGTTATTCAAAGTAGTCAAGTTCAGTGCTGAATGCAAACAATTGGAAGATAAATTGGTGATGCTAAGTAGCTGATCCATAGAAAGGGTGGAATTAGTTGTTTGTACAGAGTGATACATCTGAGAAAAGACAATGCTGTTCCTTAAGCTAGCTGTTACCCTCAGTAAGAGGCCTTGACTGATTGTGGGTAGTTCGCTGAAAACATCAGCCGCTCGATCGCTGCTCAGTGTTGGTCCGAAAGGCAAATAGAGCACTACAAACCACTGAGGGAAACCCGAGAACAACAAGATCCTTATGTCACTGTGTAATCTCTGCTGTGCCCACATCTTGAGTACCATGTGCAGTTTTGTTCCCTTTGTTTGAGCAGAATTAGGGTACGTGGAGGCACAGCAAAGGCCATCAGAGGTATGGGGTTGCTTTTGTACAAATAGGAACTAATTAGTGTAGGAAATTTTCTGTCAGGGAAGAAAGGCAATTGGAGGTGACATAATATCACCTGCAGTGGAGGTCTATATAGTCATGAATGGCTTGGGGAAGTGAATGGAGTGTGTTTATTTCCTGGGTTTTTTTCCACTGCTTCACAAAAGGCAAACTGGGGCACCAGAAAAATTTCGGGAAGGTAGTTAAACAAAAGCAGTTTTTCACAGAGCACATCATTAAATTTTGGAACTCATTCACCACTGATATTATGGAGATCAAAGTAAAGTTAGCAGAGAAATTTATATAGTTGCAAGTATCTTTTGCTCAGCAAAACTCATTACATTACATTATTATAATGTCTTACGGGTATTGCTTTGGCTGCTCACATGAGAGGGTTGTGTATTACTGCTGGAGCATTTTTCAAATAACTACAATTTCTTGAAAAACTAGGTAATGCTTTTTTGGCTGGAGCTGTTTGAAAATAAGAGTGGTGTGATGTTGCTGGTTTTGAACAGGCTTTGCTGGAGACAACAGCCAAAACCAGAACAAAGTAATGTACAGAAGGAAAAAAAATAATGTTGTTTTGGCATTCAAACCTCATAGATGCTTGGATAAAAAATACAAACCTGCAGAAATCAGGTGTATTAAACATCCGTGTGGCCTTGGAAGCGGGAGATTAAATTCGGCAAAACATTTGCTCCCTGCTTATTATCTTTGCAGTTGCACTGAAAGAAATAGGAATACAGACCATTTGACAAAATATTTTCCCTGTGTTTTAAACATCTAATACGGAACTGAAAGGCTGTGTGTGCCCAAATTTCTCTGGAAGTTTTTTTACACAAGGCTATATACTTCAGTATGAATTCCTCTGTTGCAGCAGGGGCTTGCCTTAGGACTGCTGAAGACTTTTTTTCCCAGAAGAAGTTAGGAGAAGTTAAAACCTCAGAATTTCAGAAGAGGCTTGAATTTTTTATTTTGAAAAAAAAAAAGGAAAAAAAGAAAACAAAACCCAAACCAACAAAAAGATCGCATTTTATCTGAAAAGTTTAAACCTTTCCTATTGTGTTTACAGACTCTCAGTGCTGGAGCTGAACATTAAAGTTTTACTCTCAGATTTTAATGTAACATGAAATGTGTGGGGCTGAAATGCCATGTGTAACTCCCTAATATAATCATTGTGATGACCTGCGGAGGTGTGGGGCATCAGGTACAAACTTTGAGAGTAAAAATTTCAATAGCTCATCCCTGATCTAAACTGAGGCTTTCATTTCCAGAACTGTTTTGATTCCTTAGGTAACACATTGTAAGATACTGGCTGGATTTTTGTTGCAAGGAAGCTCAGCTGGCTCCTCTTGTTAAGAGTTGATTTGAATTTGTTGAAGGTCTGTTTCTTTACTCTGACTCAAGTTTATTCATGAAACCACAGATGATCCAGTTTCAAACTAGCAGGGATCCTAATCCCAAATTCTTATTAAGTATCTTGAACATACTGTATCTCTTTCCTTCAGTAGAGAAACTACACCTAAGCTCGTTACTGTATCACTCCAGACAGGCCTGCTTGATTTCTGTGAATGAACATGAGTAAACAAGCACATGATTACAAAACTCCCCCTACTTTTAGGTAAACTAGCTTTCAGTCCAGCTAACTGAAACCTTTCACTTTGATGCTCTGCTTGTGCCTTGTGTGTTTTGAATTTGTTTGAAGTTGTGGAAGCTATATGTGAAGTGGCAATGTTGGTATAACTGAGGTTCAACTAGCTTATGAGTTTTCCATTCATTTTGCACAAGTATAAATAGATTTTATGTGCATGTGATCCTGAAAGTTGACTGGCTAATATGATAAAATTCATCAATACATTTATATGTTGCTTTTCATTTGCTATTTCATTGAGAAAATGCCATGGAAAGATAGACCTCATGAGATAAGGGGTTGGAACTAGATGATCTTTAAGGTCCCTTCCAACTCAAAACATTCTGATTCTATGAAAAATTTCCTATGATGTGCTATATTTCTGTGGTAGCATTTGTTATGCAAAAGCTTGACTGAAGACCTCATTTTTTAATTTCTATTAATATAGAAATAGAAATATATATTACTCTTGTCATATATAATACATGGAGCTGCTGTCAGCCCATCCTGCTTGGAGTTAAAATGATGCGGTGCTTCTAATAAATGAGTATTTAAGTATGATCTCAATTAATGTTATTGACAGAGGAAGCCCAGACAGATCAACAGGTCCTCTTAATTTATTTTATTTTTTAGTTCATGGCCTCCCTAATGTTATTTTTGGGAGTTATGAGCAGCTTTTTGCCTGCTGTATGTAATCCATAGAAAGGATCTTTATCCTAATAACACAGTGCAGTTCTTTTAAGCATTGTCTTGCTTTTGGATGGACTGCATACAGGAAAACATCCCTTGTTGGTTTTGCCATAGTTAACAATTTATTTATTTTAATAGCTAAAATATAAAAGGACATAGCTAAAACCAGTAGGATGATTAGAAGATTGGGAGAATTCTGCTGAGATTTAGTAGGCATTGAGATAGTCTTGAAAAAAGGAAGTGTTAAAAGCCTCATAGTTTGAAACTTGTAAAACAGGCTGTATAAAAGCACTGAAAAGCAATTGCAAGGAGCAGTTGTACAGAGAGGCACTGTACAGCTTTCAGGCTTGTAGAATTTTCTGTATCCCTAAAAGTTTTCCAGTGATAGTGTACCGTCTCTATCAAATAGAAATTTACAGTCTATTAGGCGTGCTTTTCCTTGCTACCTTCTACAGCAGTTCTCTTTTATATATTCCATACACCTTATGGAGTCTGCAGATCCTGGCTCTACAAGCCCTTTGCCTAAAGAAGGTAATTCAGATTTCATGGAAGTTACATAGAGTTACAGAGACTGTTGTGGCACATTTAGGCAGTCAGACTCCTCCAGATAGTCTGGAAGGTGGCTGTGGTTATTTTGGTGTTTAAAGGAAACGTGAAAGCCTTCAAAAATTACCATTTCAAACCGAACATGAGGGCATTCATGCGGGCTGGTAAGAGCAGAATAACCTTGGCATTGTTAATGGAAAGGCATTTTTCTCCATAGCTACTCACCCTACAGCAACTGGCAAGCAGGTAGAAATAGGACCATAGCGCTCACATAAGCATGAGGATGGGGATGGGGCTTTTTCCAAGCTCCAGCTGCTTGCCATTCCCTCGCTGAGCTGTGGATTCAGCGCAGCCCTTCCCAGCACTTGCTGCAGGCTGGGAGAGACTGGTGATACGTCGGCTAATCACCGCTTCGCATTAATTCTGGCATTTGAGGGCTCCACTGCGGGCAAATCCATACGCAGAGGAAGGGAGAGAAGTTATAAGCGGTCCTGCTGTCATTAACATTCACGGCTCTAGCTTCAAGCAGCGCCCGCCTCACCCAAGCACTGCCAGGAGGGAACGTGTACTCCTGCCTCCCTTTGTGCTGAAGGGGGATCCTAGTGGAGTAATTGAAATGCAGGGCTGCGGAGCACTGCTGTAGTGGTCTGATTTGGGGTTCCCCCACTCTCCTTCCTTTATTCTTGGAGCAAGGGGAGCATATTAGCTGTGGATTCTTTTTATCAGAGAATGAGATGCTGGCTGCAAATTGAAGAAATGGTCCTAGAAGAATTGATGCAAAGATTAAATGCGGTTTCCCAGTGTGCTGGTAGGAGGAGCTGCTGGTCTTAAATAATGTGTTTTGTGGATGCTGTTAGTGATTTTGTAGGATTTACAGGAAATCCTGGTAATCTGACTAGATTCTTTATGCATGCTCCTATTAATAGGCAAGAAAATGTTAAGAGATTTTGTCACCAGGTTAAACTTTTGTTTGTATTAACACTAATTAACATTTTTAGTGCTTAGACATTCATGAAGCAAGCTTTAGAATGTCCTCTTGAATAGTTCTGGGTAACTGCTAGCCCAGTCAAATACTCTAAATGGGTCTTGATTCAGCTGTAGCTGAAAAGTGGGGAGAATTACAGATTTGTCTTATCAGAATGGCTCTAATATGAAGCAGTGAAAAGCTGGGTTAACTGTAAGAGTCTGCAAGCAGTATTTAGGGTGGGTCTCACTTTCATGAGAATGAAGTTGAAAGCATTAATCATGGTAAATGTAGGTTTACAT
Organism: Myiopsitta monachus; assembly: GCA_017639245.1. Lineage (NCBI taxonomy): Eukaryota > Metazoa > Chordata > Aves > Psittaciformes > Psittacidae > Myiopsitta > Myiopsitta monachus. The sequence goes on along the minus strand of CM029919.1, from coordinate 36,149,565 downwards.
TTGTATGGATTAGAAATTGCATCAGAAGTGGTTTCAGCACTGTAAAAGATTCTGATGATTTCTGAGAAATTATTCTGTTTTCTTGAAAATTTAAATGCTTGTGTGTTAAAAACTAGAGCTAAATGGCAGTGTACAATAAGGTGATCTGTGGTAAGGTCTAGGAGTGTTTTCCTGGGTATTGCTCATGCAGAGATATAAACATATTTCAAAATAAAAAGTTCACTGGAAAGAAAAGATATGTGTTTTTTATGTCCTTTGAAACTGTTTCTTTTGCCCTATAGTCTGTTGACAGATGTCAGAAGTCTTACATCTTGTTATCTGAGGCAAACCGGTGGTTTGCTGATATAGAATATTTAAGGTATTATTCATTGTAGTATCGAACATTGGATTTTTTTCTTCCCATTTCCCTGGTACTCAGTTTACTCAGGGCGACTTCTTCACCTTTTTCAATTTCTGTGTGTTACAGAAGAGAATTAACAAGATGGCTGATGCTGTATTCTGGTGAACAGATAGATTAAATGACAAATGTGGAATGGACAGATTAGCTGCATCAGTTTTCCTGGATAGGGGAAGTGGGTATTTTACCTTGTAATAACATTGAGGTGGGGAGGAAGCAAGACTTCATCTGATGAGAACAAGTATGAAATTACAAGTATAGGTCACCATGCATAGTCTTTTCTTCTTCCTTGTTCTTCTTATGCACTTTTCCCCTGATTATTTTCCTATTTTCAAAACGTATCTTTGTTAAATGTTTGGATATTTGTTGTATTGCCTGTTCTGATTTTCGTAGTGTTTAAAAAGAAAGCTAGCCTGGTATTTGCTAGTTCACATTGTCTTCTGCAGTTTATTTTAATAATTCGTACATCACTTTCTCTACTCCTTTAACATTGTTGCTGTAGTTTTTCAGATATAAGATGAATTTTAGTAACGTATGGTAGAATTGGTTGGGACTGTGGGAGGCTTTTCTTCCTGAATTGAAGAAGGAGCCTCCAAGCTGGGAGCAGGTTGTCTGGTTCGCCTGTCTCTCAGCTGTGCAGATGTAGGTACACTGTGACCTTCATGTAAGCCACCCACAGCTCTTGAGTGCTGTTTTCACACTTGCCGGCAGGCTCTGACTGCATGCTGATACGGAGCTTGTTAAACTTGCATATTTTTCCAGAAAAAAAGCAACTGTTACTTTACTGCCAAATTCATGTTGGTGTGGTTTAGCTGGTCCTTCTCCTCCCCCTTTTCTTTCTCTCTGTAATACTTGTGCGGGTGTTCCCAAGCCAGAGGCACCTTTTTTCTACAACTGGGGGTTGTATTTATAGGTGACTGTTTCCGTTTTCTTTTTTTTTGTTTTTTTTTTTTTTCTTTTTTCTTTTTCTTTCTTTTTCCCTTTTTCCTTTCAGGTTGTTTAGACCGTTTCTCTGTTGCTCACTCCCATTCTTGGGCTACATACTCTGTCCTTGGGTCAAATTAGCTGCTGTCTGGATGTCTTTCTGTTGACTCAGAAACCTTTGGTAAGCAGAGATTGCCTTAACAGCCCAAGATCATGTGCAGGATTTTTCCAAGCCCATTTTTCAATAGCTTCCTGCTCTGGAGTAATTGAAATGCAAAGGTTTCCCTGGCTGTCCCATAGTACAGCTCTCCACCTTCAGGCATCAAGGGATTAATTTTCTCCATTGTAGGACCCGAGGCAAAAGGCTATTTCTCTTCCTTCACTTGTTCTTCTGAATGATACTACAGGTAGGCTGAGATTTATCCCAGGTAGTTTTAAGCATCTAATTCGGAAGAGAATTTCCCCTCAAATCCATGTGCGCTGAACCGAGAGAAGGGGGGACATGCAGAAAGGAAATCTTCAACCCTCTGAGGTGCACTGTTTCTCTTGACCAGGAGGGGAAAGCCGGAAGCCTGGAGTATCTCAGCTCCTAACCTAGCATCTCTCTAGCGTCTGAAGTTAGGTATGGTCAGTCTGGGTTTATCTGTAGTGTTCTGCTGTTCTACCACAACAGCCTTTCCATCTCTGGCTGCTCTTCCCCTAGCAAGTCCCCTGCATCAGTCGCCACCAGCACTTTCCTCAGTGGTCCTTCTGCTCCTTCTGCTTCGACTTAAGTTCTGATTTGCTCACACTCTCAGCTCCCATAGTAAATTACTGATCTGTCACTCCTTACTCCCTCTTGAATGTGTGATCCTTTCACAGGATCCCCTGAGTGCCTTACGCTGCTACATTTTACAAATCTGGACAGCTTCCTCTGGCAAAGTTTTGATTATTTCTTATCTTGCTCACCTTCACTTAGTCCTCCAACGCATTACAGATATATTATCTTCTGCTTCTGGACATATTTAGCGATTGAAATCATAAAAATAATATTTTTTTATTTTAGAGTTATCATCCTTTTATATTCTTTCTCTGACTCCTGCTCCACATTTCAAAATAAGCTCATACCCTGCCCTCTTCCAGACTAAAAAGAGTGCTTCCCATGGCATCTTCCTTTGGTTTTTCTTTCCCACATATGCTCCTTAGCCATCCCAGTCACTTCCCTTCTATCAAAAGAGCTTGCTGGACTTGAATGACCAGCCTATTGCTTTCCCTGTGTTCATACAAATCCTTAAAACAAGGTGGAAGAAGTGATCTAAGGAAATTCCCTGCTTCTACCTAAATTTTTTTGTTATTGTTGACGGTGTTTGTTTTGTTTTGTTTCTTTTTCTAATTAAAGTTGCAGGTTGTTTCTAAAAAAAAAAAAGCTTTTTTTTTGTCTGTGTGCTCATTTTTTTTTTTTTTGACAAATAATTGCTTCATTTCTGTTCATTTGGCCATAGTTTTAACTTTTCTTTCTCTTTTTCAGTTCTGTTGCTGTATTAAATTAGACCCTCTTTTCCACAAATTGCTGTTTATGGCAGAACTTCCCCTGTCAGTGGACCAGTAGCTCTGAGGTTGAAGCCTCAGGTTATAAATGGTTCTGGTCTGGGACCTCATATGTTGTCCATATTCCTGTCTGCCATAGGTTTTCTATTTAGAACTCCATTTTCTCTGACTGATACAGAAACAGCATTAAGGTATCTGTTCTTTCTGTCAGTCACTACTCAGGTTTGCATCAGCACTGAGCTTGGAAACCTTGCAATGATGGTATTGTCCAATTCATGCAGGCCATATATATCTGACAATCCCAGCCTTAAGGCTGTGGTAGCCTCACAAATGACTGCTTTCCACTTTGGAAAGGTGCCACTATTACACTATTACAGCTGCCATCCGTTTCCTCTCTTTGAACAAAATCATAGCATTCTGCAAAAAGAAGAAACATCTGCAAATCAAAGAAGATAAACATGTCAGTAGTTCCTTAGTAAATATGATTGCAATGCTAGTATTTTATGTACAGGTGGCATTCCTTAGCCATTTCAGCTTCAGTCAGTTTTCAGTAGCTCCAGATTTTCTGTCATATTCACAATTTGGGCTGCAACTTTACACTTCATTTCCTGGCTTTTTTATCTTGACAGGCGGGCTTTTGAGGTTTTGAAGGCTGGCTCACCTGTCTTGACAAATGAGGAACAGATGTAGGAGGAATGGACTCACATACCGCTTCCGAGTGCCCAACATCAACTGGAAAGAGTTGGCTTACCACAAGTAGTATTGGGGCTAACCTTAGGAACATCGAAGGGACATTACAAAGTTGTGGGTGGCTGGAAGGACCTGTTCTGTGTGTCTTCCCCATTTCTAGTCTCTTGTGAGTTTGCCTGATCTTTCTTCCCCTTGTAGCATCTGTCCTTTGTTCGCTTGAGCTTCCAGTTTGGGGTCCCAAAAAATCTTTCGGCAGGTGGCAGAATACTTTGTGCCCATGTGTTAATTTGGCAGGCAGGCAGGTCTGAGTGTGAAGGGCATTAAATTACTACTTGGCACCTTTGTCAACTTTTTATGTAGCTGGTTATGTTGAAGAGAACCAGATAAGAGCTCTGAAATCTGAAAGGTGTTTGGATTTCTGCTGTGCTCAGGTGGCATATAATGGCAATGCAGGATGCCTCTGCCTGGCATTAGCTTGCTGGCCTTTCATTTCAGCTTTCCTGACCCCGTTTGAACTTAACCATGAAAGATGCCTTCGATTTCCCAGGCCAGAGGGTATAAATCATGCATGCTTTTCCTGTCATGAAGTTTAAAATTTGAAGAATAAGGGTGGGAGCTGCAGTTAACAGACACAATTAAGCTATTAGGAGTGGAATGCTCATGTTTTCTATGCACATGCACTGTTCTGTGCACACCTGCCTGACTTCTATTTCTTATTATGTTTTGGGCTAACTCTAAATATTTCACTACCGAAATATCTGAATCTAATGCAACTGGTGGAAGTAGGCTCAGCGGTGGCAGCAGTCTTGTTCTGGTTAAAGAGAGCTGCCTTTCTGATAAACTGAGGAAAAAAAAATTGATCGATATTAAGGTTGATTAGATTTTATTTTTAACCAAACTGTTGTCACTCTAAAATTACATTCCAAAACATTTCAGCACAGGAGGGTTTCTTTCTTCACATACAATGGGGGGAAAAGAAATAAATAAAGAAAATGCCCACTTCACTTTGTGTCTATATACACTTCTTTTTGGGACTGTCAGTGACCTCTGTTATCATAACATCTACCTCGGTCTTTCACTGATTTTAATGGCAGTTGCCGAACTGCAATGGGAAAATTGCAACCTGTGCTGTTGTCTTTCAAGGGACAAACAGGAGATTGGGGCAAAATAGGCCTTAAACAGTAAATGATGATACACTAAGAATGGCTTTTCAGAGGATTTCAGGATGCATAACTGTCAGTCTCTCATTCAGTCTATGGACCTTGGGTATATTTAAGTATAACTTAAGTCTCGTAGAGTCAGAAAAGCCCTGCCTAGACTCGTGTACTTAGTGATACGGAAGAAAAAAAAAAAGCCTGTTACTTCGATGCATTTTTTATTATGATAGTGACTCAGAATACTTTCTTGGCAAGAGTGCCTGGCACAGCTGCCTGCCACGCTTACACCCGCAGAGAGCCAAGCCTGCAAGATTACCTCTTGCATATCAAGTAACAGGAACTTCTGCAGAAAAGGAAGAGTGCAATGCAGGGACAGACGAGTGTGATACGTAACACAGGCTGCGTTGTCTTCAAGGTGTTTAAGCTGCTGTGTTGAGCAAAGCCAGGAGCAGGAGGCATTTGGGTCACTCGCCTTTTCCTTTAACAGTGGAGATCAAGCAAGCTACTTGGGATTTTGTTGTTCCTGAGTCAGCCCAGCAACTTTGTAAGGTTTTCAGTATCTGACACATTTCAGATGGAAGTTTAAGCCTGCTGTTTTACAGTATCTGGCAAAGCCACTTTAATTTTCTTTCACTGTTTCTTTGGTCTTTTCCTACCAAGTATCAGCCAGACATGCTGTTATTTCAGACAGATAGAGCATGATCTTTAATGCCTTTATATGGATTAATCATTTGTAGGTCTCTCGAGGTAAGCCTGCAATACTATGTTAGCTATTTTGACCTCACTTTAGATTCTCCAGTTATCCCCATAGCTGCTTAGCTTGAGCATGAGCCACCTGGCTCAACACATGTGGGAAGTCAGGCTTTGTGATTGAGGCAAGCTGTCTGGCAGTCCACCCTTTAATATTGCCTTTAACAGCACTGTGGGTGCAGCCAACACAAGCCTTGTGGAACAGTCAGCGTAAGCACCAGGTGCTGGGCGTAGGTAAAGATAAAATCGTCATCTTGGATGTTGACTTGCTGCACAGCCTGGGCAGCTTCAGACAATAGATCCCTTCACTTACAGCAATCTTGGGGGTTAGTTATAGCCTCAATTTGTCTCTGAAGGTGTTTTTGTGACTTCTGAGGTTTTGTACTAATGCTTTGAGTTTCTTGATGACTAAAGGGAAGTGCTATTTGAGTTGTGGTGTACCAGCAGCTGGCAGTTAGGCTTTCTGCGTGGTTCTCTGAGGCAGAGGGAAGTCAGGCATCCTGTGCTACAATGGAGAGATGTCAAATCTGGTCACACAAAAGGTGGAACTGGGTGTAAGTTTCAGCATGAGAATAAGTTGAAACTGAGAAGCCTTATGAAACCCATCCCCAAATGTTTCTATCTTCATGTGAAGACTGATGGTGTTTGAGCCTGGGAGAAGACAGTGTGATGGGGCCTTAGGCAGTTAAATTCCTCTGAGGACACGGGAAGGCAGCTTCGTAACAGAATGTGGTGCTCAAATTATGGCAAGCTGCTACAGCACAGTGCAGCATGCTACTGCCAGATTTTGAGGATGTAGGTGTGTAATGCTGCTTGGCAGCAGTCTTTCGCCTTAATTTTGATAATCTGAGCAAGCAGCTATTTGGCAAGTTGCGGAGCACACTGCTGTGCAGTAGGTAGGCTCTTGTTTTCCACCTATGCTGTTACTTCAGAGGTGTAAGTGCTGTCCCCCTTCCTGTGCTTGAGACATTTGCTAAGTGCTGGTCTTACTAGAAGTCTTTCTTCAGCACTTTGTACACCAAGCTGAAAATTTGCACCGAGAAGTGACTGTTCTAATTCTTTTATAGCCTCAATTCTTACTGGGCCAGAAATGTATCTTCCTTTTCTTTCAAGTCCTGCCTATAGCCTGTTGAACTTAAAGGGAGTTTGGCTTTGCATATGAAATGACAAAATAATTGATATAAACAGAAAATAATGAGAATGCACTTAGCTGATTTAAAAAGTTACTCTTCAGGCTACAGCCATCATTATTAAATGCATCAAACAATAAGTCACAGCCTTAAACTATCCTTTGAACAGTCCTGTGTGTGGCTTCTGGGCTGAACAAAGTGCTTCACTTTGGTCAGTATTTTGTCCTGGGCTGCTGGTTGTTGCTCTGAGTTACCCTGCGTGAATTAACTGGTTGGTCCAGCTTACCTCCTGTCACACACCTGTGTTGTAACAGTGGCTTTGCAAACCCAGCCTTGCATCAGCCACACTAAATGAACCAGCATGCTGAGTGACTCATCTGTTTCCTCTTTCCGTATTTACCTTGTATGCTTTACTACAGGTATGAGGCTTCCTGAAGCAACTGCTGTGGAAAAGCCCTGCCAAGCTTTAATGTTCCCTATGGCTCTGTATCCTGCTGCCACTGAGTATCTGTAATATAATTGATTATTCCCTATTTCCATTATTTCAGCATTTTCAATTTTCAGATTTACTACAGTGAATATTGAGAGCCATTTGATGAATTCATGTGGCGAGATGAAAACTAAGAGTGGGTTTGTCCCATTCCCTGCCTGCCTCTGAGAAGTGTCTGAACTCTCAAGGCAGGCCTCTGCTGTGCAGCAGGGCAAAACTTAACCTGTCTAGTCTTCTCTTGCTGTTCTAAATGGTGCACTGGCCTCTCCAAACACAGGGTAATTCTTCTGCTTGGTCTTGTTTTCAGCTTCTAGTTGAGTCTGTAACTTGGTTTTTATTACCCAACAGATTGTTAACAAAGGCAGCTCAATGCTTTCTTTACTTTGTATTTAACTTTTTTGACGTGCTTTAGTCAGATATTCAGCGTATTTGTTGGGGTAAAGTACATTTATATAAAATGGTTTATTCTTGCAAAATTACTTCAGAAAAAACCCAAAAGCTCCCACACAAGCATTCAGTGAAACAAGGTAGAGAAAAGAGCACATTTGTGTTTGAGGAAGAGATTTTTTCCACCTTACTTTGAGAACTATTGGCAGTGGAAGAAAAGAAGGAGAAAGATGGGGTAAAGAAGCAAAACAGGTGTGTTTGGTTGTGCAGCTTGGATGAGAATGGAAAGGTGGCAGAAATGAGGTGGTATAAAAATATTTTCTGGATGTTTTCTCGCAGTCATTTAGTAGGACATGAACCTAGTGCCTCCCTAATACAGTGTCTGAGACACGATAGCGTTATGTTTAATAGTTGCAATGGAATATGACCTACATAAATGGAATTACAAAAGTGATGAAAATTCATCATAATTACTTAATTCATGTTTGAGCAGATGGCAGGTTCATTTATGATGTAAAGGTAAGAAAAAATATAACACATGGCATTCTCAGCTTCCTAATTATATACTTTATTAATTTCATTTTGCTCAGTCTCTTCAGTGTTTCTTATCCCCAGTTCATGCTGTTCTTGCCTTTCAAGGACACTGCAATCTGCTTCTGACTTCAGTGCCATCATTGTTTCACAGTCAGTTCCTTTGAAAAGAGTATACCTGCATTTCTTTGAGAGCATATTCCCCAGAGCAGAAGAGGGATATTAATAGAAACAGCTTTTCTCTGTTGTTGTGTCAAGACAGAAGATGAATTATTTCAATGTGGCAGGTGGAGGTGTTTTTCAAAGCAATTGTTTACATTTTTTAAGATCTAAGAGGGACTTAAAAGGGTCTGGTAACAGCTGGATGGCACAGATGGCTGCCACACATTTTGTATCAGGAGAGTGAAGGTATGCATGAAATACTATGTTGGTAATTTTGCACAGTGTGCTTAGCAGTTGTCTAAGTAAAAATAGTACTGACAGTTCCCCATTCAGCCTTCAGAAAATCGGGAACAAACTTTTCTGCATCCTACCACCTGCCTTTTAAAACATGGAAACAGAATAATTACTCTGGACTTTATTTGACATTATTTTTAAACACCCTCTCACTCCCCCGCCATGGTTCTTTTAGGGTAGTGGTTTAGGACTGAATTCAGTAAAGACTCTGCTGGACATTTATACAATGCTGCAGGGAACCCTTATCAGAGCTGGTGAGAACAGGCAGGATATGAATTTTTATCCCTTGAGGTGGGTGAGAGTTTAGGGAGATCCGAGAGCGGTTTGAAGGGAAATACAGGTATTTGACAGTCCTGATGTGCAGCTGCCAAGGCAGGAAGGGATCTGGGTGTTACCATTTGGCACTCACATCAATGGAGAAGCCCCTCCTATTCCCCCATGTTCCTTCAGGAGTTCCTCTCTCATCCTTCCCCACCAAGTAGCTCCTGACCTTTTGCACGTGGGCACTGCCTGAGCTGTGGTGTGGCTGGTGGCTCTCTGGTGTGTGTCCTGTCTGAGAAGGAAAGCAAGAGCAGGCGGTGGTACGAGAGAGAGGAGCTTTCCCACTCTCTCAGTATCTCCACCATCCTGGACTGGCAGCCTTGCTGGTTTGACAACCAGCCTGCAAGGTTCTGTGACATGTGGTATATGTGATGCACGGCTGGTATAGTGAGTTAGCCCTATGACATTAAATAGGATCAAATTCAGGTTTAAAGATACACAAGGAAGAAAAAGAAGCAAGGTGACTTGTGTACCCACTGTCTACTTTATCCTAACTGTTCCCTCTGTATCCTGCTCCTGGCAGCAGATCAGCTGCAGATCAGTGGGGCAGTCATGTGGGGATTATTTTTCTTCAATAGCCTCTGTGGGGCTGCCCCCATGCAGACCCTGCCTTATTGCCTGTCTGGGGCTGTGTGGGCCACCCTGCCTGTCAGGAGCCCTTTGTCCCATTGAGCTCAGAGAGCTCCACACGCTGCTGCACTGGCTGTGATTTACTGGAGTGTGAAGTATTCAGGAAGAAGTTATTAAAAGTATCAGGTTTAATTTTATAACATCATTAATGCTGAATGTCTCAGCCTTTGAAAATTACTATTGCATTCACAAAATATTTAGGAGGAAAAAAGCTTAGTTTGAATTATTTATGCCTTCAGTAAGGAATTTTTTGAGGGTCAAAGCTTATTTTATTAAAGGATGTTGCTGATAACGCATTAGGCAATGAATTAGTAAGTTATTAAGCTATGATTAAATGAAACTGTATTTGTTTTAAAGGCTAGTCATCTGCTCTGCTCTATTTTTGTTACTGGGTATGGCACTGCACAGCCTGCCAAGCCCTTTGCAGATGAGCTATACTGCACTCGACAGCTCCCTGCCTCAAGTAACTTGTTATCTGTATTCAACACAGCAAAAAAGGAAACATCAGACAAGCGTGGTGGAATTGATGAGGGAGGAACGTTCCTGGCAAGAAATAAGGGCATGCACATCACTGCACAGTGTCATCAGTGGCCTTCAAGCAGTTTTTCTAGCTATGCCTACTCTTACTTTGGAAGAATAAGGGGTGCGTGCCCCACCATATCTTTTGGTAAGTCTGGTCCTCTGCTTGTTGAGGAGGGGGTCCTGTTGTGGTTCCTGCCCAGCTCAGTCCCCTGGGTTTCCTTTCCTAGGGATAGGGTGGGATGGGAGGGAACAGGGCAAGGGAGGGTTTGGCACTTGTGTGTCTCCCTCTCCAATAATGTCAGGGCATGGCTAGGGTGGGAGCCTGAGGAAACAGCAATCACCCTTGTGTTGTCTCGTCCAGAGGTAGCCTGTGTGGTCTCTGTTTGATGATGGCTGTAGGTAACTGTAGGTAAACCAGGATTTCCAGGGCTGTTACCTAGTTTTGTTCTTCATGTTCTTCACCTCAGTTGCTTCTATCAGTAAGCAACTGAAGTTATGATATGAACAGTGAGATATGAAATAACAGTTTTGCTCAATGTTTCAGTTTTCACCTTTGTAAGGGTTGGGGTTTGTTTTTGTTTTTTTTTTTTTTTTTTTTTTTGTTTTTTTTGTTTTTTTTTTGAGAAATTGTTTGGAAATGGCATAAAATACCACATTTCACAATGCTTAATGCAGAACTGTGGTTTTGTATGGTGTAGAGTCAACACTTGGTTAGCTTGTTAGGCTCTGACAGATGTTAGATGGTTGGTCAACAAAACTGCAGTATCCCAAACCAAAAGTTCCTAACGTCAAGCAATAAAAATTCCTAATGCTAGCAATAAACCCCATTATTGCTACCTAACAAATTAGGCCAGTTGAAACCAAAATAAAACCCAAACCCCAAACCAACCATTTTTAATAAAGCTTTTGATTTTTGAAGCTTTTTGAAGAGTTGATCCAAAAGCACTTTGCAGGAACCTCCTTTGCCCTGTTTGCCCTCAGTATGTGGATTGGAATACTTTCTTTATTAGAGCTTTAGCCATGTTTGTAATGAGAAGGCAGTTTTCTGCTAAAGCTAGCAGCAAAAAAAGAAGAAAGCAAATGTCATTTTTTTTTTCAAACTGGAATTGATTGTAATATGGTTTATGACTAAAAGCAGAATTTCAGCCAGCTGGTGAGAAGTGTTAATTGGAAAAAACTTTTTCTTTTTCTTTTTCTTTTTTTTTTTTAGCAGGGGCAAAAATAATTCTGTGTAGCAAAAATAAAATCTGTTAAAAATGCTAGAAATTTATGATTAGTAGTTTTTAGCAAAATGGTGTTGTTGAACTTAAGGAGACTTTAATATTCTTCTGACTGCAAATATAATGTGCATTTCATTTCTAGATGCCATATTCAGAACCATGTAAGTCTATGAAAAAGAGGCGATCTTTTACTGTAAAGATAGAATAAAATATGTCTGAATAATCAAAATATTATCTAAAATTGTTCATTCTTTAAATTCTAAAACCAGGTTAGACACATTAGACTTTGCTGGAAAAAGAAATAAGTCATGATCCTTTCTGAAGGGCGCTGACAGGGACAGCAGTATAAGTTATGGAAAGAACCTGATTTTCTTTTATAAAACTGTCAGGATGCATGATTGAAAAACTATAGCATACTCAAAGAAGTAATGGAAGTGCTTGCATGCTGAAATAATTACCCAACACTGTTCAATTCAGAAGTTGTTCAGTTGGGAAGATTATCCTGTATGAAAAATCAGCTCCATTTTGTAGTTAAAGGCTCTATATTCTTTTCAGCCTGTTGTCATGTAGTTTTCACTTGCATTATCTGGCTATCAGTTGTCTCAGCGAGAACAACTAATAACTTAAATACAACCTCGTACTTTCTTTAAAAAATGTTAGGATTGGACATGCCTTTTCATGAATGCAAGTGTAGTATCACACTGTACTTGATTATGAATATTGGAAAATTGGAAAATAATGGCCTCGTTTGGCTTTATGCAGATGAAGTTTGCTCTTTTGGATCTCTTGGCCTTATGACCTGTTTACATTTATTGTGAAATACCTTCCCAACCTACCCCTAGATAACATGACAGAGGTGTGGAAGGAGCTCTACTTGTGCCAAAACATTAGTAAATATTCTGACTGGTTGCAGCGTACAGAAAAGATGCTTCCATAAACACCTCAGTTCTCTTAGCCCTGATTCCATTTAATTGAGGTATTCATAGATTCATGGAGAGAAGTGTGCTTACTGTCATATCTGTAAGCAGCCCTGCCTCACCCTGCGGCTGTTTGAACTGATACCAGGGCAGCAGTGGGAACACATGGCTGTGGCACTGGAGGATAAGGGATGAGGTAGGACTGTCCCTTCACTAGTGCTCTGCTGTTGATTCAGAGGAGAATGGTGAAGCTCTGTGACCATCTCCCATAATCTGTTTCCTGAGTGACTGAGTCAAGTGTAGTCATCTTGTTAGAAGTTTGCTTGTCTCAGTTAACCTCAAATCTGAAATGGGTATTTCATGGTAGAACATAATGGATGTCAGTTCGTTAGCTGGCAAAGCAGAGATATGTTTCTTGATCTGTTTGTTACAGCACTGTGGGTACTTGATTTCTGCAGAAATCTGCATGGATCCACTGCCCATTAAAACCAGTTTCTGGACTAAGACGTTTGACTTAATACATGCCTCTGTCAGGGTTCAAGTTAATTAATTTTGAGCTTACCAAATATCTTGATGTTCATTTCAGTGTGTGTAGTGTCAGGCTTAGTCTTCCAAGCTGCTTGAATTAGAAAGATATGACATTTCTGCTCGTTCTCTCCCCTGCCTGTAACTGAAGACTACGGCACTTTAAGATGTGATACCTCTACTCAGTTTGTTTTTACAGAAAATATAATTTCATGGCTGCAAAAGGTAGCAATAATTACATTTTATATGGCACCACTTATCCTAACTATTTCAAAAAATTCTTCACACCTTTTAAACAAGTATGTTTAAGACACCTGGTGTTCTTTCGACTTGTGAGAGGAGGCAGAGGTTTGCATGCGGGGAAGGAGTGAGCTGCTGGGTTTCTGTGGAAATGTAGTAAGCCCTGAGGCTGGGCATGCTTTCCTCTCACTGTCATTACACCACAGCTTATGAGCTTTACACATGCTATGGGTAGAAAGCTACCTTATGGGTATGGTGGAGCTTGTATCAGATGCTCCAAGGGGTTTCTGCTGAACTTAAACCCAATGACAAGCCATAACAGTTTGTGAAAACCAGAGAGTAGAAGGATACTAATACAGTGGGGGTAAGAGTTGTGGCTATTTTTCAGGACATGCAGGAAGCAGATCCTAAATCTTGAGTGCTGTAAAGGATTGCATCACCCGGTGCCTAACAATAATGACTACTTTCCAAAGTCCTTTGTTAGAGGGGCCCCCATAAGAAAAGAAAGGAGATCTTGTTCAGCCAATCCTTTAATGACTATGTCTGTCTTGTATGCATTTGGGGGAAAGAGAGGGTCATATAGCCAGATGAATTTTAACAGTAGGTCTTTGTGTAAAGTATGTGGGCATTAAGAAAGAAATATCTTTTAAATCAGTTCTCAATAAAAAAGTGAAGTTACAGGGCAAAAAAAAGTAGAGGGATATTTTGTTCTGTATCGTGGTTACTTTGTAGTAAATATTCAGAGGATGGCACTTCAAACCTATCTCCATCTTTTCAAACCTATTTCTGGTTAAATTTTAATTGAAAGGGGTTGTTCAGCTGCATGTGTAAGACAGTAAATACATTTAGAAAGGCTGATTTATGAGGAATTCTGTTCACTGGCTTGTCTTCATCATGTGTAGAGGTTATTTGGAGTTGTATAAAAATTCAGCGGTTTAATATTTCTTAGTTCTTTATTTCTCAGAGCACCAAAATGAGAAGACATAATCCTTCATTTATGCAAACTGAATAGAGTTGGTAATTGGATACTTGAGGATTTAGGATCTTTTTGCTGTTTTATAACACTGTCATATAAATGAATTCATATAAAGTAATGGAAAATATAAAATTCATATAAATCCATATAAATTAAGTTATAATTTGTTCTCCTAGTCTGTGATGACCTGATCAGCTGCCAGCACTTGAAAGTTCTGCACATTTGTGATTGATACAATTCCATCCTGCTAAAACGTGGAGCAGGGCTTTAATTGCCTTTTGTGAAGAATTCTGCCAACAGGGAAATATAGCCTCTTTCCTGCATTTCCATCCAGAAACTGCTTACTTTGGTAGCTCTGAAGTTTGTACAGACTTCAGAACTACCTGAAATACATTTGCTTTAGCTGTTTTTAATATCTAAAAAAATTAATACAGACTTGAAGACTACTTTTCACCCCTTTGACAAAGGAGTTTGGCTGTCATGCTTCTGGTTTCTGCACTTTCTAAGAACTGTTAAATATATAATGCTGCAACTTTTATCTGCCTGCATGTGTGTGCAGCTTGTAAATAATTTAATGTTTTATTTTACCACTTGGCCTCTTCACATAACTCTAAACTGAGGAAGATAAATTCTTCTAAATTATTTATTCACTGGGAAATTGAAACAACAGATATAAAATTAAGCACTGAAAATGGTTCCCTTTTTCTCTGTGGGAATCAAAGCAGTGAACGCAATGGATTAACAGTGAGGGAGCTAAACGGACAAGGTGGTCATAGAATAATTTAGATTTGAAAGGACTTCTGTGATTTCATCAAGTCCAACCACCAGCTCAAAGCCGAACTGTTTTTTATGGATATGCTTAGTTTTGTCTTGAATGCCTCCAAGGATGGAGATGTTCCAGAATGGAGATGTTTCAGGAGTCTCCTGCATCTTTGGGTACATGGGCAAGGTACATAGGACCTGCTGCACTGCTGGCTGGTGGAATTTGGTAGCAGCCTGCAGTGTTAAAAATTTCCCCCTAGCTAAAACCTTTGCAGCAAAACATACATACACTTCAGTGCCATTGTGGCAGAGCAAAATAATTTTGCTGTTCTTTCTAAATGGATCTTTAATAGATCAAAACACAGTGACTTTATGAAGGCTTCTAGGTCTTACTACTTAAAAAGATCTGGGTTTGTTAATATTTTTATTCAGATATAAACTATGAGTTTAATTTTTTTTAATATGGCTTGACTTTTTCTTAATAACTTCCGTACTAAATGTTATTTCCCACAGTGTTTTTATGCAGTATGACTATGTCAAGAGGAGCCATGATTTAATCACTGACTATTTATACTTCATATATTTAATGCACTAAATCTTCAGTGACTTTCAACACATTTTTATGTATTAATTTATTTGGAGATTGCAACTCCAATGATACATTTACCCATTGTGCCTTTATTTGGGTTCTAAGAGTATAGCTATAAATACCAATCAGTAGTACCATTTTATCAAATCATGCCAAGATTTCTGCTGAAGAATCCAAAACAGACAAGCACAGCTCAATGTACTCATTTTAGGACATGATCATTAAACCATAGGCCCAGCCTGGAAATCAATAGATATTTATAATTTCAGCAGCTTCCCACATGCCTCATTGCTTGTCAGGGTTATTGGCTTCTTCACACAAGGAGCCACATCATGTGTCAATGTCCTGCTTATCCTACCTGGAACATATCCATGTATAATTCACCATATGTGCACAAGTGCAAATGACCCAAGGAAGCAAGAGGAAGACGTTACTGGGAAAGTTATTGGAATCCTTGCTTTGGCGGCAGCAGCATGGAGTCAGGTCAAACAGAGTGCCTGAGTAATTGTGGCTGTATTCAGTGTTGGTGCTTGCTGATAAAATGCTGCAGATGGAATGAGTTTTTCAGTCTTTCCAAGAATTACAGCCACAGTAACCGTGTATCATACAGTGGTTTTGTGAGTTTGGGGTTTTTTTTTTACATTTTCAGAAGGAAATTGTCTATCAATTCTTAGCTGTCAAAGAGCTTTTCATTTTTAAACATGAACTTATCCTAGTCCTTTGCAGTTTCAGATGACGTAAAGACCCTTGGTCTCTCTTTCACTGTCTGTTTAGATCTATTTGCACAAATGTCTTCAATTATGATTGTGTAATTGAAATATGTCTATTAGAACTGACTAGCTGATAAGCAGAATGAGGCAAGGTAACTATAACCAGACTAAAACTTTGACTGTTTAGTAAAATGGCGGATGTCCCACCAAGTAACTCCCTTCATCCCTGTTCAATTAAGTATGCTTATCTGTACATGGGAAAAATACCATTTTGCTGGAGGCCTACATGAGCAATCATAAAAACGAGCAGTTCATTAATTTTTTGTGTTCATTAATACTACAAAAATCTCATTCCTTCTCCAAACACTTATGTGATTTATCACTCCTCTACCCCTGTGGTCATTTCAGAAAGTTGCAGTAGAAAACCTACTGTACTGCATCCTAACAATAGCTAAAGAAAAATTGTATTAGGTTCTTACAGCCTACAGATTTTTACAGCATTTCTGAAAGGTCCCTTAAACGTATCACTTATAGCAGCATACCAGCTTTGTGAAGTATTAATAGCACTGTTTCTTTTGTGCCGCGTGGATTACTGACATCTAAGTTTGTAATTGGTGTTAATAGTGCATGCAGAAGGATTTCAAAGCAGCTACTCAACTGAAAACTCTTTTGCTTTATTAATACCCCATTCATGGAGAGACTAAAGAGGGAGGATTGTGAAATGTGGAAAAGAATTTAAGTCTGACAGAGAAGATGTGAGAGCTGAGCACAGGATCCCTTGGGTCCAAAGCACATGGCAGCAGAGAACAGTTTTCAGAAGAAGGAAATTATGACAGCAGAGACCAAAGGCTGAAAGCATATTTCTGGCCCGCAGTAGCACAGCAAGACTTTGTCGCCTATTTATGTAGGTGCAGAACAGTCATTTTCCACTGCACACATCAGATTATAGAGAGCACCACAAGTTATTCCCAGGCCCCTCCCTGCTCGGAGCAGTCTAGGTGCATAGATCTAGCAGCAGACTGTTCCCTATTCCACGTTCTGTAATTGCAGAAGGTATTGTCTTCAAGAAAAGACCTGAAAATTACCCATGTAATCATGGAGTTTACAGTGTCCTCAACCTCAGCAAAATCAGCCTTTGTGGACAATTGAGAAATGTGTTCCTAAGGGGTGCAAAAGGTCGCTCTGTCTCCTGTAGAGAAACCAGGGAAGTGCAGATTTCACTAGCAAGCTGATCACTAATCTCAAATGTGGCAGACCCAGCTGAGGAAAGCAGCAGTATCTGGCCATAGTGTAAATGCATGCAAACATCTTTTTCCTCTCTGGCTGCTTCTGCCAGAAGTCAGTCTGATGAGAAAGTACTGTGTACCTGCTGTAGTAGTTAAAAGATACATTTGAACTATAACTCTTTTGAGGGTAATTCAATGTCATGGCTTAAACCCAGCTGGCAAATCAGCCACGTTGCAGCTTGCTCACTCCCCACCTTTCTCCCCTCCTGGCGGGATGGGGAGGAAAATCGAAAGAATGTAACTCCCATGGGTTGAGATAAGAACAGTCCAGTAACTAAGGTATAACACAAACCACTGCTGCTACCACCAATAATAATGATGATAAGGGAAATAACAAGGGAAGAGAATACAATCGCTCACCACCCACCGACCGAGCAGTGATCTAACCCTTCCGGGTAAGTGCTCCCAGTTTATATTGTGGTCATGATGTGCTGTGGTATGGAATACCTCTTTGGCTAGTTTGGGTCAGGTGTCTTGTCTGTGCTTCCTCCCAGCTTCTCCTCCTCCCTGGCAGAACATGAGACTCAGAAAGTCCTTGGTCAGATAAACATTACTGAGCAGTAACTAAAACCATCGGTGTTATCAGCACTGTTCCCAGGCTGAAAGTCAAAAACACAACCCTGCACCAGCTACTAAGAAGGAGAAAAATGACTGCTACTGCTGAACCCAGGACATTCATGTATTCATAAATCCTACAAAGGTTCTTTCAGCATCAAATCTGTTCTTTCTCTTCCCCAACTAATTCCACAGAGAGTTGTTTGCTGGAAAGTCAGTTTCTGTTGCTGACTGCATGTATTACTTTTTGTATGTTTGTATGTATTTATGTAGATCAGTATAGACTGATGTATGCACACACAGATGCAGGTGATTTTTTGAGCAGAGCTTCCACTAACATAACTTAAAGTATAAAGGAAAGTACTTACCACAGCCCTTAAATTTGATTATTATTTATATAGACGTATCTGGCACGTGATGGGAATGACCACTATGTCAGAGGGTGTTCAGTGGGGAATGGCCAATGTGCTTGAAACTATAGTATCTTTATGGGACATTGCGGACTAAAACTATATTTGATAAACCAAATTAAGCCACTTCTTTTGCTGCCAATTGTTTTATCTGGTTTGCATCCATAGCTTCCCCTAGAAGTGGCTCACATGGTGCAGTCACAGGTATGCAGTGACATCAAAGGTCTCTCATTGCTTTCATTCTCCTTCTCTTGCTGCAAAAATCCCTTCTACAGGCTCACCACCTGCCATGGTCATCTCCTCCCTTGCATTGTGCTCACAGTAGCAGCAGTCAAGTGCTGAACACAGACCTGAGATGGTGTGGTTAGACAAAAGCTTGGAGCCATATCAAGCATAGGACTGAAATAATTCCCAGGAGCTTCCTAATCTGAACAGATTCCTGTTCCTACGTGCTTTCACTTCTGGCCAAAAAGGCAGGCCTCATTCCTTGGACAAACCTGCTCAATCCCAACCTGCAATTGTTATTTGCCATTTCATTTTACCTAACAGAATTTAAGTAAAGAAGTGAACAAGTGGCGGCAGATGCTTAATTAGCTCCAATGTCATAGTAGCTTTTACCTGCACTTTGGATTTGCAGTAGGTGCTAATCAGGCTTTTCTCATGTTCTGTCCTCCTGGTCTTCACCAGCATCAGTGCAGTTTCCTTACTTATTCCCACAACATCTCTGAGGTTTTGAAATCAATTGCTAGTTGCCTTCAGAAGTTAAAGGACCTACATTAGAGGACAAACTAGAAGTGCTGTCTTGTTAGATGTTAAACCTCGCTTTGCTTGGCTGGTCATAAAGAGCTGTTCTCCTCTAGTTATTCCTTTGATCCATTGTGACTTTCTAAGTATTTTCTAACACTGATGGTGGAGGAACTTGTTCTCTTGGAGATAGGTCAAATTTATTGCTGAGCCTCAGGAAATTCAGACATGGAATATAAGATCACTTAAATTAGAGGGATAGATGTTAGGCTTTAAAAGCTTTTTGTTATCTTGACAGTTAAATATTAACTCTTGCAGAATATTGAAACTCTCATATCTTGCAATTCTTGTTTCTTATTGTACATTTAAATTATTAAATGCTCTGTATTGATTTTAGGCTTTAATTTATTTTTTTTTTGAGAGATTGGTTTAAAGAAAGACTGGCAGCTGCGGTTCTGCAACATAATGTGCAAGTATAAATAGAATGCAAGCTGTCCATTTATCTCAGTCCTGATCTACTTATATTCAGCTGATGCTTATTACAATCATGATTTCTCTCAGCAGACATATTCAGTTAGGATTAAGCTTGGACAACTAACCTAATTCACTCTTGTAACTTAATTCAGGTCTTCTGTGTAGATTTCTCATGAAACTAAATAATTCTTTTAACTCCTAATCTTTCAATATCAAAATATTGAGAATGTTTATCACTGTCTATGTTTTGGGGAGCTACTGAATTTGTTTTAATAGCTTTTAGATTTACCGGGATATATCTTCATTCATATCTATTTCTGAGATTTCTCTCCACTCCAGCTTCTCCTTGTATGTTATGGTACTTTATTAAATGTTATTTCCGTTCACAAATTCTCTAAATTACACTATGGGAGACCCTTCTAAACCTTCAAAACTTTTTGTCAGAGAGAATGTTCTGATAGAATAGCCTGAAGGTGAAATATAAGCGCACCTAGCCAATTCTAAAAAGTATATAAAAAAAAGGTTATACCTGAGCTTTATATTTATCTCATCCACATTAAAAAAGGAAGATTTATTCTTTTATTTCAAGAATACTAGAACATTCATGGAATAATAATTTATTTCTCAGGCTTTCATACAGGTTTTCTCTCAGCATTATCCCTCTACAAGGGCCCCGTGGAATATGTGGATTTAAAAATACCAAGTTCTGTGTCTTTAACGTATCAGCTACACTTTCTTTTTTGTTTAAAGCCTCTATCTGACTCTTTACTGTTTTAGCCTAGTGACTGGCCTCTGGCATGGATTAATCTTTATTAACTTGTTTTTAATTTTAAAAATCAACACAAGTAACTTGCCATAATTAAACATCTATGTAGGGTTATAAGAAAGTTCAGGACTAGCCACAAACAACAATCAGTGCTACCTTGTTATTGTATATGGGTGTTAAACTCTATAAAACATATTGCATTTCAGATTAGAAGTAGCTTGTATGTTATATTTCAATGTGTGCAAGGGTATCGTTTTGTTCAATAACATACCATGAATCCAATTCAGCTTTCTGCTCTGAACAACATAAATGTTTGCAGAGAAAATAGATGAAGTATGCTTTAAACTGCAACATCTAAACAACATTTTGCTTTTCTTCCTCCTCATTTAATTTTCACTGTTATTGTGATTGTGCTGATGTTGAAAGATACACAGGCAACTTGTACCCTTTTGAAAAGGCCATGAGATTTACTTTGTTTGTGCACTTATATATTTGTTAGTTAGAAACTGGTCCAAGAAACAGTATTTTCTGAGATCAGCATATGTTCATGTTATATGCAAATCCCCATATAGTTTTCATAACCTTTTATATTCTTCATGCGAAACCTCTCCTGCAGTCCTCTGGGCTTTTATCAGCGATGTGATGGCACTTCTGATACTGAAGAGCAGAAGCTCCTCCCTGCTGGAACTCCAGGGGAAAAGACCAGATGAGTGGTAGATACAGATCTCACAGGTGGATTACTGAGTGGTGTGTGCATGGTGGGATCTTGAAGTGCCAGGCATGAGAGGTGCCATGTTTTCTGGTCTGAGAAATGCACTCTTTTCTCTAAAAAAATGGCATTTACAATTAGGGAGAAACAGCAGCACCAGTGGCAGTGGCAGATCAGCAGATACAAAGAGCAACTTGTGTTGAGGAGTGAAGAAATACAGAAGGAACACAAAAGCACTGTACAGTTAGGAGGGATATGTGGTCCACTAATGTGAACATTTCAGTATCACAGTGAATGTGAGGCTATAAGGAAGGGCTTGTAAATGATAGGATTTGGAGGAAATACCACAGTAGGGTGTTTGAAATGTTCCATGGTGTCGTGGTTTAAGCCAGTTCGTTCACTCACTCACTCCCCCTCTTTCTTCCCCCATTCCTGGGGGGATGGGGAGGAGAATCAAAAGAATTCAACTCGCACAGGTTGAGATAAGAACAGTTTAGTAACTAAGGTATAACACAAATCACTGCTGCTACCACCAGTAATAATACAAGAGAAATGCAAGGAAAGAGAATACAACTGCTCACCAAGCCCGACCCAGCCAGTGCACCCCCCAGCAGCGAACCCCCCAGTCCACCACCACACCCTTCCGGGTCTCTGCTCTCCATGTTCACATCCTGGACATGACGTGCTGTGGTATGGAATAACCTCTTTGGTCAGTTTGGGTCAGGTGTCCTGTCTCTCCTTCCTCCCGGCTTCCCTCCTCCCTGGCATAGCATGAGACTCAGAAAGTCCTTGGCCAGGCAAAAACATTACCAAGCAGTAACTGAAAATACTGGTGTTACCAGTGCTGCTCCCAGGCCTGAAATCAAAAGCACAGCGCTGCACCAGCTACCAAGAAGGAGAAAAATGGCTGCTGCTCCTGAACCCATGACACATGGAGATAAAGCCTCCTGGACAAACAGAAAGATGAAAGGAACAGTGAAAACACCCAAGAAATTATGAGAGTCATGGCACCTTAATTTAGTGATTCCCAAGAAAACTTGAAGTTGTTGTATTTAAATATTATAATAGCCCTGAGAATGAAAGGAAGAATCAGAGAGGGTATGCAGATGTCAGTGCGGCTGCTGCTGTTGTCAGTGTGCAGCCCTATGCCTGCAGTCAGACCTGGAAATGAAGCATGAAAAATATAAACCCTGTTCCATTGCCACAATTTTGTTGATTCCATCAGGCTGTCTGCAGTCATTTAAAGGTAATTGTGGAGGTGTTACCCATTGAATGTGGTGTGAAAGAAGAGATAGGTATAGTCTAGTTGGTTCTGGCAACTAATACTCAAAGAATATTACTGTCTTAAAACTGCTATGTAATTTGCTGATACATACAGAGCAGAGAAGAAATCCTTCTAGTAGGAACTTTTGTTATAGTAATGCCAATGGCAGAGGAAAATATTCAGATTATTTTCCTAGAGATAGAGGCTGCTTCTGTTTGGAAAACACTGCATTAGACCATCTGTTTCCTCTGATTGCACACCACTATAGCCATTGTTGTGATTAATTTCTTTGCTACTAGGCACAAATTTGAGTACTTGAAAGAAGATTAAAAGCTTGTTTTGCAGACGGGGATGTAGCTAATGGCTGGCTTTCAGTAGGATTGTGTGTACTTAACAACTTTACAACTCAAGTCATCAATCTTCTGCTTGTAGTTGATATATGAAGAAAGCAAGGAGAACGTCCTTTGCTTTGTTGTAATAATCCTTGGCACAAATTGTTGGCGAGGTTTCCACAGTGTGCCACAAGCATCACCACACACTCAAAACACCACTGGGACCAAGAGTCACTCTTTATAGAATCATAGAATCATTTGGGTTGGAAAAGACCTTTAAGATCATCAAGTCCCGCCATTAACATGCCACTGGCAAATCCACCACTAAAACATGTCCCTAAGTGCCACATCTACACATCTTTTAAATACCTCCAGGGATGGCGACTCCACCTTCCCTGGGCAGGCTGTCCCAGTGTTTGACAACCCTTTCAGTGAAGAAGGTTTTCCTAATATCCAGTCTAAACCTCCCTTAGCCCAAATTGAGGTCATTTCCTCTCATCTAGTCTACCTCAAGTTGGTGGCTTGGCTGCTGGAAGATGCGTGGTTTCATCAGCATCCCACTCATTTGTCAGACCGGATCCTTTGGTCATGAGGCTGGTGTGGCCCAAAAGCCCCAAACAAGTAGTAGCTTGCTAGGCAGGAGGAAAGCTCTGATGGTTGGCAATCTGCCACAGGTCAGCAGCAAGGAACAGGCTGCCATGTTGTCTTTGTGGATGCTACTGTTGTCTTGTTTCAAACCAGAACTACTGCTCTGTGTCCCCCAGTGATGAGAAGCACAAACAAAATATGGAGTTTTGTCTAATATGGACATTGCGTGTTACTTCAGTTCCTCTTTTGTTTGAATCCTGAGTATACAGTACAGTGGCAATGTGTACCATGGTGGTTTTCCACCACTAGGCTGTTCCCTTCCTTCCTTCCTTTAATTCCTGTATCACTTAAATTAGCTTGGTAGGCCTTTGATTCAGGATGAATCAGTGTGCAGTGGTCCATCTGCATAGTACAGTGATTTCGGAAAACAAGTGGTATTTGTATCAAATGCATCAATTCTTATTTATTTTGATACTTTCCTGGATCATCACATTTCAAGATTGTCACATGTCTGTGATTACATGTTTTAAGTTGAGCATTTTCCAGCTAAAACTGTAATGAGTCTCATCTGTTAACAAGGTATATTCAAACTAGTATTTGGTAATAAGTGATTTAATATTTGCATCATTGCGACTTACCTGCTTTCAGTGTAATAATTGGTACACCATAATTCAAAGCATTTTTTCATTTTGATGTCTGAATGGTGTATATTGGGGTTGTGGCTGATTTGTGGCCATACAGGACATAGTTAAACAGAATTGAGAGGAAAATGTTGACTGCCAAGTAAAGCAGCATTATCAGTTTCCTCTCTCCTGCATTGAAAGAGACAGGGCGAACAGACAGTGTAGGGTTTCCTGATATGTTTTAAGAAAGCCTGGGATTCATTTCCCCTCCCTTCCTTCCTATTAGTAGTTTGTTAACTCCCAGGAAGATTCAGGTTTTTCTTTGTGAGACCTTTCTGCTTGCATATTCTGGAAATGGGCTTTTCCTTTGAGGGGCTCGCTCCTCACTGCTGTGCAAGTGCAGGGGGAAGAAGAGGAGGTGGATTGACGGTGAGTCTGACTTAGCACAAACAAACTGTAGAGGAGTTTCTAATGGAAAACACTGCAGTCAAAACAGTATTTTCTTCTAATTTACTGGCATCGGCATAGCACTGGCCCCTGAGGAATCCAGGATCCTTTAGATCCAGAAGCAGGAAATGCAGCAAGTGAGATTCTGCCTTCAGAGCGCCAAGTTGTGAACTTCTGAGCAAGACCATAAAGTTATAAGACAGACATTCATCTTGCCCTTCTTCAGGAGAAACCTCGGATGTCTCTTTGCGACAGCTGACATCCCTCACATTAAGGAGAAGGATGCGAACATGGAGGTGGTAGTAACCAGCTACTTGGGATGAGCAGTGGCTTCGTAGCACCGTGCATGGCTGGAGTGCACTAACAACCTGGATGTTTTGTGGGGGCTTTTTTTTATTCACCAGGAACAGCACAGGGCTGCCAGTTTGGCTACAGTAATTTTGGATGAAACATTGAAAACCAGATAGTTTCATGCTTTCTTTTTTTCTTTTTTTTTAAACTTCATCTGCTAAGTCTGATCTGCCTACGTCAGAAGCCGTGCCTCGTTTATTCATACTAGTCACGCTGAAAGCAGGCTGGAAGCTGTGGCAAGATGTCCCGTTGTCTGCTGGGTGCAGAATACCAGTAACCAAGAAGGTCTCGCAGCTTCGTGTAGAAACTCTTTCAGCATTTTCAGTCCATTAAGTACCACTGATTTTTCTTTTCTCTCTAGTAAAACCTAGGTATTGGTTTCTGAGGGAAAGTACACACAGTACAAATAACCTCATTGCACCCATTTCCAACTTTTAAAATCTGCACCCTATTTTTATCTCTTTTGGTAGCATTTGAATTTCACAAATTTTATGTTCCATTGACGTTTAAAAACAAAATCAGAGGATCTTTCAGTGTGTTAGAAGAGTGTAATTCTGAAGAGTTGATTTTTTGCTTCCTTTGGTGAAGATACAGGGATACGCATTCATGTCTCAACGTCGCCTTTTAAGGGAAGGACATGAAAGTCACTTTAGGACCCTACCAAGATTCATCCAAATCTTTCATGGCAGAAGACACTCACGAAATAACCCACGACAAATATGCTCTGGTGAGGTTAATGTATAGGTGATCCTATAGTGTGATTTATATCTACATAGAATGTGCACTTAATTTTAAGCAGTGTGTGAGGTGAAAATAATCAGTAAGTAGCCTAGTATTTGTGTTACTGATTTTCTCAACTGATGTAAATTACAGGAATGAGTATTTTTTTCTCAAAGCGTACTCATGTAGGGATTGGCAACTGTTACAATTAAAAAATATATATCTTTATCCTTATTAGGTATTATTTATGGGTAATGATTGTTTCTGTCACTAGTACAAACTGGAGAAAAACATTGTATCTTGTTTTTCCTCACAGTTCAGGTGTATGATTTAACACAGATTTGAAGGCTTTACAGCAACCATCCTTTGAAACTCTAGAAAAACCTCACTGAGTGCTCAGCTCTTAAAATATTTAACCAATTACACCAAAAAAATATTTTAAACTGTATTCAAAAAATCAGGAAGCCTCTGATCTATAAGTGTAATGTACTAAATTTACTTTTCAATCTCAAAATTTGTTTCATAGAGTATGTGGTGTAATAATATGTTAGTATGACTGATAATTATATGATATTTTTGTTTAGTAAAGCTGCATATTATTAGGATATTTTTCTGAAATAGGTTAACCCTAACTGGCTGATATAAGGTCAGGTTTTTCAGTAATTGATTGGTCCTTTCTTGGTTGTATGTGCAATGACTTAGTATGGTTTTTCTAAAAAAAAAAAAGAAAAGGGAGGAAAAAAATGCCTCCCTGGTGGTCCCTTTTGCTCATACCTTCTTTTGTACTGTGCTCATTCACTCTGTTTTGCTTGGAATGAAAATTGCAAGGGTATTTTTATAACTTTTTTTTTTCAGACCTGTAAAACGTAAAGTTTTAATGTAAAATGTGAAGTGCCTGATTTACCAGTTCTGAGCATTCATGAGGCCAAGGTCTGGTACCTTGAGGAATGCTAATAAATTATCAAAATTTAACAATGAATTCTATTCAGCTCAGATGAGAGAAAGTTTTTATGTTAATTACTGTTAACCACAGTAAAGAAAAATCAGGAAAAAATTAGTAGTATTTTAAACACATAGGATTGCAGTCTTAGAAAGCAAAGCAAAACAAGGCCTCAAATTTCAATCTTACCTTCTTGTAGGATTCAACCATCACTTGGTAGTAATCACAGTGCAGTCAGGTTCAAGATGCAGCCATAAAAGTTGCCACTTGCACCAATTATTTTGTAACACATATATACTTAAAAGTTTTGGGTGCCTTCTGGCCATTCATGAATGGATTAGAGCTAATTCGAAGTATAGGCAAAGCCCTGACTGCATAGGTGAACACCACAGGTTTAATATATTGAACACATTCTAACACAGATTGTTTTCCTCATTTTAGCCTAATTTCCTTCAGACTCAGATCCTTAATATGAATCTTGTAATGCTGTCTAACCATCTCTTACTTACAGGTTCCTTTCGCTCTATATAGCTGTGTACAGTCAGAAAATTTTATGTTTCTGTCGGAAGCTGTCTGTCTTCTTTCCCACCCATCTTTATTATTATTCCTAAACTCCTTTTGATTGTGTTGCAACCTTTTCTGTTTGAAGTCTTCAAGTATGCAAAAATTCTGTTTCCTTTTCTTCCTGTTACCTGTTTTATGTTGACAGTAGGAAAGCAATTACATGCTTCTAATGTTAACCTTATATATCCAGTAAGAATTATTCCATTGTTTTGGTCAAAGGCGTTTTCTGGTCTTTTGGACTGATAAGAGTTTTCCCACCTTCCTGGTTGCAGACCTCTGTCTGTGGGAAGTGGGTTGCAGACCCACTTCCAGACCAAGTATTTCACAAAAGGTGGATCAAGGGTTTAGATTGTGGAAGGGGAAAGGTACTGCAGCTTGGGACATTTCTGTCCTGTAGCTATGCTGGGTAAAACTACAATTTTGACAAGTATGTGATTCTAAAATAAATGCATTTGTGATTCTCTGAATCCCATGATACATGCATCTTTCTTCTTGTGACAAACTTAAGCCACTCCGTCCTGTTGTCCCAGCTCTTACAGAGCTTTGTTCTCTCTTCATTAGCATCTCTGGAAATTGCCAAGAGCAAGTTTGCACACTGTCACGTCACCCTTTCCCTGCATGTGAAGATCTTTAATATAGAATAAATAAATCTTTACATGAACAGGTACCAGGTGCTGTGTGGTCCCTCCTTTCTGGGCAGGCAGGGCCCAGGCTGATACCCCAGGCTCATGTGAGACAGCATAATGGTTTCTGCATCCATTCCTCACCATACTACTACTGTGTGCTTCTGCATCTCCAACTGCAGGCAGGTGGGACAGCAGTTGTACAGTTTGTGGTGGATTTTAGCCCTGGAAAGCTGTGGCTTCAAGCTGTCTTCTGTGAGGGCACCTGATTTCCCAGGCTCCTGATCTGCTGTGGCCCTTTGTGATGGGCTTCCTGCCATGGTGCTTACAGACCATCCTTTGAGATTCTCCCTCTTCTCGCTTTGCCTGAGCAAACAGGTCAGCTTGAACCCGGAGCTGCAAAACAAGTCTGGCAAGTGGAGACTTCAGAGACATCCGTCTTCAGTCTGTGCTGCACTTAGTATGGACAGGGAGTATCTTTGGAGGCATCCTGTAGTCTTCAGCTTTTCACACTGGATTCAGGTTGGTTTTCTGATGAAGATGACCGAAGGTCTGTAGTGGTTTGCTTTCGCTTGTATGCTCTAGGCATGTAGTGAATTGATAGATGAGGAAATTGTCTATGTCCCATGGTTCTTCCAATCCAATCCAGAGAAGTTCTGTGACAAGGTACAGTGAGGCAGCACTCTAATGTGGGTGTCTAATACTAATAGACTTCTGTAGTGAAATAATCAGATAAAACTTGGTTAATCCTCAACCTGGGTAATCCAACACAAATTGTAAAGAGGGGTCTAGAGGAATAGCATCCTTGAATTTTCTGTATCTGCGAAGGGGGTGGTGTGGTTCATCTTCTCTTAGAGTTGTATGAGTATTTCTGTTGGATATTGGGCATTCTTGCATGGGGAGAGGGTGCTAGCTTACCGGCAGGATGCATAGTTGCAAGAAATGTCAGACTGAGCACATGAATATAGCAAACATGCTTAAACTGCTGAAGGCATCAACATACCCAAAGCCTACCTGGAGCCTGTATAAATGCTGAGATTTCTGATCAGTGCTAAAGTCTGCCACTACGACTTTGTTACTGTTAGTCTCCATGCTAGATAAATCTAGGCATGTAAGGCTATGTTTACTGTTTTGCTGTATTCGCACCTTCATTTGCTGGCTGGATAAACATGTTGAAAAGGGATTTATTTGAGATTTGAGGTTTCCACTCTTGAGACTTCCGTTACCTGGAAATGACCTTGCACTTTTTCCATCAGAAAGTTGGGTGTGAATCCATAGCAGAGGTGATAAACTGCTCTGAAACGTTAAACCTGTGAGTGAGCAATTCAGTACAACTGGCTCCAGATAGTGTCGTGAATATCTGCATGAAAAACAGTTTTGCTTTCCCTTGTTAAAGTCTAACATGACTGAATATATGCTTAGGGCTTCAGCCTATAGCCTAGATATACTGTATCAGACACTGAGTATATCAGCAGTCTGTAAATATTCAGGGTGGAGACATGAGGGGAAAACACTATAATTAAAGAGATAATTACAAGAACAGCGGTATTACTGGAGGAAAATACATTTATAAAGTCATCTTGTGCCACCTGGTGCATTTATAGAACAAAGTTCAATTAACATAAAAGCTCTTACCTTCTCGGGGTAGTTTGTTCTGAGCAGAGGAAGGGAAAAGTGGACATTTTTCTTCTCTGATGACGAATGCTAGAGGAATTTCTGTAGCAGAAATGAAGAGCTATTATTTTTTCTCAGAATGGTGTTCATGGCTCGATTTTGTGGCACAGGGTAAGTTGGCTTAACTTTATGACTACTAGATCTTGTAAACAGACTTGTGCAGCCTGTTAAGTCAGGAGTGTACGCGGTGTGTGGCTGGGGACTGTGTTCTTGGAAGCATTCTGAAAGCCATGTTTTATATGTGCCAAAAAAGCACATATTTTGAGAGTCAGTGTCAATTTTGCTAGCTCGTTGATTCTTGAAAATACCCTCTGTTCACAGAACACACATTACTGGAAGAGGGTGAATAGTTGGGTGGTAGAGTTTGGATTTTATTTTAAATCCTTTTTCCAAAGGAAGAAAAGTATTAGATATTTTAGGATCTAATTTTTCTTATATGGTTTTTACAGAACTTTCTTTCCTTTCAAATAACACCCCTCCAAACTTGTTACCATGTAATATCTGTGATGTGCTTAAATGATTTATTTGGCTCAGACAAGTTACTCAGTGAAAAGTGAGCACATCAGCAAAACCAGTCACAGCTGACATCCTTCCAAAGCCAGAAAAGTTCACAAGCAGTATATCCATCAAGAATGAGTGGCTGATGCACAAATCAGTTTCACAGCATTATCTTACAATTTTATAGGGCAGTTTCTGCTGCTGGAATGTGTTTAGTATGTGGTTTCCAATAAAGAGGTTGTTGCTTTCAGGGATACCAGTTCTGGTAACATGGCAAATGCTTTAATTCCTTCGCTTAAGTGTCTGTATTGACTTGTCCGATAAAACTGAGGGACACCAGCCTCATTTTCTTTCTTTTTCCTGAAATTTTAAATATGTATTTTTAATAAAATTGAATTCTTTATTCTTTGTGTTAAAAAGTAAAAGTGAAGGAAATGTATGATTTGAGGGATGTATTTTACAATTAAGATGCATGCTGTGATGGGAAGTAGAAATATCTAAAATGGAATTATTTTTTTTATTATCAGAAGATTTCTGAGAGTGGTCCCACTCAAGATCCCTCATATTGCTTCTTATTTCCCATTTCTTGTGTCAAAAAGTTATTTTAATTCCTTTTTAAACAACATAAAATTATAATATTCTAAATTAAAATGTTATAAAAGTTACTATTTAAAAATTTTGGTGACTTAATTTTGGGGGAAAATCTTATTTCTCCAGCTGTGTGCCTTATAATAGGGATACGCAGACTCTGAGATACTGATAAACAGGCCATCACTTTTATTCCCCTGGATGATGATTCCTTCAAGAAAACAAGAACTTTCAAGAATCTTTCAAATTAGAGAGAAAGCCGCACCAATAGAATTAGCCAATACAAGACCTTGCCTCTAGGCTCCTGTTTCACCAGATCCACTGATGACTCTGAATTCCTTGAGCCTGTTTTCTTGCCCCTTGGACCTCCCCAACCTCTGCCTCTGATTTTTTCACTGCCCGTTTCCTAAGATTTGCTCTGTCTGAGGCTTCTTACAAAGAACAGACCTTTTCTAAGGGTGGTTGTCCTGTGACATTAAGGTTTACATATGTGAATGAAGGAAAAAAATATCAAAAATTATTGTTGCTTCAATATATGTAAATGAAGCATCAGAAAGCAAAATCTCACTGTGTCTATGACTTTTGAAATGAAAAACTGTTTTCCTGGCAATTAGTGCTATTTGAAAAGCCCATCTAATTAGAGGCTGTAGCATATATGGCATTAATGCGAGAGTATGCGGTGAGTTAGTAGGAATTTAATTTTTTTCCTGCTTTTATGGTGGCTGAAGAATATATATAAAAAAATGCAATAGCAAAAAAATAAAAAAGAAGTTAAGTTACCCTGATGAATAAGCAGGGATACTTTGCTTCAATAATTTAGAGTAAAAATACCTTACTATTCTTATAGCATGCTTTTGCTTTCCCATATAGAGAATTGTCAACAAGAAGGTATTTACTCTCTGGGCAGAACCAGTCTGGAGTCAGGATGTAACTTTATTTAATCCCTTTATCTTTTTCATTGTTCTTTCAAGAACTTTCCAGTATCATGTGCTGCTGTTGCAATCTGTTTAGCTGTACTGAAGTCATGCTTAATAAGAAGGCCTGCACTACTTCCTTTTACTGTGCATACTTGTGCTGTTTAAAAAAATCCCACATCATCTTCAAATTAACCCTGAAGGTTAAGCTAATCTGAAAAGATTCAACATACATGGTCTCGTGGTAAACCACACTAAGTTAAAAGGATCAAAGCTTATTCAAAGATTTCCACCACTTCCTGGTTGAAGCTAGCTCTTGTATTTATTTATTTATTTAATCTTATTTCAGAGCCACTACTTCTTCCAAAGCAGGAAGTGAAGATCAACGGAACTTTTATGTGTTTTGTTTCTTGCTCGGTGATTAAAAAACAACAAAAAAAACCCCAAGAGGTTCTATTTTAGTCATCAGTCAATGCAAGCTCACACACAACTTCTGTTTCTTACACTTTGACTCAAGTATGGCATAAAACCTTCTTCAATCTTGTTGGCTGGTGTTTTTTCTGAAAGTAATGGGCAAGGACTACCGATGAGAGTCTTAGTTACTCTTAGACAGGTAATAAAGAGATGACAACTCTTCTTTAGTACCTGGCAGCAGTCTTTGGTGTCATTGACAGTGAGTTTGTCAACTTGCAAACAGTTTGGGGTGAGGGACCAAGCTGTTTAATAGGTTCATTCTTTTCTTTTGGAGTGAGGCCAAAGAACTAACTGGAGGACCCTATGGGAATCTTCTGTAGGAGCTGCTGCTTCTTATCCTTTCTTTACCCCAGGTGGAAAAAATGTGAGATTTTTCTACCTGCACTGCTGTCAGCATGCAGTGAATCTCAGCCTCATCTAATTATTTTAATCAGACTTACACTTATTTCTCATTTCAAGGTTTCTATTCAATTTTGGAATTTTTGTAAACAGAGGCCACAAAGAAAGTGAGTCTAAGGACCAAGTTAGAAGAAGACCTTGAAGGGCTCAGTGGGAATAACTTGTAGTTGTCCTCTAGTAAGGAGTTTTGTCCACTTAGCAAACAGGTATTAGTTGGTGGGGCAGTTGGGGGAGAATGATTCTGTAATTTCATATGTGACTCATTTGTCAAGAGTATGCTTTTAAAAATTGTGACTAGTAGAATTGTAGTGACAATTTATCTTAGATTTGTCCTGAATTAGAGTCACTGTTGTGATTTTTGAATTGCCTACAGTAATCTTAGTCTGGATGGGGCTGTATTCTGAAAATCATTTGGAGTTTCAGATGCATAGTCTTAACATAGTTGCTTCATTGCGTTGGTCATGAGTAATTCCCTGAATTATTCTATCTTGTGATTTACTTCTCTGAGAAATCACTTTAGAAGTCTCCACAGTATGTGACATGTTGTTTATATGAATACGTGTCAGAGGGATAGTTGAAGAACTTGCTTATATGTGTCCTTTGGCTTTTGGGGAAGGAGCTACTTGCTTTTAAGGCTTTTATGTGAAGGAAAGATGTAATCTGCATTTCCCTCCTTTTTGTATTCTAGGTCATAAGCTTTCATGAAACACAACCAACTTGTTTCATGAAGTAAGCCTGTGGAGCAGAATTACTCTTTAATTCCTAAGCTTTTATGATAAAAAAATAAGCATCTTCTCCGTTTTAGCCAAACACCCAATTCTTAAAATCTTTGGTGGATTCTGAAGGTGTATGTGAGAAAATGGATAGGGTCAGTTATTATAGTCAGTCAGTTATTTTTAAGGAGGGCTAGCACGTGAAATCAAGAATTCAAGATACTGCCTTTATTCTTTTACAGTAGAGAATTTTTACCCTTTCAATACTGTGTGTCATAGTGGGTTTTTGAAACAGAAACTCAAAACATGTCCTTCTTGGGAGCCCCAAACCACACAGCTCTCCTTCATCTCGCTTTCAAACTCTCTAGCTTCTACCATCTAAACCTCTAGGACTCCAGTAGTGTGTTCAGACATTTTAACAAGACTGTGCATGTGGGGCACAGATAATATTTTGCTATCTATCTCTGTATCATCTACCACAATGGCTATAAAAAATTATTTAAGGACTTCAGGTGCAAGTACCGGTGGTGTCTACTACCTTGTTCAGAGTAGCCTTTTCACCTTTTGACTGATAATATTTGACCTTGGTTCCTTCTCTGATTTTTCCTGACTTCCAGCTATTGAAAATTGCGTTCTTTGTCTGCAAGGTAAGCTCTAATAATATTCTTTGCAGATGTTGTCATGTGACTTGACAGAGTTATTTTAGGGCTAGATTCCCTGAGGGGGTGGAGGGGGGGGAATCAAGCTACTGAGTTTTTTGACTGTTTCCCTGTGTAATTAGAAATTATTTCAAAGTTGAGAAGAAAAATACATCAGTAAAATGAAAACATTTTCTGCTATGCTTTGCTTACAGAATTATGTGGGTTTTTACTTGGATCAGATAAGATGTGACAGCCTCCAAATGCACGTGCTGAATAATGATA
Organism: Myiopsitta monachus; assembly: GCA_017639245.1. Taxonomy (NCBI): domain Eukaryota; kingdom Metazoa; phylum Chordata; class Aves; order Psittaciformes; family Psittacidae; genus Myiopsitta; species Myiopsitta monachus. The sequence continues at coordinate 36,116,135 of CM029919.1, read as the reverse complement.
AAGAGAGCTAACTTAGTATTTCATTAAAAGATGCCTCCTTTCAGCTAATGAAGTATATACACTGCTTGTGATGAAGTCTTGTCATGCTTCACACATGAAACAGTTTGTAGACACCACAAAATGTTCTGTGGGAGAAAAGAAATCCGATGCATAAAACATAGATTTGGTGATCTTTTAACTCAAGCAGCAAGAGAAAATGTATATTTAAGCCTAAGGGAAGATTGCTGTTTTTTCTCTGAGTGTGACTGGAACTTTTAAGGCTTACATTGCCAAATCTGCCTCAGTGGTGAGGCACTGGAACAGGTTGCGCAGAAAAGTTGTGGCTGCCCCATCCCTGGCAGTGTTCAAAGCCAGGTTGGATGGGGTTGTGAGCAGCCTGGTCTAGTGAAATGTGCCCCTGCTCATGGCAGAGGGGGTGGAACCAGATAACTTCCCAAAATGAGGCATCCTGGTCTGGTTAGCATGGTCCAAGGATGAGGAATGTGCATCTGCAACGCAAAATCAACCTCTGCTGCCATTTCCACTGAAAGCATTAGAGGAAGTTTGATGGTACTGACCTTCAATATTAGAGCTTAAAAACACAAGAGCTGTCCTAGTGGCCCCAAACAAAGCCTGTTTCCTTTCCAAGGGAAGGACTTGAGGTTTTGGCCTCGCTTTTGTCATTTCTTTCAATATTAAGTTGTCTAAATGCAGATTAGACTTTATGCAGAGAACTTCAGTTGTGTTTGGAAAACTTCTAATGAGCCATCAGGTTTTGTTGTGTCAGGAGATTGATTTGAGGATCATGCCCTTGCACTCAGGTAACAGCTTTCTCCCTGAAGTCACCTTTGGCAGTGAATCCAGTTTACTGCCTTGAACAACTAGAATCTGTCTGGGGGTTTGAGTACAAATCTCTTGCAGTCACAGGAGTTACGGATCCTCCACCCAGTGTTTTCCACTCTGGCATGCTTCCAGTATAAAAAACAGAAAAGATATTTCCAAGCCCATTTTATCAGATGGGGTTTCAGCCATTCGGCCAATTTCAGGTCACCTCAGTTTAGCCCCCTTCAGTGTTCCAAAGTAACCCAGCATATTTTTCTGGAACAATGAGTTATAAACAGCGTAATAACAACTGTTTTCCACATTAGATTACTTCCTTCTCAGTTACGAAAATCTATTATTATTATTGTTTACATTTAAACAATAAGAATGCTCTGTCCCCTTCTCCCTGTCCCAGCACATGCAACCTCAAACCCTTATGGTCCACAGGATTTTTATGGATGCACGGTAGTTGTAGTGCACTGCTGCCCTGAAGTCCCCTCTCCAAACAATGGGCTTGTTCACTCTTGAATAGTTTAAATTTCTAAAAAAAAAATTTCCTCTATGTGACTATGTTTATTTTAGAAAGGAAAAAACAGAGGTTGCTATTGGTACCCGCTAACAGCATCAGCGCTTTAGAGACAGAAGGCATGTTTTAGGGTGTAATACCGAGTGTTATCCAAGCGAGGGGAGGCAATATTGTAAAAACCAATGCTATAAGAACAGAGAAAAAGAGACAAAGCAGACTTTGGGTTGCAGTTTGCCGTATTGTGGAGCACACCAGAAATATACAGATTACCTTCTAATTTCTGCTGTTGCATAGGAGGCAGTGACTTCAGCAGAACTACTGCTGCATATGGAACCAGGCTCCTGTCAGATCTGAGCCTATGCCTCTGTTTTCAGGCTTCAAGCAAAACCTCAAGTTGCTGGTTTATAGCACCACACTCAATCTGAAGACCTTGCAAAAGGAGTATTTGCACAAGCTCTTGTCACCTAAGTGCTGGTGGCTGCACCTGTAGATCTTTAAATGCCTGTGAATCCACCTCAGGTGGGCTGAGTGAGGCTGAACGTCAGTCAGCTGCCAGGAGGTGCCAGATGAATGCATGCTGCTTTTCTAGGCAAGTTGATAGAGCTGTGAGCCTTTTCCTTCAACTCAGGTACAGTGAGAGTTTCTTCCTTCTTGCCTGAAGAAAAAACATGAAATAAGCTTAATGAAATCAAGGGGGGTTGTTGTTGGTTTGTGGAGCCTCATATACTTACATGCTCTTATTTATATGTAGTTTGTTCATAGTGTGGAGAAACTTGGAAAAAGGCCCTGAGAGATGTTGGAAAATACTTCTAGAATCTCACAATGGAAAAAAAAAGGAATATGCGAGGTCCCTTGCACCTTACTTCCCCACGTGCTCTGAAGAAGTCTGCACCAAATGATTCTTGAAAAAAAAAAATCTCAGTTCCTGCCCTGAAGTTCCCCTCCAAAATGTAGCACAGCGAATAAATTCTCACTGGGGAGTGGGAATGCTTCTCATGTTACTTTGCTGTTGTTCTCTTTGACTGAGTAGTATCTTTGGTTCTTTGCTAAGCCTTTGAACTGGCTGGGTTTTCTGTATTTGTTATCCTCTGTATTCTGTTTGGTGTCCTGAAAAGGTGTATATGTATTTATTGCAGGTTAAACTGCTATAGTGTGGGGATCAAAAGAGCAGTAGTCAACAAGACTGTGTTTGAATAAGGGGAGATGGAGGCTTCTAGCAAAAGAAATAAAATCTGTCCTGTTAAAAATACGCTGTTAAATACTTCAAAGATTGGCTGCAGTATAAGACTTGAATTGAAGAGGCCCTACTTGCTGCCGCCATAGTGCAGGGAACTACAAAGGACGCCCTCACCTTTGGTCCACTTGCCCTGTGCTTTTTCACTTTAGCGCAAATACATTGAACTAATCAGGTACACACTTGGTAAGGCAGGAACTAGTGGGAGTTAAATACATTTTTTGCAGAGGCAACAAGAGGAAGAGCAGAAAGAATGTCTGGGGGTTGTGTCTGGGTTCTCTCTTTACTGCTTTGAGATTCATAGGCATTAGTTCAGCTGCTGCATGTGTCAGAGCAAGTGGAATTTGCTCTCTGGCCTTCATTTCACCCTTCTTTACATCTTCATTCTTCTTATGGTAAGAAGAAACACAGAACTGTTTCAAATGCTTTTGAGGGTTGAGGCGTTAACCCAGAGCTGCAAAAGGCAGGGATTTGGCAAGTTTTGTTTTCTGTTAATTGCAAAATCTTGATCAGTGGAGTTGAAGAGGTGGATGTGGTGGGTTGCCAAGTTTTTATAGGTCTTTCCTCCTTGTTAGTTAAAGCATAATTACATCTCTTGCATGGTGAATCCATTGTTGTTGCTCATCTCAAAGTAGTGGGATGGCTTTTGAGGTGAGCTGAAAAATCCTGCCTTCTGAAGTTCGAGGCTAAAGCTAGTAAACAGCTCTTGGCAGAGGAGTGGTTCTATTGTTTGAATGCATAACCCTGCCTGAGCTGTCACACCTGGGCAAAGTAAATACAGTATAATAGCACAAGTAGCAATATTTAATGTGGAAAATAAAGGTAAAGCTGCTGTTGAAAAGCTTGGTCTCTATACTGCTTTCATGAATGGGCCAGGAAGCAACCCAGGAAATTGGAAAAGAAGGAAAATATTTGTTGCTTTAGGTTGATTAAAATCTTTGGGACTTGCTGCTTTTTCAATCAGGTAAGGGTATAGGTTTCCTGTTTGCTTCCTGGAGCCTGGAAACAGGACATAGTTACAGCTGCTGTGCTGCAGTTGCTTATGGATGTTACAACAGCTCTTTGCAGGGTTAGATTTTATTTTTTTTAATATAAAGTATTAATTAAAGGGATAACTCCTTTTTTTTTAACAATACATTAATGTTTTCTTAAAAATCTTGTGTCTACAAAGTAAAAAAAGGTGGTGAGGCACTGGAATGGGTTGCCCAGGGAAGTTGTGAATGCTCCATTGCTGGCAGTGTTCAAGGCCAGGTTGGACAGAGCCTTGGGTGGCATGGTTTAGTGGGAGGTGTCCCTGCCCATGGCAGGGGAGTTGGAACTGGATGATCTTAAGGTCCTTTCCAACCCTAACTATTCTATGATTCCATTGTGTGTCGTGTATTTCCACAGAGAGCAACCAATGTGAGCCTTTTCTTCATCGACTAAATTTAACCAAGAGTATCACACTGCTAAGCATAAAGGATAAGGTGTTTTATTCTCTTGCTGCAGCGAGATTTTCTTTCTTGGAAGGAATTGAATTTCTGTTGAGAACCTAAAGTAGTTCTCTGTGTTGACTCTCCAAAAAAGCTAGTCTCAGTGTGTTTCCTGCTCTCATTTTTTGATCCATGGAAAATGAGCTTTGTTTTACTCTTTGCTGATGTTAAGCCTCCTTTTCTTGAGGAAACTGGGGAGCTTGTTGAAGCCCAGGGGTTGAAAGAGTGACAATGGGAGAAATTGATACACTATTTTAGAAACCTGTAAGTGGAGGAAATGGTGAGCTTTGAGGATTGCTTCACGTGTTTGCCTGCATTTTTTCACACCCACCACGTGTGTGGGAACTTGGTGAGTTGCACAACCACAGGCAGCATGCATGCCTTGGACACAAAAATTCTAAGTCATGTGTCAAAATCAAAACGGGCTTGAAAAGTAAGAAGCTGTTGGGTAGACAGTGGCATTCTTATCCTATCAGTTATGTGGGTTTGACTATTTTCAAGTGTAACCTCATCGTAATGTGAATCAGATTTATGCAGTGTAAGACTTAAAGCTGATGTCAGGTCTAAAGGAATTTGCCTATACTCACCAATATAAAATGGCTGGTAACTGAGATGATCTAATAGCCAGATCTAGCTATTTATTTATTTATTTTATTTGAAGCTATGAATGATCCTTCAGTACTGAAATATCATAACTAATTTGTCCAAATATACCCCAGTGATTTTTTTAGAGATGTGGTAGAATGCTTTCTGTCTCTTAATTTTGTCTTGAATTCTCTTCTGTTTGTCCTGTTTGCTCTTTCAAGATTTCTGCAAATGTCTTCACCCTTCCTTCCTTTATAGTAAATAATTTTGCAGCCTTTATCATCAGTGTTACAGGAGCATCTGATATTTTTGTTGGAACCGGTTCTCCCACAACTTTTGACCTGAAAGTTTTTCTGCATCCTGAGTATCTTGTTAACCTGGAAAAAGATGATTCTGTGTACTTTGAGTCATAAAAAGGGTTTCCTATTGCTGACAAAATTTTCTGTTATATTTTGACTATAAATATAGTTGTGCTTGTGGCACAAGTCAACATTTGTTGTAATGGTCTCTGTTTTCCTTGCTTTCTGAAGTAGTATTCTTACTAAGTTTATATGTTTCAGCGTACAAAATAAATCTGGTTTTCCTTTCCTGAGTTCAATTCCTGGGCTGCTTTCATCATGTGTTTCTGTTCTCAATACTCAGTGTTGGGTTTTCCTTTCTGCTGCCACTAAGCTCTATGTCCAGTTATTTTTTTCTGTCTCCTACTTGCTCCTTTAATCCCACTGCTGCTATAAAAAATGGATCTCATCCTCATGGTTTTCCTGAATTGTAGTCCAACGTTCTACCTAATGTCAGTGGTGACTTGGTTTCCATCTTTAATTACTGTTTTCAATTCTTATCAGACTGTAGTCTTCCGTCTCCTGAATTTTGAATACCATTGCAGCCAACTAAGACACAGAGTCCTCTTTTCCTCACCCCAGCACAGTCTGTGTAGCCACATCTCACTGCAGGCACTGCTGTACGCTGAGTTCTGCTGCTGTTCATGATGTTAAAAAGGTCACATCCACTTGTTGGTTGGGTTTTGCAGCTGTGGACAGACAGAACTGTCACCGAATACTGCAGGATAAAATATTTTACTACTAACTCCTGAGTGATGAAATTTGACCTGTAGAAAAGTCCAGGTTTTGTGTCTCTTTGAAATAAGAAGCCTTGGTAAATCCTGCAGCACAGTGAAGGGCAGGCCTATGATTAAATACTTGTGAGGGAGCTTGCTTACAAGGGACATGTACACAGAAAGTATAAACTGAAAATATAAGCAGTTCACAGAACACCAGAAAGATATAATTTTAAAATTAGAAATTGAAACAGATGTGTGGTAACTGCATTCAGTGGCCAGGCTTCTGTCATGGTTTTCAGGAAAACCTCGAGGTCACAAGGTCAGAGAAGTGCCATCCTTGATAGAGTGTTGAATGTCCTTATAAATGTTACTTTCTGGGTACCTGGTGTAAGGGATGTGTAATCTTTAGAGCTTTAAAATGCAAAGTGTACTTTCAAAGTGTAATTTCTCAGCAGATTTCCTTATGTTTCTTCCGGACAGTATCATTTTGGAAGGTATTGCAGGGTTCATCCTATGAATTGAACAGGGCTTTTAAGTGCTCCAGCAACTAGTGCTGTTACTAGCATGCTCATTTTCATGGAAAGAGTGTCTGTCTCGTGGATCATAGTTGGTATTGCTTTTTTCTGACCATGATTTTTGATTGCATGTGCTTGCTTAAATTTAGGTTTGGATGTGACAGAGAACTTTTCTGATGACATAGTTTTCAAGTCAGATGCTGCGAAAGCAGTTTCAAATTGGGTTAGTTTTGTTGCTACATGGACATTTAACAAGCTCCTTTATATAATGGATTTATACAAACCCATGTTGTGGGTTTTTGTGTGTGTATAAACTCCTTTTAATGCTTGAAGTCTTTTGATGTAAACCAGACAGAATTGGCAGTTTTGAATGATGACTTTAAAAGAATGAAATCTTTTTTGCATTTGTTCTTTGGGGAACCCCCTTCCCACAAAAAAAAGAAACAACCCATCCAGAAGGATTAGAAGGAGAAAATGAATAGGGCTTTTAGGTAGTCTTGTGTGCTAAACTAGATGCCATCAGCTTATGCATCAAATTGCTCAACATCTTTATAAATTCCATCCAATCACAAATTCTGAGGTTGCAGGTGGAAATTAGGTGTATTTTGCTATGTGTTTTTTAGGGAGACTATACATTTACATTATGCTAAATATCATCCTATAAGAATAGGTTTGTCATGCTGAATCCCACAAAGTGCCACATCATTTTATTGATGTACTTTTTGCTAAGTACTGCACCCCTGAAGGAAAAATACATTTAATAATTATACTTTAATGTTGAATTTACTGAACTTTAATATCCTTTACCACTAACTTATGTTGCCACCCTTCTGCTGCATGCTTGCATGTGTTTTATTAAGCAGGTACAGGATATTGTATTATTTAAGCCCCAGACATAGCTTCCTTATCTGGGTTTCAGAAAACTGGGGTTTACCCTCATTTGACTTTGCATGTATTCTTTAACAGCAACTCCCACAGCGCATTGCTCTGTGGGCTGGAATATGTCACTCACAGCCCACATTGAGGTGGCAGGGAGAGCTTAACCTGAGTGTGGATCATGAGTGGAGTTGAAATGAACTTTCTTGCATTAATAAATATATAGACATGTGCCCACACAGATTTCCCCAGGAGGGCTGTTGCTCCTGTGTGTTTCAATACAGGTTAAACTTGCTCTTAAATATTGTTGCTAACATGAGTGCCCACATAACACAGCTTTCCTCTCCAGTTATATTTCAGGCTGGATCATGAAAGCCAGGGAAGGGATTGGTGCTTCGGTTCCTTTCTTGCTGCTGTTCTTGTGCACAGTGAGAAGACCAGCTATTATAGCCATGGAGCAAGTGCTTCCCCTGTGCACATGCTCCAAAATAGAATGCTAAGTTAAAAAAGCATTTGGTTTCTGGTCAGAGCCCACTTTTCCCATGTGAGTGTTTCACAGGAGCCTATAGTGTCATTAGCCCAGTGAAATATTAAGCTTTCTGTGCAGAATAGATCTGCTAAGGAAAAAAAACAAAACAAAAAAACCCAAAAGATCACCTTTGCCTGAAATACCATTTAGCCAAGCAGCTGAGGCCACTTTCCACAGAGATACTCTGTGGGCCCCTGTTCCTTCAGTGCAGTGGGAGCAGGCTCCGAGTCTTCTATACAGCACAGGCTGAGCTCTCTGTACAGTTTCCATGTGTTCAGTCTAAGGATGCTGGTTCCTGAAAGTGGGAGGTGAAAGGTGTGTCTAGTTGGTTAATACTGAAGGATAGCAGGGTTGAAACCAACAATGCTATATATTGGTGCTCTTAGCCTTGGTCATTATTAGATCTTAAGTGGTCATGTAAAAACATACGTAACTGTGGGTTTTGGAGCTTTGAAGGCTAAGAAAGAGGAAGTTAGATGGGACCCTGGAGGATGGATATTGCAAGCTGTGCTACCCCAAATAAAGAAATTATTTTTAAACTAGTACTTAGGTTTCACCTGAATGACTCGTTCCACTATTTCCTCTGAAATCAGAATTCATAGTCAGAAGCCTGTGGAGGAGTGGTTGTCCACATTATGTACAACATGAAGGGGCTCTGGAATAGGCAGTGTTGATTAATATGGGGGTTTATACTTCCTCTCTGTCTTGACAATGAGAACAAGAACAGCCCACATGCTGTAGGGGGTTCTTTTTCCTCCTTTGCATTCATGGGTTTGGTTTTTCTTTCAAGGAAATAGCCGGATTGCCAAAATACCAGGTTCCTGTATTTCACTGAATGGGTGTAGGTGAGGGTGATACTTTTCTCAGAAGGGTGTAGCTCCCCTTACACTTGGTTTTAATCTTTGAGGAAGGCTACGAAACTTCCTCTTCCTCTCTTTGTGAGTTTGGAAAGCACTCCTGTGCCTGCTTTATCACTGTGTAAATCTTCTGGTAACAAGAATTGGGTCTTCAGCATGCTGTGTTGCAGGTGACAGCAAGCTCATGTTACTACTCACAGCCAGCCAAGCATATTGCTGAGGACTCCTACTAGCAACTGTTTGAGACTGGCTTGATGTTGTTAACTATGAAATGAGTATTGGTGTGCGTATGGTATATCGCATGTAGTAGGATTTCTAGCTGCTCTAACACTGTTTTTCCTGGAGCCACGTTGCAGTGCAAGAGCTAGAATTAAAATGCTGTAAATTGTGGCCTTTGTTTGAGGACTACAAGCCAAGGTACCAATCTAGAAGCACACACCTCCACCAAGCAATTTAGGTGACAGTTCTGGAAAGGAGGGAGTCGAGTCCAGACGTAGATCCTGTTTCTGACTTTGTGACAGATGTTGTTATCTGATCCAAGAGAGGTCGCTTACTCCTCTCAACTTTCACATGTGAGAGTATTTATGTGACTTGCAGGAGCATTGTGAAGACTCATTCACCAATTTTGAACTCTCATCTAAACCCAATATGCTAGTAATGACCTCACAGAATACAGAAAAGTGAAAACGTTCTGAGGATTGTTATTTCTTTTAAATATACCTTTAATTAAAAATATCTGGTTCTGCCTAGGAAACACTTGTGTTTTGATGTAGTACAAAATATAATGGGCTTCAAAATTAAATAGCAGAATTAAAATAAATTAGCTCAATTATATTCTTCAGGTCACATTTTAACGTCATGCACTGAAGAGAGCTGCTTATATAGATGGTAGTTATAAAAGATCTGACTGGTTTGGGATTATCAACAGTTCCTGCCCTGTGGCAGATGACTGGTGAGAACACAGATGTGGGGTGCTTCAGAAAATGACCTCTGGTGTGGTCTGTGGATGACCTGGGTTTGTTTGGAGGTTTTTTATGGAATTGGTTGATGGCTGGAAGTGCTGAAATAGAAATAGAGCTTTTGCCCATCTGCAAATGGGATTTTGTGAACAGATGTAACCATCAATTCAAGCTTTTTATCCTCACTGTCCTCTTTCCTTGACCCCTCCGGTTGGGATAGGGGTCTTATAACACCATGAAGTGAAGAAAAACAAACCATTTGTTTTCATATGGTTGTTGCTGTCACTCCCACTCATTGGCTCATTCTTTGTATTAGTGAGTCTGAATGGTCAGTAACTAATTTAAAGTATATTACTTAACAGGTAGTGTGTCACTGGACAATTGCTTTAAAGAATCGAGTAAAGCAAGATGGCTCAACATTCATGTTTGAAAGATCATATGGAATACTTTGGTTCTAGTTGATTTCTTCATCTGTTGTCTTATTTCCCATTGCCATATTGTGAATAAGATTTGTACAAATTCCAATTTACAAAGTCACGTTATTAGAGTACATGCCTTTTTTGACAGTTGCTGCTGCTTTGGGTAGGCTCCTTTATAGGGAGCAGGTGGCTGATGGATTTACCACCAAGGAAAACACCCCAATTCAGTTCCAGCAAAGACATGTGGGTGAGAATTCCCTCACAAATAGGAAATGCTGGATGTATTTCTGGGGAACTTTCTAACCAATAATTCATTGGAAATGGACATCTGTTGCCTGAGTAGTTAATTTCCCTCTGTGGAGTAGGGCTGAGTGTTAGAAAAAAGATGATAAAGGTGGATTTACTGGATCATCACTTGTTAAAGCTGGGGCTCTTAAAGGGAGGCTCTTGACAAGGCACACTTAGGATTAATTTTTTAATGCAATCTTACTCAGATAATGTTTGCACAGTGCGTGTGATCACATTTAAAGCAAACGGCTTACATCTAATGCATGCCAGCACTTTATGCAGGAAGACTAGAAGCAGTAGCCAGCAACCGGCAAGCCCTTCAGAGACCTCTGAGCCTGCTGACAGGCACAGTTGCTCTGCATGTAATTTGAAGAAAGGCATTGTATCCCTGGTGGCTTGGCTTTGACTGAAAGATGGAGTTTTGCGCTCTCGTTTTGCACTGAAGCCCGGCTCACAGATAAATAGGTCACCGTCTGCGGAACTATTTTGCAGTAAATCGATTAGAAGCAACATGACCTTAAGCCTGATCTCCTTGCTCTACAAAGATATTGCTGAATTGTGGCTTCTTCTGAAGAAAAGCACAGGTGTGTCTAGTTTTTCAAATTTGGTTAGTTACTTAGGCAGGAGCTCTTGTCAGACAATATCATCCTACTGAGGAAAATGGGATGTGTTTTACTATAAAGACAGAAGTCGTACTCTTTTTGTGTACATTCATATATAATTTATTGTAGTGGGTGTGTGTATTCTGTCCTTGTGTAAATTTGCAGTGTTTCACTTTATTTGCAGGTGTATTTCTTGGTACACCATATGTACCTGCAAAATCTATTCCTGTATTTTGCATGGAAGGTACTTTTTTCAGGATTCGCTCACGCAGTGATTGTGGCAATCAGAACTGCTGCTAAAGCTTGCAAAGAGAATTTGCTGTTGCAAAGAGCTGTCCTACTGTTGCTGAATTACAATGGGTTTTAAATTTCAAGTCATTGAATTTTATGTAAATATCAGGTATGTAATTTCTCCTGATCCCTATTTGAGGTAGGGAAAAAACATAGTTTCTTTCACAAGACGCAGTTTGGCATCCCCTAGTTGTTAGTATAGGAGGGTTAATCTAAAAGGCATTATTTTTTAAATTCCTTCAGTCAAAGCTTTCTATAGGAATGTTGTCTCTGTTAACATATACTGAAATAGTGGAGATATTATTTGCTGTTAATAGACCAGCTACAGTCCGTTGCAAAACTGAAAGCGTGTTTTGTGGAATAGGCACAAGCAAAAATTGCTTCCTTATTCTGGTGCTTGAATTCACATTTCCAGTTCTGTTTTCTGCTTTTGGAATGCGTGACTATTGCAGAGGAGGACCAGAGAAAAAGCACTGAGTCCATGGGCTGGTGTCTAACCTTCCAACATTGTCGCTTTTGAAATGTCAAAATTAAGTGAAACAGGTATGTAAAGGGTGGATCTTCTAACTAAAGGGTGGCTCTTATTACTAATCTTTAATTAGTATTACTAATTGAATTATCAACATGTGAAGCTGGGTGCTCTGCTTCTCAGTAGTGCTCCATGCTATTGGTTTAATACGAGAAGGCATCATGCTGCTTAGGAGGAACCAATGACAGATTTAAGAAAGGTGGAGGAATTAATCAGTCTGAGTGACTTTTGGTCTTTATGTGCATCCTTTGTCTGTGCTGAGAGGGGAGGAGTGGATTTAGGAAACACTGATATTACACAAGTGAGTGAATGTCTGTCCTAAACTGCAGAACCAGGGAGTGTTTTGTATTAAACCATAGTGGTGTATACGTAGCCATGCAAGGACTATTTGTCTAAGTCGCCAAGATTAAAGTAGGGGGTTTTAATGTATGTTTGATTATTGAGAAATGAGTAGGACTTCTTTTGTTAGCAGCTGTCAAGGCTTGATTTTCATCTTTTTTCTGCTGCCACTTCTTGTGGGCATGTTCAGTGTGCCAGAGATTGCTTCTTCCCAGAGAACTGTTGAAAAATTTTGTGTTAGAAGTGGGCAGGAAGGTTGCCCCTTTCCCCAGCACTGCTCTTTTCTTCCTAAGCACTGTTGGGGCTATTTCTTGCACCTACAGTCAGCGGAGGGAAGAAAATGGAAAGGAAGGAGAGGACTCGGATACCCATCTTTCCAGTGTCATCCCTGTAAAAATTTCCAAGGAAAACTGTCTACTCAGGGAATTCCTTTGTCCAGGAGTGAGGGTGGGGAGATGGCAAAAAGGATGGACAAAGTGAAAAAGAGGATGGGATTGGAATATAGGTGTAGGACAGAGTGTCTGTTCTGCTTAAAGACTATGCGGGTAGCTGTAAGCAGTGCTGGTTCTGGTTTTCAGCATCTGAATGGGGATGAAAGCACCTCCTGTCTTGTAGGTACACTGCGAGACTGAAAGTTTCTGACACAATTTGGGGTTGCAGCAGCGTGGTGTGGAGCCAGTGCTGCCCATCTGTGGCCATGGATCCCCAGGAGTTAGCAGACTATCTCCAAGGAGCAGGATCTCATGGAGTATCCATCATGGAGATTCTCCCAATTTTCTCAGTAGGTAGGGGAAATGTAGAAAGAGGATGACTGGAGTCCCAGCAGAGGTCTTCTGTGTGTGCTTGTGATTGAGGGATGTGTTCTTAAAATCTGGCTGTCTCAGCCTTATTTGCAATGGAGGTGGACTCCCTTCATTTGTTGGATTCAGGTGCAGCACATGGCAGTTTTATGTTGAGGAACAAATGGTGCAGTGGATGAACCAACATCATTTGCTGCATCTCAGTGTTAGGAGCATGCCAAAGCTTTACCTGAAAGGAGATAAGCAGGGCAAGTCAGTACCATGCTTGTTTGCCTATGAGACAAGTATGATGTGATCTTCTCTGAACTATAATGCTGCAGCAGGAAGGGATCTGCTATTAGGCGATAGTTTTGCATCCTATGAAGCTGTTAGTTGTTGACGCAGGATCTTTCTGGAGCATTGTGAACAGTTCTTAGGAAACAAATTATTGTCATGGGATGTAGGTCTGGGTTTATAACAGTAAATCCTCATCGTAAAACCACTGATGTGACTTACTTTGTTCATTTGGCTTTTTGTTTGTTAATTTTAACTTATCTTCAGTCTCAAAGGAGAAGACTCTTCAGTGAGGTCAAGTGAGACTTCAGATGAGGATATCCACCACCAAGGATGTTCAAGGTCAAATTTTGTTCCTTAGCCTTTTCATCACATGTGATTGAGAGATTCTATCTCTCACTGTTACCATGTTACCTTGAAATAAAGGGAGCCTTATATGTTTGTTTCCTCAAATACTTTTATGGATGCTGAGTCTTGGGCACTTCTCTAAGCAGTAAATATTCAGAACTTTCTTCATTTACATTGCTTTTCTCTTCAAAATGCAGCCCTATGCATCTCTGTTTTGTGCAGAAGACTCAAAGCCTTCAAAAATGGAAAGCAGTCACTGCCAGTATGTTTTAAAGACCCTGGCTTTTATACACCTTCATTCCATGGAACCTGTGGAATTGTAGCAAACTAAGTTAGGCTCTGCTGTACTTGGTTTTGTTTTCTGATTTTATACTCAGTGGGATGAGAGAGATTGTGAAAGTCATCACATCAGAATAAGTGAACTATCTCTTCACTTCTCAGTTTGAACATGACAGGGTTTTGTTGGTTTTAAGTTCCAGGCAAGGACTTTTAAGAGAAAGCTATCAATCTTTGGACTGAAAGTATAGCAAAACAACCTCTCAGAGGTAACATCCAATTAGACTGTTGCATTTATGGGAGCAGAATGTAATGTTTTTCTTGCAGATGAGACACTGAATTAAATCCAGTAAATTAAATTTTCGCTGATTTGATTTGCACACTTAGTTTCCAACAAAAACTGGCCTTGCTTACAGGGCCAGAGCTTTATTTAGTAGAACTTGATTAGTCATTACAGCCATGTGCCAGATTCTTAGATTGGAAAATGTATGGATGCTTCATTTGAGACCTAAAAAATGTGAAAATGGGGTTCTGTAAAGCAAAGGAGAAGAGGCTTCTGGCAAGCCTCTAGCACGCTGCCTTCAAAATACTGCATGTGAACAGCAAAGGTGACTGTCTTGTATTAAGAGATTCTTTAACTCCCTGTTATAGAGATACTGAACCCACTATCTCTCTTTATCTGATCTCCCAGAGAGATACTGAACCATGTCCATGTCCTGTCTCTGCTCATATTGCCTGAAACAGTTCATATTAGCATTGCTTTAGAGACACAAGATGGGTTTCCTCTTTTTAATGGCATTAGGTAGTAAGCCACAGTGGTTCAAGAGCTGCTTTGTTAATGACTCTGGCATCTGTGTGGTAAGGTGGGACAGCAGGTTTAGTTATGAACTCTGCAACCTCGTCTTTGTAAATCATCTGTCCCATATACTGGGAAGTTTACAAGCAACTCCAAATAAATATCTTAGCTGAAAAGTAGTACTCGGCTCCAAATAAGCCACTTAGTGGACACTTTGCTCTTCCTTCTCTCTCACACCCAGGCAGTGCTTCATATCCCCTTTCTAAACATAGAACCGTACACCTATAAACTAATGAAAAGTGTGCTTGTGTCAAAGTACTATAAAATATATTGTCTGTTAGAAGTGATTCTAGGTATCCTCCATATCACTGAAATGATAACATTCAAGAGAGACTTTTTGCCAGGGCCTACAGTGACAGCATGAAGAGCACCACTTTGAGGTGAAAGAAGGTGGGTTTATATTGGCCATAAGGAAGATTTTTTTTTTTTTTTTGATATATAAGGGTGGTGGGACAGTGGAGCAGGTTGCCCAGAGAAGTTGTGGATGCCCCATCCCTGGAAGCGTTGAAGTTTAGGTTGGATGAGGGCTTTGAGGAGCCTGATCTAATGAAAGATGTCCCCCAACCACGCGGGGTTACTCTAGATGATCTTCAAAGGTCTCTTCCAACCCAGACTGTCCCATGACAATCTCATGATTGCCAACACTGCTATAATTTCTCTCCAGAATAGATGTCTACAATAAACAATTAGATTTTACCACTTTGCTGTTTTATAAATTGAATTTAATTTTTAGATCAAGAGTAAAATCACACATTGTTTACAAATCTTACCTTGATTCCAAAATATCATCCAAAAATAGTGTTCTGTTTAGTAGAATTTCCAAATGTTCGTGCAGCTGGTCCTGTAGTTGTTGACTTTTCAGTTACACGTTTGGGGTATGCTTTGAGGCATGTAGTTTTCTGCACAGGGAGAGTTGAAAACAGGTGGTTTCAGTAAGAAGAACGTTTGGTATGGTTGTCTGAGAAGATGTCCACTTTAGCATACGTGTTTAAGCTTTATGATTGCATCATTAGTTCTTAAGTCATGATGAAGCCCTATAATCTGCGTGCAGCTCTTTTATTAGGAGTTGATCTTTCCATTTTCCATATTTTTAAGACTGCCCCTTCTTTGCAAGGCTCTAGTACTTAGAAAGCAAAATTCTTGTAGTAGTTTTCTCAGAGCATTAAATCTTACTAAATGCAGTTGGCAAAATCTAGCATTTTTGTTATTCCATGGGGGCTTGGTCGCTTAAGTACTGAGACACATCTGAGTCACTCATTACTGGAGTATTACTAGAATATTACTAGGGTGCTGGCTAGGGGAACATTCTCTGCTGCTCAGTCTGTATCTGATATTTCTCCAGTAAAAAAAAAAAAAAAAAGAAAATTTGCTTTTTGCAAAATCTGCTGCTTGTAGGTGACTGAGTACGTGTAATATTTTAGAAACATTTTTATACTACACACTCAGCATGATTTACAGCATTAAGGAATTAATGATACTGCAGTTTGGAAATGTTTTAATGCTGTTTTGGTGGCATGGTTCCTAGCAGTCTGAAACCATCCTGCTACTACCCTTGGCTGCATCAAAAGGAGCGTGACCAGCAGGTCGAGGGAGGTGATCCTGCCCCTCTACTCTGCTCTTGCGAGACCTCACTTGGAGTACTGTGTGCAGTTCTGGTGTCCTCAACATAAAAAGAACATGGAACTGTTGGAACAAGTCCAGAGGAGGGCCACGAGGATGATCAGGGGACTGGAGCACCTCCCATATGAAGAGAGGATGAGAAAGTTGGGGCTGTTGAGCCTGGAGAAGAGAAGGCTGTGTGGAGACCTCCTAGCAGCCTTCCAGTATCTGAAGGGGGCCTGTAGAGATGCTGGGGATGGACTTATTATTATCATTAGGGACTGTAGTGATAGGACAAGGGGTAGTGGGTTCAGACTTAAACAGGGGAAGTTTAGATTGGATGTGAGGAAGAAATTCTTTCCTGTAAGGGTGGTGAGGCACTGGAATGGGCTGCCCAGGGATGCTGTGAATGCTCCATTGCTGGCGGTGTTCAAGGCCGGGTTGGACAGAGCCTTGGGTGGCATGGTTTAGTGGGAGGTGTCCCTGCCCATGGCAGGGGGGTTGGAACTAGATGATCTTAAGGTCCTTTCCAATCCTTACTTTTCTATGACTGTATGATAAGAACAGAAAAGGGTTTACCAGCAGGCTTGGCTTTCTCATGGAAAGAGGATGAGAGGAATATTATTGTTGCAATAGTAATAGCATGCCATATGCACCAGGTTGATTTTTATTTGTAGGTAGTAAGCAAATGTGACAGTATTGTTGCCTTTTAAGTCCTTTTTATAGCTAACAAAATCTTTGTTATAATATGGCTGTGTGGCATGACTCAAGGTTCCCTGTACTTCTCAGTTTGGGAAGGGAGTAATTATTATGACTTGAAATAGCACAGAGAACATCTCTTTCTCACCAAAACATACTAGGTTCATGTTAGCACTGGATGGACCAAAAGCATGGAAAAAAAAATAATTAATGCCATAATTGGTAACAGTTTCGTATTTCCTGCAAAAATTGCGTTGTCTTTCCTCCCCCCTACCCTTTTACCTTGCTTTAGAATTTTTTCAAGTATAAAGAAATACTAGGTCTTGTTGTTGATCCCTAGATTGACTTTCTAATTATTACAGCGTTTTCTTCTAGTTACAGATTAGCAAGTATTTGATCACTCTTTTAAGCCATATCCAAAATTAAAGCTGATCCCTGAGAAGCTGTGGGACTATGGAGTATGTTTGTCAAGTAGGTGTGACTGATGAAGCAAAGAGGAAGAAGCTGTAGTGTTTAGGACTGTATCCTGTGAGTACATCTACTGTATGTGGAAAAGGGAGGATTATATTTGCTCTGATGTTTGTGCTTTGAGGTGATATTCTTTAGGCAAACTATGACAAAGAATTTTGTTGCCTTTTGCAGAAGGGGAGGTGGAAGAAGGAAGAGAGCAAAGCCAAGTACATCCTTTGACGTACAATATAAGTGGTCAAACCCAAAAATTTTAGGGAAGACTTTGAAAGAAACAAAAATCTTTTCTAGCCTTCAAAGCATGCTTTTGAGCAGGTACGGGGACAGTTATGCCTCTTGTAAACTTGTGTCAGCCCAGCAGCACTCTATGCCTCCATTTTACTTTATTTTTTTTTTAAAGGACCAGTGTTAAATCTCCTTACCTGAAACTGAAACATTATCCTTGTAGTTTTGTAGATAGTCCTGTGCTAAATCTCCAATTCTGATCAAGAAGAAGAAAGAGGTGGACTTCTATCTTTAATTTTCATTGCAGCAAGTAGGAGTTACATTTTTTTGTTATTTCACCCATGATGAGTTCCTGTCCCTTGCATTTAAATTCTGGAATTGCAGCCTATTGGTGTTAACTTTTGTGTCTT
The DNA here is from genome assembly GCA_017639245.1 of Myiopsitta monachus. NCBI lineage: Eukaryota > Metazoa > Chordata > Aves > Psittaciformes > Psittacidae > Myiopsitta > Myiopsitta monachus. The sequence continues at coordinate 36,098,302 of CM029919.1, read as the reverse complement.
TTAAGTAGTTGTGGTATTCTTCAAGTATGATTAAATGAGGAGAGTTATCAAGTTTCGTTTCAATTGAATAATTTAAATATTACCAAAATTTAGGGGTCATGAAAAGTGCTGCAGGAATATCACAGACTTTGTGGAAGATCTGCATGCTCAAGGCTTCTGGCATTCAAAACACCACTCAAACGATAGATGCCTCTGTCCACTGTGTATGGGCTTATAACAGAGGGAACATTGCTCCTAAAGTTTTAGATTTTCTTTGGCAGTACTGCTTTTGAATCTTGACTCAACTAGGCCCTTACTTAACACTGAAAAGGTATGGATTTCAATCTGGCTTATTGTAGCTACACATGTCATGAGTTACACTGTCATCCTGCTCTATATTGCAGCAATAGGCTATAGAGTCCTAGAAAATAAGCTGATGTTAGTAATGCTGTAGAGCTTGAACTTACATAAAGCATGATTCACTTAAAAGAAAAAGTATCTCAAGTTGAGGGTCTGTTTTATGTACCAGGGCTCTTGAGTGGAAATTGTCTTTTCTGACTTTGAGGGGGAATGGAAATCGTAGCTTGACTGTAGGTTGTAAAGCTGTTACAAGTAAAATTCTTTTATAAATGTATAATTTAAAATGTTTCTTGGACACACCCAGTGCCAGCTGTTTGGAGGTTGCTTTATTTCTATTAGTGCTGGCAAATCGGGATGCTGGTAGAAGCAAAGAATTTGTATTTCATACTTGCGTGGGATGTTTTAGCTCACCAGAAATGACCAAGTTGTGAGAGCACTGTTTAACCCAGGTGATAATTTCTTTCTCGACTACACTTTAGCACAAAGCATGAGAATTCTAGAGGTTTCATCAGTTGCTTTTCCTGGCCCTTTGTTTTGATGGCAGTGTAGTCAAATAAAATAGGAAATAACTCTTCCTGAAGATATTTCAAACCAGTGAGGTTTTAATACTCAGTTAATGAGCACTTGTATGAACTCCTGTCATCTGCCTGTTGTAGCTACAAATAGCTCATGGACCCAAGGAACTCAGCCTGCAGCTGTTGTGCTTGAGCACACCTAGCACAGAGCTTGCAAATATTGTCACTATTTAGCAGCGATTTTTCAAATTCAATTTAAAGCTGGAGACCTCTCTCAGCATCTTTACTAGCTCATTAGTTTCATGCGGGTTAGCAAGGAAGAGGGCTGTCTTCACCAGCTCTGATGCTATGGCCCTTCCTCCTTTGGGGGCTACACAAAGGAGCTGACTGTTCGTGATGGTGGTCGGGGGGTGAAGATGAAGAGGGAAGAATGAGGAAATGAAAGGTTTGCCTTGAGGCTGAGAGAGATGAAGGGGCTGTTCTGAAAGTCATTATCTTGCATTTATAATTACCAGATGGGAAGGTGCTTTAATTAAGAGATTTTTCAATTGAAGACCCCCTTCATAAAAGGCATTCAACTTTTTGAGTGGGTAGGCTGTTGCAGAGGAGAAGCAAAACAAAAGTGGTTTAGAAAAAGACATTATTTTTTTCAATTTAAGGCATGAATTTCATAGAGAAGTCGTAGATGCATTTTCAGGAAAATCTTGATGACTTGGCTAGAAAGAGGAAAAATTATTTGTAGTTTGCTTTATGGTGGGCTCTTGGGATCTATGCTGAAAGGCGTAATTGTGTCCTTATGTGTACAAACAGGATGGCTTTCGAGTTGGTATAGAGTAATGGCCATAGAATTTCAGGCAGAACTAATGAAAGGTTGGTGTAATTCCAGCTGGCTCAGTGGGAATTTGATTAAACCCATCATGAGAGTCTCATGAGTTATGTCCGGAGACTTTCTTCCATGTAATGTAGATGCAGTCTGTTCAGATTCCCCTTCAGTGTTGTCTTATGTGAAGATGATTTTGCTTACACGTATCAAGCAAACTCTGAATGATGATGAGTTTCAGTTTGATCGGAAAAGAAAGGGGAACCTTTTACCACTAAGTGAAACAGTGAAACTCTTGACTTGAGTGACATTGATTGTTTCCTCAGATCCAGGTTTCTTCAGGGCTTACTGGCACCAGGTAATTCAAGCACAAGTTATCTCTGTGTCCTCATGCTTAAATCTGTCATCCTGCTTCATTTGAAATGCAGTCAGGTGTGTTTGATGGGATGGGGTCAGGCCCCTCTAAGCCATCTTTCTCCATCATAGAGACAGGACTATCAAAGCAAGATTTAAAACTGAATTAGAAGATGATATATATATAAGACTGTCATTCACATTTTTAGGGAGAAATGCTGTTTTTCTAAGAACCAAGTATTTAACTGACTCCTTCATGTTAGTAAGATGACATTTCTGTCCTCTCTTATGATTTAAATGCTAAATAATGGGGTTTTTTTTTAAAGAGCTTCCAGTTGTTGTCTTAGAAAAAAAATGTACATTCCCGGCTATTGTGTGTTCAGTTTTAAATAATAATGATGATGATGATAAAAAGAGGTAATTTTACAGAACATGATTTTACTGTTTATTAGCACCTACAATACCAGGTGTGCTATAAATCCCAGGGGCTGTCTTTTAAGCAAGCTACTCTCAAAAACTCTTTAAATGAGCTCTTCAGGAAAGTCATGGGTATTCTAGCACATTTTGATATAAGCATCTTTTTTTTTTGGCTGTGGATTTTGGATACTGTAAAACAGATGAACTCTCAGTTCTCTGTTTTGAAAATACTGCATAAAGCAGTCCATGTAGAAAGGGGAAAATCATGGCTGTGTAAATCTTAATCCATGTAAGTGAAAGTAGAGTTCAAGACTATAAAAATACTTTCTAAAACAGTGAAAGATTTTCAGTAATTCTGTATTTTAACGTGCACTTAATTAGCTTTACTAAAATGGAAGTTGTCCCTAAGGAATTTAGCAGGTGGCAGATTCTCTATTTAAAGAATGTTTCCAAGAAATTATTTTCCCTGAAGTCCATGAGTGCATGGAGCTTGTGCCCTCACAGACTGCTTAGCATGACTGCCCTTTGTTAGTATATCCTGTTAAAGAAATGGTGTGCTCAATTAATGATGGAGAAAATTGAAGTGAAATCACATTAAATCCCAAACTGTAATGAAATTGCTTTTATAGAGGGATGCTAAATATGAAGGACATAATGCAGAACAATGAGGTTTTACAATTTGGTCTCCTCTGAAAGGAAGCAGAGGGTATTGGAGAGGGATTTCTGGCTAAATCTGTGAGCGCTGACATGGGGTTCAAGCATATCCAGTCAAGCTGCTGGATGGGAAATGTTCAGCAGTTCCAAGAGTTGCATTTCCTCCTTTGTTTTGAACTGCTATTCGTTATCTTGACTGTTTCAACTCTGATGTTAATGTGTATTCTGCTTCCAGAAGTGTGTCAGGAAACCAATCAGCAAGAGCAATCTGGGATGTGCTTTGGTAGAGAGCACAGCAGGAAGGGCTCCTGCAGGTTTTCTGTCTGTAAAGGGGCACGGTGTGCTGCTCCTCCAGTTGCAAACAGACTGGCTCTTAAATTTATGTTTAAACTAAGTTTAAAACCAGGGGTGGGAAAATACTGTCTTTTCAGTGAAGCAGTATTTGACCACAAGGTTGTGGGGCTGCCCTGTGCTGCTTGCGAAAGCTGCTGTTTCTATCAGAGGGAATGCTGGGGCAATCAATTTAGAATCTAGACTTGGACTTTCATACAGCACAAGTCAGGACTACAGTGGGATTGATATCATGGATACATGAGGAAAGGGCAATCATTATATATCTGGGAAACACAAAAGGGTTTTTTCTTTCCTTATGAATGTCTTGCCTGCTTGAATATTGTGTGTCATGTATTTACTTACATATATAAAACACACCTACTTTATTACATGCTTAGGTTACAGTAATGAAAATTATTTCTGCCTGTGACTGTAGGCAGGATGGCATATTACAAATGGATTACATTCTTTTCCCTTTTCCCATCTCCCATCAAAAAATGAGGCACTGATCAGATAACAGTTTATATTCAGGTAAATGGGTCCACCTGCAGGCATAAATTCTGAGAATCAGGGGTGTTTAGTTTCTTAAACACTGCTGCTGGAGGGCTTCTTATATTAAAAGGCACTGACAATAAATATAAAGTCTAAAATCCTTTTGCCTTTGGAGGGCAGGTTCCCCTCTTCTGGAAATGACTTGGCCACCTGCAGTTGGACTTTAGAAAGATCTGTGTTCAGTTTTCTCTTAAGAACATTAAGATGATGACATAACTGAAGGTCTGGGTGAAATATAACCTAAAAGTCACTTATGGATTTGACAGTGTGGTATGCAGAGGTCTTCTGATCAAGCAACAGTTCACCGGATGGTGAAAAATAGCCCTGGTCAGTGTGTGACCTTGAAAATGCTCATGGGTTTTCCTCTGCCTGACTGGCTGAAAGAGAACAGAGAAGTTCTGTTTCCTGGTATTAGTTGTTGCTTATCTGGAACAAGTAACTGAAAATGGGGGGTTTGCTGTTCTTAAATAGCTGCAGTTCTTATAATTTTATATATATGAGAATCGCTTATAAGAAGTGAGTGGTGCTCTGCTCAAGATATAGCATTAGAAAGAAATTAGTAATACCAAGTCCCGTCCTTGAGGGCCAGAACTCTACTCCTATTTGACAGCTTGTACTTCAAGGCAGATGACCCTTATCCTTACATCACTTCTAGGTTTTTATTTAGTTTTTCTGTGCATATTCCCAGTTCTGAGTATCAGAGTCTATCTTAATGGCATTCCAGTGTATACATTAAAAAAAATAAACTTCTTTGTACAGTGTCAGATGAAATGTTCAGAACTGAATAATGAAAATTAAAGGTTATCTCTTCACTACTTTTCAGTCAGGCTAAAAATGTAGAATAATTATTTTTTAGGAATTCCAAAGGAGTAAATTTTTTCTTTCCTTGTACAGCAATGAGATCATAGTTTAATGAACGGGGCAACTCTGTGTCATACAGTCTGTGTCACGCTCAGCGAAACTTAGGTTTCTGCTTGACCTCTGGAAATACACTGTGGGAAACACTTCTGCTCAAACACTGTGGCAGAAAATGAAAACTCAGGAAGGCAGTATGTTTGTCATTAGGCTAAAGTGGAAGGGCTGAGATAAAAGATTAAGCAGTACTTTTCACTGTTTAAGTATGAATATGTGTGTTCAATGTGAGGATAGAATTTCAAGCCTGTTCTGCCTTCTTGAATGTTATTGCTTTGGGGTGTTTGAACATTAGACAACAGGCTAGAGGGATCGTAAGTTTCTCTTTATATGTGAGTTGAGAAGATTATAATAAAAATTGAATTTGATGTGTAAAAATCCCCACTGTTTAATATCATTCCTGAGGAATATTATCTCTGCAGTGGTTCAATGACATCCCTCACTGCTTCCAAGTGTCAGCAAATCCACACTACTTCACTGTTTTATCAGTATGCTGCTCAAAGAAAAGCTTGCCCTTGGCAAACACTTGAAAGACTCAACTTTTCACATATTTTTTGAAACTTGGACAGTTTTCTGGGTGATTGTGGTTTGAGGTTTGGTTTTTTTTTTATGTCTGCTGTGAAATTTTACACAAAATGAGTTTTGCAATGCAAATTTTTTTCTTTTTTCTTTTTTTCCCCCTCCACAGATGAAATCATGCATCAGGATATCATTCCCCTCTACGCTGCAGATATTCAGGACCAGTTAAAGAAACAATTTGCTTACCTGTCAGGTAAGACTATGGTGTTCCTTCCTATATGCTCTTCTTAGATGAGTGCTTTGGCCTGTTGTGCTTTCACAGTTTCTGATGTCTGATACAGGAGAAATTCGTATTTATGATCAACTCAAAATACAGCCTGTCAAGACTTGATATTTAAGGATTTACAAGATATATTTATTTCTTTTATTAAAGAAAAAGTCTAATAGAAATTTTAGATTAGAATTAATTTTCCAGTTAACTGGAGAATGCAGCATGGATGTGTTGGTGGTTGCTATGGTCTTGCAGTCCTTGGCCCACAGCCTCAGCTGCCACTGTCTCTACTGTCAGGTTTGATACTGCAGCCCAAGCTGACACCTTTGTCTCAACCTAAGCACTGAAGTGGGCAGCACAGTACCATGCTCCCCTGAAGCCTCCGTGCTGGGGTCAGGCACGTGTAGCGTCCAGCTCTGGGACAGGGTTTTTGGCATGGTATTACTCTCTGCCATCTACAAAGGAACCTGCTTTTAGGTGTAAAACCATCTCTAAAAGCAGCACAGCTGTATTTACCCATCACAGAGTGTCTTTGCCCTGGGATAACCTGTACCAGGTAGGTGATGAGGACCCGTGTTTGTGCCATGCAAATGTTGGTTGCAGAGCTTGGTCCATCTCGATGCTGGGACCATCACTGGCTCATAATGGGTAAAAAGGAGATATTGTGAGTTTGCTCAATGATCAGGCTGTGTCAGGTGTCTGATAAGCTTCTGAGTTTGTTTTCACCCTTCCTGCCTGTAAAGCTCTTGTAAGTGTGCAGCAGTGAACTTGCTGGAGTTATTGCCTTGCCCTTCCTTCCATATACAAGGAGAGCATCAGTGGCTTTGCAGAACTGCCCTGCCTGCCTCCTTCAGCATAAGGGAGATTGACCTCTCTGGGCTGAAGCTGGGCTTTAAAGCTTTTCCTTTTTCCTTTGAACCCCTCCATGCATACGATCAAGAGACATGGGAGAATGAAGAAATATACTGCTTTGCTTGGTAATAGCTCGTTGAATCCTGTACTTATAATTAACCATTAATTATGATTTACCCCTGCCGCACAAGCTAAACTTAAGTGTGGGTCTGTGGTAGTGACTGTGTTTTCTTAGGGGCGGTAGTAGCACTTGGAAATAACATCATTTTGTTTATGAAGTTGGCTGTTCATGCTCCATTTGAAATGATAGTACCTAAGCTACAATTATTTTCTGTCAGTTGGCTTTGCAAGCTCTTCCTTCTTATTCAGGGGCAGAAAACAGCTTCATAATAGTGTTATACAAGAATCAGCCTATTTGGGAACCTGTAAGTGGGGTTTACACTTTGTCCCTCAAAAGTGAGGGGAGAAACTGGTGAGTGTAGCAGATGAAAAAATCTAATTGGGTCCAGCTGGAGATTGTTCACATTTTAAGATTGTTGAGTTCACACAACTACAGGCATCTTCAGCACACCTTGTATGCAATGTGCAGTGGAGCTTACTAAGAGCAGCCATTCCTCATTCTATTTTCTTCTATTTATTCACTCTGCTGTCTACTAGAAGTCTGGGGGTTTTGCCTGAAATACTAGGCCAGCTGCATTATTGTGGACTGTAACTATATTCTCTGTTGTATTTTATTATTCTTGGGCAATTTGACTGTTGAGCATTTTCATTTCACTTTGGACTTCAGCTCTTTTATGGTAATATTCTCTTGCGGGACGCTAACAGTTACTTTTCTGTGCTGTACCAAATAGTAGTGTTACGGCTTCTGTGAACAAAGGAACAGAGATAATATTTTGGTACTTGATTTATGCACAATTTGTTCTTGCAGTTGTGCTACCAAGTGGCTTTGCTGTAACATCAGTTAAGACACTCATAGTTCATGTGAAGGGGATTTTTTGCTTATTACTAAGTTGCCTTGGAAATAGAATTTTAGAACCTAGTATAAAAACTATTAAAATGAAAGTCCATAGATTACAAGCACATTTGGTAGATAGCATCTTTGCAGGTATGGTGATTTGAGTAATGTGTTAGATGCATTTCAAGGTTTATGTTTTGGCTTTGTAATAGGAATGTGACATATACTTGAGAATCACTTTAGTGTCTCTAATAGGATGTATCTAGGTCTTCTGGGGCACTTGCTTGAATTGTGAATGAGACCTAGTCTGCTTCTGTGCCTGAAGACTGTAACCCTTCTGGGCTACTTCCTGTGTTTTGGTGTAAATTGGGGTCATTTTTTTTTCCCTTGGTCTCTTTTCCTCAGCAGGTACAAAGTAATTTGTGTCTCTCATTCTGCTACATTATAATGGAAATGCTGCAGAAGCATCCAAATTTAGGTTTGGAATGAAAAAAAAATTAAACAAAAAATTGCGTTAATGCTTCAGTTCCTTACAGTCTTTCGTTCACATTTTATATTTATTTTTATAGGTATTTTCTGTTTTCTTTTCTTGATTAGAAAGGTATTGTGTGGCTTTCATACCCAACTTTGCAACAATCTGCCATTGCTATACTCAGGTATGTTAAAATAAATGTAGATGAAGAGGAGTGTACAGACAGGTGTGTATGTTTATATGCATTTTGAATTGTACAAGCTATGTGATGTGCAAGTGAGATTCTTGGACTCTATAAGTACTGAACCAGTTATTTCAGCTTGCTTCCCTTGGAATGCCTCTTTGCACTGAACAACTTCAAACAAAACATTTCCATTAAAAGAAATACAAATATGAGTTCATAGTACTTGCATTTTTACCCATCAATTCATAGTTGTTTTTCCTGCCATTGGAAAAAGTTAACATTGGTACTAGCTTTCCGAATGCTCATATCTCTGGCCTTTTAAATTTTCATTCTAAATAATAAGCTTCTCCTTGCTCTTTGTAATTTTATTTACTTGGTTCTTGCTCACCTGTGGTGAAATGACCTGAAAATACCTCACTAGGTAAACTGTTCACTTTGAAGCCTCCACAGGTGCCAAGTCTGTCTGTAAAATTGTGTTTGAGAACTTCCGAGTGGGTTCTGTGCCACATACATTGCATCAGTTAGTTAACAATATCAACTATATGCTGCTGATATAACATGGTCAACATCTGTTGCATATTGACAGTGGAAGAGGTATTATGTAGCAGTTTCTGTCTTGCACAGGTATAAACTTTATTGCTGTTTTATATTCACTGTGCTAAACCCACTGTCTGTAGAGATTTCATTTTTTTTAAAGAAAAAAGTAGTAAAAAGAGAGAGAAAAGAAAAATGAATCCTTGGCTAAGAGATCTTCAGTTCAAATACATTCAGGTACAAATTTAGTTACTTCAGTCTGGTTTCTAAGCCAGTACACTTGCTGCTTATCAACCTGGGCAAAATGCAGCTTGTAAAGGTACACAAGTAAAAATTCTCTCTCATTTCAAGGAAAGCGTATTTTAATAAATTTCGCTGATTCTATTTTTGTTTGCAAAGGGTATGCAGCACAGCTTTTATCCACTACCTTATTGAAGTCTACACATAATTTCAAATACTCCCAAGTACTCAAGTGCATTATGCAAGGAGAAAGGAGAAATTCTTTATCAAAAACATAGAGACAAAATAGCTGAACCACGTAACAGTAAAGGAAAATCTGTAGTAAGTCTTTCTCTCATTCGTGCAAGAGCTTTGCTTTTGACGTGACTGCAGCCAAGGTTACTTTACTTAAGCTAGGTCTTTTGAACCAAAACTGTAGATCTGAACTGTTTAATGATGATGATGCTCCTGGCTCTTGTGTGTGCATATTGATCAACATAGGGATCACTTTTCTATCTTTTTTGTTTTAGTAGTCTGAATACTATTTAATTTGCATTTTAGATTCAGGCTGGATGACCTGTCTCTTTGCTCCTTCATCATCCAATTACATCCAGCTACTTTGCTTCCTTTTTCTATTTTTTAAGAATACCTTTTCTTATGCGTGAGGAGGGGAATATTTAGGGAAACATTACAAAACAATCTCCTGCTCTTCTTTCCTGGAAGTCTGACCAATCTCTTTGCTGTTCCCGTATTTTGCTGGCCTTACAGAAAAAAAAAATAGCGTGCCTTTCACGGCATTGTGAGGAATTACCCTTTTCTCCATCTGTGTGTGCACCCATGCATGTGTAGTTTAGCTGCTGTGCAATTCATAGTTTTTGTAATTTTCCGTTAGTGCCATCTTAAATGGAAATGAAATTATTTCTTATTTGAGATTGCTTTTAGATACCAAGTCACTAATATACCTTTTGATTAGATTTGTGTAAAACAGTGTTATAATTTCTTTGGTTTGGCACTACTACTAGCACCCTACCTGCTTAATAAAAAAAACCAAACAAAACAAACCCAAAAGAGATTACAGCTGTGATAGGAACAGTTAGATGTTGCAGATTATAAAGAATAAAAGCTAAATTACCTGTACATAAGGTAAATTTTACCAGTCCCATCTCACAATAGCACAGCTAGTTTTCCATGTATAATTTTTCCACTCCTTTCATACACAAGATCCCAATGCTTTGGGTCCACATAACTGTAACAGTTGGTGCTATTGTTTAAATAATTGTATGCAAAAGTTAGAAACATGAAGTGCTGTTTCCTAAGCACAGTTAAGTGATTTTGCTGCCTAACCTGTGGAGCTAATGCAGTTCAACATGTTTTTAAAATGCATGTCTCTCCAAAACCCCGTTTCGTTGCTGTTGTAGAAACCGGCTTTAGTCTAAGGCATTGTAGATCTATTTAGAAGAGCTCCCCCTAACTGGAGGTTTAGTAGAATTTTAGATATTTAGCCACTGAAAAATTACGATTTCAAAGCAGTAATTTGTGTTTTCTTTTATGCCACATCCGTTAAAGAAATTTCAGTTAAATAGGTTGTGAAAGTCAGTTATAAATGAGTTAATAAAAAAGTTTGCCTTTAATGAAGGCCCATGGAAGTAGGATGGAAGCAGATTCACTTCATTTACAGTGGTGAGGTAGTTTTACTTTTTTAATTACTGATATGCGCTCTTTACTTCTATGGTGTTTCCATTTTTAGACTGAAAAGTAATAACCCTCTCAATTGGAGAATGTTCCTTACAGCTGCATGTTATGAGACAAGTCTCAAGTAATTCTTGGACACCATTTCAGGTAAAATGTGTGTGGACTGATTGCACATGCTTAAGGACTGATGTGTTCTCTTCTGCTCTTTACAATAAACAAAACCTAAAGCTGGCGCTCAAGTGGCATTTGTTTAATATTTCAAGAAGAAATAATATTGAATGTTTTTCCACTTTTTCATATAATCGCAGAACAGTCTGGAATGAACCTTTAAAGGTCATCTAGTCCAAGCCCCCTGCTGTGGGTAAGGACATAATTCACTAGATCAGGTTGCTCAATGCTCCATCCAACCTGACATTTGCATAGTTACAGCAGTGTTTATATTTTTTAACAAAAAAATAAGGGGATTTAATGTCCTTTCAGAAATTTATATTTTAAAAAACCCTGGCAACTAAGATTAGACTGAGAAAATATTCTCAATGCTGCCAAGGACATACTTGGTTCTCTTAGGAATGCATAAAACTATTCAATTCCAACTGTGCAGGTGAGAGCATCCCTGCTTATCCCTAGGAATAGGAAAGTGGGCTTGTGTGTACCAGTGTGTACAGAACTTGCCCTGCAAATAAATTTAGGCTGTTCCACAGATGTGGCTGAAGTTTCAGTACTGTGAGCTAGAGTTGAAGGAGAAAGGCATGATTTTCCCATGGTTATGACTGAGGTAATTAGAAGTAGTCACTCTACCAACAGACCTAAATTTATTAAAATATTACAGTTAAATTGTGACTTTTTTTGATGGTGATTAAAATTCCAGTCACTTGTTTTAAAAATTACTCTGTACAAATTGAATTATTTTCATGAGTTGTAGTACTCGAAGTTCATTTAAGTTTACATTTAATTCTTTTTGCAGTTGGATGTATATCATTCTGAGATGTTGGAAGGTTATAGTGTGAATTGGTTTTAATAAAATGCCTAAAATTTTTGCCTGAAACCTGTGTTTCAAGAAGGATGAGAGAAGTAAAATGGTTCATCTTGTCACTCAAATGTCACTCTCTCACTAAAACCAGCAGAACCCAACCTAGATTCCTAAACTTTCGTGTTTATCTCTTCACTCTAAATTCTTTGGCTTGATTTACTTCTGGGAGAAGGGAAGAAAACTTACATTTTACACAGTGAGTTTAGCAAGAAGCTGTGCAATGCTGCTTTTGCAGATGTGAAAAATAAAAAGTGATTCAGGATAAAGGGAAAAAACAATTTTTTTTCTGTGTCAGGTTCAATATGACATACAAGGCTCTTTAAAAAGTGAACCCACCTACTGCTTTTATTATTATTTAATGCAAACAAAATTTATATGTAGATTTTTTAATTGATCCCTCATGCCCTTTTTGCAGTCTGCTGTGTCAAACACTCAACTGCTTTGCTAGAGTGGACTATCTTCCACTGATGGCCATGTATTTAAAGTGGCAATATAAAAAGCAACTTCTATAGGGTCAGTGATGTTAAAGCTGAAATTCTACAGAATTGATTATGTATATCACTTCAGGTCATTGTGCCCTAAACTCTTTTCTGTGGAAGGTCCTGATAGAAAAAAAGCGGTTGAGCAGCATTTCAAGGTACATGTGTACTTAAGTGTCCCAGCAGGAAAATACGGGGGAAAAAGATAATCAGTGAACAACTATCTTCTAACAGCATGTGGCAGGACAGAGTAATCTCCACCCAAGATAACCATGATGACTATACTAGAAACTTAAATTTAATAGGCAGTGTCAAGGCAGGATGGCACTATTTGCCCTTGACAATCGGTGGTGATCTGGAAACTCCCTGAAGGTCGTAGCCCCGGCTTCTGCTTTTAGGATGTGTCCTGCAAGCCTGTTGTTGTTGTTCTTTTGTTTCATATTTATAGAAATTAAGTAGAACAAAACAACTAACCAGTGGGATACAGCAAATAAGTGTAATTATACCTATAAATAGATGTGCTAGAGAAAGCAGAGCACCTCATGAGTAACAGAAATAATCATTATCATGCTTGAAACTGCTTATTTTTAATGAGAGAGGAAAATGCTTTGGTCCTGAGAGCCTGGGTAGAACAAAAAAGTAATAGAATCAAAATAGGCCTTCATTTACATTAGTGTTGTGAACATTATTTAGGTAAAATTAATTCCCCTGGCTTAACGTTGCCACATTCAGATGAGTTGTAAAGGTTGTGTTTGCAAACTTGTGATTTTTTTGCATAGTAGTTGCATTTTCTTGTTGTTTAAATGCATTCAGAACACATTGTTTTCTAACATAGTTTGATTTCAAGAGCTAGTAGCACCATATTGCCTGTAAGCTGGTAGATTAAAGTCAGATTCACCACAAATTAACATAAGGATAGTATTTGAGCTCTTCTAATTACATGTGGGTTTGGAGTGGAACAGTGATTTCTTTTATCAAATGAACCTGGGCTCAAATATTTCTCTTCTTTTTCTGGCTAGATGCAAAGGCATTGGGAGTGGGTAGTAATTTTCACAAATCACTGTTGCTCTCATGATGGGTGTTACTAATACAGTTTACAGCTGATTTCTACTCAATTGTAGCATTTCAGGGCTGGAAAAAATATATCCTGGTTACTTTACTACAGTAGCTTTTTTTTTTTTTTTTTTGCTGTTTTTCTCCTTTCTTTCAATTGTAAAGCCAAAGATAACTTTCTGGTAATGTGTCCCTGCTACCGTCCGTCAACTTTGTGCAGTCGCTAGGGTTCAACAAACTCTTTATCCAGCCTGCCTTTATTTATATATTCTGGCTCAAGACAAGATACATTAGCATTGCTTTTAAAAGAAAATATTACGTTCTGCATATAAAAATGTGTGTGAAGTGCATTAAAAAGCATTGCATCTATGAATGCGATCCCAGTGGTGCAAAAGCCAGAAAAGATACAGATAATGCTTGTCAGCTCATCAGCAGCCATACTGCAGTGTAGGTGTTTGGCTCTGCTTTACCTTTTGTAGGTTATTTCAGAAGTTTAACAGAAAATCTCATTTGAAACACTTTCCCCCATTTCTTTTAATGTTCTGGCCCTTTCTTTAGATCATCCTGGAAGCACAGCACCCTGGTGGAAATGGAATGGGGGGGTTGTTGCATGAACGAGTTCATACTGGTGAGAAGGTTGAATTCAGTTCAAGATGGAGATTCACCTACTTCATTCTGAATTAACTTTTTTAGCCCCACCCCCACCCCCAATTAGCTCATTTCTCTCTCCAAATTGGTTATATTTACTTACAGTTGACATTTATCAAAAGAAAGATGCACTGCCATCTGGTGTCAAAACTGTGTTCACATGAGCAGACATTTGTGCAGAAAACTAATGTGGTGTAACAAGCTCCCTCCTATAAAACTTCCTAAGCTCTGAAGAAGAAAGCAGGCTGTTCAGAATAAGCAGTGTCCACGCTGATGAGCCCTGCACCAAAAAAACCTTGAAGAAGCACAGTAGTGCTTTTTATTTTTTTACTGGCAATTTACTGGCAACTTACAGGCTAGGTAAAGGGACTTGTTTATAAACATGCCTGCTGCTTGTTTCTTCTGTAGGTGGAAGAGGAGGAGATGGATGTCCTGTTATAACCTTTCCAGACTATCCAGCTTTCAGTGAGATCCCTGAAAAAGAGTTCCAGAATGTCCTGACCTACCTGACAAGCATCCCAAGGTGAGCACCTGTCTAGGAGAAAATGCCCATTTATCTGTGAAGTGATTTTTCACATTTAGTCGCTTACATGATGGTGTAAAGATTAGGCTTGGTATTTAATTTAAAAAAAGGAAAATGCAGCTATGGTGCAGTGTCAGTAAGTGTTGATTAGTCACAGCTGCTTAATGTAGTTGTTGGCTGAATCAAATAGTGCTATTTATATTTAAGCAGAAAATTACTTCCTGGAAGAATGTATGGATAAAGATTCTGTGATGGACATTGTCTTCTTGTTTCTTATCTTTGCTGTATCTTAGAGTGCAGTGTTCTGTGTTTTAATTGAAAGCATGTACAATTTTGCAGAACATGCTAATTCCTGGGTGCTACTCAAGTTGTTACTCAGTGTGAGGGAATACTCCATAGTTACATACCAAGGTTTTTCCTAACCACTTGTGCTCTGTTTCCCTGGCTCAGCTGAATATACAGTCTTTGCAGCACGTCCAGAACTTGGAGGGTGCTAAGCAGGCCTAGTAATTAATCCAGGCCTTCTTAGAGGGCAGGGTAGTGTTGTCAATGCGTTGCTCAATAAAAATTGTGATTTTGTTGAAGACCTGTTAGGGAATGGAATAGTGGAATTCAGGGTCCCGTTGGAGGTGAGGAAGGCAAGTAGCAGAATAAAGGACAGACCTCAACTTCAAGAAAACAGAGTTTAGGCTAATTCAGGGAAATGGTAAGTGGGATCCAATGAAAAGCAAATCTGAAGAGTAAATCTGCTGAGGAAGGCTGCCAAGTTTTTAAGGACAGCATCCTCCAAGCACAAGAATCGTACACCCTTGCAAATGAATAGACGTAACAGGAGACTGACCTGGCTGAATGGGGAACTTGTGACGGAGCTGCAGTATGAAGACAGCATACAGGAAGCGAAATCAGGGACAGGCTACAAAAGGAGAAAAAGGAATACAAAACCATTTTCCAGACACACAGGCATGGTTTCAGGAAAGTCAAAGCACACGTGGAGCTAAAGGATAAGAAACAAGGGACATCAAAGACTACCCAAAAAAACCCTTCTGTTGCTTTAGCAATGCAGGAACAGACAAGGAAAATGCAGACCTGTGCTGAATGGGCTGGATCAATTAGTAGCTGCCAACACAGATGAGGCCAAGACACTTAAATTCATTCTTCTCTGATAGTGTATCCCAGGCCTATGTGTTTAGAGTGAGGGTTCACAGAGGAGAATAATTAGCAACGGGTGAGGATCAAGTCAAGGATCTCTTGAGAAATCTTGACTCCAAGCTATTCTTTGGGATGAGATGAGCTATATTGAGAGTGGTGAAGGAGACAGGCAATAGGCTTCCCACAGAGGTGGGCAGTAGGGAAAGACAGGCTAATGGTTGTAATGGGAACAGAATGGTTCTGACCTGGATGTAAGAGAAAACCTTTGTTGCTGGGAGAATAAGAGACAGGCTGCCAAGAGAAGCTATGGAGTCTGTGCTGTTGGAGGATTTCAAGATCCGTCTGTACAAACAACCTGGCTGTCAACAACCTGGCCTGAATTTAAAGCTGATCATGCTTTGAGCAAGAGGTTGGGCTAGAAACCTCCTCAGATCCCTTCAAATCTAAATCATTGTATGAATCAAGATCACCTTATGTCTTTCCCAAATTGGGCTATAAGTCTTTCTCAGATTAAAAAGCCTTAGAGATGCAGGTTGTATAATGCTCATGAAATGTTGATCTCAAACTGTATTTTGCTTTCTTTTTGCTGACAGCATTCAGTACTCAGCATGGATTATGCTGAATTCACATTTGGAGCTACTCATGCCAGATGTCCTTCATGCATGTACGTGCTGTTGTTTACTGTACATGCATGAAGAAAAATAGTAATGGTCTTGTAAAGGGTCTTCCTCTTAATTATTTTGAAGGACCTGCTCTCTTTGAGGCACCACTGGTTATATGCAGCGCGGTACTGTAAGGTGCCCTCCTGGTTGTACTTGTTAGTTCCTAGTTCATTTCAGAAAATGGACCTGTGAAGCTAACAGCCAATTGTTGCATTTTCTTTGTTTATCCTCTTGTTGGTTAAACTGCATGGTGCTAAGCCTCCATTGGTGGTATCTTTCTTAGATACCGTTATTACAAATAATTACGTACTAAATTCACATCTGCTCCTCCTTTTCAAAGTCTTTGGTGGTGCTCTTCATGGTGGCCCATAGAACTTCTGCACAGAGTGTGGTATATGTGAGAAATCCTGATCAAAACAAACAGCATCTGGTGCAGGGAGGGGGCATACTGAGTGCATCCCAGAGCATCAGTTTGGCAGGAGCATGTTTTTACTAATTGGAAGTCTTGGAGGAGATTTTTCCGGAGGCTTTTCTGTTAGTTTCCCCTACCTGACGCAATATATATTGAAGTAGAAGTGGCCATTCCTTAAGGCTGGTGGTTCTTGTAGGATTTTCTTGTTTCTTTAATTTACAGTTCTTTAGGAATAGATTGTTGTTCTGTGCAAATGAAGGAGATAGCCCAGCTGGCTAGATGTGAACAGTAAGGTATTAACTATTGTGAAAATAACAATACTTCAGATATTAGGGAGATAACACTTCAATTTCAACCTTGTAAAAATAATACCACTGTGAAGATACTGATAAACCTGAGACCTTTTTGTGCCTGAGAATTACTATAATCTGAAAAGGCTGAAGACACCTCTGACACTTGCACCAGCGGTGTCACGAGCTTACTGTATAAAATTGTGTTTATGAGCCCATATGCAGGTTTACAGGAATAAAAACTTACAGTGATGCCACTAGCCAGATGTTAGTATGCATCCCTTTAGAAAGTGTGTTTTGCTAATGGTAAGTTATTGACAGTGTATACCCCAAAGAGGGCACAGGTTTGCAGTGTTCCTTGAATTGTGATTATTTCTAGTGTTGTTAAAGGTGTCAAAAGGTAGGATTTGTGCTGTTATCTTAGTTTTCAAAGACAAAAAAATCAAATACTGTTTTGGATACATTATAAACTGCTTTTGAGGGAAGCGGAGGCAGTTATTTTTTTTGTTTTGTAAGTGTATTAAAGAGGAGTAAGGAGTACAGATTTACAGGAAGGATTGCAGTACAGCCCACAGCTTTTATGCATGGACTGCTCTCCAGATTAGTGTTACCCAGGTTATAAAATACATAACTCTGGTTTTGGGCTGTTTTGACCAAGTAGGGGGAAATGGGCTTTTCTGTTAAAAGCCCTGCAGAGCACAGAGGTGTCTGGAGTCACAACAGTTCCTCAGAAAGCTACTTGTGCTGCTTGGTCCCTTACAAGATTCGTGGTCACAGCAAGAGGTCGATAGCAATAACTCAAAGCTCATTGTCTGATTGCCTGCAGATGCATGTTAAGGGAAATGATATTTCATGGGAATGACAGTGAGGAGCTACTAAAAGCCTCATAAGAAAGGACCTTCCTGTGCTCTGCAATGAAGTTGACCTAATAAGATATTTACTGGTATAATATATTTTAGCAGTGGCATCAGGTTTTCAAGTTTTGCTCCCAAGTGAAAGAAGTAGTGTTGGTAGTAACACTAGCTTTGGGCTTTGTTGAAAGAGATGAAGCTGAAACTTCTTAACCTACCTTTATTATTCCCTCTAGTTTGTAAGTAAACATGACCTTGTCCCCTCTTTATGCATTCTTGTTTTATACTATCTAACCACTAGGTTTTGCAAGCTCTTTCTGTGTAAACTTTTGTCTTTTTCATAGTGAACTTTAATCATGAAGAGTTAAGTGTCTCATGGGGTGCCTTGCATTTAGGAATAGAACTATTGTAAGCTGCATGTTACCAACTTAGTTGACTATGGGGTAGAACAGTGCAAATAGTAGAGCTACCAGCATGTGCTCAGATGTGTAAATGCCTGATACATGAGGATGTTAAGAAAGAGACAGTGGAAAGGGAATACCTCATCTCAATTTAAGACACTCAGTTAACTCTAGTGCAACTGTATGTCATTAAGCAGAGAGCTGAATCATCTTCTTCAGGTGGGTGTTGTTAAAGTTGCAAGGTCAATTCAGGTTTACAATGTCTAATGTATGATTTGTAATAATCTCATAATATTCAGAACAGATTGTTGACATAGTGTTTGTACCTTGTGTACTTAAAGATTGCTGCTTTATCAGGAAAAAAAGATGAATTAAGGATGAGTACTATAGGTAGTGGAAAGTGACAGCTAATCCTTTTATAACAGCTACTTTGGTAATGAGATGTATGTTGTAAATGTGTAGATGTAATACTTCTGAATCAGTTTTTTCCCTTTTGCAGATAGTATTTTTTTATAATAACTATTGAATTACAAGATAAAGTTTGTTTGGTTTTTTTTTAAAAAAAAGGCAAGTATTCTCTTTGAAAGATTTTCTTTTAGGTAATTGATTTTTGGTTTTATACATTTAGTACCGTAGATGAAAGAAGGAGAATCCATGGCAGTATGTAATGTACTTAAAGCAATACTTTTTAGGAAGAATATTTGAGCTAAAATGCTGAATGGGTACAAATACTTTACATATAAGTATTGATCCATGGGAATTAGTAGTTCTTATTGATGGAGTTGCTGAATCGACTGTAATAAGTGTCTGTAAATAAGTGTCTGTAAGAGGTGAGCTCTTTAAATTCAACTGGGTTTCAGTAGAGGACAGTGAGAAAGGTTTTGTGTCTATTTGAGATCCTTTGAAGCCATTTTATAATGTCCACATAGCTGGTTTGATTCTCTTTCTGCAGAAAAGGTCTCCTATTACTTCATGGCTTGAGAACTTTAGGGATTGCTGCTGAGCTGGGTCATGGAAAAGGAGGTTGTGTAGAACAAGATTGTCTTGCCTCTTAACCGAGTGAAAAACTAATGACCTCTATACATAGCGCCCATTGTTCTTACTGCAAAGTGTGAGAAGCACCTGTCTGATATATGTTTTATAGCCCACATATACCAAGGTTGGAGGAAGAATGCTCCAGTCAGGTTTGCAATAGGCTCCTGAAATAGCTGCCAGCTGTACCCTTAAGAAGTCACCTTAGGGCACTCTGCTTTCTCTTCTTTTTTCCTCTGTTTTGAAAGCATATTTCCTCTTTCTATTTATCCTAGTAAATAGACTTCTAAGATTTGCAATGTACCCTGAAGGCAAGTGTTATTCATACTTAATTCTGTCCATCACAATGGTCACTGTAAACACATTTTATTAACTTAAGTGTGTACACATTCTTGGAATATGAATTTACCAAATGTGGGGTGTAGCATGAGAACTTGGGCCAAGAAGAAATTAATAGATAATTGCAGTGGTTAAAAAAATAAAAATTAAAAATAAATAATAATAATTAAAAAAAAAAAACAAACAAAAAACACACACACAAAAAAAAAAAAAAAAAAAGAAAAACCAACACAAAAAAGCCCAGGATCTTTCAACATATGGTTTTGCTTTTGGCTAATTAGCAGTTTCTACTGCATTCAGCAAACAGAATGCTATATGAGAGAAGACGAGGATACAGTTTTAATGTTGTTCCTTGTTGCTCATATAGGTTCATCTTTGATCAAAGAAAGCAATGCTGAAATTCTTCTGGCCACAAGAGATTGGAAAATTAATATTTTAGAAGTGTAATACTGAGTCTTAAATTCACCATTCCTTTCAAGAGAAAGAAATAGTGTAGATTAGAATACTCAGAACAGGTTTTGATGGCCAGTTTGAGTCCCACACTACAGGCCTTTTCACCTTGTATTCTGACAGATCCTTGTACGCTCTTTCTTTGCAGTGCCTTTCTGTCCCCTTGCATGATCTTCAGCATATCTCAGTTTAACTTGGCATGTTCTGCGATTTCCTGTTTTGAAAGCTGTCCCCGTCAGTTTCCTGCCTAGGAAGAGTGTCCCCTTCTTTGGAATCCCAAATGCTTGAGCACCATGTGTCCTAAGAAATCCTGTTGTTTGTGTTACAGTCTGGTGTTGGAAACTAGGGAGCCATCCTGTCCAAGTAACGAAACAGAATGAGGTGACCTCTGAAAGTGTCAATGTCTGACGGTTTGAAAGCTCGGTTGTTAAGGTTTGCTAATCTTTGGGTAGACCCTTCCTTGTTAAGGACACCAGGTCCTCATCATTTGGGATAACCCTGGGACTGGAAAAAAAACAAAACAAACAAAAAAACCTCTGTTAAGCCCTCCTGTGGGTTCAGACCTGAGGAGACTTCACTAACATAGGCACAGCAAAGCGTGGCTGGGTGGATTTAAATAGGGACCAGAAGAACATGTGACAGCACAGCATGGTTATCGGAACTAGCAAACCTCAGCCTGAGGGGCACTGGAGAGCACAGGGGTCATAGATCTTGGCTCTGGCCAGTCTTCTTGACACAGATCCATTACTGCACTCCTTGAAGCAAGAGCAGCGGTGTTGGGGTAATGCTCTGTTTCGAGCTGGTGAGCCAATCGAGGCTGATCTTGTGAAGAGACAGTGTGGGAGGGTAACCACATGCGTTTCCTCATTTATCTGCAAACTAATCAGGCAGCCCACCACTAGTTGAGACTTAACCACTTCTGTTTTATGGAGTGCCAGGGATGAACATCAACACATAATGGGTAAGAAATGCCAAAAACCAGATGCTCTGACAGTTCTCACTGGCATGCTGAGCAACAGCTTTGCAGCTTCAGAGTTTATTTCTGTCAGCTGTGCTTCATTTCAGTGCTGTTTTCCTTGTTGGGTTACAATTCAGGCTGAAGATGTGGAACCTGTACCCTGCTGTTACCTTGGCAGCCCCTCAAAATTGTCAGTAAGAGCATCCCAGGACCTCCAGCAAAATCTGTCATGCTGTGTGTACCCTTCCTTTCTCAGAGCACAGCTGCCAAACAGTTGTAAATTCCATATGTTTCTCTAAGCAGAAAGGAAATGCAAAGGCTTAAATTTAAAGTAAGAGCATTGCATCTTAAAGGGGTAGTCTGAAGCTTTTGTGTCAGATACATAGTTTAATAAGGTCAGGTCAAAGCTCAACATGTTATGTAAGAGTCTGAAATTTCCCTGGGCTTGGAACAATTTACGCTTAATTTGATGTCCACCTAGTGAATGTCTTAAACTTGGTTAAAGCTCAGCCCTGTACAGGCAAAGCCTTTTCAGTCTTTAAAATCCCACTTACACACCTTAAGGGCTTAGAGGATTTGAATAGTATGCATGACACACACTCTCCAGTGGTAAATTTAATCTGCAATGACAGAACTGTAAGATTGTGAAAGTTAAGTACTAAAATGCTGGACCTCATGCAGGAGTTTTTCTTAATCCATTCTTGAGTTTAGAGAATTGAACACCCTCTTTAAATGTAAACTCTCATTTCTAAAACAAAACCTGCAGTGTTACATGTAAGGTTGTGCCAATACTTTTTGCAGTGTCATTAATGGTTGTTGCAGTGTACTGGAAATATGTACGATTCCAGTATCATAGTTCTGAATAGGTGTAAAAATACTTCTACGGAGTCAGACTTAATAGTTCTAAGGTGAGGATCTCATACACTTTCTGCTGCTTATATTTACTTAAGCTTAACCAGTGTGGAGCCCTTTTGCCTTTATTGACCTATTTATCTTTAATTGCCCCTCAAGGATAGCATGGCCTATTTCAGCCATCTGTAGTTAGGTCTAAATGAGTCCTCAGTAGTTGTCTTTCTTCAAACAATCCTTCCAAGAGCAGCTTTGTGTGATCTGAAGAAATTACACTGTTTTTTCCATTTAGAAAATTCAAAACTCCTTATTGTGGTTAATTTCACACACTAAAAGAGGATCTGTTAAGCAATAACTTTGTCTTTCAATCATTATTTCTTTTACATGCAGAAATGCATCAAAGTAATTCTGATTTTATTCTGTGGGGGTCCTTGATGGGATAAAGCTTTCCAAATTGCCATAAAAAAAAGCTGATGGGTACCATGGAAAGAGAATGAGCTCATGTGGTACAAGCAGATGTCCAGGCCCTGGCAGATGATGATGCCTGGACTTTTTAATTCTAATTATTTTTTTTTAACACTGGCTACATTCCCTCCGCTCCCCCCCCAACAGCATAAGCTTTTTGGAGCAGAAAGAATGTATGCACGTATGATGGAATATAGCCAGCATTAATGTACTCCAATGAGTTGAGTTTATTTTAAGGAGGAACAGGCTTGGAAGAGGGAGAGGGGCTGTTTTGAGGATCTAGAGTAGCATATGAGGTAAAGTGAGCTATAGGGACCAATCAAAGAATGTATTGATGCCCATCTCTTTGAAACTGAGTGGGGAGGGAAAAGAGAAATGGAATTGTGTATGCTATATACATTGGTGCAAACACTTTTAAATAAATCAGGCTTGTTCTAGTGCTGCTTATTCTGCTTATTTGGCTGAGGAACACAAGCAGTGCCTTAAGTAAAAATGTTTGGATACATATCTCTCAATTTCAAGGGACCTACTACTGTGCAGAATAAAGACCTTTGGTTGCCCCTAGGACCAAGGCTGGAGAGCAGCTCTCCCAGTTGTGAGTTGTCACTCATCCCATCAACAGCACATCTCTGGTAGTGGCCCATCTTCCTTGTTGGTTCTTGCTTTGCAGGCAGATGCAGTGAGCTGTTGCGGTCACAGTCCTGTGGTGACAGATGGGTTTTCATATCAAGGGTAGGGCTGCATGTTAACCACAAGTGGCTTTCTGGGCTACAGTCGTCATGAAGTCTAGATGAGACTTCCGAAGTTCTGAATTAATATCAGTCCCTTACATAAAGCTCTTTGAAGTTCCTTTCATTATTTTGTCTCCTGTTTATCTGGCCTTTAAGGTCTCCTGTCACTGACACAACATCATGTGTAATAATCTTGCCTATGCTTACAAAGTTTCAAAAGGCATTTTCATGGTGTCACTCTTCCATGCTATATGATTTTGCTAATCAGTTCTGCCTCATGAGCAAATTATAACCACTTGCCTATCATGGTTCTTATTTATGACACTTTGCAACCCAGCATTCATCTAAACTTTTATTTGCCTGCATGCTATGAGATCCTAAAATACAATTTTGTGTATCTGATGATTCTCCAATCCTTAGAAAAATGAAGTACAGTATGAGTGTTTTCAGACAAACATGGAGCATGAACTAATAACAGCTGAGACCAAAAGTAAGCATAATGGGGAAGGGAAGAGATAAGGTTTTCATCAGTGCTACACTGGATAAGATCTAGTTAACTGGAATGTGGAGAAGGAAATAAAAAATGTGCATATTGGAGGGAGGGAAATGCATCAAATTTCATATCTGAACCTTGTCTAATGATGAAATTTTAACAGGTTCAGCTCCAACACAAAGACTCAGATTTTCTTCATTTCCTGTGCAGCTTCATCTGTTTCTCTGAAGGGAAGGCAGTAACTACCAAAACTGAAGTGAAGAGAAGGTCTAAACATGGTTTTGAATGAGCATTTAAAAATGCATCTATTCACAGAATTCCAGTGTAGAATGAAAAGGGTTGTAGAATAGTGATGATGACTGCTACTGCTGAACCCATGACAAGTATGCATATTGTTTTATTCATAGCTGGGGTTTTTGGGGGGAGGGAGAAGGCAGTTTTTATTTTCAAAATCAGACTTTAAACATAAGAATCAATTGCTTATAGGTTATGTTCCTGCTGTGGAGTGTCACAGCATCAGCAATGTTTGACAAAATGCAGCTGTTACTGCCAGGAGCTTTATATATAATAATTTTTACTTGGCATTCAGTGATTTTGGACAGACCACTAGAGGCTGCACTTGTATAGCAGCACTTCTGACTGCCTCATTTTAAAATTTTCTTTGCTGGAATTCCTTCTCTTTCCTACATTTCTGCATGAGCAACGGTCAGCCTTTGTTTGACTTTGATAGGGTTTTTCCTTCCACAGTTGAAGTTCACTGAGCTATGAGAAAACCCAATAATCAAATATAACACATATCAGTATAATGTATATATTTCATATGTGAAATATATATTTCATATGAGTATAATATATACATTTATATATAACTCTATATCAGTAGCCTTTTGCTGAAGCACAATACAGACACTCACTAGTTAAACACAGTAAGGAGTAGATTGCAAGCTTTTTTCCTGATTTCAGAGATGCGGACACAGAGAGACATGTGCAGTGCAGTAATGTCCGTACTGCCAGGCACTGGCTTTAAATTGAGCACCTCAGGAAGCTTGAGATGTGCCTGTTCCTTGGTTCTATGCTCTATGGGTGGTTTTCCAAGGAGATCAGAAGCAGTGGACATGTCCTCCCACCTGTGCTTCCTGCATTAGCTAGCTGATTTCTTCAGTGTTTTCAGCTAAGGAGTTATAGGTTACAAAAAGTAAAGACAAAATTATAATACTAATCCCAAAGTTGTGAAGAAGTTAATCGCTGCGTTCACATTTTTGTCCCATATGCAGTGCCATGTGCTGGAAATAGTGTGCTCATCAGTTCTTTTATTCCAGCAACATTTAAAAGAAAAAAAAATCTGGTATCTGATAGACCAGTTACACATCTCAACTAAAAGTGATTCTTGAGGGAATCTGAGCTAAGATGTCAGGCCTACACCTTGGATCATAGCCAAAATGCCATACCAGCTTGCTTTAGAGCTAAGGAGGTCTGCCAGGTGGCCAAAGAGCTTCACCTGGATGTTCGTAAAAGTTACCCTTAGGAATAATTCTGTTCTCAGATGTGTGCAATATTCTTTGACCTCAGTTAATCATACATGCACATCTGTGGCAGAATTTGGCACCAAACTGCTCTTTTCTGCCTAACCAACCACATGTCATGACAGCGTCATGCATCTGTTTATACAGCCATCTTTTGGGAATATGCTTTCATTCTATTTATTTTCCTGGAAGATTGTTTCTTTGCTACTAATACCTTAATATCAATGCAAATCTCAAATTTTCTGTCATAAAAATAACAAAATATGATTCTAATGACCTTGCTAGTTAGTGTCTGGTTTCCAATCACCTGTTCCTAAGCAAAGAAACAGAATGCTGTTCTTGGTTACCCTAGCCTGTACACTGATGACTGAATATAGGATGACTTCTGACTTTAAAGAGTGGTAGCTGCTGGAACTATTTTTATCACTGGAAACATGATGGGAATGCTTCGTGTTCTAAGTGTTGTTTACCCCTGTGCTCAGTCTACTGGACTGTCTTTTGTCTATGCTGAACCTGTTTGAGCTCCAGCTTGTCTTTTTATGCACGGGACACTGTTCTACGTTTGAGGGGGATTTATTTATTTTTAAGAGCTGATCCACACAGGCTTTATGGCATGCCCAGGCATAAATCTGCTTATATAGACAGGATGGGCAGTACCATCCCCAAGGTGATCTATCATTGTGTCTTGTATGTTTGTCCTTTTGTGGTATAGTAGAATAGTTAAAAATGGGTGGATAGGCCAATTCCATGATCCTTCCTACATAGGCCTATGTGTTGCATGCAAAAAAATAGAAAAATCAGGATTTGTGAGCATCCTGAGACCCCACGTCTCTTCAAGCAGTGTGTATGTCACTGATGCACATTGATGGTCAGTGATGAGCTACAGAGGGCGAGTAAGCTTTACATATGAGTGGTATCAGGCATCTAAGAGCAGCTTCAGCTTATAACGCAGATTATTGCAGATATTGCCTCGGTGCTCTGCTCAGTGCAGTAACTCTTCACTGAACATTACTGAAGTCCTACTATAAAAAAAGTTGTTCGGCTGTTGAGAGCAAGACTTTCTGGTCAGTTTGTATGTATGCGCAGAGGTAGTCAAGGCAGGGGACAATCTTGAGTAGAATGCCAACCAACTGTATAATAATAAGGCTTTAAAACTGAAATTCACTTTTATTAAAATGAGGTTATTTAACCTAAAATGTTGCACAGAATTTTAAACGTGCAAAAGTTTTACACTATCAATTCTCTGTGATGAACCTGAAGAATTGCTTTGTTTTGTTTGTGGTACACAAGTAGTTTTCATACAGCAGTGTAGAAGCAATGGGAACTTACTTGTGTAGCAGTTGTCACCACCCATACCTTGGAGAAATGCAAGGATCTTTCAGATGATGACTATATAATTGCTTCCACACACCCCAGAGGGAAGTTTCTTTCTGCAGGCCTATGTATTATAAGCTTTCCCACCCTTTCCCCCAGGTGCATGAGCTCATAAATGTTGCAAATAAGACAAAGAGGGAGATGTCCCCATAATCTAAAGCTCAGGAGTCACTAAGTAGAAAATTCAGTTCCTGCTCTACAGTCTACATGGAGAACTTGGTGCTTGTTTGGCACGTACTTCAACCTCACTCTCTTTATTTTCTTCAAATGGTGTTACACTCGCTCCCCAAGGCAGAAGGAGAGGACTGAGCAGAAAGTCTATCCTTTGCTGCATTTTCTCCTATCATCTGTGGTCTTTGGTCCCCTTCCACTGCTTTCTACCTTTCTGACCTGGCCTTTGTGAGTTTGCCAGATACATTTCCTGCAGAGCAGGAATGGTTTCTCTGCCTTTCTAAAAATGTTCTGTTCTTTGTGCTGGTAAGTAAACAGAAGAACAGAGCTTATCCCATGATGGGGGATTTTTGTGTGTGATATGAGGGAAACAAAGGAAGGAAATACTAAGTTTGAATTACGAGCTTATATAAATTATGTTTCAGAAAGTACACAGGATACAAGTTGATGCATTAAAGAAAACAGAGGTTGTAAGGGAAGTGTCAAGGAGCCTTAATAGGCAGGTTGTTCTGCTAAGGTTGTCTGCTGTTTCTCACTGTTTCTTTCCAATTGTTTACAACTCTGCCAAATTTTCTTTCCGTTCCTGAGATCTCACCTGAGTTTTTGGTTTAAAATTCAGCCAAAATAGCTGACCTGTTCCCAAGAAGGGGGACATATCCACTGTGTTTTTCAAACACTGAAACAGCCTTTTAAGTGCTTCCATCCCTTTGTCAAGGACTTGAACTTGACACTTAAAAGAATGACGGCCTTCGGCCAAGGAAATACATTCAGAAAAATCTGCCTAAATCCCAGGTCATGGATGCTAAGTAGCTACTGATAGCAGGAAGGGATTCTATATGTATGTAGCGAGCAACAGACTGACTAGGGACAGCGTAGGCCCCCTCTGGAAGCTATCAAGAGAACTGGCTACCCTGGATTTGGAGAAGGCTGAGGCTCTTAATGACTTCTTTGCCTCAGTCTTCACTGGCAAATGCTCTGACCACACCACCCAAGCCTTGGAAGGCAGATGCAGTGATTGTGAGAATGAAGACCCTGGGCCCACTATAAGAGAGAATCTGGTTCAAGACAATCTTAAGAACCTGAATGTGCACAAGTCCATGGGACCTGAAGAAATCCATCTGCGGGTCCTGAAGGAGCTGGCAAATGAAGTTGCTAAGGCTCTGTCCATCCTATTCGAAAAATCATGGCAGTCCCGTGAAATTCCTGACGACTGGAAAAAGGGAAATATAACCCTCATTTTCAAGAAGGAGAAAATGGATGACCCAGGGAATTACAAACCAGGCAGTCTCACCTCTGTGCCTGGCAAAATCTTGGAGCAGATTCTCCTGGAAGGCATGCTGAGGCACATGAAAAACAACAAGGTGCTTGGTGACAGCCAGCATGGCTTCACTGAGGGGAAATCCTGCCTGACCAATCTGGTGGCCTTCTATGATGGACAGGGGTAGAGCAGTTGATGTCATCTACCTGGACTTGTGCAAAGCATTCAATGCTGTCCCGCATGACATCCTTGTCTCTAAGTTGGAGAGACATCAATTTGATAGGTGGAACACTTGGCACATAAAGAACTGGCTGGATGGCCGCATGCAAAGAGTTGTGCTCAATGGCTCAATGTCCAGCTGGAGACCAGTAATGAGTGGTGTCCCTCAGGGATCGGGTTTGGGACTGGTTTTCTTCAACATCTTTGTTAGTGACATGGACAGTGGGATTGAGTGTGCCCTCAGTAAGTTTGCCAATGACACCAAGCTGTGTGGGTCGGTTGATACGCTGGAGGGAAGGAATGCCATCCAGAGGGACCTTGACACGCTTGTGAGGTTGGCTGATGCCAACCTGATGAAGTTGAACCATGTCAAGTGCAAGGTCCTACACCTGGGTTGGAACAATCCCAGGCACAGCTACAGGTTGGACAGAGAAGAGATTGAGAGCAGCCCCGAGGAGAAGGACTTGGGGGTGTTGGTTGATGAGAAAATGAATACGAGCCGGCTTCAGTGTGCACTCGCAGCCCAGGAAGCCAACCATATCCTGGGCTGCATCAAAAGGAGCATGACCAGCAGGTCGAGGGAGGTGATCCTGCCCCTCTACTCTGCTCTCCTGAGACCTCACTTGGAGTATTGTGTGCAGTTCTGGTGTCCTCAACACAAAACGGACATGGAACTGTTGGAACAAGTCCAGAGGAGGGCCACGAGGATGATGAGGGGACTGGAGCACCTCCCGTATGAAGACAGGATGAGAAAGTTGGGGCTCTTCAGCATGGAGAAGAGAAGGCTGCATGGAGACCTCCTAGCAGCCTTCCAGTATCTGAAGGGGGCCTATAGGGATGCTGGGGAGGGACTCTTCATTAGGGACTGTAATGAGAGGACAAGGGGTAAGGAGTTCAAACTTAAACGGGGGAAGTTTAGATTGGATATGAGGAAGAAATTCTTTCCTGTAAGGGTGGTGAGGCACTGGAATGGGTTGCCCAGGGAAGTTGTGAATGCTCCATCGCTGACGGTTGTTCAAGGCCGGGTTGTACATAGCCTTGGGTGACATGGTTTAGTGTGAGGTGTCCCTGCCCATGGCAGGGGGATGGAACTAGATGATCTTAAGGTCCTTTCCAGCCCTAACTATTCTATGATTCTATGATTCTACTCAAGTTTGTCTTCAAAAAAGACCAGCTTTATCCTGGGGCTGAGCAGGGGCTTCTCTGTGGTTGCAGAATGGATTGCTCTAAAGCCAGTTCCACTACCAGGGTTGAGAGCAGGAAGACTGTAATGGGATGTGAGTGCTGCCTGTTGACAAGGAGGCAATGCAGGCAAGCTGCCTGACTCAACAGGTAAGACCACAGCCAAAACAAGGGTCCACCAGACAGAAGATACTGAAAGATGGAGCAGGATGTAGGGTGAGGGAGACTTGGGTTGGAGGATAAGGGGACTGTGATATTCAGGAAGGGGTGGGATGAGAACCCATTTGGTCATTTCTTCTGACAGTATTGAGAAAAAAAAATAAGCTTCAAGATTTTCTTTTTGATCCGTTCTTGGGATAAGGCAGCAAGGAATGAAAATGGTTAAAAGGTTGAATGGAAGAGATAAAGGTGGGGGGTGGTGGCAAGTCTGTTGGAGCGTGATACACAGATGCAAGTCCTGGGCTAAGCTGATGATTACAGTGCAACTGGAGCAAGCCAGGGGGTAAAGCCTGATGAGCAGTACAAGCCATATCCGTCAGAGCATGTTTCTACTGAGACAGAGTGGAAGCCGAAATGCTTTGCTCTCAAAGGCATGGAGGGGGAAATCAGTATTTGTATAGAATGTAATAAATATGGCTGAGGGAAAGATGGACAGCTGTAATTCACAGTAAAATCAGGAGCCAAAGGACAACATAATACCCTCTTGTTACCAAAGTATTATTCATCCTATGCCCTGAAAGAGAGGGGGGTTTTACAAACAGTCTTGTAATTATGTACGCAGGTGTGTGTGGCAGCAAAGGGAGGTCAGTAGAGCCAAGGGTGTATTGGCAAACAAACGTGTTTCCAATATTTACTTTTTATGAATACGTGACTTTGTTGTCTTCATAATGTTCTCAACTTTGTTGTACACAATGTCTTAGTTTGGTTTGTTGCTTCCTGCCTAGGGCTTGCTGGAGCTGGATCCCAGACTCCAAAGCCAGCCCTTCACAAGATGCTGTTGTCAAGATAAGATTTTTCCCACCATGTTCAGAACAGAAGATTTTTCAATTTTTCTTTAAAGCTATCTGTATTAATGGAGTGTTAACAGTTTGAAGTCAGGTGCTTAAGAGTTTGCACTGGGTCTCTTTTAGCCAGCAGTGGAGAATCTTGACTTTCATGTCTGAGCCTGGAAGAGGACCACAGTCTGAATAGTGAAACCACCCAACATATCTGATCCAGTGGAAAAAGAAGGATGGCTAAGGATATCTTTTGGGCTATCTTACAGATGTGCTTTCCTTTGTCAACTCGTCCATTTAACAAAGCCTTGTTGGGTTGGGGGTTGTTGGTTTGTTTGGTTTTTTTCTAGGAGAATTATATTAAGCTCTGCTTATTGCCAGGTGTTGAGGCAGACAATTGTGTGTAGCTGCCATCTAGATTTTCTCCAGAATCCCAGCTGAGCCTGTCTTTCCCTGTGCTCCTGGAGAGAAATCTGGTTGATTGCTCTGTCAGAGGCTTTCATTTTATTCCTGTTGCACAGAAATGTCAATAGTTTCTTGAAATACAATACAGATGTTGCATTCAGAAACTTTGCAGGATCTGAGATGATGCTTCCACAGAGGAAGTATGCAGAAATTCCAGGACTCTCAGGGACTTCTACTGAAGTAGGGGAAATAGCTCTTTAAGAGTCTGAATACTCACCAGAATACACTCCAAACTCCACCTGAACTGTTGTGGGAGCAGCTGGTAGCACCTTTTGACTCCATTCATCCATGTTTAGGCTGTATGTCCCAAGGAGTTTGTTTTGGTACCTGATTTTTGTGGAACATGGTTGGTATTAGCATTTTATTTTGCTCAGTCACTAAAGCTTAAAATGGTGAGAACTTTAAATAGGGAACAGGAAGAGGCTAAAATCAACCTCGACCTCTTTCCTCCTCTTCACCTTCGAGTAAAGAAAGTGTAGGAGGAGGAAGACTTGGAAAATCATGGAAATTTACAGTAGTGGCAAGCATATTGCTAATATAAAGCCCAGTTTGTCTGCAGAGGTTATTCAGGCTTACAAGGCAAATACTCAGATGTTGTTTATCAGTGTTGTCCTAACCCAGAGGCAAGAGTTAAGTAATGTGCACTGAATGTGGGCAGTAAGGGGTTGGTTTTAGTATTTCCTATGTTAAAATGACTGCTTGCCTTCTTTTGAAAGTCAGTGTTTATTTGCATTTTTCATGATTATTCATGTTACTCCCAAAATATTTAGTCTGTAAATTTGAGAGAGATTAGTTTTTAAACGAGAAGGAATAGACTGTCAGTCATGTTTAAATTTGGAATTTTGCAGAGTAGCTTAAGGTGACACATCTGGGTACCTGTGTTCTTCATCCTCCTCAGCATCATACTGTTATGCTATCAACATAATCTAATGAAGCAAAGCTGGTGTTTTCATGATTCAGCAATCTTGAATAAGGGAACTTGACATTCTGTTATGTTGGGTTTTATATTGCCTTTTAAGATATGACAATAACAAATCAGTGCACAATATTTGTAAATATCACACAGTGCGTACGGTAGGCCTTGCAGTATATTATTATCTGGACTGAAAATACAGCACATCTATTAAAAATGATCCAATATATGAGAAAACAAATCTGAGCCTGTCTGCCTTGTATTTGCCTGTTGTTTCCATTTTGATTGTGATTGGCTGGCAAGGGCTGCTGCTGGCATTGCACAATTGGCTTAGATGGAGAATTACAAAACAAGAGCAGATCCCTTGACTGGGACTCTGTAGCACATGCAGCTGAGCACAGGCGAAAAAGAAAGGTCACCCGTACGCAAGGATTTGAGCAGAATCTCTCTCAGATGTTTCCATTCCAGAGAAGTGCAACTGATCTCATTCTTCTCATCTATGAGTTGGACTGTTTAAATGCCATAGGGATTTTTTGTTTTGGTGAATGTAAAAATGCACCTGGGAACAAGTTTGCAACCTGGAGGCATATGAGGATTTCTGATGTGCGGAGCAATATCATGAAATGATCAGAAGGATCTGCATTTTTAAGGGTTTTAAATATCAGTGAGGAGGAAGACAATTCAAACAGAAGGTTAAAAGCAGATGCAAAAGGAAAACAACTTCATTTTGATACTGAAATGATACTGAAAACAGCATGAAGGATGGATTATATCAGCACCAAAACAATGGAGAGTCAAAGGGGGTTATTTTTCTCTGAAATAATCTCTGTACAAGAAATGTAAAAACTACCTTTCATGGAAAAGCATTCATTATTTGATTATGGTTTGAAGCTCTGTGGAGCATATTTGGGACTGCTGCATCTTTCCAAAGGTGTACAGTATAGTATATCTTTACTTAAGATGCTTAGGTGAAGAGGATTCTGCACAAAAAAGGCATGCCTGGGTCATGCTGCCTTTTTGAGTGAGAGAACCAGAGGAATTCCGCTTGTATTTTAGCTCAACTTTCTCTTTTTCTTCTTTCCTCATCCAAACTTAGTTTACAAGATGCTGGAATTGGATTTATTCTTGTCATAGATCGTAGACAGGACAAATGGACCTCCGTGAAAGCTTCCATTCTTCGAATAACAGTGAGTACTGTCTTAAATTAACTCCTTCAAATGATTTTTCTAGTGTTGAACCTT
Organism: Myiopsitta monachus; assembly: GCA_017639245.1. Taxonomy (NCBI): domain Eukaryota; kingdom Metazoa; phylum Chordata; class Aves; order Psittaciformes; family Psittacidae; genus Myiopsitta; species Myiopsitta monachus. The sequence continues at coordinate 36,065,552 of CM029919.1, read as the reverse complement.
CTTCTTAGGATTGAAACCCAGCCAATTTCTTCAAAAGAATGGTAGCTGGTAGATGGCACAAAAAGTATCCAGTAGTTCTTTTGCATCCCAGCTGACTGGAACTGAGCATCATGTGTCTGTGGTGTGCTTTTAATGCAGTTTGCAGCTCAGGACAGCTTCCTGAGAAGGCACTTGGAGAGCATGTGTATGTGTATGTGCATAAATGCATGTGGCTTGCTGCTTCCCCGGGTAGAGACCAATATTTGCATGGACAGCCCATGACTCTCCCTTTCACTGTTCCAGCGAGCTTCCCATATAGGAGGAGATGAGGATGAGGATTCTGACTTTGCTGCTTGTGAAAGGACTCGTGATGTCCAAATTAAAACAGGGGTTGCATGTAAACAGGAAAATATTATGTGCTGACTATGATCCATCAACAGCACACACAGTTACTTTCAGTCCCACTTTTAATTAATGTTTTTAAAATCTGAAAACAAAGCTTCTTAGGGCCTTTTTTTTATTTTCACATGTAAGAAAAGACAGATTCATGTTTATGATGTGCTCAACCTACTGTTGGTTTACTTTTCTTGTTTTCTTGTTATCCTTACTTATGTTGTTAGTGCTTTTCCAGTAAGTGCTGAAAAACAGAGCTGTAAGCATCTTTTCTTTAACTTTTAATGGTAACAAAATTTGGCTCTGTAAGATAGAAGTGAAATCAAAACAGTGAATGCCATTTTGGTGTAGCCGCATTCTGACCAAAGAACTGTTTGTTTTTCATCAGTTAAAAGGTATTTATTAAAGGTAATACATTACTCCCACTATATGACTTTTTCTGAATGAATATGTAATGATAAATATGCCCACAATACAACTTGTTCCATGATAAGTATGTCGGGAATGTCAAAATATTGAAAATATACCAGAATATTAACAAAAGTTGATTTTACAGTTCATTTTGAAATTTTGTGATGCAGCTTTGAGATGATTCCAGTAGTGGAAACTGAGAGCAGCATAATTTGGGGTGATTAAAGAAAAAGTACTAAATCTTTTGGAGTTTCTGAATCTCTAAAAATTCAATGCTGTAGTTTCTGTTCAAGGACAAATAAGTATTTCACAGATGGCAGTCCATTTATTTATATAATTGGGGTGGTTGCAGGTGGGAAATTATTACAGACGTTTTGCTTATAGCCATAATATTAATGTTTATGGTAATCTTCCTCCAGTGTGCGTCATTTTGCCTAGAAGCACAATATACAGAACCTGAGTATCTATTCCTTTTGATAAGGGACCCAATTCTGGAGTGATGGCATTCGTGCCTCAGGGCTTTGCCTGGAGAAGGGTATTAAGCACAGGAAGTGCCGTGGGTTGCAGTGCTGTTGATGATGGGTTACTTTCCTTTTTCCTTCTTTTCTCATTCTTCTGTGAGCTTTATTTAAAATAAAATAACCCCCCCCACTTCTTAGCTGAAGTCTAATCTCTTAGAGGCATGATCTTTTTTTATATTTCTTTTGTTGAACTGGCTCAGCTCTGGCTTCGTATTTCATGCATGGATGTGTGTGGCAGCCCTCCTTTGGGGTTCAGCAGGAGTCACATCATCCTTGAAAGTTTGAAAATTTCATTTTCCTATTCCAAAAAAGATCTGGTGAAAAATAGTTTGTTGTTGTCCACCATTTGTTTGCTATAATCTTTGCAGTAACTGAACTCTAAATACATTTCTGCTGTCTGTTCCTTGAAACAGCAAAGCCAAATATACACAATGTGTGTCTTGCACCAGTCATGAGGATTTCTCTGGGTCCTGTTGATGGACAAAGATTTTTTTTTTAAATGGCTCAAGGGCAACTGGAAGCTTAATTCCTACTTGTTTTTTCTAACAGTCAGAGTTGTCTTTTGATAGTGATGAGGCATCTGAGTGTCGTTTGTGTTGTCCAGATAGAAACTTACGTCTGAAAGGCTGGTATCCCAAGCAATTTTGATTGGTGCTCTATGTGAGGGTATGTCTCACATTATTTGAGAAGAGAGTTTTGGCTGTTGCCTCATTTGTTGTAGTTCCTGCAGCATCCTCCCTGTCGTCTTTCCTGACTTTTCTCTAACCATTCTGAGGGGGTTGACCCTCTTGATTTGTGAAATCAGAGATGCTAATGTGGGGTGCTGTGTCTGGAGCATCTGCCCATCACTAATATCTGAACAGCTGTAGGAAATACATTTGTAAGCACTGAGCAGCTGCTAACCAGAAATTCATGCTAGCATGTATTTTTTTAGTATTATTATTTTGTGTTATTTTCAAGACTCTTCACATAGAATTGTTTGACTAGTACTAGTGGGTGCTGAAAGTATGTTTTGAAAGAGAAGTGATGAAAAATTTTTTCAGGCTGAAATTAATGTGGAAAATCTTTCTATATTATGAAAATTTTCTAGACTTCATTTTTTTTCCCCTTTTTGTTAGGGGTCATTTTCTTTCCTGGAACTGAAAAAGAACAATAATGAGCTGAATCTGTATTTCATGGTGGTTCTTTAAGGTTGCTATAGGCATTCAAGGCTATAAAGACAGAAGTAAAGCTGTTTTTGCAGACACAGTGGAAGGACAGTGGCTGCACCATTCATCCAGGAGGACTGCTGCTGAAGCACATGCAGTGACAACAGAACTGAAAGCAAAACCAGAGGCACTGGGCTGAAAGATGGCACCTCTTTTCCTGGGATGTGAAAGGGTGCTGCTCTGTTAGTAGTTCCAGTGTGTTTTCTTAAAAAAATGAAGCTTATGTCATTACATCATCTTTGTGTCTGAGGTCCTATCATCATTGTCTTCCTCTGTCTTGAAAGGCTGAAGTGTGAATTCAGTCTTTTGAAGAAAGAACTGCACTCAACATCATTAAAAGTTCCACCATAGCCATCAGCCTCATACTGAAAGTTTAGAGAAAATAAACTTCCTTAAACTTGGTGTTTAGGGAATAACATACGTGTGGGCAACTGCTGTTGAGGAAGCAGTTGATATGGAGGTCACCCAGGTGGTTGTGAGAAAGTTTTATACAGTCACAAACTTTGCAGCCATTTCTAAATATGACAAGAGTTGGGTTTTATCCAGCCTCCTAGAGAAGCTTTGTAATTAGCCATTTTTGACTAAGGGTGTATTGCATGCAGGTTTCATGCCTTCCGTTTTAGACTGCATTGTCCAGAGCACTGTTTTTTATTACTTTTTCATAAATCAAAATGCAGTCTTCACTGTAGCAGAGGCTTAGCCCATGAATGACTTTGAAGATTAGGGCCAAGACCTTTAGCTGGCAGGGGAAGACCAAAAGCCAGTAGAGAGATTGGAGTGCTAATACCAGCCTAAACTTTGCAGGAGCCAGGCAGTCCCGGGTTTGTGCCATCTAGAGTTGGTTTTACATCCAAGGTGAGAAACAGTGAATTAGAGTAATCCAACCTTGAGTTCTTTGGCTTTGTAGAGAGGTGTTGAGTTTCTTAATGAGTTGTTGTTGGAGAAAAGATGCTTCTAGTAAGTGATGCTCTGTGAAAGGCACTATTTTATGTTATGCTATGGATAAATATTTCTCACTAGCCCAGTTTCTAGCAAGCTCTTTGAATCATGTTCAGTAATGATACTTAACAATTCATATTGGTTAAATTTGAAAAAACTGGTGGTCTTTCAGACCCTACTCACATTTCTTTTTTTTGCTTGGATTCAAAACAAGAGCTTGACAGTATGATGAAGTTAGGATTCAAAGTAATATTGGGGCTATTGTTATTAATTATTTCAGTTAGTGATGAAATAAAAGGTTATTTTGAGATGTTGTATGGTTTTGTCTTACTGCTTTGGATGTTTTGAGAATATTACATGTACAGGCACTTTGCCCTTACCCTTGTAAAGTCAGCCATTTTTCCTTTTTATTATATAGAGTTTTAATATGTAAAAAGAGAGAAGTGGTTCACTTAAGGTCTGAAAACAGGATCATAACATCACAAACATTAAATGCAGATCTAATGCAAAGCAGCTCGATGTTTTTAAAACTATATTTCAAACTGCTGCTTTTATAAATTGATTTAATTCAAGATTAATTCTTGACAAGATGCCTGTTTCAAAGGCTTCATTAAAGCCAAGAATAAACAGTCTTGACCAAAAAAAAAAAAAGGGGGGGGGGGGGGAGAGTGGGGGCACTTTTTAGCTCCTTTATATACAGAGGTATTTTGGAAAGAAGTACCCTGTGGCTTGTGGCATGCTAGTTAAGTGCAGAAGGGAAAACGCTACCACGAAGTTTGGTGGTGTGAGTAAACTGAAGCTCTTCATAAAATGAAAACTAGTGTTGCTCCAAGTATTTTAAGACAGAACGACTAAAACTGAGTCAGGCATTAGCTCTCTGATGGCTCACATGGTTCAAATACTTCTGAAAGCTGTTTACCTGGAATGTGGGGAAAAAAAGGTCTTGTAGGTTCACTGTTTATCAGAAAAACTTTCCTTTGCTGTGTAGGAGTATAAAAGACTTCTGAGCACTGGGGCAGCTGAGTGAATTGCTCTGTGGGATTGAACAGTAGACGGCAGCTTTATTTTAAGTTCATCTCTGTCTAAAAGATATACATACCTATCCACATAATTCCTTTTTATACTAAATAAGCCTTAGGAGGGCATAGCATGTGTGAGATATGAAAACTCACAAGTGTTAGCTTTCTTTCCCAAAGCTCACCTTTGGGTATTCACTACTGAAAGCTTTAGTGACTAGATTCTGGTTGTAGACCCCAACCACTGCTCTGCTCTATGTTGCCTCTTTCTGGGAGCGGCAGCCTGGCAGCGCTGCATACTGTCTAAGTAAATATTGTGACTGTTGTAAAGAATGTGATTTAATGAGACTTATTCCTCCTTTGAAAATGCCATCTGCTGAATAGCCTGTAGTGCATGTGCTGTATACAGTTGCTGTGAGGCAGGAGAGTGTGGGGTTGCTGCTCTGCCTGACTGGTAGACGAAAAATTGTCGGGTGGTCCGTGTAAAATTGTCGGGTGACTTAAATAGCTCCCTGTTGGCACCAACAGAGCAGGACCACATTACAAACTGGAAACCAAATATAGGAAGACTCTTAGGCTTTGAAATGCTCTCCCGCCCTGCAAATAAGCTTACCAACCATCAGGCAGGTGTTGTTTCCTGCTCAGTTTTTGCAGTTCCTTACCAGCCATTCAGCATTGTGTCATCTTCGTACGTGAGATGGCCTGCCTCTCCTTACCTCCCACTGTTAGGAGCTGCTTAACTTCAGGGTCAGTACTAGTGCTACAGATAGCCTCTCTGTCATTAATATTGATAATTAAGACTATATGTATCTAACTTAATTTTACATTTTGTCAAAAACCCAGATGGGTTCAGTCTGTCTTATATTCCCCCTTTCCAGAAGCCTGGAGCATGCAGTGGAAAGCTCTCCATCCCTGAGAAGCAGAGGCTTGAAAGCAGGGGGGTCAACCTGCTCCTGAGTATTAATTAACTGGTTTCGTGGCATGTTTAAGGTAGTCCCTGTTTTGTCCAGTCAGCAAAGTTTCTCCCCATGTTCAGGGTACTTATAAGGCAGCCATTTTGAATAGAAAATCCTGTTTTGGTGAGATTTATTTCAAAGCTGATATTTACTTTCACATCTACGTCTTTTTCTGTTCTTTGGAATTGGCACTGGCCTGGCTATATGGGAAAGTGAATGAGATAAGCAGATAGAAAACTAATCCCATGACTGTCATGAAGTATCAAACAAGTGCCGGTGTTAATGCAAGTGAGATGAAGGAACATATGGATTGCACTAGAGTAGAATAGGGGCTACCCTAATTTTCGTAGAGGATGACAAAAACATGACCCCTATCTATTTTGCATAGATATTAAATTAATTTAATTGAGACAAAATGCTGCGGGAGCAGTTAACATTAATCTAATAAGCAGACGCTTTTGGAAAAAAAGTTTTCAATCACACAAAACCCTTTTCAAGTCTCAGTGATGTTCATTGACTTCGCTAAACAGTCCTTGGACGCACTTTATTTTATGGCACTACTAAACACGCATGCTTAACATTCGGCACCGCATTATTGAGAAGTCATTGTTCACTCTGTCTGCTTAGTATACAATGACTTCAAAGAAATATGCTGCTGGAGTGGAACAAAGATTTCTTGTTTGTTCTCTTGTGTTCAGGGTGAAGCTGACTGGCTGATGAAGTTCACACGCATCTAAGAAGTGTGTCTTGCATCATATCATTGTCCCTGCAAGTCACAAGGGCTTTTTTTTTTGGGGGGGGGGGGGGGGGGGAGAGGAGGGAGAGAAGTTAGGAAAATAGTAATATTTGGACAGTGCAGATATAAGTTCAGATAAACCGGAAAAGCTGGTACAGGTCCAACATTGTTTACTGTAGCAATGCTCTCTTTTCTTGTTTTTTCACAAAGATCAATTTTCAGATTTGGCGCTAGCTGTAACAAGCAGAGGAGGCATTTTTTTAAGCCTTGAGGTTTTTTGGGGTGTGGGGTGAAAGGGTGGGGGGGACTGAAAAAAGCTCTGAACTTTTATTGGGCGAGGGGAAACTTCTGGCAAGCCTTGAATGGGAGTTAAAGTGATACAGGACTGTATTGACTTAAATAACATTGTTTGGGGTAGACACACTGAGATGGAGAATAATTGTAATGTGTATTCTCTGTTATTTGAATTGAACACTGATGAGACAACCTACTTAATTTGGTCATGCAATTAAACTCTATTTCATAAAAGCCAATACACAGTTTAGAAAAATTTACTACTACACTGCATTTGACTACCACTGTTTGCTTCAGTAATAGCCTAAATATCAGAATCACAGAATAACAGCTTGGGTTAGGAGTGACCTTGAAAGATCATATGGCCCAACCTTTCACGGGGAAAGGAGCCTCAATGAGATGGTCTTGGTACCCAGTCCAATCTCCTCTTGAAAACCTCCAGTGATGGGAACTACCACATCCCTGGAGAGGTTGTTCCATTGAATGATTGTTCTCACTGTAAGAAATCTCTTTCTTGTATCAAGATGAAAACTCCCCTGGTGCAGCTTGTGCCCATTGCTCCTTCTCTTCTCCACATGGCTCCTTGTGAAGAGAGAACCTCTGTCCTCTTTATAGCCACCCTTCAAGTGGCAGCTGGAATGCCGTGATGAGGTTCCCCCTGAGCCTTCTCTTCTCCAGGGAGAGCTAATTCCTTCAGTCTGTCCCCACCAGGCAGGTTCTCCAGCCCTTTGATCATCTTTATGGTAACTTAAATTTGCTTTTTGGTGTCTTTCATGCTTCATAATTTCATCCAATTGTATGTTTCTAATGTATCTACTCAATTTGAAATTAACAGCGTAGACATTTCCCAGTATTCTGGGTAAAGGCTAAATGGGTTGCAGGTATGTGCTGCCAACGATCCTATGTCTGGATGTCATGTGGTGGAGTAGATATTTCATGTGAAAATGTATTATCTAAAAGATATTTCTTCTTGGAGCTTCTTCGTCTGAAATGTTGGCATTGCCAATGAATTAACTTCACCTTTTGGAAGTTGAAGGTGAAAATCAGCAGCTCAGACTCTGAACAGTGCTGTTATAGGCCCAAAATTAATTGACACATACCTATTGCATGTGTGAAATGAATAGACTACATGGCTATCATTCTAAAAAGCTTAGCCAGGAGGTTTAATAAAAAAAAAATATTTTGTCCATTCTTGCAATGCCTCCAAGTTAAATAATTTTCTCAAATAAATTTGCAGCTGTCCTTGATACAATCATTTTAAAGCATGGTAAAAATCCATCTTAACTTTTTCTTCTGAATACAGTCAGGACTTTTCTAGTAAAAGTTTTCAATTTGAAAACTGTGGGTTAGTAAGTCCACAGGGTGTACTACTTACTTTTAGTACAGAGAAAGACTGTTTAAAGTGCAAGGATGAGGAGCTGATGTAGGCACTCAGAATTAGCTGGATTCTCTTCCTAGCCCTCAGACAGACTCCTTTGGGACTGAACCCCATGCTTTCTAGAATATTTGGACGTCACCAAAGTGGAGGCAGATTGTGAAGCTCAAGTCTTTAAGGTTCCTCAATCAAATTGAGATCTCTGTTGTATACTGAATATGTGGGGAACAACAGTGAAGACTTCCAGAAAAGTTTTTTAACCACTTCTCTCTTTTAAAGTTTGTGATTTTCAGTGCTAAATACCTGGAAGTCTTGGAAACATCAAAATGAATGTTAAACCACTCTCCAACCTGCCAGATACTAACAGTTTCACTAGGCAGGGAAGCAGAGCAGAGTGTAACAGCTCCTTCAATCTTGTTTTTTGCGTTTTAAAATCTGGTTTTTGGATTTTAAATGTTTGATGGGTTTTGACCTTTTTTTTTTTTTTTTTTTTTAGTTCAATTTGCTAGAAATGTGACATAATTTCCAAGAGAAAATGGCATACTTACTCATTATAATGATCATTTCTTTAGTGAGCTTCACTGTCTCCATACAGTGGAAATACTGAATAGGGAGGAAGACTTGCATGATTTCAAGAACTGCTAAACGCCAAGTATGCAAACCTCTGCCATGGCAGAGGTTGATCTTTAGTAATTTAATGCTATTTCTGTGAGTTCCTTCTTCTCTTTTTTGTTTCCCCCCTATCACTTCCAGAACTGGGAAAGGTCCATCAGACTATTGGTTGGAAGATGATGAGTAAAAAAACACAGCTGAGAATTATTATGTTCAGCTTTTATTTGTGTCTGCAAAATTAAAGCTTTTTTCTAAGATGCTGTCAGAGAAATTCAGTCACAGTGGCAATGGTTTGTATAGGCAACTGTTAAGGTAGTATATGCGCAAGTTAGAAATGTGTTGTTAGGTGTTCAGACAATAATGGAGGTTTCTCTTTTCACCCCCTATGAAAAAGAAGATAAGGTAACTGTGAGATTATTGCTGTTGAAAAAGTGTTAATCCACCACTGTTTATTAGCCCCCTTGGCTGGACGTAATCTTAGCTGAAGAGCATTACAAGCCAGCCCTGAAAAATGTGATTATAGGAGAATTGATTCCTGTTCCCAAAGAAAAGTATATATCTGTTTGAATAAAGTTTTTTGTACAAGTCTTGCAAGTTTATAATTGGTAACCCCATTATGGGAGACCTTTGATAGGGTTAATTTGTGGTTTAACAGGGGCTTCTCCTTGTTCAAAAGTATTTTCTGGACCTGAGACACAGAAAATAACAGACTAAACTTGTTTTGCAGGCATCTTTCCCTGGAAACCTGCAACTAGTCCTCGTTCTGCGCCCAACAGGGTTTTTTCATCGTGCTCTCTCAGACATTGCTTTCAAATTCAACAAAGATGAGTTTAAAATGAAAGTACCTGTAAGTAATCCTCTGTTTCTACTTTACTATCAGAAACCTGTTAGAGTACTTAATGTAGCCGGTGAGGACCAAAAAAATCCCAGCAAAAAGGCACGCTTAAAGGAGCATGTGAATTTTTGAGCGGATGCATTTCACATGGACAAATGCTGGACAAATGCTGGAGTTTCTATCATTTGAGCAAACATACAACTGTTTCCTGTTGTTATATCACCAGTAAACCCGCTGATAATACTTTTGGTTGTAAATGTACAGTGTTTATAGTTTACAATAAACTCTGAAATTATACAAGTTAAAAATATACAAGTTATTTTACTTATTGGATGTAAACTTCAAGGGTGAAAGATAATCTTTAAGATACTTTTCCCCCACCCCTTGTTTATTATGGGGAAACAGTCTTTACGTACCAAACTACTGGTGATACTGTTCTCTTCCACAGACCTAGGATAACAAGGGAAAATGAATAAGAAATGAATTTTGCTTTTAGAAAATAGCCATGTATGTTTCATCAAGATTAGAAAAAATCTGATGGTGTAATTCATGTTGTAAAATCTATAAGCTTTTTTAAATCTGCCTGGTGCTCATGCTCATACTGAGTTTTTTACTTTTACCATTATCTTCAACTGAAACAGCCATTAAGTTTATTTTTCTGTACCCAAAGGAAATAGTTCCATCACTTGCTTCTGTACTGAACCAAATTTTCTTGATCAGAGACTGAAGGATGGGGCTTAGAATCCTTAACAAGAGACTTCTCAACACATGCCTTTTTTTTTCTTTGCTGCTGCAGATCATAATGCTGGGCTCAGTATCAGAACTGCAGAGTTACATTGATAAAACACAATTAACAGAAGATCTTGGTGGCACCCTGGATTACTGCCATAACAGATGGCTGTCCCGTCGCACTGTAAGTCTTAGTTGTTGTTATAACTTTTCAGTTGAATGATCTGGTTTATACCCTGTCATTTATGAAATAGATTCCAAGTGATGCAAGTTAACTTGCTTGGAGTAGGAAGATGTTCCCAATGGTACTTAGTCATCTTGGAGAAATAATATGAGTAATAATTTGGGAGTGGTTTTCTGAACACTTGGAGCAAAGGAATTACAGTGTATTATTGTGTTGAGGTTTATTGGTTTTGCTGCAAGGAGAAAAAGCTCAAGTTGTAAAATAACTCCAGAGTATAAAAATATGAGGAAGATATATCTGATGCATGCCTAGGAAAAATATACAATTAAGGAATTAATGGTGACGGTATCTGTTGCTTGCAAAACTATACTTTAACCATTTTTCATGTAATTCATCTGCTTGGGTTTGTTTTGAAAGTTACATTTTGTATGCATGTGTGTGTTTGTATATATGTATATGATGAGCAATGAAACATCTTTAATGATTTTTATTCCAAAAGGCTATAGAAGGTTTTGCTCAAAAGGTTAAGCAAACAGCTCAGATTCTTCAGTCCTTTGGGACTGAGCTGGCTGAAACAGAACTACCAAATGATGTGCAATCAACCAGCTCCCTTCTTGCAACACACACAGAAAAGAAGGACAAAATGAAGGTATGTAAATTTTGTAAAAATGCTATTTTCTAGTTAAACTGTGTTTTAATTTATAGCTAATAATGTTAATAGAAAGTTAGAGGATGTTAACAGACAATGTGAAACACTGAAATCTTATTGAACTTGTTGTGCTTGATTTGATGTTAAATATCCTTTTTGCATTCAAAAATGGCATTTCTTGAGGCTAAGTTTGTTTGTACAAATGCATAATGACTTGTACGTGGAATCAGGAATTCCTTTGTAAGTAGCAGTGTGTTTGATTTGCATTTTTGTTTGTAGCAAGAAATTTGATTGTATTTGCGTGCACATATGAAAATATTTAACCTTTTGAAAAATGGACAAATGTTCTTTCGAATCAGATAAAATGAAACCTATTTGGGGGTTTCAAAGCTGCATATCTGAAACTTATGAGATATTTGGAGCCTAAGGAGACACTAGGAGCTTATATATCATGAAGGTTAAACTAGGTTACATTGAGATCTTCAGATGGTAATCATAGGAAAAGAAATGGCATTTAGAATTTACCGTCTGTATTTGTTGTCAAACACTGCTTTTAATCAAATTATGCTTGCTGTACTGCTGTTAAGGCTTCAAACTGGAAAAAGGATTTTGGTTTATGAAGTATGCTTAAAAAACCAGCAGCACACAACAACCGGGGGGGTTTGTTTTGTTTTGTAGGAGGATATCAGGTTAGCAGTAGAACAGGGAGATGATATCCTTGGAAGTATTACAAAGCCAGTTACTGAGAATCCTGAATACAAACTGAATCAAGATCAGCTAGACAATCAAACTACGGTAGAAAGGTGAGAGGAGCGGAATACTGAATGTGCTGCTTTTCTGGGTTTTTTTGACCCCTTCCCAGCTCTTTTACTCAGTTCCTTATGCATGCTTTTGAATTGAAGTGGGAGGGATTATTTTCTTTAAATTTGCCCAAAGGAGCTTCTAACATTGCTTGATATCCTATCAATGTTGTTAGTAGCTTTTAATTTGTTACTAGGGAGTACACCGCTCTTGAAGTATCTATGCAGAAATTTCCTATATGGTTCCTTTGGGCATATAAGTAATAGAAATTTTTTCCTTTGCTACCCCTGCAAATTGCTGCCAGGTTTGATGACATTTTATCACAATAGAACAGATGTAAATTCTCATAAAGCTATGAAAGCATTGCTTATTTCCCCCAGGCAATATTCTGCATTCTTTTTTTCTCTGTCATTCTGTGTTTCTGTTACAGTGGGGCTGACTTTTCTTTCCAAATAACTGTCCATTCCAATCCACAAAGCTTGGCAGAAGTCACTTTTTTTGGTCACTGTTGCTATCAGCCATCCTAAGGACAGGCTGGGGGTTGCTAATTTATCCAAAATGTTCCCACTCAGTATAATATCTGAGGGAAGTTGGAACAAACTGTGTGTGTTTGCATGTGCCTTTTTTCTAATTGGTTTTAACTTGAAAATTCAGGGTTTATTTCTGTGCTGTTGAAGACAAGAGTTCATAAAAATTCTGATGTATGGCCTTCTGTGGACATAGACCAAGTAAAGGCAAAGCACAGTGTAAAGCCCATTGGATAGCATACTGTCAAATGCAGTATTAGAAGATAAGTTTAAAAGTAAAAATTCTATGGCATTTACCAAAATTATACTTGAAGAAGGCTCTTTTCATCACAGTACTGCTGTGCACTTGCCTGAGGTATTTAAGAAGTAACTCTGCTTGAAAGAGAAGCAATGACCTTCAGGTTTATTATAAGCCTTGCTCCAAGGAATGAAATGTAAGGGCAGCTGGCTGGTCACAGCAGTATGACTTTTTGCCTTCATTTTTCCTTATAGCCCAAGGCTTGGGTCCTAGCCCACACACATTTGCATGTTTTTATTTATGCTTGCTAGCTCTAAGTACCCGTGTCCCCAGGCCAGAGCTGAGAAGAAGTCTGTGTGCAGCAGCTAGCTTCATATCAGCACTTGCCAATTTTTCAGAACTTAATATTTGTGTTGGATTTTGGTTTTACATCAGTGTTATTTTAGGAAACAATTCTGTGCAATACTCAAAGTTTCCTGTATCCAGTTTATTTTTTCTAGAAAATATTGCTTTGGGGAGCCTTTTTATTTACTGTGTAAGATTGCATTGTCCATTAAAGGTTGCACCCATCATTCTTACAGGTTTGGGGGGGGGTGTGTGTGTTTGTTTGGGGTTGTTTTTTTTTTTTAAGGCTTCTGGCTCAATTACATGAAACGGAGACTGCCTTTGATGAGTTTTGGATTAAGCATCAGCAGAAACTTGAGCAGTGTCTGCGCCTTCGGAATTTTGAACAGAATTTCAGAGAGGTGAGAACTTCTTGGTGGCGGTCAATATTTGGTAATACAGAAATCATGCAGAAGAAAGTACTTCCCCCTCTTGTTTTTTTAGCTCTTGAGTGTGCTTGAAAATTTCTCCAACCTTTTTCTTGTACCTGTGCTTACCTGACATACTGCCATCTTTACTACCTTGAATACTTGCCTGTAGAGGCATAATAGCTTCTCTTCTGCAGTCTTACAACCTTTTTTTCTTCCACGGGCCCAGCAGTGTATAGGGGTTCAAAAACTCCTTTGAAACCTGTTCTCCACCACAGAAGCATAATATGCTGTCTACAAGGCTTTCATCTTTCCAGTATGCTTTTTTGTGGAACCAAGACGTAACTAAAACCTTCTGGCTGAAATTTTATAAAGCAGACTCCAACACTGTGGGTGGGAAGTTGCAACCACACTGGTAGAAGCTGGGTGGAGGCTGAACTACAATTTTTACAGCCAATTTCTGATGTCATGTTAGTTTAAGTCATGTGCTTGGTGGCACTTACAGTCTCTTTACGCTGGTGTAGCTGATCTCAGAGCATGCCGCCTGTGTCTCTGTGGGAGCAATGCTCAGAAAACCTCTTACAAGTGTACGTCCGTCTCTCAACTAACTGTTAGGGTGAGGACCTATCCCTCACGTTTTGCCGTTTATGTTAAGGTTTCTTTGTATTATTGTCATCTGGTAAGAACAAGATCATAAATGTTTCCTGAGCATTAGTTTTCCTGTTCTTTTTTTCTCTTCAGTAGCAGGAAACAGGATTATTTCACTGCATTTTCTTTGCATTTGTTTTCAATTTGTATTGGGGGCAACGGTAGGCTGACAAAAAAAGTTATTTGTGTTTGTACCAAAGTTACCCTGTAATGCAAATAACCTGACTAGAAATAGTAGCTAGCAGCTACTTACCTGATGGGTCTTCAGAGAGGTGGAATCATCTTCATTGATACATAGCTGTGTCTCATTTCAGGTCAAAGCAGCTTTAGATACTCTGTCTGAGAGACTGTCTGCTTTCATAGATGTGGGAAACAGCTGTTCACACGTGGAGCATATTTTGAAAGATCTTGCCAACTATGAAGAAAAATCATGTGTAAGAACTCTCTTAAGGTCTTAAGGTCTCTTAAGGTCTTCTTAATTTCTAGTATGACAATGCATGTGTGGAAGGGAACTGTATTTGATTATTGAGTATAACTTATGAGCAGGAGCTTAAGCTGACAACTTCTTCTAAGGGCAGAAGAAGTCTCTCAGGTAATGTGTAGAAGGAACTTGGAATGAAGTCTTTAACCACTGGGGCAGCTTAGGCCTTAAAGAGCAGAGCGACCATTCACAAAGTCAGGGTGATCATTTTGTGAAGGAACTGCGTGAAGTGTGTGCATGGCCAAGTTCTGCACTTACTGATCAAGGGGCCACTTCCATTACAATTAAAGCTACTTATTTAGTTAAATCTTAGAAATGAGAAAGCTGTGTATCGAGTGTACAATATGTTAAAAGATGAACAACAGAAACATGCACTCTGAACAATGTAAAATGGCACCTTATTATGATTTGTGCTTCACAATAAAATACATAGCTCTGTGAGTGAGGTTGTTGCTCATGGGGCTAAAGTACTGGAGTAAGGTACTTTTTAATTTGGGTGCAGATTGCTACTGTACTCCAAACTGTATACTTACACAAACCTGCTGCCGAATACATAAGGTATAGAAAGTCAATAGCGGTTTCTTCACAGGGTGGCATATGATAAAATTCATTGATGCTTTTGAAGTACTCTGATACAATAAAGAAGGCGGCGTACAAATTCTTGGGCATGTGGAAAGAAAAGAAATCATTTTGATTTATTAAGCAAGGCAGCTGTTAACTAAAGATGTATTCCTTATGTTTATGTTTATTCTTTGTGTTTACTGCATAATACTTTTTCATTGGTGTTGATTTAAAAAAAGATGTACCTAACTCATACTTGCTTTCTTAGGAAACTGTAGCAAAAGCAAATATGCTAGCCTCGGAGGGTGATGCTTTTATTCAAAGCAATCATTATGCCGTGGACTCCATTATTCCAAAGTGCAGTGAACTTCATCAACTCTGTGATGCCTTCACTACTGAGATAGAACGGAGGAGGAATCTTCTTAACAAATCTCTAGAACTGCATGGCTTACTAGAAAAGGTAAATTTTATATGGAACAGTTCTGTTTCCCATATTGTTTGCTAAAACCTCAGCCAACCAGCTGTCAAAATGGCAGGTAAAACATAGAATCATAGAATAGTTAGGGTTGGAAAGGACCTTAAGATCATCTAGTTCCAACCCCCCTGCCATGGGCAGGGACACCTCCCACTAAACCATGTCACCCAAGGCTATGTACAACCCGGCCTTGAACACCGCCAGCAATGGAGCATTCGCTACTTCCCTGGGCAACCCATTCCAGTGCCTCACCACCCTTACAGGAAAGAATTTCTTCCTCATATCCAATCCAAACTTCCCCCGTTTAAGTTTGAACTCATTACCCCTTGTCCTCTCACTACAGTCCCTAATGTAGAGTCCACTCCCAGCATCCCTATAGTCCCCCTTCAGATATTGGAAGGCTGCTATCTCTACTCAGCCTTCTCTTCTCCAGGCTGAACAGCCCCAACTTTCTCATCCTGTCTTCATACGGGAGGTGCTCCAGTCCCCTCATCATCCTCGTGGCCCTCCTCTAGACTTGTTCCAACACTTCCATGTCCTTTTGATGTTGAGGACCCCAGAACTGCACACAATGCTCCAAGTGAGGTCTCAGGAGAGCAGAGTAGAGGGGCAGGATCACCTCCCTCGACCTGCTGGTCATGCTCCTTTTGATGCAGCCCAGGATATGGTTGGCTTTCTGGGCTGCGAGTGCACACTGAAGCCGGCTCGTATTCATTTTCTCATCAACCAACACCCTCAAGTCCTTCTCCTCGGGGCTGCTCTCAATCTCTTCTCTGTCCAACCTGTAGCTGTGCCTGGGATTGCTCCAACCCAGGTGTAGGATCTTGCACTTGACATGGTTCAACTTCATCAGGTTGGCATCAGCCAACCTCACAAGCATGTCAAGGTCCCTCTGGATGGCATTCCTTCCCTCCAGTGTATCAACCGACCCACACAGCTTGGTGTCATTGGCAAACTTACTGAGGGTGCACTCAATCCCACTGTCCATGTCACTAACAAAGATGTTGAACAAGACCGGTCCCAAACCCGATCCCTGAGGGACACCACTCATTACTGGTCTCCAGCTGGGCATTGAGCCATTGAGCACAACTCTTTGCATGTGGCCATCCTGCCAATTCTTTATGCGCCAAGTGTTCCACCTATCAAATTGATGTCTCTCCAACTTAGAGACAAGGATGTCATGTGGGACAGTGTTGAACGCTTTGCACAAGTCCAGGTAGATGACATCAACTGCTCTACCCCTGTCCATCAGTTCCATAGCCCCATCATAGAAGGCCACCAGATTGGTCAGGCAGGATTTCCCCTCAGTGAAGCCATGCTGGCTGTCACCAAGCACCTTGTTGTTTTTCATGTGCCTCAGCATGCCTTCCAGGAGAATCTGCTCCAAGATTTTGCCAGGCACAGAGGTGAGACTGCCTGGTTTGTAATTCCCTGGGTCATCCATTTTCTCCTTCTTGAAAATGAGGGTTATATTTCCCTTTTTCCAGTCATCAGGAATTTCACGGGACTGCCATGATTTTTCGAATAGGATGGACAGCGGCTTAGCAACTTCATTTGCCAGCTCCTTCAGGACCCACAGATGGATTTCTTCAGGTCCCATGGACTTATGTGCATTCAGGTTCTTAAGATGATCATGAGCCAGATCCTCTCCCACGGTGGGCCTAGGATCTTCATTCTCACAGTCCCTGCATATGAGTGTGCTGGAAGTTTTCTCCTTAAATAGCTTGAATACATCACAAGTAGAGGCATGAAATGTTTTAGACCTCTTAGTGTTTGATGCTGACATTGGTGCATTCTGAACCTGTTCTTTTCTGTGTTTCTAGTCTATGAAGTGGTGTGATGAAGGAATTTATCTGCTGGCTTCACAGTCAGTAGATAAGTGTCAGACTCAGGATGGTGCAGAATCAGCATTACAGGAGATTGAGAAGTTCCTAGGCACTGGAGCAAGCAATAAAATCAAGGAGTTGAATAAAATTTACAGAGAGTATGCACACATCCTCAATGAGGACCTAAAGGTACCAGAAGACATTTATGTGTATCTATGCAGCCGTTGATTAATTTTAGATTTGCTCTCTTGCATGGCCATTGATAAAGCTAAATAATCAGTATTAGTAATTATACCTGGGAATCGGAAAGCCAACACATTTCACTACCTAAGGTGCAGGTCCTGTCATATCTTTGGAAAAGCATCAGGGGCTTCAGAGCCTTTTAATAACTACTTCAATTTTTCAGGTAGCAGATTTGCTTTTAAAAGAAATTCTCCTGAGTGAATATTTGAAATATCTTTTTTTTTTAATGTAGCAAAAAGGTTCCTGTCCCTAACACTTGTATGACTTCCGCTTTGTAACTGCCTTGTTTTAGGACGTGAGAACATGTCCCTTTCCATCTTGGTTGATCTCTTCATGTAACAGGACCATTAGACACTATCAAAAGAACCTTTTTTTTCTTCTTCTTTTTAAATTGAAACCTGAAACTTCCGGGTTTCTCTACAGCAAGCACACAAAATGCTTTATGAAATGATGGCCCGATTTTTAAGTGTACTAAATGACTGGAAATTATGCCTTGTTGAGAGCAAAGAGTAAGGTAATATTTTTATATGTGGAATAAAACCAATCGCAGTTGCAAATCTGTGTGCTGTAAATGGCAGTGTAGCTTATAGATGGCCCTCTGACCATTTTTTTTATTTCCGTGGCAATGTTAGGAGCGTGTGCAAAAGGTTTTCCAGAAGCAAGAAAGCATGGAAGAAATGTTTCAAAAGAGACAAGTAAGTCTTAAGAAACTGGCAGCTAAGCAGACACGTCCTGTTCAGCCAGTTGCACCAAGACCTGAAGCCTTTGTAAAATCTCCTTGTACCTCTCCAGGTAAGTAACTGTAATAGCTTTTAATTTTTTGCACTGTGCTGAGAATCTTAAAGAAACTTGCAGCTGTAATTTGTGGTTGCACAAACATCTGTGTCAGATCTGCTCAAGTTCTATCTGCTGTTTGATTTTGGTTTACGTGCTTAGGTCTTCAAAGAGAATATGTATCCAACTCAGAAAGCAGTGCACTTCGGAGGGTAAACTACAGAAGAGGAAAGGTAATTGTTTTTCTTTGTACTTTTCATGCTTGCAAAAGTCCTAATACAGCAGAATATTCAGGAACTTCAAGAAGAATGAGGCAGATCCACTGAAAAAGTGATGATATTGCCCCTATTGAAGTAACTCTGGTGAAGCAGTTGTGTATTGAATAGAGGCTGCTTTGTCACTGGGCTGGATGCAAGGGAAGGCAAAGTAAATAGTTGCCTATATTAGGAAAAATGTTTGGGGCAGCAAATTATAAAATCTATGAACAGGAAACACTTTTTATTTGCCAGTAGTAACTGGCTACTCTTAAAACTGGCAAAAGTGAAGAGGTAGTTGTCATTGGCTCCAAGACAGCTTCACCTGACCTAATGGGTTGCCATTCCCAAGTGGGGATGGTCTTCCTGTCCCGCCTCCGGTGAGGAAAGTAACCTGACAGCAGCACAGAAACAAGTAATTTCCCACTGGGTTAGAGAGTTGAATGAATTCAGCAAAAAGTTCAGCAGAAGACAATGCAAGGAGAATGGCAGGGCCACATGACCAGTAGGGACAACAGTTCAGGATGGGGTTAGTTCAAGGGGGACTGAGAGCAGAACCTCTCACTTTTTCAGCAAGATGTAATTAGGTCAGCCGTTACAGTAGAAGTTGTAAGAACAAACTTCTGTGACAAGGTATGGAGTTACCGTAACATTAGCAGAGTACCTCATTTTTAGCTTGGAAAACAGACTAAGACCAGTGTTGCCCCCAAGATTATGCTGATTCTCTGATGTTGTCTTCCTGGAAAGGTGCCTCGAACCACGGTCTTTTCAAAGCTGGTCTTTCATGGAGAACTAACTCCCTGCGTCTAAATGTTCTTGTGTGCTTCAGGACCTCCAGGTTGACTTGGATTTTTTTGCAGTGTTCTTGCAACTTGCCTTCATTTTTAATGGAGTGCAGTCTTTCCTGTGGAAACGCATGCTGACTGCAAAGCTCTGTATTTTAAAGTGTTTTTCCCCCACCTGTGATACCATGATAATTTTTTGTTGTTTGTTTGTTTCCACCATTAGAGTGAAATGACTGAACTCCATCAAAGCAGAGGAGGATCTACAATGGATGATGAAGAAAACCTAGCTGTGTTACGGCAGTAAGTGTATTTTGATAAAAGAAAAATCCTTTTTCTGTGATTTGGTTCCAGCAAAGCTTGAGTTTGGCTAAGGATTTGATAAGACAAGTATGCTTCTCTGAATTAAGTCTCAGTACTTTTTTAAATACTCTGCCTATGCTCTGTACCCGGAGGAAGATATTTCAGTCTGTCTGCAGCATTATTTATAGTTCCTATAGTTCCCAGACTGTAGCTTTGCTGCAGCAGGGTGATGCTATGGCAGGCTAACTACATGTTTTCATTTCAGAGATTACATAGTTTTGAGTAGTAACCTCCTGTAAATCTGTCAGAGTTTTTGGACTCCATGCTGCAGAAGACTGTCTTTTTATTTGACTTTTTAGTCCCTGTTTTGAACACTGTACAAAAAAAAAATTATTTTCTTATTTAAAATACCGAGCAGCATCACTTTATAATAAAAAAGTAACTTAGTACCACCTGAAATGTGTATAGCAGAGCTTATCTTTCTGCTTGCAAACTGGATACTTCTACTGTCTTTTTACCATTACGAGCACATATTAAATCATACAAAATCACAAGGGGAGGAGGTTGGGAGAAGCATGCTTGCTTAACCATTAGGGAAATCAAAGGAGCATTGTGATATTAAAAGATTGCCCTAAATGTCGTTAATTTAAAATGGTTGATGTAGCTCTAAGTCTGTATTTGATAATTCTGTGCAGTTCTAACTCCAGCTCTTGTAATACTTGCGAATACAGCATAAGCAGGTTTTGCATGTACAATGATAAAATGCTTCACTGCTTCAGCTCAGTTAGTACAGCACTTAAAATGCAATATTTGACTTATTTTCCTGTTTAAACACATTTTCAGAGATTTTAAAATGTTTTAAAAATATGTGCTTACCAATAAGGATATGTAAGCTGTTGACAGAAATATCCATGAAACATCACATTTTCCGTTACCTGGAAATTGTTCTCTTATTGTCTGAGGTAAAGTAGAAACACAAAGTTAATGTTGCCTCATTACTTTGCATAAGTGAATAGACCCGCCTTAATTGCCATTCTCTGTCTACAGGCATGTAATGAATGAACTTATTGAGACTGAACGAGTATATGTGGAAGAACTTCTCTGTGTTCTTGAGGTAAAAATTCAATTCCACTGAAGCTGTTAGTGAATCTGTTTCTCTCTTCCATTTCATGGATGCTCTGATGCTTTCCTTATTGTTGTAATAGTGTCTGCTTGTCCTGTCAAGCAGTGTGATCATTACACCTCTCCTCTCTGCATCGTATTTTCACAGAGTCAGGAACGTGGATTTTTTTTTTCTATATTCATACAACTAGGATTTTGTATTAGAAAACACAAATTGGGCAGAAAACAAGATATACCTAACTTTAGGGAGGAACATAGTAAGATTTCTAATGATTATTAATTCCTGCAAAAGTTTATTCCAGAGTCTTGGGTCAGCTCCAGGAAGGTCATGTGTAACATGGGAATGTGTATCTGCATCAAGAGAACCTTGTGTCAGATGAGAAAATTTGTTTCTAGCATCCCTCTTTGCATACCTTTAAGTGATCTTCCAAATGTCTTGGGTACAATAGTGGGAACAGAGTTCTTTGTAATAATAATAAGTTTGATATTCTCTTTGCTCCATACTTGTGAAGGCACAGTTGCAGTACTACTGAGTTGGTTGTAGAAATATGCTGCAGTATTCTGTGTTGTTCCTCAAGTCTGCTAAGTCTCCAGACATGGATGTGTCGTTTTACTATAGTCTGATCTGTCTGTAGGAGATAATGCAGTTGCAGATAACTGAAGTTGACGAACGGGAATTGGGCCAAGTGTGTACTTTTGGTGTCCATGCCAATATTAACCTCCTAAATAGGAGCTGTTTTAAGTTATGGACTGGAAGTGATGATTTCTGGAAGCATACCTCCAAGTAAAAGGAATGTATGAGGGTGTTGAACTCTGATCTTGCTTTTGCATAGTTTGTGCTCAGCTTTCCGTAGCATTTATGTCCTGGGTCCAGTTCAAGTGCTAGGAGGTTGATGCCAGTAGGATGGTTGTATCTGCTGTGAGGTAATAAGAAAAGGTAGGTTTGGAGTAGACCTTAAGCATCACTTTATCCTATGCTTTTGAATGCAATGCTATCTGTGGTTCCATTCATAAGATAAAGACTCAAATAGTTCAAGGATTTTTAGTCCTTACTTCTGCTACTGGAGGGTTGCAGAATCTTTCTATTACTCTTGTTTTGCATAGAGTACAGTGCAACCTTCGTCTTGCTAGGCCAAGCTGTCTTAGTTTTCTGACAATGTGGTAGACTCTCCAATACCTTGACCATGCCAGGCACACTTTGCGGTGCCTCCTTGCAGTTTAGGATTCATCTCTTGTCAACTTGGATGTTTGGGACTGCCAGCAGTAATTCTGGATGAGATCCTGGCTGAAGTATGGTTCAATGGCAGTCTTCCAGCTTTTGATTAATGCTAGTTATTAATCCATCCCTCTGGCTGTTTTCCAAATTCCTTTGTTTCTCCTACTAATTTTCCCATTTATCCTGTAAAATAACCTGATACTCTTTTGTATGGGAAGTGTCTCATTATTGTGTCATATTTAATTGCCATGCATTTTCTCCTTGCCAAAGCTTCTGATGTAAAAAACAAGGTAGCTCCAAAGATTGATTATTGGCTGGGTTTCAACCACAACAGTTTAAAACTGCTATAGCTGCTTTTATCTGAGCTTGATAGCTTTCCTTTCATTAATAACCATGATCATCTGCCTTTAGTCTGTGAAATCCAGTAATTTTTACTGGGTAAAAATGTTGATTTAATCTATTTTTACTTATTATATTTGATTCCTTTTTCCATTTATTTCAATGCTTTTAGAACAGCTTTCAGATGGAAGACTTGAGCAAAGCCTTATGTATTGTTAAAGGAAGATAAAATGATCCCTGTGGCTGCATAGAGTAGCTTTACCTCTCCTTTCTTAAAACACAAGTACTGCATAGGTAGTAAAACATGAAGAGGTTTTATACCACATTTTAAAAATAAGTACGACGTCAGTCTGAAGTAAAAAAAAAACTATCAAAAGCTTTTTGTAAATGTATGGATTTCGTGCTTTTATTTTTTCAGAATTCTAAATTTCCGAGCCGTGTCAGGTTAAAAAATAAATAAAATCTAATTCCTGCCCTATCCAAATGCTTGACTTGTTCAGGCTAGGCTAATTCTCCTAGGTTTTGTAGTTTGGACATCACTTTGAAGTTAAGAACCTTACTTGTAGGTGCACTTTTGCTCATCCTTTCATTTAATTTGTCAGCGTGTTATAATTCAGTGCAGTTTATTATATCAGTGTCACTACCACGATGTTCTGTTACCTGCAAATAACTACAGACAGCTTGTTCCCTCATACTAATAGCTAAGACTGAGATGAAGGTTTGTGTATGTACTGCGATTGCATCTTTAAGTGCAGATGTGTAATGTTTTAACAGAAAAAGTACGAACTAGGAGTTATAAGCAGTATGGGAATGCATACTCTTTGCTTGGTGGAAATGATTGCAAACTTTGTCTCATCTTAGCTAAATTTGCAATAACTATTCAAGTGTCTTAATAAAGGCTGTCGGTGTGTCTTACTGGACTGATAGAAAACCAGAATTTGTATCTCTTCTAATGATTAATAGAATCATAGAATCATAGAATAGTTAGGGTTGGAAAGGACCTTAAGATCATCTAGTTCCAACCCCCCTGCCATGGGCAGGGACACCTCCCACTAAACCATGCCACCCAAGGCTATGTCTAACCTGGCCTTGAACACCACCAGTGATGGGGCATTCACAACATCCCTGGGCAACCCATTCCAGTGCCTCACCACCCTTACAGGAAAGAATTTCTTCCTCATATCCAATCTAAACTTCCTCTGTTTAAGTTTGAACCCGTTACCCCATGTCCTCTCACTACAGTCCCTAATGAGGGGTCCCTCCCCAGCATCCCTATAGGCCCCCTTCAGATACTGGAAGGCTGCTATGAGGTCTCCATGCAGCCTTCTCTTCTCCAGGCTGAACAGCCCCAACTTTCTCATCCTGTCTTCATACGGGAGGTGCTCCAGTCCCCTGATTCTAAGCTCTTTCTTTGCTATATGTCAGCCTGCAGGCAGACTGCCTTGTCAATAAGAGATAAATACTGTAAGAAAAGGGAGCTGATCAGTGTGCCTGTCTCCTGTATTGCAGGGTTATGCTGCAGAGATGGACAACCCCTTGATGGCTCATCTCATTTCACCAGAACTCCAGAATAAGAAGGACATCTTGTTTGGGAACATGGAGGAAATTTATCACTTTCACAACAGGTGAAGATTTGCATTCAGACCTAAAAATAACATTTGGATAAGACTTTTTTACTCTATTAATCTGAATTAAATTGCTAGAAGATCTTTACTGAGTCACACTTGGCTATCTGACGTGTCAAAATTCATGTTGCATAAAAGAGGAAAAGCAAAATATCTGTAACAGGTGAGCAAAGCTGTCTGAAGCTTCATTCAGATGATTGCAGTACACATGTAAAATTATTGCATTGTGGTCCTCTTCCTGAAGAAAGGTATTTGATATCTGGTTAAAACCTAATTAAAGCAAGGTTGGTTTGGTTGGGATTTTTGGGGGGTTGGGTTTTTTTATGGGATTTGCTATGGAAAGTAAGTTGTGATTCTAAACCACAAATTCTCAACTCTTACATCTGGTTGAGACTGGTTGATTTTACACTTGAGGAACCTCTCTGTGAAGTTTCAATCCTTGCTGCTACAGAGGTATTTCTTCACAGGATAATATTTAAATTGGTAGAAAAGGAAAGTATTTTCAAGAGAAGTTAAGCATGTCAAATAGTTCCTTATTCCAGTAAAACTACACTGGAAATTTTGCTGCTGACTTTTTTGGGTGATGTTTTTTATTTGGGTTTGGGTTGGGTTGGGTTTTTTTGTGGGTTTTTTGTTTATTTGTGTTTGTCTGGGGAGGTGGGATTTGATTCATTTGTTTGCTTTGTGATCTTTAGTAGTATTTGGAAGGAAAACCCAAACTTTTACTTTAAACTGCACAAATACTTCTGGCAAAACGAAATCCCCCTTCCTTCCCCAGTCTTCTATTTTATTTCAATTGTAGCAACACTAAGTTAAAAGAAATTAGTTAGAATATTTTAATATGCTATCCTTTTTTAAGTATGTGATCTAGAAGAGTTTTGTTCAGTTTTGTAGTTCACAATTACAACTCTGCTTGCAAAAGTTTAGAAGAATTGCAAGATGTAAACATTTACTGCAGCTTTTTTAATGTATGTTCTCTGCTCCTCGTAGAATATTCTTGAGAGAACTAGAAAACTACGTAGAATACCCAGAACTAGTAGGACGGTGCTTTCTGGATCAGGTATGTGTCATCTTTTGCTGGCTTTTCATTCATAAGCCCCCCTGTAGGGCTGTAACATATGACAGTGATCTTCATGTGATTGCCACCATGTCCCCTTTGTCTTGAAAGGGTAACATGTTGGGAATGTAGATGTTAATTGAGAGTAGGGATATTTTCTGCTGTGTGGGGTGATTAATTTTCTTAGACCTTGTTGAAATAAAACCACTTTATTAAAGTAGAAGTTAGGAAAACATGAAGTCACGCACTGCATTGTTTCACATCACTATAAATGGTTGGTTTACTTGGGTAGATTTCTTTGCTGGATATTTTTATTGTCATTCTTTTCTCTTTTCTTTAAAGAGAACACCTTAACAGAGTTAAGTCCAAAACATTTTTATTCTGAAAAGAGAAAGCTATGCCAAAATAAAACATTTTTTGTTCTGGGATTTATTAAACAATGAGTCTCACGCATAGCACACTAAAGGGCTAAATAGGAATCTGTTTATGGAAATCAATCTCCTGTTATTGCTGCCTATTGATGCTCTAAAACTCTCAGGAGAAGCCATCCCTCTCCCTCCTATTTACTGGCTTCATCCATGGAGATGCTGTTGCCTAAAATTCAGGGACAGAAGTACTTCTGTGCTTGCCAATTTCATACCTAGTCTTTCCTTTATAGTTACCACAACAGTTTCAACAGGTTTTTTTTCATTTTGCTTTTGACAAGTGCTGAAGTGATAACGGGCAGCAAACTGCTTGGTCTACCTTAGTGCAATTCCCAGGCCAGAACACATTCATAAGAAGAAAATATATAAAGAAAAAGGGGAAGACTTTTAAATAAGTTGCATAGAGGAACTCATGGTTGGGCATTCATAGAAGTATTTTGCATATTGTAATAGAAATATATTTGTAAATATAATATGTGCTTCTTTGTTAGTTACTTAACATGCAACTGAAGCAAATATTGATAGGAACACCTTATTCTGATCTTCCAAGTACAAAATTAGTAGCCATTACAAAATCAGTGATTTTCAGTAATTGTTTATTGCTTGGGTTACTTCAAGGAATTGCTTTTTGTTGTTGTTGTTTCATAGCGTTATGGATTAATTAAAAGAAAAAAGTCCTATGAACTTTATATATTACGGTTACAAGAATTTACTAACTTGTTGCTTGTGTCCCCAATTTCAGATGGAAGATTTCCAGATTTATGAAAAATACTGTCAAAATAAACCTCGGTCGGAAAGTTTGTGGAGGCAGTTTTCAGATTCTGTGTTCTTTCAAGTAAGATTGCTTGAGTGTCTAAAATAACCGCAGGGTTGGTTTTGTTGTGATTTGGTTTGTTTGTTTTCTTTAATCATCTCAAGAACAAGTAACAAAATATTGATAAATATTGATTTTAAAATATTGGTAAAAATATTGATTAGTGTCCTGATGGAATCCAACGCTGATTACAGGAATGTCAAAGGAAACTTGATCACAAGCTCAGTTTGGACTCATACTTGCTGAAACCTGTTCAAAGAATAACCAAATACCAATTATTGCTAAAGGTATGTGTTACTAAAGTATAATGCTAAGTACCTTTTGTGCATTTGTTTTTTTAAATGCTGCTTCTCTCAGCCTGCTGAAGAGAAACCTAAAAGCTGTTAGGTGTACAAATAGAAACAGAAAATCCCAGTCTATCCACTTTCAGCGTGTTCTTTTCTCATGCAGCCAAAAAGCTGCGAGTAGGCAGGCAAATGTTACACAGGGACACTGTGTAGCTGCTTTTGCCCTTATATTTTGGCTGAAGAAAAGAATGAAAAAATGATTAGGGGAAACAGAAGGGCCATGAAACCTTTGCAACAAAGAAAACATAGTATCTGAACTACTTGTTACTACAACTGTAGTAACCAGTTACTACAGTCACCAGTTACAGTCACCTCATCTGTATTACAGGAATTTGCCTTGCTGGGTTCTATGAAATGCGTTCTAGGAATTATACTTGACCAAGAGCACTGTATGGTTTTTTTTACAAAGGATGCTGTTATGATTTACTTAAACGTGCTAATGTATGAGAGAACAATATGAGGGCAATAGCCTATCATAAATTTTCAAATCAATGTAAAAGGTTTTGCCATGTTTGAAGTAAGAAATATTTCCCACAGAAACACGTTTCGATAATCGTGTTTAATAGTAGTTTTAAACAATTGCCTTGAACCAAATTTGTTCTTAAGTTAAAACTGAGCTGAAGTTAATAGCTTTTAGAAATTAATTACATTAAGCTTGTGCAAAGAGAGGATTATTAGAAAGGTTTTTGATTTGAAGTATCTTTACTGCCTGTAGTCCTCAAGTAAATGCTTATTCTCATATTACGAAGTCTGGGGGATTCCACATTAACTTGCAGCTAAGTTTATGTGGATCAAATTGGAAGATACAGCTTTGCCAATAAGCTTTTTGGAGAAGGGGTGACTTTTAAAATATGCAGTAAGGTTAAGTCTATTACTAGCATCCCTGGTGCGGCTATAATTGAAATAATAAATGAAATTGACCTGTGTTTTTACATATGTTGTTCACTTCCAAAAAGCTACAGATGCAACTTTATTTGCCTTTGTTGTGGGATTTGAGTTTTTTGGGGTTTGGGGTTGGTTTTTTGTTGTTGTTATTGTTTCTTTTGGTTTTGGTTGTTTTGCTTTGTTGCTTTTTTCAGTCATGATGAAAAAATGGTTGCTAAGTTAGGTTTGTACAATTCTTAGGTAGAGTTTACAAAATCTCTAGATGAATGAAATATATTTGGCTAATTAACAGCAGAGATGAGAATTAAAACCTTCGGGTCTTCTGAGTTCCAGACAGTGTTTAACCAACTAGGTCATAGGTATAAAACTTTAAAAACTTTGCCCAAATTCAGTGTTAAGATGTGAATGTTTCTAGTTCCTGATGTTTCCAAAGCTAAGTAAGTACGTTGTCATTCCCTGCCCATTCAGGAAATGCTGAAGTACAGCAAAAACTGTGAAGGTGCTGAAGATCTTCAGGAGGCATTAACTTCTATACTGGGTATTCTCAAAGCAGTTAATGATTCTATGCACCAGATAGCTATTACAGGCTACGATGTAAGTAACAGTATTTTTACTTACTTTGAAATTTCTTTTCATTCATTTCTTAGACATTTGCACTGCATACCCTATATGCATACTAATAATGAGAAGAAGGTTTTACAAAAAGTTTCTTTAAACTGAATTTTGTAGTGAAAATAGTGCAAAATGGGTCTGTCTGTACTGTTCTGAAGTTTTCCTGCTATGAATAATATTTTGCTCTGTCTGTCCAGGGATGTCTTGTTTGTTTGCTTGTCTTTTCCTTTGATCTACTTGACACTTGAGTTAGAGACTGAAAATTGTCATGAAGAGTCTGGTTTAGGCTACGGCCAAATGGAGTCACTACTAAGTTTTTATATCTATGTGTAAACAGTCAAAACTTCCAGTAAAAGAAATCACAATAAGCAGCTGTGGAGTAGTGTTTGGGGGACAAAAACCCAAACAGCCTAATATGCATAGTGTGCTTCTCCCTCTATGCGTAGATCTGTGTATCTCTGCTACTGGTACTATTGACTGTAAATCCTGCCTGAACGGTGTTGGTGAGAAAAAATTATGTGTAAAAATCCAGCACTGACTTTACTTTTATTATGTTTCCAAACCCAACATAAACACTGATGTGCGAGATTACTTGGAATGACAGAACTTGTGAAGACCTGTTCAGAATATGCTTTTTAGTCTGATGTTATCTCTTTGTACTTAAAAATACCCCTTTTTCTTTTTGTTGTTCCAGGGTAACCTGAATGAGCTAGGCAAGCTTTTAATGCAGGGATCCTTCAATGTCTGGACTGATCATAAAAAGGGTCACTCAAAGGTGAAAGATTTGGCACGCTTCAAGCCAATGCAGCGACATCTCTTCCTCCATGAGAAAGCAGTGCTGTTCTGTAAAAAGCGAGAAGAAAGTGGAGAAGGATATGAGAAAGCACCTTCTTACAGCTACAAACACTCCTTAAATGTAAGACACCTAGCAGTCCAGCAAGGTCGAGGTACTATGGGCTTAGCCTGCAGTAATACAGCATTTAGGTTTTTGTCTGCAAAGCTGTGTTACAGCTCTGCATTGGGAGCTTAACCCTTTCAGGCAAGCCTAAGTGGTGCTGCAGGTCTATGTTAGTTTGTGTTGCATTCTGTTAGAGAGTTGGAGGAGAGGGGGTGTAAATTACCCTTTGAGAGCCCAAGTCCGAACTGTGCTAGTCTAGCTGAATGTAGAGCAGGGATAGTATAAAACAGATCTGAGATTTTGTGGTCTGGATTTTAAAAGCAATGTCTTGTGAGTCAGTTTCAGCTTAAATCTTTCTTTCCTCCAAGGTAGCCAAGCTGATACAAAACACTAAATCTCATATGTCCAACATGCAGATCATGTGTTATTAGCTATTCTTTTCCTAGAGCAAGAAGCCAAATGTGGTTTTCCTTTCCAGAAATAGGGTACCAGATAATATCAGTAGCTGCCTGTTTCCATTGCTTCTGTAACAATGTGATGGGTCAGCTTCTGTTCTCTTTGCTTCTAGATGGCAGCAGTTGGAATTACAGAAAATGTCAAAGGTGATGCAAAAAAATTTGAAATCTGGTATAATGCAAGGGAAGAAGTTTACATTATACAGGTAACTAAATAACCACATCTAAAAAAAAAAGAAAAAGAGAGAAGGTGGGGGAAAGTCTAACTGTAAGATCTGGAATTTTGTTCCACTGGTATATCACTAATAGATAATGATGAGGAAATGTAGAAAATCCCAAACCACCACCAGATTAATCCGTAAGGTAGTTTCTGAATAGATTTCAATTGCAGAGTCTTTGGAAGGTGGAGGGTGGTGGGAGGGGTGGAATAATGGTGTTTTACTATATCCATGGAGAATATTGTATGCACCATTACTATTGCTCTTACTGGAATAGTGGACGGCTTGGGAGACAGTGTTTGACTGTAGCACGTGCACAGCCTCTGCCTTAGTGTATTCCACTTCTAACAACTAGGTTCTGTTGACTAAGCACTGGAGAGGCAGCTCTGTGTGTCTCTCTTGAATGATTCCTCCAAGTCTATGCTTTGGAATGTTCAACTCTGTGTTATAAGACTTCTATGCTTGATGGCTGGTTGTATTTATTTTCGGGTAGGCACCAACACCTGAAGTTAAAGCTACTTGGGTAAATGAAATAAGAAAAGTGCTAACGAGTCAACTGCAGGCATGCAGAGGTAAAATATTTTGGATATATATATTTTTTTAATTTCTTTTCTCTTTGAACTTCAAAACCTGCTCTGTATATCTTTACTGTGTAGGACTGTAGAAATGGAAGGCTTAAAATATATATCAGTTTTAATAGTTCTTTTACTTTCTTCCATTACAGAAGCTAGTCAGCACAGAACACTAGAACAAACACAAAGTTTACCTCTACCAGCATCATCTTGTACAAGGTAAGCAAGTACGTTGTCAAATTTGCCTGGCTGTCATGTAAATATACTAATATACCTAGTTTGCAGTTTTTTGTTACTCCTATCCCTTAATACTGCCCCCTTTATGGTCTGGGTTTTGTTTTTTGTTGTTTTGGTTTTTTTTTCAGTGGGGTGAGGAGTGAGAAAGTAGGTTTCTTCCTACTCTAAAGCTGTAAACTTCAGAGTTTATACATCTCCAGAACTGTTAAACTGAGGAGCAGTGGCACAGATTTTGCCAGTTGATAGAGAACACATAAAGGCAATTTCCTGTGCCAGCCAAAATCCTGAAGGTGTTATGGCTCTGTTTGTTGAACAGCTAACTATATTCTTTACATCCCAGATAAGAGTTATGTGGAGCAGCCTTTTCCTTCTTTCTTTCTTTTTTTTCCTTCACCTGAATTATATTTTATTTCCTTTCCCGGTGTCTTGCTATCTTCCTGTTTGCTTGTTTGTTTTGTGTGGGTTTTTTTTTTCCCTCAGGGCATTATCTTTTCTCTTCTTTGTTCTGTTCCTTCAGTTTCCTTTATTAAAAGTGATGTGTTGGTTCCTTCAGTGTCCCAACTTCTGAGTCAAGCTTTTCTTCTTTTCCTATTTTTAATCCCTCACCCTATACAGTCTTTGCTTTTACCTTCTATTCAGCCCTTCTCTGACATCTCTTTTTAATCCTCTGCTTCTCACTCTTTTTTAGTAAGTGTATGTATATGTACCCCTAGGCCCATGTGCTCATATCTTCAGTCATTCCCACATGGTGTGTGCTCAAAACAGTATCAGTAGCTCTCTCCCCTGCATGTTTTGTGAAATGACTTCATCACTCAGGGAGAATTTCCCAGATGTATAGTATTTGTGGGATGTCTTTCTCCAGTCCATTCGCAAATGGAGGTGTGATTTGAATCCAACTGCAAGATCCAATCTGTGTTCTTGAACCTATGTATGCAATCAGTTCTGGGCTAAGAGCTTCTGAGGGCAGAGTTTATTCCTTTCTTTTCCTTTTGTTTCTTTTTCTGTTTGTTTGTTTTTATTTCCCTTAGTACCTTCAGGAGGAACCTCTCAGCACAGAATGTGTCCTGTATCTGAGAATGAGTGGAAGTTGTCCTGAGCTGTCTTTTCAGTAGCTCCCACTGCCATAATACCTGCAGCTGCAGTTGGTTAGGGAAGCCTTTCTCCTTTGTATGTGCTCATGGTCTTTAAATGCACAATCACCAAAGACTTTTTCAGTCCTAGAAGCTATGATCTGGGAAGTAGTTAATAAATGGCATAGGTACCTGTATGTAAAAGGCAGACCATGACCAAATGTCTTCACCCCTGTTCAGCCACAAAAATGCTGAAGATGGATTGATTGTCTTAATTTTCTTCCAATAAACAGTCCTTCACGGAACCACATCAGAAACACCAAAAAAATGGAGGAGAGAAAAGCTGATCTTGCAAGTCTAGAAAGTTTTGGCACCACAGTAGCACCAAAGTACCCCGAGAAAGGCAAAGGTGAGTTTACACATATGTATTTTGTTGTCTTTAATTAGAAAGTGCATGCCTGCACTGCAGATGCACAGGCAGATCCACCAGCAGAGTACACATGGTAGTACAGGGAAATGCTGCATTACACCTGAGGGAGCAGGGCTTTGCTGCTTTCAGCCCTAAGGCAGCTCACCCACAAAGTGCTACCCACTCAATAGCCCCATGCCATTCCCATCTGCCTACAGCCTGGGTTTCTGTGTTCCACTGTGTGGTGTGTACCGGCTGAAAGCCACTTTGAATGAAGGGTAGCCAAAAGGAGGTGGGAACTATGTGTTATGAGGCAGATCTTCTCTTAGAGCTGCCCAGCTTCTCAAGGTTCTCTTCCTCTGTATAAATTTCTTGGAATTGCCTGTTCTGAAAAGCTTTGGTGGTGTTCTTCTTCATTTTTTTCTCCAGTTTTGGTTCCCATCATGGAGATTATTTACTGAACCAGTGGCAGTACAATCCCCTGCACATTGAGAACAACTGGCCACTCAGGTTCTTCTATTGTACCTGGACTTTCAGTTGTCCTTTCTCATTCTACCATGCAGATTCCCTGTCAGGGCTGCAAATGACTTTTTGCCTTGACCTTTTCATGGCCTTCTTCCCTTTCTTTCTGTGTCTCTCTCTTCCTTTGTAGATGACACTAACTCTACCTCAGAATGCTCTGCACTGTCAAAACGCTTTGCGCTGCAGGGCTTTACTAACCTCAAAAGTCAGAAAGGTAATTTAAAAATAAATGAATGAAAAAAAGGCTAGACTGCTTTCTGTTTAAAGTTCTAATCGAAGCATCGCTCTGTGTGTGTGTGTGTGTGTGTGTGTGTGTGTAGTTTGACACATGGTAAGTGTATGCACTAGGTTGTTCTCCGAAGTTCAAGCTAGGCTCCTGAGTCACCAACCCTGGCAAGGAAATAAGAAGAGAAACCAGCTCCAGAGTGGGAGGGCGTGATGAAGCTGGGAAAAGTGGAGCTGTTGGATATGCAAAGGAAGGAGTGCAGTTTCCAATGCCTCCAGTCTCACTATCAAGTCCAAGGAAAGAGTTTATAGTGCCTCATTCCTGTAGGAAAACTAGAGGAAGTTAGTTGTCTTCAGATCAGACACCTGGCCTGCTTCTGTGGATCTGCCCCAAATGCACTTGTACTTGGCAAAAAGGAATCAAGGTTTTCTAGAGTATTTCTCTATTGGCATCTTTGCTAACAGACCTCCCAAAACATGACTACAGCAGAATGTGTATGACAGCACTGTTTTGCTGGATACAAAATTAAATAATAATTTTCCTATGCTTCCAGAAATGATCCTTACTTTTTTTTTTTTTCCCCTAAAATGGGCAATGGGAGTTTGAGACCATTCTTGCTTCCTCCTGCCAAGTAATCACACTGATATATTCACTTCTTGCTTTAAACAGCTGTCTCTGAACAATATGAATTGCATTAAGATGATGGCACTTGTTCAAGAGCATGATGTATTTTTTTTTTCCCCAAGCACCTTTTCCGAATGCCTTTCTAAAACCTCATTACCTTTGAGTTCTTTCTGGAGAGACTCTAGGGTTGTGTATCTGATGCTGGTGAGGTGAGCTCTAATATCCCATGCTTGCCTTGACAGAAACTCCATCTGCTTCTGCTAAAAGCCAGACATTGCCAATGATCCTTCTTACAGGACCAGGTATTGCTGTAGTACTAGATATATATAAAAATGATTGCTTAACTTGGTAATGTTTGTCTCAAATTGAAATTAAATGTATCCAGTTGATGTCTACTTCATTTAGAAATGACTGCATAAAGTTTCTTCTACTACTATAAAATAAATTCATCAATTTAATCTCCAAATAAATAATATCTCCAATATCTCGAAATATATGTAAGTAATTAATTCCTTCTACTGTAATTGACCAGTGACAGCTAAAATTAGGGAGATTACAGAAATCCACTTGTTTTCCAGGGTAAACTCAAAGGTATTTAGCATGCAGTCCACCTATTCTCTTTATTCCAGTTCTTCAATATCTCTCTTCTGTGTTTTTTGCCTATTCATCCTCCTGCAGCTTCTCCTACCAGTCCTGACAAAAAAGCTAAACGGCATGAAGTAGTGAGTGACCCAACTCCTTTTGGTTTAAGAGGTATAGTGATACCACATCTTGTACTCCACGAATTTCCACCCGTCCCTCATGTAATGTGTTACATCAGAGTACTGGGGATACCTATATGATGCTGTTTTGTGCAGCAGTATTGATATCAGCTGAGTTTTTCCAAGTGCATCTGTCAGCTTATACTGGTTTTGATAGCACAACTGGTTAAAGTTTTACATTAGCATCAGATGAAGTAGCATACGTCTAACTAGTTCTTAGGAGACAGCAGAGGGAAAGAGATCTGCTGAAGAAATAACCAGAATCTGGGTGTTTAATGGCAGTACACAGGTGTCCAGTTGCTATGAGACACATGGTTTTCCAGTTAGCATCCTCCTGTCACTGTGCCTCTTGTGGAGATGATTTAACTTTTTTAAAAGAAGAAAAAAAATTGAAATCCAAAACTCATGTACTTTAGTCAGAGTGAGGATTGTCGCTGTCATGTGGAATTTCCATTTTAGATCTGCGTTTATTACTGTAGTCAGTCCTGTTGCATCTTTCTTTGGGTGACGGTAGGCAATTTTTACTATCCTGTAAACCCAAGATGATTTAGCTGAACCCCTTGTAGCAGTTTGCCTCCTGTCCTCCCAACCCACGGCCAAGCAAAGAATAGAAAAGCATTTCCGTTAAATTCCATTTCTAACCAGCAAGGCTGTTGGTGAAGGCTTGAGTACAAATCCCTGGGGCTAATTGACTAGAAGGTACAAGGAGAGCAGTCCCCCTCTTCCTGACTCTCTTTCCACTATCTCTTTTGGAAAATATTAATCTAAAGATGAAGCTCTTTCAAGCCCTACCATTGTCCTCTTCTCCAGGTTTCCACAGCCTTCGTCTTTCTCTCACCTGTGGAAATGATGCAGGTCCAGCTGCTGTGCTGAGGAGACTATGCCACACCATTCACCTCATCTGAGTAGCAGGAAATATAATCCCAGGCTGGATGCATGCAGAAATTCCACAAGTATAGCTATGGGAGTTACAGGTTAACTTTCTTCAGGCAGCAGTTAAACCTCTGAGATCTCCAGGCACCACAGAAATCTTGAGGGCCTGAAAATGTTGTCAGAAAGCAAAGGGTGTTTGTGGCCTGTTGCACAGATACTGGAAATTTTCAGGGTGGACAGTCCTTGATCATTGTTAATTTACAGTAATATTGTTGGGTCCTTGGAACAGACTTGTCTGATTTGCTGTCCTGTCCAGCAGCCCCTCACTTTATGAAACACTATACCTCGTAAGTGAATTTAAAACATCTAGTAACTCCCCTGTCTTGCACCTTCCAGTCGCTTTTCTGACACTTCATCTTTTCTTCCGCAATTCAGAGGGATGAACAGGCAGCTGACCCAGGCATTTTAGGATGAAACTACACCAGGTGGTGACCACAGCTCCCTGGTGCAGAGTGCGTTGCCCCCACTTGTTTCCTTTCACTGCCATATTGCTCAGACTTACATCGCAGTGAGCTCAAGAAAAATGAAATAGTTACAGAATTGCATCTTGCAGATCGATCCTATCTCTGAAGAAACCTGTGGGCCCATTTCTGAAGAGAAGTCATTAATGAATTCTTGGGTTTCCCTGCCACCTTCAAATCTAAACTCATTTCTGCATAACCTTGTCTTTTCTTGAGACTTCCTGTCATTTTCTTACCTTTCCTGCCTTTATGGGGAGCTCTGATTTAGTCACAAAGTGCAGAATATATATGTGCACATTGAATGTGCATGCATAATTTTAGTGCCTGTAGTTAGTTAATATGAATATGACCACAGTGACCTCTCCCCTTCCGTGCCCAGGATGAGATGGGCTTCTATACAGACTTGTTAATAGTAGAGTGCCAGCTCGTATGAGGAGTAGGAATATATTGTTGCTGCGGGCAGAATCAGGCAGGTGTGTTCTTACCTACATCAGCACAATGTATGAAAAGAAAGAGACTGAGGAATAAGAGCCATTACCCAAAATGTTCTAGATGAGCAGGCCAGTGAGTATGATGCTACAGGCAGAGCAATTACAGTGATTTCACTTTGTTTTGTGGTGCTCACTAGTTCTGTTTCTAATGAGAGTTGGAACAATTAGGTGAAACCAAGGGTTTTTTGGTTGCATTGTTTTAACTTGGAAATAATGGAAAGATGTCCCACAAATCAACTAGATGATGTGAGCTTCCAAGATTTTCATGGAATACAGCTGGAATTTGTTACTCAGTTTCTTCACAGATGGAAGTTCATTCTTAACACTGGACAAGGCCAAATGGGTCAATACTTGTAACCTTGTGCAGGTCATCCGGCAGCGCAGGCGAGGTAAAAGTCCCACTCCATTTGGTGTGCTCTGGGTGTGATTTGTTTCTATGATTCTTAGATTGCTTTGGCTGCACTGTGGCGATGCTCAGGCTTTTTCCTAAGGTACTGGCATGACCAGCCACATGACAAATGCCTCGGAAGCAGTGAAGAGCAAAAATGCTAATGCTTTCTTAAGTAATAGTTACATAAAAGTCAGGAGGTTTGTTTTTCCTTTCATTCTTTTCATCGAGTTTAATTGTTTCTACCATTTGGCTTGAACGAAAATCTGACTTACAAATGCTTGTCTGGTTCATTACAACATTTTTTTCTTTATAAACTCAACACATTTATTAGTAGCTGCTGACCTCAGTGAACAGCATCTTGCTAGTAAAACTTACTGTAGGTTTATTTGGAAAAGGGATTTTGTGCACTGTTGATATGATTCAGCTTGATTACGTAAATGAAATGCCTTACCCTGAGAGAGCAAAAGGAACACTTGGCAGTAAATGACAGGCAGGAGACTGCTCTTGTGATGTTTGATGGCTTAGAACCAAGATAAGTCAGCATGATTAAGTATCCTTGTGTCAGCATGAATACCCTTAAATAATATGCTGTCTTGTCAGGTGAAGTACAGAATGCTGGTAGTTTGTGTTGAATTTCTTGATAGCTCTAAGTGCTCAAGAGTTTGAAGAAGGCAATGCACGTTCATCCGTTGTTCCAGCAGGCTGGTTAGGTTGCTTTAGGTTGTAATCCTGTGTGTGCATCCGCTTCCCATAAAGTGTACATTCTTGTCTTCGACCTCCTCCCAAGAAAAAGAGTATCTATCCATCATTCATCTTTGTATAAGAGAGAAATAGCTGCTTTTTAGTTGGGAATTTGCATTCTTTCCATCTGTTTCCCTCTATGTAAATCCGAAGGGCCATATTCATTGCTGTGAATTCCACAGTTGATGGAAATGGGCCAACTTTTGCCAGCTGTGAATTTCAGCCAGTGGCTGTAATAACTTCTCTGTGTTCGGTTTTCCTCCTGTTTATGTTGATCACTTAAGAGCTTCTCAGTGGAAAGAGCACTTCTCCCAGTCAGTGGCTCATTGCTGCAGAGTTAATGGTTGGCTGTTTTTTCCCCAAGGTTGGGCTAAAACGTCTCATTCTCTTGATGCATCTGAAGAAAATGACGGCTGGTCTAGTGCTGAAGATCCACTGAATTCATCGGATGCGGAGGAAGAAGGAGGAGGAGGGGGAGGCGAGATGAAGCTGGTAACCAGAAATGCTTTCCTATTGAGCTAAGCCAATGATACCGATACCTTGTGTGTGGCTTTTGCCTTGTGAAGCTTACAGGAAGGAAAGTGTCTGGCTTGAAATCCTCAGCTGGACAAAATTCTCCTAAATCAGCCTTGTTTGTACCTTGGGAGTGTCCATCTGTGCCTTTGTGAACCTGAAGACTAGTGAGACCGTGACTGCTTATGCCGTAGTACAGCAGTTAAGCGATGACATGCTCAGCTACCATGTCAAACAGACTTTGGCACATACATCATGTTGCAGTTGTTTTGGCAGAAGATTTGGGGGTTTTGTTGTTATTTTTAATTTTTTCTGTAGATATTTAAATGTTGTAATGGAAGCATTTCACTGAATGCTTTGCAGGGGGTGAGAATCATGTACTGAATTTACATGTAATTGAACAGCAAAGTTTTACTGTCTCTGTGTGTATATTTGCATTGTCTTCAGCGTGTATGTGCATAAGAAAGAAGGGAAGAGTACTCTAATTTCATAACAAAAGCTGCAAGGTCCCTTAAAATACTCAACAAAAATAATTTGTATTTTTCTCTGTGCTCATTTAGACTCCTGGCAAATATACAGTTGTGACTGATTATGAGAAAGGAGTTTCTGAAGAATTTACAGTGAAAAGTGGAGATCTAGTTCAACTGATTCGTGAAGGGGAGGATGGACTCTGGTACGCAGACCTGTGTTTGGAAATTTGTATATGCAGAGCTGTGTTTGGAATACATAAGACAGATGTTTAGGGCAAAACTTTCAAAGGCATCAAATGAAGCAACCTGACTTTTTATTTTTTTATATCTTTTTTAGGTATGTGAAGAACCTGAGCACTGGCAGAGAAGGTTGGATGCCAGCAAACAACCTGCTGACGCTCATAGGCAATTCCAAATCAGCTCAATCTTTAAGCAGCTCTGGTAGGCTATTCATTTGAAATGAGATGATTGTGTCTCTGAAGATTCCTATTATCAAAGAAAGTTGTAAAGAACAACCATATAATATTTTCTTGGGTTCTTTTTTTCTTTCCCCTTCCCAGAGTCAGGCACTGCCTCCAGCACTTTGAGCTCGTCGTCAAGTTGCAGTGATAGCTGCAATGCCAGCAGCACCAGCTTCTCAGACATTAAGGGCTAACGTTAAATTTTCACCCCACCTCAATGGAAGGTAATTCTGGAATTTGTCATTTTGTGCCAA
This sequence comes from Myiopsitta monachus, assembly GCA_017639245.1. Classification (NCBI taxonomy): domain Eukaryota; kingdom Metazoa; phylum Chordata; class Aves; order Psittaciformes; family Psittacidae; genus Myiopsitta; species Myiopsitta monachus. The sequence goes on along the minus strand of CM029919.1, from coordinate 36,026,901 downwards.
GTTCTGAACACTGGAGACTCCAATGGAGAACCACCAGTTCTATGTCGCCAGCCCTGCGTATTTTCAGTGGTGATTTTCACAGCTTCTCTCAGAAGATCCCAATGAAAAGTGCATGGAATGGGAAGTTGTAAATAAAATTTGGAAGATTTGAAATAAGGTCTTGTAGAGGCTTCTGCTCTAGAGTCTGAAGCTGCAGAGCTGTTAGCATAAAACACATTTTCTCATTGATACACAATCAGGTTTCTGCAGAACTGTATCATTCTGAAACAGCCAGAATCTGATGTGAGCAAACAAAATGTGTTCAGTACTAAATCCTCATTGTAAACTAATAACATAGCAATCACTGTACAGGATAGTATGAGGAAAATAAATCAGAGTTTACAATTCCTCCTCCCTAAAATCTGCTTTCTCCAAGGATGTACCTCAAACAGTGCAGTGAATGGGACTCTTACAGCAACTGGGAAGGAGGTTTGCTCCAGCCTTTTCTCTTCTCTTGCATCTTCAGGACATTCTTCTGCTCCCTAGAGACTAGGATGCAGACATGACCAATTCACTGACCACAACAGCATCAAAAGAAATTATTATTTTATCCTTTCCAACCTTTAATGATGTGTGCAATGGAATAGCTGTTTTCTGAGGTATTTTGGCCTCACAACCAAATTCTTTACCATGATCACTGTGTTTACATAGCCTTGGCAACTTAGTAGTATACTTTTTTTTTCTTACACAGGTGCACAATGAAACACATTCATGAAATTACTTCTTAATAAATGGTAATTACACAGTTACCTTCAGCTTTCACAATTAACATGCAATTACAGGCAGAGGAAACTATTGGGCTGCACTATGGGTCAAGAGCCTTCCTTGAGCCAAACCTATGAGGGCCAGAAATCGGGTGTATTTTTAGTCAATAGTGTTTGTTGCAGTTATTCAAAGAGAAAAAAAACAGTGACATAATTATTTCATAAAAGGGGAGCATGGGAGAAAAAAACCTGTATTAGGTAAGAGCCAGGTTTGTGCTACAGACAAGTACTTAATTTTTTTAAAAGGAAGGGTGATGTTAAACTTGCCATTTTTTGAAGGCATGATGTAAGCCAATGCTGTAAATTTTCGTGTTGTCAGGTGTTCTTTGCATGTCATCCTTACAAACAGTTCCGAACTGTGTGCATGTATGGAATATTGTATTTGTTCCTGTCCAGCTCTCAAATATTTTTGCATATATGAAAATAGGTTTTTAAGTCATTCACATACCATATTACTTAAAAAAAATGAGGACATTAAAAGCATAGTTTTTCAGAAGCACTAAGTGCAGCAGTTTATGTCAACAGAAGCTGCTGTTCATCATCAGACCCTCTGATGGCTGAGCCCTGAACTCTGTCTTTTTGCTAGAGTTTTATATTTTAGAGACTGCAGCTTAGGAAACTTAAACAACAAATACTCTAAAGAATGATCTTACTCCTAGGTTGCTAAAGCAACCCTACCCCAGATGCAGTCAAAATGCAGCTGACCATAATCAGTGCAAATTGAAACATATATATACACACACATATATATTTATGTGCATGTATGTGCTTGTGTGTATATATATGTGTGTGTAGATATGTATATGTGTGTAGATATAATGTATCAATGTAAAAGATGTATTTATAGTCTTCATGCTGCTGAATATGTCACTTTACAATTCATAAAGACTTAGGTTTCTTGCAATGCTCCAATATAAAGGCTGATCAGGGTTTTACTTCGGGCATCTTTTCCAACACAAAAATCCTCTGATCTTTTTTTAGTTATCCCCTATAATACTGTGCTGACCAGGAATATTTAGTCTGTTATTTAACAATGGAATAGCAACATGAGATTCAGCTTATCTTCATCTATGTAAATTATTTTTGTAAATTATCTGTAACATAATTTACTTATATATTGCTGTCATTGCTATTATGAGACTGTCCTTTCATTTCTCACTGCAGCCTCGTTTGTGTGATTTCGATGGTTTTTCTCCATATCATTGCACTTTAATACGACCCATTTCACCATTTCCTTTTTTACTGCTGTTGTGAATTAGAAGTTCAAAGTCAAAGGTCTCTATTGTAATTAAACTTAATAAATTTCAGCGCTTCTTGCTGAAAGCCTTTATACGGACATACTCTGTGTTTTATTTTGTCTCACAGACTTAAAAGCTTCTTATGGGTATCATATAAAAACACAGGCTGAAGGATTTGGAACAGAAATCCAAGTCTGCCTTGCTGTGCTTCTCAGGATCTGTGTGTTCAAATCCTTTGTCGATGCATTCTGAGGCCATCTCAGGAAAACACCATCTTATCCTTGTGAACCTGTCTCACGTACCTGGCACCAGGGTGTGTGCAGGCTGAGGATAAAAAATGAAAGTAAGTGCCAGCTAATCAGATTGATTGCCATCCTCACACACACACACACGTTTTTGAAAGAGGGCACATCGCTGTTGGGTTTTCCCAAAGAAAGTCGTGAATCCCATTACACATGCTCCTCTTGATCCTGTGGTCTTAGAAGAACAACTTGGAGGTCCATGTTTGGCCACAGATGCGTGAGAAAGGAGAAACCATTTTCACCCTTGCAGCATCAGAAGAGGAATGTGTTCATGCATTCCCTGGTTAATGGCTCTAAGGACCATCACGCCATGGTAGAAGGTGAATTTTACACTCACTGTAGTGATTTGGGCTGAGTTAGTGGCCATGAACAATTACATGATCCATATAAGGTGTTAATAATTATTGGGATTTGATTGCATTTATTTACTCTTGTTAACATAACAGCTACCTCTTTATTCGGTAGTTCTACTTTTCTGAGCTAGAGAAGGACTGACCTTTCTGAGCAGAGCCACATCATACTTAGAGCAAAAGAATGAGAGAATTCCAGCCAAGATTGACCTTAGTGGAAAGTAAAGAATTTTCTATATAAAGATCTAATAATGATTCATTCCTTTTTAATTGTAAGGTTTGTTTTTCTCCCATTGCAAACATTATGGCATCATCTTGGGTTTCTTATACCTTAGATCACTGGCTCTAAGTTGGAGTACTGTCTTTCATAGACACAGAATCTTTTTGCCTGTACTACAAAACCCTTTCTCCATTCTGCACAGATGTTGTCATTAAGTAAAACTGGGGACTTTGGAACATAACCCATTTTCATCGCTTGCCTCAAACTGACAGGGACTCCTCCTTCTGTATCATATGTCAGGTGGCTATTACGAACTGCACTGCGAAGGAACCACTTGTTCTGCCAGCCTGGCACATAGGAATGGATGGCAAGGCTCTGGCTAGCTAGCAGGGCACTGTGGGGTGAGGGCACCATGTCAGCATGAGATCAAAAGGCAGGAAGCAGAGAGTGCAGAGCATGTACCGGAAGAGTGGATGGGGCTGGTGGGTGCAGTTGGGCAAGGAGCAAGGGGCATATTTCAGCATGAAGAAACACTGCATGTTTTATGCCGAGATATGAGCTGCCTGGAGCTTCTGCCAGCCAGGAGCAAACCCCCCCCTGCTTCCCTCCTGCCTCGTAAGTGCTGCACCCTTGGTCCTGCCAGCTCCAGGGAACGCCTTGGTTTCCCACCCACCTTGGCAGTCTTTGGACGGATCAGCTCCCAGGGTGGGTGCAACATTCCCCTCTCTGAGCGGTAGTACCTATGCATGCACCTATAGCCACAGCCTCTGCAAAGTCCCCCACACAGACAGCCTCCAAATGCAGCAGGGTAGAGGCAAGGGATGGCCAGGGTCGTGAGGCCCTGGAGGGCTGTGCTGGAGTGTGGATAAGGCCAGTACAACTGTTCTGGCATCCATTCCCTCCTTCGGCTGCTCGTGTGTTGTTGTACCTGGTTAGCTCAAAATATTGTCATCTGTTAATAAACATACAACATCCCATGACATAGTTTTTCATGCTCCAACTGCTTTGCTTAGTCTAAATGGCAGTCACAGTGAAGCACCCTCACCCAAAGCTCAAGCCTTCTCTTGAGAAATCTAGGGGCAGTGTCAGTCTAGACAAAGCCTCAAGAGAAAGAAGCAATGTGATGTACACTAAAAGTAAGGCCAAGTGGCAATGTTTCCTCATCCAACCCACCGGTGTTGCAAGAGGAGTTCTTCAGCCCTCAGCAAGGAGAGGCCAAGTTACAGCCAGGGCAAAGGCAAACCATGAAGAGCTCAAACAGCTCTTCCGTGGCTCTGACCCTGCAGAGACAGGCCAAAATCACCCACAACATTAGGTCCCTATAGCAGTGAGGCAAGAAGGGATGATGAACGCAAGTACATTTGCTGAGCATCTTTGTAGCTTACCCGAGTACTGCTGCAGCCACCACCACCTGTACCAGCAGCGGCCTAAAGATGGTGGTAGAAAATCAAGGATCAAGTTTTGCATTTTCATTTTGAAAGGTTTTTAGTCTGATGAGCCCATGTGGTGCTGAAATGTTATCTTTGACATATGAATTGAGGTGAATTGATTTATCATTTTTTAGGTTTTTACACTTAGTCATTCCATTGGCAAGACAGTCCCCAGATGCATTTAAAAGGCTATGAACTCACTAGTGGTGTGGTTGCAGCTGTGATGGTCACAGGACAATTAAGAGAAGATCTGTAGTAGAGAAATATCTCTTACTGCCAACTGAGATAGGTGCCATTAAACAGTCAACTTTGGGGCACACTGTCTTTACTGTAGATTTCTTTTGTACTGCCTTTTCTATGTTGTTTGCTTCCTTTATTATCTAGGTATCTTCAGATATCCTTCTCCTCAGGCAGCAAAAGAAAGAAATAACCCACATGAAGATTATAAATTAAAATGTTAAGCATTCGTATTCAGAGCTGGAGACAAAAATAGTATCAAGAATATTATCTCCCCATGTCCTACTTCTTTATGAGGAAAATTAATGTATGAGGATACAGAACTCAGTCAAGCAGGCAAGTAATTTTCTCCTGGAAATAAATAGTTCTCCTTTGAGGTCTAAAACCCAAATCATTTACTTAAAGCTTAGCAGCATGATACTCATATATTTATAGATTAGTGCATCAGAAAAAGGAAATTATTAACTTGATCACAGCTTTAGCTTGCTTGTAACTGGTCTGATAAATGAGTGATGGCAAGTTGCTATTGTTATTGGGGGTTTAAATTGAATTTTCCGTAAATTCTGGAGGCAGCTTTTTCCTAAACCTTTCTTATCTAGACACAGCCTTGTCAGCTTACTCAGATGATCTCTTATGGCCTCTTGGAAATAGAAACCACTGATTTATTGTTTTTAATTGTTCCTAAGTGCTGACTAAACACTTCAAGTTTAAATGAGCAGTGACCTGTTGGATCAGATCAAGTTGCATAGTTCCCAATAGCTTCTGTACCTGTCTTCTCTTCAACCCAAAACAGACCTAAAAATAGCTAAATCCTAAGGGTTTTTCTTTGCAAAACGTCGGTAGGAAACAAAACAAAAATATAGAATGGTGCGTTCCGAGGCATCAGTTCATGGCGCCCCCCGGGCTCATGTTTCTGCTTTAGATTTTTTATTCCACGCTGTTAACATTTTTCACGTTTCAGTTTTTTAACACGTGTTGTGGGATTTTGTTCGGTTTATTTTAATAAAGCGACTCGGGCACATCCAGAGCATACACTCAAAAATATCCTATGTTGTATTTTCTGAGCAGCTGTCCCCAAACTGATTCTAGTAGCACCCATGAGCAGCAGAGAGGCATGTTTGGATTAATATATATTTGCATTTAATTGAACAGCAGATTATTTTTCTTGGAATTGCTCACAAAACATAAGCAAAAGCTAAAGCCTGCACTGGCAAGGAGCTTTTGTGGAGCAGAACACCAGGGCAATTCTCATGAACTGTAGCAAGACCACACAAGAAGACAAATGAAGTAAGACTTGGGGATCTTCTGGGGAAGAAAAGCTAACAAACTGATGTTGGCTCCTCTGGCTGTGGTCTAATACAATAAGAGGAGCTCTTCATTCAGAACACAGCTCTTAAACCAAATAACTGGCCCAGCTGAAGTTAGTAGGAAACAGTTTTGAGATGAGATCTGTGAATATGAAGTTCATGAGTCAAGAGTTGTCATGAAGCCCTGGTACTGCTGAATCCCCACTGATGTTCCTTATGGGCATGGTCATCCCTGATGAAACCTAAATGCACTATTTTTTCTTGGGAAAAGGACTGTCCCCATATGAACTGACTGTTGCTCTCAGCCCTTGGGCTTCTCCCTGGGCTCTAAAAATAATAACTGAGTGTTTGGCTGTATTCCCAAGCAATAAAAGCAAAATCTTTCATCTTTAAGGGGTACGAACAGAGGAAGGAAGACAATAGGAAAATACTGCACCAGTCCTGAAGGAAGTTATGGACCTGCACACTACAAAGGAAGAAGACAAGAAAGTGAAGGGGTGCCATGGTGCAGAGGTGCTGTGATGCCACTCTGGAGTGGCAGTCACCCACCCTCCCTGGCAGGGACATACCCACCTAGCCTGAGGGAGCAGGGGGACAACATGTACAGAACAGGGCTGGCTTCAGTGCAGGAAGCAGAGCCCATGCTCTGACCTGCATGACACACTCAACGCAAGCGGAGTCAGGTCTGCCCCAAGATGAGGCCAAGAGACAAATGTTGAAACAGCTCCAACAAACCCAGCTTCGGTTTTGCTAAACTGGACATGCCCTTGCTACTTTCAACTCACTGCTGTAGGCAGGCTATGAGGTGTGGTGAGGGCTCCCAAAAAGCAAAGATGGGGACGAGCGTGGGGCTGCCGTAGCTCCTTTTGTATTCCAGTAACTGGCCTGCTTCCTCTGCTCCAGGCAGGCCTCCTATCCCCAACAGTCCCAGGAACTGCTGGGAATTAGCCAGGCTGCAATCCACAGAAGTGCCCAGATGCACCCTCTTGGGAAAGCAATTTCTAAGCAGGACATTCAGCTGTGCACACAGCCACTAAATAGCATGCAAAGAACACCCAGGAGCAATCATGGCTTCTGCAGGCAGTTACCCTGAGCATTGGCAGCAAAATAAAACTCCAGCTGTTGCTTTTCATTGCTGTAGCACTCAAACACAGAGCTGACCCTCCTCCCTTCCCATGCAGGAAGGGGAGAACAGCCTAGAAAACACTTCAGCCCTCAGGCAACTGTTCACTTCCCATAGGCAAACATGCTCTTTACCTCACTGCTATCTTAAGTAAATATTTCCCCAAGAGCACTGTCAACTCTCTAGTCTGATGCCAATAATTGATTTCCGTTAAATCAGAGGCCTGCTTGTGTTCCAGATAAAACTTTGTCTGCAGGTCAGCCCCTCAAACCTCCATCCTTACTGACGAAATGTAACATGGATCAGATTAGCCCCTCTTCCAGCTGGTACAACTTGTGAAGGCCCCATAGGTCTTGCAGTAAAGATGGAGAGAAGCAGTGTAGGGCATCTCTTGCTAGTTAATCAGTGTCTCCAAGTAAATTCAGCCAGAAGCGCAGAGTTATAATTGGTGACAGAAAAATGGGAAAAGACAGATGTCAGTGGTTCGATCATACTCCAAAGCACTGAAAGGCTGTATCTTGGCTGTAACTTGACTGCCTATTCAAGATAAATGTCACATCTCTGCTCTCTGTATGTGAGATTACGTGGCCAAGTTAGTGCCAATCATATGGACACAGGGTCCCAGCATTTATGTTCCTCATGAGAGAGGCATGTTGGATGGAAACTGAAGGCGCGGGGTAGCAGCCTGTGTACTCAGCAAAGCCTTCGCGCAGGTCAGGAGAGAGCGCTTCAAAACCAAACTCCCCGCTACTGTGGAAAAGGCACATTGCAGGCTCCACATGTGCCCTTCTGCTCAGCTCACCGGGCTGTGATGGATCTTTTTCTGTTTCCATGACTCGCCGGCCCCTCCTCTGGCTCCGAGCATTTGAAGCTGAGCTCTTTGGCCAAACAGCTCTTGCTGAAATGTCAATACACAACTGGGACACTGGGTTCATCATGGTTTCCAGGCACTGTGTGGCTTTGTTTCTCTGCTTTCTGCTACTGATTCCTCTTTCTCTGGATGCAGGTATGTCGTAGGATTATGTGATTATGTTTACTGGCAATGGACCTCTCTCCTATTACTCAGATTTAATTTTCATTGCAAGTTTTGAGCACTGTTGCACATTCATCCTGGCTCTGGCTGCGCCTGTGGGTTAGTCTAAGGCTCTTACTTGCTCTCAGTGATGGCATCCATATGCTTGTTTTGTTAACTAAAGAAAAGCACCTCTAGACAGCTAAATGGATCTATTATCTCGCTGCACAGACAGCAGGCAAACCACCAGCTGTCTGCCCACTATGTGAAGCTCGAATTTACTCTTATTTCATATTGACCTGTGGCTTTTTCAAAGCAAAGAATCAATAGTCTGTCATTTAGCTGATGAGAAATTAAACAGGTAGCAGTAAAAGGCAGTCAGGTGGTAGTTCTTCGGTAGTTCCAGTATGTGCCTGAAAATCAGCCCACAGATTAATAAAGCTGACCCCGTGCTTTCAGATTCCCAGTTAGCCACTGACGGGGTCTCCTGCATTGCAGTGAACAAAGCTGGAAAAATACGTAGCAAAGTCAAAAACGTTCCAATGTCAATAAGTGGAGAACATCAAAATAAAAAAGGAAGTATGTTCCCAGGCATGCACCCAGGCACACTCCTCTGTCATGTATCTGCAGTGTAAGGTTAATTAAAAGCCTTTAAAGACAGCCACATTAAATGCATAGAGCCTGACTTTGAAATCACGGCAGAAAATCCCAGCTTACATTCCTACAGGGAGCAAATGTTTATGAAACACCATGGGATAAATTCAGTGCACCCCACGCAATATTTTATTCTTTAAATAACTTTGAAATATAGGGGAAATTACCACTATTTTGCATGTAATTGAGCATATGTTTTGATTAGACACAAATGTTTACAGACACCTCACCAGGCTGGAATAAAGCTTCTCAGTACTTACATTTGTGTGTAAGTCAGTGAGACTTTGTCTGTCAGCAACCACCTCAGGGCTCTCCTATCATGTAGAAAGTAACTCTACTCTATGAGGGGTCATGTAATAGAGAATGTCCTGGGAGAAAGACAGGTGATATGCATCAGCCTCCATCCCTAAATCTACCCACAAATCCCAGGTGAAATAGTTAAAAGCACTGAAATGTAAGTTGTTGTCACAAAGCTCCAGAATCTGTTACTGACATGGAGGAGGGGAAAAAACTTCCAAAATTTATTATTTCAAGACTTGTTCTGTGTAGTAATGGAGCAAAAGTACACCACAGCACTGGGAGGGGCTTAGTTGTGTGATGTGCTTGCATCCTGAGGCTGAGGAGCAGGTCAATGTGGTGACAATGGTCGCAGCTTTCAGTGCACATTTCTGGCACTTGCACGTTGAAGTAGCACTAGGAAGTGAGCTCTGCTGATGTCTGCTATCAAACCTGCGTACCCCATGTCCTTCCAAAGCATGGCAGAGGCGCCGAGGGAGAAGACCCCTCTGGCCATAGTCTATGGTGCTAACAGCAGCTGGGAGCTATCTACAGGCTTCACTGGGAAGACAAACAGCATTCTCCAGCCTTCTTAGGTACCTTAACATAGCCCTTTTTTACAGAAGAAAACTGAAGATAAATGTATTAAGGCAGTGGATTTAAAACTGTGTTCTGCTAGTGGGTGGGTGAGCCCTTTCTGCAGGTCCAAAGAGTGAAGGGGTGTGAGACAACAGGATTGTGGGTGAAGGGATGAATGTGGTCCTCATGTCACCAAGTGACATACTGCAGTAAGAACAGAAAAAATCAGATGTCGCCATGTACATCAGTGCTTAATAAAGCAAAACAGGTTTTTCAGCTGCTAGAATGGAAAGACACCGTGCTGTGCATGTGGAGACCCACTATCTGATGTGGAATAGTACTTTAGGAATCACTGACATATAGCACTGGTGTAACATGTTATCTTCTCATAAGTTCTGGGCTCTGCAAAATACATGTGCTGCCACTTTACCTGGGAGGCAAGTCAGAGAATTCTTTCACATTTAATTGTTTCTTTCCAAAGTGTCTCAGAAAAAGCTTGGGAAGAGAATAGCTTTCAGAGAAAATTGTCTCCCCTACCCCCTCTGTCAGGATTGCACAGCAGAGTGACAAACAGAACATGCTGCTCTTTTTCAGTCTTTCTGAAGAAGGAAGAGGCAAACAGTGTTTTGCAAAGGCAAAGACGAGCCAACAGCTTCTTTGAAGAGATAAAATTGGGGTCACTAGAGCGAGAATGCATGGAAGAAAAATGTTCCTTTGAGGAAGCAAGAGAGATTTACCATGATGATGAAAGGACAGTAAGTAACACAGGGCTGTGTGAGCACTGTCAGATGGGCTCCCCCTACTCAAGGGTGTGCTTTGACACTTGAAACATGAGAGTAAAAAATGCACTGTGTCCTGCTGTCTCCATCTTTCTCTCACAGGGGAACATGCAGCAGCAGTGAGTTGCAGGAGGGCATAAGGCATGGGCTGCCCCAGGCAGTACTGATTTGCGGAGGGGAGGGGAATTGGATGCTCTTGAAGTCATCCCCTGAACCCCACAATTCCTGACCAGATAATAATTTAAATTATTGTACTGAGCAACACCTGTTTCAGTCAACCCCACCTCAACTATATAGAGGTTATCAATAACTTATTTGTGTGTGTTACACAGTGCCCTTCTTTACTGGTATATGGAAAAAACATAGAATGTAGAAAATAATGTACAATATTTTATGGACATCAACTTTCTTAAATTACAAAGGCAAAAGGGGCATCACTGTGGCTCTCTGAAACACCTCCTGTGCCACAAGGACTATAGGATTTAACCTGAGTTAATTTTTCTTTAATTAAATCCCGCATCTTTTTCTTCCAGAAAGAGTTCTGGCACATCTATTCCGGTATGATGGTTTGGGATGTTCTAACAGCTGCAAAAACACTCCTGCTGTTACAGCTCTTCACATGAGCTGGACTGACACTGAATGTTTTCACAGACCCTAACCAGTGTGACTCCAACCCCTGTCATAACGGTGGGAGTTGTGATGACCAGTTTCAGGATTACGTTTGCCGCTGTCCTGTCGAATATGAGGGCAAAAGCTGTGAAAAAGGTCAGCTCTGGCGTAGCCTAACAAAATCAAAATGCCATTACTAATTCAAATACAAGGCACTGAGATAAACAGTAACAACCATTATCATTCTGCATCATTCTAGCTGTGACAGCTACTGGTCACACTGCTGGCGGTGTCACACGATGGATCTAACCAGCTGGCGGTCAGGCATTGCAAGGCAGCAAGATAGTTATCACCCTATGATGACTTTGTAAAAGAAACCTGCCTTTTGTGCACCATCTGAGAGACAAGGAGGAATTATTTTTCTTCCCCAAGTGCTTAGGTTACTTTGACTTAGAAATGTGAATGAGAACTACGCTGCATATGCATTGTACAGAGCCCAAGGGATCACATCCAGCACTTAATGACAGCACATTGAGTGTTAAACTCATAGGACATGCTTACCTACACTACATTCAGAACACACTGAGACCTAACAGTGACTAGGCATTCATAAGTCTAACCAGACTGTTTCAAAGGTCATCCTAGAGCATACTTCTGCCAAATGGCAAAATACAAAATAGTTAATAACTTTTCAGTCAAATATTATAAAATTTACCACACAATTATGACACCTCCAGCCTTTAAACAGCTCAGATAATGCAGAAATGAGACTAATTCAATTTTAGGTGTGTGTTTCTTAAGCCTTTTCTTCCCTAATCCCTGGACATCCAGGCCTGCTTAACTTTTGTCAAATGGAAGGTGCTTTTGATGTAATCGCTGTACATAAATCACAGAAATCTACTTTGCTGTCTTGCTTCCCTGTCAGTATTTCAAGTTGCAATTGATCTGTTTTAAGCACCAAATACACATTTGGAAATCTAAATGCTCTTTCTCTGACTTTAGCCAAAGCTGACAAACTGAAATGCATTTATGAAAATGGTGGCTGTGAACAGTACTGTACTGACGAGCAATCTGAGAAACGAGTGTGCTTCTGCGCTGACGACTACACCATAGCAAGTGATGGTGTGTCCTGCATTCCCCAAGGTAAGACACTACCAGCCTGATCCTAAGCCTAAACCAGCTCTGGAAGAAAAGTTTTCAACACGTACACATCAGGAGGTGCAAGGTATAACCCTCACCCACCAGCTTCCCACCTCCTCTTCAAGAGCAGGTTCCAGAGCAGCACGTTTGGGCTTCTGATGGAAGTTAGGCACTCTGAAAAAGAAGCTGACAAAATGTGCACATTGAGCAGGGAGCCTTTTGGACCTCTTCTTCCTGGTCTCAGAAGTCTGCTCCTCTAGGAAGAGGGAAATTTGAGTTTGAACATCCCACTTGGTAGGAGTGAGGAGGGAGGTGAACCCCAGTCTCCTGCTCCAGAAGCGCTCTCACCACTGGTCTACTAGAGAAGAACTGCACAGTGAAGACAAGCTTATGGTCAGGTTGTCTAAATAAAGTAGAGCAGCAGGTCTCCAGGGATTTGGGGTCAGGCTGAGGGGATGCTGGTGAGTGGACAGGCTTTGTGCCTCAGAAGTGCTTTTTTGGTTTACCTTACACCGTTGGTGGGAAAACATATTTGGGGCAGCATTGTTTCACTGTTGGATCTCCAATCTGAAATGCAACTGTGGAATTTATTACCAAGTTTATTTCAGCACTGAAGTCAAGAAAGAAAGGGGCCTAATAAAATCAAAGAAAAACAGTTATTCTCTTTTTTTTTTTTTTTTTTTTCTTTTCTTTTTTTCGTATTTGGTTGGACTAATACCCTTTTAGTATTCATCTGGACACTATGGCTAGATATTTCTCTCACTCATCTGACAAGGTAAGTTTCAGCTGGGACTAGGGTAGCTCAAGTTAATTATTTTTCCAATACATAAGCTGGCACCTTACTCTACTGCAGATGCCTGATTGAATTACTTTCTTAGAGAGGAAAAAGTGACCTTTGGGGATATGAACATAACAGACAGAGCTGTAGGGAGCATGCAAAGTAATTCTGAGGGGTGATGCCCCCCTACACACACCTTAATGGAGCACTCATGCAGAGAACTGATAATGACAACGTAGCTCTCAACAACAGCAAATTCATTAGAAAAAAATGAGCACTAATGTGCTTATCCCTTATTAGCAGACTCTGCAATAGCACATGATGGGGAAGCTGCTTTTGTTAAAAGCTGAGAACAAAGAATTCCCCACAGGCTTTTCAGCATGTTTTCCCCTGCATGGAAGATGTGATTGTTGCTACTTGCGTCTTGTGGATCAAAATAACCATAGCACTGACTGTGTGCTGCAAGAAGACAAAACTGTGTAACTGCCAGGATGCCAATCCTTTCACCATCCTTCTGTCACATCTCACAAGGGCCCCTTCAACACCCAAACTGGTGTTTCCCTGCATACAGGGTTAGAGGGTATGGGTTTGTGTTGCACCTATTCTGATCTTTGACCAGATGCCACAAAAGAGGTAGTCCGGTTTCACCATACCTTGTCCGTACCTGCAAAAGCTTGATGCAGTCTTCATATCAGCCATGGATGCTGTGCATTTGGTGCAACCGACTGAAAGTCAGTAAGTTCTGTGAAAATACGTAGGTTATGAACCTTGATAGAGTCTCTTCTGCTCTCTGGCCTGTAGCCTACCTCATTGCGTTGACATATATCTTAAGCAGGTATATTGGTTGCAAACTCCTGTGGTAGATGTGTGATAGTGTATAGGCCTGCACCCAATTTGTAAAAGCATTTCTGGCTGTTTATAAACAAAAAGACTGCTTACCTGCTTTAAATTACTTCTGAGAACCCATGCTCCCAGACTAGAACCCAGTTTTTCAGCTATCACAACTTCACTGAAGACATTACACATTTTGCTGTGAATTCAGTGCAATAAAATCACACTCGTTGTCCTTTATGGTTTTTTGTTTGTTTGTTTGTTTTTTCAGTGAAATACCCATGTGGAAAAATACCAGTGCTGGCAAAAAAAAATGCAACTGCACAAGGGAGAATAGTAGGTGGTTCAATCTGTCCTCCAGGTGAATGTCCATGGCAAGTAAGTCTTCAGAAATTTGTCATTGCCATTTCTTTTCCCTATGAAACCACTACCATAAGTTCATTGTTTTAAATATTTTATGTTAAAAATCCATAAGTGCCAGGTATGCATAACTAAATTCCCTCTTCATTCATAGCCAGCAGATACACCTGTTTCAATCATGCATCTTAGCCTTGTTCTAGAGTGCCTGCTTTCATAGGGGTGGAGTGGCAATGCAACCTCTTCTATTTCCTGATCCCTTAATCCTGAGTTTCAGCTTGTGAGGATACGCTCTTGGCCATAATAGGCAGGATCCATACTACCTGATGGTGAAAATGTCAATGGGAACATTCTGCCTCCTAAATTCTCCATGCTGTCAGCATGGTATTCTCAAACACTGTTGCATAAAGTGACATGAAGATCTACCAAGATCCAGGTCAAGCACATTTGAAGTTAAGACATGAACTTGCTTTATGTCGGCAGGCCCTGCTAATACAGAATCAGGAAGGGAAGTGTGGTGGTACCCTGCTTTCCCCAGAGTGGGTGGTCACTGCTGCTCACTGTTTGGAGTACACTCATCCTAAACAGCTTCGAGTGAGACTGGGTATGTATCCTCCCTTCCTTCTGTTACCGAGCCATGGTTGTGGTGGCAGCTTTTCATCCTGACAAAGCAGAGTAAAAGACAAAATATTCAGACCTTGGTAGTACAAGGGAATTGTCCTTAAGAGGTGTCAGACTAAAAACCCCCAATTCCCTCAAACCTCTGAGGAATCAAGGACCTGCTTGACATGACCTGCAAATAACTTTTCCAGGTGAATACTCAACAAATGCTGATGAGAAAACTGAGCAAGAAAGTGGAGTTGCCAGGATAATCATTCATGAAGAATACACAAATGAACAAGTTAATAATGACATTGCCCTCCTGCGGCTGGAAACACCCGTGAATCTCACTGACTATGTGGTGCCAATATGTTTGCCTGAAAAACGGTTTGCGGTGTATGAACTGTCCTCCATCAAGTTCTCCACTGTGAGTGGATGGGGACGCCTACTAGATGGAGGTGCCACTTCATCTGTTTTGATGAGAGTTGATTTGCCACGTGTAAAGACACAAGAATGTGAAAAGGAGACAGATTTAAATATTACAGAGAATATGTTCTGTGCAGGAGACGTGACAGGCGTTAAGGACGCCTGCAAGGGAGACAGTGGTGGACCTCATGCTACAAAGTACAAGAACACTTGGTTTCTGACTGGGATTGTTAGCTGGGGAAAGGGCTGTGCTGTTGAAGGCAGCTATGGGGTTTACACAAGGGTATCCAGATACATCGAATGGTTAAAGAAGCACATGGATTAATGATGCTGAAACAGAAAATTTGGAGAGAAGGTTATTGCCCCCCAGCCCCTCTTTGCCATTTTCCTACTGAAGCATTCATTCATTATCATATGTGATACATGTGATACCCACACTGCTATTAATGATTTGAAACAAGCCTAATGCCTACTTGAGTAATAATAACTTCCCTGTTGGTATCATTTACAAACTTGCATGTCTTGTCAAGCAGCACAGAATGGCCATAACAAATCAGACTCAAAGTCCCTCTTGCTCTGCATCCATTTCTACTGAGTGACAGAGAAGGTGATGAGAGAAAGACTGTCAGCAGCACATCCAGCACACCATGATCCTACCTCCAGCTACCCTCTCAGCTTCTGGTTATCAGTGATGCACAGGCTTCCTGAGCTAGAAGTTGCATTAGGTTGAATAGTCATGAATGAACCCGTTGTCCACAAATGTGTGCAATCTCTTCTGAACACATTTCTACTTCTGGTTTTCACAACTTCCTGTGCTGATGGGTCCTGTACATTACATGTAATGTGATGATGCAATAACAGAAGAAACAGGAAAAAGTGCTTCTTTTACCTTACATTAAAGCAGCTTCCTCCAAAAGTTGCAGTGGCATGGGTATATTTGAGGTAGAGGAACTGTAGAGAGTCTCCAGAACAAGAAAGCTGGGAAAAGGTTAATTTCACATTTACAGGTCTGTGGTGAAAACTTGGCTTTAGTCTTCTCGCACCAAGCATTATTGCAGCAAGGCTATTAAGTGTAATATTTAATCCTGTATTTACGAGTGGTGAAGAATACTGCAAATTTAATCTTATCTTTGCCTTGAGGTCATTGATACAGAAGAGGACTAACAAAAAGAAATGTTTGCTTCATTTGTTGTCCAGTATAATCCAATGTGTAGCCTCTATCCTGAGATCTAAAACCAGAATTAGATAATCATCTCACCCTCTGCAAAACACTGGCCAAAGACCATTCTCTAAACCCTTAAGGCAAAAATGGTAGACCCTGAAGCACTATGAAAACACCATCAACTATACCATTAAAAAATGTACCTTCTAATCTAAGCATATAAACAGTGAAAAGGGAGATTAAACTGACCAGGAGATTAGAAAACAGTTTGGTTTACACAATGCTTACACTTTAAATTCATTCACATCATGCTGAATATCATGCACATCGTGCTGAATCACAAAAGCTTATAACAAGTAGAACACTTAAAACTGACCACATTCTATTATCAGGGGAAAACATTGACATGATATGTGTGTAAACCACGACAATATGGTACATATATCATGGAATACTGAACATGGTATAACCTGCTTTACTGGCATAAAAGAATAATATACTTTTCATTTGAATAGTGAACTGAATTATAAAGAGCAGCAAATTCAAGAGGCCTCAGAAACCAGAGGTCTTACAGTATGAAAACACATCCCAGAGGTTCTCATTACTCCTAAGAGGAAAGCATATATGCCAGCAGAATATATTTCCAGGGAGGAAGGTGACTAGGAGTAGCAAAGAGCAAATAAAGCCTCATTTTCACCAAGACAGGGCACTCAGCATTGCAAAATCATCCCTCCAGACCCCCTGAGCTAGAACAGTTTGGGATATTCCCTACTCCATAGGATGGTTTCTTGTCTGTCACTTTCCAGTGTAAATACTGACATTTATGAACAGATCATCATCTTGGAACAAGGGTACGATGCTGAAAGAAAACAACCAGTGCTAATGGCTGCACGGAGTCACTTTTTCAAAACAAAGCCGGGGTTTGGGCATGTTTTTGATATAACAGCCTGTTTAAGCAAGACAAGAAGATGAAGGAAATCTAATGGCAGGCTGTGGAAGCATCAAAGACATGCACGGAGAGCTCACCAGGCACAACTGAGGGAAAACCCCCAAGAAGTCGGAGATGCCGGGAGTTGCCAGCTCCCAGGGAACACCAGGCCAAGGTCACCCGACCCTCGGTAGGGAAAGCGCAGGGCCAGGAGATTATGGGTCTGGGATGTAGGAAAGGTGGTAGGAGCTGCAGAGGGTGGCGGGTGTTTTGGAGTCGGAGCCCGGCTTTGCCCTTGCTCAGCCCGACACCGAGTCCCACACCTGCCTCAGCCGGTGCTCGCTTATTAACGGGAGGGTTCACTTCCCCTCTCCCGCAAATAAAAGGTACAATTAAAGAAGCCTGCTGCCTTTTCTTATAAAAGAAAAGAATTAAATAAATAAAAACAAAAAGAAGAGCCTCATCATGAGCCTCTCCCCCCCTCAAGCCCCCCGGCTGAGAAATCCCGCGGTGGCTTTTCCCCCTTCCCTAGCGCTTCCGCTATTTCAGGGCAGGGTGAAGCAACGCCGCTTCACTCTCTCCCCGCCTGGGGGGTGTGAAGGCTTCAGCTCCCGTCCCGTCCGTCCCGTCCGTCTCGTCCTGCTGCTGCGCGGGGTCTCCGTGCCACCATGGCCGGCAGCCTACTGCTCGTCCTGCTATGCGCGGCGCAGGCGGCCGAGCTCCGGGCTGAAGGAGGCGGTAAGGAAGCGCCTCTTTCGTTTTGAGGTGTGGGGGGAGGTCCCCTTGCTCACAGCCTGTGGGGGGCTGCCGGGAGAAGTGAGGGGGGGGGCAGCTGGGGGCCGGGACTCGCACTCGCGGTGCGGGAGAGGGAAGCCCGCCCTTCCCCGACGAGCCGGCTCCTCTTCAGCGCGGGGAGCTCGGTTTCCAAAACGGCTCAGGGCTTCTTTGCACCTGTACTACCCCCCACACGCCGGCAGAGAACGTGGGCAGGGAGCTGCTGGGAGCACCTCGGGGTGCTGTGTCCTGTCCCAAGGTCCCTTTCTGCTTCACCTTCCCGATTCTCCCCTATAAGATGGTATTGCTGGTTCTCCACACCATTCGCATCACACTGTGTCAGCAATAACGTGCTCAGCAGGACTAGGTGAGTGATTATCCCCCTGTACTGGGCACTGGTGAGGCCACACCTCGAATCCTGTGTTCAGCTACGGGTCAGTCACTGCAAGAAAGATATTGAGGTGCTGGAGCAGGTCCGAAGAAGGGCAACAAAGCTGGTGATGGGTCTAGAGTGCAAGTCTGATGAGGAATGGCTGAAGGAAGTGGGGTGTTTAGTCTGGAGAAGAGAAGGCTCGGGGGGAACCTTGTCTCTCTCTACAACTACTTGAAAGGAGGATGGAGTGGGTAGGTGGCCAGTCTCTTCTCCCAAATAACAAGTGATAAGGCAAGAGGTAATGGCCTCAAGTTGCACCAGGGGAGGTTTAGACTGGATATTAGGAAAAACTTCTTCACACAGAGGGTGATAAGGCACTGGAACAGGCTGCCCAGGGAAGTGGTGGAATTACTGTCCCTGGAAGTGTTAAAAAGCCATGTAGATGAGGCCCTCAGTGACATGGTTTAGTAATGGACCTGGCAGTCCTGGGGTAGTAGTTTGACTTGATGATCTTAAAGGTCTTTTCCAACCTAGCTGATTCTGTGATTGTGTGGGAGCACGGCTGCCCTTGCAGCCTGAGGTGGTTCTGTCTGTGAGGGGAAGCCTGGACAAGGCTTGGTTGGGGCTGGGGCACAGGGGGGAGCCCATCTCACCACCCTCCGTGCCTATAGGGTCAACACCTGAAGTACAGAGTAGCATCAGTAAATGGTTTTTCAAAAGTTGTTTACTCTTCCTTCAGTGAGTCAGCCTGCTGAGGCTTTATAAATGAGGTCTTCCACATGTTTCTGGGATGTCCTACTTCAGCTGACCAACGCCTGTTGCTCCGTGGTGTCTCCGAAGAAGGAAGCAGGACAGAAAGCTTGGGAAAGAGAATGGCCAGCCTCAGAAGACTAATGGGCTTGTTCAAGTTTACAAAAACATCCGCTTAACACGGGTGATGTGGAGGCAAAGGAATATAGAGGCGATAACCCCACCAGCTGTGTCCTGTCACTTTCCTGTCACTGCAGAGAGGGGTTTAAGGGCAAATAAGATAGTAGGTGAATGAACGAACAGTTACTGTGCTACAAGTTACAAGCACTTTCTGTAAGCCTTCCTTGTGAGGAGCCTTTTCAGAATAAGTGCAGCTTCAAATTATACCTGAGCTCTATAGGATTGCTTAGTATAGCTAGCCCTAGCAGAATTTGGCTCCCTGTGGCTGATCCACCAGTTTCAGTAGAAGCAGTGTAAGTCTGCTCTGTGTTCACTTAGAGAATATTAGGATGTATGATTGTTACCCGCAAGTTTATTGCTGAATTGAGCTGCATAAAGAATGCTCCAGAAGGTACGTGCAATCTGTCCATTGGCCTTGAAGTTCCATCTGCAGCATTGCCTTCTACACTCCAGTCTGTGATTTGAAAGTATGTTTTCTCCTTAGATTCCTGGTGTTTAGAACATAATTAAACACCAGCTTCCAAACTCTGCAGACTTTCCTATAATATATGCATTTTACAGGGTAATTGGCAGTTTATTTACTCCAGTGTTGTTTCTGGTCTTCCTGTCTGGTGAAACGTGCATAAGCTGACGGAGAGTAACACTATTACACATGCAGCCAAGTGTCTGAGCTGAGTTTAATGCCTCTAATCCTTTGGTTATAATCAACAACTACCTGCGTCTTGAGCTTGAAGGCAGCAGGCCTTAGGCTTATGTGGCACCAAGCTTTTAAGAAATAAACCAACCCAGCTAACTGACCTCAGGCTGTACTTCCCTGCTAAAGCTGATGTTCATTTACTTTTGCTCTGTGTTCAGTCTTAGAAGTCAGCTGCTTTAGCTCTGCCTGCGTTCCTAGCAGTAATGCAGGATCATTTGTATGGGTGACTGGGAGGTGTTAAGAGGGAAGAAAGGTCCCAGTGGTGCACACTGGAATTTGGGGTGGTGAAGGGCAGTAGAACTCTTACACATACTTTTCTCATGTGTTGGTAGATACATGACTGCATCTTGAGTTTATGTAGCATTTGGTTTCTGCATCACAAGCCTCTGGAGCAGGTGGTGGTCTTGCCTAGTCGTCAGCTTTAAAACCAAATCAGGGAATGCAGACTGCCTGACTTTTAGGGAAGATCATTTTGTTCAAGACTGGAGTCTTGAGTAGGAGCAACAGAAATATAAGCCTTCAGCATCAACCTGCATGTTCTTATTTTCAAGACTAGAAGCAGTAGGAGATAATTTTGGGGGCCTACAGGTTGTCCTGTTGCTGATTCTCAGAGATAGACTGCTCTGAGTACCAGAGATGTATCAGTCTGTGTAAGGGCTAACCTCACAGGTACTGTCGTGTACTGGTAGGTGGTGAAAGGGTCTGTTTTGGGTTTGTTTGGTGGTGGCACTTAGTTCTGATTACTCTTTACCGCTACAAAATGTTACCTGCCACCTGTATAATTTTCTCTGTTTAGTATTCATCAATAAAGAAAATGCCGACAAGTTCTTGGAAAGAACAAAACGTGCTAATTCCTTCTGGGAGGAATGGAAGAAAGGGAATATTGAAAGAGAATGCAATGAGGAGCGCTGCTCAAAAGAAGAAGCAAGAGAAGCGTTTGAAGACCAGGAGAAAACTGTAAGGATAAACTAATATAAGACAAAAGTCTATACATTTCATCTTTTCAAAATAGTTATTAATGTCATTTCAGCCTGGGCATCAAAACTCACAAGTTACTCCCAATCACTTAACGCAAAGAAATAATAGCGGTTTTGACTGGTTGGCATTGCTAAGGCATAAACATACTATAACAGTCTTAATTCAGTTCCTGCAAGGCCAGCCCATGTTAAAGCCTCCGTTATTTTTCCTGTTCTCATCTGTTCAATTGCCATTTGAGGTGTGTTACTTCTAAATGCTTTGATACTACCTGTTTTGGAAATACGTTCATCTTATCTGGTTAGGAGTTCTTAGGTGAAGAGTCCACAGGAAGGTTGAGAAGGCAGGTACTGACATGGGAACTTCATGGCAGAATTTTGCTGAACTTAAGTAGCTTTGCAATGCTTGTCATTTTGGGGCTCTCTTTTTCAGTATTTGAATTGACAGAATGTGTACTGTGGGCCATTCTTGTACACCTTTCATGTTAAATGGCTCATGTGGAATGAAGTTGGTACATGTGACTTGTGTAACCTGCCCTACCCTGATTGCCACTTGACTTTAGAGAGAAATGCAATCTGTTCCCAAACTCAAGGGAGAGTTTTAAAGAGATGGGGCAGCTATGGGGACTGGGATCAGTAGAAAAGATGATAGTTGAAAATTTGATGTGACTTGATGTGATAGTGGTGGAGGGGAATTGGGAACATCAGCTGTAGCTATGTAGCTGTTAAGAGCAGCCCTGAAACTGAAGTTAAGGCCAGATTCATTTCATTTTAGCATTATTTAATAGCCAGAATGTTCTTGAAGTGGCCCTGAGGTGACCTGGGTGGGGAGTCATGGGTGCATTGCCAGGGTACTTCAGATCATAAAGGTTGGCTGATCCATAGCAGAACCAGCACAGCCTGTTCTGCTGGTGACCGGATGTCACTGAAAAGGGCTGTCGTAGACAGACAGACAGCATACCTGGAGTCCTCAGTGCAGAAGGAAAGAAGAACACAGATCAGACAAATATTTTTGAATCTCAAGATTTCTGAGGTCCTGATTGATGTGAGTATGGGGAGTGGATGGAGACTGAGAATTTGGCATTACAGGAATTAAAAGTGCATTCAGACAAAATTGGTGGAAAGATACAGACGCAAGAAATCAAGTGCCTTATGCTGAGTAAGACATTGGGAAACCTCTAAGGAGTTTTAGATATTTCTGAAAAATGCACAAGATTTGTTTCTGTAGAGCTGGGCACTATAGATAGGTTTGATTTATTAAATGGTTATAGCAGTCTGCAAGGCACTGTATGTGCCTGTAACTTAAATGTTTGTGTTAACAATTGTTAGCTGGAAGTATCCTCTGTATGAAAGTGCTAATATTTTTCTGAAGAAATCAGTAATTCTCATCTAACTCTGTCTTCTTTTATTCCCCTTTTCCCACACCTACTTATAGGAGGAATTCTGGAACATCTATGTAGGTAAGAAACACCCTGCGTTTGTTTATAGAATTAAGCTTCCTTATTGCAAGATTGAAAAGGATGTACCTCTTAAGTAACCACTTCCTGCTCCCTTGCTTCCTCTCTTTTCACCGTGGACACCCTCACTTTGTGTTTCCTCTGAAGAAGCAACCTGATTTACTGCCTTGCTGTTGCTTGAACTCAGTTGCTTTATTCAAAGGCACTGTTCAGCTGCCTCCAGTTGCTGGGATGATTTTTGTCCTCTCAAAAAAAGAATAATGGCCTTTTGCACACAAAGGACGGTGAGAAACAGAAACTGGGCATGTGACTCTGCTGGTCAGTTGCCCCTCAGAGGACAACTGGATGGAGGAGTTCAGGATGCAAAGAGTCATAGATGAGGGTGGCACTTAACTTTGTGTTGGCTACAGCATTTATTAGGCTATACTGTGCAGTCACTTGCCAGTTTTGTGTCACCTTCCATGCCAGTGTTGTTGATTCCTCTATTATAGAGCATTTTGTGGGATGAGTTTTCTACAGAACTGGTTGGTGTTCAAGGAGGGCATGGCAATAGACTGACAGATGCTACCCGTCAGTCTTTTCTGTTTTGTTTTGTTTTTTTTTTTTTTTTTAAGGTCTCGACTGCATTTGTTGAAGTTCTAGTATCCGTAATCACTATGCAGACACAGATTTTTAATGCATTAGTGCTTGGTAATGTTCTCCTGAAAGGACGTGCACAGCTTACATGTCAGGAGGAGTATCTCAAAAATGTTGACCAAAGACAGCTCAACTTTGTCCTATGGAATGTGCAGAAAACTGAAGACAGGTGCCACAAAGAAGATGCAGGCTTTCACAATCCTCTAAGCAGGAGTGAACCCTGCAACCTACAGGCTGAAATTTCAAGCAGAGCCCACAGAATCAATGTTGCAGCAAACAGGAGTGGAAAATTTCAAACCATTTTTTCATGAGAATACAAGCAGTGGAACATCAGTGCTAGTGCTCTTAGCGGAAATGCCAATTTCATGCATTTTAAACCACAGTCCATGAGTGCTTTATTGGTGTTCAGAAGTATTGAAAACCACAGCTACCCTCAGCAAAGCTACTAAAACAACTCTTGCTTCTTTTTTTTAGTTTGGGATTCTGCAATGCTTTTGTGCAATATTGATAGAAAACTCATTACCACAGCAGCTATACTGTATAGGGACAAGCTAAACAAGTACGGTTTCCAACAGTAAGACGCTGTTTAGCTTAGACCACTGCAGAATGGAGTGCTCTGGCACTGCAGAGGATGCAGAAACCAGGAGCTGTGCTGTAAGCCTCAAGTCTGTCTTTCTTTTGCTAAATGTTGATCACAGCTTCCCTCTTGAGAACAGAGGTCAGTCTTCAAAGCCTCTGTGGTGGACTGAGTGGCATTGGTTTTGGCCACATGCAGGTACAGAAGGAATGTTGAGGTGTGGGGACAGTACACAAAGCCCAGCAGATGTTCCCTGTGGCAGATAAAGCTTCAGCAGATGCGGTGACAAGGCCAGTGCCACTGTGCATGCTGGAATCTTAGTATGAACAGCTTCTTGCATCTTGTCTCTCTATGGGCATTGCTGTTCTTCCAGCTGCTCCAAACAGGGGCAGAAATTTGAAAAGCATGCCGTCTAAAGCAATGAATTAGTAAGCATCACTTCTCTGCGTATTCTGCTTTTCCTACCAAACAGTGCAGGAGAGCCCAGCAGGGTTCCCCCACATGATGGGGGAACACATTTGTTACAGCAGATTACCAGATGGGAGAGAGCATGGCAGAGAGCATCACTGCCGGGATGGGGTACCTTTGTGGGGGTGGGAGAAAGGGCTGCTACATGGAACATGTCTCCAAACACAATGTAGCCCCACTGTCCTACCTGTAACTGAGTTTGTGAGATATGTGTGGCTGGAGCCCTGGAGCCAGGCCAGCGGGTTGTATCCAGGTCACAGAAAGGAAGAAAGGCTGCAGAACTACCTTTCAAATGTAGGAGATCCCAGCCTAGATGTGGGAGTGTGAGGTAAAAGAGCTGATTTTTTTGAAGCTGGACCTCACACCTCAGTGGATACAATGGGACAATGTTAGTAGTATAAGCAGCACAAAGCAGGATTTTGGCCTATACACAGATTTTAGCCGGGCTCTGTAAAGCTTTATTTTGTTTATCTTCTGATTAATATGCTGATATCCGTTTCTTTAAATGAACAGTACTGCAGGCAAAAGTCATGCACAAGGGATGAGATGACCTTT
Organism: Myiopsitta monachus; assembly: GCA_017639245.1. Lineage (NCBI taxonomy): Eukaryota > Metazoa > Chordata > Aves > Psittaciformes > Psittacidae > Myiopsitta > Myiopsitta monachus. The sequence continues at coordinate 36,002,319 of CM029919.1, read as the reverse complement.
AAATAAAAGTTGAGTTGTCATTATTAGGCAGAATTGCAGGGAAATGCAAGAGGCCAAAAGGTTAATATCTTTAGACAGTAATTGCAATGTAGAAATGTCCTGTCTGCTTTTACAGTCTTCACTGTAACTGATATATACTCTGTGATGCATTACTTTATCTTCCCACAAAAAAAGGCTTGTGTGCCTGCTGTCATACAGTAGTCATCAAAAGCAGATTGCAAAACTGAGGATATATGCACAAATCATTGCTGCTTTGGAATGATTGCATTCATACTGTTTGTTCCATCTGAAATGTGGCAACTCACAGGACATATGTTTTAAAAGGAAGGATGAAAGATTGCTTATTAACACCCCTTCACACTTCACTGAAAATGGCTATAATCTGACAACAATTTGTTTTTTGGTTTGTTTTTGTAGATGGGAACCAGTGCAGCTCAAGTCCTTGTCAGTATGGGGGACACTGTAAAGATGGAATTGGTTCCTATACTTGCTCATGCTTGGACGGTTATCAAGGCAAGAATTGTGAATTTGGTAGGTTTCTGCTATAGAAACTGTGGCAGTGAATTTCCAAGGGAGCTGAAATATAGAGTTAACTCTTTCTTAACCAATATTATTTACCTCTTGGTAAAATGCATAGAATAGGATGGCAATGAACAGTGAGTTGGAGGACAGAACCAGAAATGCAAAGCCCTGGTGGCTCTACAGCTGGATAGTGGATGTTCTGAAGTTATGCTTGCTCAAGAGAGATCCTTCTTAATTATGATAGTGCTGCTTCACATGACCTTTAATCCCCAAAACATGATGATAAAACTAAGCAGCATGGGATTCTTATAACTGACATCAAAGAGCCTTTATTACAAGCTCAGAAGTACAGCCTCCCTCCTCATCTCCCAGCAGCAAGAGCAAAAGAGAGCAGGTTTCAGTAGATAGTGCAGAGACTTTTTCAGCCCTGCAAGGGATAAATTTCTGCACACAAATCCTTCCTGATTCTCACTTCTGTGGCATACAGCTACTACCCTGATGATGTCACTGGAGCATGTACCAGTAGCCCAGAAGTAAGAGTGGAAGGTGTGGGACTAAAGCTTGGACACAGGACTGAGGGGAGTGATGAGGAGTTTAGTTTTGTAGGGCAAAAGGGAGGAATCATGTGAGTATTTACCAGTATCTGGGCTTCTCTGTTAGTGTTTTATTCATTCTTCCACTGTCAGGTTGTCTCCGCTTTTTTGATCTCACCATGACACGGCAGTTGGGCTCACTTGGACTTGCCAAGTATGTTTCATGTGGTGGATGTGACTGCTTTGTCAGGCATAAGCTAATGTTACCCGCTCATGAAGATATGCTTCAAGTGTTTTAGAGTTGGAGATACAGGTCCTGTTTGAAGAGTGTGGCTTAATTTGGTGAACTTTGAGATCTTCTGAGAAGTCAGTGTTCTACTTACAGTTTTTTCTCCAAACGTCTCTTTTATAGTCATACCAAAGTACTGCAAAATAAACAATGGTGACTGTGAGCAGTTCTGTAGCATCAAAAAGAGTGTACAGAAGGATGTTGTGTGTTCTTGTGCAAAAGGGTATGCTCTGGCCGAGGATGGCAAACGCTGTGTTTCAACAGGTATGAAGTAATGAAATAAACAGCAATGGTGGTGAGTCTTGTTTCACAGTTAAAGAATGTCTTTTGAGCCATCAACATCCTACATTACATAGATTTAACACTGTGACCAACCGATTTGTCTGTCCAAAGACTTCTGTTTGTGAGGTGATGCAATGGACTTATCAAAATCTAGCTGATTTGGAGCCCTTTGTAAGATGCCTTACAGAGTTACCTGAGTAAACTGCTGTTGACAGAGGAGAAAAGTGATTGCAGTGATATCTCATTTGTTTAAACACTTATATTCCATATAAATAGCAGCTTACAAAATCTTTTCCATTTTAGATTTGAGTTAACATAGTCAAATAGTAACTGGTGACATGAATTATCATTAATGTTATTTGTACATTTTTTATATATTTCAACAAACCGGGGGGGGGGGGGGGGATAAGTCAACCATATACTCATGATACTGTTTTTTTTATCCTTTATAACTAATAATAAATTTCTGTCATGTGCTATATTGGTCCTAAAAATAAAACACCCCACTCAGTTTCTTAATTGATTGTTTCAGTAAAAGCGAGTACATGAATATAGCAATGTAAGCAATTGAAGATGAAGTTTTAAATTTCAAATACTTATTCTTTCATATTTCAGACCATCTGGTCTTCCTCCTTTGTTGCATCTGCCAAGGTTTTGCCAGTGTTTTGAAAACAGGACAGCTGCATTAATTGGTTTATTGTAAGATGCTGTTGTTAAGGATTTTCCACATGTGGTGCTGTTTCTGTCCACTTCTAATTTTAACATTCTTGTCTTTACAGTAAAATATCCTTGTGGAAAAGTTTTTGTGAAAAGAAAAAAAAGGTCAGTTATTTTACCCACTGATAACAGCAATGTAACGGGTGATCCAGATATGGCTCCCACCTATGAAACAAGTTTGGAAGAGGACATTATTACTACCACAGAAAGCCCAACCCCCCGTCCTGGCAATGAAACAAATGGTGATACTCAATATGTCAATACCAGGATAGTAGGTGGTGATGAGTGTCGTCTTGGTGAATGTCCATGGCAGGTAAATGTGGTGTTTGTGCTCTGCCTGTAAGCAGAACGTGTTTCTGAGGGGAAAATGTGCCGCTGTTGATTTAACCGGGTTGCCTTCTGAATGGTACCCATGTAGTATGCCATTTATGGCTGGAGGTAGCAGAATTACATGAACCTGGGCACTTCAATGTGCTGTTCTGCAAACTGCAGCCTTGAAATGTCAAAATTAAAGGCTTTGTGCAATTTTAGATGGTGCTGCTTAACCTGTCACCAGAGGTGACAGCATTTTCAGTCAGTGTCTTGTTCCTAAAAGACATTATTAAGCACTGTGAGTGAGGTAACATGGCAGCCAAACGTCTACTTTCCATGAAGACAGTCAAGACTCAGTAGCGCATGCATGTGTGAATGCTGTATTAGGAGAGGTCTGCAGGGTAGTACATGCTGCAGTAGTAAGCATATATGCAGTGTGCAGAGAAATCAGTAACCTGTTTTTGTAGCTCATTGACATTAAACTGTTCGTAATGCTGCACTTACAGGCTGTTCTGTTAAATGAGGAAGGGGAAGAGTTTTGCGGTGGAACTATTTTGAATGAAAATTTCATACTTACTGCAGCTCATTGCATGAACCAATCTAAAGAAATCAAAATTGTGGTTGGTAAGTTATTTTACTCCTGTGATGTTTGAGGATGTGTTGCATGCTTATCCTCTGTTCTCTAAATCTCATGTGAGATGTGCTCTTATTACTTTATTTATTATGGTTTGTTACTTCTTTTCTGTTGTTTTGCTTTTTGGAATTTCTTGCTATTGTGGGAATCCCGCTTTGTAACAACAGGGGCAGCTGATGTGGAAAGTGATAATGGTGTCTCCCTTTCTTCCTTGCCAACTAGTTGGAAGTGATTAAGAATGAATGTTCTAGAAGTGCTGGCTAGCACTGTGCTCATGAGAGTAGTGCTTCTTCTGAAAGCAGCTCATTCCTGACACATCTGAAACATGTAGATATGCTTGTTCAGAAACACTCAGGAAAACTACGACACATTGAATAGAGGAAGAAGAAACAAATTCAGATTATGACTGCTCCACTTCTGAGGCATGAGACTAGATCAACGTGACTTTATCTTTGTACTAGTTTAGTCCTGACCCACACGAATTTCTCTTCTTTGAAGCAAGCCAGGCTCAAGCTTCTCTAAGAGCTTCCATCCGAAGTTGCATTAATTGAGCTGAATCCCTTTATGCCTTTATAATATGTATATATTGTAGTATGTATTATATGTATATATGTAAACTGATACAAAAATTTCCATAGACAAAAGCTCGGGACTTAAACTGATCCAGATGCTGCTGATAGGTATTGCAGTACATTTTTACAGTTTACTTGTATGGTATAAAGGCTTTATCAAGGTTCTTAATTTTTTATGCTGTCCCCATATTAATGACCCTTTTATTAATCTTGTACAGGTGAAGTGGACAGAGAAAAGGAAGAACAATCTGAAACGATGCATACTGTGGACAAATTATTTGTTCACTCTAAATATGTTGTCGAGACTTACGACAATGACATAGCCTTAATAAAGCTGAAGGAACCTATAACGTTTTCCGAGTACATTGTAGCAGCATGCATCCCAGAAGCAGACTTTGCTAATGAAGTTCTGATGAACCAGAAATCTGGGATGGTCAGTGGCTTTGGGCGTGAATTTGAAGGTGGACGACTCTCCAAAAAACTGAAAGTGCTCGAAGTCCCCTATGTTGACAGGAACACTTGCAAGCAATCCACTAACTTTGCAATAACAGAAAACATGTTCTGTGCTGGTTATGAAACAGAGCAAAAAGATGCATGTCAAGGAGACAGTGGCGGCCCCCATGTAACCAGATATAAGGATACCTATTTTGTTACTGGAATTGTTAGCTGGGGCGAAGGATGTGCAAAGAAAGGCAAATATGGTGTCTATACCAAACTGTCCAGGTTCTTACGCTGGGTAAAAATAGTCATGAGACAAAATTTGTAGTGGTATAGCTCTTGATCCTTCTGTTAGCTCACAAGGTGCACTTTCTGTAATGGAAACTCTATTTGTATCTTTTAGCCACATCTACTAAACTTGTTTTGAGAGCTGATTCCTTAAAGTTTTGGTGCTGCTTCTTTTTGTTTTATTCCTGCTTTGAAGCATGTAATTGCGGACTGCTGGTGGCGCTTGTACAATGAGGGGCTTTCCCCCCAACAAATGGCTGTTCAGTAGGGTCTTTTGTTATTTTCATATTGCCATTTTGGTTCCTGCCTGTTCACCTAAGTGCTTCCACCAGGGGCTTCTGAAAATATTATGAACCTCCACTAATCATGATGAAAGTGAGAAGGACAGGACTTCAGTTAATCCTCATATTGCAGCCGGCTGGCTCAGCGGGGAGTTTGTTATTACTAGAGCTGTTTAGCTTCTACTTCTGGATGTATTTAGAAGATTAAGGGAGCATGGAAGCTTGCTTGGTAAAAGCTGAGACACAAGTAAGTATTCAACAGGTGATGCTAAATAACCACATGTTCCACAAAATTGCCTGCTTAGGTCACAGCAGCTAATTAAAAAAGGGGGGATGGTGTGTGTGTGCATGCTTTATATGGATTGTACTTCACTTTAATTTGGACACTTATGTTTTACTCATCAGAAAAGAAAGTGTGTGCGTCATCGCTGTTTTATGGATTGTGTGTGGCTGAGGATCAGAAAGCTCCTTGCATGTGTTTTAGGTGTTTCTGTAAGGTGCAATACTGAATGTACACCAGCATTTTAAATAAAGAATTCTTTCTTTTTTTGTTCTTTTTTAAATTATTTTTTCCCTCAAGCCAGCTTACAAATGTACGAAGGCCAAATCTCACTTGAGAGTGAAAAAGGCGTGAATGTCCCTAATCAAATATGTGTGACAAGGCTGATGAGGAGGTAGAGAAGGGAAGGGGGCCTAGAGGTTCCTAATGGCAAGTTAGATGCCAAAATACTAATTTTCTAAGAAAGAGGCAAACTCAAACAGTGATTTCCCACACATTGTTGAGCTGCTGTGATCTGGTCTGTGACGTAGAACTCCGGGCAGAAGCTCTGTACTTTTGATAGGGGTATTGGGGTATTCCTTCATATATTTGGTATACCTTCTCAGCTCCAGCCCTAGTTACAGAAATACCCCCACTCCTCCTTTGGCTGAACAAACCCAGACCCCTCAGCCTGTTCCTGTACATCATGTGCTGTGGGCCCCTGATGGCCTTTCCAAGGCTTCACCAATCTGTTGTGCTCTCCTCTTGTCCAAGCTACACTGATCTTCACCAGACACCTGCTACTTATCTCTTAGGGTTTGAGCTGGCACTGGCTAGTTTCATAGAGCAGGTGATGTGAGCAAACTAGGTTGACAAACTAGAAATACAACTCTACACAGCAGCATGGTATTGCTGCAGTCAGCAGTAATTGTGAGCAGGAAGGACTGTAGGACAGTTACCCCAGCGTGATGGTCTCCACCTGTATAAATCCTCAGCAGGCTCACTTCAGTGTTTGTTCAGCAATGTTTGTTCCCTGAATTTTTCTGACCACCGGATTGCTGTTTGAATCCCTTGTCCTACTGGTTGCTTGCTGTGTGCTCCACCAGGGTGAAGCATCCCTCTTTAAAGGGACAACCTCAGACCCAGACACTACACAAATCCTATTTATGTACTTGTGCTAAGGACATTCTTCTACTTCACTGGAGCTTGTGAAAGCGAAAATCAGACTGGGCTACAAGGTGTTGCGGTAGCTGAAAGGAGGACCTCCCCCCTGGTGACAGTAGCTGGGTTTTACTAGCTGATATGTGTATGAATTCTTGTTGAGCCAAGTAGTGCCTTGAGAGCAGGCACAGAGCTGGTGTAACAGATGAGTATGTGAGAGACAGATGAAAGTCCATGTTTGTGTGCAGCACAACTGTGCTCAGAGGGGAAGTGTTATTCTGCAGAGCATGCAACACTTTGGGATTTGTCTTTTACAAGTGAAACTGGTTCCCAGAGAGCCTTTCATCCTGTGCCATAGTGTCTATAGTGCCTGAGGCTCAAGGGCTTCGTGTTCATTCCTCATTCTGTAATAGTGTCTTTGCCATGCCGGGAGGATATGAATGAAGCATCTGCTTGCATCTTGGCCTCCTACCAAAGCCCATAACCGTCTCCAAGGCCTGCAAGACAAGAAAGAATTAAAGTTCACTTTTTAATGTAGACTCATTATTTGGAGGTAATTTCAGATAGCAAAATTTGAACAGATTGTAGAATCCAGGAAAGGTACAGCACACAGCTGCTGAGTAAACTAGTGGATTCTAAAATACCACAGCTCCTCATGGCAGGTAAACAGTGCTGATTTAGGCAAGAGCTGACATTTACCAAGGATGGTGGAGGAAATGCTCTAAGTTTCTATTTAAGTTTCATTTCTTCTAAGGTGGAAGAAATGCTCAGCCTTCAAGGAAAAGCCGGTCTTGATAAGAAAGGGAAGAAAGGAAGGATGGTAAGTAAAGAGTGCAGTCACTTTCAGACTTTGAAAAGGACTGATGTGAAGAATAAAAAGGTAGGACATTGCTCAGGCCTAATCCAAGGTGATACAGCTGGGCAAGAGACTCTTGTACATGAGCTACTGGGCTTCAGAGAAATGAGGCTTCTTTAGGCTAAAATAGAGGAAGCCTGAGGAGAAACATAGCAATAGCAGACAGGTAGGGGCTAATCAGATCTTCATGTCTGTGGTGAAGATAGACAGAGCAGATCTCAGTCGCAGTGGGAAAGTTACAGGGAGCTCCCAGGGAAAACCTTCCAACACCGTGACTAGAAAAGCCCTCTAATGGAATTTGTCCGAAGGGCAGGGAAGTTTCTGATGTTGGTAGTCTTTCAGAGCAGGAAAGGTAAGTGCTGTTACATGTGCAGCACTATGGGGACTGACCCAGGGAACAAATGCAGGCAAGCTGGCCTTCATTATGGTGCACAATCGTGCAGCAAAAAAGCACACTTGTGCAGGCACAGCGTCCAACTGGAAGCAATTTCCCACAAAGGTCCTTTGCTGGAGCCTTGGCCAACATGCCAAGAATAATAGAGGTAAACTTGATCCCTTGTTGGCTAAGTAAGCTGGGCTCGGTGATGCTGGAAGTCTTGCCAGCCCCTGTTTTTCTGCATTTCCAGGTGAGCAACACAAGCAAAGGGTCACTGTTATGGTCATGTGTTTGTGACCTGTGCTAGCACAGTAATAGCAAACAAGGTTTTCCTTCCCCTCTACTGCTTGATTCACCCAACAGGTTTCTCTTCCACAGACTTGCCCCAGACCACAAGGCGCTGTCAACAGCTATCCCCATGGAGTTGTGTGAACCAAAAAAACCCAAACCCTCTATCCTGAATAAGGTAGAAATTGATGAATTTGTGCAAGTATGGTGCTGTCTGGTGCTTCTGACAGAGGCTGGATTCTGTGTGTCCCAGAAGTCTCATCCAGCCTGCTGCATCTATACAGGATACCCGCTTTCCAGCTCTGATGGATTCAAAGTCTTTACCTACAAGCATGGCAATTAATTTCACTCTAGCTAAAGCAGTTCAAACTGCAGTGGATTGGAATCTGAGACCAAAACCTTGTTCAAGACCTTACTGGCCTAACCCAGAAAAACTTCTGAATTTTCTGTCTTTGTTTTTCTTGTTCTGATCAGCTCTGTGCTTTACTTGCTTCCTAAGGCGCGACCAGAACTGGGAGGCAGTATCTTTGCAATATGCTTACTGAGCTCTGTCCCATGCTGACATTAAGACCAAGCTTTGCTCTGAGAGGTTTTGTTTTCTTGTGAGTTACTGATCTTGGCACTCCAGTTTCTTATTTACCAGCTACCCCAGAACCCTGCAGAGAAACGGGTGGGAGACACACAGTCAGCTCAGAGGATGGCAATGGCAGGCCATTGCTGGACAATGGGGTTTCTTCCTGTTGTCCTTATTTTCCTTCAGATGGTGCAGACAGGTACAGCTTTTGCTTTAACTTGGCTTTGTGATGCTTTGCCTAAACCACACGGGTAATTATTTGTCATTATTTGTGTTTTGTGGAAAAGGATGACGTGAGTGAAAACCTGGTAGCCTTTCTTTCTCACCTGCCTTGCTCCCATTGGTATGCTGCAGTGCAGTAATACCCAGAGCTTAGTCATTTGAAGAGTACCATTTTGGACTGAAATAATTGTGTCAATGTAAAATTTGGGGTCAACATGCAGGACTTCCAAACTGACAGCACAAATGACGTGCTGTTCTTCATATCCTTAAGAGATGAGAAAAATAATCCTTACTGACCATTCATAACCTGTTGGGTGACAAAAAGGACCCCACAATGTTTAACAGTGCAGAGGAGAATGAGAGCCCTACACCATCACCCACTGTGTTTGTCTAAGTAAGTCACAACACCAACATCACAACTCCAGTTGAGGAAGCATCCCACCTGTCTTTTAGGTTGGACTCTGAGATGCTTCTCTAAGGAATGTATAAATCATAATGCAGACATGATGCATGCTTTGTTGCTTAATTTTGTTGTAAAATCATTTGGTGATTACAGGGGGCTTGTTGGAGGCAACTGAACAAACACCTGAGTCATCCACATTACCAGAGCTGGGAGCTGGAGGAAGATTTTGATATCCCAGAGGTGAGGTACTGTCATGGTTTAAGCCTAGTCAGCAACTCAGCCATGCAGCCGCTCGCTCACTGCCTGCCCCCCTTCTTCCCCCCCATTCCCAGAGGGATGGGGAGGAGAACCGAAAGAATGTACCTCCCACGGGTTGAGATAAGAACAGTCCAGTAACTAAGGTATAACACCAACCACTGCTGCTACCACCAGTAATAATGATGATAAGGGAAATAACAAGGGAAGAGAATACAACCACTCACCACCCGCCGACCGATACCCAGCCTGGCCAAGCAGTGATCTAACCCGTCTGGGTAACTGCCCTCAGTTTATATAGTGGGCATGATGTGCTGTGGTACGGAATACCTCTTTGGCTAGTTTTGATCAGCTGTCCTGTCTCTGCTTCCTCCTGGCTTCCCCTCCTCCCTGGCAGAGCATGAGACTCAGAAAGTCCTTGGTCAGAGTAAACATTACTGAGCAGCAGCTAAAAGCATCAGTGTTATCAGTGCTGTTCGCAGGCTGAAAGTCAAAAACACAGCACTGCACCAGCTACTAAGAAGGAGAAAAATGACGGCTACTGCTGAACCCAGGACAGGTACTTATCCCAGGGAAAGGTACTCAGTGGGACACGGGGTGCCCCAACAGTCTTCAGAAGGTTTCAAGAAAATTTTTCTCATACAAACATATAGAAAGCAATTTTGAATGCTCTCATCTATGGTTTATTTTCATCAACAGACTAGAAGTGGCTGACAACACAGAGATAGAAGATTAATAAAGGTAAGCGTAAAATGTCAGAGCTCATGAAAGAAGTAAAGAAAATGGACAAATGAGTATAATCATGGTATCTTTTAAAAGAGATAGACAGGCTACTTCTATAAAAATCAAAACCAACTAAACACAAAATCCCCACGTGCTTAAGGCATATGTCCAAACTTTCCCAAGGTCAAGAAAGGACAGGGGGATTGAACAGAATCATTAGCTCCTTCATAACCTGACCTCCAGAAGTAAGTATAGAAAAACCTAGATCTGTATAAAAGAACTGCAAGCATCCTGGCATAAAACCATATTAGCTAAGGAGTAAATACGATAAGATAAGCATGATATGAAAATCAAAAGCTGATCTAATTACATGGATATTGGAAGAGAGACAAAGAATGTTAGTCTGTTCTTCATGGGAAACAAAGTAACAGAGTCTTTATTCTTTAAGGTACTGAATTACTTGTCCCCAGTGAGGAGGAAAGAAACTGCTAAGTTGCACTACTCATCAACAACTCACATCAATCTCCTCCAAGGATAAGATAACAGGCTGGCTAGCTGTGAAAGATGCAGTGTTATTGTCAGGTGTCTCCGTTAACAGAGGCTTCTAACATTACTTTATATAACACTTTTGTTGTAATAGGAGGAGAAACTCTGGTCTGGATGAAACTACTTTAAGTTTGGTGCGCAGCTCTTTGAGAAATGGTGCTAGTTTTTGAAAGATTATATGGAATAAAAGAAGGGCTCCACAAAGGCAAGACTGAGGACCTCTGATACTTGGTATTTTCCACAGTTACATGCAAGGCAGAAGACAGTGTTTATTCACTGCATTTGTAGCTCATTCCAGACTGAAAGGACTACCTCAGGTCAAGGTGAGAGTTCAAGACAATCTCGTGAAACCGGAACAGTGGTCCAACATAAATAGGAGGCAATTCAGTAAACACAAAACAAAATTTCAGCCATGGCCACACAACACACAACCAACGAAATTTGTAAAATATGTAATGAAAGCAAGAAGCGTTCTCCATTTTCACAAGGATGAGCAGCTTGCACATGCAGTAATGGGATCCTATTGCTCTGAGGGACTTTCAGGTTAGATGTTAGGAAACACTTTCAAACATTATAAAGCTAGTTAAGGAGCAGATTAAACTGCGGGGGTTAGCTGTGGAATCTCATTGTGAATCTGTAGGAACAGTTTAGATGATAACATCTGTTAGTACCAGTCTACCTCTCCTTGCTCTCACAGGGTTAGCGCCAGGAAGTGCTCTCCCATTCTGCCTGCGATCTTGGAATGTTAGGGACTGAGCTAAGGTGAGTAGCATGAGCCATATACTGATGGAAAATGAAGGGATGCAAGGATCTACCAAGAGTCAAATACTTCATTTATTTCCGATACTTTAGTTGTTGCTAATTTTAGCCTCTTTCCCACACCCATGTTCATCTTTGCCTTAGTACAATGGCTGTTCTGGTGAGTACAGATTATTTCTTGCTTTGCCTTCAAAGGGGTGGTAGTTACAGCTGGGAAACACAGTTTAAGGTGCAAAACAATAGTGATATACCTAATGTTAACAGCTTACTGTTTTTAAAATAATGATAGTTACAACTGTTTTTTTCACTAAGGCCTTCTGCAAGAGTTGCACAGAAGTTCCCAAAATGGTGGGGCATTTGACTAATGTGGGCTAATGACTAATGCAAGCAACATTTTATGAGCTTTTTTTTTCTATGTGCTTTTATGAAACCACCATGGATTTGTAACTTGCTTATACAGTTGTCTCTTTTTCAGTCATACCAAATGCATGCAAGGTCAACTCAAGAACTATGAGCAGTTCTGCAAAACTGAAGATGGAGGAGTTGCATGTTTCAGCGCTGCTGGCTACGCCCTGGGCAATGACAACAAAACCTGCGCTCCTGTAGCTGCAAAGCCACACTTAAAGTTCATTCATGGGGCACACAGCACATCTTGACCACATTTGGGAAGTGCTGGTGTGTTGCAGTGCCATTGTATCATAATGTTAACTTCATGCCTTTCACATGGCTTGCCTGAGGTGTTGCCAACAAATTTAATGAGATCTTAGGTAGAGGTTGTACTGTAAGTAACATCAAATTGTGCAACTGGGAGTGGTGTGCAGTAGCAAAAATAGCTCAGGGAACTGTTCTGGGCTAGCGGGTGCATTCTCAGAGTGGACTGAAAACCGCTGGGTACCTAGCCTGGTTTGAGACAGACTTCCCTGGTGTTAACAGTTTGTGTGGTCATCCCACTCTCCTGAGTACTGTGCTTCTGCACAGGCCTCCTCCCATGAAGGGATAGGACAAGGGGCAATGGCTTTAAACTGAAGGAGGGCAGATTTAGCTTAGATATAATGAGTAAATTCTTTATTGTGAAGGTGGTGAGGAACTGGAGAATGTTGCCCAGAGAAGTTGTGGCTGCCCCATCCCTGGAAGATTCTGTGGTCTCTGTAGATGCAAGCTCTGTTATTTTCTATTTCTGTGCATATATTGCTAAAACCAGAAACAGTTGTTGTTAATTTTTCATTTATTAAAATACATTCTTTACTTCCACTTTCATGGTTTGTTTTTTTTTTACCTTTTCCCCCCTTTTATCTTGATATCCTTTTCCCTACCAAAATTACAACTGATAAAATTAGGTATGGAGGAGCCAGAGGATAGCAGAGCACATGCACAGGTAACACCGTATCCTTCCAGGTCCTAGCTACAGTTTCAGCGATGGCTAAAGGAGCCTAGTAAGGTGGTTAATTTTGCCCTGTGATGAGCAATATCCTGATCCCCCGTGAAAAATGCAGGAAAATCACTTTGGAGTCTGTGCCATTTGGATGAGAAATTTATTATTTTTTCTTTCCATTTTTTTCTGACAGCATCTTCCAATTGCCCGAACCTGAGCTTCAGGATAAAAATGGTTAAAGATGGCTCACAGAGAAACCTAAACAGAGGATTTTTCAGTCAAACTCCTAGCATGCTGACACAGTCTGAAGTGAGCAATAAGAAGATAATAAAGTGTTTGGATTTTACCTGGAATTCAGACTTTTTAATGCCGTTTCCTGTTCCTCTCCCTTCCTTCCTGATTCTCTCCTGTGAGGTAATAGGGCGGCAGCCCTGCAGCTGCATCCAAATGTTGTGATTTAAGGTGGTTTTGTGACCAGCCAGTCACTTCCTTTGCAATAGATTCAGTGGGAGGGAAGTCCTGACCCAAAAGCAGCAGTGCTAGTGTAAAGCCAGCACCTGGGAGCTTCCGCCCACAGCCCGAACAGATGTAACTGGCTGGTGGAAGTAGCTTCTGCTGTAAACCTGACTCCCAAGTCATGGGAGATATGAACTGTGGATTTGTGTAACTGCTGCACTGCTGGACTGCTTTTGGAAGTTGACTTCTGTATTTATGACATATGACATGATGTATGCCTTGGTATGTGTCTTGAGTGAGAATTGCAATTCTCTGTGAAATTAAGCAGCTGGGATAAGTGTCCCTGCAGACAGAATTTGCTCTCATCTGTTAATATACATCTGAGTAGGTTGATGCTGTTTCATGCCTGGCAATGCAAAATGAGAGGAAAAGGAAGAACCTCAGATGACTGATTCCTCTGAACACAAGTTAAGCTCAAGATGGCAACCAAAGCTCCTTGAAAGCTTTCATGCCTTTTGTAATTGGTTATTATACCCATTTTGAAGGGTTTTAGAGGGCTGCCAAAACAACAAGCAAGTAGAAAATCAGAACAATGCTGCCAATGAAATCTTTAACATAAAGTTTTGGGCTTCATTTCAATATTCCCAATAGCAATTCTTATGATATACAACCATGGAAGAGAAGGATCTCGCCTCTTTCATTTTTAGAGCAACATAGTCAAGCAGACTTAAACAGGAAACAGATATTTATTGTCTTTCAAAATTTAACATTCTGCACAGAAAAGTTTATGAGTCTTAAGTCTTCCTCAGTTTGCATGATCAAGTCTTTTTGGGAATTAAGTGGACAGACAATTGGAGTTTAGGCAAACAATTTTTGCATTACTGCTGTAGGCTGAGTACAATTTTTATAACTCAGAAACCCATTTTTTAGTGCCTAAAACTTGTGCTAAACTACTTTTTCATAAATTACAGTAATAGATAATAAATCTGAGGTTTCAAGTATGGAGCAGTCTCAGACTAGTATCTACATGCTGTCGCAACAGTTATTGCCAACATCTGAATGAGGCCTCTGGAATTCTTCAAGGTTTGGCCAATACAGGAAATTGCATATAGGTGTGATGTTAGATCAGTTTAGCTACATCAGCTCAATCTTACTTGCCCGCATACCTTCCATGTTTATACTTGGCTTCTATCATATACAAGCTACTCTAGGCTGAGCCAAGCTTAAAGAAATTATCCATTCAATGAAGTTGAACATGCATTTCACTGTCAGTCAAGAGACAAGATGAGGTAGTGAGAAAAAACAAAAGGATAAGGCAAACTCTAGCAGAGTTCAGTGTCTTGCATATGGGGGCTTAGAACACAGGACAGTTTCTTATTTCTATAGTAAAGGGTAACATAAGAAGCACTTGCCAACAAGAACCTGTAAGTCTTTGGTTAATGCAATGAGCTTCAGAAAGTGTAAAATACTCCTTCAGAATCACCCCCCCACAAAACCCTTCATCATACCTGTCTACTGGTAGAACAGCCTCCAAAGAGAGAGAAGAAAGGTAAAGCACAAAAACATACGTACAGAGAAATCTCTAGCTAAGATTCAAGCAAGTTTCTTAGAGTGGGCATTTTCATACATATTTTCTGTCAAAGGCATCCTTCATTCAGAGGTGGTGAGAGTTAAAATGAGCTGTAGCCACCACACAGCAGGAAACTTGTGAAGACAGACCTTTTTCCTGGCTCAAAGCAGAATTTGTGCATTCAGTTATTTTACCAACAGGTTTTGGTTGCTATGTTTTAAACAAAATTTAGCTAATATTGCAATAGCGCTGTTCCTGCTTGAGTTTCTTGTCTCACTTTAGTCTTGGCCACAAACAGGAACTCAGACTATTCTTCTGATACCCCCATGCTGCAACCCAGGTAACAGGGAAGGGGTCCTGTGGTTCACCCATTTCTACATCCCACATCTGCAATCCTAATTCTCACCTAGCCTCCCCTCTCAGCATTTGCTTGATGTTGAAATGGAGGCACATCATCATAGAATCATAGAATGGTTTGGGTTGGAAGGGACCTTAAATATCATCTAGTTCCAACACCTTCTACTAGACAAGGCTCCTCAAAGCCCCGGCCAACCTGGCCTTGTACACTGCCAGGGATGGGTCAAACATCAGATGCCTTTTGTTTTTTTTTCTGCCAGGCTATCAAGAGCCTTGCACAACCTTGTGGCTCATCTCAAATCTTTGTGGTGAGTGCAGCATCCATCCACGGGAGAGAATCAGAGCTCCCCGGGGTTACATTCTTTCCCCTGCTTGCTTCCCCAGAATTTCCTGCAATCTGTAACCAACCCAGGCAGACAGTGCTGATGCTCCTCTGAACAGCTGCAAGTTCCTCCAGCTTTTAGAAATGGTGATGCACTTTTGATTTGGCCAGAAAATCTCTTTTTCTTTCTGCAGGTGTGAATAGAGCTGGCCAGGCGTTTAGCTGAATTATAACCCATTTTAACTGCACTAAGCATTGACTCTTTGCAGGGTATGTGCTTCCTCTCTGCTGGTTGAGCCACGTTCAGCTGACATTTTTGTAACTTCTGAGCACACAAAGGCCCGTGCTGCTTATAAAAATACATGCTGATAATTGTCCTTTGTACAAAGAGAGAGTGTATGAGCATGTAAATGGGTTTAGTGTGTGTCACTCATTGCTAGCTCTTGGCCAAGGCTGCACATGATTACGGTCACCTGTTTTGGACTGGCTGGTGTCTAGTCAGGGCTGAGGGATGCAATTCTATTTTGTTTTTCCCAAACAGTTGTCTGCAAGGGAATGTTTCTTCTTTAATTTGAAAAATCTCTCCCTTGTTCCTGAATCTGCTGTTTCCACTTCCATATTCTCTATGCAATGAATAACATAAGGCTCCACAATATATTTGTCCCAAAAGTAAGCCCTCTGACAGATGAATTACTGAGTTAAGCCACAGTAAAACCTGGCCTCTGCCCTTACCCACTCTTTGGAGATGATGGTTATTGCTGTGATTTACCTGCTGCTTCTCCAGAGTTTTGCCCTGTGGGAAGGTAGAGAACAGCTGGGCAGGGGACAGCTGGTCTGAGCCCTCTCCTCAGCCTTAGACAAAGCAATGATGGTTTGGGGATTCATTGATACTCAGGGCACCAGGCAGTTTTTGTCTATAGTCTGTCAGGCAAGTGACCTGCATGGAAAATGATGATGTGGAGGACAAGGAGGTGACTTCCTGTAGCTATGGGAGGCCTAGAAAAAAGGTGGACAGGTCATGGGGTTAAGGATCATTTTGTCTGCTGCCCTGTGTCATACAGGGGCCAGGTTAGACAAGGCTTTGAGCAACCTGGTCCAGTGGAAGGTGTCTCTGCCCATGGCAGGAGACATGGAATTAGATGATATGGGTTCAAACTTAAACAGGGGAAGTTTAGATTGGATATGAGGAAGAAGTTCTTTACTGTGAGGGTGGTGAGGCACTGGAATAGGTTGTCCAGGGAAGTTGTGAATGCTCCATCCCTGGCAGTGTTCAAGGCCAGGTTGGACATAGCCTTGGGTGGCATGGTTTAGTGTGAAGTGTCCCTGCTCACGGCAGGGGGGTTGGAACTAGATGATCTTAAGGTCCTTTCCAACCCTAACTATTCTATGATTCTATGATCCTTAAGGTCCCTTCCAACCCAAACCATTCTATGATTCTATCTGTGACAGGCATTGACCAGTGTGGGCTGCAGCACAGCTGAAAGCACGTCAGTCATTCTGTCGGTCATGCTGGCTCCTACTTCCTCACCCTGTCAGCCAGGACTCTGGGTGACCAGGAACAAGGAGAGAGGACAGAGGAAGCCAGCAGTGTTTTGAGGATAAAACAGATAAAATGGGGCAAAAGATGAGGCAGAGGCAAGAAACTCACTATGTCCATCTGGAGCACAGATGGTTCAGAGCAGAGGGGCTTGCGGGCTCCTGATATCACCTCACTTCCAGAAAATTGAGCTTTGCCATGTCACTAACCACCAACTTACACATCTCTATGCACGTCAGAGAAAACAAATCCTTCTGTTTTCTTCTGCCCCAGAGTCCCAGAGTTGTGGTCTGGCAAGAGGCACGCAGGACTAAGAGGGGGAGCACAGTACAAGGCAACACCAGAGGGGTCTGCTCCTTATGGGTCCCTCTTCCTCCTCCCAGCTCTGCAGCAGCAAGAAGCTGTGGGCTTTCCCTTCCCCAGGGCTCCCAGCTCCTCATCAAGGGCTGACACAAAGACAAAAGGCTACAGAGAGACAAGGTGTAGGAAAGGAGAGGTTGGAGCTGATCCTGCGAGCCTGCACCTCCTGCCATGGGGCCCGCACACCACAGTACAATTTGAAGCATCTTCAGTGTCCATGATGCACAACTAACGTCTGTGGCCATGTGCTGCTAGGCAGGACACCCCCAGGGAGAAATGTGGCTGCAAGCCCAGCCATCAGCTTTCAGTATTTGCTTAGCGCAGAGGTGATGTTTTCTGGAAAATAGTTGCTGTCCCCTTTCACTAGCTGAGGTGTGTGTTTCCAAATAGCATGTGACAGGAGTTACTCAGGACAGCTGCCCTCAGTCACCCGCGCTGCAGCAGGGTTGATGGCCAGCCAGTGCCCACAGCATGAGGTGGGTGACATTGGCATGTCCCCATCACGTCCCCATCACTGCCCAGGCAGCTGGTCTGCAAACCTGCTTCCCCTGTCTTGCTGCACTGCTGAGGTGGGGAGACTTCCATGGGAGCCATTTACTAATGTAGGACCAACTAATTCAGTTACTCCACCCTGAGGAGCTGCAGATTTCATGCTTGACACCACATGCAGGCTTCATGCTGGAAGGAGTTACCCTTCAAATAGGAGGCAATCTTAAAGCCAGCCTACAGGAAATAGGGTGCAGGACTCCTTAATGAAACACATCTCCATGTGTACACTGTGGTAGTTAGCTAAAGGGATGAAAAAAAGAAATCCCACTAACTCGTCATAAAGAAAGATGCAAGGAAAGGACTGCCCTTTTTTAGAACCCTCTCTTTGTGTGATTTCATGTAGTAATATGAAAATCAAAACATAAAGCCTGTTGCATTGATATCAATACAGAAAAAGCAAAGGCAGTGCCGTAATGTACCGTGGTCTGCTCCCAAGGACACAGCTGCTCAATCGAGGAATATAATTTAAAAGAAAAAACCACATGGTAAGAAAACAGTGACCATGTAAACTAAGACCTGGTGAGAATACAGCTCCTGAAGCTCTGTGTTGTTAATATTGACCTCCTTGAACAACTATCTTACTCCTACAAGAGTTCCTTGATTGAGATAGGTTCGTGAAAATAAATAAATATATCTGCAGGTCTGCATTTTTATGCTGGTTTCTGGGAAGTCTTGTGCTGACATCAAGTGGTGACTTTTTTTTCATGCTGAAGGGAGCCAGACTTGTGGTACTGTATATGGCCCGGGTGATATTTGTTATCACAGGAAGTGAAAGGTGAGTATGCATAGGCCACAGGGGGACTACAGAAACAGCCTCACTGGCAGGTGGTCCCATGGGGATGGACAGGCAAAGGAGTACGGAAAAGCAATGCAGCCACTGTGCAAGGCAAAGAGGGTAAGCTGAGCCTCTGCAGCAGTGCCAGGGCACACAAGGTGCTTGCTGAGCCTCCTCAGCAACCACCAGGTGTGACCGCTGGCAACAGTCCCCCTTTTCCCGAGCCAAGAAACACCTGGCTGGACAGGTACAATGGGGTTTGGTGGCCTCAGGAGACTGAGGAGAGCATGGAGAACTCATTTACTAAAGAAAGTGTGACACTCAGTTAACCAAAAAGGATGGAAGGCTCTATTAGTTAGTTCTGCAGAAATATAAAGAGGGAAAGATAAATATGCACAGCTGTGAACTGGATGTGAATAAAATCAAGCTTCACAGAATCATAGAACCATAGAATAGTTAGGGTTGGAAAGGACCTAAAGATCATCTAGTTCCAGCCCCCATGCCATGGGCAGCAACACCTCCCACTAAACCATGCCACCCAAGGCTCTGTCCAACCCGGCCTTGAACAACCGTCAGCGATGGAGCATTCACAACTTCCCTGGGCAACCCATTCCAGTGCCTCACCACCCTTACAGGAAAGAATTTCTTCCTCATATCCAATCTAAACTTCCCCTGTTTAAGTTTGAACCCATTACCCCTTGTCCTATCACCACAGTCCCTAATGAAGAGTCCACCCCCAGCGTCCCTATAGGCTCCCTTCAGATACTGGAAGGCTGCTATGAGGTCTCCATGCAGCCTTCTCTTCTCCAGGCTGAAAAGCCCCAATTTTCTCAGCCTAGAAGAAGGCTGAGGTTTTAACTTGAGGAGGATTTTAACTTAGAGTGAACTTCTGGAACAGCATCCCTGCGGAGTCTGTGCAGAAAAATCCTCCCACAATGCAGTTTTAATGAGGAAGTTAATTATTTGCTGAAAGCATTAGGGTCCATGATATGAGCTGTAACATCAGTCATGGGTTAGCAGAAACTGGCCTTGATGAGGCATGCAGTCTGCTTCTCTCACCCTCATCATCAATCACTGAAGCTGATTTTAAAAGCTGCAATTGATGGTAAATGAAGGTTTATTTGGGGATTTACTGGTGAATGCTCAGATCAGTTATACTTTGTTAAAACAACTGCATACTCAAATAATAGCTGGGAATGTATGACATGAAAACACAGAATGATCTCTATGTTTCTAACTTGGATTGAAAAAAAACACCACTTTTTCTCTCACTGGTGGGTGCTCTGACTGTAGAAACGTTTTCCTGCTCTTTCCAGGAGCCTTCCTGTGCTAGGAGCCAAAAAACACCCTGCACCACCATTGCCATTGCACGCTGTTGTTGTTTAACCCCAGCTGGCAACTAACTACCAATCAGATACTCCCTTTCCAGTGGGATAGGGAAGAGAATCAGGAAAGAGGCAAAAAACATGGGTTGAGATAAGAACAATTTAATAATTAAATTAGGTATAATATAATATAATGGAAATAATGACAGAGGTATAAAACAAAAAAAAAAAAAACAAAACAAAAAACAAACAACAAAACCCCCCCAAACAATAAAGAAGTGTGGTGCACAGTACAATTGCTCACCAACTGATACTCAGCCTGACCTGAGCAGCAATTGGCCCCTTCTGGGTAACTCCCCCCAGTTTCTATACTGGCCATGACGCACTGTGATATGGAATACCCCTTTGGCTCCTTTGGGTCAGGTGTCCTGTCTCTGCTTCCTCCCATCTTCCTGGCAGAGCATGAGACTGAAAAGTCCTTGACTTAGGGCAAGCAGTACTTAACAACAACTAAACCATCAGTGTGCCACCAACATTGTTCTCAGACTGAAGGCAAAACTCTGTACCAGGTACTAGGAAGAAAAATAACTATCCCAGCCAAACCCAGATGTATGCCAATGGGTTACTCCTCCCTCTCATCCTTGGCCTGGTAGGAGGCTGGCCATGGCTGCTGTGTATAAGGGTCTGATCCTCTCTGTACTTACACCTCCTATCACAGACTCCGTGCGTCCATATATGGCCAGGATCCTGAAGTCAGGAAGAGCTTCCCATGCTTCATGGCTGAGCAGTACAAAAAACCTAACAGAGAAAAAGAAAAAATGCCATATCTGTTCAGACACATCTCTAGGGGGGAAATCCCATGCTTGGTTGCTCCAAAAGCTGATGGGATTTGACCAGTGCACCTCAGCCTTAGTAGGTGTTTTCTGGGGACAGTATATGAAAGATCCAAGCCATCAAATTGATCCCTGCTGTTGTCATCCAGTTTGTACTTTGACATGGTACGAAGTACATTCTTACTGTTGATCTCTTGCCATTTTGTGTTATGGTAAGTGATAGCTCGAGGGTGGGAGGAATACCCAACTCTTGGAGCAGCTCTCTGAAGAGCTGTCAAACCTGCTCCACCTTCAGTCAGTGCACTAAGAGTAGGGGTAGGTTTGATTTCAGTTTGGTTTTCTATTTTTTTCCATGTGTTGACCTTGCAGCCAGGCTTTGCCCTGAGAGGTTTTGTTTTCTCATGAGCAGCTGGACTTTAAACTTCAACATCTCTCATGTAGGAATTGCAGGCAGGCAGCCATTAGGCTCAGAGGGTGACAATGGCAAGGTGCTCTTGGACAATATTGTTTCTTCTCTCTGCCCTTTTCCTTCAGACAGAGCAGACAGGTATGGCCTTTGTTTTATTGCGGCTTTCATTCTGATTTGTGCTACTGCTGCCCTAAAAACACCAGTAATTTTGTACCTTGTGTCATGTTTACTTTGTAGCACAGGCTGACACCGCTGAAAACTGTCTATTACTTATTTTCTTACATTTCTTCTGTTTATTTCATTTAGCTAAGTAAAAAAGGCAACAGGTTACTGAGGCAATATGATTTCATTTTACACCAGGCTACTATTTTGTCTTTTCTTCCCACTTTTAAGGACTGTCCCAGATATTAAAGAGAATTTTGTGCTATATTTCTAGTTGCTGCTGAAATAAAAATGAGAGTCCAGTGAAAGAGGCTGAGATGTATGCTTGTTATAGCTTGAGCAAATTTATGTTTCTGTATTAATCCTCCATGGTTTGTCAAAAATAAGGAGGCAATGGGCAAGGAGGAAAGATGGTGGCAGCTTAAGAAGGTCAAAATGCCCCTGGCAGCAGCAGAAGTGCTCTGCCAGTTATGCTGGATACACCGGAACCACTGCATGGCAGAAATGTGTGCTGGGGTAGCAGATAAGGCTTTAAAATGTAAAACACAGTCATGGAGCCTTTCCTTTTTGATTTTGTAATATCACATGCAAGCCTGCTGCTTATCAGGTATCCTTCAAAAGCATCTGTATGCAATTTCAGAATAATTTTGTTATTGCTGTCACTTTTTCCACTTCTAATATTGATCATTTCAACTTCTGTGCCCAGCAGCACTGGGCCTTCAAACACAGTATAAAATACAAGCAAAACAAAACCAAAAACCAAACAGTCCCGCCCCAATGCATTTACACTCCAAGCCCAGAACTAACAAGCATGCTGTCACACACAGACACATACTGTTAATGTCAAAGGCAACAGGGTCCAGCATGGCTGCAGCTGTCTGGATGGCAGACAGATTTTGTTGTGGGCATCATTACAAAGAGGAGTTTTAAGATCTGATAACTGTCATGTCTTTGATCTCTCCTCTTTAATCAAATAAAAAAGTTTACCATGCCTTCCATGTAAAGGGTGGCATATGATAAAGCTCTTAACTTTGAGCATTGCTGAGGGGTAGCTTTTACTTTATTGTCCTTAAGACAGATTTGATTGAGAACTCAACTATGTCATGGTTTTGTTTCTCAGCAAAAAAAAAAACCCCATGAACTAAGACTGAAAGGCACCAGTTTAGATCAATGATCATAAAGTAATACAAGTCGTTCTCACTTCTACTGGTGAGTCTGAAAGCCCCATCCAGTCATATAAAATAGCCTCTGCATTCATGGTGATACTTTTCCCCTTTCCCTGGCTGTGCTACAGCAATGCTGCTCCGTGTGTCTGGTGCAGGAAGAAAAGGTGTTGGAAAGGGCTTCAAAATCTCACAGGTTGGGCACAAGTCAGACACACCCCAAAAGTAAAAGGTGACATATCCCCAGCTGAGTTTGGGTTAAAAAAGTAAGGCTTTTTCAATATGTGAGTTTAATAAGGCTAAAACCCTAACTCTTACAAGAAAGGTAAAAGTATACAAGGAAATAAATCTAAGTATTTACACCAGCATTTTGTCATACAATGTTCCAGTGTTTATATCAGCTGTTGATGCAAACACCGTTATCAAGAGACAGAGGCGTGCCAGTTCCCTACATTTGGAGGAGGTCCTCCAAGGTAACTTGGAAAGGGAATGCCTTGAAGAGAGATGTACACACGAAGAAGCAAGAGAAGTGTTTGAAAATGATGAAATGCTTGTAAGTACTCTGTTTTCCTGTCTGCATAATAAAAATTACTGCCTTGGTCCTTTACTATCAAATACAGCTCCACTGCCTGCTTTGTTTGTTTGGGTTTATCTCCATGAGAGATCTTTGAACTTCAGCAAGTATAAAGCATGTGTCTTCAATGGTTAAAATGGAAATGCAAAGGTTAGCTCTGATGTTTTTCAAGTTCCCTCCTAAAAAATTATGTGTCCTGAACCATTGGAAAATCTATGGCTGTTGTCTCACCCTGACCATGCACAGAAATACAGCTTTAGCATCTCTTAGGGAACAGGAGGGGCAAGGGAGAGTTGGCATGGAGGGAAACATAGCACCGGTGAATAGTGGGACCTATAGATAGAGGTCCACTTGGTCAGCGGATGCAAATCCCCCCATACAAGAGGCCCTTCTGACACATAGAGGTGGATGCTGTGCTCTTTAACAGGAGCCTGGCCAGAGATTGTGTTTTCAAGGAAAGCAGAGGTGACAGCCATAGGCATGCCCATGGGTGGTAGCAGTGCTTTGCAAAAGGTTGATGGGGAGGAGGTACAGGGAGTGGAGAGAGGTGTCCCTCTGGGGAAAGAAGCAGCAAAGCTGGCTGCAGTACCCATGGAAAAGCAGGACACATGGTGCTGGCAACCCACAGCTCTGCTCTCTGCTGGCCCTTAGGCCTCCAGCAACACCTGCTGGGGGCCAAGCAGGATGGGATGGGGCAGGATGGGATGGGATGGATGGGGTCACTTCCCAGGCCACCGCACACCAAAGAGACAATGGCCAGCTGTTTTTTCCAGGAAGCTGTATTGCTGAAGGATTCAGCTGCTCCTCTCTTGCTTATGAAGTTTTTTTTCCTTTATAGCTTCTTAAACAATACAATAAGCAGGATGCAAACCCCTCCCATCTTATTCAAATTTTGCTGGCAGGGCAGAATTTGTAGCTGTGCAGCTGTGTACATGTTAAAACACAGTATATATTCTCTTGTATAATATTTTTGGTTTATCAAAATATTTATGGAAGATTACACTATTTTTGAATTAAAATCTAATTTATTTTCTTTTTTCCCTCCCAGAAAATGTTTTGGGATGCCTACTATGGTAAGACAGTCTCTTGATTTCTCTTACTCATAGCACTGTCACACTATGAACATTCAGTCCAATGCTGGTTTTCAGAGAGTTTTTAGTAGTTTATTCTACAAGGAACATCCAGTCACTATTTGTCATGTCTGTAGTAAAGCAGGAGGAAAGGTTTTGATGTGAATGGTTTTTAAAAGTAATAAACAAGAGAAAAATTTAAGACTGCAAAGTGAATAGAAGTTGAAAGTGAGTAGATGTTATCATAGTAAATAGGCTATTTCCTGAACTTAAGGCTGCTCTGAAACAACCTGGTACCTGAGAAAGTCTTCTTTGCTGATACAATAGCACAGCTCTATTAGCAAAACCTCCCTAATGCAAACCTAGCACTTAAAAAGCACTTAAAAGTGAGATAAAGAGGCCTTACAAACTACTGGGCAGCCTGCAAACTCTGGATGCTGGCATTACATTGTCCTTTGGCAGTTGACAAGACAAGAAACAAATCTGTAAAAGGTCTAGAATGTGGTGGTAACTCATCCCTCTCCTGTGGTGTTGCCCCAGGCGGCAGGAGGTGCTCATCGAGCCCCTGCCAGCACAATGGTGTGTGTGAGGACAGCATCCGTGGGTACACCTGCACCTGTGCAGAGGGCTACGAGGGAGAGAACTGTGCTTTCGGTAAGGCATCACCCCCCTTCTGAGAAGCCCTATCTCCTCCTGTCTTAGGGGATCCCTGGGAAACATACACAGCTCTCTGATTAGGGCCAGTTATCAGATTTTAGGGTTAAAGCCCACAGTTCTTGGCAGAGCAGGGGTGATGTGCACTGCCTGCCCACCAAAATATTATGGCATCCTGAGGTTTTGCAGGCTGCCTCTTGCCCCCGAGCCTCCCTTCTCTGGGGTCCAAAGGTGGGTTCCAAAGGCAGCCCTGCCACTGCCACCTGCACTTCCTGGCTGCTTCTCCTGCCAAGGTCCAAGCAGCGTGTGGCCTGAAAAAGAAGGGATGCAGTGCCAGAGTGCCTGGGAAGCCACCACTGCGACTCCAAGGCCACACATACCCACAAGGAAATCCCTCAGGACAGAGGGACTCCAGAACTGTTTTCAGTGGAAGCATAAAAGGCCTAAAGCAAAACAGATGCTTTCCGGCACATGAAACACTGGGCCAGATCCCACATTTTCACATCTGCTCGGTTCTACCTTACAGCCCTTACATCAGGAGTTCTGCTGGCTCAGAGGTCCCCTGGGGTGGGAGACGCCCTGGCTGGGGCAAGGCAGGGTCATTTTCTGTATAAGGGTGTGACTGTGATCAGCTTCTGAGGGAGCACAGAAGATGACACAGCTGGGACCAGTGCTGGGAACTGGATCTGCTCAGGAGGAGCTACCTTATGTGAGGTTTGTTGCTACTTCTCCACCCGTGAGCTAGATCCGCCATTAAACGGCTATTCCTCCTGTTGCTTTGCGCTGAAGCTATGGAAAGCTGACTGAGCATGTTACAAAGACAAGTAATACCCCCATTCTTTTTTCTTGTCTTTGGCAGCTGCTAAGTTTCTTAGCACAAGTGTGAGAAATAAGATCTATTTGATTTTGCTGCAAAGCAGAAAGTTTAAGCCACCTTCTTCCTCAAGCAACACCTGCCTTCCTAACATGCACAACAGTTCCCTCTGTTGCAAATGCTTAGTGTTTTGTTTAAGAGCAGAAAGAAAACCCATGGCATCCTTCCATGGATTCACATAGAAGGCCCTGTTTGACCCTTAGCTAACACCCCCCCCAAAACTCAGAGGCGCAGACAGTCTGGTGTAAGGCGCTGGGTGAGCAGAGTTTGCAAAGTCTGTGGACACTGCAGGCTCAACTGTCTACAATTTCTGCTTAAACAATGTGGTGTGAAATACTACCAAGGCAGAGTCCCTACCCATGTCCACATAAAGCAAGTAAAAAAAGAATGCCAAGTAAAGATGACTTGGCTTATATATTATAATATCAAGATATTCTTGACTATGCAAGAATACTTCAGCTGAATGGTTCCCAATGTTTTTCCCCAACTTGTTCTGTTTAGCTAAAAATGAATGTCACCACCAAGCAAAGGAAGGATGTCACCACTTCTGCTACCCAGGAAGTAACTCCTACCGTTGTTCCTGTGCTGATGGCTATGAGCTCGGGAAGGACAAAAAACAGTGCATTGCATTAGGTAGGTGTGAGCATGGAAGTACAGGTGACCCATGCTCAATGCTGTGGTGGGCAGACTTCCATTGGGTATCCAGATGTCATCAGCCTCCTTTGAGGCTGAAGCAATGAGAGTATTACCTTCCAAACTGCACACAAGAAAGAGGAAGGTAGGGATCACCATCCAAATGCCAGAACAGTGGTAAAAGAAGCAATCTTTGATCTGAACATTTAAACATGGGTCCACAGAGAGGACTCGCATTATCCTACATATCACTCACTGGGCCCGGTTTTCTACCCAGTAAAGAGTAACGCCGCTAAAGAGCGGTCTGTTTGGGAATGAGGCTCAGCTGATTCTGATCAGACAACATTGACTCTGATGGTGGGCAACATTTGCTGCCATATTTACTAGCTTGAACCAGTAGCCCTTTTAATTTTTTCAGGCTCATACCAGATATCTCATGCAATCTCATCCCCTTATGAACTAGGTCTACTAAAAACACAGTAGTAAACTTAAACCTTTCTCTATTTTAGCAAGTAGGGCACACATTGTCTTGAAATGATACAGCATGAGGTGTTGATTTTCTTTAATTAATTTCTAGATCAATGTGCATGTGGCAGACTCCAAAACAGTGGTAATCTGACACATGGAACCAGGAAGAAAAGCGATGAGCAGTTTCCCTGGCAGGTATTTCTAGCAATTCATTAATCCCAACACTCAACCTCACATGAACAGTGCCATCTGTTGTCCACTTGCATTTTGTTAGGTCTTGCTGCTGAACTCAGAAGGGAAGGGCTTCTGTGGAGGAGTGCTGCTAAAAAGTAACTTTGTGTTGACTACAGCAGAGTGTGCCCTTCTGCACAGCCATTTTGAAGTCAAGGTTGGCACTGGTAGGTGATCCAACACATTTTCTCCTGTTGCAGCACATTTTAGTATTGACAAGCTCAATTTAAAAAAAGCTTACTAAATTTCTGCTGTATAAAAATATTAAATGGGATGACAGTAGATTTGTTTCCTTTAAGCATCTTAGTGAAGTATCTTGAGCTAACTACAGCTGCTCCATACCCCCCATATGTCAAGCAGAGGCGCAACTGCCTCTTGAACGCAATTCAGAACTCAGCACCTAGGGATAGGACAAATGAGAGGGATTTAGAGGTGGCTTTTATTTCGTGCCAAAACTTACTTCTCTTGCTGGGATTCTGTCCTTTCTGCTGAAATTATGCATGCTTCTACACAGCATTAAAAAGCTGTCAGTGTATCATCCCTAGTTTACTGCAGTGGTTTCAAGGAAGAGCACCTTTAGTTTCTCTACTGCATTTCTTGGTCAGTTTGCATGAAGTCTTCAGGTCTCTCATAAATTATTCCTCAGTGCAGTGAAATGTCATTGCTTCACAGGGTCTAATGGAACAAGTGGAACTGAGAAGGTAATACAAGTTCATGAGAAACACATACACATCCGCTATGATGAAGACACTGGTGAGAACGATATTGCATTACTACAACTCCAAAAGCATGTTGAGTGCAACAACCATCAGCTGCCTGTATGCACCCCTGAAAGAGATTTTGCAGAACACATTTTAATTCCAAAACTGCCTGGTACAGTCAGTGGCTGGAGAATGGAAGGTGATGAACTTCATGGTGATAAGTTACAGGTTTCATACCTTTCTGCTGAGGACTGCAAACAAAGACTCAACATAAGCCTCACAAACAGGCAGTTTTGTGGACACCTTCAGGAAGCCGTAGACAAACAACTGGCTGGAGGAAGCTTTCTGGCTACCAAGTATAAGGACACTTGGTTTCTGACTGGTATCCTGGGATCTTGGCCACTTGAAGACACTGATTGGGAAACATTTCTGTTCACTAACACTGCAAGGTATATGATACAGTTCAAACAAAAAATGAACTAAGACACAAACACAACCAACCCTTCAGCACCAAACCCCCTCCAATCACTGCAAGGAACCATTTGGATGTAGCCAGTATGCCCATTTGACTCTCTTATCACAATTTGCAGCAATGGAAGTTGCAATGACGTTATGTAACTCCAATTCACAAGAGAAAAGCCTGGCTGTCTTTCCTCCTGCTCACAGGCAGGACTGTGAAAGTCATCATGCAGTAAACATAGTTACTTTACTAAAAACTGACTCAAGTTTCCTAGAACTGTTCATCTTAATGCTTGTTGAGTTTCAACGTTTTTCTGGGATTTTAAATGTTGCTAGAAGAAAATGAGTCTAATTCCTGTTACCCTGAGGTTTGATTCAGCAAATTCAGTGTCAGCATCCATACAAGTAAAATTTATGAGGACCAGGGGAACTCCAAGCCTTTAAATGCCTATGTTAGTGTAGGACTTGACACTATCATCACACTAAAAAAATGCTTCCCCTCTTACATGGTACCTGGGCTTTCCCTTATGAGCCAAGTCCATGTCAGCTAGTGGGTAAAATAAAGCCCAACTCTCATAGAACTGAGGGGAAAAAAAAAAAGTTTTATTTCCTTTAAAAATAATATAAAAAGACCCCAAACTACCATCCCATCACTATGGTTATGTTGTACCACCCCCAAACGAACAAACAAAACCCTCAAACCGGTAACATTTCAGATAATAGATCCAGTTGTAATGCTGACCCCAGAAGCAGAATAAACAAACATACGGATAAGTTACTTAGACAAGCTTTTGTTCATCATAACAAATTAAATATTACCAGAATTAAAATAAAAGCCACCAACAAACCCATCTGTGGGCACCTACAGACAAAAAAAAATCCCACATTTACTTGAACCCGTATCACTGACACAGTAACGTTTTTGGTGTCAAGCACATCTCTAGTGTTTAAAGAAAGCTTGAAGAGAGTACTCAATACCAGCAAGATTACTGAAGAGGCTTTAAAAAAAAAAAATGGAAACCAGGAAAGAAAATATGATTTCCATTCTAAAGAATGGATTAACACAAGTAAAAAAGGATGATACTTCTCCTCTCTGAACGATAAATGCAGAAACAGTAACACAAAGTTCTTTATAAAAGCTTTTAAGTAGTTTGGAAGGAATTAGGAATGCTTTGCTGTATTTACTCATTAAATGCTTTGAATTATCAGAAAGCCTGCAGAAACTGTTATTAAAAAGTTAGCATTTCACTCCAATGCACTTTGTAACACTGGCATCCTTGGTCGTTCTGGGAAAGGAGCCACAAACAGTTCCTGGTATTCCAGTCCTGGACAAGAACCAGGTCATTTGCAGTGTTCTCAGTGTGATTAGGAGCAGTTCTACTGGACAAGCCAAGTATCTGAGAAGTACTTCCATGGGCAAGACAAATACTTAACACACTGTTGACAGTGGAGGAAAGGGGTTCTGCTTGCTGACCACAAGCTTTTGATGCTGATGAGATATATACCCTTTAATGTGACCCTGGGAGAAGAAAAAGAAGACAGCATTAGTACTGGTAACACAATCCTGGTAACACAATGCCCAAAACCTCCACTGCCTTCAGACTATGTCAAAGCTATGTGTGTATACTCAATTACCACTGAACTACTGTACTTAGTATCTGTTGGAATCTGATTTATCAGAACCATAACCGTGTTTGTGCACTAACAGTGCTGTCAGATTGATAACCTGTTCTCAGGGCCCCCTACTGGTCTGCTTAAATTTCCTTGAAGAGAGCTCTACAGAAGAGTTTCTAAATTTAAACTTGCTCACTTTAAAAATGAGGATTTTAATTAATCACATAGTGCATATGTGATAATATAGTACTTCCTTTTCAGACATAGTGTTACAACACTGAAAGATTTCTTTCAGTGACCTAACCCCACCCTCTCTTACTCCTCAACCACACCAAATAATCTGTTTCAGAAACAGAGAAGTGATTCCTTTTTCCTCGCTGACACAGTAATGCTGTTCCAAAACCTCAGAATTACTAGAAATCTCTAGGCTTCAAGTCTTTATCTGTTCATGAGTAGTTGATATCCACTTAAAAGACAAAATGTGAAGCAAAACCAACAAAATCTGGTTTTTATTTTTAATAATGCTAGAGTGCCAAGAGCCTTCTAGTTCAAACACAGAACAAATCCCTTTGGTCCCAGTTATTTTTAATCAGTATTTATGGATACATAGAAATGACAGTACTGGATTTGTAACGTAACATTCAACTTCAATTTTAACCAGTTCCTTCAACAGAAGCAGGAACTAGAGGAAGCCTCAGGGCAAATGAAAACATTTAACTTTGGGCATAAGTGAATCAAATGTTTTTTTACACAAGAAAACTTGGGATTACTGATAAGTTTTTTGTACTAAGCTTTCATTCTCTACCTAGTATTTTTTACTGCCTGATATCTGCGAGGACCAGATAACAAGTGGTCAGCACTTACCATATATATAAGGTTAGCTAAAATGCACTGGACTTCATCAATATCAACATCATCTACTTGCATGAATTTCAGGGCACACAGAAAGGCATCTAGAGACAGCTGATGGGTTTTGAGTAGTAAATATCTGAAAGAAACAACAGGAAAAAAAGTCTGTTATTGAGAAACAATCACCTAAAAATTCTGGTTCTTAGAAAAACGGCCTTTCTACAATAAATTCATTTTAACAGGAACTCAGCTCCCTCAGAGAGAATTAAGCAGCATATACATTTCTGTCTCAGTCACAGGTGAAACCATATTCAACCTGCTTTTGGAAAAAAAAAAAAAAAAAAAAAAAAAAGGAAAGTAGGTTTTGTTACGCTTACACTTTCTTAAAGAGATTTCTGTACGTGATGATTTTCAGCTTCTCAAGGATAAGAAAGATTCCACATCGAATAAAGAAGGTCTCATGCTTTGTCAGAGCTTCATTCAGTAGGAGAAGATTGCCTTCACTACAAGGATGAAGAAAGAAAAACATGAGAAGGTGTCTCCCAAATGAGAACAGAAACTGTGTGACTTGGTAGGAATACCCCTTTCCACCCTCCTCAATTGTCCCAAATAAATAAATACCTCTTACTTAATACTTTTTAACTAACACACACGCAACAGAACAATCATCATACCTTACAGCCTTCCTTACTTCAGTAAACTGCAGAAGGTCATACTTTTTTAGGAGCTGAACTGTTGGCATATGGCCCTGAAAAATAAAAGAGTTTCCAGGTTTTCCAGGGTGAAGTCAAATGCATTTTAAATGCAATCTAGTAAGCCATGAAAACAAATTTTAAAGACAAAGACAAATGTTTAACCACTTTTTTCTTCTACAGGATAAGAGCTGAATAAAAGTTTGTGTAAGGCAGCCCCCTTGCCCCCACCAAATCCCTTATAGTTCAACTCACTATAACCCATTTATCATGGTTTAGGGAGTCTTCATATTTCTTAATGCTGGGGAACAGTTACTAAACTTGTAAAATCAAGATCCTGTGACATGAGGCCTAGACAGATCCAAATTTTATGTCATGGATGTATGATCTAATCTGCAAACAGAACCACGAGAATCCCAAGCATTGCTAATAATACAAGCAGGGCCGCAGCACTGTCGAGTGCTAGCTCAGTCTGTACCAGATTTTTTCTTCGCTATGCCTCCCTGTGAAAATAAAATGCCCTCTCAAAAAATACACATACACAAACAAGAGATAGAAAGTTAAATTTAAAGAAACAAAAATAATTCACATTGCTGTATCAGGTAATACTTAACCACCCCCACTACCAAACAGAAACTTTGTTTTTTCTCCCCCTGCACAGCAGAGATCAGATTGCACACTGACTTGGTCAGACTTTAAATTTAGTTACCATCATGCTATGCTGTTGGGAACTACTTTCTTCATTGGAGGATTAGCTGAGAGCAGAAATCAGCTGCACGCTTACCAAGAGCTGCTAAGAATAAAAACCACCCATCCACGGTATTTTACTTTAAGGTGAGTGTTAATGTTCGGCCTGATTTTAAAAAAAAAAACCAAAACAACAACAACAAAAATCAAACAAAGCAGATGTAAAACCTGACCTTGATCTAGTTTCTTTAGTGCCTCTTGTACACTAGAACTGCTCCAGAAAAGCCACGGTAACTTAAGACACTAACAGATCCATCACTTCAAGGCACCCAGTCAGGACTGGGACAAAGTTTTTAGGAAGACTGTTTTTCTTTATCAACCCTACCACTGATCCGAAAACAACCAGTAAGAAAGTCAATAAATAAAAAATGAAAACCAGAAGCCTATTATCATACCCACTATGCTTTCCCTTTACCAGCTTGACACTGCAAAGGAAAGAGAGCACTAAGCGGAAAAGGGAGGATGGTCATAAACAGCTTGAAGGAAAGGTAGAAGATGCCAACATTCAGAAGTAGACAACAGTAACACTCTCCATGGGTAACTTTGGTAATAAGGCCAGGAACCTCTAAAATCTAGTTCTTATACCCTCAGTTACACTATGTTAATTATTAGCATATTATGTTAATTATGTTAATTGTTAGCATAATCCCACTAACTCAGGGATACACAAATGCTAGCACAGCACACGAGACAGGACAGGAAGAAGAAACAGAGATGTGCTTAATTCTTTTAATACAAAGATGAAATGATCAAAAAGTAACCAGCCTTCACTCATTTGTCCAAAGTCTAAATGCTCTACTTCATGTTCCTTCTGACATGCCTCAAATGGGCGAATGTAGAAGGTGCAAACAGAAAACCCAAAGGCAGGAATTCTTTCTCTGCAGTAGCAAACGCCCATCAACAGTCTTCAGCCATCCTGCCCCTCTACTCTGCTCTCTTGAGACCTCATTTGGAGTATTGTGTGCAGTTCTGGTGTCCTCAACATAAAAAGGACATGGAACTGTTGGAACAAGTCCAGAGGAGGGCCACCAGGATGATCAGGGGACTGGAGCACCTTCCTTATGAAGATGAGAAAGTTGGGGCTCTTCAGCCTGGAGAAGGCTGCGTGGAGACCTCATAGCAGCTTCCCAGTATCTGAAGGGGGGCTATAGGGATGCTGGGGAGGGACTCTTCATTAGGGACTGCAGTGAGAGGACAAGGGGTAACGGGACTGTAGTGAGAGGACAAAGGGTAACGGGTTCAAACTTAAACAGGGGAAGTTTAGACTGGATATGAGGAAGAAATTCTTTCCTGTAAGGGTGGTGAGGCACTGGAATGGGCTGCCCAGGGAAGTTGTGAATGCTCCATCGCTGGCGGTGTTCAAGGCCAGGTTGGACAGAGCCTTGGGTGGCATGGTTTAGTGCGAGGTGTCTCTGCCCATGGCAGGAGGGCTGGAACTGGATGATCTTCAGGTCCTTTCCAACCCTAACTATTCTATGATCCTATCAGTTTGCACATCCTGCTTCCTTTTACCAGGATAAAGAAGCAGACAGATTTGTACTAATGAATCCACTCATTCCCTGGCCCATCTGTGCAGCTGATCACCAGAGAGTTGCCCTGTTACATGACCTAAGTTACACTGCCAAGTGCTTCTCCAAAGAACTCAAAAGTTATATTTATTACAGGAGTAACTTTAGGTTGCACCTTTAAGGAGGGCTGAGAGGAAGGTAGGGGGGAAGGAGGGTGGGACTTCTGTTTGCTTGTTTTTCCATTTCTCCTTTCCTGTGTTGCTATAAATGACAATTCAACAATTTTTTCCCCTTACACAACAAGGCGTGTATATGCTATCTCTTACAGGGGTCAGGCATAGGTAGCCTCTGAATTCCAGTAATGGCAAACCAAGAATACTGAGCATCAGTTTGGTTATCTGCCCCCCCCCCCCCCCAAAAAAATATTTAGAAGAGTCACATCTACTCACCAACAACATTTTTACTGGCAGCAGGTAGATCAAAATCATTCTTTTGTTCTTCTGGCTTGAGCGGTGGCAGTGCTCAAACGCAAATGACAGATATTCTTCAGCTGCAGACGCAAATGAAAGTGCCAGTAATGTAAATCCACAACAAAACTGGTTAAAACTGTAACCCAAGTTATGTACTCAATGCCCATCTCTTGAACACATTATATTTGAAATTATATAAAAAAACAATCACACTAATCATAATACATTAAGAAAAATGCAGTAGAAATATTGAGGATTTGCACAAAATAAAAAGTGTTACCAGAAAAATAAGTCCTCCTTCAGAAAGTCTCAGAAATGTGGTTTCTACATCTTCCAATGATGAGAAAAAAATTCTACAGTACAGATTGCTGAAGGTTTCCTACAAGGTATACTACAGCTTGAAGAGGACAAGAAAGTTGCAAAGTCTCTGTGAAATCTATTACAAACCTATCCTTTTGGATGCTTATACATTTTATTATGCACATACTATATGTATTCTTACAATGCATGAGACTACAGAGACACTGACACAAGTATTTTGAAACTGGGCATATACTGCAATAAGAAAAGTCATATAATCTTATCTCTGATCTGACTCAGCCTGCGGGCCTTGGATCTTTCACCATGAATTTTCGTTTTATCAGTGAAAACGCAACTGCACCTTCTACACACATTTTCAGTCCCACACACACATGCACAACATCAGCCAGATTTCATACCAAGCAGCAAGTAAATCTACCTTACTGGTACACAGTACCTTGCTTAAAGTCACTGTCAAACATGGCTTTGCGTCCAACATAGTATCTGTATGTAACCCTCTGTGCCATACTATACTCGTCCTTCAGATTTGAGCTGTCAATTGCTCTAATTAACGGCTTACATAGATGGAGCTTGTTGATCTGTTAAAAAAATTATATTTTAATCAGACAGTGTAGATAGACAGATATTATCATACAAGAAAGGGTGGGTTTGACTTCAAATATGAAACATAAAACACAGCTTACCAAACTTGAACCCTACCTTAAAATAGATTTTAAACAGCTGATTCACGAGAAACAACATGCCCCACTTTTTGGAATCTTCGATGCCTGCTCGACTGTCATACGAAAAGAAAAAAGAAAAAAACTACTAGTACTGGACTTTGTAAGAAAATAATTACTTTGCCCTTATGGTAAATTCCCTCCATAGATATTTTATGGATTTCCAGGGTGAAAATAGGTGTCCAAAAATAAAAGCCAAGGCCAAACTCATTGTCTTAAACTATACCAGCACTGTCAAAGCAGAACATGTGTTTCCATCTTAAATATAGACAGCTCTGCTATATTTTTTCTTAACATAATGAAAAGATGTCATGCAAAATATTATTCATCTGAATCAGCGTCCTCACTCCAGAGTGCAGATATCACATAAACTAGCACTGAAGTTGCTTATGAATATTCAAGGTGAAAGCAAGCTGGAAAAACACCATTTACTACATTTTGGAAATGTTAAAATTGCCAAGACTGGAAACCAAAGAGTCACCTTTTATTCCGTCTAATGATAATGAAGCAAACTTCACAACTGAACAGGCACAGAAGCATTAGTGATCTTTCCTGAGAAAGGAGGACATAATCGGTCCCTCCCAGCAACATCTGCTAGGAATGTTAAACCTGAAGGGGGGGGTCTCTCCAGCTGCAGTTAACAGTCAAAAAAGAACAGACTATAAATGAAAGGAAAAAAGCCTCAGAAATGCTCATCCTTACCTAGAGATAGTCATAGTAAGTGGGAAAATCTTATGTAAAGTTCATTAAGTTTTAACAATTCAATATTGCAAGTTTTACAGATCTTTCACTTACGTGTCACTGGCACAGACTCGAAAACAGCTCATCAGCAGTTCTGCTGCTTTTTCCAACATGTCGCCAACTTTGCCTTTCCCTTTCTTCACTAGCTGTTGATCTGCCTACCATCACACAATAAGAAACAATATGTAATTCTGCATCCTGGCTCACTGGGTTGCAAACAGCTTAATTGCCTAACACAGCATTTCATAGCAGTAGATTGGTCATGGCTCCTATCCACCACATCTAGAAGGCAGTCAAGCTCACAGAATAAAAGAAAACACTCAGTGAGGCTCCTAAACATGTACCAAACCTAATGCACAAGAGGACCTATCACCTTTAGCACCACTAAGCTTAACGCAGCTTCCAGAAAACTAAATTCAGGATCATCCGACCGCTGAATTGGAACACTAACATGTCAACTCAAGTTTTCAAAGACTAAGAATCTCTTTTGAACAAAACCAAAATGATTCCCTAGTTATGGAGTTTGAGTTTTAGAATTCATAATTAAGCTTCTTTCCACAACCAAAGGTTAGATGTTATTTCTAAACCATATTCAACATTCTCTAGTAATAACACACTAGAACCTTGGACTTTCAGAAGAAATGAAAAACAGATGTTACAGCTTCAAGAGAAAAAAGCAAGC
The DNA here is from genome assembly GCA_017639245.1 of Myiopsitta monachus. NCBI lineage: Eukaryota > Metazoa > Chordata > Aves > Psittaciformes > Psittacidae > Myiopsitta > Myiopsitta monachus. The sequence continues at coordinate 35,965,832 of CM029919.1, read as the reverse complement.
TGCCAACACACGGGAAAGAGCCATGCACTGAGTGCGTGTGCTGGAAATAGAAAACAGATATTTACTATGTGCTTTCTAAAAGTTTCATTATAATTCTTGCACTCTCACTGGCTGAAATGCAAAGAAGAAAAACAAAAGTGCAACCTTTGCTGCAGAAGTCTTCTCTGCATCTGCATCTTTTGAATGTATTAAGGTAACTTGAACTCTAGCTTCACCTCTTCAGGAAAAGTGACTAAAAGCAAGATCATGACCCTGACATTACCTTGGCCTAGCAGTTCTCAGTAGGCCCTTACATAAGCTACTTCAATTCACTAGCCTCAGAAAACTAATGTAAAATTGGGTTTTGGTTTGTTTGGTTTTGTTGGTTATGGTTTTTTGTTTGTTTGGGGGTTTTTGTGTTTTTTTTTGTTTTGGTTTGGTTTTTTGTTCATCAGCCATTGTATGAGCTCAGAAGGGGCTGCCATGAGCATCAGAAGCAGAACATGCAGCTGGAAAAGGGGAATGGAGGCAGGCATTTCCATCTTCAGATGTGGGGAATGATTAGACTACCTCAGTCATCTGTGTATTTCCACCCTTATAAAGATATCCATCAAAGTCCAAGGATAACACATGGAAATAGTGAGTCGTGCCACCATGCTACTCTATAAAGACAGTACTTAATCACTTCATATCCTCTAAGCAACTGCTGTGAGTTGCATGCAAGTCGTCAGAACCTCTCTAGTTCAAGCTGTGCACAGGAGGTGGGCAGACTGAGCAATCTAGTTTTTCAACATGACTGGATGAATTCCGTGTGTCAACAAAATCCTAAGCAATGAGTTAAAGAGTGCTAAGCAAAATCAGGCTATGTAATAAAACCTAAAATATTTCCAGCAAGGAAACTCCTAACAGATAAAAGTAATGAGGTTGTTAATCAGATCTACTTACATTGTTAGCAAAAATTCGAAGATCAAGGGCTACAGCATACATAATAGGTAAAGCCCTGGAAAAGTAAAACATAGTATACTTAGTACGTGCAATCATGCAATAATAAGACATGAGAAATATACCTTTGTTTTTTTTGCTAGCTGGTCATAAGACTAGAAAAGTCTACCTTTAATAAGGCAGGATGCATTTTTTGAAAGGAAAGGTCTTCAAGATTTCACCATTTCAGAAAACCTACACTGGAGGAAGAACTAATTCCAAAACCTTTTTTACTGTGGATTAAATAAAATGCCATCTCACCTTGAACAAATTCTTCACGTGTTTACCTATGGACCATTCTACAAAATTAAGCTCAGATGTTTAGTTTTCACCCTTTTGGACATAAAAACTCAAAAAGGCAGCAAAACCAATTAGGTTAAAATCAAGTATCACTGGGGATAAATAAAAATTATAGGCAAGAATTTTAGTTTGACTACTATGGTATTATACTAGGGAAAGATGAGAGCCTAGTTTCTAGCAGCTCTCTGTGATGTACTCACCAGTTTTCTTCTTTATGTGCCTGAAATGCCCGCAGGAAAGATGTACTGCATTTAGGAGAATATAAAATAGTATAAAATGAATATTTAGAAATAAGCAGTTGAATGGTACCATATATTAGTATGTGAAAGGGTAGAAACCAAAACAGCAGCAAACAGGTGAGTCAGTACGCAAAGACACAGTAGGGAAAAACATGGGCACAGCCATGTGCTCCTTGGTGTGGCAGTAGCAGGCAGAAACACTGGCCATTTAGAGATAAGATAGCAGCTTTCTGATCAATATCTTTCCTTCTGGCCAGGTATAAACTAGGAGGTATGTTAATGATTTGAGGATCTCCTATACTCTGTGATGAAATAATTTTCTATTTTAGAGCCAAGCAACAGATTCCTTCTTAGTCCTACAGAAGGCTGAAAGCAAAAGAGTGTATCTGTATTTCCTTGCTTTAGAACTGAAATAGTTGGAAGTATATCTGGAAGCACACCACATTCTATTACATTTTAAAAGAGGTAAAGACAACTTTTCTATAGGAAGCCATACAGTTAACCTGAAAACAATATATAAGATTCACGTGAAAGGATATTGGACGATAACTGTTTGGCATTTGTATGCTTCTATGAAGTCATGGTTTCCAGCAGCATAAGTACACCTGTCAGAGAAAAAGTGCATTAGTGCATCAGAAAATATATACACATAAGATAAATATTTCTTTTTGCTTCTTAACAGGCATAGAGTTTTACAGTTTATTCAAGAGACACAGAAATACGATTAGAAGTGTTGCTAACAAAATGGCACAAGTATTTTAACACAGCACTAAACTTGAGAATTGTAGAAAATTGATCCAAGAGAGGAATGGGGATTTGTTTCTATAATATGTATGGTATCAACTGTAATATGCTAACGCTTACTGAAACTATAGCCAAGATTAGCACAGATAAAAAGATTCCAAGACTACTGAAACAAAAGATTATGTTAATGAAGAAATATTTTAAATAAAAGTCTCACAGAATTACTTAGGTCCTAAAGCTGTCTTAAGAGCACTTTTATGACTAAAATTACCTTTTAAAAATATTTCTCTTATTTACTCTAAATTCTCATGTAGCTAGTAAATGCAGAACAAAAGAAACAGCAGGCTTCAAAACCAAAGCTGTGTCAGTGGCTGTACACAATGCCTGTCAGGTATATGTAAAGCAAGCTTTACATGGAGAGGAAAGAGGTGGTCTTTATTTCTTGCAGTTGTAGCATTATTTAAGAGTAATAAATAACACGTTTTCACACGTAAGCCCTTTAAAGTAACTAAGTAAAATCAAGGATATCCTTCCTCACCCCTGCTGGATGCCTCACAACTGTTTTTACATTCCTGGTCTATCTTACCTTAAGTGGGCTGCAAACATTTCATCATACGGTGGTTCCAAGACTTGCTGACATTTCTCCTCTGGTGATGGAAGCTAAGTACAGAATAAATCATTGAAACACTACAGAAACATGCAATGCAACATCATACGGTATTTTGTCATGGCAGTTTTATGCATGTGCCTTTACTAGCTATCAGAACCTTAAGTTACATTAACAATCACATCCAGTGTAACAAACTGCTAGTGCGTATTCTCTCTCCAGAACCTGATTTGTGCTGGCCTTAAATAAAAGCATCTGAAATGCATACAGCACAGACGCTGGACTCTCGTTACTCACTGGTTTTCTCTTTATAGTCACTTCCGCTATGCCATGTTACTAACTAATGTAGAACTGGCCAGAAGGACTTTTGAGACTGTATCCTACCCAGAAAACAATTCAATGTGGAACACAAAAAGCAATCTGGAGGAGAAGGGAGGGGGAAAGAGGGGGAATAAAAAATATTCTTATATGAAGAAAAGTGAAACAAATCTACCAGGGGATCCTGCTCTTTGGAACAGATTTCTGAGGTTTAGCACCAACGGAAAGAAACTCACAGACAGAGCTAGGAAAACTAAAAGCAAAACAAAGGCCAACACCAGATTCTCACCTGTAGCCTTGGATTCGCAACATGTGGATGTTTAAATGATACTAACTCTGCACAAAACTGTCCATCTCTGCTGTCAATGGCTTCTTGCACCTTCCAAAGAAAACAGCCATGTTACAGAATAAAATCCAGACACTGCTATACAGCATATTTGCACATGACTACAGAAGCCACCTTCCTGTTACCACTGTGCATCCACATCAATACCAATTCAAACGTTAGTAAAGGTTTAAAACTAAACAAATCAAATCACTTTCAATACACATGTACTGAAAAGGGTACCAGGGAGAAGGTAGGGTGAACACTATTGTGGTTTTTTTCCTTATTTGCAGGATACAAGCCAACCAGAGAATCCCCAAACAACTTACATGGGTTTAGCATAGTAACACAATTGCTCACTACCCACTGACTGATAGCCTGCCTGACACAAACAGCAATCAGTCTCTTCAAGCCAGCTGCCCCTCAGTTTATATACTGGGCATGATGTGCTGTGGAATACTGCTTCCGCTAGTTTGGGTCAGGTGTCCTCCCTATTTTCTCTCAGCTTCTTGTGCCCCTCCTCACTGGCAAGGCATGAGACTGCTAAGTCCTCAATCAGGGTAAGACATGCTTAGCAACAACTAAATCATTGTTACCAGCATTGTTCCCAGGCTAAAGCCAAAACAGCACTGCACCAGCTGCTAGGAAGAACATTAACCCTATCCCAACTGAAACCAGGACACATACTCAATGCGTCTCCACACTTCCGTACTTCTTAAATCTATTTCCTCAGTCTCTGAGCCGCATTTGTTTCTGCACAATCCCACATCAGTTCTTACAGATAAACTACTTTACTATCCATTACACTACTAATCATGACACTTTTCAGAAATTCCAAGTATACATTCTTGGCACACATCCAGTATACTTAGTACAGACTTGAGTACATTTCTTTACCACATCACACATTCTAGGTTGGCTTACTACTTTAACAAAACAACACACGTAGTGAAGAAAAATGCATCCACATACTCCAACAGTGCCCACAAATACAAACAAAACGAAACTTGCTTACTTGCTGCAAATACTGATTTATGGTGATATGCGCCATTAAAATACAAGTCGAACACGCAGGAGTCCCCAATAGTAGATGGACGTATCACATTCTGCAAAACGAAGAGGCGTTTAAGAGAACAGCAAAGCCAGCGTATCCAACACCGATCCCTTTCCCCTCAGAGGAAAGGCGGGATGACCTGACCGAGCCTCTCGCTGGCGGCCAGCTGCCACCAGCCTACAGGAACGGGACCGCAGCCGCGGGGAAAGCAGAACAGGGTGCATACACACACATACTCCCTTGCCGGGGGAAGCAACGTGCGGATGAGCAACCCCGGCACAAAGGCCCTGAGGAGGGCAGAGCACCCTGCAAGCCCGCGGGGCCGGCAGCGGAGGGCAGACGTTGGAAGAGGCAGGAGCGCGGTGGCCGGCGGACAGACACCCGCACCCGCAGCAGCCCCTCAGGCCGGCGGGCCCGGCCGTCCCTACCCCATCACAAACCCACCTCGACGCCAGGTCGCGGCACTCCCAGCACTCCGTATTGCGCTTCCGGTACCGCCCGCCGCGCTTCCGGTACCCGGCGCCGGCTGGCAGCCGGAGAGCGCTCCACAGGCCATCAGTCACGTGATCCCTCCCAGTTTCTCCCCTCCAGCAACTAGCTGCTGCTGCTCCTCTTCTCCCGCCCACGGCGGCGCCTGGGGGCGTGGCTTTGCTCAGGTAGCCAATGGTAGAGCGTGGTGGGCGGGACCGAAGGCGTGCGTCAGGGATAGACCTCGTGCGGAGGGGAGTGCTGGGGGTGGTTTGGGATCTATATGTTGTGGTTCTCGGCATCGGGGCTCCATGGGCGCTCCCGCTCGGCCTTGAGCCCTCACCTGGTGCCGGAGCCAGGCGGCCAGCCCCGTGTCCAGCGCCATCCGGGTGCTAGGGGCCCCGTGTCCCTTCCCTCGGAGCGTGCCTGGGCTTGACCGTCTGGCTCCCTGGCTGCTTCTGGGCACCTCGGGGCCGCTCGGGACTGGCGTCCGAAACGTTAAATCGAGCGTTTTAATTCCTTAAACCGCGTCTCTCAACGCCGTGGGCGCGAGGGCGGCCTGTAAGAGGGTCTGGCCGCTGGGCTGTGCTCCGACACGCGTGAACCCCGGCGGGCCCGGCTGTGTCGGTGATTGCAGGTGGCCACGACGCCTTGGGGGACCTCTCGCGGTTGGTGGGGAATAGGTCAGGGTGGGAGACGCGGCCGCCCCTTGGCTTCGCGCCGGGCGGCAACAAACAGCCAGGCGGAGCGGTGGGAGCCGAGAGGCCGCGAGGCAATGGCGGAGAGCCGCTGTGGCCCGCCTGGCCCCGCTGGGGGCTGCCCCGGCGGGAGCGGGGAGCCATCTTGTGAGCGCGGCTGGCGCTGCCCGCGCTCCGGAGCACTGTGGTCGGTCCGGAGCCGGGCGCGGGCGCAGACCCAGACCCGGTCCAGTGCTGAGCGGCGCGAACGGCCAGCGGGGCGCCCGGGAGCGGGTGGAGGTGGGCGGCTGTCAGTGAATCCCGGCCCGGCAGCACTTGGCAGCCACCCGAGGACAGCCGGCGCTGTGGGGGAGGGCGGCTGGGTGGTGGCGGAGGAGGAGGAGGGGAGCGGAGGCGGGGACCAGCCGGCCCAGCCCAGCGCCTTGCCCCGGCCGGACACGGCGCCCGGGGCGGAGATGGCGGACGAGCCCCAGAAGAAGCCGCACTTACTGGGGCACACCAATGGACTCACCAAGCCCGCCTCGCTGGCCGCCGCCACCCGCGCCGGGGGAGGAGGTGGCGGCGGAGGGGGGGGAGGTGCGACCGCCTCCTCCAAGAAACTCGTGATCAAGAACTTCAGAGGTGGGTACGGGGCAGGCCGGGCCCTCAGTCCCGGCAGGTGCGCCCGGCCCCGCACCGACCTTTGTTTACCGCGGGCCGGGTCGCTGTCGCTCCTCTCCTTTCCCCGTGGCAGGCAGCCTCTGGCCGAATAGCACCGAACAGGGCCAGTGGCAAGAGGGCCCCCGCTGCTGTCACCCGCCCCGCCGCCTTATCTGGGCGAGGGGAGGCTGCCGCCGCGGTGATAACCCGCCCCGCTGCCGTCAGAGTCCCGGTTTAAGGGCTTACGGGGACACGCATGGGGCACCGTGCGTGGGGGCAGCGGCGACCGTGGGAAGCGGTCAGAAGCCACCTTAGTGTCAGAACTAATTAAAGCCAGGCGAGCGTTACCTCGCTGAAAGTGACGCGGGGGGTGAACCGCAACAGCCGTGCAGCGGATGCCGCCTCTGCTCTTGCTGGGCAGCAGGATCCGCGCTCCCCGGCGAGTGCGGGGCCGCCGGCTGCAGGGTCAGCGGCACCGTGCAAAGGTTTCGTCGGCTTGGGTGGAGTTGGCAAGCCTCTCCTCGTGCCAGGCTTGTCAAGCACAACGTGGCTTGGCAGAGCTTAATGAAGCAGGGTGAGATAGATTGCTACAGAGTCCCATTGGGGCAGCTAGTTTTCAACTACTTGTATCTCCCTTCACAGAAAGACCCAAGTTACCTGATAATTATACTCAGGACACCTGGCAAAAACTTCACGAAGCGGTGGGAGCCATCCACAGTAGCATTTCTATTAAATACAACCTTGAAGAGCTTTACCAGGTAAGGAGCATAGAGGTTGTTTGAACAGAAGGAAAAATAACTGCTTTGGGACTTTCACAGAGCTACCCGTTTAGCATAATGTATTTTGATTTGTTAGAAGCTGATTATATTTTTTCAACTGTTCACACCGCACTCCAGTGTTTCTAGTTTCTAGTCAGTTTGCGGTTTTATCTATCGGTTCCTTGGAGAGCTACCAGGATCCGGGCCCATGAAAAAGCAGCTTATGTTGGGAGACATGAAAAGCTATGCCTGGGCAGGGCTGAGATTTAAGTCTCTGTCTCTTCAATACAGTGCCTATTCCAGATGCTGCAAATGGGATATTATTCTCACATATTTTATAATTTCTCTTTTGTATGTGCTGTGGTCCTTGTGGATAGTAATGTTGAAATATTTGTTATTATTATAAAATAACAGACTTCAGCATCAATACCCTATGGGGAACTGAAAAAGAACCTTGATTGAGCAGGCAACAAACTGTCAGTTTACCTGAGTTTCAGATTACTGTTGAATTTTATAACAATCAGGCTCTTAATTTTTTTTTACTCAAGTGGTGAAAAAGTATTTCTGGAACATCTGGATTGCTGAAGCAAGGGCTAAGGAGGGTGGGAGAGAAATACTTATGAGCCATTTCTTTCTACTCTTCCCATTTATATATGTCTTCATTCTATATTACTGTTAATACTCTGAGGTATTTAACTGAAGTAGTAATTTTTACAGTGATCATGTTATAAAAAATTACTGATGCGCTAAATTGTGCTATATAGCTTAGGTTAGTTGTGAGTTTTCTGTGATTGCAGGTGTTTGATCTGCAGATGTGGATGTCATTGCCAGATCAGAACTTAAGACATTATTATGCTCACCTAAAATTTTCTAAATATTCATTTGAGGTAGCTTTGATATTGTCTGCAAAGTGCATGCTGTGAGGGACAAGAAATCCAAAATTCCATGTTGGGCCTATGGTCAAGAAAATCAGGATGAATAGGAGAGCTGAGCATATTTGTCTCTGTGATTAGTTAGGGTATATAACATATAGGTCTGAAATGGCTGATTACGTAAAGGCATATTGACACCAAAATGGTATTATTTTATTTCCTTTAAATAGCTAACTTGACTGATATATTCATCTATTAACACTTGCAGGTTTGCAGAATTTGAATTACATAATACATTTTATGGTTTTAAGTCCAGCATGTAGAAAAATCCTCCTTTTTCATGCCTATCTAAAAAAAAAAAAAAACCAAGCCAAAAAAACCCCAAACCACCACAGATGCTTTGAGCGTTACCTAACTTGTTTTCAGAGGGTCAGAAATGAAATTATAGTAATATGGCCATGAAATCACCATGGTACAGGCATGAGTTTTGGCAGAAGAGCCATGAAATCACCATAGTACGGGCTTGAGATTTGGCAGAAGAGGATTGAGATTTCAGATAAACTATGGAGGGAGAGCTGTACTTCTTGTTTTTTCTGTTTGCATGTGTATTTGTACAGACTGCACAAGGCCAGTCCAATGATATGCAAGGCAGTGGTGCAGGTCAGCAAGATTTCTGCACAGTGGCGGGTGGTGGTTTGTGTGCCTGTGCATAGGTAGGTACTTATTCTCCTGCCAGAGGAATAAAAGATGAAGTTCAGTATCCGTCGGAAACCTGATCTGTACTTACAGATCGTTTTAACTGCCTGTTGGTGAGCACCGACTCATCCACAGGGGAAAATTTCTGTGTGCATCAGTTCTTACAATCAGTCTTAATCTGACATTATGGGAGGAAGTGAGAGGCCTTCTAGAGTTCAGTGTGGTGAGCAGAGCAGGCTGGTGTACCAACCTGCCTTTGAACTTTCTGATTTATTTATTTAATTTGGCACAGTGGCTGAAGAAAAACTGAAGAACAATGACAAGGCTTTGTGGAAAGCCGGAAGGATACTTTTTTCCAGGTATTAGAGGGAGCAGGGGATCAGGCATGGAGGTGCTTGGCAGAGGCATAGTCAGTGAGCAATGGGAGGGTAGCAGCCAATTTTTTTGCTACTAAAATAGGAATGATATCTGGGATTGGTGGTAGATTGCACAGATTTGGATAGAGGTAGCTTATACTTTATGGGATAGAGAAAGTGGGGCAGTGCAAAGACTTGCTGAGTGAGGAATGAGTGACAAAAATAATGGAAAAAGAAAATTCCCTTTGCAGCAAGGTTTTAAATAACCTGAAATGGGTCAGCACTGCCCTTCTGGAGGACATAGAGTAGGAGGGTGTAGCAGTGAAGAAAAGGAAGTTACAAGAGTACTAACCAGACTTTATTTGATGGATGGATAAGAAGGGCTGTGCTTTAGGAAATGTAACAAACTATCAGCAAAATGTTTACCTGTGAATAGTTTGTTGCAGATGTTGTTTTACTTACCTGCTTTAAGGCCAGATGAAAAATGTAACGCAGGCACAGTGTGATTGTTTTGTTTCCTTCCTTTCTGTAATATTGTATCAAAATTGAGGAAGCTAATGTTGATGTGCATTTAAATAAAATGACAGCAGGTAGGTTAGAATTACTCCCATGGATGTTAGAGCCTATAGAGGAAATAATAGAAGAAGTAGCAATGATCTGAATGCTAAAATGTTAAAACAGAAGACTCTGCTCAAAACAGAGGTTGATTTGAAACAGAACTTTAAACGGATTTGTGTCGGTCAAGGGTCTAAAAATGCTGTAGATGTAATAATTGCTGTGGCTTTTTTTCCCAAAGTAGTTGTGTGCAAGATGAATAGAAGTCAAATAATTTTTTTTTTCCAGAAAGAGAGGCAGCAAAACCTCTGAATGAAGCAAAAGGTGAAGAAGGATTAAATTACAGGCTTTCATGCTTACCCCACCCCCCATCAAAAAAAGCAGGAGCAGCAGTTAGTAGAGACAACACTGAGGTGGTACAGCTGCAGTTTGAATACACTTTAAGCCAGCATTGTTGCCCAAATAAGCAGCCCTGCTTTCCTCCTCATGTTTTGTCTCAGCCCAGGCACTTGCTAGTCCATGTGCTTGGGTGATCTTAAACAGAGTATAGAACATTTACTAATGCTTTGACAAAGAGTTATGTGCTGGCAGTAGACACCATAATGTTTCATACTACAAAGAAATAAGACACTAAAATAGTTAAAATCTGGGGAAAACTGAGTAAAGGTCCAGCATGGAAAATACTGAAACTTTGTCCAAGTTCATTGATCCTATCAAAAATTTTGCCCAGAAAATGTGACACTATAAATCCTCTGGAGCAAAGAAAAAGATTATTGGGTCAGTTTTTGTTGCCTGGATGAAATAGTGCTTTAAATCTCAGGCAACATTTTCTGCAGTATCACCTCATAGCATAAGGGCAGTTGAGGTAAAGTTGAAGGAAAAGACAGATGGATTTTTAGTTCTGAAAATCACGTCCAGTTCCTTTGGATAATTTTATATGAAGCTCTGAATGGCCAAAAATTCTTCCTGTAAACTTTACAGTTCTCACAGAACATTTGGCTGTCTTCATTGTGATTCATTTCAGATGCTATGGTCTATTAATAAAATAATTTATTGAAATACAGTACACAAGTTAAAATAAAGTGTGGCTGGAACAAAGTCTAAATATAGGCAGTGGTATCAAGCAACGCTGCATTTTCTCTTTGGCATTCTCATTGAGTTTCTTATGAGGAAAAAATGTTAGTGTAAGACACTGAATTACTGAGTAGCTGAACAGCAGTGTTCTAGAGCTGGCCAGAGCTGTCTGTATTCTAGGTCAACTGCATAACAACTCAATTTACAGTAATATAGTGGCCACAAGAATGTTTGGGTTTGGGCAGAATCAGTCTTCTTATTCAACTGTGCATGAATACTCAATTAAATCCAGAAGGTCCTAATAAATCAATTCAAGTCTTTATTTAATGGTTTTTAATAGTTAATGTGGGTGTTCTGTTGGGTTTGTTGGTTTGGGGTTTATTGTGTGTGTGTGTGGTTTGGGTGGGGTTTTTTTTCCCCTCTCAGTTTATGTACATTAGCATAAGTGTGTGAATCAGTGGAAATATTCAGAAAGAAGTAAGTTAATAAAATGACAGGAAAACAGCTGTATTCATTTACCACTTAAAGCAAGTGGTTGAAATGTCTACCTTAAAGTTATTAAGAAATTAAAACATTTGCTATGAATGTGTTTTCAAAAAAAAAAAGTGTGTGTGTGCTGAAGGATGCACAAAATGGACCTATAGGTAGAGTTGTGCTGCTAAGCAGTATTTGGGGAGAGGGGGGCAGGGGAAGGGAGCTCTAATAATGTTTAACAGAACATCTGAAATATGACCCATATGGTGATGGTTGACCTTGTTTGTACATGAAATCTAGCATTATAAGAAGGGACCAAAATCAGAAAGGAGAATCACAAAGTCTTAATTTCGTATTGATGTTTTGGTTTTTAGTGCAGCTTGAGCAGGTAACACTGGTAATTTTTCTCTCTGTTGTTGGCCTTGATTATGCTTACACACACAGAGGAAAATTTCAGTTGTGTTTTTTTACTGTCTCATTCATAATCTTTTTTTGTTTTTCAGGCTGTTGAAAATCTCTGTTCTTACAAAGTCTCTGCTACACTGTACAAACAGCTGCGACAAGTCTGTGAAGATCATGTGAAAGCACAAATCCTTCAATTTAGAGAATATCCTTTCCTTATGCACAGAAATTATTAGAATAGTTAGTTTAAATCATTGGTTTTTAAAACAGCACTTTATGGAAATTACACCTGTAATTGCCCGTGTGTTAAAGTTTTTTGGCCACTTACATATTTGCAGATCAAATACATAAGTGAAATATGACTAAGTTGTCATCCGGGTGAATAATTTTTGTATACCAGTAAGTAACATTCTAATAACAATTTACTTAACATTTCAATAGGAATACAAGTTTTACACCTAATCTAGAAAATTTCAATAGCACTATCGGATTTAACAGCAGCTATGGGTTTCTATGGCATGTGAGTAGAGGAGATGTGTACAGGAGCAACAGCTTAAAAAAAAAAAACCCATACCACAGTATTTTCAATAACAGTTTCTTCTGAAAAATAGTACTCAAACATGAAGTTTGACCAACTACTGGTCAGCAGTGATGTGTGTCAGAGTTATTCAAGAAACCCTTTAGGTATATTATGTGCAGTTCTGGTGTCCTCAACACAAAAAGGACATGGATCTGTTGGAACAAGTCCAAAGGAGGGCCACGAGGATGATCAGGGGGCTGGAGCACCTCCCGTATGAAGATAGGATGAGAAAGTTGGGGCTGTTCAGCCTGGAGAAGAGAAGGCTGCGTGGAGACCTCCTAGCAGCCTTCCAGTATCTGAAGGGGGCCTATAGGGATGCTGGGGAGGGACTCTTCATTAGGGACTGTAGTGATAGGACAAGGGGTAATGGGTTCAAACTTAAACAGGGGAAGTTTAGATTGGATGTGAGGAAGAAATTCTTTACTGTAAGGGTGGTGAGGCACTGGAACAGGCTGCCCAAAGAATTACTGAATGCTCCATCGCTGATGGTTTTCAAGGTCAGGTTGGACATAGCCTTGGGTGGCATGGTTTAGTGGGAGGTGTCCCTGGCCATGGCAGGGGGTTTGGAACTAGATGATCTTCAGGTCCTTTCCAACCCTAACTATTCTATGATTCTATCTTATGTGTACCTTGGGAGGTTCTTGGGAGAGAGCTCTAAGCTCAGGAGATCACTTGGCTGTCTTGGGACACAGAAACCTTAAGTTTTATGGTAAATCTCCCCGTAGTTTTCAGAAGTTACATTGTTGGGCTTTTCTTATGTCTGAACTGGTCATAGAAGTGCCTGTAGATCTCTGGACGCCTTAGGTACAGCCGGCCCTATTTTCTGAATGCTGTGTGCTTTGCAAGCTGAGGCTGTGCTTTATGGGATGGTTGTCTTTCGTGTAACAGTGTAGCGGTTGCACTTAGATCAGGCAGTAGATAAATAGAGTCTTCACACATATGTCTGTCCTCACATTTCTGGAGAGTGTCTTAGCAAGCAGATGTTGGAAAGTGCCATACTGAACAGATACTACAGTACTTTGGATACTAGCAGTGTTTCCTGGGTCTCTCTATATATTTCATTAGCAGAAAAGGATAGGTTGAAATAGAAAGAAGCAAGGGACTGGGGTCCAGAAAGAACCTTCTTTCCAGGTGTATGCTTTAAATGTGCTTTGAATTGTGACTGTCAGCTTCTCAGTTTACTGATTTCCGCAGGTAAGTGCCTACAGTCATAAAGAAGATAATACTTTTCTTTTTCCCCCTGTTAACTACCTAAATCCCAACATGGTTTTGGATTATGTGTTTTGGTGGTTGGGTTTTTGTTTTTTGTTTTGAGGTCCAGTTAAGCAGTCTGGCTTCTACATCACATGGAAAGAAACATAGGTTTCTTTATTCACGGTGCATAGATCAACACTTTGAATTCACCTGTTACATAGCAGCTGATTTTTTTCGTTAGGTTTACTTTGATGCATTTAAAATGACATCTAACTAAAAAGTGTGTTAGTACAGCAGTCTTTTAAACATAACTAATCTCTAAAAAACGTATCTCACAGTCTGCTTTAAAGCAGTGTACAGTCAACCTCTTTCTGAATTTGTGCCTTTTCAGACTTCAGGTGATCTTCTGAAGAGATGTTTTGAAACTGGTGTTTTAAAACTTGTCTTCTCCCCTGCCGTCTCCCAGATCTGGTAGTTTTGAGAGTTGAGAATTTTATTTTACACTTTATATCCCAAGGATATGAGGTTATATTAGTCAGATTAGACCAGAGGGCATTTGAGATGATACTGTGCAGGAAAGGGAGGTACATATTTGGACTTACTTTCTGTTATTCGTACATAACAGTTGTGTAATGAAGAAACCTATATGGTTAGGGAGACCTGTTGATGTATATGAAAAGAGCAGTATTTGGACTTATTGAGGATTATTTGAAACTAACTGCTTTTAAGAGACTAGGGTCACTCCAGTTGTGTGCAATGTGAACTCATTAAACAAACAAAATAAACCTTTCCATTCCTCTCACCTCAGTTGGTGACAAGGTTGGTTTTGACACTGGTGGGATTTGTTGTTTAAATCTATATCAAAGTTAAACAGTACAGCCACTAGGTGGTATTACTGAAGAGCAGTGAGTGCTATTCCCTGAAAATATAGGGAGGCCTTTTGGAGAACTGCCAGCCCCTCTGCTGGGCAAAAGCTCTGCAGTTAGCGGAATATTCTTGGGCAGTCACAGTAACATTGGCTGGGATATCCATGGAGCAGTTTTGCTAAGTGGCTGGCAAAGATCATCTCCAGAATCTGGCCTCAAAAAGATACCAGCAAGCTTAGTTTTCCTTAATATGTGCTGTACAGATTCTCTGGATAGTCTTTTATTTTTAAAGAAGATAAATAAATGCTGGCAAGATCATTGCAGACAAATGGTAAGTTGAATGTTTTTTTCAGACTATATATACTTGAGGTGTGAAATCTGACAAAAAGGAGTTTGTCATGGTTTTAACTTGGGACTGTGTTGCACCTCCTCCTCCATGTTTCAGCATTGCTTTTCACTTTCTCCTTTGCTAGCTGGGGGTGGTTTTGTTGTTGAAAACTTACGTTCTGTTGTGTTAACTCAGACTTTCATAGGTTTTGTATGAACTTGGAACATCACTCAGAAATATATTGGCATCTGCTTTCTATGGGTGGAAAGAAAAACTAACAAGGCTATACTGAAGTTGTTTGTTGTCTGATTTTAATTAATTGGAGAATATGTAGTCTTTGCTTGTAGTTGGCTCCAAGAGCTAGGTTCATTTGTAACCTTTTTTGTGGTTTTGGTTTGTTGGGTTTTTTTCAAAGCAGAGATGATTATCCTGACTATAGGTCTAAGAAACAATAAGGTTAAAGAACTGAATCTCTTTTTCTTTCTGCCCTTCTTGTCCTTTACCTCCACAACGGAATATGTTACTGAAGAAAAATCCTCTCTCAAAGACAGTCTGTGAATTTGCCCTTTAAGAATACATAATTATAATTGTAAACTAGCATTTTACAATGAGTTTTCATTGCATTGTCACTTAGCTTTGGCTACAGATGCCTCAAATGGTTGAATTTCTATTTTCATGCCTTGAATCCACTCTCTCTCCTCCTCCCTGGGGGATGGGCAAAGGTATGTGATTTTTATCTGAAATAAAAATGGAAAGTGTTTTGGAAACTATTCAAAACAAATTCAACAGTCTGATGAAAATAGAGTTGAAGCTTATTGCCTTTACAGTGTAATTAAATTGGACCTGTGTTTTTATAAGAAGACTTTTACTATGAACTCTGTTCACCTTAATTACTTTTGAGCATTTTTTTTCTCCTCAAAGTCACAACTTCTAGCAAGTGGCTTTCTTGCCCCTGTGCTGAGTGAGCACTTGTGCTATTTAAGAAAAAAAAATCAGCCTCACAGCTGGCCTAGGGGTGAGTTAGTTACTGGCATCCTGAGTTATGCTAATACCAAACTGAAAGCTGGTCAGCCTTTTTATGAGCAAAGTTAAAAATGGATTTTGAATGTGGAAGAATAATAAGGTAAAATCCCACCTCTTTCTCCCACTTCTTTAATTTTTTTTTAAAAAAAGAGAATATATTTTAATACCTTTTTTATCCAGTTGCATTTAATGTGTGTCAGTTTTTCTCATTCATTTTAGCAGCTAACTTTGTTTTTGGAAAGATTATTTTTTCTTTAAGCAAAAACCATGGCAGCGTGCTACTTCAGGGTGTTTACTGAATGTCTTGGTGGCACTGATTGAATGGCTTATGTACCTCAGCAGCAGTAAAACTCAACAGTCTAAGAAAACTATTTTGTTAATGGTTATGAATTTGAAAACTGTCTTGGATGTACTTGGCAACCCCACTTAGTAATAATACTAATATTAATAAATTACAGACCAGTGGCTGTATAAGTCACCATGGAAGTTGAAAGTACATATCGCAGTAATTAAGGTGCATGTCTCTGTGATCTAGTTCCTCGGTGTTGGCTTTATAAATTAAAATACCACATTTTGAAAAGATGAAGAAAAAAAACATTATGTTTATCTATTTTCAGATCATGATCAGAAGCATTTTCTTATTTTTGGATCGTACGTACGTTCTTCAGAATTCAATGCTTCCTTCTATATGGTAGGTATTCATGTAAGTATTCCTTGAATCTTGACAGTTTGAACATGCTATTGTATTTACAAAAATTAAAAATATCTTTTTCACATTTGATCTGTGTAATAAGTCTAAAATTTTGTGTTAATTTATGGGTATATATGTGTCAGTATATGCATATGTCATTTCCTCCTTTCCCAGGAATATTCATTGTAAAGTGAGGGTAAAAGAAGAAAAAGGTCTGTGAATATATGCTTAAAAGTTAAGGCATATATATAGCTGTAGTTCTTGCAGCTTGGGTGAGGCTGGCTGTGTGGGGAACCTCCTCAGACTGCTGCCTCTGTGTCTGTGAGCTAGCCCAGTAACATTTTAGGTGCTTCTGGTTTTGACAAAATTCAACACTCGACTCCTTGCTCTTTTTTGTTGTTTGTTTTTTGGTTTTGTTTTGTTTTTTAAGAAGTCAGATACACTGAAAAGTTACAGGTCATTTTTCCAGCATTGCCCTGTTAACAGCTGAAACCTGTTGGTCAGAGTGTTGAGATGATTCTGCTGTACTTTAAGCACATGACATCTTTGGGCATTCAGTTTTTAAGCATCCCTCCTGTGGTGCATTTTAAATCATTGCCCAACCAAACAAACCTAGGCTTTGCTGAGATTTTGTGGTATTGCTACTCTCTCTCTATAGCAAAAAAATTTGTAGTTGAAGTACTGAAGTAAGTGTGTACCTTTTCCCTTCCTGGCTAGCTTCTGTGCTCTTGGAAGCTCCTCAGGATGTCTGAGGAACCTGGCATCCTTCTCCCACCCCTCGCATGTCCTGTGGCTTTCTTTCTTCCTGACCTCTGCAGTAGTTTTCCTATAGGTCTTTGTGTTAGGTTTCCTTTTACTAAACATTGAAAAGGTCTGTTCATGCTTTCTGTTGATTTCACCTCATACTGGAAAAGTTCCCGTTATTGAAATCCTGATTTGTGACAAGTTGGTGGTAACAAGTTTTATCTAAGATCCCTTTGTTTTCCTTGGCCAAGACAATGTTTAATAATTGGCTGTTTCATGGCATAGAGGCATCGTTCCTCATCCTCTTAGAATGAAACAAGAATCTGATAGAGGTGATCATAAGGTCCTAAACATACAGAGAATTCATACTTTTGAAAAAAACTTATTCATTACACATAGATTGTCTGATGCAGGGAATCTTATGTTAAGGTACATATTCAGTTTTTAATTTTTTTTATAATATCTTTTTTGTAATAAACATAATATTATAGTCTATTGTGTGAAATACAGACAAGCTTGTCACAGTTCTCAGCTGAAGTGTATGTATCTGGTAGCCTGTGGCCTGGTTTTGTTGTAATTCATGTTATAGTTTTCTCAGTGGACAATGTCAAAAAGATACACATCATTAATACATTTTCTTTCTGTATAATATATATACACTGTATATATTATATGTATTTTTCTCACACTGAGATACAGATTTTTTAAAAGAATCAACAGTATGATTTATTAATTTTCAATATTCACACAGGGATATGGGGCTAGAGTTATTTAGAAATCATGTAATTAGTGACAAGCAAGTTCAAAACAAGGCTATTGATGGAATACTCCTTCTGATCGAACAAGAACGAAATGGTGAAGCGGTGGACAGAAGTTTGCTGCGGAGTTTGTTGAGCATGCTGTCTGATCTACAGGTGAGTACAGCAAACTTCACTAATAACAGCTATGTTTAGAAACAGAGTTTGGACTTTTCTAATTTGTGTGTTGTGAAGAAATAATTTTATTCTTCCAGTAAATGGGCTTCCAAATCTTGCAATTAGATTGGGTAAAGACAAGGCAATCTTATCAGTGTGCAATCTTTTATTTTTTGTTTTTAAATAAGACCTCTTTGCCTGTTTCCCTTAGCAGAGGTAGTGACCTGCAGATTCTTAAATAATAGATTTGCAAGTCTTTTAGTATGTGCAATATTGTGTCTGTCTTAATCACTCGTTTTCTGATCTTACTACCAATTAAATGTAGGAACAAAAAAAGACCACCTCTGTCACTGTAAAAAGGTGTTAGTTTTTGGAGTCCAGATCCTGGATCAGTGGGGAAAAAAAAAACCAACAAACCAAAAAATCACCATATTGGCAACTTCTTAGGAGAGATGCCAGGGATAGAATGGGATGCAAAGTTAAGGCCAAGGTTTTTAAATAGATAAGGTCAATCTTTAACTTACTGGAACTTTCCATTAGTATATATGCTAAGCAACCAAAAAGACTAAAAAATGCTGACTTTGGCATAGCTTGTGTTCTCATTGACACTGCAGCCTTATGTGATGTGCAATAAAAGTTATAAGCTGTCTTTCATTCTTAAAAACTGTTCAGGTTGCTCAGTTAGTCCCCCAGTGCTATACAGTGTCCTGAAACTGGCTGAAGGTTTAAAAAAAGAGTTCAATGAGGAAGACTGCATAAAATAATCTTCTTGGGTCAGGTGGCTTACCTGCTTTTCTGCCTTTCAAGTTAATCCTCCTGACTTTAACTTTTTCTAGTGGACCAGAAAAGTTAGTAAGTAATTACTCTGTTCAAGAGAGAAGGCAAAATTTTGTCAATGACTTTTTCAGATCCCACAATGTAGAGGTGGAGATCTGATTTCTGTGCTTTTTCCCACTTTTTTGCCCACTGTTACTTGCCAGCTTTCCCTAATTGCTTCAGCTTTTTCTAGGTGTTGACTTTTCAGCACTTACTATTTTTTATCAAAGTACTCTGCTAACTAAAGACAAACATTCCCTTTTATTTGATCTTTCTTACAGAACTGGATTTAGGTTTGCATTCTCCTTCACTGGCTCAGAAGTGTAGTTTTACTTTTTCACTAGGGAATCTAACCTGGTGTAATCTGTTCTGTTATCTGTCACTTCACTGAGAAAGAGATATGCTCATAACCCTGTAATTGTATAATTTTCTACTAATTCCTAATTTTTGATCAATTATGCAATTGAGGCCCAGCTGCTGAAAGTTGATTCCTCCTTGCATAGATTCTATTTTATAGTTGATTCCTATTGTAGAGCTTTACACATGTTTTATGCAAAAAACAGTTCTGTGTACTGTGATGTTAATGTTTTTCCAGTTTTCTGAAGGAAAGGAAGGTAAGAAATAAAAGCTAGCATTTGGTTTTGTTGAAAACGGAACTAGTGCAAAGAGAAGGCTGGAACAATAAGTTGATGTCTAATTGTGGTGCTGAATTCGTGAACTATAATGCTGTGAATGCTTGTCAAGCCAGAGTTTTCAGATTTAAGTTTGCATTTAAAAAAAAATATATAAAAAGTCAAGCTTCTAAAAGTCCTTAAGAGAAAAAATAAAAAGGTCAGAATATGATGAGTTTGACAGCTTTGTTGTATGTTTTGGAAGAAATATTTTCTTCTATTCTCCCACCACTCTCAATGAATCTTTCCTTTTTCTTTTAACTAACTGTCCCTCTGTTTGCATGTTATTTCCTAGCTGCCTTCTTCAGACTCTTTTAGCTATCTTATATAGTGGTCCTTTCTGACTTACCTCCTTTCACACTAAACTGTTAATCATTTTGCGGCATTTTTTCAATGTCTGTGATCGTTGTTCATGCCCTTTTTTACACACCTTCATCCTTTCCTGGAGAAAGGAGTTCACCTTATTGATATAACTCGTTTTTCCTGGGCCACTCAGATAAACCTCAGCTCTGAAGATGCATTACTGAGCATCTACTTATTTTACTGATGGGAATTACCTGTTTTGTGCCAGTGTTTCACTAGCTGAAAGTATTATATTATTTTTTTGCCACAGAAGTACCAGTGGGAGTGTTGAGCTCAGGTGGATTAGATGTCAGTGCTGTGCTGTGATGTTGGGGTCTGTGCCTTAAAAAGAAGCCTGTCAATTTAAACTGTTTGAGTACTGATGACTGAAACGTGCTATTGCTGCACTGGGAAGTCAGCTCTGATCTCAGTCTTTCTAAAACCAGTGGGCAAACAGAGAACTTTAGTGTTAATGTAACGTTACTCTGACACTTATCATAGCTGTGAGGGTTCTTGAGAATTTACTTGCCTTCTAAGCCTGGCAGCCAAAATAGGCTATGTTTATTGGCAGCTTAATGTAAGTAACTGAATTAATTTCTTAACAGGTTTACAAGGAATCATTTGAACAGAGGTTCCTGGAAGAGACAAATTGTTTATATGCTGCAGAAGGCCAAAGATTAATGCAGGAAAGAGAGGTAGGTGCATGCTGTAGAAGAGTACTTTCATTTTAGTTTTATCTGCCATGGGATTACATGAGAACTTCTGGTAGTGCCATGATGTATTAATGTTTCATGAAATTTGCTGGTACGCATTTGCATGTTTTGATGTGCAGTACTGTATCAAATGGAAGAGCAGGCTCCAGATTGCCTTGGTGCTTGAAATGCATAATCAAGGGTGGAGAAACATGGTGACGTTTTGTGTAGCTAAAGTCACACTACAAGAAAGCAATTTCCACATGAAGTTTAAAAGTGTGCCATCAATGTTAGTTTTGCCAATAGCTGTGAAAGATCTACTGGCATCATTTTACTATGTGGTTATTACCTAAGTAAATTGTTTACTTTTTACTGTTTTGTTGCATTTATTTTGCTGTTTTGTTTCTTTTCCGTTTTTGTTATATATACTTAATGCGTTTTTGTTTTCTGTCCTCTTGAGATAACCACATTTGCAGACTGCCCACTGCAGAGCGTAATTTTATCTCTAAAAATGTATGTGTTTCTTGGTGGTCTAGAATACAGAAGACTACCTTTACTAATTCAATTTTAACACTGAGTCGCTACAATAATTTTGAAAATGCCTTTTTACATTGCATTGTGGTGAATCCTTGTGTCTAATCCTACTCCAGTCACCTCATTCCCTGGTGTTCCACTGGGATTTGAGGTGAAATGTTTCGACATGGATTTTGAGACCAAGAGTCTTACTATCTTTATATGCTTAGTGGAAAACCACAAAAGGCGTAAGGCCTTAATTTACACAGCATATACATGTATACTTACGTGCACAGTAAGTATATTTAAATACGGGTACTTACACATGTATTTATATGCATATGTGCATGTATGTGTATGTGTGCATATATGTACATGTATGCATAACTGTTTTGATAATTTGAAGCCTGAGTTTCATATCTCTGTTGTAATATGTGATAAATGTGTTCATGCTCCATAGGGACACAGATACTCTACTGGAGAAACTGCCACTGAAATAATAGAACTATATGCCTCACACCAACTGAAAATCTGCTCTGTGATACTTTAAGTGCTAGTTTAGCTCAGAAGGGTCTTGAGAAAAAATTAACTTCCTCTGAAAAATCCCCGCATTTCTGTTTTTCTCTTCCTTTCTGTCAGGTGCAGTTATAATGCTTTTAATAGAAATTAACATTGACTTATGTATTGTGTAACAACATTCTGGTAAAATAGATTATGTACTGTGTAACAACATTCTGGTAAAATAGTCCTTTCCAATTAGTATTGTCTTTAAATTTGTAGTTTAAAATAATTTTCATAGACCAAGATTATCTGCCTTTCATACCTTTGTAGTTGAACTTGACATTCTCTTGCCTCTCTAGGTCCCAGAATATCTTCACCATGTTAATAAACGTTTGGAAGAAGAAGGAGACAGAGTAATAACATATTTAGACCACAGCACACAGTAAGTACAAATTTTGTCATTCTCAGCATAAGTCAAGCCTCCTTCATAAGGCAGTGTGATTATCCGTTATTGTACAGAGACAGAGATTATTTCTCCGTTATCTTACAAATATCTCATTGACAACACTTGTGATACAACTTGGGCTTTTTAAGTCTTTGTGTTAATCAAAACTCATTTCTTCAAAATCAAAATATACTTTGAGTAAGAGGAAGAAATTTGTCCATAAAGATCTATCAGTGTGTACTGAAGTTAACAAAACATTATATAAAACCTCAAACTTGCATTATTGAAATAGCAGCTTATTTTAGTCATTCATGTCATTCAATGATAACAAAATTAACCACAAATCTCCCGAGGAAAAGAGGGACATGTTAGGGGGGAAAAAGAAAAGAAAAAGGAACAGGTTAAATTATGGTGTAGGACAGAGGACATGAACATCACTCATGAGCAGTCCAGAATGTAAACTTAACAGTAGATGAGTTTTGGTGTCCCTGCTGCCAATGTATTGCACATGGTAGCTTTTCCTTTTTTCACTCAGGTGTTGAGTAATATTGTGTGTTTTGCTGGGTTAAGAATGTGCATTCAGAAAGCACTGCAGAATCACTGACACACTACATGACTCTAAATAATTTGTCCTCCAGTAAGCCTTGTATTTTATATTTCTTTTTTAATAAAGAACATGATAATAAAGAACATAACATTTATTTTTTAGTTTTCTGGACGATTGGGTCTCAGAAGGATAACTGAATAAAAATTATCTTTTTAACTTGTTAGTTTCCTCAGATATGTTTTCTATATATACTCACACACACATAAGTTGTATGTTATGGTAGATACCTGAGCTTGAATCCTCTTCCTGTAAATGGCAATTGCAGGGTGACTAACTTTTTCTGGCAAAATCACTCACATTAAAATATAAGGAACTATAAAGTTACAGTGTGTGTATGTATATTTATTTACTGTTTAAGCTAAAAAACAGGTTGATATATTTTCAGTGCAGAAATACATCAAGTCCTTGCTTTGAATCTTGTCTTTAGTTAAAGGCTTAAAAACCTACTTTTAGAAGACTTTGCTCTAATTTTCTCTCTTTGCAATAAAAAACAGCAGTTCTTAAAATTAGTGCCCTTGAGTTGTCTTCAGGTCATACTGTCTTTCTGGGTGGGCATGGAAAGAGCAGAAAGGATGTTAAATTCAGTTATTGGGTTTGATCTTGAGGTGGAAGTGATACTTCCAGGACAAAACCATCATGGGAAGCATCATTCAGAATACTTCAAACCAGATTTGTGTCACACATGGAGGGTGTGTTGTTGCAGCCCACCAGCACATGCGTTTCTGGGCAGCTGACCAGAATAAGCAGGTCTCCTGGTCAATCCTGTAGATGACTGAGGTAGGTGACTTGGAGGCTGTACAGAAGGTATCTTCAGGCTCATTCGTTAGCTAGCAATCAAGATTAATATTCCATCTGCTTGTTAGGAAATACCAAGTCCCACGCAGACAAATTGTCCTTATTTCCGCCATAGGCAGAATAGGTCTTCTGGGGCAAAGGATGGTATTTTATACAACCTTGACTCCTCCTGCTTTTGGAGACAAGTCAGCAGTTGTAGGTAGCAGTAGATGGAAATTTCAGGGAATATGGAAGTGGCCTTAAAAATGGCTGTGTGTGTTAAGACCAAGGGTCTGTCTGGTATTTCATGTTTGCTTACAACCACTGAAAGGGAAAGAACAGAGTAAGCGTATGTGATGCCCTAATACTCTCCTAGTATCTGCCTGGTTTTAGCTGAGGGTATTTTCTGAACCTGATGTGGTTTGTCTGGTTGGATCTCTTTCAAATACTTGCACTGTCTCATTGGGATTCACATAAGCTTTTCCATCTGTGCCAGCCTTTGGCAAAGTGTTCCACTGCTGAGGTAACCGGCACGTGATAAATTGCCTCCTTGTATTTGAGTCTGGCTCCCAGTACTACCATCACTGATGACCCCAGTTCTTGTATTGGAAGGGAAAATGATCAGTTTTCTTCCACCTTTTCCCTGCCTGTCAATGCACTGTATCCCTGCTAAGTCATCTCTTTCCCAGAAAGAAGAGTCCTAACACATGCAGTTGTTTCTCTTGCAGCTGCTGCTGCATAATTTGATTCCCTATTCCCTTCTGTGAATGTTTACAAATTTTCATTTAAACTTTTTGAGATGAAGTGACTAAAACTGTGAATTGTATAGGAGGTCAGGCTTGTCATTGAGGGGCTTTTTCAGGAAAGGTGTTTTGGCAAAGGTAGGGACATAAAGTATATGCTGCTGTGTAAAAGGCTCCCATCAATCACAGCCAAGCACGTTTCTTCTAGAAAATCTAAATGAAGCGCCTGAAAGCCAGTTCTATAAAACTTAACTCAGACCAAAATGATTGGTCTTTTGTAGCCATATTGCAGGCAGCTGTAGAAGTTTAAGCACTGAAGTTAATTAACCCTTTGGACTACAGGCATTTCTTTCCTCATTTAGGTTAAAAAAAGACATCAAAGAAAAATTGCTGTTACTTTTCAATCCTGTCTAAAGTGAATGCATCAAATATTTCATTAATAGTAAAAAAGTAGGGAATATTCAAGGACAAATTTAAAATGTTTTGCAAATTTGAGTTTTGTGGTTCTAGCTCAATTTATGCTTATGTAACTGCATAACATAATCAGATGAAAAGTTTGGGTTTTGAACATCAACAGCACCTATTGTGTTGGCTTGGAAATCAAACCCTGAAGGTTTTTGTTTTGTTTTGTCATTTGGTTTGTTTATTTGCTTCTTTGTTTCCAAAAAAGTCAATTTGATTTTTTTCCAGAAATACTTTTTGCATTGCTTTTTGGCATTGAAGCTTCTCTCTTTTACTGTGCAAGAACTTGCTTTTTGGTATCCAAACCTGAATTTCTTTATTCATTACGTACATAGTTTATTGCTTTCTTTCTTGACTTGCGTCAGATGGGACATTTTTGTCTTAATTTGTAGCCTCTGTTTTAAGTACAAAATTGTTGATTTTTATTTTTTTTTTATTATTACATAAGTTATTCACAAATACTCTGCGCCAGGAGGCAACTCTCATATACTCTAATATTTCTGATGTACTTTTCTTGCCTTATTTAGGAAACCACTGATTGCTTGTGTGGAGAAGCAGCTACTAGGAGAACACTTAACAGCTATTTTGCAAAAAGGTATTTTTTTTTTTTTTAATCAATGTAATCTCCAATAAGCAACAGATTCTCATGCTCTGAAATAACTATAAACTCCACAGCTTTTATTTAGGGAGTTGTATTAGCCATGGGAAAAACTTCCACAGGTACAGAAAGCCAACCCTATGACTGTTACACCCACTGTCACAAGTAAATTGTATACATGGAAACAAATACCTAAAATATAACTGCATATTTGTAAAGTTGCTAAACCCCCGAAATGTCCTTTGACTTGTAACACAAAAGCCCATTGCTCTATCTTTGGAACTGCTTATTTTATAGAATTATAGGAACTTTTAAATCAGAGCAGCAGTTACTATTGCAGCTTCTTTTATGTAATAGTCACACAGCTCAAGTACAGGAGCTTCACATATTCTTGTGATTATATAGTTCAAGAATCATGAGTTATTGGAACTGGCAGTAGCTTCACATATTCTTGTGATTGTACAGTTCAAGAATCATGAGTTATTGGAACTGGCAACATTCCGAGGCAATGAACTTTCATATGCCTTTGTCTATATTTTACCTGGCAAATTCAGATATAAGCTGCAGTCTTCTTAGGAAGTCCTTATTCAGGCATTACTGTCTTCAAAGCAGCATATCTTTGTTCCTCTTAACTTTTAATCTCTCCCTTTTCACTGAATTTCTGGGTTTGATCAGTATTCCCTGATCTTTTAATACTGTAAATGATCCATTTCTTTCCTTGCAGTAGCCATATTTTAGGTTTTAGATCTTCTAGCAAATTGTCCCTACATCTTTGCTTCCTTTACTGCTGCAAAAGAGATGTCCCTAGTAATGTGGTATCTTTGAGCTCCATCACATGCATGTTTGTTCATACTTTCAGATTGTTATACATACCCCTTTCACTTCTTCATTTGTCCCCTTTAATGATAGACCTATGCTCACAGTTTTCTCTGTAATCTGGTAATAAGTCATTCACTGTTTTAAATACGTTTATACAAATAAGCATGGTCACTCCATCTTAGCTATTCTTAAGATTATCATAAAGAGAAGGTAAGAATAATTAATTTTTTGTTGATATATGTCAATTTTGCTCTTTAATTCAAGTATTGTTTTTAAGTAGCTTTTCCAGTGGCATTTATTTTATCAGTTGGCTTAACTGAAAGTGTGAGGTCTCGTTTAACCTAAACTTTTTCTTGGTTTATAACATATATGTACCGTCTATGTAAATATGGAGAGGTGTGTACGTTTTTCTAGTCACTACATTTTAGGACTGTAATATGGTTGGATCAGCTTTTGCGTTTTATGTCTACACTTAAAAACAAAAAAAAAGAAAGCTGACAGGACTTGCATAACTTTCTGCATTTATTTGATCATTGCCACATTGTCCTTTGATTATAGCATCCTAGTATTCTGTGCAAGTAGAAGATGATACTGTCCTTTGTAGGTTTTGTTCATTAGGAGAAGGCATGTGATGTAGCCAGTTTGATACAGGGTGGGGAAAATGCTTACAAATGCAGGGTATGTATAAGCAACATTGTTTTCTTGCATTGCTACGACTACCATTGAATAGATATTGGTGTTTTTTTCATTGTGAGTATAATATTTTTTTCCAAATTTCCGCCAAAGCTTGGTGGAAGTTGTGTGAAGCCTCATGTCTGAGGACTTTGCTGGGTGTCTTTTGCATTCGTTAAATGAGTGATAAAATATGTTTTTCAATTACACAACTCATATGCCAGAGGAAGAAGGTTTATACTTTATCATCTAGGTTATAATAAAGCAGTTAGTGTATCAGTGTCTTTAAATATATAGGAGGTCATGCTTGGAAATGATGGAATGGGCATTTCTCAATTCCCTGTTCAATACCAAAAGAGCACCAATCACATGTATTCAAGACTTTGTAATCTGTTGTCTTACATTTTAAAGAGTGTCCATTCTTCTGATACTCAGAAGTTTAGAAAATACCAAAATACCAGGCAAAAGTTTGCCTGGCATCATTCGTGAACGTTGGTTGCTTTCTGAACATGTAAGAAAGTTAAAATTAACAATGAAATTATTTTTAAGGTGAAGAATGCATCAGAAATGGGATGGTTCAGTAGTGATTGAAAATCTTTTCCACACTAATATCATTTAAAATTTGTAATTAATGAAGTATATTCTGTGAAGTAGGACAGTTGTATGGTGTCAGCAACACTGATGATGTGAATTGGCAACCTGTGTAAAATCAAGCTTTCTGGGTTTAAAAAGAATGCCATAAGTCTTTGATACAGCCCTCTCATACTACTAAAGCCTCTGTCACCAACACCAGACAATGTAGCTCTGGTTACATTAGAACTACATTCACCATATTCTCAAATGTAAAAATGTGTACGCAGTTGTTGCATACTTCACGTTTTGCCTTGAGCTTCTCTTCTCCATATTTTTAGTGCAAAGCTTAGTCTTATGAAGGGTGATATCATGAAAGGCAAAAGTTACTTGGAAGGAATTTGTAGTCTTGTGTTACTCCTTTGGTGTAGCATAGACAATTCGTATCACATTCTCAATCTAAAAACATGGTTCACCACACTCCACAGAAAAAATCTTACAAAGTACTTGTCTTTAAATTTGGCACAGTTTACTTAGCTTGTTTTCTGACGTTCTTTAGAGGTACTTGATAAGACTGTACCCTTCAAATCAAGCACTGTTCATGAACATTCTGCAAAAGGCTTAAAGTCAACAGCTCGCTTTGTTGGGAGTGTACTGCTGTTGAAGTAGTTTTAAAATACTGTACTGTGAATCATTTCAGGCAGTTTACCCAAGGGGACATGTTAACTCTGAACGTATCAATTGTTTTCACAAATTTAGTCTTAAAGAGTTTGTAGTTTTTAAGCACTCTGGAGGGTCTTGTTTTTTGATGTATTTCAGAGATTCTTCTGATAAATTACTAACTGTATTTATACAACTGTTTTCAAATCTGCTCTTTCTCTTTATTTATTTATTTATCTTTTGTTTTTAGGACTTGATAATCTGCTCGATGAAAACAGAATATCAGATTTAACCCAGACATACCAGCTGTTCAGCCGGGTAAAAGGTGGGCAGCAGATCCTTTTGCAACATTGGAGTGAATACATCAAGGTATTTCAAAGATCTCTTACTAATGCCAAAATTTATGCTGTTATCATCTCTCTTCTATCAAAACCAAGAATAATATGTAGGTGTATGCATTAAAATTCTCTTTTAAGCAAATAGGGGGAGGGATGCTAATGCTTCCCCCCCAGCAACAGTCACATGATGAGAAACAGCAACACCTAAGTCTTGGTTTGAAATTTCTACTTGGAAACTGCTTTCCTCAGAGGTTTGAAGTTGTCCTGGTTTGCTTTGCTTTTAAGTAGAGCCAAGTGCACATGTGTTTACAGTATGCTGGACTGTACTATGTGTTGTGTTTTGCTACAAATACACATGACTGTTTACTTGTCTGCAAAACCAGTGAAACATCAGAATGTAGCTATTTTACTGCAGGTTAGCAGTGCTACTGTAATCGAACTACAGTAATGCTGATGAATGTTTAAGCTATTAGGAACAGAATACTCCTCTTGAAAATGATCCATCACCAAAGTCCTATTTAGATGCTTCAGGTTTGTTTTGCTAGGCATAATGTGCATATATATGCTGTCCCAGAGAGCTTGCACTCTAGTGCTCTTGCAAGATGGAAGCAGAAGAGCTTCAAAGAAGATATTTCACTCTCTCTGAAGTTTGTAATTCCTGGTGTAATGGTTCTCCCCTGCATCTCCTTTGTGTTCGTCAGCCTTCAGGTCTAAGTGAACAACATCAATTAACTTCAGAGGTGCCTTTCTGCACACCCATGCCTGGAGTTTTGCTTGGCTCCTCAGTGAGCAGCCCATGTGAGTGGGACATAGTTAATCTTTTGTGAACCCAGAGATGCAGATTGCCTTGCAGGGTGTTGTCCAGTGTCCCCATATTCAGCCCATGGACCCATAGGCAGCTGGGCCAAGTGAATAGCTTATTGTGGCTGAGAAGAAACATCTTTGTTCTTCCTTGCTCCCAGATCATGCTCCTGACTTTACCCTTGTGCTGCCTGCCACTCTGTAGACTCTTTCGTGATCTGTTTTAACACAGTACCTGGGTGAGGTCAGTTTTATGGCAGATTTAGTGAGCTAAAGAGGCTCACAGAAAACTCTATGTGCTGGCCCGGGGAAAGAAGCAGGAGTTCAGGACAGGCATGAAAATAAGAGAAGGAGAATCAGAGCCTCTTCTTTCACAGCAGCAAGCTCTTAAGTTGGCTTATCATTCATTATGTCTTGCAGAATCAGACATATTATGGCTTTGTTTTTAAGGAGGTTTTTTACAGACTCATAACGTTAGAAACCGTTTTCTGTAGTGTCAGTAAATCTTTCAAACATTCAGTGTGACAGGCTGCATTAAAGGCTTCAAGAACCTTTATCTTGTGAGCCAGTACAAGAAAGTGCACAGAACACATGACAAGACACTGGGGTGAAGGTCTGTGCTCTACTGTAGTCACCTTTCCATGATTTCAAAGGTTAGCTTTCTGCATCTCAGTTCACTGTCTGCAGAATGGGCGAAATGCGTAGCTATTTATGACTGTAACTGACGGAGACTGTGAAATGTCTAAATGCTGTGTTAATGAAGGGGAAATTGTGCTAAGTGTCAGATATGATGGATCTTCAGAGGTCCTGCCAACCCAAACCATTCTGTGATTCTGTGATACACATATTGAATCTAAGGACCCTGGACAGCCTTGTGTTTGGCTTCACTCTGAATGATACTTGAGAAAGATCTCAGCGAAAGATCACAGTGGATAATTAGGTATTGAAGAGGACTTTCTGAGGTTTGGGAAGGATTTCTATATCTGTCCTTGTTGTTGTGGCTAACATCAGTTGATGAAAACATACCATGAAATACTGTTTTGCTGTACCGTGCAGATGTTCTTCTTGCTCACCTTGGAAAACATGATTCTGTCTAGGGCACTGATCAGTGTTGCTAAGCAATTGTAAAATGTCTAGTAGGTTAAAATCCTCCCTTACAGGATATTTTAGTACACTAGACGAATGGTGTTGTATCTCCAAGATAATAAAAGTAGGAACAAGAAAAGAAAGACAAGTTTGCGGCTTCTTCTTGCAAATGGAAAAGTTCCGGTTTATTGCAAGTCGGGGTTGTTTTTTTTGCTTTTAAGCCTGTGCTGAAAGAGAAATCTCGGAGTGCTGAGTGGCGGTTGAATATTTGCCACCTGTTCCACCAATATTGCTCTCTAGTGGATTTAAGAAAAATAGCACAATGTTTTCCACTACATCTAACATTTCTGAGGCAGTTTCCATGTAATTTTTGACATGATTCATGTAGTTCTGTTTCTGACTCTAAACTTGCACATCATACAGTCGTGTCTACTGTGTATTTTATTTTATGTTTGTAGCTTTTGTCTTAAGTGTGTATAATCCTTAAATCAAACACTGCTGTTTGAGATCCATTAATGTGTGTCTGGGTTTTTATTTTCAATTTCAGTGCATCTCATTTTTTGAAAGCTTGAAGTCACATGAGTAGCTCTGTAAGAAAAGAAATGTTCTTTCTAATAATAAATTTTATAAGGGTAAATGTGTCTGTTGGGGGAGGCAGGTAGCACTCTAAAGTATTTTATTATCAAAAGTGTTTGTTTTGCAGAACTTTGGGACAACAATAGTGGTTAATCCTGAAAAAGACAAGGATATGGTGCAAGAGCTACTAGATTTTAAGGATAAAGTGGACCATATCATAGAAGTGTGCTTTCAGAAAAATGAAAAATTTATAAACTTGATGAAGGAGTCCTTTGAAACATTTATCAACAAGAGACCAAATAAGCCTGCAGAATTGATAGGTACACAAATATTTTTCTGTAAAATATTTCAAAAACCTGTAGAAAGCATGATAAGATAATGCTGCTGAGTGTGCTAGTGCCACAGCGATGCAGTGTGCATTCTGTTTTAGGAGACTCGGTTTTGGGGTATGAGGCAAAGTTAACCTGGGAGCGCTGTGGGTTTGAAAAGCTTGAGTGTGCTCTTAGGTGTGTGCGTGGTGTCCTGATGGAGCATGCCAACTCCTGCTGTCCCTGCGCTCTGCTTCTTGCACAGTGCCTGGCACTAACCACTGCTCAGAGGGTGTAATACTGATGCTATGAGTGGAGTAAACGATTAGGGCGAAGAGTAGCTGTGACAAAAACACCCCAAGGCAACTATTTTTAATTGCGGTAGTGGTAGTTCTTTGGATGCTACGGGACACGACTAAATACAGCCCACCTATCTGCCTTGAAGACTGAAGCTGGGACAACAGTTTTAAAACCTTCAGATACAAGGAGTTTCAATAGAAAAAAAAAATTACCTTGAAGGGGGAACTAGTGCTCCTTAAGGGGAAAAATAATAAAAACATCTTAAAAATACTATTGATGGGTTTATCCCTGATCTGGCAAAAAGATGCTCTGACTGCGTTGTCTGCAGCAAAACTGGAGCTGTAGCATTTCACATCAGGAGAGGATCCTGCTCCTTTGTTGGTTCTTTTCCCTCTGTACATTCTTTTGCCTTTATTCAGCTTATTTTGTGGCTTCCTTCTAAAACCAGCTTTATGTAGGACAAATTGCACAACCTAGGGATACAGGTCAAAGCCATGATACAGGCCTCTCTCATTTATGCATTGTGGTGTTTCGGCTTCTGCAAAGGCTTCCTTCTAACGCAGAAATATAAAGATACTAATGTGGCTTAATAAATAGTTAGCTGAACTCATGGCTTAACCTTATTTCTGGTGTTCTGAAGCTACTAACTTGAAAACATTGCTTCTGATTAGATTTTGGTATGCTCCTGCCAAGGAGCGTGAGGGACACAGTGAAGGTCTACAAAAAATACAGTCCTCTTTGTGTTGTCTGTTTCTGTTTCTCATAAAATACATTCATATGCATTGTACACTTCCAGAACATTGTCTTTCAACAACTAATGTGCTTGCTATGACTATAATATAAAATGTGGGAAATTCTAATGCATTATTTTTACTGTTTATACTGTATTCATATTTTTCCTTTGACAGTTTCTTTTTGTGATTTTTTTCCATTAGGGCAGTATAGAGTAGGGCTCTATCATTCCACTGCACAGAGGGATGGGAAAAGGAAAAATAGAAAATTTAACACTTATCCTATATTTTAACATGTAACATACAGTAATATTTCAAGTGGGAGATGCTTAAGATGGTTATTTAAGGGATTTTCTGGTTTTTTGGGTTTTTTTTTAAAACGGTTAAACTATTTTATTTATTTGTAGCAAAATATGTGGATTCCAAGTTAAGAGCTGGTAATAAAGAAGCAACAGATGAAGAGCTGGAAAGAATCCTTGACAAAATCATGATCATATTTAGATTCATCCATGGTAAGAAATAGTGTTCACTGTTGATGCAATTAAAACTGTTTTCCTTGTTACTAGCATAACTGTGTTCCTCTGAGTATAAGAGATAGGAGCAGCATCACATTCTCAGGCCCTGGTCTTCATGGGGTATTTCAACCACCCCAATATCTGTTAGAGGGACAACACATGAGTCTGGTCCAGCTGTGGGGCCCCCAACACAAGAGGGGTGTGGACCTGTTGGAGCAAGTCCAGCGGAAGCCATGAAAACGCTTTGAGGCCTGGAGCACCTCTGCTATGGAGACAGGCTGAGAGAGTTGGGGATGTTCAGCCTGGAGAAAATAAGGCTCTAGTGGAAGGTAACCCTGCCCATGGCAGGGGGGTTGGAATTAGATGACCATTAAGGTCCCTTCCAAACCAAACCGTACTATGGCCTGCAGTTCTGTGATTCTGTTGTATCTGTCTCTGCTATCAATGGAAAAGGTTTGCGGAAGTTCTGGTTTTAGGATGTGAAAGCTTGTGCATGTCTGTATGACTTCTTTGTTTCAAAAGGCTATCACAAATCAAGTGAGAAGACTTCTGTCACCTTAGGCTTTTGAAATATATTTCTTTAGTACATAGGAACCTTTTTTTTTATTTTACTTTTGGGTTTTCTTAATATATTGGGCTTCTGGAAGGAGAATGTTCTTCTGAACCCTGGAATAGTTTCATGTGGTTTGCCGCTGATCCAGCAGGAAAAACAAGGCAGCCCATAGCCCATGTCCCTGGGGGAAAAAAAAGAATTTAACAAAATATGTTAAGCAAATAATTAAAATGTAAGAAGAAAACAAGTTGTCTGTATGTTTTTCTTCACTGTTGCATAGTGAATATTGTTCTGCTGATCAACATGTCATGAGAAAGACTTGCGTCATAAAACTGAAGTGCAATGATGCAAATAGGTTGTCATATTTCAGTTGTATTTAATTCATTTTTCTCAATTTCCATACAGGGAAAGATGTATTTGAGGCATTTTATAAGAAAGACTTGGCCAAAAGACTGCTGGTTGGAAAAAGTGCGTCAGTAGATGCTGAGAAGTCCATGTTGTCAAAGCTTAAACATGGTAGGCACCTTCAGATGAGTTAAATTTTTATAATTCTTTGGCATGTAAATCTTATGATTTAAGAAGTGACAAGCCAGATTTTAAGTAACAGCTGAGCATATCACAGCTTTCATTGTACTCAGCAAGAACTCGTGGGCTGACCTTTTAGATATGTAGCTGGTTCACTTAAGTTATCTACAGATGAGCACGATCCTTACAACGTGTACCTGTTTGTGGGTACTCTGTAACCTGGCAAATCTGGCTCAGCTGTCTCAGGTTAAACTTTTATTGCTTGTTCTGTGCTGCTTTGTAACTCTGGGATCTTTGCTTTAATTTGTGTGACAGAATGTGGTGCTGCTTTTACCAGCAAACTGGAGGGCATGTTCAAGGACATGGAACTGTCAAAAGATGTCATGGTTCAGTTTAAGCAGGTACATTTAACTTCTGTTTGTGTGATGAACTTTCAGTAGTGATGGGGAGGCACTTAAGTGTTACACCTTGGATTAAGCTAAAATTAAACAGAACAGCTTTTGAGCAGGTCCTGGTTGTAGTAACAGAGTCCTACTTACAGTTCTATTTATAGAAGAGAATTTATTTATTGTATATCTATTCAGAGAAAACGTTCTTTGCCATTCTATTTGATTCCATTTTAAGTAAATCACAGTCTGATTACCACATAGTAGTTTAGTTGTCTGACATTCTTTAAGATCCACGCCCTTCATTCTGTAAACTGTTGCTGCTCTGACGAATTCTTTGTGAATGACCCACAGCAGAGAAACTCCGTGAAGGTTGCTGAGTGCACAGAAACCATGTATGTCTCAGCCTTGAAGTTTCCAATCTGTTGGTGACAGAGGGAATGCTTGGAGGAAATACTGTATATGCTCATCCTGTTGTACTTCTCCCTGGGTACCTGTTTTGGGGCCTTATTGAAGACAGGGTACTAGGATAGAGATCTGTCCCAGGACCCCTGCTCCTGTAATAAAATACTCCAGCAACTTTTCTGTCCCAGACTTCTGAGCCTGGCTTGACTGATGCTATGCTCAAATTATATGAAAATGTTTCGTCTAACAGGTGTGGAAATGCCAGGGGATCCTTTTGACCTTATAGTTCTTGCCCTGGCTTCTGATCAAAAGCTTTTTCTTTTTCCGCTTTATTTGCATGTGGTTAAAGTTCCTTCAGCCTTAATACCCTGTAAAGACAGTGGTCTAGGATACTTCAAGGCATGTTGTTCTTTTCTTTTTACTTCCAACCACTTGCTGTGTTTTGAGATTCAGGAGGAGGGCATTAGATTGTCATTCAAGATCCTGGTAGAGCATGTCTGTTCAAGGATGTGGCATAGGAACTTTTCAGCATTATACTCATTTCAGATTTCTAATTTAAGTATACATGCTTTCTAATTATGCAGACAGTATACTTGAATGATTTTTGTCTCTTGTATTTTAGTATATGCAGAACCAAAGTGACCCAGGAAATATAGACCTGACAGTAAATATATTAACTATGGGATATTGGCCAACTTACACACCTATGGAAGTCCACTTAAATTCAGAGGTTAGTGCTTAAATTCTTCTAAATGCACTTTACAGAGCAGAATCATAATCACTATCATAAAGTAAAGTAATGCCCTTCATTTAATGTTTTTCTGCTTTAAGGGTTTTATCTCATTTTACAGATGCCAAAAATGCAAAAAATATAATGTAGTGGATAATTTTTTTTTCATATTATTGTTTCACTTAATGTGTTGGGAGTTTTATGTTATTATTAATAATAATAATAATGTAAAGTTAGTATTAAAATCAGTGTCCGACTTAACATTGCAGTGAAGCACTTAGAAGTTTAGAACTGGGCAGTAATTTAGTTAATCTTTAACTACATTGGTTAGGCACTTTGATCCAGCCAATAGTTGTGTTACCGCACATTATTTTCTTCAGTAAGGTCCTTCCTCTGTTCTCTGCAATGTGTCACACAAAACCCTGCATTTAAATGGCATTTGCCTGAAAAAAGATTGCTTCCAAGTCGAGGGATTTTTGCAAAGCTTCTGTCAGCAGTGATTTATGTTGAAATATGGATTTGGAATCCTATTTCCTGCAATATCTTGCTTGATGTGGAAGCTTTTGTATTCTTGGCTCCTGTGGCATCTATTCCTCTGTAGCAGACAACTTTGGAAGGATCCAACCTCAGCAACACGCCATGAAAATGGATGTGTAAAAAAAACTACTTGGAAGTAAGAGTGTATAAGGTTCTGGAATCAAACTTGAATCTATATAAGACAAACTGAAGGAAGATCTTGGGAGCAGATGGCAATAGTCATTGTGTAGGTGTGAGAGGTATGCTTTTTGTTCTGTGACACTCTTGGTCAGATTCAAAGTCCAGGACAAAGCTTTTATTCATTTTTGAGGTTTAAAAGCCTTTACAGGGGGTTATTTTACTTTTTAACAAGCAAACAAACAAAAAAAAAGGAGAAATGAAAAGCTGGGTTTGAATCGGGACTTTCATTTGTGCATAATAGCACCAATGTACTTGAGAGCAGAAATTTGCACTTTGGATTTAGTTTTTAATACAAAACCACTCTTTGTGAAACATTGTTGAGGAGAATAAAGGAATTACATGTGTGAAATCATCCAACATCACTGCACTGACATAATCCTAATAAACGTTTATCTCACTTTGCTTTACAGATGATAAAGCTTCAAGAGGTGTTTAAAACCTTCTACCTGGGAAAACACAGTGGTCGAAAGCTTCAGTGGCAGACCACTTTAGGACATGCTGTGCTAAAGGCAGAATTTAAGGAAGTAAGTTTGCTTGCTTAATATTTAGCCTGTTGGGATGAAACTTAAGTGAGTTATTGGAAATCCAGTCATGTAATGTATTTTTTATAAAGGTAGTAACATTTTTGTAGAGGGACAGTCACAATTCAATATTGTTACTTTTGTATAGAATTAAGGCTTTTTATAATTAAACTGAAATACTACCTGGCTAACAGGAGACAACGATATGATACTGGTATTCATTTGATAGGAATTATTGCTCATTTGAATAAAATAAGTTGTAATAAACCAGGAAATTAATGAAAGACAAATAATGCAGCATCTTTTTAATATCATAAAATCATAGAATGGTTTGGGTTGGAAGGGACCTTAAAGATCCAACCCCCTGCCATGGACAGGGACACCTTCCATTAGACCACATTGCTCAAAGCCCTGTCCAACCTCGCTTTGAACACTACCAGGGATGGGCAGCCACAGCTTCTCTGGGCAACTTGTTCCAGTATCTCACCACCCTCGCAGTGAATAAAATGGAAATACAGAATTGTTTTCATCCTAGAAATACTGGTGGCACTTTGAATATGCTTAATTGATGCAAAAAGAGACTGAAGGGTATTACTCATGTAATGATCATGGTTAAAATTTAAATGCTTGTTGAATTATTTAGGTCTTAAATAACCACATTGTATCTTAATGTGGTTTTGTTTTGTCTCACAGAATATCTTGCCTTGCTAATAATGCAGCTTAATTGAGACAGAGCAAAGACAAAAAAACCCTTGAATTCTTTTGCTAACTCATTGTGACTGAAACTCAGAGGTTTAGGTGTTATGCAACAGTAGGATGGGTAGGTTTGTAGCTGCTGAATGATAGAGGTGTTTACAGCTTTCTGAAGAGTTTGAGCTATTTCCTTTCCATTGCCTGTTTGTACGAATATTGTGCTACTTGACAATACAATCACTCTGTGTCATAGTAAACAAAAAAAATTATCTTTTGTTTCTTTCATATTTGATCCAACACCAAGATTTCCTTTATATTAGTTTCCTCACCTCCATAAAATGAAACCTGGCTGATGTATGAAGAGATTCGTTATTGATGGCAGCAAAGCCAGAATTTAATGTATTGTAATTAAAATGAAGTAAATGATGTGAAGTAAATACAAGGCCATTCTAATGAGCTTCTGCTGTATTGCTAATGTTAGAAGGACAAAAAAAAACCCAAGGTTTTAAAAATATCCTGCTTCCTCAGTTCTGCATTCTGGCAGATTCTTCTGTGTGCCAGGCATTCTAAAATGCACATCTCTTCTTCTAAAATTAAAAAAAAGAATGTATAGCTTCTGTAACTTGGCAGATTTGGAGGATACAATAGAAAATGCTCTGAATGTTACCTCTAATTATTTGATATTTCTTTTTTAGGGAAAGAAAGAATTTCAAGTATCGCTCTTTCAGACATTAGTGTTGCTTATGTTTAATGAAGGAGATGAATTCAGTTTCGAAGAAATTAAAATGGCCACTGGTGTAGGTAGGAAGAGTACTTTTGATTCTTAAATTTATTCATCAAGTGGTTGCCAATTATGATTTGGTATGTAAAGGCCTAATTTTAAGAAATTTGCTGTGATCATTAGAACAAGTTGGATCAATAGTACATAGGCCCCAAAAGAGATGAGGAAAACACCCTGCTTCTACTTCTTTATGTAGATAACTTCACAAAATTAATAGTGAGAGCTGTGTAGCATATGGTGCTACTAACAACCTATTAGATTTACAAAATGTATCACTGCAATTCTTAAAATTCAAATGGTGATAAAGGCTGTTGAACCTACAGCTTGGTTAAGTTCTATTACAGTTTCAAATACTGTGTTTTGAAAATGATCTGTTGTAGAATGCTGTCATTTTGGGGTGATTCATGAGAGTATTTTCAGTTTAACCGTTCAGAGAACTTGCCCACCTGTTTTCCATTACTGTTGCTGGAGTGCCCCATTTACAAGAGATCTGATTTGTTAAGGAGAGCAGTGTCCTGTAGGGTGTAGGCTGTTAGCTGCTTGAAACCTGAAAGCAGAAAGAAAACTGAGGAAAAGTATTGTTTCCTTTTAACCACCGGCAGCATCTGCCTTCTATGTTCTTATGCTCTTGGATAGGTTGGTTTGGGTTTTTTTAATTTATTTTATTTTTACACTTTCTTGAAATAGTTACAGCCATTAGCATTAAAAATGGTAAAACTATCATCTCTTTGCTCTCTGGAACTTCTGCAGCAACCAGCAGGTCATAACCACCAGGTCATACCCACCAGTCCTCCAGATGTTGAATATTAAGATCAACCCAATAGAGCAACTGCTGAAAGAGTACTTGAACCCATACAAGTACTAAAATGCTGTAATATGTTTACTATAATACTGTAGAATGGGGATATCAAGAATCCCTGTGTTTCAGAACGATGCCTTGCAGAAGGCAGTACAGCCTGGGTGCTCCAGTTTCTCGGCATCAGTGCTTAAGTTGCTTAGTCATCCACACCATTTATGCTAGGGGAGCTGAAGAAAACTCACGCCAGTATGAATGATAAGCATCAGGATAGCCCAGAGAGGCTCATTAGGTCAGAGTACGATGATTACAGAAGAAACATCAGTTCACGCAAGCATGATCCAGATTCTGCTTTCCCATCTTGTCTTGATGTACCTTGGAGCTTGCATTCTGGCTGCCTGACAGCAACAGATAAAATCTGCTGCATGGAAATCCATTCCATTATGGCACAATAGAAAGGATTGCAATAGATTTTTTTTAAGGCAGATGGCTTGAATTGATAGTTGGGAGCTACCTAACTTATGTCATTGCACCATGTCTGTTTCTCTCCCCTGTGGGGAAGTAGTGTAGGAATGCTGGTGGTGAGGACAGTTCATGATCCACAGGGTTCCCGTGGGGTCAGGATGGATGACATAAAATCTCTTGTCTTCCCAGGCTCTACCTACACAAGACATTTGGAGCTGCTTTAGAGAGGTCCCATTCCCACCTAGCAGTCCCCCTACTTCTAAAGAAGAGGAAATTCTTATGGCCAGAAATGGTGTCAGAAATAGATCCCACACTGCGCTCTGCTACTAGGATGATCCTTTTGCTCAGTGCCAAAATCTGGTATCCTGGCTAGTTGGAAAAGAACAGTGATTCAGTTATTAGAAAAGGTAACTGAATTTGTGATGCAACTGCTTGGTGAATTGACTGCTAAGGGCAGAGGTGTTGGCAAACAGACTCTGAGAAACCACCCAGCATGGACCAGAGGTCCTGGCTCATGGCTACAAATAACAGCACATGGTAGAAATCCTGGAGGGCAAAACTTGGGCATTTGGGTTGCCATAGAAACTGTTTCTAAATGTTATAAACACCATGTGCAGGGCTAGACAGACAGGCAGATTTGCAACGTATGCTTTAAAATATAATGTATGGAATAGGGCCTAGATTTATTGGGAAGTAGGAAAGCCTTTGAAACGGGGAACATGTACAAGAAGGGGCTCCATCTAAATTCAGAGGGAGTCAAAAAGAAATCGCTGGCACATTTTAAGGTTTTAGAAAGTCTGTAGGGTTTGTTAGACTTCTCCTTCCACCATCTAGAAATAAAATGGTGGATCTGAGAAGAGTTCAGAGAATGGGAATAAAGATAGGAGACATGGGACAGCTTCTTTAGAAAGAACAGTTAGTATATGCTAGGACTAAACTAAATAGACCAAAAGTTCAAGAAGACAGGTTCAGGGAGAGTAAAGCACTGAAGGTTTCTCAACACGTAGAAACCCACCTCTGGCTTAGGAAGTCTCTTAGCCCTAAGTGATTATAGACT
The DNA here is from genome assembly GCA_017639245.1 of Myiopsitta monachus. Classification (NCBI taxonomy): domain Eukaryota; kingdom Metazoa; phylum Chordata; class Aves; order Psittaciformes; family Psittacidae; genus Myiopsitta; species Myiopsitta monachus. The sequence continues at coordinate 35,925,784 of CM029919.1, read as the reverse complement.
TAGTGAGCGGTAGGATGAGGAGAGGAGGAAGAGCAGGTAAGTGTGAAGCTGTATTAGCTTTGCTCTATGCTCACCTGCTCGTGGCCACTTCTGGAGACAGGGTGCTGGGCTAGATGGACCTTCTGACGCAGGGTGGGTGTTCTTCAGTTCTAAACTGAACACTGAAAGAGATACTGAACCTCCCAACTCTGAAGAACTGGCCATAACCACTTCCTGTATTTTGAGGTTCACATGTACCAGCTTTTCTTGGGAGGTGGTGGAAGTCTTGCACAGTTTTTAGTTAGTTAACATATGTTTATGTTGAGGCACTATTACGAGGGATTTCCCACGCTTTTCATATTGGTGTTTACTGCAGAAGAGTTCAGAGGGCTGCGTAAATACCAGAGGACAGAATATAACATTGCAATTCGAAGTGTCAGCAAAGGGTTTAGAACAGATGAGTAAATCAGACAGTAAATTAGACCACCACTAACTGAACAGTATTCACCCTGATGCTTTACAGGAATCCATTGTAGTAATTATTCAAGTGACCCTTGGTGCAAGCTTGACAAGAGCAATACTATATTTATTTATTTACTTACTTACATTCATGGGGTAATTCTTCAGATTATTGCAGGGTAGCCAGTCTGTACTGGGAGGAATGGAATTGGCAGGCCCATGGATAAATGTGTATTAGGGAAGAGCCAGCATAATTTATGTGGTATATGATTTTACTTTCAAATTCTTTGAGAGAGTGAGTAAGCATATCCAAAATAATATTTGTGCACTTGGCTTTTTGAAAGTTCTTGATAAGAGCTCCTCACAAGCTCTGAAATAGTGGAAGGAAGCTCTTATTTGGGATCCCCAGGTATTATTCATCATGGCCACTAATGACCTGAAGAAGATGAATACTCATGGGATAGAATTTGATGCTGATTCCTTAGGAAGGTCAAATCTGAAACATGTAAAAAAAGTCACAAAGGGATCTCGCACTGTTGAATAATTAGAAGATCAAATGGCATCCAGTGTTGATGAATATAAACGTATCTGGGGCAGGAGCTGGGTGGGGGGAATAAACTTAATCGTGTCAGAGATTGCCTTTGTTCGGTGTGAGTGTGTGGGAGTGAAGTTGTGCTGTCATTGTGTCCCCTGGAAAGAAAACCCAGAAAGACAAGTTCATCGGTGATCAGAAGGGCAAACAGCATCTTGGTAACTTCTGGGGAAGTAACTGAGAACAAAGCAGAAAGCACCTTTATGCTGTATGTGTGCTTGTGTTTGGATACTTCATAAATTTCAGGTTAGCCCATATCTACAGTGTATAGTAGAATTAGATAAGGACAAAAAAGGATAAGGAGAAATACAGCAGGTATAGAACAGTTCCCATGCAGAGGACGGAGACTTCATCTGTTAAACTTGGGGCATGATAATTTGGAGAGAGGTGAAAAGGAGGAAATACAAGTCTTGAATTACGGATGGCTTAGGGGCAGTGAATAGTGAATTCACTAGCTCTCACAGCACAAGAATTCAGACACCTTTTGGCTTCTCTATCTTACTAGCCAAGTCAAAGAACTCATGTTGGGTGAGAAGACATTTTGATCCGATCCCTGTAAAGTATGATGTGGTCGTTCTCAACTGAAACCAAGTTAGCTGCCTAAGATTAATGGCCGGTCTTAATTTTCAAATTGAGTCAGCTTCCAATTTCCTGCATGCACATTGATTTTTAATTGAGAACACCATGAAGGTAATCTTAAGTTATATTCTGCTTATTTAATGTGTTCCTGTGGATCTGTTACTATATAAGCATCATGAATAATGTCTTCATCTGGCCATAGCTGGAACTTGTGTTTTGCAGTCACTGTTACAATTTAAAGAGATGAGGTTATTCCTGGTACATTAATACAGTTATAAAATCCAAAAACTGACACTCAAAAGAGAGAATGGTTACTTGCTCTTTGGTAACCATGCTTCTTTGAGCTGTGTTGTCCAAATATACTCTGTGTTTTTACCTGCCTTTCTCCTAGCATTACTGGGAGCTGTAGTTTTTACTTCAGTGATTGAGTGATATTCTTCCCTTTGGCATACTGTAGCCTGCAACTTAGCATGCCAAGCAGAAGCAAAGCTCCAAAGCATATTGAGTGTTTGGAAAAGCATATTTTTTTCTTTGGACAGAAACACAGGTCAGTGATCTACATTTACTGAAGGTGAAACCCCCTGAAAGTCTGAAAGATCACAAATGCCTGTTTAGTCAAAGTAGTTTAAAGGGGGATTTTTAGTAATCACAGAACAGCTGGAACTTTAAAAAAAAAAAAAGGTCACTCTGTGAAAAAGTAGTTTAGAAGTAATAATAGGGTTAATCTTTTACTCAGCTACACTGCACTTCAGCACTAGGTTGCAAAACCTTTCAATTTTCTAGACTATAACTGTTCAAGAGATCCAACACGTGGTGATAATTTCAGATTACGAGTAAAAGTATTCTAGAGACTGCAGGGGGTGTTTGAATGCAAAATCTTGATACATGACTTTGCAACATAATTATTAGAATATTTTAGACTTCATTTTATCTACTTGTCCAAATGCTTTTAGCTTTAAATTGTAGTAGATAAAATTTTGCACACTCACTTGTTTCTACTATTTCCTGTCATGGGGGAACTTTGTGATTATAATAGGTGTGGGCTCTACCTTCTCATAAAACTTCTTCCTATCAATTTACACTTCTGTTTGCTTGTGGGGTTTTAATTATCTTTTTTCTAGAGTGTGTTAAAAATAGTAATGAAATCATAAAATGGGTGGCTTGAGTTTCTTGTCATCAATGGTTTCCTTTTCTTCTGATGTCTTGTTACTACCAAACGATGAAATAAAACCAGGCTCATGTTAATATGAAATCTTCTCTGAAACTCCTTTTGGTTGGAAAGCTCACTCAGGTGAGCCCAAGTCTCTGTTCCTGATGGGTACAATTCATGCACTCTTAGCACTTGCCTGTCAAGGATGTGAGACCCAAGTTTGACACCTGTGAGTTGTCACCTAATTTGAACTTAGCTGGAAGAAGGTATTAAGATAAAACCAGTGACTTTTCAAATGTATTTCTACATTAATCAGATAAACCTCTTCATGTTAATGCTTTGTTCTTCTTTCTCCCAACTCCGAACTTCTTCACAGAGGACAGTGAATTAAGAAGAACCTTGCAGTCTTTAGCTTGCGGAAAAGCACGAGTATTGATCAAAAATCCAAAGGGCAAGGATGTAGAAGATGGAGATAAATTCATCTTCAATGGTGATTTCAAGCACAAATTGTTTAGAATAAAGATCAACCAAATCCAAATGAAAGAAACAGTATGTATTTAATTTTTGCATTCATTCCGTTTGTTTATCTACAGGTCGCACTTGGAGAGACAGAATCTCTGCAGTTCCTCTCGTAGTTTTTGCATATGGAGAAAGGAAACAGGTGTTTAATTTTTTGGTAGTCAGGATGACTTGCAGAGGCACTAAAGATTTTAGATCTCACTGAAACTGGAAAAAAAAAGCCTTCTAGGTTCCTTCCTGTGACTGAATTTAAATGCCTATGTTTAAAACTGGTAGAATCTTGTAGGTGTTTCAGTCCATCTTTGAAGTTTCTGTGGTATGGCTGAAGTGTTGGTATTATATTGAACTCATGAAGCAAATGTCATCATCTCTCTTCTTTATTTAGCGGGTATGGGAGTTATTGAAGTCAGGGTTGTCCCTGATTTTGCAGTGGATGTTTTTGTAGCACTTGAATCCCAATTCCTGGCACAAGGTAACATGTTTTAATGAACATTGACTTCTTTCCTTTTGCCTTTGCATATTAAAATCCCTAAAAGTCAAATTGGAGCTGATCAGTTTGATACAAAAGACTGCTGTATTTGGACTGACAAATCATTATGTGTTCTCTCAAAAAACTGAAGTGAGTTGTAAAGGTTTAGTCTAATTTATCAAACAGAATTAAAATAAGATGCGTGTTATTATTTTCTTTACATTATCCTTAATTTTGTCTTTGGCTTGCTTTAGCAGTATGCTTCAGAATCACAGTTCTTAGCCGGCAGTAATGCAGGAGTTTGTCTCAAAGATGAATAAGGATACATGAGTTTAATTTCACTGTAAAGGTTAACTATAGAAATGTAATTGATTAAAAATAGCCATAAAAGGTGATCTGTGACATTGTATTGTTCTTTAGGTCGAGGAACAGGTCAGTACAACTGAAAGAGTATTTCAAGACAGGCAATACCAGATTGATGCTGCAATTGTACGAATAATGAAGATGAGGAAGACTCTTGGTCATAATCTCCTTGTTTCTGAGTTGTATAATCAACTGAAATTTCCCGTAAAGGTAACCAATTTTGATTTTCAAGCCTTCCAGTAATTATCTAAGAATATGTAATATATTTTTCCATTCAGCTTGTCCATAAGAGTAAGAATCATAGAATTGTTTGGGTTGGAAAGGACCTTAAGATCATCTAGTTCCAACTCCCCTGCCACAGGCAGAGACACCTTCCACTAGACCAGGTTGCTCGACGCTCCATCCAGCCTGGCCTTGAATGCTGCCAGGGATGGAGCATTCACCACTTCCTTGGGCAGCCTATTCCACTGCCTCACCACCCTCACAGTAAAGAACTTATTCCTTATATCTAACCTGAACTTCCCCTGTTTAAGTTTAAACCTGTTACCCCTTGTCCTGTTGCTACACTCCCTGATGAAGAGTCCCTCTCCGCGTCCTTGTAGGCCCCCTTCAGATATTGGAAGGCTGCTATTAGGTCTCCACACAGCTTTCTCTTCTACAGGCTGACCTGCTCCAACAGTTCCGTGTTATCCTTATGTTTGGCACACTAGAACTGGAATGTGAAATATGTCTTAATCAAATCCAAAGATAAAGGTATTAAAATTAGTGTCTAAACAGAAATAAGCCAGAGTATCAGTAGGAAATTATATTTAGATATTTACTATGGCACATCTTACGGAGCTGTTAGCAGTCCTATTTTTTAAAATTAAATATATTTGCATTTATATTACTGTTACACTAATCTCATATTTTTTTGTAGCCTGGAGACTTGAAAAAGAGGATTGAATCTCTCATTGACAGAGACTATATGGAGAGAGACAAAGACAACCCCAATCAGTACAACTATGTTGCTTAATGGAGAAGAAATCCTTTTATTTAAAAAAACAAAATAAAAATAATAATTAAAAAAACACCAAAAAATCAAAACAAAAATCATGCATATTATATCTTCAGGACACCAAATACCTATGCTGTTCCAGACTTTCCTCTTAGCAGATTTCAGGTTGATGTATATTATTCAACCAGCTGCATGCACTGCTGTGGAAAAGAAGCAAAATGACATGTTAATTGATCATCCTCATCAGGACTATTTAAGTATCATGGTTTTATTTCTTTTAGTTATTCTCTTGTTCTTTTGGGTTCTTCAAAACTTAAGTTTTACGATTCTGTTTAACAGTGTAATTGAAGTTGGATGAAAAGGTAAAATTACCTGTGTGAGAAATATTTTGTGACGGATGCAAGTCTGGTTTCTTCATCTGTATGTTCCTAACTGCATCCGTAAAGACCCTATATGCTGCATTCTTTAGCTACAGTGACAACTGGGGTAACTTTTTAAAACCCTTCATTGATGAACTTACGGACAAGCAATGTTGTTGAAATACACTTCTTAAAATTACGCACCATAAGACCCTTTCACCTTGTGTTCAGTTAATTTTCTTTCAAATGATTATGAGCTTCAGTCTGGTTTGGACAAATCAGGTTTTGAAGTGCGATCCTTGAAGTGCCAAGAGGACAACTGTGTTCATGCATGTAGTGAGTTGTTGAATTATTTAGCTAAGATATGGATTATCATTTTATTACTACTTCTGCTGGCTTGGGTGGCAAAGATTAGATCTGCATCAAGAGGCTCCACCTCATTTTGGGGCAATGGGTGTTTTATCACTTTATGTAACAGCCGTAACATTTAGTTTTGCCTTGAAAATAACATACAGGGAACCTACTGTACAGCGTGCTCCACTTGAAAAAAGAAAACCCCTTTTTTAAAAAAGACTTTTATGGTCTCAATATTGTGAAAGCATAGTTTTTTTGTCTTGAAAGACTAAGGATTTTGTGAGTACTTTGTTTCATATTGTATATATGTAAGCTGATTTGAATTCAAGAATGAAAGACACTGTAGACCTGTTAGATAACTGTAACTATAAGGAAGACATCTTTTGTGGTAATACTTGCAACAAGCCTGTTTATTTTTCTGGATTTGCATACTTGTGTGTTTCATTCTGAAAAAGAGCTACCAAAAGAGCTTCGATCATGGCATAAATGAGAATGTAACTGAGCAGTATTTTTTCTTGAGAGATACCATACTGAGTTTATGTAATACAGGGTTTGTGCATTAATGAAAAGGCCACCACCTCTTCTTAAAGTAAACATTGCTGAGAACTGACATCTTGTGGATTTACATCTGAAAGTCCTTATTCTGTCATCTGGTGTCATTAATTGTATTACATTCTTCCGAATTATTTTTGTTCCCTTTGTGTTTAGAAACTAAACACATTTAGTTTATTGTATTTAAAGCGTATTTAATATTGTAATTTAATGTAGACTTATTTTAATATCTGAATCTTCAGTTAATGCAAATAAAATCTTTGATGCATATTAAATATTAATTTCTTAGCCTTTGTGAGAATATGGTACTTCAGTTTGTTTGTGCAGTTTGTTCTTTAGTGTGAATTATACCACTCACCTTGTAATTCACTTTGTCGGCATGTAGAAGCTGATCAGCTCCATTTCACCAGACTTTTAAAACAAAAAGGAGTATGTGCCTCACAGATATGCAATGGACAGAGGCTGTATCTCCACAGAAGGTTAGCAGAGGTATGCAGTAACTGATAGCAAGCAGTAAATGTACTGCCTTTCCTTTTTGAACCCCAACTTCCCAGTTCAGTGGTTTCAAACAATAGATTAAAAGCAGTGGTGTTATCCTAGAGATGACTGGAATGGTTCTGCCTTACAAAGCAATGTTAATTGATTAAAAGTGCTGAGATGTGCAGTTTTTCTTAATTACCACAGACGAGAACCCTTTGGACAAATTACTCTCATACAGCAATCAAAAACAGTTGTTCCACCAGCAGTGGAAATAATGAAGCCTGCCTATCTGTCATGTGTCCCCTCAGTCCCCTACTGTATAACCCCTCCCCTCAAATAACCTCAAGCAGCAGTAGTGCAGAGGGTTCTTCTGCTTAGTTCTGCCCTTCTGCTACCTTGTGGGAATGTTTGTTTCATTCTCCTTTATCCAGCTGCTGATCTCTACCAATCCCTTTACCCCCTAGACCTACAGAGACTGTAATGATCTCCAAAGATTTTTACTCTTCCTGGTCTGAAAGTAGCTTCAGTTTCAAAAGCTGTGGAAGGGACAGAAAGGCCAGGTGATTGTGACTCTCTTTTTCTCAAGTCTTCATTTTTTTATCTGATTTCCTCAAATTCCTGGGAGTTTGCATTTTTCTGAACCGAACGGGTAACTGGTTAGTTCATTAGCATGGCAATCACTACTTCATAGCAAAACAGCTGCATTTCATTGCCTTTTGATGGAGGTGACGGATTTTGGCTGAGCATCCAGCCAGTTGTTAATCTGATGCCAGCTATTTGGGTTCTCATCACCTTGAGTATATTTGTGCCCACAGGTCAGAAATTGCTAAACATTTCTTGCTGGAAGATCACCCAGTGCTGAAGACGCTGGGCTTTAGCAAAGTAACATATTTCCTCTGTAGCACATCTATGTTCAGAAGATGTCTTGAAAACGTGAATCTTGGCAATTTGGTGTCCTTGGAGCAAATTGTACAGTGGCTTCTGTGGAATGACAAAAATAGCAGGAATCCAGGATACAGGTGGCACCTCTCCAATTTTACCAAATCCTTTCAATGTAACTTGAAATTTTCCAGTTTAACATAAGCATTCTGGTACCTCTTTCAGACATACATGTATTTAAAAAGCAATTTTCCTAAACATTATGTTCTGTCACCTAGCCCAGTGTTTTCTGAGGGAAAGCCAGTGTGAGAATGCAGGCTGCCAGCCAACTTGCAGGTGCTTTCCAAGTCTGGCAATTAAAGTTCTCCTTACCAGTCACCACCAGCCTCCTTCCTGCCCACTGCTTGTGTCCTTTCATCTTAGTTCTACATTTCAGCTTCCCCTGTATTGCTTTACCTGAACTTAGGTTTATCATTTAACTCCCTTGGTCTGTTGTGGCTTCTTTATTCCTTTTTTTTTTGTAATACACATCTCTGGAGGGGGTAGGGGAAGGAGAGGGACTATTACGCACCTTTCAGGCAACTTTAGTGCATTAAGTTGCTATGCCAACAGACCTATTAGTAAGTTTATGATCTTTGGCAGGTTGGCTGGGGAGAGCAGACCCTCTACTATAACCTTGGCTATCTATTCCTAGCAAGTCTCTTCAGAAAGAAAGTAACCCTGTCAAGTCAGAAAATACACAGCAAAAGGCCACAGGAAAAACTGAGCAGTTTTTGTGGAAATTCTTTCCTGGTAAAAATTCCCAACTCTACTCTGTCTCCCATGCTAACACTCAGCCACAACTTTGCAGAACAGTTTGGGTCCTACTATTGGCTCCTAGATCTCCTGGGTATTTCCCATGTTCTTCCCCACAAGCAGCTGTTCTGCACCCATGGCTCTGAAGCAGGGACAGCAGCTGTACCACAGTTAATCTGTAACCATGTGCATCTTGGTTGGCCAGCAGCTCTGTCAAAAAAACTGCACAGGGGCTGGGTATGAACTTCATTGCCCATGGTAACAGCACTAATTTGGATCTCCGGGCTGTCTACATGCCAGCTTTTACAGTAGCTGTAACTTCATGTTTGTTTACGTCTTACCCTGCTGTCAAGTTTGATTGATGTCAGCCAACAAGTTATTGAGCAGTGAGGCCAATGGTCAGCATGGTTGCACAAGACTTGCTCCATTAGGAAAGCTGGCTATCAAGCACCCTGTAGTACTTCTACTGACAGTGACATGAAAACTGGTGATGGTGCACTCTACACCGCTATCAAAGGCTTAGTAAGGTAATGATCCACACAGCATGCAAGATCAACATCATTCTCAGCTGACAGAATCCTTATGTTCTTTACTTACGATTTCTTGCCACAATGCTGTTGCTCAATGCAACCTATGTATTAAGTGGTAGTAATCCAAGCATCTCCCATTTTTCAATTCATCAGTGCCTACCAGTTTTCCAGTAGAGGGGCAGAGTACTGCACAGCAAGTTTAAACTTGACATTAGGCCTCCTTCTCTATACTTTGCTTTCTGTCAGGCTTAACTATTGCACAGACCTTCCTCCACTCCCAGTGCAGGATCCAAAACCAGTGATCAAAACCCAAGAACAGCCCATGTCCCACCTCCGTTAACCTCAGCTCCTCTGCAGATGACTCACTCAAAGGGTTGTCCAGAGCTATTCCGTCTGTCCCTTTTCAAGCTGACTAGCTTCTGCTTTTGGCAATACATGGCAAGACTAAAGACTGCTAGAAGTGCTGCAGGGAAAAGCAAACAAACTAAAATAAAACATTATCATCTCTAAAAAGACACCAATAAAAATGCAGCATCAAGAAATATCTGTTTATAGCAACAGCGTTGATAGGCAGATCTCCAAGCCACCACGAACAGCAAGTAAACTCTTCTAGGATGGTTTGGGGAAACGGAAAGTGTAAGTGAACTGAGGCAAACGTTAGGGAAAGGTCATCAAGTTTACAGTGGCTGGACTTGAATTTAGCAACTGGCAGTAGCTAAACTGCATTTCAAATTGGTTCCAAGTAAAAAATGTATGAAGGCAGCTTGGGAGCATTAATGAATCTGCCTCAGAGCTGATGAATCTGGAGTACGGAGTACACTGTAATGAGGAGAGGGATGACATGGCAGTCATTCTGAGAAAGTAGAAGCACCCTGCTATTGGCACGCTTTCCAACAGTACTAGAAATAGGATTTCAGTAGCAAAATAAGTACTTCTGAGGTATACCTCAGAAGGGTAAGCATACCCTTAACTGCTTAGATAAGAGCATTGAGTTACAAAGTGATCAAATGGCCTGGACATCTTTGTTACTATGCTAACAACTGGGAATGCTGACAGAACAACTTCATCTCGTTTCCTAGTTTTTCCAAAAAAAAAAAAAACAAAAAAAAAAACCAACAAAAAAAAAAAACCCACACACAAACAAAAAAAGGATTTCCTAAAACCCTTTTTATAAAAACATCATAACAACACCAGAAGCTATGTGAAAGTGCAATTAATTTTACTCATGCAACCACAAGTCACTGCAATCTCTGTTTTGGCTATGAACACGTATGTGGCTTATCTGTACACACAGGTGATGCGCATATATGTATCAGTTCAGAGATAATAGACCGTTAACTTCCAGCACTTTTATGCAGCTGGGACTGAGTTAGTTCTGTGTGAGACGACTGTACTCACCTCAGACCACCTTTAAACCTAGTGGTAAGAAACATATTCTGGAGACAACACAGAATTTAGGTGGTCTAATTGCTCATCCAAGCCATTTCTCACCCTCCACTATTACCTCCCCTTTAACACACAGCTGCCCATGCTGCATTCCCCACTGGGAAACACGTTTAAATGCCTAATAGTGGTAAGGCTTACCTAGGTCCTGATCACAGAATCCTAGAATAGTTTGGTTTGTAACAGACCTTAAAGCTCATCTAGTTCCAACCCATTGGCAGGGACACTTTCCACTAGATCAGGGTGCTCAAAGCCTGTCCAGCCTGGCTGAAGAATGCGATGTTCCTCACAGCTCTCATTCAACCTCAGTTACAAAGCTAAGACCTATGGCAGCTCACAAGGACCCCAAACCTCAGAACACCCATCGCCGAACATCCCTGCCGCCGGCGCGACCTGAGCGGGCAGCCAGCGTCAGGCCAGCAGCGCACCGGGGCCGAGCCACGGCCGTCTTCAGCCCACGACAAGAACGGCGCCTGGGAAGCCCCAGGCCCGCAGGGTAGAGCTGCTACCCAGAGGAGCCTGGAGCCGAACTGCAGCAGCTTGCGATGGCTGCGCACTGCATATGCGTGCACCCCGCACGCAAACCACCGTCCCGCCGCGCGCGCCCACCACCCCTCAGCGGGGCGCGCACACACACACACCCCCCACCACAACCCGCCCCCCCTCACGAAACACCCGCGGGGGGGGGGGAACCAAAGACCCCTCCTACCTCCCTCGCCGGGCCGCCCAGCTCACGTGATGGCTCCTGGGCGGGGCCCCGGTGACGTCAGCGGTCATATGACCGGCCGGGGCCGTCGCGACTCTCCCCAGCGCGGTGCGCCTCCGCCCCCCCCCTTCCCCACCGCTTTCGCCCCCGCTCCGTGCTCCCGCCGGTGCCGCCTCGCCCTGCCCCGTGTCCCCGACATGGCTCGCACCCAGGGCGCGCGGCGGCTGCTCGCGGCGGCAGCCCTGCTCGGTAAGGACGGGGGACGAGGCGGGCGGGGGGCAGCGCGGGCGCAGGGGGAGTCGCCGCGGCCTGGCGTGGCCCCGGGGTCGGCGGCACTGGACGCGGCACCTGCTGTCACGGGAAACCCGGCCGCGGGGGGGCACCTGCCGCCGCTGTTCCGAGCGGTAACTCTGGGCGGGGGGTCCCGGGCCTCCTGGGCTCGGCGGCAACCAGCCGGGCTTCGGCCTGGCGCGGGGGAGGGGGAGTGGGCCGTCCGCGGGGGTCGCCGGGCAGAGCTCCCGGCTGCTGGGAGGTGGCGGGTACCTTGGGAGGTCATCGCTTCCCTCTGCCCGCACCGGGCCCCTGCGCGCCCGAGAGCTTCTGACAGCTGCTTGGGGGTACGAGGGGAAGGGTGGAGGGAAGGCGGCAGCGGCTGCGCTTGATGTGGTGCCCGGGAACACTCGTTGAGTATCTGCACTGGATCTAGGAACAGCGCTCTGGGAAGAGCCTGAAATCACGCCTCTACCTCCCACGAGGCACGGAGGCACAGGAACTACTGATGTCATTGCTAGGATGTAGCCCTTTCCTATAAAGCATGTAATGCTCCCTTACTTAACGTCTTTCATCCTGCCATACCATGAGTGAAATCTGAAATGTCGCTGGGATAGATTTTAGTGCTTGGATGAGAAGGTTTGTTAGTGCAGCAAGACTGTTTGGTGAGGAAGTGCCTTGCCTGTTTACTGATAACTGTGTTGCTTGAGACTTCTTGCTCTGAAAGCCACATCATGCGATGCTATCAAGTTTCTGAATGTGGCTTTGGCAGCAAAGGAAACTTCTTCAGCGGCCAGCAAAAAATACTGCCCAAGTAAAGCAGCAGTTGAGAGCAGCTATCTGCCGTCATTTGGGAGATTGTGACGGTCTTTGGAACTCTTTCAACTGTTCCTTGGTAGTAAATATCTTTATCATTGTCGATGGTACTTCAGTTTCACTGGGCCCAAAAGGTGTCAGTCACAAGGGGCACTGAGCGGTTCGAATATCCAGCCCTTGTGAGCCAGTCTAGTGAGCACAGTGACTTACAGCGCTATCATGCTGGATTTTTAGGTAGTATTGGCCGCTTAAGTGGCATTGAACTGGTGTCCCAGTGAGAATTCTGTGTTTAGCTTATTTAATATAGTTATGGCTTAAATGAAGAGTTCTGTTTGCTTTCTAATTAGGCTGCATAGTTTTTAAGTGATACCACAGATAATAGGTTCTAGGACTGTGGTAGCTTCTCCCCTGCTTAACTGGTGGTTACAAACATAATTCATTGTGTTACGTTTGTCACTTTCTGACATGTTAAATGTGTTAAGTTTCTGCAGCTGAGGCAGCAGACTAGTTTATTTCACCACGGAGAAACTATTTACTGACAACTGGGACTTTGCACCAATCTCTAATAGCCGGGTGTTTCTACAGAACCTTACAGTCTCAGGGATAAACTTTGTGCTGCAAATAGAGACCCCTTCTTGGAGTACGGATCACCTCTTCCATTGTCTGCTTGAGTGCCAGGGCTTGAGCTGTAGTGAGGGGAGGAGATAATAAGATAGGAGCGGAGTTCTTCGGGAGTTTTTAGCTCATCTGCAGCCTTTTAGTCATCTGAGTGTGGATAAGGTAATGATCACGGGAGGCTGAAGGATTGGCATGGGTGGGTCAGATGTGAAAGCTTGTTTGCCAATGCCTTGACTTTCGGACAATAGAAAGCTTTTATTCCTCCAGAATACCTCACCACGCCTCACTTACTGTTTCAGTTTTACATTCACGCAGAGCAGCAAGCACCAAGCTGAATATTTCATGTATCAGCGTGAAGTGTTTGATGATGAATTTCCTCACTAGTATCAAGCGTGCACCTGGAGTGAAAAAGTTTAGGTCATAGAGGGAAAGAGGACTACAGGAAATTAAATGCTTCCCCTCAAATTTAGCTGCTGCTTTTTGAATTGTGGAGGAAGGTGGTGCTTGTCTGTTGTTGAGCACAATGGGGTAGTTGGGTTGTGTGCCAAGCCCAACATTGCTGCTTGTGCTCTTTGACTCCTAGCGCACTGTCAGGGTATTTTTTTTCCTTACTGAGACAACAAACACAACAGAAAACACTTCTTAATCCCTAAGTTTAGAGTCAGACATGGATTTAGTATTAGTGAGTAACTAATGGAAGAGTCTGAGATTTGGGGAAGGAAAAATGAGCTTGACCAAGGTAGTGTGATGCCACTTCAGGGTTACTGACGCATAATCCACGTGTTTCTATTGCACAACTCTAGTCTGAAGGGGAATTTCAAACCTTGCTACCAGTGTAGGGATAGTTGAGAGAAACTTGGATAATGAATTCCTGCCAGTGAGTAATTTGGTGTTGTATTGTTTCACTCAGTTTTGGTGTTGCTAGCTGTATGGACTGAGACAGAGTATAAAATAGTTTTCATAAAATATATTGACTTAAATGTGTGACTTCCAAAGCATGGTTTTACCAAATGCTGTCCTTAACACTGTGTTTGCTTGCTAACTTTAAGTGTTGACACAGTCTCTAAGGATCTGAATTTGTGTGCTAGTCCAAGGCTGTCCTCCTGTGATAGGTTACTCAGCTTTGGCTTTGGCAGCTTTTCTGACTGAAGAAGTAACTCCTTACTTGCTGAGTGAAAACTCTACAGGCTCCCTGATATGCTGCTTTTAAGATATGGTCCCTAGGTTCCCATTCAGGCTGACTGAGAAGTTTCATCTTTTGTGAAACCAGCTTCTAGATTGTTCTGTTGTGAATAGGGTATTTTGTAACCAGTGGCAGACGATAAACTGAAGGATTGCCTCTAGGTACGGAAGAATCCTACTCAAAGAAAAGATGGATACTTTATTGAGATGTTAACTGCTGTTATCTCGGTTAAACTGTCTCAAAGGTAACTTATTTCTAGCCCTAAGAAGGCACACCTTGCTTTTGCTTGTTGCAGCTTACCTGCAACAGTTTGTCTTTTCTGTCAGATGTGAATTTTTGAAAATCCCTTGAGGAAGCTTGCTGCCCTAATGGATTTCTTGGCATTTATTCTCTTAAGCTTGGCAGGAGACCATTTTGGATATGACAGTGGCAGTAGTTACAACAGCTATTTGAATGCTTCATTGCATTATCTTAATTCTTAATTATATGTTTTAAAATTACCTTATGTTTTGGTAAATCAGGCTTCCATGGTTTTTTGTGCATCTGACTATAAGGTGGACTGGTGTCCTTTTCAATCTCAGAGTAACAGTTTCTTAACCTTTCTGTCACTTGACAGCACCACTGGCTCCTGTCAGTATTACTTTCTCTACTATAATTCAAAGTGTGAGAGTGTTGGCAGCACCCTGGCAGTAGAGTACAGAGTTCCAAATGTGGTTCAGTTCTGCGCAGTCGGCACTTACCTAGCTGTTCCCTCTCCAGTGTTCAGGTTTGAACATAGTAGTCCACACTGAATGTAGTTTTCTTGTATTTGTATCTTGTATTTAGTTTTCTTGTATCTGTAACTTCAGTGGCTTCTGATTTCTAAACAAGGCAGAATTCAGTCTGTGTAATATGGGAGCACCAGTATGTCTTCACTTTCCTTGACAGGGGTGAGATCTACTCTCTTCTCAATAGGACTAGGAGAGTGTTTTTACTAAGGCAGTTGTATTATCCTTTTTCCAATATCCTTTCCTCTGGTGAGGCCTTCTCTTTAAATTAATACAGTGCTCCTTGCTCCAAATGTTGTTTGAGGCTGCCGGCTATCTTGAAGAACGTGTGGTAGTTTTGTGGCACAATACAGCAGCGCTAATCAGAGCAAGTGCAAAATGGACTTTTGTGAATGCTGAAAAGGGTCTTGCCACAGGAGCTGAGACCTTCCAGTGCACTCATGTAATCAGCTGCTGTAGAACCATCCCAAGACTTCCTTCCTCTAGATAGGAAGCTGTAAAAAAAGCCTCATATGACTGAATGCAGTTGTGCAATTCTCTGGCTAAATGGCAAGTGCACAGCTGCTGAGTAACCTTTCATTTTTAATGATTTTGTACTTTTATAAATTTGCTTATAAAGACAGAGGTTATTCAGACTGCAAACTTAAATTGAGAAACAAAATGCTTGCGGCCTTAATGGAAATCAACAATATCAAAAGCATAATCTGAGACTCCATGAATTTATCTGTTAGTTGATGTGTATCTTCCAGGGCTGGATCAGGAACTTGATGCAGTCAGGTGCTGTACCTGCATGCATGCAGCTGGTTCTCTTCTCTCCTAAACTACTCTCATCCATTCTTGAATTAAGATCTGTTCACCCTTTCCACCACTGTGTGTGTGTGTGTGTTCAAGTGTGTCCAACAGCAGTTGAAATGGGTCCAGCCTTGTGTTTTCCTATTAGGTTTTCCAGATAGCCTGCATTCAGTCTTCAGAATCTGTTGGTAACAGGTGAGTGTAACTCAGTTTTATGAGAAGTATCTTGTCTCACGCAGAGTTGCTCATACATCAAGTCTATCAATGGATTTTCCTGCTTTCAGTTGTTCCCCAGAAATGTCAGGGTTAGTAAATAGAATGATCTTTCAAAAAAAAGTATTTTTATTGAAGTTCTTTTTCTGTACTACCCCCGGGTAGTATAGATCTTGTACTAAGTGTCCCTCTGGGAGTGGTACTTACATTGGAAGACAGGTTGTTTGAGGAGAGCGTAACTCCTCAGGGATTTTTCCATTCTGTTCTCTCGCATAGATTTAGAAGTCTGAAGCGGTAACTAAGGTCACCACGTTGTTCACACTGAGATGACAGGGTCCTTTCAAACCATCAGAATCAGTAAATTAATGATCACTTCTGTACAACAGAAAAAAAAAATGGTCTTTTTAGATAAGAACCAGCATTTCTTATCTCCTTGGATTAATGCCCCACAGATAGCAGTGTTCACTGTGTATACCCTAAGAACCTCTGGGCAAAGGTGCTGGGCAACACAGTAGTGACTAGCTTAGATACAGAATGATTGTGTAGTGCTGGCGTCTGTCAGCAAGCGTCCCTTTCCTACAGATTACTGCTGCATAGTAATTACAGGGTAAGCTGTAGCCAAGGAGTCTTTGATGTGTATGACCAGGTTGTAGGTGTGATGCTCTGAACCACTGTCGCAGCACGTACGGGAGTGATTAGGTTAGCTGGGCTGTGCTGCACCCATGTTTTTCCTCCCTAGTGCCAAGGCACTTGATGTAACTGCAAACAGCCCCGTTCACTAGATACCTGTATTGCTCAAACTACTGATGATGAGGAATATGTACCCAGGTCGATTTGGGTAGCTTGCAGTTCTTTCTTCCAAGAGAGGAAGAAAAATACTACAGAGGTTTTTTTACTTATGCAGGAAACATAAATATATTAATAAACCCCAAACTATAAAAATTATCTTTTGTGTTTGAGGTCCTTATTGTCAGTGTTCCATGTTTTGAATAAAAAATTGAGACAAAGTAAATCATTAACTATAGTAGCTGAAGTCCTCTTTGCAAGCAGACAGTGCAAATAATTGCCACTGATATACGCTTGGGGTTTTTAGAGCAAAACACCATTCATCTTTCACCCACAGTAGGTTTCCATTAAATGGGAGAATAACTCAAGGGTAGCTGTGCTTGGCTAACAAGATTTCAATTATAATAAGGTTGAAACTTGAAATCATCTTTGTGTGGTCAAGAGATGTGGAGTACGGCTTTCTGAGAGCTGTATTCAAAAAGGCTCTGATATAGGTTGTTCAAATGTGCTGGATTGTTTTATTAGCTTTGTAGTTTGTAGTTTAAAGCAATTTTTTTCTGAGGAGATTTCTTTAAGATTGTTATATACCAAAGAAGTCTTTGTTTTGACTTGTTTACTGTATCTCAATGTAGATATGCTGTTTGGGTTTTTTTAATGTAGGTTTGTTAGTGTCATGGGTTCAGCAGCAGCAGTCATTTTTTCTCCTTCTTGGTAGCTGGTGCAGCGCTGTCTTTTTGACTTTTGGCCTGGGAGCAGCACTGATAACACTGATGTTTTCAGTTACTGCTTGGGAATGTTTTGGTCTGGCCAAGGACTTTCTGAGTCCCATGCTCTGCTGGGGAGGAGGGGAAGCCGGGAGGAAGCAGAGGCAGGACACCTGACCCAAACTGACCAAAGAGGTATTCCATGCCACAACACGTCATGTCCAGAATGTAAAAACTGGGGGCAGGAACCCAGAAGGGCTCTCTCAGCTTGGTCGTTGGGTGGTGAGCAGTTGTATCCTCTTCTCTTGTATTTCCCTGGTCATTATTATTACTGGTGGTAGCAGTTGTAATTGGTGTTATACCTCAGTTACTGGACTGTTCTTATCTCAACCTGTGCAAGTTCCATTCTTTCGATTCTTCTCCCCATTCCTCCCCCCCTCCCCTCGGAGTGGGGGGGAAGAAAGAGGGAGGAGTGAGTGAACGGGCTGCGTGATTTACAGCTTAAACCACAACAGTTAGATAAGGGAGGATGCTGGATTTAGTTTAAGTGACATAAGTAGGTGTTGCTTCAACAGTTGTACCTTTGATCTTTTCTTGCATGAGACTCTTTAGAAAGTTGTAAAGGTACAAAGGGAGAGATTATGCTATGATTTTCCAATTGAAAATACACAGCTGGAGTAAATATGTAGCAGCCCTTTTCCAGCACCTATTGAAATACAAAGGAAGCATTTAAACTAAGTGGAATTTCTCCAGTGCTGGTACTTTTCTGATGGTTCCTCTACTAGATAGCCATAATGTAGTGTTTCCAGCCAAAAGCATAATAAACTTCACAAAACTTTTATTTTTTGCTACTGAGAAGTCTAGGAGCTCTTCAGCTGTGTGAATCACAGAATGGTTGGGGTTGGAAGGGACCTTAAGATCATCTAGTTCCAACCCCCCTGCCATGGGCAGGGACACCTTCCATTAGACCAGGTTACTTAAAGCCCTATCCAGCCTGGCTTTGAACACTGCCAGGGATGGAGCATTCACTAATTCTCTGGGCAGCCCGTTCCAGTGCCTCACCACTTTCACAATAAAGGACTTCTTCCTTATATCTGATCTAAATCTTCTTTGTTTAAGCTTGAATCTGTTACTTCTTGTCCTATCACTGCACTCCCTTATGAAGATTCCCTCTCTGGCATCCTTGTAGGCCTCCTTCAGATATTGGAAGGCTGCTATTAGGTCTCCACGCAGCTTCTTTTCTCCAGGCTCAACAGCCCCAACTTTCTCAGCCTGTCTTCATAACGGGAGGTACTCCAACCCCCTTGTCATCCTTGTGGTCTCATCTGGACCTGCTCCAACAGCTCCATGTCCTTCTTATGCTGGGAATGCCAGAACTGCACACAGTACTCCAAGTGAGGTCTCACAAGAGCAGAGTAGATAGAGAAGGAGAATCAGCTCCTTAACCTGTTAGTCATGCTCTAACATACAGGTGGCTTTTTGGACTGTGGGTGCACATTGCCACTGTGGTACTGCCCTTGCTCTAACACAGGTTGTTGTCATATAGTGTGCTGCAGTTTATTATGAGGAGTGTTTAAAGCCTGAAGTTAAGAAACTGGAGGTTGTACCAGTGCTTGTGTTGGATAGCAAAGAATGATATTGTTACGAGAAATACAAGCAGTATTCTCAAGTTGTAGGTATGCAACAACAAAATTGAGCAACAGTTTGTGTAACTTAATTAGAAATATTCCCAGGACAGATTAATTCAAGATCAGTTTGCTTTTCTGTATTTCTGACATTCTGACTGTAGGCTCTTGCTATTTGTAGGCTGGTGATGATTCATTTATTAATCACTAGTCCACGCTTAAACTGCCTGTGCAAACTCCACAGCTGCTTTCCTGCAAAGCCCAGCGAGTTGTTCCTCTGCCCTACACTGGCTGGAGTGAAAAGTGGACAGGACCTTCCTTCAGTGTCTTGATTTGTTCTGTGTGGTCTGAATTTTCTCTGTTCCTACGTCCCTCGTGTTTCATTCTTTCATCTGCATTCCTTCAAGACCATGGGAGCAGATGATGCTGCAGCACAGTTGTCTCTGTTACCGCCATCAGCTTATGCACAGTGAAGCAGCCCTCTTGCCACTTCATTGAGGACAGCTCAGTGTCTCGTGCTGGATGCATCTGTCTCATCACTGACACTACAAATCCAGCAGCTGCTGAACTGTTCTTAAGGGAAAATGGGGTTTTATAGTGTCTGTTCCACACTAATGAAATTGGGATTCATAGCATGGTATGAACTTAACCTGGCAAAAATTTAGCAGTTAGGCAGGTGGTATTTTGTACTGTTTGTTCACACCCCTTATTCTCTATTATTGGTTTGTAATCTCTTCATTCCTGGTATCTCTCTTCCATTTAATGCTTTCTGGTACCTCTGCGCTGTTTTCTGTTGTTCTCTGAATCATCTGTAGTGTCTGTCGCATTTTCCTTCAGGTCAACATTTTTCTTAATTGTTTTTCAGTCTTTTCTTTCTTCTGCATTTATTTTTAAAGCTGTTTTGCTTTTGTTGTAGTGGTTTTTGGTTTTCTGGGTTTTTTTTTTCTTTTGCTGCCTATTCCTTGTTTATTTTTAGCTTTAAAATTGCTAAGACTTTTTAGCTATCCAACAAGGGAGTCAGCATGCACAAATGAATGGTTTCATTCTAGCACGCTTTCCATTGGTAGCATTAGTTTAAGTAGCCGTGGACTTTATTCCCTGCCTCTATGCCGGTTTTCTATACTGTGCCAGAAATCTTCAAGAAAGCATAAGCAGATTGCTGTTGGGAAAACAAATGCTTGGGTAAAAGGTAGACAAGTTCCAGATGTAAATTCAAATTGAAAGAAACTTTGCAAATTGAAACTTCCTTGCAGAGGCACATCGACTGTTTCTGGTACCGCTCTGCACTGCAATAAGTAACATCATTTTTGTGAATATATGTTTCTGAATGAACACTGAACTGCTCAGAAGGGCGAATGTATGGTTTTGGTTTGAAACACCAGTTTTCTACAGTATCCATTCTCAAGAAATTTCTCTCTTCTGCCTATGTCTGGTTTCAAGTCTAGACTCTTCAAACAACTGGATAAAGTGTATGGATTCCAGCTAAAGCTCTGCCTCCCTTTGGCACTGGGGGAGCATATATTGTTGCTAAGGGGAAAGAAACAAGGGAAAATGCTTGCCCAGTGCCAAAGAAATTGTTTCCGCTGTATTCCTGCAACTGAAGGGCCTTCTATCATAGTTCAGCTGACAGGAGTCAATTTTTTTTTCTAATCAGAGTCTTAATACAGTTGTGTGCACCATAGTTTTGGCGTGAAAAGTTTTAAAATTGGGATTTGCTTTTTCAAAACTTCTTGGGGAGGAAAGCTAGCTAATGGATAATCCCTCAGCTGAGCCTTTTTGCTATATCAGCAGCTGAATGGATTGGTGTGTTTGACTCTAAAGCTTAATTGCTGGAGATAGAATGCTTTATGTTTTGCAGATGCTTTTTTTCTTTATCAGGTTTTCTGCAAGACTGAAGTTGTTGGAAATGCAGGCTGGTAAAGTGGCAGCATGAGAATCATACAGGCTTTCTGCAGTGATGTTTGCTTTGGCTGTGTGTGGTGACAAGTTAAGAACCAGAAAAAAGAAAATTAAGTAACTTGGAAGACCTTGATATGATTTCAGATTCAGGAGTGCTGTCCAGTTAGCCTGTACTGCAAATGAAGTAAGAGATAAACAGCTTTTCGACTGTGTCCAGCCTGCTACAACACATTCCCTTAGTGAAGCTTCATTGGCAGTGGATGCTGGTCTGCTGTCAGAAAGGATAATGCTGTGCTCTTCTTGCTGTATGTTCTGGCCCTATTAAGTCAGTACTAGTGTGGTCAGTTGTACTGGCTGCCTGGAGGGCAGTGACTGGGGGAAAAGTTGTGCTTTTGTGTGCAGCTCAGTCTGAGGTCAGCTTAAACCAGTCAGGAACACATAACCTCTGCTGTGTCAAGGTGTTGGCCCCCATCCTCCTCCCAAGTGCAGAGCGTGATGACAGTAAAGACAAGTTCTCCTAGCAGTGGTGGCATGCTCCATCGTCTATTTTTGGCAGTCCTTCCAAAACATCAGCAGTCAATCCAAGCTTGCTTAATGCTGCATTCAGGGCATGAACAGCCGAGTGCCCTGGTACAGCGAGAACGAAGGCTGTGTGGTGTGTTGTGGGGGGGAAGACTGAGTGCTGTAGGCGTGCAAGATCATATATGCTAAGTCAGTTCTGGCTGAAGCTGTGTAGGATGAACACTGATCAGCTGCCTTGAACACTACGACTGGTTTTTGTTGCAAGATTTTCTTGCCCTCTGAGGACCCGGCATGTCAACAGTTTTAGTTTGGGTGGCTTTGTCTTTTTATACATGGCGTTTTAAATTTGCCCTCCGTGCATTAGAGATGTTGAAGGTAGTATAGAGACCATTAATACCCAAATTTCCAAGTGAAACTGTTGTTTAGGATGTACTCCCAAATGTAGAGTTCTACGTACTTCTTTCTTTGGGATCAAAAAAATATAAAATTATATGACACAAAATTAACCACTTGTCATTCTTAACAGGCTTTTTACAGGCTTCCTCTTCATTTGAGGTGAAAGATCAGAGTGGTAAGATCTGCATAATTGCCGATATGACAGTAGCCTTCTCAGTGGAGTACAAAAGCAATGGGCAAAAAGAGGTAAGGGGAATATTTCACTGTTTGTCTCTAATTTGTGTTTATAAAATGTGTGGTATTTTTGCAAGTGCACATTACTTAAGCTTTGAACAAATATCTAAGCATAAAAACCACTTCAGCAAAGATTTGGTCCCTTCTAGTCATGTTGCATCAAGTTATTATTGATGCTTCTAATTAAACAGCGTTAAGGCTGCCTGAAACCACCACAAACAGTACATGTGCGTAATTAATTTTGTGACTGAAATACCACGAAATGGTAGCTAAAATGGCTTTCACTGGAACTGTAAAGATCAGTCGACTTCTGCGAACTTGCTTTTACTTACATGGACTAAATCTAAACTGAAATGGCTGTTGGCATGTAACTTTTATGCTTGCCTGAAATCTGTGATCTTCTTGCTTAGCAGGTCTCTAGATTTCAGTGTATCTACAGACCAGTGCAGAGCTTACAAGTTGTTCCATACTAACAGCATAAGCCTGTTATTGGAAAGTAGAGAATTTCTGTTTACAAGTACTCTGCTTTTCAGTTTACTTTCTTGGTATCTTCCCTACTGAACAGAAAGTGTCGATTATTTATAATCTCATTGCAGCTGCGTGTTTTGAGGCACTCTTGTTGAAGATGATTTTCCCTGGCAATCAGTATGATGTGAAAATAAAAAATAAAACCCCCTATTACTTTGCCAGTGGTGCACTGGCTGTGTGTGTTTTGAGCTGAGAGTTATGTTGCATAATCCACTTTTTCAGTGGTGCAGATCCTTCTGACACTGGTATATAAGTTTGCATTCAGAGGTGACTGCTTTCGTAACAAGCTCTTGGCTGTTTCTTTGTGTAAGCAATAAGCTCAGAACTCTTCAGCAAACACTGTATTGATCTTCAGATATCATGTTACTTCTCAATATGTAATAAACTTGAAAGTGTTATAGCCAAACTACATAGGCTGTACCACTTGCTTTTGTTCTTACTCAATTGTACTACAAGAAGCAAAGCTTAAATTCTCCTCCTGTTTTTTATGCATCCAGAGTTTGCCAGATTTGATTCACCTGGTACAGAAGTACATGCAAATTTATAGCGCTAGTTTAGTGGGGGCTGGGATGGAAGTCAAGAAGTGCTGTTTTACTGTTTTGTCCTCAAATTTCAGAGGGCAGTATTCTTAGAAACCTGAGTGCCAGTAACATGCTATTTGCTATATACTGGCATAGAAGTAGACATTAGATGTATGAACGTCAGCTCTATGTTTTGTAACAGTTTCATAGGATATTTAAAAAGCAGTAAGGGAAAGCTCATTTACATGTGTGTTGTTTTCTGCCCCACAGTTTGCACACTTTTTTCTTCCACAAAATGCTACAGTAGGCCCACAGAGCTCATGTGGTAAAGGTAACACATCTCATCCACTACTGGTATTGGATTTTGGAGCAGGACATTCATTAAGTCTGAACTTCTCAGAACATGCAGACAAGTACCAAGTTGAAGAGCTAGTTTTCCACTACAATCTCTCAGATGCAACTTTATTCCATAACTCAACTGCAGGTAAATTGAAAACTTCCTGTTCTTATTGGGTAACCCTTCCAGATGTAATACTGACTTGTTTCTGTAAATACTTTTACATACTAATACAATGTGATCTTTTTATAGGAGTGAAGACAGTATCACATAGAACTATTATTCAGGCATATATGGGCACAAAATACAGATGCATCAGCTCCAAGCAAGTCAATATGAAGAATGTGAATGTTACTTTCAGCAATGTTACTTTGGAAGCCTATCTCACAAATGGCACTTTCAGTATAAACAGTAGGTATCTTGTAGCAGAAAATGTACTTGATGAGCTAATATTTCCAGTAATAGATTATTTCTAAGTCCTGACTCATCATATTTAGGCAGGTACAAACTGTATCTGAAGCTTTCATAGCAGCATCTTTTGAAATAAGGGGACCTGCTTCGGGTTTTATCCGTAGGGTTGTCAGCAACCACGACTTGCACTGTGTTCCCATAGGTTTTATACAGGTATTGTGGAACATTCCTCATGTTCATGAGTATTTATGGGTTGTAAACATGTGCTGCAGTAGGTCAGCTGGGCATATGGCCAAAATCCTTGTTTAAGAAGTATCTGATAACTTCCAAGTATTATGCCTCTACCAAAGTGATTTCAGCTATTTACTTTGTGCTCTGGGGAAAATGAGTGATATAATGGCAGACAATAGAGAACTGGTTTATAGGGAACAGATCTTGTATGCCTTCCTTACAGGAGGCTTTATGTAAGCTGCAACAGTGATGATTTTTCTGTCTTGATTACAATGCGACTTTGTCCTGATTGCTTGTATTGAAAAGCATTTTGTAATTTCACTGCTATAATAATTAGAAGACAAGCTACTTCATGGAATGTTCAAGTCCTTTGTTTTTGAGGCAACACTCTTCAAGCCTGAAGAGCCATATAAACTGATCACCCATGCTGTTGTCTTAAGGAGTGACAGGTCCTTGCTTTGCTTTGGGAGCAAGTAGAAAGCCTTATCTTCTGTGGAAAGTGTATAACTTTTCTTATGCTGCTAATCCAACTTATGTACCTGTAAAATTGCAATGAATCTTAAAAGGTAGGGTAGTCAGTGCTCACTTAGGATGGATGCATTGAATAGGTGCCTTCTGTTCAATGCATCCATTCATTGAACAGGAGTATATCCCTTATCTCTGAAAAATACCTTGCCTGATGTATGATAATAATGGCATTGACTTATTTCATGGCTGCCTCACAGGACTGGCTTGGATTTCAGTGTGTATCCTCTCTTGATCAAATCTTTTCTATTCATTGAGCTGATTTGCAGCAAAGATGTGGACCTCCATTTTTCATTAAAAAGAAATAAGATCTGATTTCTGTTACTCCAGTCTTCAGAACTAGCTCATTTTTTAATTGATATCTTATTCCAGTTATCACACCAGATAAGCGATCAGTTATCAGGCTTGAACGTAAGCCATGGTACTGGGAAGAGCTGGTTAACATATCTACGAAACTTCAGTAAAATCTCCCTACTGTGTAATACTTCTCCTTTTAAGCTAGCCTGTTACCTGTTCTTGCATAGTCCTTTGGTCAAAAAAAAAATCAATATTGCATTATTTTTGGACGGTGCTTTTTATGCAACACAAGTTTCTCAGCATTTTGCTTTGTTTTCTATTCCTATACTTCTGGTTTAGGTTAATATAAATGCTGTAACTTGCCATGATCACTTCTGCGTGTTTGGTTTCCTTCATCTTGAGGTATCACTGTCTTCATGAAACTATTGATCCTCAGAAAAAAGCATTTTCTATAATGCTGGGGTAGACACTAGTCTGAGTTCAAGCTATTTGCTTTGGGTTGGTTTGTTTGTTGCCACATTCCTGTTACCCATAGTGCCATGCAGTTTTTTCTTTATCATTCCTAAGTTTTTATTACTGTCTTGGGTCTGCCCCCAGATTTTTTTTTCATTCCCACTGGACAATGAGCTCATTCTTATGTGTGGTTGGAGGTTTTTTTAATTATTATTCAGATAGTTGAAGAATTCTCACTTTATCTTTTTTCATTTTTGAATCTTTTTGACTCTGAAATCACGTTGTTCTTTGAGATCAGTTCATTCTTTCCATTCTTGTGGGCTTGAGGCTTCACCTGTCCTTGTGGTAGCTGGTTATTGATAAACTTTGGATCTGGGATTCTCCCTCACCTCCCTTCTCCCCAGTCCCTGCAACTCTTTAATTATAGGATACTTCTGCTGGTGATTTGGGCAGAAAGGAAGGGAAGGGATGAAGAGTCAGTATTTGGTGTATCTGCATCACTAGAAGTGGTAACTTCTCTCAGCATACTTAGAAGTTAGTGGCTGAGGTTATGGTAATGATTATCTGCAGCTCTGAAGGAGGCTTTCATTTTATGTGTGTTGGTAGTTTTGTCAGCTGCTTTCCTGTAACTGTCAGAGAAAGACATAAGAATTTGTCTTGTCTTCAGATTTGTCTTGAAGAGTTACTATGAGCTATGCTGTAAATCGGTTCAGTAAAAACAGTGTGTCAAGACTCCTCCCAGGGCATACTTCCACTCAAATTGGTTTGGTTGCTTCCATCTCTGCCAGCTTGAGTAAGAGGCTGTACATTTTGAGATCTTGCAGATGGAGGTGAAATTCTCCATTGAGATGCAAAGTAATGCTGCTGTTGGGTTTATTTGTTAAGAAATGATCACATTTTGGGACCTGACCAGTATCAGTCTACAGAAGATAGGGTCACTTCATCCATTCATCCACCTTCCATCTGCTCTGACTTTCCATAAATGGAGTAGAAATAGGAAAGCGTGCTGTGTTGGAGTCTGTGTGACTTTAGGTGTGATTAGTCCCTTGTTCTGAGCTATAATTGAAAGTTCAGTTGATGTTTAAGTGTAGAGGCTGTTTCTTAAATATCTGCGAGGATTAAATTTTAGAAGTAGGCCTTTTGAGTCAGAATTGACTGCTGCTGCAGTTTGTTATCCTTACAAAGCTGCAAGCCGTTATCCCTGACATGGGGAGATGACCTTTGCTTAGAGCATGGAAGCCTCTACTACAGTAATGTCTTTGCTCTGACCTTTGATTTTGGCTTAGATGTTCAATGCAGGAGCCTCGTTGGCTCCCAGATCAAGTTAAGATCTTGCTGCCAGGTGTTTCTGACTACTCTGGCAAATAAATCTGAGTCACTGCTCCTTTGTCTTCTTTTGCCTTGGAAGTTGCTGCTGAACTGGATGAAAAGAAAAGGCTGACTTGCACATCCGTACTCAGCCTTGCTGCCCCCCTGGTGTGTAGCTGCTAATGCAGGACAAAAGGGGGGATTGATTTGAAATGATATAGTAGAACATTTGCTATCAGAAGCAGTGTCAGGTTCAGTAGCATCTTAATGTTACAGTGGATACTGCGTAATAATGATATAGGGTCCTCACAGCCTGGTAATGTAAGTGAGGGAGAGAGGGGAAGGAGAACAACACTCCTCCTGGGAGACCACTTTGAACAGTGGGCAGGAGAACTGTTCTGCTTCTAGCGTGCATGTGCCTAGAGTGTCTGAGGGGTAGTCATTCTAGCCTTGCTGTGAACATACAGCAGGAACAGTGGCTCTGTCAGCATAGCAGTGTGTTATTTGTCCTGACTTGATGGCAAAGTGAAATGACAGACATGAATGAAAGCAGATGCAATCACTGTGAACTTCTGTAAATAACAGCAGAGGTGTCACTTTCACATGACAGGCTTTAAAAATGTCTGACTTTGTAACAAGAGCTCAAATAATGCTTTACCATCACATTTTTCAGCTTTTATCTTGTATTAGAATCAGCTGCTTGAAATTGTGTCCTCCTTTCGCTTGAGGATTAAAAAGGTAGAGCATCCCACAGCTTCATTTTTATTTTTTTTTTGTAATGACTTGTTTTCCTTTCTCTCCAGAGACAGAATGTGCTGAAGATATGGTCTCTACTACTGCTGTAGTGCCTACAACTCCTAAACAGACTACTAGCCAGGTTCCAACAACAACTAGCCCAGTGCCAACTGTATCACCCTCAAATCCTGCAGTTGGTAAATACAATGTGACTGGTCCAAATGGAACCTGTGTACTTGCCTACATGGGGTTACAGCTTAATATCACCTATCTAAAAAAAGATGAAAAGGTATATATGTTTTTATTTCTTCAAAGCCTTCAGATTTGAAGACTTTGTAAGTTATTATAGGCTAACTTTTTTCTTTTAAAATCACAGATTTTTGTAGTGTTCATCCCTGATAGTACTCTGTTTGAATTGCTTAACTTTGACTAGACTAGTGACAATTCAAAAGGTTCTCTTCTACTGAAAGTGGTAATTTTTTTGTCCAGTAAGAGTGTTAGACTTGTCTGCTAGATCCAGTCCATGTACATGGTTGTTCCACAGAAGCAGTCAAAAATTACCAAGATATGAGTGGGGGGAATCCTATTAGCAAAGATGCCATCTAAACAAGGCTTTTTAAACTGTTAAAAAAAAATCCAAGAATTTGGCCTGAGACACCTGAATGAAAACAGTGAGTGACTATTGGAAGGGAAGGTTATTACTGCTATAAAACTGGACAGGCTTGTGACAGGTTAAGTTTCAGCTAGCACCAGGGAGGCTTGGGTTTGACATTAATGCTTATGGGCTACTGAAGGGCTGATTTTGACAGCAAACTCGCCTTATGGTTTATGTAAGGTCCAGCCTGGTACTGGTTCTTTCCCTCCATTGTTGATGCAAAGCCCAGCTTGCCAACCCCATGGACAAAGCTGGTATACAGTAGCTGGGAAGGCAGAGCAGTGAGAAGTAATCCCAAAGGGACTGCTGAAGGTGCTCAGTAGGAAACAATGACCAGGGGTCAGCAAACCTTGATGTTCAGTAAAGCTTTGTTGTGAGGGACCTTTGATCACAAGCTGTTTTTTCCTATCCCATGGACTAATCTGATGTAACGAGGACTAGTGTGGGCAAATAAACTACGCAAATGCAACCATAATTGAACCTGGATCTCAGTGATGAAGGACCTGGTGGGGGGAGGTGGTGTCTGTATAGCATTTAGCTGCTTAAGGCTGTATGTGGTGATGCAAAGGAATCCATTGCATTTTTGATGATGCTGATGACTGAGAGATAAGACCAGGAGCACTGATAGCTGGTATGTGGTTGTACACTAGGTGGTTATGATGGCAGCTGTGTTTTAGCCACCTTAATTGCATGAAATCCCCTAGCCATGTATCGTGTGGCAGTCTAGCTCTGCTGGCACAGCTGATTTTAGTGTAATGACCAGTGAGGAGCTGGCAAACAAGTTTTTCAAAGTTGGATAAGGATCAACAAAAAGCTTCTGAAAGGTTTCCAGTTGACTGATTGGGAAGTGTATTTAACTCACAGCCTTCTGCAGATACAGGACAGTATAAAATCATGTCCCATGGGCAAAACTAAAGCATCTTGAACTGAAGTGACTAGCAAGATGACTGTGCGTACGTGTCGTTCCCTTCACTATGTCCAAGCAGTATTTTATAGCTTCTTGCTCCCTGGGGTTAGTGATGTTTACTTATGCTGCTAGGACCAAAGAAGTTTAGCGTGGAGAAAGCAGCAGGTTATCGGCTGCAGAAAGCTTTGTTAGGCATGCAAAGATGCCCTGTGTTCTCTGTGCCAGCGTGGTAATGTAAGTGCAACTTGCATGTGCAATTTATGGGCTAGTGTATCTGGCCAGTCATCTGTAATGTGTAAAGTGTGCATATAAGCATAAGCAAGCCAGAAGTCAGCTGAACATATGGTGATGTGTTAGTCTCTTTGAATGTCATAACTGATCCTCTTCTCTTATAGATGGGTTTGGATGTGCTGAATTTTGTACCACGTAATACAACTTCTTCTGGGAGATGCAACAACACGTCTGCCATCTTGAATCTGACTTTTGAGAAAACAAAGGTTACCTTCCACTTTGCATTGGTAAGAGTCTCAAAACAAGCTGTAGGGTCTACAGGACTTTTCATGTGGGAAAACTAACTGGGGCAAGTAGGAAAGAAAAAAGATGCAACTGAAGGAAGGGAAGTAAATACTTCCTTTGCTTTTAATACTAGGATTTAGAGGGTTTCATACTTGTCACTGTTGTGAGGAAAGAATACGTATATGTATGTATGCACACATACATATGTATACACATATGTATTTTGTTTGGAACAGGAATTTAAGATTGTATTAATTACTGTAAAGCTTCTTGCCCAACCTGGGAACAGCCTGTGACAAGTAGCCATCTCACTTAATCATACAAGCCTGGAGCTGGATTTAAGTCCACGTTATTATTCTGTGCGCAGCCCAAGGGCTACGTGTGCCTGTCTTATGGTCTCCTATGGTGGCTGGGAGTCCAGTTTCCCACAGCCCTGTCCCAGTGCTATATTAGTTCTGTGTACCTCTGAGGATTGAATGCACCATGTTTGTCAGAGCTTCATGCTCCTTTTAATACTTGTGGGATTGGTCAAATTGCAATCACCTTGAGCTGTTATTATTAAATGAGTCTCCACATCTCTGTGGTGTACTGATTTGCTTCAAAGCTGCATCTGTAGCACAGGTGAGATCACTGCACTAACCTGGTTAAGGCATGGGCAGGACTATGCTACTGGTGTTGGAGTCAAGTAAGCAGCCTCAGGGGTGATGGTCCCCTTTGCTCTGCCTCCCCATCTCCCCCAAGTGCAATGAAGCTCTTCTTCTGGATGTTAATCCCAGTTGTGAACTATCTTTTGAAAACTTTTCTCAAAATGCATGCAGAATTGAACCTGAATGTTAACAGCTTATGTTGTACATCATTAGCTTAAATGCCAACTACTGGCTTGTTTTGGTTTTTCTTAAAGAATGCAACTGCTGAAAAATTCTTCCTGCAAGGTGTGAATGTGAGCACGACTCTGCCTTCTGAAGCAAAAGGTAGGGGCTTTTAAGAAGTCTGCTTTCAGTGACTAAATATTAAATATTAAGAGTTGCTTGCATTGAATAATGTGTTAGAAATGTCAGGGATGAATGTATCAAATTTAAAGTCTACAAGCTTACAGCTTCTGCTCTTCAGGTTTCTGCAATAAGACTTTCTCTTACACAGACCCAAGATTTGAAGCATCAAACAGTAGCATGAGTGAGCTGAGAGCTACAGTAGGGAACTCCTACAAGTGTAGTGCAGAGGAGAATCTCCAGGTCACGGACAAAGCCTTGGTCAACGTATTTAATGTTCAGATCCAGGTGTTCAAGATTGATGGAGACAAATTTGGGGCAGGTAAGAGGCTTACATTTTGGGGCAGGGAACCTAAGATTTGTGGAGTACACTTTAATATAAACATGTTATTCTGTAGTCAAATATCAGCTTGTGGGTGTCAGCTTGTGGGTGTTACACTTAGTCTCTGTGTGCCTTACTACAGATGTTGGGGTGGTGGGATGGTAAGATGTTGTGAGTTGAGACTAGCATGAGAAGTATGTAATAAAAAGCTTTGGAATAACTAGGACTTCTTCCTTATGGTCCAGAGAAGAGCTAATGAAAAGTGGTAACTTTTCCTTGTAACTATGTACAGAAAGTCATATGTAAGGGGCAAGTTCTGGGAAGTTCCCAACTCTTTTAGTTAATACTGTCCTTTGTGATTTTGGTTAAAGCAAAATAGCTGTGGGAGGAGTCACATGAATATATTTGTGACAGCTATGCTTGTATATAGCTTAGAGTAATAGCTCTTGAGAAGGCAAGAATTACTTTAGATCTCTGTATTGTGCATACAACTGGTATGAGAAGGACTTCATCCTGAATGATCATAGTGAATTTAGCTTCCTTTTGGTTGTTGACAAGTTAATGTAGATGTGAACTTGAGCCAGTTGTAGCTATGTGCTGAGAGCGGAAGCCTGAAGTTCTGGATGTAGCCATCTGTTGATGCACTAGTGCTAACGTCAATCTTTTTCTCTCTCTCTCCAGTGGAAGAATGTCAGCTGGATGAAAATAACATGCTGATCCCTATAGTAGTTGGTGCAGCCCTTGCTGGTCTCGTTCTCATTGTCTTGATTGCTTACTTGATTGGCAGAAAGAGGAGCCATGCTGGATATCAAACAATTTAATGACTTGCACTAAAATCCAGTGTAGATGAAAAGCAATTGCAAGAGGCTGGGAAAACTCCCCCACTCATTTCCCCTGAGCTAAGATTGATATTGTAAGGGAACACCTTTTCTTGCAAATTGCTTCTTCTTTAAAAGTCTGCTTTATTAAATGTGAAATCATCTTGCAGCATTTACCTATGCACAAAGAAAGTAACTTCTGAAGATTCTGGTGTTTAATTTTGCTAACTAGTTGAAATATTTACCTACTTAGAAACAAGCTGAAAGTTTTTAAAGGCGCTTTTTTTGTGGAATTGGCATAAAGTCATGTCAGCTAAAGATTCCAGAGAGGGATGTTGCTAATTCACACTGACTCACTTTCAGAACTCTTAACAAAGGGAAAAGGTTTGTTCTTCTTACTGCTGCCATCCAGTGATGTTAATTATACTGATGATGCATTTAAAAACAATTTAGTAACAACTGACGAAATTTAAAATCTGAATTCCACCTTGTCTCTTAGGTATTTTTTACTAAGCTTTAAACGCAATGCCTGGCATATGCAGGGTGTGAATGATGCAATACTCAAACCTTACAGGAGCTCTTTATGATTGGACAACTCCCCTGTTTGATATTTTTGATGCTATACCAGCTCATTGGGAGCTGGTACTTTTTTAAAATGGGTGTTATTTTTATTTACCTTTTTTTTTTTTTTTTTGTAAAGTGATTTCAGTCTATTCTGTTGGAAGGTCCAGAGAGATCCTGTTACTGCACATGTGTACAATATAGATCTTGATCTGCTGATTCTCTTGCTTTAACCTTGGCTGGGGGGTTGTACACTGTAAGGATCAGTTCTTATGTATGCATTGCCTGTAACAATGCTAATAAAGACACTTTTTTTTCTGTATATCTTAGTATTGCTGGTCACTCTTAAACCCAGTGGTTAAGTGTTTAAATGCTGAAATTTTGGTTTGGCTCTACTTGCGGAGCTTTAAACAAATCCTTAGTGTGGACTTATGTTAAACAGGGGCTTAAGTTGTTTCTCTGCTACACAAAAGCGAGGCTTAACTCTGTATGCATCTTTGGAACAGCTCCTTGGTTTGGACTTTGTGTGTGGAAACAGGTAAAGTTTCTGCATATCAGTAACCCAAGACTTGGAGAAGTTAACTCATCCATTAAATTACTGCTTGCTGAGATATGTCATCGCTTTCTGAAAGTGCTGCTAAGATACTCAGTATAAGGACTGTGGAAGTGACAGCTTATGTTTTATTTTGAAGTTGGATTCTCACCACAGAGTAGGAAGTGCATGTCTGCTGAGGTCTGTGTGCATTGTGATGTTCTGGAAAGGAACCTCTGTGTTTAAGCTTCCCTGATTCCCTCCTGCAGTATTATTTTGGTGCTAACAGTACTACCTATGCAGGGCAGGAATCAGGGCATGCTGAAACATTGCGCAGAACACTACTCTTCTGATAAGGGGAACTGAATTCAGGGCAGTTAAGGCTGGTATATGCTGTGGATGTGCCTTGCTACCTTGAAGGTACCTGGAAGGTGTGGATTTTGCCGGTGGTGAATAAACTAGTATTTCCTACTACCTGCTGACAAACTGTAAGCATGGTACTGCATATGCCCTTGTAATTCAGTACCCAAGCAAAAAGCTGTCTGTCTAGTACCATAAAGAATAGGATAGCTTAGAATCATACTGTTAGTAGCTGTCTTTACTTATCTAGAAGAGCATTCATCTACTTCCTCTGAAAAATTGGTCCTTTTTTTTTTTTTTTTCCCCTGCTGAGGAAGAAAAGAAATTTGGTCTTCAGGGAGGAAAAAAAAAAAAGCCTTCCTTGACAAAGTATGAAGGTAGCTTGGAGAAGAGTCTGAAAGGGAGTGTGGTGCCAAAAGGTGAGACTTCCAACAGGTGGATAAAACCCATGAACAACTGGTCTCCTTTCAGGTGTCTTCTCTCCCCTCCCGAGCGGCAGTAGGGAAAGGATTTGGCCACGAGAGGGCTCTGTAAGGACAAGAAAGCAATTCACAGGCCCTGCCTCCAGCAGGCCTTGTAGTGGCCTAGTGCTGCGGCAGACCTGCTGCATTGCGTGTTTCTGCGCAGGGGTAGAAGATTTAGGCTTGCGTTAAGGACCGATGCCTCACTGTCAAGGAAAAAGCCTGTTCATGGATGTCTGTATGACTCTTTCTCCCAAAATATTTAGGGACACAGTATAAGTAGTGCAACCTCAGTACACCAGTACATAGAAGTACAGCATCCTTTAAAACAAGAAATGCTGTTTCTAGATTTAAGTAAAATCTTGACTCACTTGTTTCATTTGAACCAATTTTTACCTACTGTGCTAGAGCTAGAAAACCTGGAATAAGCATATAAACTACTATGAGTGATTATAGAAGAATTGTTTCTGCAGCTTTCCATAGCCTGGACTACAACGTGTTCCCTGCTGCCTTTACCTGAAGAGCTGTTAGACACTGCATACAGTAATTGCTAGTGAAGATAAAGGTTGCATTCCTCATTGCTGTCTTGCCCTGCAGTTTGCCATATTTATTGAATTCTTTAAGTGGGAGCTGCAAGGAAAAAGGAAGATGTTTATATTCCAGCCAGGAATGAGGTCAGATATTTTACCCTCTTCACACCAAGAAACAGGTTCTGACAAATTATATTAATTTATTTTGTACAAATGACAGTGGTGTCACAGTTAACACAGTAGGAAGTATATGTGGGTTTGTACACCTGTTTTACCATTACAAAATGCCCTGTGACTTTTAAAAGGAGTATCCTGACACTGATCACATTCTACTCTGAAAACACTTTAATTTTTAAAAACAACAACAAACAACAGAACCACCAGTTCCAGTTACTAAGTCTGACATACAGTACACAGTGGTAACAACACTTACTTGAAAGGCAGGAAAAATTGGTCGTGTCAGTTAACCCATGGAAAGCTTAAAGTGTGCTTTAGTCAGTGCAAATAGAGGAATGTGTCAATTGCTGTAGTATCTGACCACCTTGTTAAATGGGGTGAGTTATCCCTGAGAAAGTAACTTCTCTCTGCAAGTCTCTCTAAGTTTGTTGATTGTTGCCATGGACAAGGTTCCAGGGTCTGTGAAAATTTTCTGTTGGCAAAAGGAGAAAATTCTTAGTTAAAATGCTGGCTTTGGACAATCTGCTGGAATTCTCACATAAGGCTCTGAAGTGGGAAATCCCTGCTTTGATACCCTCACTGTTCTTTGGCCTCTGTAACAGAGAAGCATCTTCTACACTGCTGTAACAACATGGTAAACCTGCAGCTCATATCAAATGCTGTAAGTTACACAAAAGCAACAGTACAAAAGCTAGTTTTGAATATAAGTGTCCAGTTAAAATTATTTCAGAAGGCAGTTGTGTTGGTGGACGGCAGGCATATTTACAATGTATTAAGCTATTCTAGGTAATGCTACAAAGCACCAAAGTGTTTCTCCTGGGGTGCTAGCATAGGTTTTTTTAAGCTGTGGAACACACGCATATATATGCTAGTATGTTCCTACTAAATAAAAACCAAACCAAACTCAACAGTCTTAGTCCCCTTCCTATATTGCCTTTGTTTTTCTTCTCTACCAGGCTTTCAGAGGTAGTAGAGTACATGTAAGAATTTGAGGCATTTCAAATGCCACCCACAGCTGTAATTACCTATTTTTGCTTTGACTTCCTGCTCAACAACAATACATGTGTTTCCACTGCTTCATCTGAAGCGTCTGACTGAATAAAACTGAGAAGCAAGCTCCAAGTTTATGCAATTTAATCTACAGTTCAGATGTGTGGGCCCTTCAGTTTACTACAGTTGTAACTGACAGCTATGGACACAAGATTATAAATGAGCCAGTCTGAACAGCATTCTGGTAAAGAAGCCTGCACTGCATTAAACTAAAAATTAAGGTTTTGTTCAGGGAGAGAGAAGCATAAAAAACTGCCATTGTACCAACTGGTGCTAATATCTGTACTGCTGAAGAAAAGAATCCAAACCCAAGCAAACAAATCCAAACCCAAAAGTATGTGTTTCAAAGTTACCTAAGAACCTAACCTAACTTCTTTATTTAATTCCCTTAAAAGCCCCCTTGGTACAGAAACCAACACAATTAAAATAAACTGGTTTATTCAGGGTTAAAAAAAAAAGCAGCTGAATTTCTAAAACTAGCTGTAATTTAAAAAAATGTAAATTTAAAATGTAATTTAACTAGGGGGTGGGGGGTGGGTTGTGACAACACATGGTATGGAACCAATCCTTAAAGGACAAGTCATCGAATAGCCAGTTGGAATGATCCTGGTCCAACTTTTAAGTGGTTGTATCAGCCTCTGCACTGATATTCTCACGGAAGTTAACACATAATAAAAAAAAATCTTATTCTAAACCCTTTATGGAATGGGGAATCCCCTCAAACATCTCCCTTCTAAATTAAAGCTATACCTGTGATTTGTCTTTTGTTCCTTTAATTTCAAGACTCATAAACACCAGTAAGTTAAGCTTGTTTTTCTTCTATATGAGCAAAGATGAAACTGAATGACATCCTCCTATGACAGACCTATGCACAGAGCTCTGACAAGAGCATGAAACTCTTTCGGAGGTAAAAGTCACCTACTGGGCTCTAGTTTTGGGCACACCTGGCAAACAATGGTAGTGGAGTTGGCCATGTGATTTATGACAGATGTGCTCCGGTTATTTTTTGCAGCTGCCATCTTTTACAGTTCAATCTTCTGAGTTAAACTCTGAATCTTATGTTAAATACAGATTTGGTATCCCAGCTATTAATAATTTACAAGAATAATTCTTAGCTTGCAGGTTGTCATGAGACTTTAGCCCTCAACTTCCTGGTTGTGTCTGGAAATAAGAACTTGGTGCTACCTTTTTCTCAACAGAATACTTTATATTCTGGCACTATTAAGATTTATTAAGGCAAGTTTAAAATTCACTTTTGTATCTATTCTACAATACTCTGTTACAATTCATCTGAAAAATGCACAGGAACAGAAATCATAGTTCACTGAAAAATGCACTGAAGTTATTCTAATCAGACTTCCTGCCTTACCTCGTAAAAAGGGCAAAACAGTTTTTCCCCTGAACAACCAATAATGTGAATGGATTCTATATATGGATTTGAATAATCTTTTTAACAAACTCAAACCTTTCTAAAAATTTCTTTTAAGTCAAAACATTTTCCATCCTTTTGTCGATTCCCACAGGTACAGCTCTCCTAACTGTATCCATCATTTGACTAAGACATTTCTAAGTCAGTTTTGGTTTTTATTTGTAACAACTAAAGACAACCAAGAATTATACCTGCATGAAGCTGTGACATTCTGTTACAAATGTTCCTTTGGTGATCTGCTTAAATTTATCACAGATGTCAGGGAAATTTGTGGCTTCCAAAATAAAAGCTTGATGTTGCTTAATTAACGTTAAGGCCACGCGGAAGATGATCTTTGATCCTTCATAGAACAAACAATCCCATATTCGGAGCACAGTCTGCAGGAAAGGAGAGAATTTCAGATCACAGCTTCTTGATTTCCAGTAGGTAATTTTCAAATGAAGTAACAATTATGAGTGTACATTAAGAGAACTTCTTAATAAGAGTTACACAAGAATGAGAGAATTACCTCTACTGGAAGAATGTCAATGAACAAGCATATGAACCAGCGTGACACCACTAGAGTCCACATGACTCCATGTCTTTCCATCAGCTCTGCCACAGCTGGAACTTTCATTTTCACAAGTTCGCCAAGGACTTCCTGATCAGTTTTCAGGCCCAGCATCACAGGACTGTAATAATCTTGGAGAGAAGAAACCAAAATTCAGCAATGTTTAGACATGATCTTACCACAAAACTGAAGAGAATGAATGTCCTGTGCAGCTCAGTATATGAAGGTATGTTGAGCTGATGGTCCCAAGCTGAAGTACATTAAACCATGCAACAAAGATATCTGCATTGTGGTCAGACAGCACTTCTTCAGTCAAGGCTGATCTCTCTACACAAACACTTCATTCAAGTGTACCAAAGAATCTTCTTTCTTTCTAATGTTTTTTGGCAATTCATTCTTCCTTCCCCAGGAAGGATAATGTAGGTAGTTTTTAACTGC
Source organism: Myiopsitta monachus (assembly GCA_017639245.1). Classification (NCBI taxonomy): domain Eukaryota; kingdom Metazoa; phylum Chordata; class Aves; order Psittaciformes; family Psittacidae; genus Myiopsitta; species Myiopsitta monachus. Next base: position 35,888,113 of record CM029919.1, on the reverse strand, counting down.
TAGCTTATATTACTGAAGTATTGTTAATATTTAATCAGTTCAGTGTAACCACTACCACCTTTGGGGGGGGGGGGAGGGGCTGCTACCCACCTCCCTGTCCACACAATATCCAGACAAGAAACAAAACCACAAAACAACCCGTAGCCTTTAGACTGGGACCAGTCACAAACTGGAAATGTGAATTTCTGAGTGTCAGCTGTGAAGGGGTGCTGAAGGCCAGATACCACTTCTCCTGGGGTATGACCTAGCCCTTAAGAGATTTTCTTTCTTTCCTCTGAGCAAGGAAATCACACTTTTCACAAAATAATTCCAAAAGGATGTGAATGATAGGTCCTCAGGCAACATCTCTTCCTACTTAATTTATCTGCAAGATGGGTTGAAATTAGACCTACATCTCCCACACTGCTGGTTATTGGGCTAAACTGTTAAATCCCAAAGAACAATGGAGCACACTACAACTGTTACCCCACAGCCTTCTTGACAGGTGAGAGTTTTCATTACCGAGGTGCAGGCTGAATAACAAGCATCTCGGTTCTATAAACACACAGGTCTGGATATCCTTAAGGGAAGAAAATGATTCTTGTAGTTTATAAGAGTTCAGATGGCCCAGCTAGGGACCAGAATTGCACAGATGTGTAAGAAACTTGTATTTGGGGTTTAGGTGCTGACAGAAATACTTAAGCTGGACTTGATGGCTCCAGCCCTGGGAAGCAATCCTTTATTCTTTGCTAAGAAGGCTCATATAATTAACATTATTTACTGGAAGAAATAACTGGTACCACAAGCAATTTTCAGTGTGTTTCTTTCCTTCACTGATTCTGGAAAGCTGCAGTTCAGGTTTTTCTAACTTAGCTGCTTTCTGCCAAGGTTTCCAGACCCATAATATACTGTGGCCAATGGTTCACATAAAGGTAAAGGAATCAGAAAGAGCAAAGTCCATTTGTCTGAAGCAACTGTAATAAAACCTCCCAGTGCCACAAATAATTTTAAGAGGAAGCTTAAATTATGCAGTATGTTTATAATATCATTAATTTCTCTAATGAAATCAGAAGAGCAGTATAATATTCCACTCTTTCCTGGGACAGTGGTTTTCTTGACCAGACTGCCTGCCCCAGGAGCTATTTGTTCTACATTTGTCCTATCCAAACTGCAGAACTTGTACAGTTTTTACAGTACCAAGGAGCATTGTATTCAGCCTTTAGAAATCTATCTTTTTGTCTCTGATCCTTGTTTAATTTGTTCCTATTGAAGAATGGCAGGAAAAACTCCTCTACAGACGTTAAGTGTCACTGCCACCGTATACATTCCTTCAACCATTTGCCTTTCAATTGCTTGGAAAGAAAGTTCTGAAAGCTAAAGCACAAGTAATCCCATGAAAAAGTGTAGTAAAAACCAAATCAGTCACACCATGACCTCAAAGTCAACACAACCTTCTCTCTCTTTGTGTATTTTGTATTGATGTGGTGCTCATTTGTGAACTAGAATACAGGTGAAGTATCATTAACTGTCAGAGTAACCCTTTTTTAATTACCTAGTTTAATGTAAGTGAAAAACGAATCACATTTCAAATAACTGACCAAGTCTTCTTCCCTTTCCTACCCTTCCTCCTTCTCTTGGACACCTACAAACCATTTTCTTCTCTTTGTTGTGCTCCTAAGACATACGAATACTTAAAGTTAGCACCAGCAAGTGTCCTCAGGAGAAAGGACAGCAGCCCACATGCTTTCTGCTCTGCTGCAATCATCTGATACACTGAAATCAACAGCAGCTGCTATTTTTAATTTGTACAGCAAAGTAAATGCCAGGATTTCAGTGAGGATGTAACTGGACACCCCAGCCAGCTTTCTGAGAGCTGGCAAGTAAAAAGTTAACAGCCAGGCAACTCGGATATGTCACTCTTTGAATTACTGAAGCAGCCGGGAAGCCTTGGCGTAAATAAGAATTTCACTCCAGTTTGTTAGATTGTACTGCTGGACAGAAAAGAAAAAGGAACTGTTCATCTATCTGGGGCTGCCTCCTGCCGTCCCTCACAGAGCAGGAGGGGCTCCATGTGCCCTGCTGCACAGCACTGCAATGTTCAGCCCAGTGCTGCTGCAAAACAAGCGGGAAGAGTGATTAATGATTTTATGCAAATGCCAGTGACTGAGGAGCAGGGTTTTTCCCAGGATATTTGCTGCAGGTTCCTAATAAAAAGGAGTTACATTGAAAAAATGCATCCAAGACATACTTGCATGTAATTATTACATACTAATTACAGTTACCATGGGTATTAATTACAGTTATTACATGTGTTTAATATGCAATTATAATTTAATTTTACTTTTATTAACAATTTATATAACAATTATTTATATAACAGTTATTTTCTTTATATAACTATTGTTTATAATTTTTATATAACAATTATTACACATGATTAATATGCAATTATAACTTGATTTTACTTTTATACACAAATGTACATATATAAAATTAGCACCTCAAATTAGAAAAGCTGCATTCCCAGTCCTTTAGAAACATTCCTTCAGGACCCTGTATTTGTGCATAACTTGTCCACAGATGATTTACAAGGAATATAACGGCACTGCAGTGGCCCAGGGGGTAGCTCAGACCTGACCTTAGGGATCTAACATCAATCTTCTGAGGACAGCATTACTCCGGTGGGGAGCCAGAGCTTCAGGAAGAGCCACTCCTGAGCACAGGCAACAGCACCCAAACCTGCATGCTGGCAAGGGGCACACATCGAGTCATAAGGGCTGCACAGGGACTGCCAGAACTACAAAGGCAAGTCATCCCTGGCAGTGTTCAAGGCCAGGCTGGACAGAGCTTTGAGCACCCTGGTCTAGTGGAAGTTGTCCCTGCCCATGGCAGGGGGGTTGGAACTAGATGAGCTTTAAGGTCCTTTCCAACACAAACCAGTCTAGGATTCCATCATCCTGCTCAAGCCACCTTTCATGGTCCATGTCTGGTCTCACTAGTGAAATGATTTTGTAATTTGGTTTGACGCCTAAGTGCTTGGTAACATTTAACCTACATGGCTCTTCTGTTCTTATTTGCTAGGAATGCCAAGTCCCGAGGCCTTCTGGAAATGCCCCCTCAGCAAAAATCCTGCAGCGCTCCCTTCCTGCAAAGGTTTCACCATGTTTCCATGTCCTAATCTTTTATAATAGGCTGCTCTGCCCAGAATCTTCCCCTAAAGTCAAGATATCCTTGTTTATAAATAAGTCTACACAAGTCTAACCCTCCCCACTCCATAAAGCTGTTTTTCACAAGATATTGTGCAGCAAGTTATTTTTACTTACCATCAAAATACATTAGCTTTATGTTCCTTTTGTATCTTATCTTCCAAATTATTTGAAATGTATAGATTTGCATGATCCACATTTAATTAGCATAGCACTTATTTTACCTTCTATTGAGAAGGCAAAATACTGAGCAAAATACTGAGCAGTTAATGACCCAGAACAGACCCAAATCAGCAACTGTGCCGAATCTGCCACTTACTAAGTAAAAAAAAATCTAAATAATCAAATATAAGCTAATTATATTGTGTATCTATTGATCTAGATTGGTTTATAGGAAAATCCTCTAACAACAAATCATCCCCCTGAATACACACATAGCCAGATTGCTTTCTTTTATTCCTCAAGTTGTCAAATGAAAGTGATAATGTTAACATTTAGATGACCAAGCACTACATTACCTTTCATTGCATTTTCTTCTGTAAGGCCAAAAATGAAATACCATGTCATAAATAATTATATTATTTTTAAATTATTAAATTTCAGAAAATATCTAGGTGAAAATGACATTTCCTGATGCGAAAACTTCATGTTTCCACACTCTTTCATAAACTGGTCCTAGTCTTTCCTTACTTTGCTCTCAGCTTTCCTTTGTCTGTTGCCTTCCCACACGTACCCACTTCACCAAGTCTGTTGCTCCTGGTGCCTGCCTATGGATTTTGAATGCCTTAATAAATTTAGAAGCACCCAAAAGTGTAGCAAAGGGTAATGCAGGCAGAACCCCATATGAAACTTGCCCTACTGAGCGCTCCTTGCTCATCAAAGTCCTGACCCCAAACAGCAGTGCAGCCCCATGGCTCTGCTGGGATCATCAACTTCTTTTCTTGTAGTCAAGCAACAAAAGGAGGAAAAGGCAGGTTTGGTAACTGCCAGGTATTTTATTGCTACTGTACAACACAGGTGATCAGATGAAGGGACATTTTTCCTTGTTCAAAGAGCTTTTTGTTACTAACACTGTGGCATGCTGTCACTGTGCTTGAAATCTGTTCTAGCTCAGCATCTGGCAAAGTGATATTCCTTAAACTACATTTCACTGTCTCCCTGTTGCATAATTAGCACCCCTCTGAATCCTAGCAGGATGTCCAGGACTAAGACATAACTGTCTGCTTGTGCTCCAGAGCAGTAATGAGATTTGCAGGAAATAAGGATAAAGCTTGTAGGGACTGTCTGACCTTGTTCTCTGTTACAAATAGATTAAGAGGTTCCAAAAATAAAAGTTTAAGAAGCAGTATTCTTATAGCCTTAAATTACCTTTACAAATCAGAGCTGCAAAAGTTAAAAAAAGAATCCTTCAAATCTGTAGTGCATGTCAGGTTAAATGTAAATACTCCTACTGGAACTAACATGAGATGAATTCTTAGTGTTACAGAAATACCTCAGACAAGATCTCAGATCTGCTGCTTATCTTCCAGCATTTCTAACTATTATTTCAAGAGCCTATATAATCCAAACCAAGCGTGATTCAACTTGGCAATCTAAGCAAACCTAAAAATTATAAATTAACTGGTTAAACTTCTCACAGTCATATGCAATTTATTTTATTGACAAGAATATCTTTATAATGCCCATGAGAGCCCGGGGGGGGGGGGGGGGGAAGAGAGGAGGGAGAGAGGAACTAGAGAGGAAGTAATGTTCTTTCTCTTCCCACAAACAAGCAAAAGTGGTTCATTTTTCTACCAACATGTAACATTTAAAATGTCTCCTAGCTGGAGATGCACATTAACCGTTTGCCACTGGACTTCAGTGAAATCTAGAAGAGACAAACAGAGCATCAGTGCTGGCAGGCAAAAGCAGAGGATGCCAGGAACAGAACTGGCCAACTTTGTGAAGAGCCCTCAGTTCTATACTTCAGGTTAAACCAGAAACAGATTTCACCCCATGCCTTTGGGGAAAAAATTCCTTCCCAGTAATCCTTCACTATAAAACTTACCTGTTTGCATGTTACTGAATCCCATGCTACACAGGGGTTATATTAAACAGCCTTGGCAGCACAAAGCTTTTCTTTCAAAAAAAAAGAATATGCTGTCATAGTTGAGTTTATGAACTTCATGCAACAGGTACAGAATTATTTTCATCATCTCAGTTACACAGAGGTTAAACTAGATGATGATACCAGTCCTTTCTCACCTTCAGAGCAGCTAAATAATTTTTCTTCCTACACAATTTACTGACTCACTCATTCTCCCTGTTCGTGACTCTAAGCCTGCCTTGTCCAAGAGGGTTGGGAAATGTTCTGCTATTTTATTTCTACCATGGGAATAGTCCATAAAGGTGCAACACGCTTTCTAAGAATCTGCATCGAGTCTGGCATAAAAAGTTGGACAACCTATGTCCAACAAAGTTACAACAGGAAAAGGAGGGAAAGCAAGCATACCGCCAATTCTTTTTGCAGTATCAGACAAAAGTGACCCCCTGCAGACGTCCTGATCAAAGCAATATCCTACAGATAGGTGGTTAAATGTCAAGCTAAACTATAAACTATGAACATTTTTAAAACAAATTCCTAATCCTCCTTCTAGGAAACAGTAAAAGAATATCCAAACAACCAAAACAGGCTGAAGCCACATTTTCTTTTCTTCACGGAACCAAACTGATTCAGAACTTCGGTCCTGAGGTATCGACCTCCCACCAGAACCAGCAATAGCTATATGAGCCAAAACTGAACATCAGCTTTAAAAAAACCATAAGCAAGACCAATTTATTTTGGATGGCAGAACTACCTTAAGAAAAAAAATAGAGACCACAAGCAATTTATGGATGCTTATTGATTGTGATACTGAGATCACAAAAAAATTCAGCATAATGGTATTTTGAGAAATTATTTACTATTAACACCTTTACAGCTAGCACTAAAAGGTTTCATTGTTTTTACATAAACCCATCTGCTGTATTCATCTTTTGCTTCTGATCCCAAACCTGGAAATGGATCCTGTGGAGCGGAACTAACCATTTGGTTTCCTATCTGCATTTCACAAAGCACAGTCGAGTTCTGAGCAGATGTAGTAGCTATCATTTGGAAATTGAAGGATGGTTGTTATTTTTGAAGACAATGAGAAGAAAAGGCAAAGATTATAAAATTCCAGACATTACAGATGGCAGAGATGAAATATAAAGAAACAATAAGACTCCATGTGTAACCTCTCAGAGAAACAAATTGAAATTCAGATGCATGTTAGAAATCACAAAAGCAACTTTCAGACATTCTAGTTATGGAGAATGAAACTGGCTAGGGTTTTTAATTATGTTTTTGAAAATACTACCTCTCTGTTATGTGCTGCTCAGTAGAGACATCATTAAAAACTAGTCTAGATTAAAGTTATAACGACCAGTGTGCTCTCATTTTGATTAGATACAAGTCTGAGCAAAATGCTGTTGGCTCTTTCTTCCCTCTCCCTGGTCTTCATATTCATTACCACTGAAATTGCTCCTTGTGTAAATGCTGGTTTTCTCTCAGTATCAGTGAGGTGATAAACACCAATGGACAAAGATATTGACCACTCTGCTGTTTCCAAATGTCCTGCCCTGAGTCCAGTCATTGCACTCTATGAATTGTATCAGTCTAAAGATGTACATGCTCTGGAGAAGGCTGACTGGACTGAAGATGGTTCCATGAGCCAAGGCTCTTAATTCCCAAAACACTTTGACAGACTTTTAACACCAGTTTCCTCAAATACACAGGAAATTCATGAACAAGCATTGAAGATTACCACAACTGCTTATTGTGCCTGTAGAGGAAACAAACATTTATTTTTAAATGTGCCTACAATTGTACAATGTATCTTAATGACTGATGACTTTAGCTGAATATGGATTCCCGGATCTGTGGCTTTTTTAATTCCTCTACAGAATTAGAAACAAAAGCTATTTTATCAGTTCACTGCCCTGATAAGATTATTAACACCTCAGCACAAAACACAGCATTTATGTTCTCTCACATTCAAGAATCACACAGCATTACATTTTCTTTACAAGAATGCTACAAGCACACCATGGGAACTACCAAGTACATTACCTAGAAGACTGGGACAGAAGCAGGAGGCTTAGAACAGAAAGCTGACCCGACACACATGGTTCTCGTCTGATATTTGAGAGGGAAACAAATCCAACCCTTCAGTCTGAAGAGAAGAGGCATGAAAGCCACAGCCCTCTTATTTCAAGCCTAAAGTAGTTAATGAGAGAATTAATTTTAATCTTGAAGCAACAGGTTTTAAAACTATGAGAGGAACAAATTACACTTCTCCACTAGCCATAAATTGAAAGCTTAGTAAAGCATTCAAGTCTTCTGAATGTAAACCACATGAAACAACCAAGGCTGTATTTCCCTAGCATCTCTGGAACTAAACAGTTACTTCTTATATATTTAGCCAGACAAAAGTTACCACTATGCATTGCACATGATTTTCTTCATATAGTTTCCTTTACTCCCAAAGCACATCTCCTTCCACAGACACAGTAAGCACATCTCAGCTCAGGAAAAGCCAAAGTAATCCTTGGCTGTATTCACTACTGAAGGAGAGAGCATGCCATCTCTGTATATGACATTAACAAAACTGAGGTTAGAAAACTGTATCCAGCTTTGATATTCACATTTAAGGCAGGAAGTTGAAGAACTGGAAAGGACATGAAAGGCGCTACTTAGAAAAACTAAGCTCTGTAAGGAATTTTTCTGTTTGTAGAATTTATACAAGGAAAATGAAAAGCAAACTTGACCACTTCATAGAGAAGACTCCAGGCATTACAGGCTTTTCAATATATTAAGAAAAAGTCTTAGAGCAATAGCCACAACTTAGGACAATGCAAATTCCAATAAAAAGTATAACGAACATTTTTAATAAGAGTGATTTATAGGCTGAATATACTACTAGGACTGGTAGCAGGGTCTCTCTTTCAAACCAAGACCTTTCACAAAGATGAGCTCTAGTGAAAGAAGTCTGCTACTGTTTCCTCAGCTGGCTTCTCATACAGTAAATCTAGTTACACTTCCAGTTTTATGAGTCTTGGTATTTAACACAGGGATTACTTCAAGCACATGAATACATTTTATGAGGATTTACAAGGTAAAATACAAAACTGTATGTTAGGATCTGCACTGAGAACCTATAACTCTATTATATATTTGTCAGCAATTGTATCATGCTTCTTGTTGTCGAAATATATATTTTTATATTTATCTTGTTATTCAAAATATCACCGTGTCTCTCTTACTCCAATCTTTTCACTATGCTACTCTGTTGTGCCCTGTGTATTGATGTGGCACAGTGCCTCTCAGTTTGGGATTGTTAACAAATACCACCTTCTTTTTCTAAAACATTATTAATAAAACTCATGCATCAGGTGCAGTTTATAAGCATTCTTCAGGATCACTATAACAACCTCCCTTTAGCCTGACAGTTTTTAGCCTTTAGTTTCGTTGGGGTTTTTTTTACCCATATGCACTGCATGGCTGTTTATCAATAATTAAATATAAGAATAGAACTTTGAATGATGAAATAGTCACAGAAGTAATAGACTGCACTAAACTAAATGGCATTATGTGCAAGGACACAAGATGCAATGTGAGATAGCACTTTGGTGGGTAGCTTGGCAACTGCTGGTTAGAACAAATACCTGCATGTGGAGAAAACAGATATCTAACCCATTTTCTGGCTGGAGCCCTCTGGTTCTCAATTACATCAGCCATAGATTTGCAGGTACTGTTGCAAAAGAGATTAGGCATAGTCAGATTAGGCATAGTCAGAGACACAAATATTTGAACTGAACAACATAGTTATGTATCAAACTCTTGTATATCCTTCTCTTTCAAGTGATTTACGTTTACAACATTCTTTGAAGTCCCATCATACAGACCTCCAGGTTTGAAGGGAAGGGGGACTTTAGAAATGCAGAATGTTGTACTACTTTACAGTATTTCCATGTAGACTGTTTGCTTTTAATTGTGGTTAAGCATGTATCTATTTAGTTCTTGTGGCTGAATTTATTTTAACACCTCTGAATGCAGAACTGGCTAGGCAGCTGCGTCTTAAAAGATCTGCTTCTCCAAAGGAGAATGGAACTTTGTTCCACATGAAGCATTTTTTCAGCTGCAAAGGTAAGAAACAGTGGTAGACCTGTAATGAGCTGAAATTGAAGCCTGTGAAGAAGAAACTGGCTGTGTGTCCTTTCACAGAGAAGACCTGAACACCATAGGTATGTGCCTTTGGTGTGGAAGGATCCTTGCAAGGCTATGCATAACATGAGTGACCTCATGTTTGCTAAGTAGTTTTTGACAACAGAGCTTTTTTTATAGCACCACCCACCCAGAAAATTTCAGCAGACTGATCAGCTTTGGGCTGTTTACCTTTCTCCTCTGGCAGCACCCACCTACAGGGCCATGAGCTGACAATTTTTAGAGCTCATCCTTAGAAAGTTGCTCAGTGATCCCATGTGAAGCCATAACAGCGTGCACCCCTGGAGTACATCACATCTACCACTAGGAGAGATGTGGTTTGCCTGATAGACTGAATAATTAGGACTTTTGGAATATGGGACTCAAACACATTTTACTCTCAACCAACAGCCATGATGAAAGCATTAGTCTTTGACTTTTAGAGGTCAGTTGTATGCACCGAGGAATTAGAGCATTCAGTGTCCTGTTAAGGTGTAAGTGGAATGCAGGAGTCATCATATGCCTGTATTTAGAAACCATGATAAGCCTGAAATGCTTACTACTTACAAATCCAAACTGCTAGGGGCTTTTCCTGAGCAATCAGGAAATGAGTAACTGATGTTCTTCTTTAAAATGACAGATGTCTTTATACCTTTTAAAATAATTTATTTCCTGTATGTATCATATGTCCCATCCAAATCACAAGAATCATCAATAAAAGAACAATCTCAATATTTACTAGGTGTGCTTTAGGTAGCTGAGTAAAGATCTTACCTTTTTGTCTAAACCAGAAGTTTCCTGTTATGACAAGAATATACATGTTGTCAGCCTTACTTTTGTGAGGAACCATGGAAAGCTTCAGCAGCACAGTAAAAGGACCCACGGTGTTTAAAAATGCTGAAGACTATTGTGCTCCTTGATACAGCTCTATTTATACTACAGCAGGACTTAAAAGACTTATTCCACCCAAAAAAGTCAAGCATGCCTCTTTCCTTCTGGCAAGCAAGTCTTACATTAATATAATTTCATTATGTTGAGCTTGAGGTATCTTCAGTAGGCCTTCTGGTGCTTCTCTGGATGGGACTGCAGCCTTTGGCTGTCTATGCAGGCAGTGGTATTTACCTGTCTATCTGCCCAGTAAATCAAAGTTTCATCTTCTTCAAAAAACAACAGCAAAATAAATGTTTCAAATGCAACCTTAGTTCAGTTAGAACTGATCAAAGGTAGCATTCCCTGGCTGTGTACAAAGGAGGAAGGTAGGTACAGTGGTGGAAACAGAAGTGTGGATTTGGGGGAAGGGAAACCCTTTTTTTGAACATGTGAAAAATAATTAGTAGCCAAGCCTTAGCATGCAGCACATGGCTTACTTAGTCTGTGCTGTATATTTTATTGGAATAGCCATGTCGGAGGGATGTTATTTTTTGTTGCTTTTTTAGCTAATGGCTGTAGTTGTGAAAGCACTAATTTGCACATGTGGTACTGAACCTATAGTTTTGACACACTTGTCTTCATGTTAAAGGGATTGTGCTGATTCAACTGTGGAATTAAAACTACAAAGGTGCAAAGCCAAAGTGAGGAGTTTATTTCATTCCTCATAGCACACATATATATATGAATATATATGTACATATATAGGTATATATGTTTTTCATTAAGAGTAAATAACTCCAGTACAATAGCACAGTAGACTAATTAGAGTATAGCTTGATAATCACTGCAGCTTTCAGACTGGAAACCACTGAAGGGGGGGAAAGAATTGTTCTGCAATATATATGCAGAACTGTCATGCTCAAGTCAATCCAAATTGTCAAGTTTTTCTTCTCTCAAATTCACCATTTAATCACAAATATGTAAAATATGACAAATATGCTCCTTACATTACATACCAAAGTACCCCAATTGAAAGCTCCCACCTACCTGATGCTTTCTAAAGCAAACTCAATAGAACAAAAGAATTTCCCGACAAGAACCACAGTGATGAACAGAACAGAAACACTAAAGCTATGCTGAGTACAAATTGCAGACACATCTCCTCTGAGCTTGAACTGAATCCATACTGCTTCTTGTGGGCAATACTGTCTGCTCCAGCCATCTGTTTTGAATGAACATGGGAATAAAAGACTCCAGTAACACCCAAAATTTCAGTTAAACGAATAATACTATTTCCTCTTGCTGTGTTTAAATGAGATATGCTCCTAATCTCTTCAAATCCCTGGTTGAGCTGCTAACAGTAGACTACAGGCATGCCTTCAGCAGAAGCAGGATCATTCTGGCCTCACCCAGATATACCCAGGAGTGCTGTGTTCAGCCAGATGAACAGCAAGCACACAACTCCACATACCAAGAAGCCAAGTTTTGGTTTTTGCTGGCTCTCTCTTCCAGCTGTGCTAACTCCATTTGAGTAAAACATAATTCAGCAAGAAAAACCTCTACTGATAGTGTCCCATTCTGTCAGTGGTTGGGGCAGTCACACTTTCATGATATCCTATGGTACGTTCCTCCACCCAGACCTAAAATCCAGTACAAGCAGGGAGGAGAGCTGTAGATTTGGGAGCCCTTCTCTGTCACTTCCCCAGAAAGCTGCCACTAGTAGCAGCAAGCTGCTACTTCCATCTGTCATGTCCCACATTTTTCAGTCAATGACATTGATCTGCTGCTGGCTTGGTTCATCTGCTGACCAAAAAAAAAATGCTGTCAGCGTCAAGGTGACTGGAGGGGTTATTAATGTAATTAAATGCGTGCAGGCTGGGGGAAGGAAGCATTCACAGGGACACTGCTGAGGGCAAAGGCGGCATTTCTAAACTGTCCTAAACAGACTTAACTGGCAGCAACAGGACATATTCAAAAATGAGGACATGAACTGGAGTCATATTTGTTGCCATGAAAAGGAAAAACATGTAGCACACAGATAAAAAAATAAAATGAAAAAAACCTTCTAAAACAGCATAAGCAACAAAAGGAAAAATGGAAAAATGTTAGCTAATCAAACTGTTAGCATCCAACAAAAAACAGCTGTTATTTTTCTTTCTGAAGATCTGAGGAATATAAAATGCTTCACTCCTTCCCCAACAAGTAATTGTAGGGCTTTCAACTAAAATGCACTATTAACAGAGTGTAGTGACTATTATCTAAGCAAGTTTCTTTATGGATACAGTCTGCCCAATATTCTCATACACACAGATAAGATTTCACTGAAATTATGCCAATTATTTTATCTGACAGGCTCAGAATTTTATAAATGCACAATTCAAACATAATACAGGAGGATAGTGGGAATAAAAGGGAAAATATTCTTTAAAGAATTTTTTGGAATAAAAGAACATCAGTAACAAGTTTTCTGACAGAAAAGCCTTGTATTACCTCAGTACAGGTATTTTTACTACATAAGAGAGTTATACTACTTCACTTGGGCTCCCCACCCATGCTGGAAGGGACATCTCAAGCTCTCTTAATACTGACTGTGGAGAGGTAGGGCACACTCAGGTCAGCAATTCTGATCAGGTACCCCCTTTCCCACTGACTATCAAAGGAATGTAAGCACACAAGTTTCTAACTTCAGTGCCTCAGGCAGATGCCTGACTGGATGTTCTGAACCCAGGCCAAAGTCTGTAACAGGACTCTCGTTACAGGGTAGTAAAAGCATATGCATAAACAGGGTAGTGAGAATATATCTACAATTATTACTTAAGTAAATGTACGTCTCCTTTATACATAGTAATTACTCTTCATGTTATGAATTTCTTCTCATTACCAATGCTACTTCCATAAGATAAATTCAACAACTAAGAGGGAAAAAAAAAAGCAATTTTTGTCATTTACGTATCAACAAAGTGAGAGAGGGAGAATATGCAAGAACTAAAGGTTTTACAACAAACTAAAGTAAGTTCCCTACCAAAAAAAACGAATAAAAAAATTCTGAATCTACTGCTGTATCCCAAATAAAGACATATAAGACTACCAGAATGCTTAAGAGCAAAAGTTGCAATGAAACTTGCCTTTTACTGAGGGCCTTATCCCTCACACAGTGACATCAATGGAAAGACATTCACCCATGTCAGCCAGCGGCATGTCACATGGAAGACAGAAGCCCTGTCTCCTACCTGTTTGCACAGCTAACATCTCTCAAGGCTGTACAAAAGCAACAGACAGTTGATTTCTTTATTTTTATAGCTTGAAAGCAAACTTCAAGGCTGCAAAATCTCAAATATTTGCAGACTGATACAAGTCATATCACTCTGCTTGTGTCTCCTCTTTCAATCTGAAAACGAAGCCCAACCACCCTGCTCATATGTAAGGAAGACCCAAGTTCCTACACGGTATGCAGTGTATAGTCATTCAAAAGCATGAAAAGACTCTCTCAGCTCTTTCTCCTTCCTTCTCGAAGTCTTTTGTTTCTGTTCAATAAGGAACCAAAAATTATACACTTTTTTTTTTGTTTAATATTAAACAAGAACATGAAGAAGCATAAGTGAAAGTAGCAACTCTGATGTGCTTAACCAGCACTTAGTTGACACTGTAATATTGAATTCAGCCTCCAACCATTTGGGATAAAGATCTGTTCAAAAGCAAAACTGGGAACTAGGGCAACAGGGAATTTCAAAGACTCCTTTTAGAAGGAAAAAAAAAAAACAACAAAAAAGGAAGTCTTCCATTTTGAGTAAGACTTTACATTACGGGTGTAGCTGTAGTCAGTCCTGTGCAATGCTAATGGGAATTCACAATGAAGCCAATCTCCCTCTATAATTAAATCCCAAGAAAGAATATTCCCAAGTGTATTTCACAGGAGTATAAAATATAGCTGTGCCTGATGTCTGCTTCTGGTTTTAAGCTACTTCACAGGTGCAGTGAGATTCAGCTTATATATAGGGCAAAATTCACTGTGAAAACACCTCCTGCAAATGCAGAGATCCAGGCAAGGGAACCTAGGGAACTACTGAACTGACCAGATGTAGGTACCGGCTGTAGCTTAAGGCGTGCTGAATTTCCCTTTGGACTCCATTGATTAGCCTGGCTATATCATCATTGATTGTAACAGGGCTTTGACAGGAACTTTCCCTACAGACACAGACAGGGAATAGACATTTATCTGCTATTGCAAAATCATGATGTGTGCCCAAGATACCCCACTCAGAAACGGGAGACGCAGCAGAAACTACTGTGCATAGCAGAAACTACCACCATCCTGCCAAAAACCTCTGAAGAAAGCTCTTGCTTGTCCTGCCAAGCCACTGGGGATTCCTGCTTTCAGTGCTCAAACTGTGCACATCTCCCATCTTCACTCTGCTCTGTCATCGCTGCTTCATCTGTCTCTTGCATCATATTCCTGCAACCAGAAGTGCCAGACCCCAGACACCTTTGCAAGTCCTGCTCCCCAGCATCATACTGATACAGGAAGACATCTACCTAACAAGTTTAAGTAGAGAGTGAGAAGCAAGAAAGCAAAGTAACATACACATAAACCACTGTATCAAGATTAAAATCTGACTATAAAACAGACAAGTTTTGCCTGTGTGCTGTGCCTCTGCCCTTTGTTAACAAGACCCTAGAAAAACTTCCCTCTGTGCAAGTCCATTTTAACATCTAAAACCTTTGAAACCAAAGAAGAATGCAAAGATAAAATAAAAGCCAAGCTCCAGTATGTGAATACCATTATACACATTTTTAGCATACCAGGCAATATCCTTCCAATAAGAGCATCTAGCAACCAGAAGGACTCCTCTTCATTCTTTGTAATAAGAATCAGGTATCCAGCTATGAAGTTCATGCCCTGAAATAGAGAGATGGGTTTTAAGATGCATGCATTTAAGAGTTTCTAGTTCATTTCTTTTGATTAAAGGCTAAATTACTCCACTTCTACAAAGGGGCATATTGAATAAAATCTACTAATAAAGGCCACCAGTTGAGTAAACTGTTACACCTGCATGACTACAGCTAACAGTAATTATTAACAAAGATCAAGGAGAAGAAAATTAAAAGAAAAAGCTTTATAGTCTATAATATACCTTCCTCTTTTTTTTATCCCTGTCCCAATGCAACTGAGAACTGCCTTCACCAGCACCAAAACACAGCTGTATTAGATGCGCAGTACAAGCACAGCACACCTGCAGCAGGCAGCGCAGCTGCAGAAGGAGAATGAAGAATGCCTGATACACTCTTTACTCAAAAAGTTGCAGCTTCAGCAGCTTTTACAAGATGCTGCTGCATAACTCAAATGACTGTATACAAGTAATTTGCTTCCATAATACCTCTAGTATTCCTCATGCTAGTCAATGACTGGACTGGCTCCTACCTTTCAATATGCAAAAGAAGGTAAGCACTGGGAGGTGGGGGCATTGGAACAGCTACCAGAAAATTTGCAAAGATAGTCAGGTCACGACTGGCCAAAGTCCAACTGTGCAATTTTCATAACTGCTACTCACACTCTGACTGGACAAGTGGCTTACAGAGCACACAGGTCATCAACTGACATTCCCTGTAAACACCCTGCCTTGGTCTCAGGCACTTGTTTTTTTGTATCCACCATAACACTGCTAAGTTATGGATATATTACTGATTTACATGCACAGCAGTCCACTTCTTCTAGCATTTTTAAGTATGTCTTTTCCATAGTAAACTGACCCCCATAACAACATAGCACATCTTTACAATGATAGACACCAGCTGCCCCTGAGGTGCAAGCCGTACCCTCCCCCTGCTCAAGTCTTTCTAAGCTAACAGCAAATTATCTTTAAACATTTACAGGCTATGAAGGCTGGTGTTGGTTACATTACCTTCTTCTGTTTCAGCCTGTTCTGTGGCCTTCTCCTTGTTGTTTCTTTCCCTCTGAGCTGAAGTCCTCCAGCACATCTATCACCACCAGCAGCACCACCACTGTCTCTGGTTACACTGCAGGGCTGTGAATCGTGGCTGTGAGCCAGACCACAGGTACCAAGAAAAACACTTCTTGCAACCTCTGGAAGCTACAACTTCCTCTCTGAACTGAGATCTCATTTCTTGCATTCAACAGACTTGACTCACCTGTCCCACCTTAGATGGCCTTGCAACTCCCCCAGAACATGGAACTATTAGGACATTAGAACATCTAATGCTTCTTTTCCAAGCCTTGAGTCACTACAGCAGTTACACAACTAGCCTGGATAGACCTTCCACAAGCTTACACAGTGCTTAGCCTTCTAGTTAGGAAGGTACCTATTTCTATGCTGACAGTTAGCTTAATCATTGCATCTACAGTGACAAGAGACTAGCATTCAACATGGCACAAACAAAAACCTATTCTGGAGCCCACAGTCACAGGACACTGAACTTTGCTGGCTACACCAGGGTACACATCATACCATCATCACTGCATGACAATGCACAGCCTAATACATTCCCAGAGGGGAGACTTAAATGTACCACAAATGCACTAGCATCATGGAAACATCCTCTGGAGAGCCTTCAATCAGTAAAAGCTCTGCAAAGCACTTAAGAGTGAAAAATGGATCCCCCCCACCATCCCTTTTTTTGCTGTTTCACTAGCAAAAAAGGTGACTTTCTGAAACTTTGCTTGATTTACAATGTGCCCTGGAAAGCAGATGTTGACCTTTGTTTATGTTCTACTTATTTAGCCAGAAAAGATAACATTCAGCCTGTGAGGAGAGGAGAGGTGAAAAGAAATCACATAAGGCTTTCCAAATAATCTTCTCTCATCTCCACTGTTCATAATGCCAAGTTAAAATGCAAAGATTAGCCCATTAGACAGTTAATGTACTAAAGCTTTTTACTAACAATTGGACATATGTTCTGGGTAGAAGCTAGCATGGTTTAGAAGTTGTGTATGTTTGTGGGTATAACTACCTCTATATAGGAGCCTGACACTTACAAAAGAGTATCCATAATTCTACCCCTTCTGTTATTCTTAAAATATTACAATTATATTTTAATACATAATATTGGGAATAATAAAAATGATTAATCTTTTACTCCTATTCTTCAAATAATTTCTCTACTAAAACTGGTTGGGATACACAATAAGAAATTTTTTTAGTGACTTTGGTCTAAGTCCCTCTAAGTCTTCTGCTTTCCAGATTTCAATAAATATAATTAATACTTTTAACTTTGGAACAATTGTATTCACTGTACTAACTTTCTCAATTAACAAGAGGTATAGGTTAGCACTTATATCCCTAGTGAAGACGGGGAAGAGAGAGAAGAGGACTTAAGTGAACTGAAAACCCTTTTTGCTCATGACAGTTCCTGTTTCTTTATGACCCCTAAAGATGGCCACATTTTTTCTTGACTGCCACAAATCAACTTTTATCTTCTTTGTGTCCCATAGGAAACTTTACAGCACTTGGCAGTGACAACAGGAGCTTTTTCTGAGCTGCTATCTGCGCAGTATTAGGTTGAATTTCAAAGAAATTTTCTTCCTATTTGCCTGTCTATACTGGGAGATGGCACCAAATAAATGGTAGCCTCCCCCAACTATGTGACATGGCGTGAATGCTGGTCTTCTGTATTTTGAAAAGTGTGACAGTGAAAACAAAGGAAACTGAGATCTCCTGGTGACTCATACATAACAAGGACCATTCTGGGAAAGACAGCAGGAAGGACAGAGGGAAAGGCAAGGTCACTTTATCTTCCTCTCCAACACACTTGATAACAACCAGGTGTGATAAAACATTTATTTTGCAGCTAATAAATGGAGCCAAACATGATCAAGCCAGCTACAAAAAAGGCCACAGAGAAACTCACAAAGACATTTGAATTTGCCTGAAGCTATTCATTTCCATGCATTCCCAGGCCATTCTAAAAACAGAAATAGTTTGTGGATCTGCTCCTAAAAACACACATTCAAATGGACAACAAATGCTGCTGAAATGCAGCATTGTTTAAAAAACAGTCATTACATACCTGACAATATCCTACTGCTTTATTATGATGCCCATATGCTACCAACACGTTGTAGAGTACATGCTGCAAACAGGGATCAGCAGATTTGCGGAATTTTACATTATCTGGAAATGTTCTGTTCATGTCTAGATGAAAGGGAAAGAGATTAAAATTTAGAGCAGTTCCATCCTCCACTTTCCAAACAAACTTTTACAGTTCTTCTGAAGTGCAACTGACACTTCACTATGGTTCACTGAACTAGTTTTGGTGGATGAATTTTAAGAAACAGCTCTACCTCCATTTTGGCTAAAAGGCCATCTGCATTCAAGGACAATAATCTATTCCTCAAAAAAAATAATCCTATTAGTGCACAGAAATCAATTTCAAGCAGGATGAAAGAGATCTTCTGCAGATTTGACTCTCTCAATGTCTGACTGCAAAGACTTAACTGAAAGCAAACCAGTCATTTAGACTGACAGAAACAACACATATTAAATTGATCTGGCCAAGTGGCATGAAATGAGCTGTGTCTCTAGGAAAGCATGTTCTCATAACAAACTAGATGAGCTTTCAATTGATTTATTCAGTGAACTCCTACCAAACAGTCCCAAACAGCTAAAAAACAGCCCTGTTTCTGCAGCTGGTGACTTCCACTTAAAATCATGTTTTGAAAGTTGTTTTTGTTTTGTGGGTGGTTTTTTTTTAAGTTTCTCTGTGATGGGACCATGATAATAGTTGTTTCTTCATTGGTGCAAGATCACCAATAAGGAGAGTGATTTTTGATATCCAAGCAGCAGAGCATATCCCACACGCTTCAAGCTCAATCCTAAACCAAGGACGGACTATGCAATCAGCAGCATTTCAACACACTCATTTCCTCCAGACCAACCATGAACAGTAGGACTCATCTCTCCTTACAAAGGTCTAAGAATTAGATATGCAAATTTGAGCTAGTCACCCAAAATTCCCTTTAATTGTTGGAAAAGAAACAGACAGAGTTGATTTTTTGCCTGCTTCACTCCATAAAGAGGGAGCCCAAGGTCACTAGTCCAGACTTGTGCATCTGATTTTAAGAAGTGTAAGCTGGGGAGAAAAATCCTATTCAAAAGTAACTTTGATGATTTTCGAGACTTATTAATAAAATACAAAGAGTTGTTTTCTTTACATTTAATAACAACAAATTGTGTTAAAGTTAATAAAAGAAAATCAGTAACAGCACTCCTGTACAGGTATCTATGTCCTACGACTTACCACATCTTATCAGCCCCTTTCTGCATAAAGGAAGAAGTTTGTTACAGCTTTGACACCAAGCTGAGCTATAAGCAACCAAAGGAAGAAAGCTCCCCCAAAATCACAAGTAGTGTAATGGAAATCACAAGTATTAAAAAAACCATCACATTAATATTTCACTTCACCTCTCAAGTGACTGAAAAGAAAAACATAAGGAAAAAGAAAATTTTTAAAAGGACTTGAGCAACAGCCAGTTATAGGATAAATACATTTGTTACGTTTCTTCTTGGTACAAAGAGCAGCACAGTATTTGCATAATCAAAATTTGTTGTTTATTAAATTACATGCTGGATGTTACAGAAAAGATCAATGCTGACATTTCAGTTTTGGCTCTTCCCTTCAGCTATGCAGACAGGGTGAGGGGGGAGTATGAGAAGTCCATCATATACAGAGCAGAGCCTACTCAAACCGAACTCATCTTCAATTTCACAACCTAAGGGAGGCCTGCAGTTGAGAGAATCTGTTCCAACTTGCTGTCTGATTGTAGGAAGTCTTTGCCAATTTTATGAAGGATTTAAAACTTTTCTTTATATTAACTAATAGTATTTTAGTTTGAGGAGTAGGGATGGAGACAAAGATACAAGAGCTAGAAGTCTTTACACTTAATAGAAGACACGGGCATGGTTTCACAGGATTCCTTATGCCAGATTACCATCCTGAGTGCACCAAGAGCAGGGGGTCCCACTTCTTCTCTAGTAGACATTTGCATGCTCTCCTCTTTCCTCCAGCTCTGAGGCTCCTCTGACTACAGTGTGAGGGACGTTAACCTGCTCAAGTGCACACAAACTCATGTTTTACCATACTGTGAGATGACTGCCAGAGATGACTTGAAGTAAACCGCAGCAGCAGGTAAGAGCTGTTCATTTGACTTGAGCACTTACCCCCACTTTAATATCCCTGTCCCAGAGGAGATATCCAAACACCTCCTTCTCTCACTCTATGCAGCCCACTCTCTTGACATGCTAGCCATTAACCTACTTAATTCTTGATAGACATTAGTGTCCAAAGGAACGTAGCCTCAAACTAGTTCAGTTTGGGGGAAAAAAAGTATTCAGAATTCTTTTCAAGCAGGGAAATGAATGTTAGAACTTTATACTTCTAGATAAACCCCCAGACTATGACCATCTTGTGATTGTGTGCAGACCTGCTGGCTATAGCCAAACTAAGTATAGGAGCATGGGACCAGGAAGAAGACCACAGAGAAAAGCTAGCTACTCCTCTGCGGTAAATTCAGAATAAATCCAAATAGCATTTATTTTTCAAATGATCTTTCAGCACTGTGAGATGGCAGTGTTATGCTGCTGTGAAACAAAACCAACAGCTTTCCTCTGCTGTTGATTTATCTCTGAGCAGCAACCTTGAGAAGATCATCAGCATTTTTCTTCCCTTCCACAGGTCTTTGGCATTTCTACCCCTCATTCAGTAATATAAACATAGGCAGAAAGCCACATTAGCCCCAATTTATAAAACAGACATCTATTTTGATAGATATAGCATCTATCAAAATGTTGATGCTGTTTCTACAGCAAAGATATTCAAGTGTGCAGTCCAGAAAACTAATGCTTTTGTATCAGTCTTGTGCTTTTGATATTGAGGGAACTTCAAAAGTCGGACACCTACAAGTCGACCTTCTTCATCTTGCTATCTCATCCTTTCTGTTCTTACCTTCAGATCCAGGTGCTTCCCACTCCCAGACACAGTGCCCAGTAAATTACACAACATCCTCTACCCCACTTACAGTCACTCTTTTGACACTGCTACATCTGTAAATTGTGTCTGCTCTGAATAGCCTTCAGTCAGGTAATATTTTTAGCTCCACTGCAAACCTCCAGAATGATGGGGTTAGGTCATCAACTACAACTTGGACAAATAATATACTGAAAGTGTATTTTTAATAACTGGATATTTAGGACTCACCTTCAAGCTCTTCCCTTCAACACCTGGAACTAGAATTTT
Organism: Myiopsitta monachus; assembly: GCA_017639245.1. Classification (NCBI taxonomy): domain Eukaryota; kingdom Metazoa; phylum Chordata; class Aves; order Psittaciformes; family Psittacidae; genus Myiopsitta; species Myiopsitta monachus. The sequence continues at coordinate 35,866,549 of CM029919.1, read as the reverse complement.
TTGGGGAGGTTTGGGGTTTTTTGTTAAGTTAAGGTCAAGTTTGCCATCAACTAAAACCAGGGAAACTGAGAGCCTGACACTCCTTGCTACAAGCACCAAGTAACATTTCAATAGCTTGCAGCAATCAAGAGAGCAAACAGGGCTTGGATTTCTTACAAAAGCACAATAATGCCACTGTATAAATCTGGGAAGCACTTGCATAAATTCCATTCCCCTTCATCTCCAAAAGGGGATATCAGAATTGAATGAAGTGAAGAAGAGAATGACAAGAAAGATCACAGGTATGAAATGGCTACTGTATCTAATATAAAACAAGGCAGATTATAGCTCCTTAGTTTGGAGGGAGATTCTTACGAGCAAGAAGTTACAAATCTGTAAAATCATGAGCAAAGTAAATTATGTGAAAAAGAGCAGCCAGAGGGATTTTCATGATTTTTTTCCGCATCCAATTTTATTAACTACAAACATATGGCATATTACTCAGGAACTCCACAAACCACAGCTAACTGGAGACTAGGAAAAACATTCTGAGGAAGTATCACTACACACTTTACTCCTCCAGTTCTTCCTTTAGTTGTTCTAGTAGACAGAAGACCAGATGAGGCAGCAGTTTGGATATGACCTGACATGGCTTCTCTTACAGAGAGACAGAAAAGCTGACACTGCTGGTCCCCTTGCTTCTGCGAGGTTAAAGGCACTAAACTCACGTGCAAATTCCCAACCTTCGCTAAGATTATAACCCCATTTAGAGAAGCTTATTAGTGCGCTGATGGTAAAATATTCATTGTCTCCAGTGAGGCAGCAATGGCTATTGTTTGCCTTACTTTTGAGCCCATAAACTTCACTGAGATCCTGCAACTACTATCCACAGTCAGATCTTTATGCCAGTGTGGCATGGGATCAGGGAACTGACTGATAAAATATCAGACCCTGAGTTTCACAGCACCTACAGCTCCTCCTCATGAAATAAAAGTAGAAACATGGATGTTAGCTACATGTGCATGCAAAAAGACTTGCAGACCGGCATACCTGCTATGAAATTCAATGGCCCACCCTTAGTGGAGCTTACTGCAAGGAAGCTACATCAACTAACACCCCAGCCTTTCTGTAACTAGCATGTAGCCTTTGCATTAGGACAGCTACATTTCACCCTGCCAACATCATTTGTCCTACCAAACTTTACTATAATAGGGCATGAACAACAAAGTGCAGTAAGAATGCATGCCCTTCTAAATCTGTACAGAAAGCAAGCCATGAAAATTTCCATCAGAATTTAGAGACCTGCATTCTTTAAGCTTTTACTTTTTTTGTTTAGAGTAAGAAGCCTGCTTTCTCTGTTTGTCTTTACTAAGTAAAAAAAAAAAAACAAAAACAAAACAACCTAAAACTAAAGCGCATCAAACTCATAACACAAAATTAGCAATAAAACCCACCAGTTAAGAATCAGCAAGTTAAAGGGCAAATATAAAATCATAGAATAGTTAGGGTTGGAAAAGACCTTAAGATCATCAAGTTCCAACCCCCATACCATGGGCAGCAACACCTCCCACTAAACCATGCCACCCAAGGCTATGTCCAACTCAGCCTTGAACACCACCAGCGATGGAACATTCAGTAATTCTTTGGGCAGCCTGTTCCAGTGCCTCACCACCCTTACAGGAAAGAATTTCTTCCTCATATCCAATCTAAACTTCCCCTGTTTAAGTTTGAACCCGTTACCCCTTGTCCTATCACTACAGTCCCTAATGAAGAGTCCATCCCCTGCATCCCTATAGGCCCCCTTCAGATACTGGAAGGCTGCTATGAGGTCTCCACGCAGCCTTCTCTTCTCCAGGCTGAACAGCCCCAACTTTCTCATCCTATGGCGAAAGCACTGTTCAGATCAATTTAGCTGAAAGACTTTTATTGATATTACTAATCAGATTTTTCTTTCAAGATTAAACCATTCCTCCACACAGTCTACCTGCACTTTTTAACCTGATGATATCCCAATTAAAGGCAGTCCCATATTGAAAATAAGTTCCAAACCCACATGAAAATTGGAGTTTCTGAGCACGTAAAAGAAACAGGACACATTGGCTCTTACACATATTTTAAACTGATTTGAAATAAAGCCTTTGGTTGGCCTTGTCCTGCTGCCCCTTCTGCTAAACAAAAAGCAAGCATGGTTGCTGTTTTCTGGTTTTTAAACACCAGCATTATCCTGGGCTAACTTTACAGCTAGACCACAGGTCTAAATACAGCACAACTGCCTAAAAATTTTGGAAACTGTAGAAAGGAAAAGAGAACAGCAGCAAGATTCCACATTTTTCTTTAGTTTACCATTAAAAACAACTACAGTGATGGGAAAACACCACAGGCAGAACAAAATTAACATCAGACAACAATTCACACTGAAACAACCTTTAACTAAAGCCCAATCAAAAATCTGCACACACAACAGGAACATGAAGTTTATTAAACACAAAATTACCATTCACCTTAAGTACTTTGCTCCTTCTGTGCCTTGTTTATTCAGATTATTTCTTCCTTTCTGAAGGGACATCTATCATTCTGGAGTCAAAGGTCCTCTTTTTACTCCCCCACCTCTTCCAATAAAACCCCTTCAGCCTATTCTTCTTCATCCCTTCCCTCACTTAGTCCTTGTTAGTTTTCTCTTCTGCAGTTTTCCAATCAATGCAGTAGCTCTTCCAGGACTTTATTTCCTTCATAATTCACACATTGCTCTTTATCTTCTTCAATTATTTGTCTTTCCCCACAGAAATATTTTTATTTCTTGATATAAACTGTGTGAAAATACACCTGTCAGGCTACCACACTTCATCTCATTGTGTAGTACTGGAAAAGAAACTGTTTGCAGCTTCCTCTTGCAGCAATTGTACCCCAACTGTTTGATCCTTCTCCAGGCCCTTTCCCAGACTGGCGTTGGAAAGTCATCTTAGTAGCTACTCCTGTATTCATAGTTATAGCTCTACTGTTTCTAATTCTGACCAGGACATAAGCCTGAAGATTTCTGGCTAGTCTTCATATTTATAGAAACATCAAAGTTTATGCTCTAAAGTGCCTTACTAAGGCATGTACTCCCAAAAGCTCAGTCCTGCGCTGATGTTTCAGGGAAAGGCAGAGAAGAAACTTGGCATAAACCAAGAAGTGTTCAGATATTTATCCAACTAGAATAAAAGTCCATAGAGCACCAACTTTAACTACCTGTCTTTTTGAAGAGGAGAAAGATGACAACTGCACCTGCCATTCTAACAGAAGAACCTCAGCATTGTGCTTTGTCCAGAGTACAGCCCAACCTCTTGACTCATTAATTGAGCAATTCAGCCAGTATCAGCTTCCTACAAAAGCTCAGTTGCAGCAGGTTGAAAAGTTTCAGGACAAATATCAGTTACATCAAACTGCTACTTGCTTGTCCTCCCCTACTGCCTCTTGAAAATGCCCAGGGGGCCAGCCTAAAGACTGATTGCCCCAATACCCTGTCACCAACATTGGCCACTGATCAAAAGTTCACAGACAGTGCATATGAAACTGAATTAGTAAAGGAGGGTTATTCCTCCTCCTACCCTTGCCTTCTTTCAGGGATTTACATTTAGTGTTTAGTATTTCATGCACCAGGTGAATTTCCCTATTCCTCAGTTTGTTAAACAGCTGTTTAAACCAGTTCATACTTCTGGCCTCAGCAGCACCCTCCAGTAACACAACTGCCATAGTTCAGTGATACACTAAACCTGTATCATGGCAAATTTCATTCAGTGTCCTTGGCTCTTATAGTACAAAAATCAAATAACAATTGCTGCCCATTCACCCTCTCTGCACCATTTATAATTCATATAGCTCTATCAGCAGCTTTTCCTCAGCAGTCTTTTTCCTCAGGCTGAAATCCAAGCCTACTTCACCTGCCTCATAGACACTGTACCGCATCTTTAACCATCACTGCTGGTCTTCCAGTGTCCTACTGGAACAGGAGTAAGGAGAAACAGACCGAAAGGCAGGCCTCATTGTACATAACTCTTCAGTCACTTAGGAGATGGCACAGTAATGTCTTACAGTTGTTCTCTGCTCCTTCCCAAATAATTAATCATCTTCCTTAATGCTTTTGACCACACAATGAACCTGGAAAGATCTATACTGGGAAAGAGCTTATGGCTAATCTAATTTATATGATAATTCAGCACTTACACCACCACTACAGAAATATAAGTTTTCCATGACATAAGTTGATCCCTAACGTTTAAGGACATAGGACAGACAAACACGGATAAACAGTGTTATCAAGACAATAACCTGTTTTGATTGCTTCAACCAGCTTGTCATTCTTCTCTCCTTCAAGCAGTCTGTGATAATACCCAGGGTTTTGTTCCATGTTGGCTTGGGCCCCACTCACAATCATCCAGATCAATGCACGGTGTTCATTGGGGATGCCTTTCCTGATATATCTCTTCACTGCAAAACAAGAAGTTTGGTGATTTAAAAAAAAAGAAATAAAATTTCCATCTGCATTTTTCTTTTGGAAATGAGCAACAGAAGGTTCAGATGTCACAGAAGAACTCTTGACTAAAGATTATTAAGCTTTCTCTCCTATGCATTTCCTTCTCAGCTACATAGTATATTTCAGATTCACTATGAAGTTCTTGCCACTCACCCTGGGTTTGAAGATCTGTGTGGGGAGTCTTTCTTTCCTCCCTCATCTATTTCCCCATTAGGATTTAGAATCCTTTCCTCTTCTTCCCACCTTTCCAGACAGAGATACAAATAGTAAGTTCCTCCTTGATCTTTGTCCTTTATCATTGAGATTAGCACTGACTTTTTCTTTCCCTACATCACCAATGGCCTCTGATATGATAACCCCTTCTGTTTGCTTGGTTATGCTCTAGCATAAATAGCTGTTAATGTAACCCCAGGATTTCAGCTTAGCACCTAACCACTGAAATCATGGCAGAAACCAAGAAATAGGAAGTATGTGGCTACTGTCTAAATGAGCCTCTGGAAGAAGTGGATATGTGAGTGAGCAGCAGATGATTTTTCCCCAAATAACTGGGGACGTCTTTTCATATCAAAGTAGTTCTTATCTCCTGTCTCATATTCATTATCAGGGTGTGCTGTGAAGGTTTTTTTAAGCAGATGATTCAGTGTAAATAACTAGGATGGCAAGATTGCAGGAGGAAGCATCAGGCTAATGACAGCCAAAGCAACTTCCTCCTGGGAATGGTATGAAAAATATTAACAGGGAGCCAATGCTGCTCACTGCTACATAATCCTGAATCAGCATTACCTCTTCTGATCCAAAAAGACACCCAAATGTTTGAGATCCTTCTGCTTTTTCCAAAGAGAAGAAACTCACGAAGGAACCAGACAATTCTTATTAAATTAATGAGACTGTGTCAATTGAAGTATTGACTTCTCCTCCCTAAATTCTATGGGACTCACATGAGAGTGGGGACTTTTATTCTGCACACACAGAGACATATATAAAATATCATTACCAGATCTGATTTTATCCAATCACAAAGATCTGAAATTCTAGATCAACACTGCCTGAAGTAAAGGCCTAAAAACAGCAGAAAGAATCAGGTTTTGCAACAACTCAGCCAGCCACCTTCTAAATACATTCCACCTAATTTCAGCTGCCTATCCTCTGGGAGCCAAAGCTACTTTCCCAGTGTCAACAGAGCAATCTGTGCATCTCTGATGGGCATTCCACCCACCAAAAATATGGTACTTTCTCTCAAAAAACACTCCTACCCTTAACATTTGCAATAAGCACCTGGTATTTAAGGTAGAGTTTTTGTTCAGCATTTGATGAGGATTTATACTCATGGGTTAGTCTCTACAGTTCCGGCCGTAACTACCGTCTTCTTGTAGACAGGCTGAAAATAATTTACTTCTTTCCATGGATGTTTAATAATGCCCATTTCATCTTTTTTTTACAATATTTTGAACTCTAAAGCTCAGGAAATCTATAGATGGACATAGCAAATTCAGGAATGAGTACGAGGAACCAGTCCCATTTAGGTCTGCAAGAAGAAACTTATTGATGAGCCTGCAAAAGACCCTAGAAGCAAATTTACTGGCTAAATTACAGTATTATCATATTCTAAAATATAATTCAAATGGTATTTTTTATGAAACAACTGTAAATTCTGAGAGCATAGCCAGCATCCACATCCAACCAAACACATTAAACTCAAGAGAAGCAGGGACAAGCCTTTGACACTGACACAAGGGGAAAGCAGGCCTGCAGCACAGCATATGCTCCTTACTCCTCAGTGTCATCGTTCTCATGGTAATAGAGAGCCAGAAGCTTGTATCACCCCAAGCGTCTACCTACCCCGGCTCCCCCACTCTCCTAAGAATGAAAACGCCCTTTACATGGTGCTTTTCTTCCTCACACCATTATCATACTTGCCAGGATCTGCAAGCTGGCATACAAGAAGCAGCAGAATAGTTTTGAAAATAAGGACAATTGTGATTTAATATGTCATATTCTATACATAAAATTGTATTGTTTTATACAACTATGTATCTGTTTCCTATAGGCCCTCTTCTGCATTATTCTCAGGAACTAAAAAGCCCACAGCAACAGTCTACACCACAGAATATCCTCCCACTGTAACATTAAAGAAGCTTTCACAGATGAAGCTGGATTGTGCGTGTCTCCAATCACACATGCAACTAACTGTAAAGCAAGGGCTTGATCTTAAAAGCAGCATTGCTGAATACCAGCAAGCCCTGAGTATCCACATGAGGAGTCACTCCCACAACAACCACAGTGTACACAAGGCAGTCTAAGCTTTAAAACACAAGTAGTAAAGAAATATCTTTATGTGATATTTTTGCCTCTGTTCATTAATATGAAACAGCAATACTTAAGCAAACAAAAGCAGTCTTAATTCCATTACTTAGATCCACACTTTTCAGCTACTTTTTCAGTTACCAACAATTACTGTTGAATGCTGAAGAAACTAGCTTGGACCCTAGAGGATAAATTCTACAGAAAAGCTGAAACCATCATCCATCAAGGAACTGAAAGTTTTATTTTATATACACATCACAGAAGAAACAAAAGTAGATGTGGGCTGTAAGTGTTCAAGTTATAGTCAAACATGAGAACTGACTTCCTAAGATGCTCCTTACTTTCTCCAACCCATGGGCTGGAACAGAAGCATCCATATTATAACCACCATTTAGTACCATTCACCTTTTACTGTATTTTATCAGCCTCAAAGACTAGAAAACACCTTCTGCTACTGTTCAGTTCTGGTTAGTCCACTTACAGCCAGACTCTTTTACAAAACAGACTTCTGGTCAGAATTACACTACTTTAAGCAATTATGTAAATTTCTCGTAAACAAGCCAAAGCAGAAAGCTGCTTTTTGGTCCCATAAAGACAACGGCTGAATTGAGAAAAACAAAAATTAAGAGGATCTCAGTAGTGGTGGAACTAGAGAGAGGAGGCAAGTGACCAAACAGCAACTGAAAATTCAGATGTGCAAAGGAAACAAGGTGAAGATAGCAAGGGTAGAGGGGAAAACAAAACAGAACAAGAAAAAAGAAAACAGCCAAAATTCCTATGACCTGCCCTGCCGGAAGGCTGTAATCCAGAACAACAGGATACACTGCTTAATTACAGCTGTTAAAACATAGTCTAACTACCTATCTTTACAGTAGAACAGAATTATATACATACACACCACCCTGGATGTGAGGCATGTGAACATGCCACTTTTCCAAACTGGAAAATTAACACAAGTCATCACTTCTTCCTGTTCACCAGGACAGGAATTATGAGCTTCTGTATGTGTAAAGACAAAAGGGGTCTGGAGCTACTGAAATACCACATATATAATACCTCTCTCACATCTACTCACAACAGGATGCACTTTGAAAAGCCCCCAACAGAATTCCAAAGAAGAATATGTGTTTGAAGGTACAGCTATTGCATTCAGGGGGGGAAGTGGCAGTTCTAGCTGATAGCTGACTTGCAGAAGAGGGGAAGTTAATCAGAACCAGCAGCTACTAAGCAAAGCTTCAAAGCAATGAAGTCAGGTTCTGGAGGAATGAAATTCAACACACCAGCAGGTAGACCTGGTCCCCAGGTGCCTGCAAGGAAATCAAAGCACACATCTAAACAACTGCTTACATAATTCTATGTGCATATGATACAAGCTCCCATCTTACAGATATAAGAATGGAAATACTTAAAAATCAGCAACTGTACAGGTTAATCTGTTGCTCTTCTCTTCTGTGGTATCAGTTTAGGATAATGCCAGAAGCTGATTTTAACAACTTTGCAGTTATACTCAAGATTACATTTCCTCAACATTATATCAGTCGTTCTCCTTACATACTACATATATATGGGTGTATATATATATATATATGAGAAGGCAAAATCTATGAATCTTAGTGTCCTTAGCAAAATTTAGTAATGTCAAAGATGATGTGCCACCCTGCAAGGGCTTGCTACAGCCAAGAGCCACTGCCTGCATCCACTCAGTGGATTTATGGCATGCTAGTTTTCACAAACAATAGCCTGTTGGACACAAAGCCACATTAACGGTTACTGCCATTACATGGCTAGTGGGGCAGCATGATCATCAGTACTGAAATCTGGCGGACAAGTTGAGAATTTGGTCAAAGTTTTGGCTCTCAAAAAAGACCAAAGGCATTCACACTGTTTGTATCACAGTAGCATTCTGCCTCTGCAATGCTGGAAGAGAAATGTAATGAACTCATAGAAATTGCTAAAAGCTGCCTCTGTCACAGTTCTTGCATTTTAAGAGAAGGAGATGAATCAAAACCTGAGATTTTTTTCCACAACTAGAAGACTAAGTTTTGCAGAATCTCAAAATCCTCCCTAATTCAAAAAAACTGCACAGTTATCACTATATTCAAATGTGACACCCTAAGCAAAAGCTTTGGAAGAAAGAGATTAGAAGTAGCTACTTTCCGATTTGCAGCATATGATCTCGCAGCTATAGCTCAAACCTACAATCTCTAGGATTCCTCATCCTTCAAATGGACATCCATATACTAAATACACTATTATAATACCTCACTAGTTATCATTCCATTCTTGGTGAAAAGAGAAAAAAAAAAAAGCTACCCCAAACCAACAAAACCACCAGAATTACCAATGAAAGTCTGCATCTGAAGCACAGCTCTAAGTATTCAGCTACTAGAGTATTCACTCTACATACTCTACTCAACGGCCTGATTAACTTTTGCTTAGTTTTACTCACTGTAACATATTTATACAGAACTCTAACTCCAAAAGACTCCTAAAGGGAAAACAAGCTGAATAGCATCGTTAAGGGCAGAGAGGAAAACTTAAACACTTATATGAAAAAATAACCCAGAGAAAGAGGGGGAGGAAAACCCCCTACGCCCCTTAGTTTCATGGGACTCCCTGCCACCTGCTGACTCTCTCCATTTATTTCTCCCTGTCCCTCTTTGAAGATAAAACATTACTACAGGTTTTCTTGCTTTTGGAAGTGGCAATTAACAGTTCCATTGGCATTTTATCCAATTCTGCATTAGTGCCTACATTAAATTTTACTTTCTGCACTTTCATGAGGCATTTAGCATCAGTTCTCAGTACACACTTTTTTAGCTGTGGGGTTACACCATTTTACAAAAGGAAGATATAGACATTTGGAAAATCTCAGCAATCTGAAAAACTGTCAGTCAGCAACTAGGAGTCCCATGGGGTTCAAGACAGTCATACATAATCTCAAGTCTCTTTAAAGAGAGCACAAAGCAGAGTACAATACAACAAACAGCTAGAAAACATCATCTTGAAAGTGCAGTGGTCATGATCTCTGCATTACAGAAGTAGTACGATGTAGTATATGCCAAAGAAAGATTACTCCTTTGTAAGCTTTAAATCAAATCAGCGATTGCCGTAACAGCAGCACACTTGCCTACGTATTATTAGTTTATACTACTGGTTTTCACTTGAAGACAAAAACAGTATTTAACACTCAAGGATGCAAACCCCATTTATTATTTAACATTCAAGGATGCAAACCCCATTTATATTGGTTCTAACATAATGGGCTTTTTTACCTATAAATAGACATACACCTCACCTTTTAAACTCTTCTGTATCCCGTTATTCCCCTTTAGGAGCTTGGACCATTTTATTGCTCTTCTAGTGAGTACCACTAGATATCTGGAAAAGAATGCTTCATAGGACGCATAATCAAAGTCTTCTGGCCTTTCAAACCCATATGGATCAACCCTACAAAATAAAAAAGAATTCTTGTTAAAATGTTTCTACATACCTTCAGCTGGAGGAAAAAAAAAACAAACCCAACAAAAAAATTAAAATAAAATAAAATAAAAACAAACAAAAAAATGCCATTATGCTTTAAGTAACTCCCAGTTGCTATTTCTCAAAGCACTCAAACTCTTTCCTCCCAACAAAAGCCTACTTTATATGAATTTAAACATGCACTGTTCAGTCAGTTTTACAGATTTCACTGCTTTTGGAAGTAAGGAGTTTTTAGAGCAAAGGACCCACTGTGTGCAAAACCAGCCCAAATTATCACCACACAGAAGCCTGGGGGGTATTTTTTCCTCAACACATACAAACAGTTTAAAAGTACGAAGGTGTAGCACAGCAGCTCAAACGTGGCTTGAACTCACTTTCCACACTGCTCCGCACAGAAAAATGACAACAAAAAGTACAAGTATAAAAAGTTACAAAGACTGTTTTTAAAAGCAGTAATTTTTGAAATTATCTTCAGCAAAGCATATGGATAGAGAAAAAAAGAAATAAACCACAAATCCTTGTGTCAATATACCTTCTTCATACTTAGTATCAAAAATGCTTATTTTACTATCTTTAACAATATGTCAGTGTTATAGTATACTGGGCAGCCAGACACTGATGGAGTTTCAGAACTGCAAGTCTGATTCTGTTTTAGCTTGATATACAGCTAGTTCACCTTGCTAAACTAGATTTATGACAATTTCCCAGGATGCTCTACACCAGCCAATTATCACCCAAGTACTGAACACTCATTGGCTTCATAGAAGTTAAACAGGCAGAGAAGTCTATTCTCAGAAAACATTGCTAGATGGACATCAAGGCATAACTTCCAAAAAACCACTGCCCATTCAATTCATGGAGCAGGAATTTGCGCATGGAGCGGCACTGACACGGCCTTGGGCAAACTCTGGCTCACGGGATGGTCACGGGTAGCAAAAGATGAATCAGAACAGGAAGAATTAAATATTCAGATCTCAGATTGTTATTATCTAAGCGGCTGTTAGAAAAGTCACCTTTGTATTCATGTGCTCCTCAAGTCTGACACACACACACAAAAAAAAAAAAAACCAGAAAAATCACCAACACACACTTCTCCGAAGAAATGAGGATAAAACCACTCAAAAAATCCTGACACCTTCATGAACATACTTCTCATACTTATGACCGCGACTGTACAGGCAGCAAATGCAGATTAATTTCACGCTCAACTCCATTCCTGAGGTAGAAAGGGAAACCAGAGAGTCAGGAAGTAGGGCTGTGAGGAAGTTACCTTCCCTAACGCGCTCCCAGGCAGCGCAGGTTACCATCACTGTCCCGCGGTGCCCTCACATCGGCAGCCGCATCGCTGTCAGGTTGTTTTCCCCCCTGGAGCCCCCTCAGCCATTTCCCGCCGGGCCAGGCCGTTACCTGCCGCTGCCTCCTCACATTCCCAAGCGTTCTGGAAGGAATACACCTCGCTGCCCCGACGTTAACCTTCTCCAAGTTCATCCTCCACCACCACAGCTCCCCTCAGCCCCAGCCCTTCGTCTGACTCGGCAACATACCAGCAGTGCAAAAGGCTATTTTAAGGCACTACCAAAAAAACCGAGATCCCGGCACGGCGCCGAGAGCCACCGCTCCTGCTCCGGTTCGGTCCCTCTTTCAGTCCCAGCGCCAAAGATTCACAGTGAAGTTGTAAAAGGCGGTAATTTTAAACGCGATCCCCCCGCCCGGGAAAGCGCAGGTGGGAGCGGGCAGGCAGCCGTAGCCGGCCCCGGCTGAGGGTCGGGCACGCCGGACCTCAGAGCTGTCAGGCACCCGCCTCAGAGCGAACCCGCTCCAACGGGCCCGGCGCCAGCGGGCTGAAGCACCGCCGCCAGCAGCCCTTACCTGTACGCCCAGTCCCGCCCGTCCTCTTGCCTCTCCATAAGGGGATCCGCGCTCGGCCTCCCCCAGGGAGGGGAGAGCGGCGCCTCGGCCGCTGAGCGGGCTCTCCTCAGGCCGAGCAGCGCCACAACCGAAGCCCATACGGAGCAACTCCCGAGTTCAACTCTCCTGGCGCCCTCCGAGGGGCGGGGACGGCCGCCAGGCCCCGCCTCCCATGCCAGCGGGGGCCGGGCGGCGGCGGGGCGGGCTCCTCCCGCTGAGGCGCCGCCAAATCTCCGCTCCGCTGTGCTCCGCCGGGCGGTCGCCTCGGCAAGGGAGGGGCTTTGGTGCGATCCTGGCCCCGGTGTAGATTTGTGTGTTTCACGTTTATGCCTCCTCTGGAGGAAAGCTCAGGTATTGACGGAAATATCTCGCTAACAAAGGGGGAGAGCGGCCACAGGTGCGGCCCTTTAAACCAGAGGGATTTCCCCATAACCAACAAGAGGAGGTGGTTGTATTAATATTTAAGTCATCGGCCCCATTCTTCCATTTAATTTCCTCAAATGACTCATTAAAATCAATACTGTGTTACACTGAAATGTTACCATCCTTAGCTTCTGCTGACTTAGTTTTCACCATAAACTAACAATCATTTAAATATGATTTAAATAATAAATGACAGGTTGTAAAAGCCATGGAGTAATAATACCTAAAATTATACAAAAGAAAAGGCTTCTTAGTTTCCAGAACCCATCTCTAACATTAGCACATTGCTCTTTGTCTTTGAAGGTGTCAAACAAACCTCAAAACCCACACAGGCTCTGCCCTACCTGACTGCCAGCAACTTGATTTGCAACATACTGCCTAACAGAAGGGTAATTATATCCCTTCTTGTCCTTTTTGAATCAAGTTCTGACTTTGCACCCACCAAAGTGCACAGAAAATTATAGCTACTGCCAGAGAAACATTATCTTGTTCAGCCAGCAAATAAGAGTTGCTGAAGACAACAGATGGGATTTCACAAGGGTGATCAACAGTTGTTCCCTCCCAGCACACTCCTCGAGAAAGCTACCTCCTCTCTGCAGGATCAAAGGCAATCACCCACACAGAAATGTGGAAGTAGTTTGGCTGCAAAGGCAGGGGAAAAATACAGAGGTTTGTACTCGGTTTGACTGCCATCACAGGGCTGTTACAGTTCATGATTGTTCAGCAAAACATAGTATTCCTTTCCATTTCAATTTTTTTTTTCTTTTGTGGCAAAATGCTGTGCTTCTCCTGCAGGAGGGTGGTCCCACTCAAATTACTGTGCGGCGTCATGAACATGCTCGGGTACTGGCAGGACTGGAACCTGATTACAAACCATCCCAGGGAAAGCTGGCCGGTGCCTGTGCCAAGCTTGTGCTTTGACATCCCGCCAGCGTTGCCTTGGTGGAGCGTAGGCAGAGGCACACTCTACAAACAGCTCTGCCCCACTGACTTGGTCAAAGTCACATAGAAAACCCTTGGCAGGGCTGTGAATAGAAAGAGGCGATGCTGTCCCATGGGAGAGAAGAAAGAAGCTTTGGTAAGGCAAAATATCCCGTTCTCCCCCGAATCCTGAAGGTTTAGGCTTTAACAGGGTTAAGCTTCACCTGACAAGGTCAGGCTCTTTGGTTTATGTTCCTTTTGAAACAGATCCATCAAACATCCTCCAAGCAGCAGATTGTTTCTGTGATTAATTAAGGGTACATCTGCAGTGCATCAAGGGTAGCCTTGTGTATACCACAGCCCATTTTTACTGTCAGCAAGCCTTACATGTTATATACAGTTTCTGTTGCCCTAACACAAGCATAACTGTGTGGTTCACTCAGATTTATGCCTCTTTCACACAAAGGCTCCTATGAAAAAATTTCCTGTTACTCCTGTTAAGGAAGCTACTTGGAATATTAATGGATTAATAGAAATAATTCCTTATTTTCAGAGCAATAATTGAATCCTCATATTGTGGCTGATAATATGAACCAGCCTGCTGTCTGGCAATGGATAATACCTTGGTTGTCCTTCACAGGGTATCAATGCTGCTCTCTTCTGGGCAGATTATATCATGCTGCTTTTAAAGGCGTTCAAAGAAACTAAAGCATAAACCCTCGAGTCTGAGAACTGCATGTCCTTGGTGATCAGCAGAAAATGATACTATTTACTTTTGATCGTTTACTTCTGAGGGAGCTGGTGGCAGTGGCAGAAGGCAGGAGGAGGGTTGACTTAGGTCACGTTCGGGCCGGTGAAGCTCACAGCCTTCCCACCTGCCAACCTGGAACAAAAGAAATCTGCCACATGTAATCTCCACACCCCTCACCACCCTTCTTTTGCATCTGAATCTTATCCCTGAAGTTTCTACATTATGGTGAACATGTTTGGTAGAAATTCCCATCCTGCTGCTGTCAGAGTGAGTCCTTAAAATAGTGACTTCCCTTTAAGGGTAGGCATTTCGATGTGTTCCCTGCAAAGGCAGATGAAGACTGCAGACAAGTGTTTCACAGGCTGATATTTTCACAGCTTCACTTGTCTTACACTCTGTGTTTCAGTGAGCAAGGCTTCCCTACTTGTGTTTGCAGAGCAGTTATTAAGTAACAATACCAGCAAAATTTTCATCCTTATCAGGAATTAGTCTGGGGTGGACTTATGCTTCCACAAGCTGTGAAATGCAGGCTGTGAATGCTTGATGTTTTAGCAGTGCTGAAATGTGGTCCAGATCCTCACACACCACCCCAAGAATCTTGTTACTTTTAAGCCAGAACTGTGGAAGGAGCATCAGGAGAAAACCTTTGATAATATTTTTCCCTGAAAGTATTTCCTCGTCTGTGAGGGCTGTACGGATTCCTTATCCATCCAATGGAAGAATTATCTTTATTATTTTGTGTATCATAAATGTATCCATTTTCTTGCCTGAAGGTCTCTTCACTGACTGCAGGGAGGTCAAAGAAAATGAATTGTTAGAGGGAAGCAGAGCACAATAGGACCAAGGAGGGGATAAGGTGTGTGTGGATGTGGAAGTTGTGTGTAGATTTAGTATGCCTGCTATTTTTAAGACAGTACAGGTGAGTCTGTTCATTGAGAAATAGCAGTGGGAAACACCATTCCCAGAAAAGCTGGCAGCTCTGCTTTTCCAGATCCAGACAGTAAGTTTAAAAAAATACCCCTAACTAGTCGCAAAATGGTTAATAGCTCCTGCTTAGAAAATGTGAAAACAGCACCACAGGAGAAGAGATAAAAAAGGTAATTCTTGCTCATGTCTGGGTGCTGTAGTATCCCCAGTAAACGATGAATTTCCCACAGTATACATGGCATCCCTAGCTTGTGTGGTTCCTCATACAGCCACTCATTTTTGTGTTTCTACTTAGTAAACTGTGCGACACAGACATACCCTGTTTTGTTGGAGCTCTACTCTGCATCCACTTAGTTTGAGCTAATTTCCCATGACCTGAAAAAAAATCTGCTACTCCATACTTGGGAAAACAGTTTAGATTAAACAGATCTGACGGTATAGAAATCTTCAGTAAGAAGTAAACATAGGGGTATATATATATTTTAATTACTGCAAGTCTATATTCTAACCTACGCACAATGTGCTCAAGGACTAGACAACTCATCCAGCTAACAAGGTTAAGAAATGCCACGATCACATCCAGACACCTTTTGTTCCTGTTGCTACCAACAACCTACCAAATTTAGTCAACCTTCGCCTACGTATGAGGCTCTGAAGATGTAATGAAATGCTGAACTTGCTCCATATTTTTGTCCAGAAAATTGCATCAGGCTTACATAATTGTAGTCTGGAGGCCTGATTAAACCTGTTCACACGAATTGCTCCAACAGCAGTCACTGAACTTTAGAACAGACTGCACAGCAAGGACAGAAGCATATCTGAAAAAGTTAATTTCCTCTATTCCCTGGAGGCTTCACAGCTTCACGTCTATGAAGGTTACTAGCTGGTAGGACATGTTACAAATTGAAGTGTAGTCTGGAAAGTGCCAGTATTTTGATTATTCTCAGTATGACTGTGGCCCCAGGAGTCAAATCATACTGATATGAGCAACTATAAAAAGGAGCTGTAAAGCTTGCTGCATACCACTGCAGCTGCCTGGAGAATTATTACCCACAGAAATCTCTGCAGAAAGGTTCTTGCACTCCACTGCCATCCTCCAGTTGCATCAGAAAAGAAGGCTCAAGGCTGTAAGTGGCAACACTGGAAACAGCAGGGGAAAAGAAATCATATGGTAATGCCCTTAGTGTGAAAAACATGGCAAAATTACATGTCAAAAGTGGCACAGAAAAAATACTCCAACATTATTAGCAGGAGGTCTTCCTAAGACAGGGAGGAGGATGTCCTTAGAAAAAGGTCAGTAACTATCAAACCAATAACTCAATGGTGTGGAACTGAGTAAACCAAAAGAGAGGTTCATAGTGGTTAATTACTTGATGAATCTAGTTTATGTCAGGCTACAACTCTGTAAAATGTGTTTGTTATTTCAGTGGACAAAATTAAGTATTTTCTAGATGGCTTTTCTCTGTTTTGCTTTTCCTTATCTTCTTGAATGATCTAGAGGGGTGTGATGAAAGCACTTTACATTCATGCTGATGATGTTTGCTTACTTGGCTGCATGAGTACAAGGCTTATAACTGAACTTTGAAACTTCCCAGGGAGAGATGACAGACAAGATTAGAGATTATTAACTCCTTCCTCCTTCTCCCACACCCTTTTTCTTTCTTGTCCCTGTTTGTGAAGGTATCATGACTAGCAAATCCAGCAGCTCCAAGATCTACTGAATGGTGATGGGATTTAACCTGGATGTTCTCTGGCTGTCTGCTTTGATTTTACATTTGGTTGTAGTTGGGAAATGCAAAGGCAAACCCTCTCCTGGCCTTCAATTGCCTCTGTGTTAGGACTTCTGCAAGGACTCTCATTTCAGTTGTCTCAAGCAGTTCCTTATTCCATAAGAGGCAGGGAGACTTACCATTACAGGTATTTAAATACAACCATTGCGTGTAAATACATAGTGTCAGTGATGAAGAACGTTGTCTGTTTCACTTAATTGTTGCTCTGCAGTTAAGGGTTTCTCCAAAAAATATGCATTAAGGAAAATAGTCCTTAAAGTAATGACACATTTTGGTGCAAAACAAAGAAGGTATAGCTATTCATTCAGGAAGAGACATGCATTTCTCACATGGAATAAAACATGAGTTTTCCAAGACACAGGTAATCTTAAGTTTCTGTAGCTGAGTACTATTTCATAATGCATAGGTGTAAGGGTACTGAGTTTGAGTCAGATCAGCAAATTCCTTTTCTGTAAGTTGCTCCATGAAGGTAATGTGCTCCCAGGGAGGTTGTTCTTCACAGCAGCTTTCCATATAGAATCATAGAATCATAGAATAGTTAGGGTTGGAAAGGACCAACCCAAAGGACCTTAAGATCATCTAGTTCCAACACCCCTGCCAGGGGAAGGGACACCTCCCACTAAAACATGCCACCCAAGGCTCTGTCCAACCTGGCCTTGAACACCGCCAGGGATGGAGCATTCACAACTTCCCTGGGCAACCCATTCCAGTGCCTCACCACCCTTACAGTAAAGAATTTCTTCCTCATATCCAATCTAAACTTCCCCTGTTTAAGTTTATTCCCTACACATTTTTCAAGCTCATAGGCTGAAAGAAAATTAAGTTTTGTGAAAACTGAAACTTGGGTTTGATGGCAAGAGCAGCTGAAGCTTCTGTGAACTGCAAGGTTATAGCAACAGCCATCTGCACAGCTGTGCCTCAGTATTTACATGTCATCAAGGTACTGGCTGAGGGCTCATGGTTTGAAATTCCTTTGAACAGTAAGGAACTTTGATTGCAACATCTAGAATCAAATTATTACTTCTCTCTGGCTTACTTTCTTAGCTTACAGATTATGTCACATGACTAATATTGGAGGAAAAATTCAAATCTCATTGTGTGTTAACTTGCAGATAAATGTCCCCCAAACACTGATACATTGTCAAAACTGAAAATAGTAAATTTAACTTTCCTGTTTTGTTTTTTAAATTTTTTTTAATTTCAGGTATTGCTGACACTGGTCTTTCCTGTCTTACAGTAATCAAATTGAGGAGAAATGTGTAGCACTGAAAACAATCAGCTTATTTTGGTATTTCTTGGTTTGATGTCAAAGTGGTTACAAAACATAATATGTTCTCAGACAGCTGTTTGATTCTTTTTTCTATTAAAGTGTAACTCACATATCAACAATACATCATACTGGTTTTCAACTGAGGAATTTTATTTTACCTATATGTGAACTTACTTACAAAAATTGTAGAACTTAATTTGATATCATGCAATGAGCCATAGCAATCATCATATATGACAGTGTTGCACATTAGTATTGCTTCTGCAACAGGTGCATTCTATTTATGTATTTTCATATTTCTCAACAACATATTTTTCAAGAATTTTCTTCTCAGAAACGAATAGTATTATTTTTATAATAATTTCCTTTTACATGGCATCTGATCACTGCCCATCCTCCATGAGCTGTTGATAAACTTCTGAACACAGTCAAATAAGCTTTGTGAAAATTATCATCTTTCCTGATCTATACAAAGTCATTTTTCATATGGTTGCAAAAGTGCAAGTGTCTTCTTAATAGATGTTGAGGAAAATCATTGGTGGAATATTGACCATAGTCATAATCTGTATGTAAATGTAAATCAACCCTCCAAAATACAGAACCGATGCTTAGAACTGACATTAGGCCATTACAGTTTTGCCTGATGTAGACAAAGCTTATAGGGACCCTGATGCTCTGCTCCATGCAGTTACAATTTAGCCCATGATATCTGCATGTGGTGAAACCATTTAACATTCCAAAGAATGAGTCTATAAGTAATTCCAGCTGCAATCCTCTTAACTACACTGTCTGGAAATGTCTCTCAGGTTTTTGCATTTTGATGGCAGCATAAATGCCCTGTATAAAATTTGGTGAGAATTACAGACTTTGAGTATTTTATGGTTCTTTATCAATGTGCAACAGATTAGTTTGTGTAAATGAAACAACTTTCGGCAAAGAAAGCTCAGATTCAATCCCACAGAAGTCACTGGGATGCGGGGGGAAGGGGCTGAGCATTCGTCATGCTTCTCTTAATTGTTTTCAGTTCTTTGTTTCAGCCTGTCCCAGTCCCCAGGGTTCAAATAGCCATGACAGTACGGAACTACAGAGTGTACAAATCACTCAAGGAGAGGAGATGATTATCTTACAGTGTGAAAAAGTCTCACTCAAGCTTTCACACAGGCACAAAAGGTGATTTCTCACTTCATCTCCCATTCCCAACTCGGAATCCCATGGAAAACTTGGAGCACCATAAGGCTCTATGTGAGGATGCTGGGCTGGGAGAAACCCTGCTGGGAAGCTTTAGGAGGGTCTCTGCCTGAAGGAACCAGCCAGCTCTCACAAATATATTTCATGAGGCTGTTCTGTCTCTCAAGTGACATTTCTTTGCTTGTGTTACAAAGAATAGAGGCTGGGGGAGATACTTTAAAGCAGGCCAAGTCCTTAATGTGAAGGTACAGACAGAGTTTTACTTCACATTTGAGTAGTCAGGGAAAACAAGCATGAAGGAGCTGCAAGTAGAGAGAAAGCAACTTCAGCCTTCCATCCAGCAGAGAAAATGCTGGTGTGCTGGACATTGCACAGAACAACAGTTTTCCTCCTGCACATCACAGGACCAAATATAGTTCATGGCAAAGTTGCAAGTCTAGCATGTATATGCAAGCAGACAATTGAATGGTCAGATACCAGGTCAGATGGACAACTTCCTGAGAATTTCCTCTGTGCTTCAGAAAAAGGGACTCTTTGAAGTCCCCTTCTAGGAAGAATTCAGCCTTTCAAAGTGGTATTCATCAACATGATTGCGACTTTGTGTAGAAAAAGTGGAGGCACTTTTGATTTCAGTGGCTGCCTTTTAAAGTAGTGATGTGTGATTACTACTAGGGATAGTTAGTGTTCACAGTGTAGTCTCTAGTAGGAAACATACCAGATTAGCAAGGTGTTGTATTTCCCACAGCAATGATAGTGCATTGCTGACAATATCATCCATATTCCCAGGGGAGAAAGCTGAGGCTGATCCTTGCAATTAAGCTTATGCTGTGACAATAAACAGTACTTTAGAAACTCACAGTTGCTGTCAAGGGTCCTTACAAAGGGGGCACTTGTAATGAAACAAGAGACAGCTCTGGTAGACTGCTTTCTGGGAAGAAATAACAATTAGGTAGCACATAAGAACCAGTGACTGCTTTTAGCTTTTCAATGGTCTGATTTTCTGCTCAAGCAACCTTCAGTATGTTTTTATAAATACATCCTCCCATGTGTAACTGTCTTTTTCAACTTGTACTTCCCTGAAAGAGATATCTTCAGGTGTTTGGGTCCAGACTGCATTTACTAAACACTATTGAAAACCAGTAGAGTAACATCAAATAATATTTGCAGATGATTGCAAAGAGCAAAGCTAAAATGTTGGTAATAAGGACATGCAAGATGCATATCTTGCCACTTCTCTTTTAGCATTTCACTTAAACTAAAAACCTGTGTTGACCAAATGCATCTGGGATCTCCTTCCTGAGTGTATGTACTTCAATACAGTACTTAAGTCGATGGTCTATTCTATTAAATACGGATAAAAATAGTTTAGAACAAGGTGAGGCAAAATCTGTCTTTGATGAGTGTGAGAAGAGATGAGACAGGACACCACAGAGCATCACTGCATTAACGTTTTTACAGCTCTAATTTGAACATGGTTATTTTTAGAGGACCTGTTCTCCATACCAACACTAATGACTGCTAGCAGAGACAAACATATTCCTAGAGCCAGCAACATTGTGTGCAGGTCTCAGGATTTAGCTAAAGCATGCAAAGGACTGACAAAGTAGAGTCTGGGAGGTTTCCACTGTCAAAATTACCCTGAGATAAATAAAGCCAAACCAAAAGTGAGCGTGTGTGGAGTACAAGGGGACGATGGCTCAGGGGACATTAGGCTGGGCCAGTTAAACTGGGTATGGAATCTGACGGCCCAAGGTGGGTGAGGAATTACAACTATTAATGTTTAAATCTGATACAGAAGGGTAAGAAAGCACAGCACAAAGACACCAGTCAGAGCACTGCTTCTTCATGAGTATTCCTTACTGGAATATTCAAAGGCAGTCCAGGGAGGTGACCTTGTGCTTTAAAGTGTGAAGTTAAAGCAGTTCAATTACCTGAACTCTGATCTGTTACCTTTTACCTCCGGAGAGTAATTTTACAGCCTTTAATTCTCAATATTTAATATCTTTTCTATAAAACGCTGATTCTTGTGTGTTGCAGTAGTAACTGTGATTTCTCACTACTTTCTTTTTATTGCTATTCTGTGTTGCTTCTATCAATCACTTAGGGAAGCTAGGCAATCCTTGCCACCAAGAAACTTTTCTCCCTCTTTACTTAATCCTGAGAACAGCACAGGGCAAGACTCTTGTAATCTCTAGCAGGGTACAAGTAAACACATTTCATAGAATCACAGAATCAAGTAAATTGCAAAAGACCTTTAACATCATCAAGTCCAACCGTTACCACAGGACTGTCAAGGCCACCACTAAACCATGTCACTGAGGGCCTCATCTGCACCATCTTTGGATACTTCCAGGGACAGTAATTCCACCACTTCCCTGGGAAGCCTCTTCCAATGCCTCAGCACCCTCTCTATGAAGACATTTCTCCTGATATCCAGTCTAAACCTCCCCTGGTGCAGCTTGAGGCCATTACCTCTTGTCCTATTGCTTGTTACCTGGGAGAAGAGACTGGCCACCTCCTCGCTCCATCCTTCTTTCAGGCAGTTGTAGAGAGTGATAACATCCCCCTTGTGCCTTCTCTTCTCCAGACTGAACATTGCAGGTCCCTCAGCCGTTCATCACACTTGTGCTCCAGGCCGTTCACCAGCTTTGTTGCCCTTTTCTGGACCCACTCCAGCACCTCGATATCTTCCTTGCAGTGAGGGGCACAGAACTGAAAAAAGGTTTTTGACTTGAAGTGTGGCCTCCCCAGTGCTGAGTAGAGGGGGATAATCACTGCCCTGGCCCTGCTGGCTACTCAGTCTCAGATACAGGCCAAGGTGCTGTTGTCCTTCTTGGCTGCCTGGGCATAAGCTGGCTCATGTTCAGCAGCCCTCGGTCAGCACCCCCAGTTCCTTTTCAGCTGAGCAGCTTTTCAGCCACTCTTCCCTATGCCTGGAGCATTGCATGGGGTTGTCGTGGCCCAAATGCAGGACCCGGCACTTTGCCTTGTTGAACCTTATACAATGGATTGATGGCCACAGCCCACTGACCCAGCCTGTGAAGATCCCTCTGCAGAGCCTCCCTATCATTCAGCAAATCAACACTCCCAGCCAACTTGGTGCCATCTGCAAATTTAGTGAGAGTGCACTCAATCCCCTCATCCAGATCATCAGTGAAGATATTAAACAACACTGGCCCTGACACTGACCCCTGCAGGACACCACTAGAGACTCATTGCCAACCAGATGTGATGCCATTTGCCTCCACTCTGTTGGGGTCTGCCATCCTCTTTTGGGGTCTGCCATCCATCCAGTTTCCAACCCAGCAAAGAATCCTTCTATCTAGGCCATGAGCCTAGGAGAATGGTGTATCGGAAAGTGTCAAATTTGCCATATAAACCCACATTTGGCTATCAGATGGGAATCCTGACCAGCCCCAGAATGGGGGAGCTGGTTGCCTTTGTCAGAGCAGCTTTCTTATCACCATTTACTATGAGCAAGCTGTTTGCTCACTGATCTACCCACAGTGCCAAGTGATAATACTCATAAGTGATAAGGCAGCCTTGTTAAAAAAGCTTCTTACTGGATATGGTGGCTGGGGAATGCAAGTTGTATGGCAAGCAGTGAGAGGTCAGAAAGAGCACTTTGATCTATGCCCACAGCAGAAAACCAGCCAAAGAAATCACTGTGCAGATGCTATCAGGGAATGTCAAAAGAACCTTGAAGCAAATTGTGAAGGATTTGGTTGTTGATCTCAGCAAATCCCCCTCCAGAGCTTTTCAAGTCTGGAAAATTGAAAGAAAGAGCCAGATCCTACAAAATGCAGGGGCTGCAACCAAGCAGAAGCACTTTGCTGTTTGCTTGTGCTCAGCATAGTTGAGCCCACTGCAGACATGACATCAAAATCCTTCAGTCCTCAAGAGGTAGAACTCTGCAGAAATCTGGGGCACCCCTTTCAAAATTACTTGTGTGGGGTAGAGAGAGCCAGTGCTCTCATTGGAGAGAGATTACCAGGGGTGCAGTCTTCCTCTTTCGCCTGCACCACCATGTCATCTAAGTGACAACAAACCCTGAGATTGTATTTGCAGAAGTAATCTAGGGCAGCAGTCAAATTATTTCCACCCTAAAGATATAAAAATATACTCAGTGCCAAGTGGTAATGAGGTTTTAAGATGCCAGTGCTCTAGTACTCCTAAGACCCTGCAGCAACTTCACTCTCGACTGGGCCTGGAAGCCTAGTGTGCATTGGGAAGGGCAGAAGTAATGGCATAGAAAGTCTTGCAGCAAGGCAAGGAGGCTTAGGCAAAAATGCAACTTTTTCATCCAAAAAAAAAAATACTGTTCATATGAAGAGAATGTCTCCAGGTTAATGAAGTATGCTAGTAAGGTATGGCTCTGCCCACAGAGCCCACAAACTTGTGGAGTCAAAGGCAAGCTATTAAGACCTAGAAATGAAGTAGAGTCTCTGGGTTGCTGGAGGGATTAGGTACTAAGTGCTGCTCTTTGCCAGTAACATACTCTTCTCAGCATAAAACAAGAAGTTTTCATGTGTATTACCACTCAGCCTTTGCTGTGCATTTCTCCTTTCCTGGTATTGTAGGAAATCTCCATCCTTCTACAATGCTGGAAATATTGGATGGGATGCTGCTACCTGCTTTACAGCAATATTGTCAACAGCAGCAGCTGCCTGTCCCTTGTGCTGACCAGGGCCCTCAGGATGCAGAGGACTCTGCTTCCCTAGCCCCCAGGGCTTCTCCTGCAGCTGGGGTGGTAGCAGAAGGAAAATCCCAAGCCGTCCAGGGAGAAGTGGGTACTGCCCTGGAGAACAGGAGGGTTTGAAAATCCTCCCACCACCACCCCCACACACACCCACCCACCCACCCACCATGTTTCAACTATTTGGGCACCAATTGGTGACCAAATTTGAGATTTGCAGCCAGAATGCAGTACGTGTGTGTGCATTTGTGTAGCTGATCAAAACAGCACATTGAAAATGGGGTGGGTTTTTTTGAATGGCTGTGTGTGCTTCCTTTAACAAAATAGCAATGAAGCTTCAGAATGGAAAGATTACTACGTTGCTGAAAACTCTGTTTGTTTTAGGGGTTTTCCCATGAATTAATGAGCAGCTGCATGTTGGAAAGAAATTCCTACTCATGAGGCTCTTGGGAGGGCTCAGAAATCTTCATTGAAATATAGTAAATGGAAAATTTGACCCACAGAGCGAGTTCTCTGTTTCTTGGAAACACATGATTCACATTCCAGCCTGATTTTGTAGCCCTTGGACAGGACAGAAATGTAAAGGAAAGGTAGGAAAGTAGAAAGGAAGAGAGGGAAGCCAGCAATAGGAAATGCATGTGTCAGGGAATGAGGTTAGTGGAGTTTCCATGTAGGCAGTCAGAGATAAACATGTATTCTTGTGTCTTTTAAAAGTACGCTTTTCAACATTCTATTTTTACTTTTGTGAAGTATTTGTATTTTTGCTTTTGTGACTTGGTGAAGGGGTACAGATGAGTCTAAAACACAGGTGTGGATTTTGAGAAACAGTTATGGAAAACATACATTCCTAAAAGTGCGTGATGATTTGGTGGGGTCTGGGCTCAAAATATCTTACCTACTTGGAGAATTTGGTTCATGCTAGCACACAGATCAGAAACACTGCAAGTCATTGCTTGAGTCTTAGCCTTGGACCTTGCTGTCGGACCTTTGGAGTCACAGTCAACATGCGTATCTCTTAATTCATGTCTGTGAATTACTGAAGACCATAAAGAGGACAGGAAAATGGAAGGGTGATCATCATACACCTTTACTTTGCCTCCTGGAAGAGCAGCCTTAACGATTTGGTGCTATGGACTGCGGCTGTGAAGCAGGTAGTGAAGCTCCCCATTTCCATTACAAATAACAATACTGAACCAGCTGAAGCGCTGATACCGCAATCTTCAGGGCAACATCCTCATGCCTAGTAAACAGCTGTTCATGCGCACAAAATTAAGCATTCTGGGAGAGCTGCTAAGGAGGGAAAGAGTTAACTCTTAGCTGTCATCTTCAGACGCGTTTGTTTTTCCGATTCACTTAAGGATGCGAAGCTTTTCCTCATCTTCAGCAGAGAGCCGCGTCTCCAAATGGCAAACTCGCCATCTGCAGGCCAGCAAGACAACTCACGAGGACGGAGGAACAAAAGAGCCCTGCAAGCTCCGAAACACCTTGCTTACGATGGTCTTAGGATTTACTCTTCTTTTTTGCACCATTTAGCAAAAGGAAATCACCCTTCGGGTGTTATCCCAAGGAATGTAGAGTGTCTGTCTCTGGAGCTTGATCCTATCCCAGTGGATTGCTTAAAAAAAATGTAAAAAACCTTAGACTCGATGTTTTTCTGCATCAGGCTGCTTTTACCCTTACTTGCTCTCTCATTCCTCGTCTCAGCTGCAAGGAGAGAGGGCAGGAGCCCTGCCCTCTTCCCATCCCATGCCTTAACACCCTCCCCCGCTACTAGAGGTCGGCCCTGGTTTCACCGTGGATCCCAGATCTGATTGAAACATGCTGTTTCTTAAGCATTTTTTTTTTCCATGAGAGCGTGCTTTATTTTTTGTCAGATATTAAAACTCGGTGTTTCAGGAAGTTTGAGCTTTCTTTGTCAGGCTGGAGGAACATTATCCGAATGCATTCTTCTATTGGAAAGAAATTTTAAGGGTAAAAGTTACCTTTTTACAGTGGCTGTCTTGTAGTGCTCGTGAATCACAGTTGCATCCAATTGACTGTAAAAAGTCAAAACTTAAAGAAAAAGGTTAGTTTTTAGAACATTGTTTCCATTCAGCCCTCGGAAATCCAAAGAGGAAACTGAGGCAACCTCAGTTTCGCCCCATTTTGAATGAAAACTATCTCATAAGCTGCTGAAAGGAAAACACATGTAGTCTAGGTCCCCCAGGAATAGAAAAGTTTGAAAGCACCACAGAGGAACCAGAGAAGCTGCAGCCCTGTAATCCACGTCCTAAATTCCATCATGCAGCACACTAATGAGAAACAACAGAGCCTCATTACTGCTACACCTCCCGCCCATAATTCACTGTTCATTTGGCCCCACCAGTCCTAGCATCAGTGAGTGAGAACTAAGCCAGTCTTCCAGGGCCTCCTCTGGATCTTATCAGTGGTTTGGTGGGGATCTTGTCCCCACCTGGACCTTCTGCTGTGGAGGGAGCTGCTCTGCTGCCGTAGGGTTACAAGGGGGGAGCCACCAGGGGAGGGGCTGCGCAGTGAACCTGTTAAAGCTTTGGGGTCCTATCACTGCTGGTTGATTTAATACGCTTTCACAATCCACCAGTCACAGGGCACTCAATGAGAAATTATAATAACCTTCACGGAGTCTGTCATGGTCTCATCGCCTAAGAAGGGAGGATGAACTGTTCTTCAGCCCCTGGGAATCATAGAGTTTTTGAATGGTTTGGGTTGCAAGGGACATTAGGGATCATCTAGTTCCAATCCCCACTGCCGTGGGCAGGGACACCTTCCACTAGACCAAGTTGCTCAAAGCCCCATCCAGCCTGACCTTGAACACTGCTGGGGAGGGGAAATGTGAACAATTATCATAGTATAGCCCCTGAGATTTGTAAACAACCGATTTTTCATTTAAACCTGTGTTTCTGAAGAAGAAAGCACATAGGAAGACCTCATATTGCCTTTCTGTCTGCTTAGAGTTGTGGTGCACCAGTGGTGCACACTGGAGAGCAGTGGCCACTAATTTTAAAAGGATATTTTAAAAAGCCAGTGAACCAATTTTTTTGACACAAAACTAAGCCTCAGAGTTAACTGAGCTCCTGAGGCTGCGCCTGTGCTGTGTGTCTGCTTCCATGTGAATTCTGACGGTGAGGGACTGAAGCTAATGGGAAATAATAAATGTAATAATTCTTCAGTCTGAGTTTTCACATTGCCTGCAAACTTCGGGTGGGCTCTTGGTTGCAGTCAGATAGGTGGTACATCCGTACACATGTACATACAGCAACATTTATACATACACCCAAATATATATGTATACGCAAATATATACACATACAAAGAGAGGCACCAAAGTGAGGGGAAAAGTCATTCTTTCCCATTAGGGAGATGGAGAAGCAAGGTGTAGGAAGAAGCTGATTCTTTTGACCTCAGAGCGACTTACTGTATTAGAGGTGGGAATCAAGACTTACCTGTATTTTCATTATGTTTTCTTACAAACAGCTTATGCTTAAGTGCTTGCTTCCATGTGGTACTTATAAAAGTCTGTTTCTTCTAATTCTCAGTGAGATTCAGGTTCATACTTGCTTCTGCCAGGATTTGTGCTCCCAAATGCTTTACACACACCCTTTGTGACTTTTTCAAACATGGCTTGCATGAACCAGTGAAGAGAAACACCATAGAAACATCAGAAGTCCCCAAGCAACTGCTAGCTTCGGTTTGGGTATTAACAAGGGACTTGCAACTCATCTAAATATACATCTGAAAACACGCTGCATGTGGAAGGGACCGCTCTGATAATCTGTGTGCTCGCATGGGTTCTCTCTCCATTGCACTTCTCCCATTCTGTGGCCATCTCACCTATACATCACCTGGAGAATTAACTGAAAGCGCCAAAAGAGAGGTGAGGATCAGTGGTGGTTCTGGAAGAAGAGTTAGTAAGTGCTGTTTTCCTTAAAGGTTATATATGAAGGAGTAGCTGCCAGAGGCCTTTCTGCGCCTCTGATGCACTGATGCGGTCACCAGGTAACTGCCTTCTCCTGCCAGCCTTGAATCGCTGATAGCCAAACCTGATCCAGCTCTGCCGCGGCACCAGGTTCATTTCAGGTGAGCATTTAGTCACTCCCATTGTCAAGCAAAAACAAGGCAGGCAGCCATGTCAGGTCATGCAGCCCTGGCCGGCCACCACCTCCCTATGGGCAGCATGGCAGGAGGAGGTTATTCCCAACCAACCTGGTCTTTAGCCCGTCACTGCTCCTATTCTAGTGGCTGAAGTCACCTGCCTGGCACACAGCCTGCTCTTTGCCTGGGTCTGAGGAGCCAGTGAGGACAGGGTGGCAAGGAGCAAGCTGCATAAAATGCATCTTGTCATACTCTTTCCAAAGCCACAACATTTGCATAATAAGTGCTTCATGTTTTCTACCTATTCCCAGCTGTCCCACGAAACTCAGCATGTGTCAGCTCCCTTGGGCACAAGGAAAACAGTTTGCATGCTGATGAGATACTTACAGGAGCTGTTTGTCTTTGTTTCTCATGCTCCTTCCTTGATAATGACAGGATGATTACAAGATCATTATTTTGTATGCTTTTATTATTTTCATCTTCTCAGCACAGAAGACTCAATGGTACAAACAAGTAACTCATCAAAGAGGGAAAACAGTTTTATTAAGAAATCTGTAATGTATGACAATGGTACAGACTTTCTTGTTACATGATGGGTGTAATTTAAATGAGTTAATAAAGAAGATGTCTTTTGAGGATTTCTTTTGCCTCCGATAAGTTTCCTGGATCCTGGAGACAGCTAGAGCTGAGATAGATTTGGTGGGACCTTGTTTGGCTGCTCGGATAACCACTGCCTGCACTGTTCCCATTCTTTCGAAGAATGAAAGATCTCAGTAACAGGGATTTGCAATCCAGAGCTGCCTTTAGGTAGTCCATTGTATTGGTATGAATCCCAAGGGACACAAGAATTTCACTCTGATGGTGCAACTTGACTAAACACAGTTGTTTCTTGGTAAGGAAGGACTGGCTCTACAGTGTCCAAGAGCTTGCTTTCTTTGATTCTTTCCAGAAGCCTTGGGGAGTGATGGGAAGGGCTTATCTTCTTTATAGGCTCATCGCAACCATACCAAAACTCTCTCACCACCCTGCAAGGGCTGGCTCAGCAGCTGCCATGGCTCAGGCCAAGAAGGTATGTGGTCTGCAGAAAGTGTTTGCGATTTCTTGTGGTAAAAGCAACCTCCACTGGCTGCATTCACACAGCCAGCTGGCTGGTTCCTGAACACCAAGTCTTTATTCACAGCCTTTTTTTGTAGGTGCAGGAGCAAGCAGGTGCCTGTGAAACCTGTGAAACTCAGAAATCTGGGTCAATTCATTTAGAAGGGGGTTTGGCTGCCTAAAGAAGCAGCTTATGAAAGAAACTTGATTTTCAGAGAGCCAGTGCTGAGCACTGCCCCAAAAATCAGATCCTTCAGTAAGATGCTCCACACTGGATATTCAGAGGCACTAGCTGTTTTTTTGAAACACAGGCCCTAAGAGCTATCTGTTGGCTTTTTGAGGATAACCATTTCATAGATTTCTATGGCTTTATTTTCTCAGGAAATTTTCCCCCTGGCAGTACACTTCTGCTGTTGCATGACACACATCACTGAAAGCCTGCTGTAGCGCTTGCTTGCCAAGTGAAAACCCCACCATCATGTAAAGTTTTTCTTGCACCTGGAGCTCAGCAGAGTACAAGCAACTGGAGGCACATTAAGGACAAAGCAAGTACAGAAACAGGAGGTGTGTAGCAATTCCCAAAGCTGTTTCACATCGTTTAAGGTTGTAAGAGGTAAAAAACTGACCTGCTGATTCTTTGGCTATTCAATGTACAAAACCAATGTTTAGTTGGCAGGAAAGCAGATACCCAGCAAGATATTTTTCCTATGTTGAAATTTCTCATCAAGGACTGAAAAATGTTTAATTCTATAAAAAGATGCTCGTGGAAATGTAAAGGAGAAATAAAGCATAGAGGACAAGATGCATTTTGGAAACCACATAGTGAATGAAATGAAATAGTTAAAACTGTTTCTGCTAAGAGCTGATAATACCCCTGTGCTTATTTCTCAGCTAACAGATTTACTTAATGTTCCAGAGAACCCCCTCCCCATAAAATCCATAAGGATCCCCAGTTATTACTTGGGTGTTTTCTCTGATTACACAGACAAACGCCTTTTGGACAGTGTGTAGTCCTTACCAGCACAGGAATAAGAAAAGAAATTCCCGCAGCTATTCCCGCTTTTCCTCTGCTTTCATCACTGCTTGCTTGCAACCTGCTTTACAAATTCGACCATTAGGTGGAGCGTTTCCACCGTCAGCAGCCCAGAGATTTCCTCTATGGCACCTCGGGGCTGGGAGGGATGCTTTTCCCAAATGCTGAATAATCCCTGTGTGCTGGGATTACTGGCTGCAGGTGGAAATGACAAAAATAAACTGGGGGGGGTAAGGGGGGAAGGGAATGCATTATGCATCTTAATATGAAGTCTTCTCTATTCTCTACAGTGCTTTCTTCAATTGCCAGCTCCATTTACATCCAAAATGTACAATGGAGAAAACCTGGGACAAATCATACAATGTAAGGACTTTTTTGTCATGCACGATGTGCTAAAGGTTGTCTGAGAAACAGCAGTAGAAGATGCAGATAAATTATTACGGTTTTTCGCATTTCAGAGCCAGAAATGTGCATTCATTATTTTTTGTTTCATTTGAACGGTTTGGAATCAGACAGCACAACCAGGACAACTGTTTCTTCCAGGTTTTGACCTTTGGAGACAAGTACTGACACATCTCCTAGCTTTGATGTGGACCGGTTGTGCCTCACGGTACAGCACTGGCCCTGAGTTCTTCCACCGGCTAACCTTCTCAGGACTTGGGCTCTTTTTGCTGAGAGTAGCTATGCTTTATATGCCCTCTTTCTTTTAGGAAAAAAAGAAAAAAGGAAATCCGTTTCATGAAGACATCCAGCATGACTTAGCGGCCTTTATGAGCTGGGGGGGAGAGGGAGCTCTCTCGTTTCCTGGAGAGATTAATTGTGTTAACTCCTGAAATGATTTCCTTAAGTGAGGCACTACCCTTAGGGATGCATTTATTGTAAATGTCTGTCATGTTTTAAGTGCACTTCAGGGAGAAATGGTCAACTGAGTTGGATGGATGATTTATCCCTTACCAGCACAGATTAAGGCATGCAGCAACTTAAAAGTTAACCCCCACAATGTGACTCCACCTGACCTGTCCTGAACACAGGGTGCTGCGTCTTCAGTCTCCTAGTGCTGTATTTCTGTGGAGAGAAACAGTCGTTGCAGGTGTAAACTGGAAGAGTTGGGGACCTCCTGGTGCCCACTGCCTCGCTGTCTAGGGGGGATATGTGCTTGACATCTGGTTAACTTTCTGGCAGACAGAAGAAGTCTAACTTATTACAAGCTAGTGATCTTCCCAGGTGTAAATATGGGGCAAAAAATCCCCCTGTAATTTTTTTTTTTAATGATTAGATGAAGAATAATTAAAACACCTTCTCCTGTGCTGGCAAGAGAACCATCTAACAGAGAATTTACTGTTCAAGTCTGGTACAAATGCTTTATGGTGTAAGGACTTTTCTCACATGGGAAATGAAATCATTGACAATAAAATGTAAATTATGGTTTGGGTTTAGTACAGAGTGGCCTTTATGATTGCTAGCTCATAAAAGCTCAGTGGGTGAAATACACCTCTGCATAGAAGGGTAGTCTTGTGTCTCCAATAAATCCTGTTTAGCCTCTGTTTTGAGGATTAGTGTGATACACGATTTTCATTTTGTGATCCTCTGGATGCCAGAAAGCCTAATTCTTAGCATGTTGTGAAGGAAACAAAAAAATCAAAGCCTAAGCCTTTCCAGCAGTCAGGGGACAAGATGTACATGTCCCCTCTCCCTGCCGGCAGCGTCCCTGGCCGGAGCAGCCCAGTTGTCACATATGTGGCTCATGTACATTGTGCTGGCAAACGGGTTTGATCTCAGCTTGCTGCCAGCTTGTTCTTGTCCTCGTTTGCTTGCTGGCAGTAGGTCGGGGCACTCTGCCAACCTGGGCTGGAGGAACGGCCAGCCCTCAGCTGCACAGAGTGAGGTCGTGGAGAGCATCTTAAAAATCACCGGGAAACCAGTGCCATGGGGGAGGGGGACCTTGCTTGTATAAACCCTTTCTCTTTCTGGATAGCTCTGCAATTTTCTGAAAGCAGGTCCTTATGATATGGCTTTAGGGTTCCTCCACAGTAAGTATTAACCTAAATGAGTGGTTACAATGCAAAGCTAAATTGGTGTATGGGAGAGTGGTGCTGTAAGATTTCTCTGTCACAGCTTTGCTATAACTCCCAAGGCAGCAACCCTGTCTTCACTTCTCCGAAACAACATGTGTCACACACAAACTTTTCACAGAAGCCACTTTTACTGTAAACACAAAAAATCATATCCCATTTCTAAGATTCAGTGACACTGTCTGCTTCTTAATGCTCCGTTTCACATTGTGTTCATAAGACTTTTAACGTAAGCAGCAGCACCTGCCTCGTGTCTGTGTGCCCCATGATTTGAAGTGGGACAGATGTCCCAGGAAGAGCTGAATTGCCCTGGCAAGGTGTTGCGTTTTTCTGTCTTACATTGTCCTCAGGAGAGGTCCTCAGGGCCTTTCAGCGTTGAGCTTTTCTGAGCTCATACACTTGTTGCATGTTCATCTGCGGTAATTAAGAACCCCTTGAAATGGCATATCTTTACAACAATAACACATACAGTGTATGGCCAAAGTGCAAATAGCTTAAGAGGAGGTTAAACCACTATTTTTTGCCAATATTAATATTAATGAGGCTGAACATTCACATTCACAGAAAGCCCTCTTGTAGTGTCAACGTCCTTTAAGGATTTTTCTGCAGATAAATGAAGCATTCCCCTCCTTCCCTCATTACTTCTGCTAACAGCATCACTCAGTGCAGCAATAGATCAACAGCTCCTGTTAATCTGTGAAAAGACAGAGCTTTGAACAAGTGCTTTTTGACATAATTAAAGCTGACACTGCCTAACACCATTCCTGGAAGAAGTTCTAGTGGAGTTTCATTAGAATAAGTAAATACAAATAGAGTTCACCCTGAACAGTAGTCTTTGTTACAAACAAAACCCATTAGTTAGCATGGAGAGTCTGGAGCAGGGCTGAATTCATGCTGATCTCAAAGCCTTTCTCATATTTAATTTATAAACTGATGATTAATTCAGTGATTAGCTAATTCACTTGCAGTGATTAATTTAATTCATGTCTTCAGGCTAATGTTTAAGAAAGGAAAAAAGCCCAGCTCAGACAGATGCACATCAATGTCCTTGTGATTAAAAAATGATAATATAATGCCCTGGAGAGTAAAGGAAAAAGGAAAGATTGAGTCGGTGGCATGATCAGTTGTAAGTTCTTGCCTAAGCTGCAGCCGTATTTTTTAGCTGTGATGTTTAAACGTGTCAATTACTCTAATGATCAATGGTTTGAAAGATGAATCTAAGGGTCTTTCACTGTAGCTTTCCGCTGTGTATTTTGGGAGTGATGCTGCTTTAGCACAGTTCTCAGTTGTTTTGCCAGCTGCCTGCAAGCTCCCCTCCGTCTCCGCAACATCTTTCTCATGCCTCTCCAAATTCTTTGATGAGAGAGCTTGGTACTTTTTAAAACTAGGCTGACTTTTTCTATTTCCATCAGGATTTTCCTCCTCTTTTGATGCAACATGAAATGAGGATGATTTGGGGGACAAACTGGTGTCTTTTGGTAGAGTATTGCTTTTACTATGCATGCCATCACTTGGCAATGGAGCTTGGTAGCTCTTGAAGTTGCCCACAGGGCCTTCCTTTTCTGAGCCATCGTTGCTGTGCCTCTCTGATTGAGCTGAAGAGGATAGCTGGTATTTTTCTCTTCTCTCAGGCCCACTACCAGTTTTATATGTTGTTTTTTCATCAGGTGGTGGTGGCAATTGCTTCTTCGTGACTGTGGAGTTCCTTTCTTGAGGCTTCACCAGCAGATTTGAAGATGGGGACTGGCACATTCCAGAACCTGGATCTTTGCTTTTACCTTTTACAGCACTTGCATCAGACTTTGTGAAACTTTCAGATACAGTTCGTTGTTTTTCCCCTCCTGAAGCATTTTTCTCAGACTTTGATGGTTTACTTGAAGGAGGTAACTCATGGTTCCCAGAACACTGGTATTTATCATCCCCTTTTACAGCCTTTGATTCAGGTGACCTGATGTCCTCTGCTGCTGGTAACTTTTGCGTTCTGTCTCCTGAAGTATTCTTGTTTTGGGACTTCACCACTTCCTTTGAAGAGGTTGGCTTCCCAGGATTTGGATCTCCATCTTTTTCTTTTACAGCATTAGTACCAGACTTCTTAAAACCTGCAGCAGCTGAGGTTTGTTGCTGCTGCTTTGGAGTATTCTTTTCTTGAGTATTTTTTTCCTGAGGCTTAGCCAATGTTTCTGATGATACCGACCTCCTGGAAACTGGGAATTTGTTCTTCTCTCTTGCAGCATTTATATCAGGTGGCACAAGATCTTCAGGTCTCGTTTGCTGCTTTTCTCCTCCTGTAATATTTTCCTCATGCTTTGCTGATTTTCTTGAAGCAGGTAGCTGGTACTTTTCAGAACACTGGTGCTCATTATCCTCTTTCACAGAATTTGGTTCAGGTGACCTGCTGGCCTCTGCTGCTGGTGACTTTTGCGTTCTATCTCCTGAAGTATTCTTGTCTTGGGACTTCACCACTTCCTTTGAAGAGGTTGGCTTCCCAGGATTTGGATCTCCATCTTTTTCTTTTACAGCATTAGTACCAGACTTCTTAAAACCTGCAGCAGCTGAGGTTTGTTGCTGCTGTTTTGGAGTATTCTTTTCTTGAGTATTTTTTTCCTGAGGCTTAACCAATGTTTCTGATGATGCTGATCGGTACTTCCTGGAAATTGGGAACTTGTTCTTCTCTCTTGCAGCATTTGTATCAGGTGGCACAAGATCTTCAGGTCTCGTTTGCTGCTTTTCTCCTCCTGTAATGTTTTCCTCATGCTTTGCTGATTTTCTTGAAGCAGGTAGCTGGTACTTTTCAGAACACTGGTGCTCATTATCCTCTTTCACAGCCTTCGTTTCAGGTGATCTGCTGGCTTCTGCAGCTGGTGACTTTTGCTTTCCATCTCCTGAAGAACTTCTTTCCTGAGACTTCAGCACTTTGTTTGGGGAAGGTGTCTGGAGCTTCTCAGAGGTGTGCTTAGTCTTTTTTTCAGTGGGCTTAGTTTCAGGCTTTACAGAGTCACCTGATGACATCTGTTTCTGTGTCTCTAGAGGGGGGGATTTCTTGTCTTGCTTCACCAATGGACTTGGTGATGGTATTTGATATTCAGTATCACAGGAAGTATTCCTCTCTCCTTCACAACTCTTTTTATGCTCCATTGGCTCATTTTTCAAATTATGAGAGGTATTCTCCCCATCAGTGGTCATACTGTTTTGCCTTGATGTATATCTTGGTGGCGTTGAATAATTCTTGAAGTTTGACTTGTTGT
This sequence comes from Myiopsitta monachus, assembly GCA_017639245.1. Taxonomy (NCBI): domain Eukaryota; kingdom Metazoa; phylum Chordata; class Aves; order Psittaciformes; family Psittacidae; genus Myiopsitta; species Myiopsitta monachus. Next base: position 35,830,841 of record CM029919.1, on the reverse strand, counting down.
TTTTTTGCACTGCACTGTCATTTGCATGTTTCATTGGCTCATCTGATGAGGACAGTTGATGTTTACCATTATTGCAGCAGATGTTTTCATCTACTGTCATATCATGTTTGTGCTTCACAAAATCTCTGGAAGGCGTTAGATGCTTTAAACTCTGCCCAGTATTTTGCATTCCTTGAATGTTATTATCATGCTTTGATGAAGGTAACTGGGATGTTTGAGGTCTCTGAGCATTCTTCTCATTTGAAGAGTTATTATCATGATCCACTGTATCACTTGGTGTGAATACTTGCTCATCTTCAGGTTTATGCAAGACATTTCTTTCTTCTCTGTACTCTGCCTCTATCTTATCACTCTCATGCTTTATGTCATCACCTGATGACAAGAGTTTGTCCTTTGTATGTTCAGAGACCTTATTTCTAACTTTCACATGCTTCCGTTTGTCTGAGACTGGTTCAGTTGATGAAGGAGACAGGTTCTTTTCCAGCGCGTCACTTTTTTGCTTTGTGGTATTATCTGAAGTTGGTGTTCGGTTCTTCTCCAAGGTTAATAGAGGCCTCCTTGTGAGTGTGACTTTATTTTCATGTTTTCCTGGCTTCCTGGTTGAAAGCGAATGACAGTTATCAAATCTCTCACATATATTTGTCTCTTCAGCTGTAGAATTTTCTGTGGCATGATTTGGGAACAGCACTGAGCTCTTAAAATCACATGTGGTTTTTTCCTCCACCTGTGTATCATTCCCGTGGTTTGCCAATTCATCTGAAGAGGGTGGTGGATGATTCTCACAGCCGTGGCTGGCATGCTCATCTCCCACACCATCAGCTCCCTGTCTCACCAGATCAATAGGAGGAAAAGCCGGGGGATTTCTGAAAGTGAGAGGGATTCTTTGTCCTGCAATCCCACTCATTGGCGTTGATAAAAGAGTTGACGAGAGGGACTTGCATGCTTCAGAGTCAGGCCAGGGCATCTCATCTGCAGTAGCCTCTTCACGTTCAATGAAATATTTAGATGGCTTGTGACTGGTCTCCAGGTCAGTAAAGGTACTCCTGTGCAGGGCTTGATTGTTTGCATGATTGATCATTTCATTTGATGAAGACGATTTGTCCTTCCTAAAATCTTCTTCTGCAATATAGAAATGGTGCTTCACAAGGTCACCTGCCAAAGGGCTTTGTGTGTTTTCCAAATGAGAAGAGATTTGCTCTTCTTCTGCAGCACCAGACTTCTGCTCGTTGCTCTCATTTAAGGGATGTGTGTGTTTGATCTGATCTTCATCTGGATTTGATATGTCTCCATGGTAATTAACAAAGTTATGTTGTGGGATATCCATTAGAAGGGGCTCCTGCTGCTTGCTTTTGGATTCATTTTGCTTTTGACTGTTGGGTGTCTTACTCTTCTCTTCCTTTTGTGTTGGGACATCACTATAATTATTGCTAGAAATCGAGGATATTTTGTCTTCACTGTGATATTTCACTTCTTTTTTGGCTTCCTCAGAACACCTGCCTATTAAACCTGGTGCCTCTTTTTGGACTATTAGTGGCCTTTTGCCAAAGGCAGGTGTTACAACAGTTAGCTGTTGATTGTCTGTTGGAGGCTCAACTTCACAAGACGCTTGAACTCCTGAAGAATGAAGGGGCAGAATATTTTCCAGTGCTTTCTGCTCTGAAAATCTTTCCTGGCCTGTAAAGAAAGTATTCATTTCTGGCTCTGTGAGCTCTGTGTCAGCTTCCTCTGAACTGTACACATACATAGTTATTTCAGGAATCTCACCTGTTTTAGTATCCTGAGGACTTGGTTCATGGGATTCTTCAGCTGTGCTAGAGTAAGGTGAGTTAGAAGGTGGAGTGTCTTCCTTAACATGTTGCACAGCACTGGTAATCCCCAATAAAGATTTACCAGGGCCAGCTAGTACATTATTGTTCTCACAGTCTAGACTACATTCAGACAAGGGAGGAATGCAGTCTGCAAGAGCTTTGTTTTTACAGGTACTAGAAGAGCTATCTAGATTAGGATTAAAATTGGGTCCTCGCTTTGTGGAATCTATTTTAGTCTCCTCACAGTCCTTTGCATCAGACATGACCTTGGGTGCCACTGGTAACTCTTCTTTGTGCTCCCTGTCCTGTGCTGCATTTGCTGGTCTGTTGTTCTCATCAGGCTCTCTGTCAGATCCACCCTTTTCCTTCAGTGGTGTGTCATGACCAAAAGGCTGCTTGGCAGTGTTGTTTTTCAGCCAGCTCCAAGGATGATTAATTTTGGTAGCCATGCTGAGCCTGGGCACTGGGACCATGGAGCACACTAGAAACTGGGACTCTGGATTGTTTATATCTGTGGCTGTCATTGCTGCTGTGCGCAGCACTCTGACCTCTGGCTTACGGATAGTTTTTCTGCTCGGGAAGTTTTTAGTCTTTTTCTCCCCTTTGCGCAAGAGCGATGCTTTCACTTCTGCAGCTGAGCGGAGAGTGCTTTGTTCAAACTGCTCCTTCAGTTTGGACAGGACTGAACTCTTGTTGACTATCTTGGGCAAACCATTCTTTGGCTCCTTTTTCCAGCTGGGAGAATTCTCCTTGGCTTCTTTCTCCTCGGCAGCTAAGAATTTCTTCAGGATGTTCTTCACTGTGTTTTTCCCACACACGCTGCTCCATCTGGCCCTCTCGCTGGGCACTGTGTTCACATCCTCCTCTGCTGCTTTTCCATCCCCTTTCCTATCTCTGCTTCTGTCCAGCTTGTTACCAGCCCTGCTCACCCACAGCTTCTCCTTAATGACCAGTTTGCCAACTTCTCGTCTTTTCTTGGTGTACGGCTCGCGATTGTTGTTTAGAAACCTGGCCCGCAAGAGCTGAAATCTGGTTGGATATTGGCCCCTGTTTGCATCTGGACATGGCTGGCTATAACTCACCTTGTTTTCTTTACCTTCTGCCCATTTTGTCCTCTTGTTGCTGAGCTGTGGATCGCTGGCTGCGAGCTCGGTGACGTATAGCAGCAGACTGCTGAGAACAGCAAAGGCCCCTTGTTCTGTTGCCATCCTATCGAGCTTCTTCTTTAGTACCAGAGGGTCTACCAGCATCTTATCATCTCCACACAAGAGTGTGCTTTTGGTGCTGTGCAAGAGAAAACACGGATGTTCTTTTCAAGTCATCAACATTACCACTACCTCCTTATTTTGCTTTAATGGCATGCTGCTGAGCATAAGATGGAAAAAATACATTCACTTAGAACTTCTCAAGACAGTTGTCGTTAGTGGCCTGTTAAAAAACATGCAAAGTGCTTTTTAAGCTTCGTGAGGCATGGTGTAGCAGGAGCGCATAGGGCTTCTCATGGTCCCACATGGCGCCTTCAGCCCTTTCTTTTGTGCTTTGTGGGCAGTGAAAGCATTTAAAGGAGCAAGCAACGCTAGCTGACCACTTCTCCTCTGCGCCACTCCTCGCTCATCTAGTATCACAGTGTCCTAATGTGAGGGCGCCATCGAAGGTGTTTTCCTCTCCTGCTAGGTAAAGTGTAGGCAAAGATAAGTACTATGAGAACACAATTAGCAGAGAAATATGGTTCTGCCTCTTGGTTATAAAAACAGACTTAAGCCATTAAAAAAACCATCAAGGCTGAGGAGCACAGATGTGCCACTGATAGTTTTTGCTGTTGGTACAGGTTAGAAGCCAGTAGATACCTCTCCAGAATTAAAAAAAACGCCACAGGATTTGCGTTACTTGCTTTCTGATAGCATTCAAATCCCACATCAGGACTATGCTCTTAAACCTGCTTTATGAAGGGTAGCACCACCAGCACAGCCCTGGTGATGTACCATGACTACAGCTGCCTTTGATCTGGAGGAAGAGGGCTTGTACGTTGGACCTACAGTTGGCTTTGGAGAATCAGGCCCTTGGACAGCTGGGGATTTAGGCAATGCTTTAATTAGTGTGGATCAGTTGCTAAATAAAATAATGAACTCAGCACAAAAGCTGGAGCATGAAGTCAATAACAATAGATGGGGCTAGGAGGGGAAAAAGCAAGAGGTGTCAGGTTTCTGACACTACGAAAAGCTGGAAAGTTACTTCACTGTGCAGTGAAATAGCCTCACGCACAGCATGCAGCTTGCATACCGGGATGGGATTGTTTTTCATGAGCAGAAGTGGAATAAAAAATTCTTTAAGTAGAAAATGAAGAAAGGCTGCGAAGAGGGTCATCCTTCAGGGAGTGTCAGCCTCAAAAGGTTGCGGAAGGCCCAGCTGTGCCGCAGCAGCTGGTACCCCATGGACTCCATAAGAAATTGGACCTGGCCGCCCACTGGGATATTATGGGGGTAAAGTCGGGGGCTGGTCCTCATACCGTTAGGGCATTACATTTGGATTCCACTTGGCTGCATTTCAAGTGCACATATTGAAAATTACATCCCTCAGCAGCGGCATGAAGTTGCCATTTTGAATCGAAGAAGGTCTATTTATAATGACTTGGTAGATATTTTTAAAGGCCAATAAAAGAAGAAAGCACGACAGCTGGCCCATGTCTAATGTGACAAACAATACTTTGTAGATTTTGATTGGGAATAACCACATTTCAGCATAGCACAGGTGCATACTCTCATGTGCATGATGTGGTGGCATCCACCCTTTCCCTTACTGAATTGACCACAGCCAAGGATGCAAGGCTTCCATGTTACACCAAGATTGCCATTTGTCACAACTATGGGGAATTTTCATAATAAAAAACAGAATTCTGGGTATGATTGGCTAAAAGTGTCCTGGTTCACTCTCCCTCCTATAACCAGTTTGCTGATATTTTGACTGAAAGCTTGCCATGGCAGAAGACTTCTCCTCGCCTCCCTAAGAAGTGCCTGGTGTATTCAGAAACGCACGTTGGGGCCATCAACCAATGTGATTTAAGACCATCTCTAATCTCTCAGTACAGTAGTGGAACCAGATGTCCTGCTGACCTCTCCATTACGAACTACTTTGTATGCAATAAACAGGCACTGTAAAATATGGACTGCTCTCAGTGAGGTCAGCATAGCCAGACTACTACTGATTGTGAAGGGAAGAAGATAAGAACTTCTCTGAAAGGACTGCTCACTGTAATTAATCACTCATGAGCTATAAAATTCAAACAGCTTCATTAAAATATATAACCAGTTGGCTCTGCACAAGGTTTTTCTTTTCCATGTTGGAGCATTCTTACAGAATGTCATTTGAGATGTAACCTTTGTGGGAATACTGCATTACCTTAAGTACCAAGACATGTTGCACGGATTGAGTGTTTGATCTGTATTCATCAGCAAGCAGTAGAAAATGGGCAAACAGCCATGGCACCTATTTAGGATATCTGCGGTTCTTCCAAGGTGACCTCACCTGCAAACCAGCATCATGACCACATAAATCTGAAATGCTTTCTGTGCAAGGGCTTTGGTACAATGACACTAAGTCTGAGACCATGACAGAAAATGTGGGTAGGACAGAGTCTGTATTGTCCCAGTGTCTGGAAAACACCTTGCTCCCCTCTCAGGGAAGGAGAGCAACGTCAGAGGGTTTGTCAGGTTTGGGAGCATGACCACCTTTTTCAACAGGCTGAGACATCATCTCTAATATTTCTTCACCACTTTCTTCCAAGTTGAATCCTGCTGCTCTTAAATATGTGACCTATTAGTAAAGCACAGCCACCTCTACCTCAACTACAGACAGCCAACTCCAGCCCCAGCTATGGCTGGGAAGAACTCGGCAGGTGCCTCCCATGCACAGGAGAACCCCACGCGAGCAGAAGTCACTTCCCAGCAGTGTGAGCTAAGCCAGATGACAACGCAGATACTTTGGCTCCTCCCTGATGCTGTGAAATGACCTAACATGGACTTCAGACTCCTTACCCCTATCCAACCTTGGAGATGCTGGTTTTCAACGTTTTTAATGTGTGTGATGCTGCCTCAACGTGCTGCTGGTTTCTGGAGGTGCTGCTGCATGGTTTTCAGTGTCAGAGGACAGATCACTTGGACCTCCAGAGGAGGCAAGGCCTCCTCCAGAAGTTTCCTGTCTTCTTGGCCCACGAATAATTAAGATACATAAGACAGGCAGCTTAGTTATTTATTTATAGGTTCTTCGGTGACACTTATCATAGCAGCATCAGAGTGGCAACAGCCTGATATGCTAATGGGTAGCAGTGCAACACTATCCTGCTGGCTGGCTTGTCCTAGGGAAACCTCTGCAGCAGACACCATCGTATTCCAGAGTGGAGGAGAGCTGACATGCCACAGCACAGGGAGAGGAGATGGCACTCTTCCCCAGCCCTGCCTGCACCCTCCTTCACCAGTGCACTCCTCCTCCCCACTCTGTTGGGGGTCTGGAGACTGCTGAGTAGTGGGGGGTGGTGGCATTCTATGGCATTTGCTAAAGGCATGCAGCCCCAGGAGCTTCTTGCTTATTGCCTTTGGTGTGGAGAAGAGTCTCTTGATCCTGAATTACATGTTAAATCTCCAGCTACCTTTCTGAGACAGCACCCAGGACAGGGGCATGGGCAGGAGGAGGCAGCACCCTGGAGACTCGCTGTTGGCTGGTTCTGGGGAAGTGGCCATAACCCAGAGCACATGAGGTGCTGCATCCCATAGACTCCCTCTGGAGTCCAATTGCTGCCTCAGCTTTGCTTGGTGTTTGATGCAACGACCTGCCCCTAGATAAGGAAAGCAACCAGGAGCAGACCTGCTTGCTTGGACCACTGCACAGGCCTTTATAGTGTTTTCAGTGAAATGATGGCAAGCACACTGCTTGCCTCAAAAGCTCAAAAAAAGAGAAATGGTGCTTTATAGGTTCAGTCTTTGGGAACCACCTTTCAAACTATATTCTCTTATTTGTCTCTGAAACAAAACTTGATCCTCCCATCCTGGATAGAAGGTAAAGTGCGAACTGTTATGAATGATTTTCAGGTTGGGTTTTACTGTGATTATTTTCCCTAAAGGAAGAGGAAAAGCTGGAGTAGTAGAGAAAATCCTACCTTATGCAGGATATGTTCTTCTTTCTTCTCTATTGCTGACTTTATTACAGGTATGCTAGAGGCATCCTAAACTAGAAGGAATGTTTTAGAAAGCCTTGGTATTCTCTTAAATCTGATACAAATGCTCCTTTTAGTTTAGTGTATCTCCAAAGCAAATAAGAAAGCACCTTGCAAAGCTGCCAAGAGAAAACATGCTAAACCAGCAGCTTGTGAAGTAGCTCATAGTATGGAAAACCTTTTCCTACAGACATTGTCATGCAGGCTGCTATTCATAACAACAGGTATCACTTGCTTTTCTTTCTGCCACACTACATCCCAGTGACAATTCCAGCAATTGCTTGCATGGAAAAAGGGATAGGAAAGTACTAATGTATTTTTAGCTATCTTTTTAAAACAGTTCAGCAGCTGGAGAAAGATAGGAGAAACCAACACCATGTGGGCAACCACTCACGGTAGAGATTAGGAAGTGCTACTTAGACCTCAGTTTCTGAACTTCTGAGCTAAAGCATAGGGTTAAACACCAGGAACAAATTCTGTGCTCACTTCTTCTGTGTCATTTCATTGAGGATTCCAGATCTGTGCCTGTGCTTCTGCAGGGGCATCAGAATCTCCTTCATCAGGGTCTACGGATTGCTTTGTCTGCTGTGCGCAACTTTTAACTGAATCATATTTTGTTGGTTTTCTTGAAAAATAAGAATTAAAAAAAAAAAGGAGAGAAAAAGAAAGAGAAAAAGGAAAAGAAAGAAGAAAAAGAAAAGGAAAAAAGAAAAAAAGGAAAAGAAAAAGAGAAGTTGAAGAAAAAATTGGAGAGAGGCAAGGTGAGGTGAGACAAGGCAAGGAAAAGGAAAATAGGAATAAAGGAAATAAAGGGAAAAGTAAAAGAAAGAACAAGGAAAAAGGAAAGAGGAAAGAGAAGAAAGGTAAAGCAGTTGTAACTGTTTTCTTCCTGGGTTTTTGTTGTGTTCAGACTGGTGAAATATATCGCAGCCTGACTGCTGACCTATTACAACTGCTAGAAACCTCAGCCAAAAATTCTGATACTGATACAGCAACATAGAATCTGCTCAATCTAAAAATAAAGAATGATGCTTAGAAAACAGTGTAAGATTAATTTATTTACAAATATTTCAGCCAGTTATATTTTAAAATAACTTTTGTTCGGAAGACTGCAGAAGAATAAAAGCATAATTCAGAAATTTTAAACACACTAGTGCTTTGCTGTTCCTTGGGGGTACTTTTAGTGTTGGCTTTTCCTTTTCTGGAAGCTTCTAATGTAACAATACCTTGCACCACAGTGCTGATACAGGGATCAGTGGTTCATTAAAAGCTAATCCGTGAGACATTAGATTTACAAGTATCATAGACACATAAGATTTGAGAACAAGGAGGAACACAGTGGTGAAAGGATTGTCAAATATACAGAGAATATCCCCGTAAGTAGGTACTACCATTAGTTTTGCAGGAAAGCATTAGTTCTGAAAATTAATTTTGTATGTGTAAATGCTGGTCACAGCTGTTTAGGAGGTGGTATTATGCAAGTTAGACTGAAATCAGTCAAAAGCGGATTTATTTCTTTTTTTCCATTTGAGATTATCCCACTGATTTGGACAATACCCTTTATACTTGGAAATCCCTACATCTGTAAAAAAACCCCCACAAAACTGCAAATATCGAATCAGTCTTGAATAATTCAGCAATCTTCACTCACACATGATCTACATACAGTCTTTCAGACTAGCTCTCAGCTAATTCCTTTGCTATGAACATCAGTCAGTTGTCTACAGGGTTTGATATAGTCTTTATAGAAAGAGAAAAGGGCAGAAACTGCTTTACTTTTCCTCCATGGATAGTCGGTAAAGATTCTCGCCCAAGAACTCGAGCCTCTCCCTTTGCTCCAGGTCCTGGTACAAGCCTTTGGGGACCTTGCTCAGGCCATAAACCAAGCCATACAGGCAGCCGGCGATAGACCCGGTAGCTGCGCTTTCTCCTGCAGGTTTAAGCACAATTGCAATGGTCTCTGAGTGTCACCTTCACGTACATAACCAAAACCCACACTGCACACAGGAGGAAATGTTAAGCTGCTGATGGAGCATGATGGGGGCCCGTTGGGTCAGTCCCAAAGGCTTGCACCACCCCATGCCCTGTCTCTGGCAGTGCAGGTGAGGATGTGCTAGGGAAGAGAGAAATGCACCAATACAGGCATGTGGTGATGCCTGTGGCATGTGCTCCTGGGCTAAGGAGCTTATTTGGTGTGGAGAAAATCCACTCCAATGCAACAGCCCTTGCAACCAGCTGGCCACTGTTAGGGAAAAAGGAGGGAAGAGTAGTTGCAGGGGTCCCTGCTACACAGCAAACATTCTGGACTGGAGAATGCCCCTTCCTTCCTCACAGCGCAGCATGGCACTGCGCGCACTTTAAAACATCTAGCCATGGCGGGTAGCACTGATACTCTGTGTTGTGCCTGCAGGTTCATGCCTGCCAGGCTCTGCAGTGAGAGGCTGTGAGCTCTCACCACTGTATCAGGGCGAGTGAGTGACACAGAGCCTCTGCAAAGGGCCCACACCAGGTGGGGAGGGAGCGGGTGAGTCGGGGCTGGGGTCTTTCCCGCCACAGCCGCACTGGCCCTCTCAAAAGCCCATGCTGCTGCCAGCGAGAGAGCTATCTCTCGCAGAGGTGTGGAAGAAATGGTGCATCTCTAAGTACAAGGTTTCATCTGCTGGGCACAGGGTGAGGGAGGGGGGTGGCAGGCGCAGGGGACCCTCACCTCCGTGGAACATGGAGCGGTTGCAGAGCTCTGTCCAGTCTCCGCCACAGCCCATCAGGGCGTCGTAGGCTATCATGGGGGCATCATGGCCTCGTCTACCCCCCCGGCCTTCGGAGCTCCATCTCCTGTATGTCTGAGGGAGAGATGGTGGTGTCAGGGTAAGGCACTGGAAATGGGGATGTGGGGCACATGGCTGTGCCAGAGTGGCTTCTCCCCTGCTAGGTGGGAATAGCTCATCTCACAGGGAAAAGGCATTAGGCAGCAGTGTTGCCTGCGCTGCTGCCTATGGCATAGGATAAGCCAGCACAACAGCTGCTACAGCAGCCTAGGTGATGCCTGAGGTGCAGGTGTAAGCCAGCACCTCAGCTTAATGCACCAAGCCCTCCACAGGCCAAGAAGTTGGCTTGATTTAAGCAAGCCAAGAATGCCAGAAGGTAGATCAAGATGGATTCCAAGTTCACACCCTAGAAATTCCCAATTATTTAAAAAAATAGGGTCTATGAGGACTAACTTTGTCAGTCCCCTTCCTGCCTCTGGGAAATATTCTCAACTCCCTTGTTTCAATTAGCCAGGCTTTATGTGGAGGGTGAAAGGTTCTGATTCAGTAATTTCTTCAGCGGATCAATTTCAGACTATATCAATTAAAGCCCCGTTCTCTGACTTTTTCTTGCTGAGCCTTTTCCCTCCTCTTCTATGAGCATTTGTTAAACAAAATGGAAAACAATTTACAAATACAAGAAACGTTTCCTCCCCAGGAGAGGAAAGAAGGGAAAAAAAAACCAAACCCACTGTAAGGTTTGCAAAAGAAAACCAGATTTTCTCTACAGAACTCACTGTTTCCTGCTCCAGATTCTAAAATTAACGCAGCACTGATAAATTTACAGTAAAAAACCCCAACTTTCCTTTAAAGGAAATTGGCAACTTTATTTCCAGAAATTTAAGTTACATAATGATGAATTGAATTGCTGCTTGGCTGGCTCTTGGTTTCTGCAACCTGTATGAAGTGTCAAAGGGTTTGCAGTTCTATCTGTTCACTTTCACCTCTGCCCTTACATACTTGGTTGAGGGTTATCTGCACATGCATCAAAGAGGCAAAGTTGGACTAAAGCTTCCCTCTGCTACTTCCTTTTTCTTTTTGCTATATAGATAATTTATATCTTTATGCTGTTCTCTGTCACCCGCAAACCTTCCAGCCTCACTGCTGCAGTTTGGATGCTAGTGGAGCAGTACTGACATGAGTGTAACACCACCAAAGGCAAGAGGACTAAGTGTGGAGGTGCTATTCTGGGCGCACGGGTAGGCAGCTCAAGTGTCGCTCCATTTAGCCCTTCAGATCGCTGATGCTCTGCACACATCTGATGTCATCTCGCCTTGCTGAAACAGCTTTACACTGGGGATAGCTGTCCTTGGGACCAAGCCTGCTGGACTTAACTGCACCAAGGCAGCATTTCTCAAACTTTTCAGAAGTGCAACCTCCTTTCAAGTCCTGTGCCTCTATGCAGCCCTGTGATGGGACATCAGCCCAGCTTCCCTGGAATGGGCAGGTGAGGACGGGTAGCTCTGAGTGCATGGATGGGGGTGTCAACATGCAACCCCTCCTGATGAAGGCACTGAGCTGCTGCCAAGTCCTGGAGGTAGTTCACACATTCCCTCCTTGCTGTCAACTTCTGCAGACGGTAATTACAGCTGCTTCTGACTTACTCACCCTCCAGGAGGTGACCCGCTGCTGGCTAGCACTCCCTTTCCAACTGTTTTATTTCCTTTTCTGGGTCCTTTCACAAGGCTGGGTTAAGCAACTCCTTCTTAAGGGGATGAGCTCCTCAGAATCTAATTGACCTGGATGACTTTGGTTTAGTTCCTCCCTTGTTTTGTAGCCCATCGTGTCCAGCATGGGAAACTGAGCAGGGCAAGTGATTTGTTTGCAAAAGCAAAGCAAAGCTGATCCTGTCTGCCTATTCACTGTGTATCTAACATGTTCCAAATGTGTATCACCGAAAAAGCACTTACCCTACATTGGCCCATCTTGTATTTAAGCATTCAAGAAGAGGCAATTTGTCTGTTGTCCCCACATCTCTAATTATCTCTAAATTTAGGATGCATACCTACTTATACAAAATGTGCTTTGCTCTTTAGCATTTCAACGTGTAATTCAGAAAGCTGTAAACACCAGGGAAGAAGACACCTTATTTCTCTTGAGTTAAGAAGGTATAACCATAAGACATAAGCCAAAGGACAGATCATGTATGCTATAAAATACTATCCCATGCAACGTGATGAAACACCATCTCTCAAGACACTTAAAACGAGCCTGGACACAGCCTGCCTTGGCAGAGGATTGCTTGGGACGGCTGTCTTCTGTTCAAAGGACCACAACAAAGTTCAACTCCCAGTACCTGAGGGATTTCTGTGGGACTCGGGCCACAGCTCCATCAGGCTTTAATTAGAGCTCTTGGCAAGACATTTGCTTTTTTCACCTTCTAATAGACATGGCTTATGTTTTGTACCTGCTCTGGTCATCAACACATCTGGCCATTAAGTCCACTGCTCTGCACTTTTTCCTCCTATGGCACCAACCCCAGGACCAGTGGCAATTGCTTTTTTATGCTAACACATACCCGAGCCAAGGATGGGAGTTATTTTTTTCTTTCTTGAAATTTTAGAAAACAAATAAAGACTTCCTGGCAACTCTGACGCTGGAAACAGTTAAAAAAACCCTGTTGTGTCCCTTTGAAAATGCCTCTCTCATTTCAGAGCCTTCCTGAGTGCTTTTTGAAGTTGCAGTTACCTTTTCTCTCTCCTCTGCGTCATAGTTGTCTGGAAAAACAGGTTTATTCTGATTTTCATTATTGATTTCTCTCTCTTCCAAATAAAACTGCCACTTGGCTTCGAAGTAAAACCAGTGCTCCTGATATTCTGGATGCAAAAGAAATTAATGATACAGGATTTCATCTCAGCAGCATTTTCAGTTCTACTTTAATAAATTTTGAAGAAAATTACAGTATTGAATGACCTTAAAACCTAGGTATTTTGAAGTAATGTACATTAAGCAGTCATATGTACTAAATATATGTTTTAATATGGAGTGGAATATCTAACTGGAAACAGAAGATGTGAATGAAGAATATATTTTCAGAACCTCATGCTATTTTTATTGTATATTAAAGTTACATTAAGTTACATCAAGATGAGCTTTTTAGAGAACTTACTGAGGAGCACTCCAAGGAGAAGTTTAGCATTGACAGAAAGGGAGGAAATCCCCCCAGTTCTATGCCAATTTTTTGTATTCCTTTACTATGATTAAAGAATATCTGAAAGAGCTTACACATGCTAAACACAAATTGGCTCCTAACTCGGTTGTCAGGTGTCAATTACATAATTTCTTCAGTATTTCTGTTCTGTTTTCACAGGATTACTGTGTGATCTTTCAGGAAAAGGCAAATAGAAAAGCCCAAAATTTCCATTGCATGTATTGTAAGTATGAAATATAGCAAAAAAAAAGGATAAATAACACACACCTCTGCTGTTTGTGCCCATAGAAATAAGCCTTTTCTAATAACCATAGGTCTTTCTCCTTTTTCTGTCACTCTTAAAAGAACATCTCTAATCATGCTTAACATTTTGCACGTAAATAGTATCACTAAATTCAATTTATTTTCAAGCCAGTGCTCTGGTTCAACCTTTTTATAAAGGCTTTAAAGGGTATGTAAGTCACACTGACCTATTAAGCACATAGACAAACACCCATCTGCAGAAATGAGGCCTGAGTGAAACCCTGCCTGGGAAGCTAATGGGGGTAAGGAATTAGGAATAAGTGAGATGGACCAGACAGCTAGGTATGCCAAGGCAAACTAGTAATTCAGTATGGGACTATCAGTGTACAGTTTAAAATGAAACTGAGCATTGCTACTTTTTCCCTGGCTCTGTCCTGCTTGATCTCTCAGTGATGCATTGCAAGTGGCTGAGGAGCATGCACACATAGAATCATAGAATAGTTAGGGTTGGAAAGGACCTTAAGATCATCTAGTTCCACCCCCCCTGCCATGGGCAGGGACACCTCCCAAACAACCAAACTGTTTCTCTGAAGGATGTAATCTGGTTTTGCTTCTTTTCCTAAAATGCTATATGGGTGATCCTCTTTGGCAATTAAGATCTTTAAAGAAGTTCAACTCCATGTAAAAAAATCAAAGCTGCCTTCTGGGACCAGACACTTTCACAGCATTGCCAGTTCCCAACCCCCAGACAGGGATGAGCCTTCAACCATATGCCCAATAGAGCCTGGGAATGCCCTTCTCTGAGTTCATGGTCTGATTTTCCCTGATTGCAACGAAGCCATTCACTAGAACAGTAAAAACAGTGGGATGTTCAGAAAAACAGTGAACATGTGTCCGCAGCCATCAGGCCAAGGAAAGCATCTTGAAGAAAAAAGAAGTTACACAAAGAAAATGTTGGTTGATGAAAACTACTGACACCCGTTCCAGCAGCTGGTTACAAGACTGCTTTTAGAAATACAGGTGACCTGGCGGGTTCCTTTCTTTGTGGGGTTTGTTTTTTTTTCAACTATTTCCTCCATGACCATAGATGATAAATACCTTAAAAATAGTGTTTTCTATGTAGCACCTCAGCAAGCAAGAATGTGGGATTATTCCAATGCACAGCCTCAGAAACAGAAGGATCAAGAGGTTGCAGGAGATTTTTCTTGCATGGATGACCTGTAGCATGGTCAGAAATCCCATGCAGCCAGCCCTAGTAAAGCCCTACCCCCATCCCATGAGCACAGCCTGGGATAACAGTCATATTCATGTCTATGGGATTATCTGGCAAGTAATGGCAACTGAATATCAGAGAGGGGTGTTGAGTCTAGCCCTCTGCAACCGAACACTGTGTGTTTGTTATTCACTGGGCATAATGCAGCTAAAAAAGAGTTTTCTAAAACTGGAGGACCCTGGCAGGATTTCTTTGCAGGATTTCTTCACCAGCCAAGGAGCTGAACTTTAGTGCAGGAGACTTTTCCCACTTCCAAAATAGGACAAAACTCAACAATACGGGCAAGAGCTGGACAGCGTGCCTCAGGAGCCCAGGACGCATACCTCCATGCCGAGGGGTCCTGCCCCGGTGGAGTGACAGGGACCTGCTGCAAAGCCGCTCAGAGAGGAGCTTGCCTCACTAATCCTGCACCTGCTCCTCATAGGTCTCAGCTAAAATAATCCTGGTGCGCGATGAGGCGCAGAGGAAAATGTGGGGTCTTTCAGAAAGGCTCCCGGGTGCGCCTTCCAGATTTTAAAGTGGCGGCTTTCCTTCCCAGGTAAACCTCCATTTCTGAATGCCTGTGAGTAGATTTCCATTGAATTCAATCTTTCTCAACAGCCACCCTTTAACAGAAAAACCTCTTTCCTCCATGTCTTAATGTAATGATACTTGTCTTTTTACACAGGTTTCACCGTTACAAACACATCACTCCCTGGCAGGAGGAGACTAAAATACCTTTGCCCTGAAGATCGCATTTATTAGTAACATTGCAATATCAACTCCAGTAGTTGTGTTACACTCAGCTGTTTTAAGTCAAGGACACAACATATTGAATCTTAAATATCTGTTTGGAAAAGCAACAAGCCAAATCTGAATTTGTGGTCAAAATTTAACACTTGGCCAGGGGGCATCTGCAGGGGAGAACTTTTCCTGGCAAGATGAGAAATGTCAGTGGGGTTTCTTATGGAAAATATTGGACTGTGCTAGTTGATGGGAGCTGAATAACTTATACCTCAGCAGTCAGTTTGCCTAATAACCCACTAAATATAATTTCCTCCCTCCCCGTGCACAGCAATCTTTGAAGACTTCCTAAAAATAAAACTGTGCATCATCATTGCTATTTCTCTTCGTATTTTTACCACCAATATGCCAGGCAACTAACAGATAGGAGAAGAAGAGGGTACCACCTGTGAAGAGCTTAGAGTCTGAGCAGAGAAAGCAGCAAAATGGAGAGACTGGGAAGTGATGTTTCTTCAGTGTCCTCCTAGCTGAACATAGCTTTAAGAAAATAGCTCTTTAGATTCCGACACGTTACCTGCCATGTGGCGAATGGTCTTCTTGCAGTATTCCTCAGCCATTGGCACAACCTTCATCATCTCTCTTCCCCACTGCACAAGGGGTTTCCCCTGTATTGCATATGCCACAAAGAGAGCTGTGCACAGGGACCCTAGAAAGCCTGGAATTCATAGATAACAGTGATTACCAATGTGCAGTTTGTGCCTATACACATCCCCCATAGTTTGTCCCTGTCACATTCCCCATAAATCATTAGCGGAATGATCGTGGTTGTTGGGTAGATTAACGAATGTACATAACCTGCCTCTGCTCGTGGCATGTTGAGGTTCTTGGCTAATGTGTGGTGTCTGTTGGTTTACAACTTACTTTACATAAAAGGGAGCTTCTGTTTTCAGTGGTGTAACATGACAAAAGGTAAGGGTTAAAAATAAATATGATCCACTGATGTGATACTGAAAATCTTCTAATTGAAATTGTGCGAAATACATGACTTGTGCAAAGTGGTTCACTTACAAGCTACATCAGCTTGCTTGCAGAGTCATCTTGCACAAGGGATGTCGTGGATAGATCTAACAACTGTTTCTGGCTCATTTTATTCTAAGGTGACAAGTCCATGTCTTCCTTGGACAATGGCTTTTTTCCCCTGCCTCCTTAGAGGACAGAAACAATTATCCAAATAAGACATGCTGTCTGCCTGCCTAGTTAGGTCAAAGTCTTCCACTTTGGACGCAAATATACTTAAGATGAGCGTTCTGTTGATGAGCACTCAACACTTCCATGACATCAAACAAAGATGGCCTTGTTTTTCGTATTTGTTTGTGCTCTCAGCATTCTCTCAAAGGCAACAAAACCAATTCATGGAAAAGAAGGTTAAGAAAACAACTCAGTCATTTAAACAAGCCCTGGGTGAGTGAAGCATTGATGCATATGCTTCTTGAGGTGCAGGAGTCCAAAAGCATTCACTCGTGCTTAGAGATAAACATGAGCTTCAGGTATTTTGCTGAAGATAAAACTTGATTTTTTTAGGAGGTTAGAAATCCAGATGAGACTATTACTAATCCTTTCTGCTGTAATGCCTGCAATACTGGATCAAGCCCAAGGTACATATAACCCAGAAAGCATCGTTCATAAAGAATAAAAACCCGGGTAGAGCAAGCTCAAAGGATTTCACTCGGATAGACAGCATCTACCCCAACTGCCATAAAGATCCTTGAGTGCCACATTAAGTGTAAGGGTGGCAGCAGAGGGTTTAGAGAGTGATGCAAAGGGCTAACATGAGGCAGTGGGATAAGCCAGTGCAGAGAGTGGTAGAGATTGGGGTGTGCCCAGAAGGTTTTGGGGGGACTGGCAGTCTCCTCCTGCCCACTCCCCAGGTAGCTCCCTTCCTCTGCTGCCCTGGCTCTTCTTTCCCTACTCGCTGCAGCCCTCACACCAGGTAAGAAAGCAAGACCCAGCTGAGGTCTCTTGCTCTGCAAATAGTGCCAGCGTGGAATGGACCTCACTGGTTTGGCTTCTCTACTACCCAGAGCTGCTAGACTAGCTTATGGGAAACTTTAATTACACAGCTTGGTTGTTTTTAACAGTGACAGACCTTCTCGTCCCCTTGCCTGATCCTCTTTGAAGCAAGATGTATCTGTGGACTTCGCAGCTGCCAGTAGCATCAAGGTCTGCGGCTTAACTACACACAACACATGGAAATATTCCTTTTGTCTGTTTGCTTCAGTCCTGACCGACATGTCAATTGGGTTTTCTCTTTGTGTCTTTGAGTTATGAGAGCCACAATTGACTTTTCCCTGATACCTTTCAGTTCATGATAGTGAAGTCCATGGTCCATAGAGTAGTCTCTTCCACCCTGCTCCTTCCTGCTTCCCTGATGTGCCACTTGTCTCTTTTCCCAGCTGAAAACTCCTTCTGGATGTAATTTCTCCTTGTATGGAAGGTGTTTGACAACTTGGGTGCTCCTTGGTGCCATTTTCTGGTTCTAGTAAGTCCTTACTGAGGAGGAGACCCAGGCTGCAAACAACTTACACTGCTGCTAATGCACCATGGGCTTTATTTGCTTAATGATGCTTTCTGCTTCGCTTTCAATTCTTTTCCTCTACTTTTATGTCCTCCTGATGTTTTTTTTTGACTGTTTCACAGCACTGTGTGGAACGTGTCACCATTCATTACGCTTTTATTTATTGCTGTTTAAAACAGACAGAATGAATACATGCTTGTGTAGCATAAAATTATCTGAATGACAGACCTGAATATTCAGAACAACATTAAATCTATTTATTTATGTTTTGTTTAGAGAATATTTCATATTGTGTTTTGAAATACATGGAGTTAGATTTTCTGAGGGTTTTCTACCTTTACCTACAGTGATTGAATAAGACAAAACCTATCAAGAGAAAAATGTTGTTATGCTTTGGACCATAAACTTGTGTGATAACAGCGAGTCATCTAGATGTATGTGAATTCTGAAATTAGATCAGAACAAGTGATATGAGTATGGTTTGGACAAGACAGATTGTATTTGGCTATTGGGAATTTAGGAGAGAAAGCTCCAGCGCCTGAGGTTGTTCTCTGCATAATGTACAAGCAAATATATGAGCTGATAGAAGTAATATATACATTTATATGCTATCCAAAATTCAAATGGAGGCCTTGAAGTCTGGAAAGCAGAAGGGGTTTAACCAGGTGAACTCACAGGAGCCACTTTAGTCCCTGAAGAAGCAACAAGCAGCCTTAGGGGCTTCAGCTGGTAAACCAGTGGATCATACCTGTAGGATGGTTATGAGTCATTCGTCCGCATTCGATGCTCACTTCAATAAGGGACTCCAACTTCTCCGGCTTCCAGTACCGCATCCCCAAACACATGGCTTTTGTGGATGCTCCAAATCCAGAACCTAAAGTAAAAAGATAATGCCAAGTATTTAAAAGGAGACTAATTATAAATATGCTGATAAAATATGAAACAAGCACATTTTATTTATTCAAGTCATGTGTGGGAACTCCTCAAGAATGGGAAATGAGTTAAAAGTTTTGAAAGTGTTTTGCAGGAATTTTGCTTCTACACAGTCATTCTAGTTTTACAGGGATATTCCAATGTTCCCAGGTGCTATGAAGAGCATAGTGGGCTCAGAAAGCAGTGTGTTCTCTCGTCCACTGTGCTTGCTTGATTCAAACTCTCACGCTACTTTTACTCTTTCTTGGCTGACGCTGCTTCTTTTGCTTGCTCCAGATACCAGCACTAGAAACAGAAGTTTGAGAAACAGGTACACTTTTACTGAGCCCTTATTTTAGTAGTCTTCATGCTGAAAGCACGCAACTAACACTCTTTGTGACTATCACAGTTGATCTTACAATTTTAATTCATGTTTCATCTTAGAGAGCCCCACAGGTAGTTCACAAAATTGTTTCTGCTATGTACAAAAGTAGTGTGTCCAAAACTTAAAGAAATTAAAGGCTACGAAGCCAACTCCTCCAAAGTCAGGCAAAGTCAGAACTAAGGCTTTCCATGGAAATTGACTTCAGTGGACACACTCATTATGTTATAGCCTGCACTTACTGAGCTCGGTCTTCAGAATTTCCGCCTTGTGCAGTGTGGAGTTTATTTATTGAATTGCTAATTCAGAATTTCTTTTAATCCTCAGCATTCAGTGCATGATATCAGGTGCTGAACTCTTAAACATTTAATTGAATAGAGAGTTTAATTTGCTAATGAGTTTCTTTGCAGTACTTATCACAATAATATCAGGATCCCACAGAAGTTTTAATGAGCTTATCTTCACAAGGTACCAGTGAAGTGATTATCTCCTCTTTGCAGCTAGCAAGCCAATACAGAAAAAAACATTAACTCATTGCAGGCCCTCACTCTGAGATGGGTAGGGTTTGATTTTTCAAAGTACTTGGCATTTTTCAGCACTGTCTTTGCTCAATCACACTTCCCAGTGACCTTGGGTATAGCTGAGACCAATCAGAATTTCTCTACTTGGTCCCTGGAAGATAAGAGGCATATCTACGCCTCCTAATTTTAGCCTGGGTGGAGCCTGTATTGGGAGCACCGTCTTTCCCAGATAGGCGGCATGGAGAAAGGCTATATCTCCAATTGCTAGTATGATGGCATAGTGGGAACAATTCATGGGGCAGAGTGAGTTGAAGCAGCCAAGGAGCCAAGGTCAGGGCTTTTAGCCACCTATCTTGAGAAGACTCCTTAGCTGCTCTCCTGGGCTATGCCTGCTATGGGTGCACAGCACCAGGGGCTCCCTTTGAGCACTGCTTGCTCTTTAGTGTCATCCCAGGCAGCTCCAGCTTAGGTGTCCTAAGATCATCAATGTGATCAAAGCGTTTTAGTGGTGGTGGCATGAAACATTACTTCAAGCTAAAATGAAGCCTGAGCTAAACTAATATAAGCCACCCATTGACATCTCCAGGTGCAGTAGGACCTGAATTTCTCTCTTGAGGGAAGAGCTCTTCTCCTTGCAGAGCAGCTATCCTGAGTGAGCGCCCTGGTTAGATAATCTAATTAGGTTAGCTGAAGACATTTCATTCCTTCCTCCTCAGAGTCTAATGTGCAAATTTTGTGTCCAATAACTCTTCCAAAAGGCCGAACACCTGATAAATGTGCCATGAAAGGCTTTGCAAAATGCCATTTTGTTCCTTGCAAGCCTGCATCCTCATCCTTCACTGGCCTTCCTGACAACAGTGAAAAGGGCCATCTCCAGAACACTTTTGGCCACTGCTCCTGAAGAAAAGGCTGTATTTTTGTCCTGCAAATCGTGTGTTTGCTCCTGTTGCTCACATATGCTGCAGCTGTAGAACCTGGTTATAAGGAGTCAGGAACAGATCAAACTGTCTGCTTATCCCACAGATCACACAGAAACCACAAGGAAGAGTTAGGAAAGAAACCCAGTCTTCCAGAGCAGCAGTCAGCTTAACTGGGAGAACATATCTTCCCCTGCCTGCAAGACCAAAGTCTTCATTAAACCATCTGCTGCCACAGAGCATTGGATGAGAGTCTTCTTCACTATGCAGTCCTGGTTCCTCCAAAGGACATAATCCATGCTGGTTATCCAGGAAGAAAAGGCATGTTGCTGTAAAGAGCTGCTAATTAAATAACATCTTAGTATATCTGAAGTGGGTGATGCACTACAGTAATCTGACTGCTGGTCTGAAGGAGCTTGCGTTTACAAATTCATTGTGTTTCCCTAATGTAGGAAGTCATATTAGAACCCTCTGCAGACAAGAAAACTCAGTAATGAAAAATACCATCACATGCAGTAACATTAAGCCTAGACAGGGCTTCATGTGAGTAGCAGCTCTCAGCTCCCATGTCTTAGTATCTGCCATTTGAATCGATGAAGTAAGGGACAGCGAGACTAGTCCAAGCAACAGGTGAGATGTGTGTAAGAACATAAGGATTGTCCTCCACAATCAGATCAAATGGTTAACCTAACTTATGATGTCTGACAGTGGCCAAGGGAGAGGATGATGAGAGCACGATGAAACTAACCCTTTATACTGCTGACAATTTGCCTCCCTGATGGAGGAGGCGGCTGGCTGTTGGTTTTTCTGCTCAATAACCCTTGAAGGATTTCCCTTGGGTGAGTTTGTCTGGCCCTTTTTTGAACTCACATGAACTGTAACATCTGAAAATTGGCATTGGAAAATGGTTGTGCAGCTTTAGCAGGTGTTGTATGGAAAAGTCCTTCCTTTTGCTTGCTTTAAACTCACGACCTGTCAGTTTCATTTGAAGTCCCTAATTCTTGTGCTGGAGGAGACAGTGGGCTTTCTCTATCCTAGCCATGTTGCCCACGTTATCTATGACTTTACAGCACTCTGTCATACTGTCTCAGACATCACAGCCTATGGAAGCCATTTTTTACTGATCTAACCATACTTCCTCATATCCTTTCCAGTTCTCTTACATACTTTTAGAGGGACGGACCAGGTTATATACAGTAATCAAGAACAGCAGCTATGAATTTATACAGTGGTGCAAACATATATTGTGTTTTGCTGTGTGTTCCTTTCCCAGTCACTTCTAAACATCTATTTGCCTTCTGGCACTTACTGAACACTAAAGCAATGTTCTTGTATAACTACTATAGCTCCATGATCCTTTCATCCCTTCCCTGAATAGTAACTGAAGCAGCAACTGCAACTATGTATATAAAATTAGGTCACATCCTTCTCTTGAGACTTTTCGCTCATCTGCTTTGCATTTGGTTCTGCTAGTGCCGCACAATTATTCATCACTATGAGCATCTTCCATGGTTCTGCATCACATGAACCTTGACTTTGCCAACCCACTATGAACTTGCATTTCTGGACAGTTTGTGGACATGCTGAACACAGAAATCCAGCACAGGTTCCTCCTTCTCTATGGAAGAGAGAGATTGTAATCTCCAGCTCTTCATTTTCTGTCTTTTAACCGGTTGTCTCTCCTCAGAAGAACCTTTTCACCATCCTGTAGCAACATAGTGCCTCATCACTTAGTACCTTTGGTGAGGGACCTTGTTGAGAGTCTTTTGGAAATCATAACAAGCCATCTTCACAGTGTCTGCTTTTCCCTCCTGTTTATTTGCTACTTCATAAGCTTTCTAATAGGATTCTGAGGTGTGACTTCTTGTCACAAAAACTGTGTTGACATTTTCTAATTGCATGATTTTCATTCGTGCACTAGATTAATCTCTTTTAGTCTGTAACACCTCAGTGTGCTTTTCTTCACTCTACATCTGTGGAATAACAAACATCATAGAATCATATAGAATAGTTTGGCTTAGAAGAGATCTTCAAAGCTCATCTATCCAGCCCTCCTGCAATGAGCAAGGATGTCTTCAACTCAGATCAGGTTGCCAAGAACCTGATGGCCTCTAAGCCCTGGAAAGAGTGTCTTTTGTGACTACAGACCTTTCTGCAGGAGAACTTACAGCCTGGTACCTTTATGTCCTGTCTGTCTGCGGCTTACCCTTCTCTTTATTTTTGTTCCCCATCCTTCTGCATTTAACCCATACTTTCTCCTCATGGTTCTCTACCAATGCCACCAGCAAAAAGACACCGGTCTCAAGTGCTGCTAGGAAGCCCAGCAGCTGCTCCAATAGCTGCAAATAAAGACCTGCTTAGATGCTGCAGCCTCAGCCTGCGATACACACAGTTCAGGGTAGAGCCACCCTGCCATCTGACTGACCTTTCATGATGGCTCTGAAGGCACATCTCTAGCTCAGGGGGTACCATCTTATCCAGATTTCAGTTCCAGCTCTCAAACATCAGCAATTCTGTTCTGAACAATTTGAGGTTTTAGCAATGGAACAAAATCTTTTTACCATGTCTCAGAAACAGCATTCATCTGCATCAAAACTTTAAACAAATGCTGACAGAAAAATCGACAGTGGTGAAAATTTTACACTTGAACTTATCAACATCATAAATTAGAAACAAGCTCTTAAGACAGAAGGTGTCAGACAGCCTTGGGCAGGTCTTCTAGCAGCCGCAGGAACCTCACCAGGCCTTAACATAATCTGGAGAGCTCTGCAATGAGCTGTGGCAATGAGCACAACATGAGATGGCAGAGACACATAGGACAGTTTGACTTGAGAACTCAGTGTGCTGACTACACCCACAAGGATTTGAGCCGAGAAGCATCATATAAGCAATTTGAAATTACCTAAGCAAAGATTTCACTGGCCATGAATGCTGGCATATGAATTCTTGCTAGAAATCAGATAAGAGAGAATGACCACAGGAAAACAGCATTTTGGCTCCAGCCCATCCAAATATCATCTGACTGTGAGGCATTCAATGTGCATGGAATCTTTTTGCCTTGAGAAGAAATTTATGAAAATTCAATTAAAAACCTAATTATGTCCATAGCAGTGCCAGGTGCCACAGAAGGTTGAACAGCCCCGCCTCAGGTCACTGGTTCTTTTTCTCTCATGATGGAAAAGAGGCTTCTTGAGATGTTCAGGATGATATTTGTCAGACCAGATGGAGAAGGTGGGCTTTAGATGCCAGGTCTCAAGGCAGGAATTCGTTTTAGATCCTTCTAGCCCAGAGTGTCCCAGAAAAAAAGAGTTCATCATGGAAGGCTGGGGAGAAGGAAGGCTAAAAGAAGAGATGCAGCTCTCACAAAGCAATGGGCCAGAGAACAGCCACACTCCACTGCTGGAGATGTCAAAAGCTCCTAGAACCAGCAGCAGCTCCCACAATTATTTGACAAGATGTTACTGGCTGACAATCAGAAAACATGATGGCTGCTGAAGGAGCACTTTCTCAGATATATCTGGCTAAGAGCAGGGTAGGTAGAATACATAGGGAGGGGATCCTTTTCCCTCCCAAGAGCTGCTGCTTAAAGTGTGAGGCTAAGTTGAGGGATGCTTTTTGTGTCCAAGACAACAGACTGTAGAGGCCCAGAAATAGCCATGGCATAGTGCTACAGGGTCTTTGCCACGATGTTGCATCAATATGCAATGTTGTTGAGTGGTGCCAATACGTACTGTGGTGGTAGAGTGTCACACCAACACAGCACAACGTCTACGTGAGCTGCCATCATCTTGTGGCTGTCTAGGTCTGCCTCCTCTGGTGATGTGGCATCTCCACAGGCTTTCAAGATTAATGACACTGTATGGGTATATGCGTATGCATGCACACATACCTGCATGCACCTTGTTTAACTTGAAGTAGAAATTCAATTCATCATAAAATCAAATTGTCATAAAGAGAAAGAACGAGAGGGTCAGAGGTAGGGAAACAGGGCTAGGAATGAATATCAGGAATTATCAGCAGAACAGTCGCAGTTATTAGTGGGACATCCACCTGGAGAAAAGTCTCTGTTTTCCCTCCAGTGAATGAATTGGTGCTTAGAACATTTTTCAGCTTTGGCTTTTTGATTTCAGTTCTGTCATCACTGAAAAAGATGTGTCATGGGTTCAGTAGCAGCAGTCATTTTTCTCCTTCTTGGTAGCTGGTGCAGCGCTGTGTTTTTGATTTTGGGCCTGGGAACAGCGCTGATAACACCAGTGTTTTCAGTTACTGCTTGGCAGTGTTTTGTCTGGCCAAGGACTTTTTGAGCCTCGTGCTCTGCCAGGGAGGAGGGGAAGCCGGGAGGAAGCAGAGACAGGACACCTGACCCAAACTGACCAAAGAGGTTATTCCATACCACAGCACGTCATGTCCAGGATGTGAAAACGGAGAGCAGAGACCCGGAAGGGTGTGGTGGGGCATTGGAGGGGTTCACTGCTGGGGGGTGCACTGGCTGGGTCGGGCTTGGTGAGCAGTTGTATTCTCTTTCCTTGTATTTCTCTTGTATTATTACTGGTGGTAGCAGCAGTGATTTGTGTTATACTTTAGTTACTAAACTGTTCTTATCTCAACCTGTGCGAGTTGCATTTTTTTTTGATTCTCCTCCCCATGCCCCCAGGACTGGGGGAAGAAAGAGGGGGAGGGAGTGAGGGAGAAAACTGCGTGGTTGACTGGACTTAAACCACGACAAGATGCAAGACTACAAATGCTTAAACAAAAATTGGCAGAAAATATTTCTTAATATAACCATTAAACTGAAGGACAAAGATCTGGACCCCAAGAAACAAAGCCAAAACCAAAGTCTCTTTAAATAGATGTTAAAGTGGGAAGAGTTCATTTATGAGAGGACATAGTGCCCTACAGAAGGAATTCCTGGCAGACCTCTAGCCATCCTTAGGCAAGCATGGAAACATTTCAGAGATAGTGGCCTTTGATGTAAGGGGGGAAAAGGAAACAATTTCCATACAGCCACAAACACTGAAAGCATGCATTATTCAAGTCAGGATATATAAATGGAAATGGTACCATACCCTTTTCATTGAACGGTGTGTGCCAAGCGAGGAGGTGGTTGTCTGGTTTTAATTCCCTGCAGCCTTCAATGGTAGCAGGGTCTGGCCGCCTTCCCGAGAGCTTATCGATAGCATCCACGTAGCGTTTTACTAGCTCCCGGTACAGGTCTTCTAAACTCCAGTACTCTGCTCAGAGATAGGAAGAGAAGGTTGCTACTTGAAGGCAGAAATGCAAGAGAGCACAGAAAGCCAGCAAGCTCACTATGCATTTAAGAAATGTTCCTGTTTTCACTTCCAATACACTGAATTGTGTTTCTGGTACCACTGTCAACACGTTTTTACACACCTTGAGAGAGGGCTGGAGGGAGAACAGTCTCGTCTCTCTGTTCTCATCTTTTCCCGCATCCTTTTCCCCTTTTAATTCCTTTAATTGGAGAGATGAAGGCATTCTGTTTGTCAGCAGTAGCTTCTCAGGGGCTTTATTTAGGCTCCACGGTATGAAGTATTTGCAGAGGTGTTTGAGGTAAGTGTGTGGCTGCTATGGGGACTGGGCATGCACAAGAAGCCAGCTGTGCTTGGCTCAGCTGGTGCCTTTGCCTTTATTTACAGATGTGAATTGAACTTAAACATGAAAGCATATTTCTTTCTTAAACTATCAGTGGTTTTATTTAAGAGCCATGTGGGATCAAACAAAAAAGCAAATCAGTGACCTTATTTTTTAATCTGCATTTATTTTGCCTATAATTTTTAAGTCTTCCATGCAGGCACCCCAGTATTTTGTGTCAGTAGCAGAAGGGTGAGCTTCTATAAAAATGAATATAAAGATCAGTAAGGGTAGAGAATCCCTACAGTCTCTGGTATTTCCAGCAGATAAATTTCTTTCTGGAATAAATTTACTTATTAATTATTATAGCATTAATTATTATTATTATTATAACAGACATTAAAAATGTCTATTCGTTGCTTATTTTTACTAAGGCTTACAGTCTTGCCTAAGGAGGAGCCTTCCTCCTGTTAAACACATGGGGAAGTCTCTTCAGTATCGCTGCTTCCCTCAGCTGCTATTGCATGCTGTTGGGCTTGAAGAGCCTTGCCCATGGCTCTTGCTTCCTCTGGCATCTACAGTTGTGCAATCAGTGGGAACTGAAGAAGCCATTGGGATTTGTCCATTTGTTCATCCGTACATCATTCTGTGTACTTAGAGAAACTCCATTTAGTACTTGGTTTGATGCACAGATTGAATGACGCAGCAGAGGAAGTTCTTCTAAAAATACCTTTATTTTGTTAAAGACTGTGATTTCTTGAAAACCACAGAAGAGGTTTAATTGAACAGAAAATTTGGAGCCCTGCAAGCCAGAGTTGCACTAAAGTAATAGTTATTCAGGCAGGCAAATAAAGAAGATGCAGGGTAAAACCAAGATTCCTTTCCTTTCACATAAAAAATAACGTCAGTTACACTGGCCACCCCACATACAATCCTAAAGGAACAAGATACTTTCAAGCCGCTGACTCTCCGCGTTTAGGAATCGTGTGTCTGTTTATCCGGGTGTGAGCCAGGAGCAGGATTTATGGCCCAGCAGCTTCTGCAGGAGAGTCAGAGCCAGAACCAGAGTCCCTGTGGTCCAGCACCTTTGAGCTGCCCAAGGTGACCATTGTTCCTGCACCTGGATCCAGGCTGCTCTCTCAGCCATGAAGTCAATAGGACAGGTTCTTTCTTTAGAGAAGGATTCTTAATTTTTTGTTACCCATGTTTCAGGTTTTTCTTGTTGGAGGAATAGTACCCCTGGTTTTTATGATGGTGATCTCATTCCTCTCTTAAGGAACAGATTCCTGCTGGAAGCAGACATTGCGTTTACTCATCATTATAGGGTAAATTTTTCAGTCTGTGCACATGGTGGATTTGGGGAGCACCAGCTCAATCTGCAGCAGCACCCACAGCCCCCACTGCTTCTGGCCATGACCTTCCTGGGATAATCTCCATACAAGTAGTAAAGTGCTGACCAAAATCACCTCCCCAGGTAAGAACTGCTTTCATCCTTAACACAAACCTCTGCATCATGCTTGGCTGCTGGCAGTGTCCCAGACATACAATATATTCTTTAAAATCTCAGTCTCCACAGCAGAGAGGGCTCCCAGCTGCATGAGGAAGGCAGGTCCCCTCACAGACCCATGCTCACCTTCTTTAGCTTCACCTCTGTTGACCTGGGTGATTTGGCATGCAGGCTTGACCATGAGCAAGCCCCATGGCTTTTTTGTGTTCCCCTTGCCAGGAGAAGACAGTGCTGCAGGCAGGAGTGGTTCTGTTTCCCCTGTGGGAAGCTTAGAGGAAGACTCACTTCTCGCTATCCACCAGTGTTACTGTGAAATGAAGATTTCTTATTAAAGTCCCCCACTCCAGCTTATAGCTTTCTCACCAGCCCATAAAAGCACCTTTCTAAAAAGCTTATTTGATCAGGCCAAAGAAATGGGAGTGTAGAATAAACACAGTTGATGGAAATTGTAGCTGAGACTTTTTTTCTTTAGAGACACAGTGCTCCTGCTATATTTAAGGAGTAAGATTTATTGTTTCACTGTCAGTCTAACTGGCTTGATTACCCAGAAGTTATGGTTTTAGAAAGTTCAATAAGTAAGAAAAATACGATACATATTTAATCATAGCCTATATTCAGAAATATGTTAGTCATCTTTTTCCTTGATAGGCTGACATCTTGCCCTTATCTTTAGTGTATTAGCTACCCCTTAAACCATTGGCTAGCTAATAGCCAAGTATGAAGTGTTCAACACACTCTTCAACTGATCTCTATGTACTAAATTTAGAGCTGATTGGAAGCAGGCAGATAAAGTGGTGAAACAGAAGCACAGGGGAAATTTCATTGACGTGAAGGATACTTAGCTGCATTGTGAGCTTCTGCTACTGTTAGTAACCCAGTGTTACGTGTTTTAGGAAAAATCGGGAAAATCGTTACAGAGATAAAAAAATGGATTAATTCTGAAGTGGCAAAATACTGCTTAATGGTCACTGTCTTCTGGTGTACTTTTGATGATGATCTTAATCTCAGAAAGCTCTAGTTGGATGGGTTAAAGTGTCGATACAAATATTGTCGTATCTTAAAAAAGACTATTACTACCTTAAGAAAAACCAACTGTTCTCTCTCAAAGTCTTGCAATTTTAGAAGACATACAGTAATAACTTCCGCTATTCAGATAGACTTCATTATAAACATGTTAGAATTGTTTTTTTTTACTAAAGACACAGAACTCTCCTTATAAAGCAATTTGTTCTTTTTCTGGCCTTACAGAGGAACCCTTTGCCCAAGAGGCAGCAAAACTGGAGACAGCACTAGTGATTTCAGCCTGAAAGAGGTATTAAAGGACTTCCACTCCAGCCTGGAGTTCTGGACACAAACATGCTAAAATTCACTCAGAAGAGCTCTTACCTTTTACAGAAGAATTTCTAGTGGCTATATTATTCCCTGATATATTCCAGCATACACATAACATACTTAGCAACTATTTTTGTTTTGTTGGACATGTGATATTTCAGTCTTTGAGCTTCAACCAAGTGTATAAGCTTAGGAAAAATATAAGGAGAACTGCTCCACACTCAAGAAATCAAAACTCTTCAGTTTGGGTGATAGTATGGATTGTGCTCATAGAGGAGAGAAGCTAATGCACATTACCATTCACATAAGCAGCATTTCTGACATGTTTTCTCATGACTTCCCCAGCACTCATGCTTAGAATAACTAATAAAAGCAGCAGCTAGAGAGTTTTGCTCCTTTCCAGACTGCATTTGCTAGTCCCGTCATACCTACCTGTGATGACAGCCTCTGCTGTAGCCATGTGCATGAACGTGTTGTCACTTACTGGCCACTTGTCGGGAGAAAGCACCAGGTTCTCAAGCCCTCCAATTTCCTTCAGCTCCTGCTGGATTTTTGCACCTAAGGCATTATTTTCTCGGGAGAAATTGCGGTAGCCGAGAGCATCCCCAACCCCTGCCAGCACAAGCGCAGCCTTAAATTTATCCATCCTGAGACACTTTCCACTTTCCTTTTGTCTGAGACAGCCACTGAGTCTCAATCTTCCTTTGTTCCTTTGCCTTCAGCTCAGCTCCCCCAACACTTTATATCAGCCATTGTGTCACACGGAGAGCGTGCTCTATAAGGCAAGGACTTCCTTTTCTGGCTCTGCAGATGCCACCTCTTGTTCGGGACCCGACAGAGAGGAAATATTTCATAACCCAGGGATTTTTCAGGGGCTTTGTTCCAGGCAACCACAAGAGTGGACCTGCAAAGTGAAGCGCAAAATTGTTTCCGCACCCCAGTGTAAAGCAAGCAAGGAAATCCTTAGCCCTACCCAGCGTAAGTAACTCTACACCCAGAAAAACAGATGCCTCCACAGAGTGTTCATTTATTTAATAACTTGTAAATTAATATTTCCCTTCCCTTTTCTGATATGCTGGAGTCAGGCTCCCTTTCAGGGACCAGTCAGAAGGAAAACCTGTGGAAAACAGGAGTTCCCAAACTGTAAACACTCGAATGAGGGGTTAGGCTGGAAGAAATCTAGTCAAATGCAGACAACCTCTCCCATTTTTAATTGTGCCTTACGGTGTTACTCTGTGAACAGCTCTCTTGCTCTGTTCCACCTAGGACAAGAGTGTTTTGCTAATTCACTTGTGGATAAACACCAAGCAAAACAACAGCTTCTGCCCCGCCCCTTTTATTCCTTGGCAAAGAGTGACTTTTTCCTAAGGCCAAGCTCAGGTGCAGCCCACATTTGAAATCTGGAAGGAAACTATCTGGAAGATGTGTTTAAATGGCATCCTGTGAGTCTAAGAAAGTTCACGCATGAAGAAATCTCACTTTGTAAGAGCCAAGCTTTATTGATACTATCCTTTCAAACTGGATTATTGTGCAATTATGTGCTTCATTCTGTTATTGCCATTTTTTTCTGCGCTGCTGTATGCACTGCAAGAAGGGGCTCTGCAGTCTTGCGGCTTTTTAAGTGTGTTTTGCCCACAAATACATCTCTGTGTAGGCTCAATATCTTTCTTCAAGGAGTCTGCTGAGACTGACTCAGATTGGGGTTCTGAGTCACCATCCATGCTGTCTTAAAGACTCACAAATTACTACTACTTTAAAGATAGAGACAGAAACACAAATGTAAACTTAGGTAGATAAACAGAAAGCTTTGATTGGCTTGACTGTAATTTTGATAAAGAATAACTTGGGAAAGGTCTTTGTTTTTCTTGGATCTCTTCCAGAAAGCAGTACTGATCGCCATTTGGATGGAAAAAGCCAGCAGTGTGAAGGATGCATCATCCTCCTACCACCCAGAGCACTACGCAGTTAATCACAGGCTCAGTTATTGACGTGTAGAAATATCACTGTACTTCACAAGAAACCTCAGTGCAGTTTCAGAACACAGATAAGCCTCACTATTCCTATTCTATACTATAAGAAGTAAGGCGCCAAAGTGGTGAAAGTAGCCTCTGTTCTTACATTCTCATTTTAAAGATCACGGCCTGGGTAATGGAAGTGCTGAGTATTGAGAAGAGGTCTCTGAGAGTTTCTTCACTGCGAGGAAGGAACAATTCTGCATGGAAAAGGCAAAAAAAAATAAATAAAAAGGCAATTATGCCTTAGGATACCAAGAGCATCATGCAGGAAGCAGAGGAAATGCAGGGCCAAGTGTTCTACAGTGGAGCTGTGGCCAGCCTGCTCTAGAGGTAGAGAGATAGCTTGGCATAAACAGGGAGGATGTCAGCCCCTCTGCCCTGTGTGGCTGTGGGAACAGGCGCCACCTCTTACACCAGGGCAGTGAAGCAACACAGAGGTAATCTCAGTGTTACCTCTGTGCTGTCAGTTACCTTTGGTTCTGTGGGTCTGAAAGTGAACACTCAAAATGGGCAACTAAGGCCAAGGCAGCTCACAAAAAACACACCAGGCAGAAGCACCAATGTTGATGTCTCCTTTACAGGCCCATGCACCCTTCTGCGGCACGCACACCTTCTCTATTTCCACAGAGCATTACAATTTGGAAGCCTATAGGAATCTGAACTTGCACAGCAAGGACAGGAGAAAACACCTGCTGAGGCACTGTGGAGAGGTAGTAAGGGCCTCATCAGATGGAAGGTTCCTTCCTGAAAATGGGCAAAGCTATTCTTAGTTTTCCATTTATCTCTTCCTTCTGAATGTGGCTGGCAGTTGCACTGCCCTTTTGCCTCCAGTGGACTTCACCCTGCTTCATGCACACTCAGCTGCTTGTAACACAGCCCAAATTAGGAGTAAAATATTTGGCTTTAGAAATATGACTATAATGAAAACCCAGAGAAAATTTCAGAGATGTTCTACTTTTCAACTCTGAAAAACAGAACACGCAACAAAGAATTTAGTTTTGACTTAATTTCCTAATTGCACATGGTCTCTTTTTTGTGTGGTAGTTCAGGTCAGCATGAGCTGTCTGGGCAGAGGTAGGTTAGGCACACTGTATCTACCCCTATTCCCTCCAATGGAGACACTTATCTGTAAAACAACATACTTGCATGTCTTAAACACAGCCAAAATACAGTAACTCTATTAAGATGAGTAAGTATTCACTTGCTATAGATATTCACAACAGGCAAAAGAAATAAACAATTAGGGCTGGCAAAAAGTTTGGTAAATGTTAAGTCAGATAAAAACGTGGCTTTGGTGTCCTCTCATTAGTGCAGATATGATCAGGTAGGGAGAATCCAGAAAAAAAGGAATGAGAATCATAGAATCATGTCATTGAATGGTTCGGGTTGGAAGGGACCTTAAAGATTATCCAGTTCCAACCCATGGACAGGGAAACCTTCCACCTGACCAGGTTGCTCAAAGCTCCATTCAACCTGGCCTTGATCACTGCTAGGGACAGGGCAGCCACAGCTTCTCTGGGCAACCTGTGCCAGTGTCTCATCACCCTCACAGTAGAGAACATCATTCTAATACCTAATCTTAATCTCCCCTCTTCCAGTTTAAAACCATTCCCCCTTATATCACTACTTGCTCTTATAAAAAGTCTCTCTTCAGCTTTCTTGAAGCCAGGACAGAGGCAGCTTCTTTGTGTCGGTAAGATGCTGGTTTTTCATCCTGTGTGAGAAGATGAAAGCAGACCCTCAGCCAAAGTGGTTCCACCTCTGCCTCCTCCATCTCAGTGGATGTGAATCAACAGTTTCCAGCACCCAGGGGAGGACTCACAGGCCATACAGGAGCTGCTGCTTTCATGAATAAATGAATCGGCAAATGGAACATGGGTTGATTCTGCCCTTTCAACTCAAGCCCTTCCGCATTTTAAAGACTACTACACCCCAAGTACATCACCCATGACTGAGTAATGCTTCTGCTCAGTAGAGGAATGCTCTTGGTTCCAAGTTCATGCATCCAAAGGATGCAGAGACATACCCTGGAAAAGCAGGGTTGATACCAGATGAGCGTCAGACTTGTCTCAGACCTGCATCCTTGTAACTACTGTCATGAAGGGTTTTACTTTAGTAACAGGATCATTCCTTCAGGAAAGAATACTAATTCCAGAATACATTCACTGAGATCCAGGGAAAAAACAGACAGGTTTTACTCAATTCTTCAATAGTGGGGATTAATCATTTGCACAGTTTTACACCACTGCCTTATAAAAAAGAAAGAAAAACATGGCAGCACAGACCTCTTTGCTCTTTACTCTCTTGACAGACAGCCTATGTTGTGACAGGAAATCCTATAGGGTATAAGAGTATTTCACTACTTGTAAGAGGCACAAAAAAAACCACATGAGAATTTGTCAAGTATAAACAACAAGAGGAAGTATCCCAGTAATCATACTCAATCAAAACTTGAATGCCCTTAAGAGGTGAACACTGTACCCACTTCTCTGAAATACGGAATTTTCTGCAGGTGGTTGTAGAAGTAGCTGCAGTTGCAGAACCCCTTTTGTCAACAATTTATAACAAAAAAGCCTATTTTAGACGTTTGTCATCCTCACCTAATTCCACCCAGCACACTGTATATACTGCAAAGGTCACAAACCACCTTTTGCTGAAAATATATATTTTTAAAAGGTTTTCATGGTTGTAAAAACCTTACAGTTTACACCTTTCAGAAGGGCTATGTTTTTTGGTGTGCCAGATGCTGGTTGGCATCAGCTGAGGGAACCTACCGAGTGGTGCTGACACTTGAAAAGAGAGCTTGCCATGGTTCAAGTATCAGAATCAGCGGTTCTGCTGTTACAGGGGAAGGAAGAGACCCATGATACCAAAGAAGCCAGCAGTTGATGAAGAGCAGTTGATGGAAGCCACTGGAGAGGGATGCCAGATGGGAAAGTACAGAGGATAACCTATTTATTTGGACTTAAACTTCTGGAAGAGAATTAAGGACAGTTTAATACATACCTCCGAAGGCCTTTGCACAGATTTCCAAGCGTGCTGCTTCTCCTGCACAGCTTAGAGCCTAGGACTGAGCAAGACTTGCCCTCAATTGCACCTCTTGTTGCCAGTACAAACTAATGACGCAAACTGTTCATTAGCAGGTACATGTAGCGGATGCAGCACTGCAGTGGAACACAGTGAACTTCTTCAAAGTTTAAAGGCGGCACAAATGAGCAAAACAGGCATCAATTATAACTGGTCAAAAACTAACGAGTTACCATCCTTGCCCTCTACTGACTGATGGAATAAAAATGCAAGAATTTAAAAAAATAACCAGAAAACAAATAAACCTCCCCCCCAATCCCACCAGCCTTTGCAAGGCTTCCAGAGCAGAAAGCTGACAAAAACCATACAGACACCTCACATGACTGACTTCAAACCTTTAAGTTGACAGTCTATTTATTCCTTTTTCCATTGCCACAAAATTTACACATGTACAGCTTACTCAGCAGCAGAATCTCAGGTGCATTGAATAAGCAGATGCCTGCAGGTTTGCTCTCCTTGGCATGACATACATGATAAATTACATTTAAATTTAGAATTGGCAAGTACAAATCCTACGGCTCTGCTTCAAACACTCCAGGATGTAAAACCAAACAACTTGGCACGAAGTTTAAAAATACATACAGCGTATCTAGGAATTGATACCATATGCACCAAACAACTTGAACTTGTACCATATATGATTACAAATCAACCAGCCTAGGTGTTACCGCTGCACCAGCTTATCTAAAAAGCAGGTCAGAGTGCCCTGTCAAGTGGAACTGTGTGTAGCAGCAAATTGTTAAAATACAGAAGGAACTCATAATTTTAAAGCAGTCTATTTACATCTATTTTTACGATAGCTCAAGTGTGAGGCGTTACTCCATATTATTATTTATGGGAATGTAAAATGTATGTGATTTCAAATGGGTAGAAGACTAGGAAAAACATACTACATTTAGGAAGCTGGCTAAGGAGCAACTCCCATTTTGAGATATTTTGCCCAGTCTTCCTTTATTGGAAGGTGTTTTCCGCGAAGAATCCTCACAGGAATAAGGCTTAAGAGTAAGCGAATAAGTGTGTGTATATATAGAAACTGAATACTGTGCTAAGCCCCTTCCTTCTTCCTCAGATTACAAGGCAAAAAGCTTTAACCTACATGCAATTTTTTATGCTCTATTTATTTTAAAAGGTAGAAGGTTCATTAAGTTGATTTGAAGGAGTTCTCAGCATGAACAAATGCTTCACAAGCTCTAGCGCTATGAAACTATTCAGTTACATCACATACCAATAGATTAAACTACTTCTGGTCAGTTATATTATAGCTATATATTTTAAGTGGCAATTGTGTGAGTAACAAGCGTCCTACTGCTTTTGGCTAGATAAATGCACTTGATATTAAGAGATGTTACACAATGTCCAACACCTACCGGACATCTATAGGAATAGCTTGTTTTGGGAAGAAAGAGGAGGTAAGTCAAATGTATTAAAAAGAGCACAATACTGTTTTTAAATCTGTTGACTTCTGCAAAATACCTGTATTTACGTACACAAATGTCCTTTTAGAAAGATGCAGTCAAAAAGTAATAATTTGGCTTAATATTATTTATTACCTAATGCTACACAGGAGAGGCATCTGAAGACTGAGACTCTGACATCTAGTGGCTGCCATGCAAGATCTAACATTTACAAACACCACTTAGGGTAGAAAGACTACTAATAAATCACACATAGGGCACCTGTAACTTGCCAAATTTGCTAGTATGTTCACATTTGTTCTAATCCTGCTTTTTAAACATCATACACAACTTACTTAAATTCTCTCAGGCGGAAGAATGAAGGTAATCTTTCTGTATGCAGCATGTACATTTGCTCTTGTAGGTTGCATTGACACAAATGAAAGCTGACTGCTTATATGAAACTCTAAATATTAGAGTTTAAGAGACTATTGCAAGCTTTCATACTCTCACAAGTACAAAATATAATAGTATGCTGTCATGCAATACTTAAATGATCTGATGTGATCCAAACAGATATAAATTACATAACTTAATGCATCATTTTCTCAAAAAAAATCTTGCATCTATTCAGCTCTGATGACAGAAAATATACTGATCATAGCTGTACATACTCTTTAGCAACTCTGTTTTAATAAACTTTTACAGTGGCTATGACAAACTGATTTTGATGAGGTAGCATTTGAAAGAGCCCTGTGTGAAGACATGTTGAATACCGATAAAACTTTTTTGTGCTTAGGCATTGGAAGACACTGTACACTTTATAATCAATGGCAGGAGAAAGGGGGGAAACGAATGACTAAGCAAATTCTGATTTGGTAAAAACTGGTCCAACTCCACTTGCCTTGAAATCAATGGTATTGCATTATTTTACTTTTT
This sequence comes from Myiopsitta monachus, assembly GCA_017639245.1. NCBI lineage: Eukaryota > Metazoa > Chordata > Aves > Psittaciformes > Psittacidae > Myiopsitta > Myiopsitta monachus. The sequence continues at coordinate 35,794,463 of CM029919.1, read as the reverse complement.
TTTTTTCTTAAATAAAATTGAACGCACAATACATCCGGAGGCATGAATGTATCACTTGAGAGACATTAATATAAAGTCTCCTTGCTCCTACCTACCGCTCCAAAGTAGAAGCCAGCCATTTAAGGTTTTGGGCTTATTCATATATATTACCTGCAAGAAGTGCCAGGAACTGCATTTATAATGATGCTGCATTTAGCTAGAATTTATGATATGGGTCATGCTACAAATAAAACTGAAAGTCATAGTCCAACAGTTCCTTATTTAAAATAAATAAAACACATAATGAAGCGTAACTGATTTACGATAATCGTACATGAATTATGAAAGCATCTTTGGTTGCTTAATGTCTACTTTAAAATGGGTATTAAAGAGTTGCAACATAGCGTAAGAGCAGCAGGCCTTCCTCAGCAACGCTACTGTTACATGTCCAAGCAATTCAAGAAGAATAATGAGGAAGTTAACTTCACTGGGAGAAAACAAAAGGCTGGATGTAATCCATCTATACATCTAGGAGTTCAAAATACAAATTTTAAATTTTGGTAACAGGTAAAAAAAGCATAAATTTTTTTTTTGTTGTTCTGTTACAATTCTATATTAGGACAGATCCGTGGAACTGATTTTTATAAAAATACAACATACTGCTTAAGTTTTATTGAGGGATTTAATTTATATACCACAAATACTGCTTTTAATATAGGTACAATATAATACAGTCTTATTTATGTAACTGCTGGTGGTCACTCTGGATCATGAACTGAATGGCATGCTGTGCTGTCAAAACTTGAATAAAATTGCCTCTGGTTAAACTTCTCCAAAGTATAAAATCATGCAAAATCTACATCCTATATGATACAAACAGTACAATAATTGAAGCCAGTAGCCTACAAACAGCTGGACTATCTTCTGAGTTTGTTCAAGTGTCCACGGGTCAGCCACCATTTTCTTTAGGCAGAAAGGAAGAATTTCCGTTTTGTCTGCAAAATCTCATCACAAGCACTGAAACCAGCAACAACGTGCAGTTATCAGCTAACAAATCTTCATTATCTAATGCAGTTCAGAATGCTTTTAGTCCATATTGACAAGCCTGGGGTTAGGAAGCTTTACGTTTTCCTCCTGTGACTACTGGTCGTGCATATTCCACAAAATCATCTATAAGAACCGGCCATGCTCCTGAAAAGAAGTTAAGCGATTCAGAAATTAATGTATCATTATCAGCAATAAATTGGTGCAGCCTCTAAACGTAAAGTATCACTTTGACATTTCTGGCCTAGTCCAGCTTCAACAAGCATGACATGATAAACACTTGAAAAAAGTACCGAATAAATTGAACATTTGAATCTCTTCTTGCAGTAATAGTTCCTAGTACAAACTAAGATTTGTATTTACAGCATAAAAATCCATACTATAAAGTTTATAAACATTAGTTGATGGCAAAACCATGGCATCCCTATCCAAGCCAATGACAACTTAGGAAATATTCCTGTACACAGCTGCCCCAAAACAGGATTTGTAGGATTAGCAACAAGAGTGTAAATTGGTTTTAGATTGGTAAAAACCCAACGCTCATGTAGACATTCTTGCAAGCAGAAAAACTATGTATTTCCTTGCAGTTAGCAGCACTTTCGTAAAAAAAAAAAAGTTTCACTGAAATTCCTGCAGCATGACAGGTTTAAATAGCATGCACTATCTCATGGTGTGATAGTATCTTCTATTTACATATTACAGCAAGCTAGTTAACCTTCTTATTACTATTTTGGCAACAAGTATGCCACTATAACTGCAGCTAAATCTCTAAGGGTAAACAAATTAAGACAAAAGATAGCAGCACCTTCTGTTAATTTAAAGCAAAATTTTAATTCTGCTGCACCAGTTTTTGAAAATATTCAAGCGCTGCTTACCTTCTTCGTCATAGTTGGACATATCATCTGCAATCATATTTCCAAAGTCTAACAAAAGATTCCAAGTGTCTTTTGGAATTGATCTTTTATGATGCTCCTATAAAGGAGAAAAAATGATATTGTTCAATCCAAGCTATTTTCAAATTCCACACTAGTGTTATATATTGACATACACAGAAATGTTTCACAAATATTTTTTCTTGCTCATTTTTTTTTGTAATAAAGTTCACAGCTTACAAAGGAAGCTACAGAATAAAAATACAACTAAAGAAAGAAAAAAAGTCTAAGAATTCTTTAATAGTTGTTTTATTTCTCCTGTTATGCTTTCAGTGCGTTTTTAACTTACTGTGGAAAAGAATAAAGCAACTGCATTTATACTTCTACTGATGTCTATTCCCGGTTTTGAAACTGGGCAGTCATGGGTTAGCATTCTACCATGTAAACTTAAACCCTTTCTTCCTTACCCCTTTTTGCTTAAGCTTTACTCAGCCTCTCCTTCAACTTTTTGGTTACAGTTGCACCTGAGCTCTTCCCACTTACTCCCAGACTGCCTTCCAGATCAAATCATACATCTCAGCCTCTCTTCAGCTATACTGGTTTGCACCATAATGCACTACCTGCATTTGCTCCACTTCTGCCCAGTCTCCTTTTTCCCTAGTCTGTCCTATTTTCCACTACCACCTCCCTGTCTGATTTAAGATACACTCTTTCTGCATCTCCTCATTCACAACTCCCAGTTGCCACCCGGATAGCTTGAGCAGCACTCCAAAGCACTTCAGTCGTAGTCAGAATCCTCTCAACTTTTAAAGTTAGAACTCCCAAAAAGAGAGAGTGTGTGGGGAAATACAACTACTAAGCAGTTGTGAACATCAGCAAGTCACACCATCTACATCTCCCATCATCTGTTGATACTGTTACATTACCTGTAGATAGTGGGTGATTAACAGGGAATTAAATTTCAACATCTAGTTCTGGTTTGCAGTAAAAAAAAAATTGCAACTACATGAAAAGACTTGTTTGGGGAAGCACTGGAGTTTTTTGCGCTTGTGGTTTTGTACTTTGTTTTTTTTGGTGCGTTTTTTGGTTGGTTCTTTTTTAAGCAGTAATACTTTCAAGTATTAAGAAGAACAAATTTCATTTGAAAAATCTGAAACTTGATAAAAATGAGGTTGATGTAATTTCTTTTAAGGTAAACATTTAGGTTAAATATCTGTAGCAAAATAAGACACTTCATACCAGATCATCTAGATTGAAGCAGAGATCTTGCAGATGATGTTACAACTGTCCTAACAAACATAGCCCGGTCCTATCTGGAGATGCGCTAACGTATATATTAAGGAAATTAAAACATGAAATGTTTTCATAAGTTCTCTTGATGAATTGGTACTTGATTCAGTGAGTAAAAAAAATACTGCTTAAAAATTTTGAAAAGACTTCAGAAAATATTGCAAAAGGTGCACACTTCCCCTTTTAGGCACTGGTGGTTATGGAACAAAATGCAGGAAGATTTCTTATTTCTCCTTAAGTACAGAAAAGAAGATAATAATAAACAAGATAAATTACAAATTATATAACATTATAGAAAGTGTTTGGGGTTTTTTGCAAGTACATAGAAATGCAAATGCATAAACACAGATGAATGAATCAGGTCTTTAACAGGAATATTTTGAATTTTTTAAAGTTTAATTTATGCATCTTTACTCCACTGCCCACAGAATTGCACTGGTAATAGAAAAATGTCAAGATCGGTTCATAAGTACTATCTAAAAAATGAGCTGAAATAATTACTTAGGCGAGAACTTCCTTTTAAAAAGAAAAGTCGCAGGTTAAGTCAGTCATAACAGAATTGACATTTAAAAAAAGACTGAGTTTATGCATTAATACCACAAAAGGCAGAGCATGGTAAAATACATGCTTGACGATTATCACAGCTGTCTTAAGAATAAAGACAACGTAAGTTCGATCTACAATCATGGCCTCCTTTTATGCAGAAGCTTTCATCAGTAGGAGGATACAGGATCAAGTAAGCACAATGCTCTATTGTCCTGCTACATCTTTTTGCATTCTTCTCAATAAGAAAATAAGACAGAGAAGATTTAATTTGGCTTGATTTAAGAATATTTTATATTGGTTTTCAAAAAGAAAGAAGTTTGAAGAAACTATTAAGAGATCCTTTTTCTTTATTGTTGAATGCACAGGCTACAAACCAGGCTGCTGTGGACTAAGATAGTCAGGAGGGAATATGGTACACACTTACCAACAAAAATTTATTCCAAAGCTCTAGAAATTTAAATCTTCCTGACAATACTAAATTCCAATATGCAATTGCCATTTCTAGATCTGCAAGAGACAAGGCAACATGTAAATACTACAACATATTATACACAATAAAACTCTAATGGTTAAACAATTAATGCTACATCCAGTGTATAATGAATACAAACGAATAACATTCTTCTGAAATCAGTACAAAAATTATAAGGAACTGTTTTCCACTCTCACTGACCCAAAAGGTAGGAGACAAGCAGTAATGGTGTAAACTGTATATCAGAGTCATAAAGACTAGGATATTTTTGTCACCATCCAGCAGTGCCAAACTAAAGCTACTTTCAGTCTACAGAAACAAAGTAGTTATAACTCTAAATACAAATAATAAAAGATATACGCGCAAGCACAATACTTACTGATAGAAACCCAAACATTTAAGTCTGCATATGCCAGTTCCTGTTAATTTACCACATTTTAGACACACATTGACTTTAAAGAGATTTTGAGGATACAAGGGGATAAAAAAAGCCCCAACATTTGTCTTCGGCATGGTAATTATACAGTACTCCTTACAGCAATAATTATCTTCTTCTGGAGTCATCCAACAGACAAACACCTACATTCAATACTGAAAATATGAGTCCAAGAAAGAAGCCCTTATTCTGTACCATGATCAGTGATCTGAGAGCAGAGTTCAGCTCATGCATGCCAACAGGAGGATGCAGCACTGACACATACTGAAGCAGAGAAGTAGGAGCAGTATTAGATGCAGCATAAGGGTAGAAAGGATGTTTTTCTGAAGACCTATTTTCATTCTCAGCAGCTCACAATACCTAATGGCTTCTGTGCTCGGCCACAAAGAGCCGCACTAAATGTACACATAGCGCTATGCAGCCACAAAATAAAGCACAGTCTGTTTTAACCACAAGATTTCAGTTTGTCCTTTCAGTGCAAAGCAAGTATAAACAAAATGTGAAACTTAACAGAGTGTATTCTTGTAGCAGATAAGACAGAAGCTTCACCTCCACCTACAGGAAAGGAGCATGGTATTTTAAATTGGACATACCACGTTACAAAACAAAGGACACACTATCACCTGAAATTAAGTTTCAGGTCTGAAAGAGATGTTCCAGATTTTAACATAACCAACTTCTCAGGGTCTGTATCATAGAGGGCTGGGGCCTAGACAACGCACAATAGCTAAAATGCAGAAAAATGCAATATGCCTGTACCTAGCTATGGAGAGACAGTGCTGCTGAAGGTGTTTGTTTTACTATGATCAGAGTGCTTTTCAGTATAGAACATGCTTTGTGCCCTTATAAACTTCTTTTCAATTCTTCCTGTCTTCGGCACCATGCTCACTTTTCACAGAAAATAAACAGAAGAGAAAAGTTAATAGCACTTACCTGCTTTTCAGATTATTATTACATTAATTATTCATATCTGTTACCCCAAATGAAAAGCAAAAGAAATGGAAAGGGAGAAATGAATAATCTTAACGGTTTCTGAACTTCACTGTTAAGTGACTGGCTTTGATCCCATTCACTCAGGCTTCCTTATGAAGACAACCTTTCCAAGCCGATCTTGCAAATCGGTCACGTGACAACATTACAAAATGCACTTTGAAGAAAAAAAACACCTTAATAGCTGAAGAGGTTTTATACTTCTGATGGAAATATTCCTTGGAAAAAGGAAACATGCAAGGAAAGCATATCCTGCTGAGGATGCTGCTCTGTAGGGACTGAAACTGATCCATGCCAGAGCTGCTCTCCCCATGAAGCAAATGGAAGGAGGTCCTGATCTTGGTTAACATGAGCTCAAGGGACAAAATTTTAAAAAGTACATCCTCCTCAGTTGGTTCACTGCAATCACACAAACCCCTTAACTAACACGAGATATTTGAACAAAAGGAACTAGATGGGACTATCACTTCTCGTAGTGGTGCCAGTTGAAGCAATCTTAAAAAGTACTTGAGACAACAAGGCCTTTAGGCATGCTACATTCTCAGGAGATATGGCTACACTTTTGTTTGAAGATAATTCCCTACCTATGCTGAAAAACTTAGCACTGGAGGACAGAAATGGCAATTTCTGCTTTAAAGAAAAGACCTAGTTACAGAGAGCTTTAGTTCTACATTGGGATGCTAACAGTAGTCTCAATGAACAGTAATTCTGCAGGGTTTGTGTGTCTGCTACAATTAGTGCAGCACTAACAAATATAAAAAAAAAAACCAAACAAAAACAAACCCACCAAAAAAACCCCAACACCTTATGCCATCAGAGTTCTGCATCCCCAAAGGAAGATGCGTTTTTTTGCATGGATTTCTCAGGCAGTTTTATTGTATTTCAATGCTGCATAGATATGAAGGCATCATTACAAATAAAATCAAACTACAATTACAAAAATATGCTGGTTTTGTAGCAAGAAATATGCTTCCTGCATTACAGACTAAAAATGCAAGGTTTATAAAAAGGAAAGAAAATCACAGATGCATACTTTCCAGTGCTCTGTAAACTAATGCCTAAGCAAGGACCAGTTTAGAAGAGACTTAATTGGAAACATCCATGTTCATTTTCAGAAGATTAAATACTCACCATTTAGCAATTTTGAGATCATAAAAATACAACATCACATGCTGTATATTATACAACAGCCTGAGCTACTCATTCACCCCATTATTTCCAGTGCTAGTATCTAGTGAGTGCTGTATATCATGCAGCCCCATAAGTATAGTCCAAAGATTTTCCATACACTGAAACAAAGCTTCAATATCTAGATAATCAGCCTTTCCGGTATCAAGTCTAGGTGTGTTAACATACAGCATCTATAAGGCTTTCTGTAATAAAACCTTAAGAATGGAGTCACCTAAAAGTGATACCAATCACCATTACAAAATTATTAAAATTAAAATTACTAAAGAGATGTCAAAAATATATAGGATATCCAAGTAAAGCAAGTTCAAGAAGGAGGCAAATGTTAGTAAAAAACATTTCCATTATTTTACACATTATTTTGCTAAACAATGTTTATTATAGTAAACATGTTTGGGTATGTTTTAAAAGTTTTGAATTATTTAAAATATCAGCATTTCACAATCGGATGTAAAGCATTTCGCATGCAGTATGAATTAGTCTGAAACATTAAAGCTTCATTGTAAAGTTGCTTCTAAAAAAAAAAAAAACTCAGCCTCTTTTACTGATTGAACAGAGCGCTTTAAGCGATAAGAAATTAGCACAATTAATGCATAAGGAGAAATATATCATCAATTAGACAACCTGCGCCTACTTTCAAGATATGATCAAATGCTTGTCTTGTTAACAAAAAAAGAAAAAAATCATTACTCTTTTGCATGAATAAAAAATTAATCAAATTAAGCTCCACATTCCTTTGTTATGATTTTAGACAAGGGCAAAGAAGTCATTGCACACAAGTAATCAACGAAGTGAGAAAACAGAAAGATAAATCAACAGATAGCAAGGAATTGGCTGGAGAGTAGGATTTATGAAGAACATGAAGTTCATTTAAACTTGCTGTGTCAAAACGGCACTGTGGGACTGCAGCACCCATGTCATCCTCTGCCAAATAAGAAATTTCCAGCTCTCAGACTGCCCTACCAATTAGACTGTTCATGCAGTCATGTTTGATGCTGTCAGTGTATTAAAACTAATTCACCTAAATTACTGATATACATAAATAAAAAAAAGTTGGAAGGCATTACCTTGGCCTCCTAATGACATCTGAAAATCTTAAGTTGTTTGTAAGAATACTTGAATATTAGCCACTATTTCCCTCATAATCCCTAGTCAGCATATTAGCTACATTCTGTACATTACAATGGTAGATTCTATCATGTTTTACAGGTTGGAAACACATAACGTATTTTAAGATCTACTGACTACCCCAGTACTGCTTTTTCTTCCTTTACTGATGTTTAATCTTCTTATCAGTATCATAAAGCTTTGTTACTTCATATAGCCACCCCTATGAGAGACTTCAGGCAGCTTGTTATATGAGTCAGTGCTCACCAATGAATTTTATTCAAAGAGTACTCTTTCAAACTATGTTTTTATTTTCTTCCAAAATAACAGGATGAATCAGCCTTACCCAGTCCATCTACACACCCAAACCAACAAATTAGTAAAGAATGTACCAGTGTTACCAGGAGAAAGGAAAAAGCTACTATTATTAGACCAGTTAATAAGGATTGAAGGGAAAAAAAAGTAAGGTTTTGGAAATGAGAATTTCAAGAGCCAAGAGCCCCTTTGTTTGAGGCTTTCTCTGTCCAGTGCGTTCACCAAAACTTACTCCATAGCTTTGAAAACAAAAGAGTAGCCAACAAACTCTCCTCTTCACAACACTGCATAAAAAATAAATCTGAACAGGTGCAAGACACAGAAATCTATTTGGTCATTCAATCGCCTTGTAAAAATACATCTAGCTCCTGTAAGAGACTGAATTTAAGATGTTTTCTTTATAGTCATGCAACTTGCCCTGAAGTATCATTTGGTTGATATTAGTTGATCTCACTGGGATCACAGGCAAGTATCATACTTCAGTAAAGCTGAAACAAAAACTACATTGCACTAAATTATTTGTTTCAATAAAATTCCTGGACACCATGTTGAAACTGGGGCAGATACGGGGACACTGGAAACTGGTGTCAATCCATCTCAACAACTGGGGTATCACACTATCTAACCAATAAGCATTAGGTGAATACTTGCAAGATAATTATTGAGTTACTTGATTCCTTGTTTCTTCACATCTGAATGATTTTAAGAGTCTTCTTTGGGCTCCAAATTACTAAGAACATGGACACAAGAATTAGTTTCTTCCCTAATCAGAATGGGTTTTTTTAACTCTGCAAACAAATAACACCCACATAGCAAAACAACAAGAAAATACCATCAGGATTCAAACTAAGAACCCTTCACTAAATTACCGAAGTTCAGAGCAAAATAGCTCTTCTCTGCAATTAGGAGCTTTCCCATAGGAAGAGAGAAGGGGAAAACCAGATAAGTGCCATGAAACTAATATGGGAAGTGGCTAAACTCAGGATCCTGCTGAGTTAGATCCTTTCATCCCTGCAAAGCTGTAAGCAAAGAGCTTTCCAATGCTCTATGTTTGGGGATGTATAATGCACAGTGTTGGAGTTAAGTCCCTGTGGTGGACACGGAAGAGTAGTGAAGCACAGCATGTGGATTGCAGAAGAGCTCTGGAGGAATTAGGAAGGGTGTAACTGCACTTATTAACTTTATCTCAGCGTCTGTCACGCTGTAGCAGGCTGATTCCATGCAGAACCTTTCATGTGATTATCTTGAGCATCAACTGCACAAAAGCAGAGAAATTGCTCCTGAATATGAGCTAGGCTTAGAAGATAGATTATCTAAACATCAGAGTGCAGACTAATGAACCTGATTGTAGCCAGTTTCAAAATCCTGTGTCTGCAAATCTCTCCAGATAAACTACAACAGGTGACTTAAAGCTGACTGGATATACATTTCTCAAATAAGTGCCAAACATGAGTAAAAGAATCAATAAGATGTTTCTGGAACTGGCAGTTATGCCACAGTTTTGCTCCTACTATTACCCTTTTTTGATCAGAGCTGATCAAAAGCTGATCAGCTGTTCAAAGTTGATCAGAGCTTTGCTGTTCTAGACTATAAACGTCTCTTAAATTGCTGACATTTTTCAGAAAGGAAAATGTGAAAAAAGGTAAAGCAAGGACCATACACACAGACCAGTCAAGGTCATTGAAACCTAAAATACAGCATTCACAGACCTCTTCCAAAGTAAGCATGAATTTCAGTTACTTAACTCCTTCAACTTCTTGCATCCACTCACTTTTACGAACACCCTACAAATGGATCAATCTAATTCTTCACTGAAAGAGGAAGAAATCTTGATGACTAACTGGGGAGGGGGATAGGGTAGAGATCCTTTCCTAATGTCTAAACGTCCTTTTCAAAGAATTTTGAGATACTGCTATGATGAAAGCCAAAGTTGATGTTGCTTCAATTAAAAAGAGCACATTATACTCATCTGCTCATAGAAGAGGCAACCTCCTTGAAGTCCACATACCGGAAGCAAAGAGTCATTCTTCTGGTCTTGAGGTAATATTTGATTCAAGTCTGAATGCCCTCCTCATGTATCATCTCTTGCTTGATCCCAGGAAACTGGCAGAGAGAAGGAAGCACAACCTTTTGAGCCAGCAAGCAGGCGAAGGGATGACAAAGGAGTGATGAAGGACCAAATTTGCTTTTTGTTTCCATGTTGAAAGTTGAAGACCATGAAAGAATGCATTAAGTTCCTCCACGGTGCTGAAACAAACTGGTAAACTCCTGAGCATGAGGAATCTCCTGAACATGTCTTGTTGGGGCTCAAAGCGAGACCCATTAAGAGACTTACAGTAAGTATCATGTTAAAAAAAAAAAGAAAAAAAAAAAAAAGAAAAAAAAGATGGAGCTAAGTCCTGTTTTGAGTTTGAACAGCATCCTCAGAAATCTGAACTGCTCTGCATACAGATGACAAAACATCTATAATCTTTAGTACAATCAACCAAGAGCTAGGATGCAAAATTTCACTCAGACTACAGCAGAAAAAAATAGAACGTGGCACTAGAAGGCAAAACAAACCTCTCCAAATCTGCACCATACAAAATATACAGATTTGTTGTACTAAATATAGTAGCAATAGCATGAGAGAGCAGATTAAACACACAGAACCACAGTTATTCACACTAATTCTTTACAAAAGTCTCTTGGTAAACCAGACCTTTTATTAAGGTCTGCACTGTTTACATTACCTCAAAATATATACAAAACACTCAGATGAAGTCTAATAAATATAAATCTTATACCTGCCAGGTCCAATATGCAGCCAGAGACAGAACTGCTGTGTTGAAGCCTTACTATCATTTTCCCCTCCAAATTCTGTCCACCACTTTGAGAACACTTGTCTTAACAGTTCTAAGCATCCACCTTTTTCTCAGATAATAATAAAGTCTATTCAGATGTATTTGAAAGACACTTGACAGATGGATCCTGAGTAACTTTAATCAGAACATAATTTTCTGCTTAATCATGGTAATCTTAGGCAATATGCTTTTGCCTCCTGCATCTCGCTACCTACACAATTTATCACCCAGGTTGACTGGTACTACTCTTACTTCTTTAAACAGCATGTGTCCAGACTGAAGAATACTGCTTGACAATATTAAGCTAATAAAAGTAAGTGGAAACATTCAAGTTGGATGAGACTATAGAGACAGAAGTCCTGCAAATATAAATAAAAATTCCTTAGTATCACCACATGAACTGTGGAAGACAGGTTCCTACAAAAGGCAGTCCTATTTCTGCAAATGAGTATCTGTGTACCTATTTTGGGGAATGACAGAACAGATGTAACTTAATTTACTGGAGAAGATTCTTCTCATCTAATTACATAAAGGCAGAATTTCTTACATTGGTTTTGAGAGGAACTGTAGAATTAGAATAAATTAAACAGCAATGGAAGACAGGCTTTTCTAAAAGTAAATAAACCACAAAATTGCACACACACACATCCACCCAGAATGCTTTCCTGGAGCAAAATCCACTGCATCTCAAAGATGACTGTGTGGGGTACCACCAAAAAACATTCTAAGAAGGGCTTCTGTGCCTTCCCAGTCCCTCCCTTACAAATGGCAGCTGGTGTAATAAGAGGTATTACGTGTCCTGCTGATAACTCCTGAAAGATAAATGCTTGGAATAAACAGATTATTTTCAAGATATGCTCCAGGCAAAAAAGTTCAATGAAAATAGACAGTATTTTCAGAAACAACTTTTAGAAATTCAGTCCAAAAGCTCTGGTGCCCAAAGTGAAGCTAGACATAGTGAAATTCATCGCAGTACACTAAAGAAACCTCAAATCGCTACCTACCATTTTTGAGAATTCATAGAGATCAAAGAGCTTCTAGAAGAAGCTCAGTGCTTCTCTGCCAAACTGAGAGAAAATAACCCCTCCATGAGGGTCAGTCCTGTACCTAACACTAATACTTAAATAACTCAGGTGATACAGCAAAGAAAACTTTTACTAAATCAGCAAATTGCACAAAGCCTGAAGGAGTACTGCATGGTAGAGGTCAGGATTAGAATTCAAAGTTATTTAGATAAACTGGAAAACCACTTGGAAGTAAATAGGAAAGACTTCATTAAAGAGAAATGCAAAGTCATATAGCTAGCAGGAATAACTAACTGCACATTCAAAATTAACTGGGTGCATTGGAGTTCTGCAGAAATGCTGTAACATAACAGATTACAAACTGCAGACAGTATCAGTGTTATACACATAAGCAAGGTAACAACGGGATGCAAATCAAGGAGCAAAGTATCTAAGGAGCATGGAAGCTTATCTAGCTTGTTTGGGTACTACAAGACAGGAGAAAGTTAGACAATAGGATCCCAGAAGGCAAAAAAAAGAAAAAAGAAAAAAAAAAGTAAAAGAAAAAAAAAGGGAAAAAAAAGAAAAAAAAAGGGGGGGGGGGAAGCGGAAAAAAAGTTGGAAGATACAACTGCAGTATCAGAGAGCTGGAATACAAAATTTATCAGGGAAGCCAGCTTAGGCAGTCCAGAGATTAAGGGAAGAGACATACATAGTTGCCAAATACATAAAAAATTGTTACAAACTCCAAGGAAACATTCTGCACCTATACTCTGGATGGGTAAGTACTGAACTGAAGAATCCAGGAACAAAGGTTTAAGTTATATGCTTGAAAAAGAAAAAAAATATAATCTAACACTAGGTTTGAACAAGCATGGACATAGATGTATGAAACCTGCCATCAGAAATTTAAGATATTATGTGAAGCTGGTGTCTCCTAAACTTTCAGAGGACCACTCCCAATCAGGTATCAAATCTTGCTGATAACTTGAAAAAGAAAGTTAGTGTATATTGCTAGCATACCACTGAACACTTAGTTAGAAAGACATCTGTGAGGAATGATCCTGTCTGGCACAAGGAAATACACTGTGTAAGTGTTTATCTTTTAAATGCTGAGACCACCTGGCATATTAAAAAGGAACTCATGAATCATTGTATTTCCTCATGTTCTTCATGGGGATGTGGCAAAAATAAAGTAGTAACTACTGCTTATCACTTCTTAGAACAGCAGAAAGAGATTAAAAAAAAAGTAATCTGAAAAAGTAAAATACTGATAAGAGCAATAAAAATGACTCATAACCAAAGCCTTGCTGCTTAGACATTTTAGAGGTATTTCAGTAATTTCTTATGGTTTCAATATGTTAAACTTGAAAAATAACTGCATAAATGAGTCTCCTGTGCCTATCCCAGACATTTTCCTGGCGAGCTCTATTCTCAAGAGTTATTTCTGCGGAAAAAAAAAAAAAAAAAAGAAAAAAAAAAAAAAGCATTAGCACTTAGCCTGCAGGATCCAACAGAAGGACCATTTTAATAGTTTTTATTAACAATCTGCTATGAATAAGAATTGCCCATTTATTACTAGTACTATGCCAAATTTGCTTAGTTTTCAAATAGGTGGTGTGTATACCTGAGAAATCAAGCAGTATTCCTTTAGCCCACAGATCACTCCCCTAAACAATAAATGTAATAACTACCAGATTGGTGATTTAAACTCAGAGAGTAATTAAGGGGAAGCACTGGATACTTCACACCCCAGAAAAATCTCAATAAAGTATTTAATAATGGAAAGTTTGGAAAATTCCTTTGATTATTTAATTAATCATTAATTAATTCATTAGTTATTTAATTATTATTCATTAATTAAAACCATTCACTTTTATCCCTATTTGACATAAACTTACTGACCCTACAGTCATCAAGGCATAATTCAAATGTGAACATATGAGAATGAGTATGCAAAAGCCTTATAATGGGAGCATGTCACCAGAAACATTTTTAAGGCAAGCAGCTAGGGCAGTAGCTTAGTAGCATCCTATACTTAGGCAACACTGCAAGTTCATCTAACGTGCACATGGGGAAGGAGGAGAGATCAGTATCTTAAAATGACCTACACAGAGCTAGGCAGAGATTTATACCAGCTTATTTGGTAACAAAGCTAAATATACATTCTGTTTAACTATCTGGACTAAATTCATAAAAGCATGCTGAGCCAAGGCTCCACACTCAGTAAGAGAGAAAGACACTGTATGTGGATGAAATAAATTCCTGTATCTCTTTGACAAGAGGGCACATAGTCACTGGGACACAAACACCAAACACCTCTTGAAAGAAGATGGACAGTTTCTCATTCTAGGAAGAAATACACAGTGTATACAGAGAAGAAGAGGTAAAATAAAGACACCTAAGCCTCTATTAAATGTAGCTGAAGCAACTGGAATACTCAGATCATACAGACACCCTTGTAAGACAACTGACTGAATTTTTTTCCTTGCTGAACAATTTTTTTGCTGAAAGACAACAAACATAACTCTTAAAATTATTGCAGCAGGAAGCAATTAGTTGTAAATGCCAACCTGTAAACATTTTTTTTCCTCCATTTCTCTGCTCCCTGAATATAACGGCATTCCCTGAAAAGATTCCGACCGCAAAAGTATACAGTGTTAGCTTTTATTTGGATAAGCTATCACTGATCTCAATCACTCAGAAATGTCATATTAGTCAATAAGTTTGTTCAGCACCCTCTTTCTATTTGACCTATAGTGATCCAAGTTCACATCAGACAAACATGGTGTATCTCCACTGAAATAAGAGCAGTGGCACGTACTTATATTTATTTAATATCTGGAATCTTTTTAGCAAAACAATAAGAAGTCTGATGAAAAATGTCACCAAAATACTGCCCTGTAAGAACTAAGCACTACTTGAGATTAAGAAACAGTATTACCGGAGTTCTTAAAATTCCTGAAAACTGAAACCAGTAATAGTTCAAACCAACTTTTTCTATAGTTTATATTAAACTTCAATTTTTGCACTTTGTTTCTCCCACTAATACTTCTAATCTTAGTGCAAGACGGCACTTAGCTGTTTTGTTCCCCAAAAGTACCATTCTTAAACAATAAGAAGACAGTCTTACAAATAAAAGGGCCTCCATACCAAAACCAGAAGCAATGGAAAACAAGTAAGTTTCCTTTTTCCTCCTCCTGTCGAATAAACAGTACATTCGGTTCCATAACCTGGGTTGGGCTGCTTTCCCTCCTCCTCTCTTTGTACAGGCTTAGGTGAAAAGCTTTTGAGACATATTTCCCAAGCACGTAAATTTCATGCTGGAACTGATCCAATTAAAACAGAAAGACATTTGTAATGTTTCTTTAGGTATCCCATAAATTCCAGCTTTGGCTGAAACTGACTTACCTTTTCCGCAATCTTAAAGTACTAGGCTTTGTAATGAAGAGAGGCAAGAAAAGGAACAACTAGCTAAGGCACTTCAATTCCAACCAGCCTCATAGAACCACTACAGGACAATTCCTTTTTTTGTGTATGGAAAGGAGGCATGTCACCCGTGAGAGTGACATGTAATGAAAAATGAAATTGCTGTAAAAAAATGAAGAAAAATGGAAACTGGCTAAAAGTTGCCCACAGTTTAAAAGAAAAAAAGATACTTGGTAAAACAAGAGAGATTATTCAAAGTAATCCCCAAGGAAGAACGTGGAATGGAAGCATCTGGTTGAGAAGCTCTAAAATAAATATTTTGGTCCTCCATCTCACTACTCTTCAAACAGTTTTTGAGAAAAAGTATCTATTAATGTGCTTGCCAAGTAACAGACACAAAGTTGAAGGGGCTATGATAAAAAACCGCAAACAACCAAAAACATCAGACCAAAACCAACAAAAAACCCTCCCCAAAACACTTTCTTTTCTCACCAACAATCTAAAGAGAACACTGATGATGGTATGGCTCTCTTCTATACACAAAACAGGTTAATTCCTTCTCTCACAGTGTCTTTCGGCAGTGGATATAAGTTATGATAGGCTATCAGATTTCATCTTATAACTTTCTTCATCTATTCACCAGCCATAGATATTTTTGATTTGAACAGAATATTAGAATTTAAACAACATATCCATTTTACTCCAGCAATACGAGGAATGGATTGGGACAAATCTCAAACTTTATAAAGAATAACAGTTTAATACTTTATAAACTGCATGCCCATTTCTATTCACCAACTTTGACCCAAGACCATAATGCTATTTGCCTAAATTTTACATAAAAAATGTGAGCTAAACCTAAAAAGTCTTAGAAGAACAATAACTTTTGCTCCGTCTTCTCCCTCTTTTTAGCTGATATAGACAACTTGTTTCAGTTGTTGTGAATAAAACAGAAAATACCAGGAGCTCGCTAGCTCAGTCTTTAAAAGAAATTATGACAGGTCTGTAAGAACTGCAGGAACTTCCTTTGACAAGAGGAGAAAGAATGTCAATACTAGCAGAAAACACCATTACATTATCTATACCAACGGGGCATTAAAGAGGAGATTAATTGCAAGAAGATGAGAAAAAGGAAAAGTCAGTGAAATAAATCAATAATGAATTTATTACACAATCACCAATGAGAAAACTGTATTATATTAAGTATCTGGAACTGACTTCACTGTCTGTAGATATTTTCTCAATTGTTTTCTACTTACCTAGACCTTTTTGTCCAGGGTTCTTAGCAAAGTTAAAAGTAAACTGATAAAAATCTTTGAACTTTGTTGGATCCTTTAGCTCTTGTTCCAGTCTTGGCAATAGAGCTTTTAGTTTTTCTGTGGTGTCACACCTGTTCAAAAGAGGTTACACTGTTTGTAAATATGTAAGATTTTCTTTTTACTTTTTTTTCTTCTTATCCTTTTTTATTTTTTAAGGTTCAGTTTCACAGCAAAATAAAACAGTAGTTAAGATAAAAAAAGTATCTTTCTGGATAGCATTCTTAGGAATATAAACATTCATATGCCTTTATTAAACAATTTTAAGTGGAAGATCATATATAGGCATCCATTAAGTATAATACTCAAACAGAAGTCAGTGGATTAACTTCTTTCCTCAGTCTCTTCATATGAACTCAAATAATAAATGTTATTCTGCTCTTAAAGAACTTGTAAACCTCACTGAAATCTGCTATCCTTTCCTTTTTATAGCTATTGTAACACAATGGTGTGGGGTTTTGCTTTAATCTAGATAGACATTACTTATTCCCTTCTCCACCTAAACAAAGAGCTATATGCTATGTTTACACTTAAGATTAACATTAGAGGACTTTCAACAAACGAACTATTATTTGCAGTTATCTTCTCCCCACACTGGCGGATCAGTAGGGGGAGAAAAAAAAAAGAGGCTCTGATGACAGCTTGAAGGCTGACAACTGGTTCAACAGCCTAGGACAGGTAAGCTAAGACAGAATCAAGCTACTGAGACTCTAACGGAAACACATCCCTTGTATAACATGAGCCTGGAGCATTTTCAGTGAAAGCACGAGTTGACAAGATGCAATTATAAAAGAAAAAAGGTTTCTCCCAAGCCAAGGAATCAAATGAATATTCAAGGTTAATAAGACAGTACCAATATTTTGAATTATACCTAGAAATCCGAAGTAAAGGAAACAGATTCAGAGGAGCAGATATCATAACTAAAATCTTGTATTTCAAAGTTCTCAGTAGCTAAATGTATTTATTCTGAAGATTCAAGAAATATTCTATTAAAGGATGGATAACTACAGCAAAATCCATAAAATGCAGATGCAGTTTTAACCATCTTGCATTGTACAGGTAAAAATAAGTGGCTTTCTGGCCTCCATCAGTACGTGGGGGAGAAAAGAAAGAATTCTGCTAACAGTCTTCAACTGAGAACTTGAGTTTCATGGAGACTTGATATACTTGACAATAGGGACAAATATCGTATCTTCTCACACGTATTCTAGATGTCCAATATGAACTAAGCCTCAGGGAATTTCTTTTCACTCAAATCTTCACCTGTGTTCAATGCTAAAAATCACACACTGCACCACTGATATTTAACAAAAGCATTCAAAATTCTCAATAAGCACTATACCAGAGACAAGAAGGTGTGATCAGATTATACTCCCAAGAACATCATAATATGCACTGAGCAGAAAAATAAAATTCACAGACCTCTGTGGAACTGTATTAGAGACAGTCATCAGGACATAGTAGGAAAGTCATAATAAAGTTTCAAAACAAAATCAAAGCTGGAATCTGTAGGTGTTTTAGCAAAACATTTTTAATCAGTCATAGCAAATAATGCTAGCAGCTTTTAATAAACAGTATGAGCACTTGATTGCTGTCGATGTAAGAATGATTATGATTTTCTAGCAGTCTCTGCCCAAAGGAACAAAATAAAGCAGTAGACTTCTGATGACAACAAAAGTTACTTCATCACAATTTCTGAATACCCTTGCCTAAAAGAAAAGCTTAGAAAGAAGTCAATAACTGATGAGGTCAGTAACAAGAGAGTACTAGGATCCCTACTCAAGAAACAACCACTACATTTGCTTGAAGTTGGTCTATTGTAGAAAAGTAGTGATAAGGCACCATTCTGAGAGCAAATTAAATTGTTTAGCTCAAACAATATGCAGAAATAATAAACCTTAATTCTCCATCTAATGCAATCTGTTAAAAAAAAAAAAAAAAAAAAAGATATCGTGACACTGCTCTATATATTAGAAATATTGTATCTCTTCCAAGGAAAAGTTATAAACAAAATACTATTTACGGCAACAACTGCTTGACTTTATTACTAAACTGAGACAGCATGGTTTAACCTCAGAGTCTATTATCCAGAATAGCTCCATGATCCAGGAAGAAAAAAAATAAAAATACTTATTAATTACATCATGTTCCTTCATGTATCTCCAGCGACTGCCAGCTTTTAACACCACAAGGCCCAACTCAAAACCTTAACAAAACCACACATATGTTTATTATTGCATAAAAAGATCAGTATATCCATCTGTCTTTCTTTCTGTACAGAGACGAATTATATTGCTACACCCTTACTGTGGTCATCATTAAGGTTTTGCAGTAAAGCACTAATTTAAGGAAGATGGGACACTACAGGCATTTAGCATCTGTTAAGCATGGCATCAGCCTTACCAGATTTTTGAAGTTTCACACTTAATTCAATTAAAAAGGTTTTAAACAGAAACAGAGCTCAGGCCTTACATGATGAACTATGCAGAAATGGAAACTTACCCCAACTCTGTCATCCCATCAACAAATTCCTTTTTACTGAATTCACATTGAGTAGCTGCCCTGAACTTCCATGCTACAACTAGGACACTGATACTGGCTGGGTCCAGGCTTAAATCATCACAGAACTGCTGAATTCCATCAATGCCAATTTTATTTTCATCTTGTGGGTCTATGATTCAAAATACAAAGAGAAGAATTGTAATTACTTGCAAAAAAAAGTATTTACAAATAATCATCTGCACAGCTGTTATATGCTGCGTAACACAGGTCTTCAGTTTTTCGTTTCACAAATGTCTTCGCTTGAAATCTAGTTAATTATAGAAGAACCTTTAAGAGTATCTGTAAATAGATTAAGCATTCTGCACACTTCCTTAGAAACTGGTTTGCAATTTTTCCTAAATTCATTAGCTAATGTCAGTAAAAAAGTTTTGTCTTCTCTCCATAATGCTCTATAAAAGATCTGAATTAACTGAGGAGATGTCTGACTACACCTGAAAACAGTAAGGCTGATAAACACATCAAAATGTACAACACACTTATTGGTCAGCATGTATTAAACTTAAAAACAAACAAACAAAACCCAAACCAACCAAACAAACAAAAAAAAACAAAACAAAAAAAAAAAACCCAAACAAACCCAAACCCAAACCAGCAAGAACACACCTACCAAGTGAACCCACAAATTTCCACACCACCCCCCCCAACGGAGATATACAAGAATCCACTATAACTGTTTAAAGACCACAACCAATGGGTTTTAGTTTTATGTCAGAGAAATCACCAGAACATTGCTCAAACAATTCCTTAGCACAACAGACTTCAGCTAAACTTGGGAAATACTATGTTTCAGTAGCACTTGTATCTTTTTGAATATACAAGAATCACCATTAACTATCTACATCAGGGTAAATGTCACTGTAAAAATTCTGTAACAAAATTCTCTCTCAAGAAAAACCCACAGATAAAAGCCGCTGCATGTAAACTTAAATAACTGGAGGGAGTGAAAAACCAAACAGCAATAAAAAAATGAAGTCACACTGTTAAGTTTTCAAAGGCTGACAGTTTACAAATTATAAAACTATCTTTCCCAGCTTTTGATAGGAAGACGTTTCAGTATCACTATTTGGGCTATGTAGAAAAGTACCCCTCAAGTAAATTTAAGACTAACTCCTTAAATCTTTCAACCATTTTCAATCAACTCCTTAAGCTTTTCATCCATGCTATTTTGTCACTATCCAATGAGTTGATTAAAAAATAAAAGTCTAAAGAAAACTTTTTTTTTTTGGGGTAGTGGTGGCGTTAAGCCAAGATCTCTTCCACTTTTCCAGCCAATACTACAGTGGTAGAAATGCTAAATGCAAAGAGGAAGTTAATTTAGCAGACAAAGTCTTTTACCCATTAAAACAGAATTACAACCACAGTATAACTGAGTGACCTTTGAGCAGGAATAACAGGCAAATGCACTTTTCTACTATATGCCAGATCTACTTACTAGACACATAAAATGTATTGCTCGTATATTTGGAGTATAATTGAAGAACTAAAGGCAAAAAAGTGCACTAGTGCTGAAATCACTGGAAAAATACCCATGGATTTCAACAAGGGCTATTTCATCCTTATGTTTCTCATCATCCAGGTAACTAGGACCAAAACCAAAACGGTTGTTTTGACAGAGTTGCTGGATAAATAGATAAGAAAACTAACAAAACCACAGACAATTAAAGACCTCTCATCTCAGATTTCAAATATAGTGTAATGTCTGTAGCATTCTATGGGCCCAGTAGGACAAAGGAATTCCTTGTTGTTTGGAGGCAAATGATTCAGGTTTAAGCCGTACATGAAGGAAAGGTGCTCAATCAAAACTTTCGCTGTTTTCTCCCAAATCTTGTGAAGAGTTTTGTTCAAGTCTGCAATTTTACTGAAGCGTTAAAGTGCTAGAACTGCAACAGTATGCTGCTAACCAAAACACAGACATAAAACTGACTAGATTTCCTTCCACAAAAGTCAAGTGGTACAGTTTGCCACTGCTGGAAAATGATGAATAATAAATAAAATTTGTGATTTAAAAAAAATTAAATTTATATACTCTTAGTAGCATTTAAAAAAAAAATATATATTTTTTTCACCCAGCAGTCTGCAGCACTAACATGCAAGGAGCAAGCAAAAGGTTTACAGATAGACAGATACACATTTTTTTATGCATATATATTTTTTACATATATATACACATCCCCCTATATCAAATAAAAAAAGTTGTTCTCTAGTTGTTTGGTATTTTGTTTGTTTGTTTTCTTTGTTCATTTTGGTCTGCTTGCATGTGTCCCCCAAGACAATGCTATAGTATTGCTGTTTTTTTGACCCTACACAATTTTTTAACATATGATAATAAAAGAACGTCTATGCTTAAAATAGAAGACGTTACATAAAGTGTAACAAAAAAAGGTGGAAACACTATCATACAAAGCAAGCTACCTACTGCAATTAGGAAAGTACATAAAATCACAGTTGAGTAACTGTTAAGAGTTTATTTTTGACAACATGAGATGTACGGATCTCAGTAGGGGCTGGCCATGATGCCAGGCCACGATGCCCTATCATGTAATGAACACCACAGACATCCATGTCAGAAGGCCACATTTCAGAAAGCATTATTACCTACATCACATACATTCTTGTATTGCCATGACTATCCTTCCCTTTTTTGTTCAACACCGCTGTAAAACAAAAAAATGGAAAAGAAACAACTCTGCCTCTAATCCACTTCCCTGTGGTTTTCACTCCAGGTCTCTCTGATCAGGCACATCACTTTTGCTGTAACATGCCAACACAAAGAATAAAATAAGAATGGAGTTTCTATGACTAGTTCCTGAGTTTTTTTATTTGACCGATATGCTTATTTGACATGTTGAGACAAGCCAGCATTTCCCCCCTCCCCCATCCCTAGAAGTTTTCAAGGCCAGGTTGGACAGGGCTATGAGTAACCTGGTCTAGTGGAAGGTGTCCGTGCCCATGTGGCGGGGGGTTGGAACTAGGTCATCTATAACATCCCTCCTAACCCAAAGCATTCTGCAATTCTGTACCTGTTTTGTCAGACTTCCAGCTGTAATGTTATCTGAAACATCTTTTTATTTTGATGGATAGAAATACTACTATCTTTGAACAAACAGAACTCCCCCAAATATTAGCATGAGAATAATATGTATTATTTTGCCACACAAAGTACACTGTACATATATTATAATAGCAGCCACAGGCAATAAAACAAATAATTTGCATAATAAGCTTTATTCTATTTTCCACCACATGCAGCTGACACTATTTTCTCACGATAGGTTTAATTTCCTACTGTGAATTTACTTTCAATTCTACAGATTATCTACAGAAGTTGTGTAGTGAACATTAAGAGCATTTAAAACCATTTTCATCCTTACCTCGCTACCACAAACACAGAGCGAGAAGCAAAAACTAGCAATCTTTCCTATAAGTCCTTAAGAACGGCAGACGGAAAAGCAGAAACATCACCCAAAGAAAATAATTACAAAAAAAAAAATCCCATAACCAAACAACAAAAAACCCTCAACAAAAAAAAAAAAAACACCAAAAAACAAAACCCAAGCCTTACCTTTGTATCGATTATACAATTGTTCTAATTTCTTCTTGTCTACTGAATTTTTCATGGATTCTTTGTAGTACAAGTCTGGGTTCTGGAAGTAGTTGTCCGTTGCCACTTCTAGTTTCCATTCATTCTGCATTAAGCAGTAAATAGCAGTCCTTTCACCAGCCTGGGTAAATGCCATAAACTGGCGGACCTTGTCCTTCTGAGACGATTTAAGCTTATGCTTTGGGATGCAAAAGAAGCAGGAAAGCCAATGAAGCTAATCCAGAAGTTTGTTTCAGCATTCTACTACTATGGCCTATCTTTAAAAGGTTTTAGTTTTCTTGTTGATGACAAGTTTCACTTCAGAATTACAGGAAGACAAAGCCTTGTTCTTCTGCAGTTAAAAAGACAGCATTTTCTTCTGAAAATTGAAATGACAGCATCTATATACACTATTTTAGCAGCACATATTTGGCAGTAATAAATTCATATTTCTGCTTTATTGCTCATATATGCAGAAGTTTTCCTCTTCTGAAACAGCGTTAAACATGAGTTTCACCATGCAACAATATGGTTACCCTCTGAAAAATATGCGTAGTAGTTATACAAATGAGATTATAAAGGTACAACTTAAGAGATCGTCAGATTCTGTATAACTCTTTCATACACAGAGAAAAAATGCTAAGCAGCTTTCTTAATATTTTCCTAGCAACAATGAACAATACAAACTTTAATCATTTCAAGTGATCAGCTAAAAAAAGCAGAACCATTTCTTACACTTTTGCATTAGAAACCACTGCCAACAGAAGACGTTAGGCAAAAAGAAAACAGACAAAGCAGACATGTCAGGGATTTGCTGAACATTATAATGAGATTATAAAGTCACTGTAAATGCGACCTAAAACTTTAATGCTGAAAAAGATGTTTATACTACTAATACATTAAACAACAAAACTACGTGTTACAGTGGTATACAGGAACCAAAAAGATGTTTCTCTTACTGGCAGCTAATTGCAGCAACCCTACTGACACATCAGTAAACTTCTGGAATACTCAAGTGGCAGGAACAGAGATTTTATAGGCAAAAGATCTGATATTAACATAGCTCAACATTATTCTTCATATGAAGTTGGAAGGAGGAGGAAACAGCTTAAATCAAACTCTGGGTTTTATTATATTCTGATACATCCCATTTTTGTTAAACCATACTTGACACATGTTCTGGGCCAATAATTTAGCTGATAAATTTGTCTCATTACTTCTTAAGTAATCAGGTATAACAGAAAATTAACTGGTCTCTTAAATATTGGGGGGGGGGGAGGGGGGAACCACACAACACGAATCCTGATTCAGTGAACAGTAAGCAGCAAATGTGGGACCATCTTTCAGTCTACTTGTTATCTCTTGTACACATATGGATGGTGGCATCTTGACTACAGATGGTCCTGAGACAAGAAACACATCATGTAAACAAGATAAGGACTTTGGTCTTTTCTATACATTTTTTAATTTCATGTAAGAAAAACATGTAAGACTTCTTTTCATACATGGAGAAACACGTGAAGTGGGAAAAGAGCTGCAAAAATAACTACAATGTTACCTTGAGAGAAAAATATTCAATAATCCCTTGACTGCAAGCTCCATGTAGCCTCTCTACCCTCCAGTATTCACTAGCGCCTAACTATGAGAGTCTCTCTGCACTAAGATCCGCCTCAGTTACATAAAATTCTGAGCAATAAACTGAGCAATGCTCACTTCAGCACAGAGGTCTCCGACAGCACCCCCGAAGCAAAACCCACGTCCTCTCCCAAGTGTCCTGAACGCCAGGCATTCAGGGATATTTTCTAGGCTCACAACACCGAGTTATCTGAAGGAATTAGAAGAAACACACTCGATTACCCGATCTACTACTCTGCCACGTAGTATAGTTTCTACTCTTCGCCTGTCTGCAATGTCGGCCGCAGGAGACACCGGTACCTACGCGCAATCTATAGGGCGGGGGGTGGGGAGCTGAACCCACGTTTCTATAGCGTCTTCTCGCTAACAGGATCCAAACAAAGAGGGACACCTCGCACCACGACACAACTAAGTCAGCTTTATAGCCCTCTTAAGACGTTAATTACACCGCACCGCAAGCCTCAACGAAGCGCCGGAGCGGACACAGCGCAGGTTGCGGCGCCGAGAGAACCCTTCCCGAGACGGGACGCGCCCGACAGTCCCCTGTTCCCCCCGGCCGACCGGCCCGGGCCCGGTCGCCTCCCCTCCCCCCCCCCCCCCCCCAAGGAAAGGGAACCAGTACCTCCGCACCTTTCCTTCCACCTTCAGCTGCACCTGCCGCGTCCCGCGAAAGGAAGGGGGAAGGACAAGGAAAAGGGGAGATCGGAGGGAGCAGCCGGCGGGAGGGCCAGGCTCCGCCCGCTACCAGCAGGCGGGGCAGCGGGAGCGCGGGACACGGGGCGCCGGCAACCTGCCCCGCCGGCCCCAAGCCCAAAAAAGGGAAAGGTACGCGCCGAACCGGCTGCTGGCGCTCGAAATACCCGCGGCGGCGGCAGCGGGAGCAGCACTGCCCGCCTCCCTTCCTCCCCCCTCCGCCCCCGTTGACCTTCCCCGCTCCCGGTCCCGGCGGCGGGAGGGACACTCCACTCCGCGCCCGTCTATCTGTCTGTCCTCCGTCCCGCCTCGCTCCCGGTGTACCCCCCCTCTCCCGCCTGGCACCATCCCCCTGCGATAAAGGGAGCGGGAGCCAGCACTGAGGGAAGGGGAACAGCGGGAAACCGCGGGGTGCTGGGCTCGCCGGTCCGGAGAGTTGGGGGTGTTGTTTGGGGCTCCCCATCCCCGTTCCCCAATTCCCGTGCCCCCCGCTCCAACCAACCTACCATTTTATCACCGGCGCTTTGACCAACTTCACCGCCCGGCGCCGCCTCCCGCGCAGGCGCGAGGGACCAGGCGCAAAGGCGGAGCGCGGGACGGGGGCGTCCTCCCGCCGCGCCGGTGAAGCCCGCGGCCCTTCCCTGCACCAGCGGAACAGCGATGGCGGTGTCCGCCGGCCCGGCCCGGCCCCTGCCGCGCCTGAGGGGCGAGTGCCGGAGCGCACAGTGCAGGGTGGGCGGAACGCGTCGGGGAAGGGGGAGAATCCACCGTTACGTTTCCCATGACATGCCGCGAGGAGGCGCTCGGACTACAGATCCCGTCTGACGCTGCTCTTAAAGGTGCCGCCGCACCGGCTGCGTGGTGACCGGCGCAGGGTGAGGGGTTGGCGGCCGGTGCGGGGGTGGGAGAGGCCGCTGGCAAGGACGGCTTCTCGGCGCCTTCCGTTACTGGCCGCCGCCCTGCGCTCTTGCCCTTCGCGCGCTCCCCTGGCCCCTGCTGGCCGGCCTTCCTCCCTCCCTCAGGTGAGCGGGGCGGAGGGAGGAAGCAGCGCCCGGGGCCGGCGGTTGCGCCATCGTCACCGTCTTCTTCCCCTTGGCGGCCAGGCCGGCCGCCGCCCTGAGGTGAGCGCTGGGCGGCTGCCGGCGGCGGGTGGGGGCTGCGAGGAGGAGGAAGAGGTGGAGGAGGAGGTGGCGGGTTTGGCCGCGTTCCTGTGAGGCCGGAAAGTTGACCGCCGGGCAGGCAGGCTGCGGGGCGGCTGCTTCTTTCCTTTCCTCCCTCCGCCGCCATGAAGGGGCGGGAAAGGCGTTGGGCGCATCCGCGCTCTCATCTTTCGCTGTTCTTTGCCTTCTTCCCCCAGCCTTTCTCAGGGTGAGATCCCGGAAGCCGGCCCTGGAAAAGAGGAGGGGAAGGAGGCAGTGGTGCAGGGAGCTGCCCTCCGGCAGCCGTCGCTCTCAGGTGGGTGCATGTGGGGCAGAGGTGCCCGCGTAGTCACGGCAGCGGCCGGCGCCCCCGCCTCGGCTGCCCTGAGGGTCCTGGGAAGGAGCTTGGGTGGTGGCAAACGGGCAGGTGTGGAAGGAGCCACAAGCGTTTTGGATGAGAGGATCGGGGCTTGCGTTGGAGGCAGGGTCTAACATCCGCTTGATGAAATCCAGCGCTACTGTATCGTGTTCAGGAAGGCAAAACCGGGAAGATGAACAGCACTCCATCAGGAAGCAAGCCACGCTTGAGAAGGACTCCAAACATCAGGAGTTCCCTCTAATTTGATATTTACTGGTGCATGGAGAAGAGTGTTTGTCTCTTTTTTTTTTTTTTTTTTTTTTTTATTTTAAGTGATCTTTAAGGTTCCTTCCAACCCAAACTGTTCTATAGTACTATGGCTGTTATATGATTATTTTTGTTTTCTGAAGTACATCATATGTTTTTATATGTGGTGTTATTATTCCCTTAAGAGCTTTTGAGCAGTGCCCAGGGTGCCACTTTCCTAAACAGATTTTTGCTAGCCAGGTAAAAAACACTGTTAGTAGAACAAAATGATACCGTGTCAGAACTACCGTGGTAAGTTTGCACAGTGCAACAATGGGCAAATGTTCTGCTCTCTCTGCTCAGAATTTAGGTACGTGGCTTGCCATACCGTGGTATTACGTGCAGTATAGTATTCAGCTCCCTGCAAACAGAAACTTAAATACACAATTAGTGTTTTCTTCTCCCTCTTTCTTGCAGGAATAGGTTGGGATACATTCAGCAGGATCTCTTGCCCAAACATATTAAACAAGAAGGGTATTATTTTGTATATATGAAGAAATAGTTCCTTAAATATCACTCAAGAATTTTGCCAGGTGGTGTGAATTGTTGCTTTTCCCTGATCTCTTAAAACCAGTAAACCCTATAGCTTTATCAAAGTTCTGAAATAGTTCTACTTTATTATTTTATTGAAATTAGCATGATGTAGCCATGCTTTTGCTGCTTTAATTATACTTTTAGTTCTTAATTTAAATGTTTTAGTTCTTCATGTTATTAAACCCTAGCCCGTAGCCAGCTATTGATGACTAAATGCTTTGGCTTTCATTTCATGCATTGAAAAGAAATAAACCCACCTACAGACATGTTTTCTGAGTTCTAGCTGAAACAGAAATGGGAGGGTATTTTAAAAATTAAGGTAGTGCATGGCTGTGCTGTGCAATCTTCACTTCCTGTTCTATATATTGATGATGGTTAGCTTGGATGCTTGTGATTGCGACTGCTGCTATGTTGTAGGGAAAGAATAGGCACATAGCTTCCAGATGACTATGTCCATATGCTGGTTCCCAATTAAGGCTGTTGGTCCAGAGATGAAGATTGCAGCTGAAGTTTTAGGCAAATACGTGCTCTGTTGATGATCTACTAACATGTAGTGTGCTATTCATTTTTAGACTGCAACACTTCAGTGATAAATGTATGTTTTGTACATACCTTTATGCATTGTTAAATATAGCTTTGTGATGTGGGGTTGTTTTTTTTGTAGGTTTTTGTGTTTGGTTGGTTGGTTTGTTGTTTTTTTTTTTTCCCCCAAAGAAAATGTAACTTGGTTATTTTGCAGTAATGTCAGTGTTTTCCTGTAGGCTCTGGGGGAAGGAAATTTGTTCTTAGTTTTGAAATTCTACCCTGCTTGTTGTTAGAGGCAAATATAGCAGTTTAAATGTAGATCTTCAAGTAGCTTCTGGGAAATGAACTTACAAATGAATTGATTTTACTTTTAGTGTTTGTATAACTCTATTTTAAAATCATGAGGATCAATACTTAGCTTTGAAGTAAAATGCCTCAAGGCCATGCAGCCTTTCAGGTGAAAGTCTTTGATCCAGGCTAGTAATGCTTAGAAGTCCAGGAAGTTTTGATGTTATTTCTTTAATGTAGAAATGCCAACACCCCCCCACCCCAGTATAATTTATAATGTAATCTGGTTCAGTTAAGCTTTCTTTCCATTATATTTTGTATAGTTGCCTGTGTTAATGCTTTGGAGGCTATAAAAATAGCAAATGATTGATACAATTTTTTAGGATCAGTTTGAAAAAATGCAAGAGGTAGATAAGAGTAATGAGTTCTGGTGCTAGGTTGAAGCATAGCCTGTGGCATCGTGGCTTAATATTTTTGACTTTTCTCTCATAAGTGCAGGTGACTACCATGTAATATAACTAAGCTTTCTGTTCAGTGTTTTGAAGACAAGATGATATCTAGAAAGTAGTCAAGGGGAAAATAAAAATCTACCAATAACCTTGGGCTGTTTCTTAGTTTTGAGAACTGTTAGAAGATTATAGTGTAAGATGCAGTCTTGGGTTTCTTTTCTACATTTGCTTGACCTAATACCCCAACATTATCATGTTTGATAACTGATTGGTACTGTTTTGCAGCCTGGTATGTGTACTGAAGATGCAGAAACCATGTAGCAGGAAGCTTTGAGCAGTTGTGGATTATCAATTTCTCCCAACAGCGAAAAAATTAAAGAATGAAGGCAACTGGATTTATTTCCTTGTGGATGTTGGTTTTACTGCCTTGTGTCCAGCTAGCAAATCCTGCAGAGCATGAAGATGTAGTAAAGCATGCAATAAAACTGCACCGTGGGAAAGGAGCTGTTGTCACTCAGAGAAAGCAATGGGTGTTGGAGAGCTGCAGAAAACTGTCTGGTCTTCTTCGCCAAAAGAACGTTGTTCTCAACAAACTAAAAAATGCTATAAGAGCAGTTGAGAAAGATGCTGGACTATCAGATGAAGAGAAACTTTTTCAGGTGCATACCTTTGAAATCTTCCAAAAGGAACTAAATGAAAGCGAAAACTCAGTCTTTCAAGCAATCCATGGTCTCCAGAGAGCTCTACAGGGTGATTACAAAGATGTTGTAAATATGAAAGAAAGCAGTAGACAAAGACTGGAAGCCTTGAGAGAAGCTGCAATTAAGGTTAGTATCCCCCATGTTCATTACTAGCGTACTTGTGATTTTCATTTTATCATGGCACAGTTTCAATCTGTTTTAATAAAAAAGAGGCTTTACATAAAACTTGCAATGTTTACTGTTTAAAATGGATTTTGCATGAATTGTTCTCATTAGTAAAATTAAAAGTAGTTCTGTCATAGAGCTTGAAACTTAGTAGCAGTCAATAGTTGTTAGTTGAAAACAATGCTAAACATAATCATAAGACCTATGACAAATATTATGTTAACGGGAAAGGCGTGCCAGAAGTGAGTCAGTGCACATAGCATAATTGCACTAGACAAGCCAGTGGGATTATCAGATTGGAAATAATGCCATAAATTGGCAAAATACTAACTTGTTATTTTCCACTTAATGAGAATTGTTCATTCAAAATATATGCTTTTAAGCAGAATGGCTCCTTGCCTTTTATTTCTATATTCATACAGATATGGGTAAAATGGATGTGCAAAATATGAGATGACTAGATTTTTAATCTAAGTACAGCACTCTTAGCCTAAGAAGTGCAGGTCTGAAGAACAGTGCATTCCAAGAAGAGCACATATGAGTAACAGTTGAGCGCAAGTACCTTATGGAAGATTTGAGTTCTCATGTCAATGCAGATCTGTTAGGGTGTTCAATATCTGCCACTGTCTACTGGACTTTGTAGTACTCAGACTGTGTATTGATAAACCTCCCATTGAGAGAAAATGTCACTTAGTTCATTTGGTATTTAAACTGCTCTCTTTCCTTGCTCTTCCCGTCAACCACTGGAGGAATATAAGAGTTTTCTTTGGTTTCTGTCTCCTAAAAGAAGAGTCTGCTCTCACACAAGGGAACAAGAGCAGGGGGTGGGGAGTAACTGAGGTATAGTATCACAGAATTGTGTGGGTTGGAAAGGACCTTAAGATCATCTAGCTCCAACCCCCCTGACATGCGCAGGGGCACCTCACACTAGACTAGGTTTCTCAAGACCCCATCCCACCTAGTCTTGGATGCTACCAGGGATGAAGCAGCCACAACCTCCTTGGGCAGCCTGCTCCAGTGCCTCACCATCCTCACAATAAAGAACTTCCTTATATCTAACCTGAACTTCCCCTGCTTAAATCTTCCTACTGTCCCTTGTCCTATTGCTACAGTCCCTGCTGAAGAGTCCCTCTCTGGCATTATTGTAAGCCCACTTCAGATACTGGATGGCTTCTATAGTATCGGAGCTGGGAGAATCTGTAAAGGACATTTTTTTTGTAAGAGACGGGCAGATCTTAACAGGTGAAGATGGCAAGAGATTTTGTGCAGTGAATCGTGGCAAGAAAGGCTGGTGGAAGCAGTAGTGTGCAGGCTTGGGAGTCTGGAGTGGTCTGTGGAGTGAAAACAAAGACTGAATTATGACAAATTTGGATGGGGATTAGCTTGGATTCAGGTGAGTTCCAATGAAGTGCTCAGTATGCCTTTGATATTGGCACTTAATGTAGTGCCAGCCTCTGCTGCATAGAAATGGTGCAATTGTGATAAAATTACTTGATTTTCTTCAGAGTTCTTAAAATAGCACCAGTGAAGCTGTCCAGAATTATCTTTCTCATTTACCTATTTCTTGTCAGTGTCACTGAAAAATACTTAAGTAATGCATCCTTGAACTCGAGAATGGTGTTTCTTCATTTTTCTCATAAAACGAGGCCTGTGTGTGATGATGTGGTTTAGATGTGTCCTGTTAAAACCTGACTTCTGTGGGGATGGATTGTGCAGGCTTTTTTGTATTATCATATCAAGATATTTACTTGAGTGAGCAATCATTCATGCTTATGTCACATGCATGACTATTTAAACAGAATACTTGTTGTTCTAACCTTACAATAACAATTGTTATATGAAGTGAAATGAAGGATAGTGGGAAAAGGGAAGATGCATGCCAAAAGGATGACAGTTACATGGGGTCCAGTTTTTTTCCAGTTTCATTTTACTGTAATGATTACTTTGTTGATGTAGTCATAAGACATCCTTTCAATTTTTTAAGCAGTGATTGAATGGGAAATACAAATTACTGTAGGGGGTACTGGACTCTTACCTTCATTTTATTTCTGTTTGGTTGAAGCATTTGGGTTTTTTTTTAGTGCTGAGAGATGTATGCAATGTCTGATGCATTTTCTGCTGGCTCTGTTGCTGGGAAAAGGTATTGCAGAATCATTTTTTGGGGCAGGGAAGGAAGAAGTGGTGACTTTAGCTTTTGCCTTCCTTTGCTCCAGGAACCTATGTGGAGCTTCAGGAAAAAAGCAACAAAATGTCACTTTTTATCAGCTTCTAATTTCTTGGGTGCTTCCTACTTGGACATTAATGGAAAACGGACTTGACAAGTAGTGCAAAGATGCATCCTCTTCTGTGTTTTTTGTCATCTTTGATTAAAGAGCAACAGTGACACCGTGTTCTTAACCAGCATTGGCCCAGAGTCTTCATCTTACTCCATTTTGCTCATGTGTTTCCAGGCATTCCAGTTGCCTGTTCAGTACACAATCTCTATCTGTATTACCTTGCTTAACCAATTGTTTGTATGTACCTTGTGATCAGATGTCTCCAATCCCAGCATGAGTTGCAGAGCAGTGTGCTGAGGTGCACTTCTGCTTGACACACAGCAGGCTGTTTGAGATAGCTTGTCCTTTTTATGAACACTGTTCTCTGTGATTATCCCACTGTGACACCATAGGTGAAAACAGAGATGCCATAATAGACTACAAAGACTTTGGTCTTCATTAATTAAAGGAACTTAAACTCAGATTTTCTAAAAGCTCTTCTACCTTGCTCTCCAGAGAAAGTTAACTTCTTGCAAATTAGAGCATTATTTGGTTTTCTGCAGTTCTTTATTTCTCTAGCTCTGTTCAGCCTGTTTGTCTCAGCTGACAAAAAGGACTGATTGTCTCCTTCCACCCGAAATCTGTTCCATTTTTGTGGGGAAAGAATCTAATCCTTACCAATTCCATCTGGTGGTCTGAGTTGTTGTTGACTGAAGAAGGAATCTGCAGCTCATATGTGGGCTGTCTTTTACATCTTTGGAGCAATGTCTGCTAGCAGAGAATGACAGATAGGAAATGTTTTTCCTTAAGGCTGTGTTGAGAGTGACTGTGTCTCTTGCTTATGTGTTGCATAAGAACTAAAGCAATTGACATTGGGCCAAGCACATTAATAGTTACATTTTTCCCCACTTCAGTTATTTTGGGAACTGGGTAATTTCCATCATGCCGGTGTAACTATGGTAATTCTAAACACCAACAGACAGCAATTCTGTAGTTTCGTCACAACCAGAGGTATTCATCTGACTGTCCAGATTTCAAAAGGGCTAAGCCACAGTTACAGGCTGTACTGAACATACTCCGGTCTTGGCATCAAGGAATTAATGAAACTACATGCATGTTCTTGCAGGTTTCAAGGGGAAAAATATTAATCTGCAAACGTGCGGAGGGGGACACACTCCAGTTATTAAATGTAAGAGTTTGGGACCATTTTAGATTCCCAGGTTATCGAAGGTGTCTGTGTGTGGTAGGCAGATAAAACACACAACCTGAGGGAGACCTATATTCTATCTGATAGTTCTAACTGGGTATGGCAGAGCATCCAAAATAGGAACAGAAACTTTTTTCTGGGAATTCAGGCTGATTGCTTGTATTTTTTGCCCCGTCTGTTTTTTCCCTTGGTAGTAATACTGGCTCTTTTGAAGAACAGATGTAGGGTGTCTCTCATGTAAATATTCTCAGCATTCTGAAT
Source organism: Myiopsitta monachus (assembly GCA_017639245.1). Lineage (NCBI taxonomy): Eukaryota > Metazoa > Chordata > Aves > Psittaciformes > Psittacidae > Myiopsitta > Myiopsitta monachus. The sequence continues at coordinate 35,760,974 of CM029919.1, read as the reverse complement.
CTAACAGAAAGGAAAGCCTGCCATTGCATGTATTTCTGCATTCATAGTTGTTCTCTCTCTCAACCAGTGTATCTTTAAAATAATGTAGGTATGTAAAGTGAAGCTTCACCCCCTCCAGTCCCCTGTCCCTCCCAAAAAATCCCAACCCTGAAATTACACTCTGTCAATACACACTGTAATTTGTTTGGTTATTGTCATCTTAACCATGTAAATATTTTTTAGTTCTTTTTTTGAACCTGAAATATCCAAAGAGAAATGAGATATCATAATTTTTATCAGGGAAGCTACTGAAATATTTTCATGCCATGCTGATCCCCATCAGCATTTTTTTCTTCTGAAATCTAGAAGTGGATTTTGCAAGTCATTAGTGCAAGTTCACAAGAGGCTCAAACTGAAAAGATGAACAAAGTAGTTTAGTTTTGATCGGAAGAATACTTCTTGGGAAACAAAGGGGAACCTCAGACTGCATGATTGACTGCTCATCTGTACACTCTTCGATCTGTTCTTATTTTTTTTTCTAGCTGTTTCCACAGTTTATTTTAATTTCGGAAAACCATAAACAGACTTCTTCCCATGTTTACAAAATGGCTTATAAAATTAAGATTCAGTGTTTTCCTTCCAATTTGTTTGTTTGTTGTAGCTAGTAAAGCTATGCTTTCAAGGTTATTATGCTTCCCTGCTAAAGCACTGAGCTCTAAACTTTACTTGGCTCTGAAATGTTTCCTAGAGTTCCTCAAAGTAATTCCTTTCTTGTCTTTTCTGGATTGCAACCTTGGGGCAGATCTATAGTTTAATGGATGAGAAAAATCAATGTGTGGATATTTTGTTTGACTGTTACTTTTCTTGCTCACTTTCCCCAATGAAAACTGGCAAAAGAGAAAGCGGTCTTCAAATATGATTATAAAGTCTACATTGCTTTTGCAGCTGCACTTGTAGGATGTTTTGTGTCAAAAGGAACATACATTTATGTCAAATGTTTTTCTGCTCAAAGGCCTGGCCAGCACTTCATCTGTGTATTGTAAAATTCAACAGGAGGAAATGGAATACGTTGAGCTCTTAGCAGCAGAAAAACATCAGGTTGAAGCCCTTAAGAACATGCAGCATCAAAACAAAAGCCTGTCAATGCTTGATGAAATTCTAGAAGATGTCAGGAAGGCAGCTGATAGATTGGAAGAAGAGATAGAAGAGCATGCCTTTGATGACAACAAATCTGTAAGTGATATTTAAGACTCAGTCTTTTTGTTAATGTGCATTTGTTCTTTAGTTTATATTTGTATTGTAGGCATGTTTCTCTTGTGTTAAATAGTTGTTAGGATTTTAGTGACTATTAAAAAAAATTTAAATTTGACTCTACATTTGGTTTTGCTTCCCTTTTCACAAAAGAAAGTATTTAGTGGTAGAATGGTTGCTTTTTAGGAGTGAGCAAACACTCCTAAAGCTCCTAAGCACTCCTAGTGAGCAAAAACTACTTTTTGCTAGTGTTTTCTGTGGTTTTGATTTGAAAGTTATCCCTATGATTGTCACTTTGGCAGTGACAAGTATAATCTGTCTCACTGATACAGCCCAAGAGAGTTATGACACCTCAGTGGTGGTGATATTTAGAAGTTGCGGGATATAGAGTTGCAGTGTTAAGTGTAGTCTCCACTTTTTTTCTGTTTCATTTTGTTGAGAAAGTTATTGGAGAACAAGAATCCTTGCAGTTAGTTTGTACAATCTGGGAAAACATGCATTGTTCAAGGTAAGTACCTGCGATGTGTTTTTGGCCTTGCCTTCTTCTCACTTCCTTGGCTCTTCATACCTTGGCCTATTTGCATTGTTCATTGTTTGTGTTGCATGACACGGTATCCCTCAGGTAAGGCAGTATGTATTTGAAGCTGGTGTATGTCAGTTTATTCTAGTGTCCCATTGTGCTGTCCTCAGGATCTGACTCTCTGAATTGGTTCTTGTTTGCATATATGTGGATCACAATTGCGTTTGGCTTTTGCCCTTGAAAGGTTTTTACTGATGTGCAGGATGACTTCCAGGATGAGCATAGCTCTTGAGTTCTTCTGAGGAGGAAAAGCTGAGTTTCTCTCAGTAGAGAGCAAGACCAATTTTTGTACTTGTATTGAGAGAAAGTGAAAGCAGCTTTTTATTTTGTATCCACCAGACCACTGCAATGGCCCCCAGTAGAATCCTACCTAGTAGGACCAACTGCGGGAAAGGGACGAGCTGGCTGGGGTGCCCTCTTCTGTGCCGCCGGGGTATAACGGCATGTTTTGAGGAGATCAGGAATGAGGTTTCCTCTGCTACACCTGTTAGTTGGAAAAATGACAACTCGCCCTTTTTCTCTAGTGTACCTCTTTAGCTTTCGGCTTCTGTCTCTCTCTATTCATGAAAGAAAAGGAATCGTGAAATGCTACCTGGAGGACTACTTACATCTCCATCTTTGCAAGAAACAGCTAGTGTGCTTTCTTTTAAGCTAGAACACTAGAATGTTAGAACAAAGCTTTAATAGAGTAATCAATAAGCAATGTAGTCAAGTAGAATAGTGTAGTAGGTAGAAATTAGAACAAAAAAAAAATTGAGTTAACCTACAACACAAGGCAGGAGCATTTGTGCATTGTGTTCTTCTATGTACAACCTGCTTTTTGGAGTTGCTATTTTGAGAGAGCATCAGGATTTTATTTCCCGTTATGTCCTCAGATTTATTAGTATTTAAAAGCTGTGAACCTGTGCCATCTACTCTTGCTCTTCTAGCATAGTCTCTTTTTTCAGTTTGCTTTGCTTTTGTAAATGTGCACTGTAATGTATTTATATATATCATACAGAAAAAATACTCTTCCATAATTGTCTTAATCTTATAAACATTTTTCCTTTTTTCCTAATACTGTTTTTGACCTAGGACTAGACTGTGAACTCCACTACATAAGAAATGTATTTATCCAGTTGCATTGATTTCATATGATCTCTGGTACATTTTGAATTTTGATGCAGAGAAGTTTGGTTAGATTCCAGCCACACAAGCTACCAAGTACGAAGAAACACAACAAGCTCCTTATGAATTTGGAGTTCCAGAGCTTCAAAGTAGATGTTTCGCTGCTGATGTAGTTTATAAGATAATTGTGCTTAGTGAATACTGTTGCTGATGTTGTAACATTAAATTCCCAAGGAGATACTAGAACAGATGTTGGCTTATTAGCATTTTGGTTTTAGGCAAAGTAATAGTCCTCTGCAAGATGGGAACGCTGCACTGAACAGTGAAATAATTCCAATGGGAAAGTAAGTGTAAAGTATGTTTTGTGTTGCAGAGCCAACATTTAACAGTTACCTCTGAGCTCTGTTTTAGTATGCCCGGAGTAGCAGTAAGGGTGTGAGACATGGAGTCAGAAGCAAAGATGACAAAAACATTAGGATTGGGTACTTATTGTGTATTCTGGTTAGAAACAGTTCTTCATGTTTGCTGACTGTAGGGAAGCCTTTCTTCTTTGCTCCAATACCATAACAATAGTGTGCATGTGCATGGTATGCAGCTGCTCCTGCTTTTTCCCATCAGCTAAAAATGTAAAACATGGTTTGGTCTTGTAGAGTTGGCAATGGATACCTCGTTCTGGGATGCAAAATAGCCTGGTAAGTGGGGAACTTAGGGAGGTAAAGACACTATATATGTTTATCTAAAAAGATAGGTTTGGGGTAAAAAAGGATGAAAAGACAACTTTCATAATGCATGAAAATGGTCATCAGCCTCTCACTCCGACTGCTGAAAATGCTGATGTTTGAAGCAGCTATTTATGCTTCTGAATAATTCTGCAAGCTTCATAATTAATTTCAAATTATTTTTCCCCCCTCTGTTTGAATCTCAGTGACTTCTAATTCTTTAGAAGCCCATCATATTGTATGATGTACAAAAACAGGGGAAGAGGTCATTCCCATGATAAATTTTCCTTTGATTATATGCATACACAAAAATGTAAGGAGTAGAAGAAAAGGATAAAAATTGCAGGTTTAAATTTTGAAGATGCAATATTTATCTGAACAGTTAGGGGAAATGTGCTGGGAAATCAGTAAAGGAAAATAGGAGCCTGTTTTGTAGATGTCTTATGTGAATGGACTTTGTCATTAAATTGGGGAGCTGCTTGGGCAAAATACAGCAATCCAGAAAAATCGAATGTTTTGTAGTCAGTTGCAGGAATGACAACAACCTACTCTCTCTACTGGAGTCTAAAAGAAATAACAACCTTAAGTGTTTCTGAATATTTGTAAAATCTACCTTATTAAAAATACAGTGAATAATGAAATCATCCTGGTGTATTCCACTTTGTAATTACAAGTAGTGAAGACAGACCTAGATAAAACCTTCTTATTCTCTTCTTAAAATTTACAGTACAGTGACTTTTTCTTGACTTGGAACACAGTCAATTCAGATTTTTACGAACTGAATATCACTTTGTAATCTCATTGTAACATCTTATTCTCTTGAACAAAACCATTTTAATCAAACCTTTTGTGTTCTAAAGGTAATAAAGCATTATAAAAACCACCCCAAAAAAAACCCACAAGCATTTCATGTTGGATGCAATTGAAAATCCTGGTTTGCAATTTTACAGCTGTGAAATCCTGTCTTTGCATTTTTTGGTTGTACAACTTGGCTAAAGAGGTCTGGAAAGTCCTTTGGTTTTAAAATGTGAACCAAATTATAACTTTTTCAGTTATGGGCATCAAGTTTGGGTAAAGAGACTGGAAGAATTCTTTAGGAAGAAACTGCAGCATTTCTAGTTGGTGTCAACAAGTTCTGGAGGAACTTAAGTACAGCTAGTAGTATTTTCCTTTTTTACTGTGTACTTCATTGACAGCCCCCCTTCTCCCTCCCCATTTCTTTTTCTTACAGGTAAGAGGTGTAAACTTTGAAGCAGTTTTAAGGGTGGAAGAAGATGAAGCCAACTCCAAAAGCAATACTTCAAAAAGAGAAGTAGAGGATGACTTAGGTCTTAGCATGCTTATTGATTCCCAGAACAATCAGTATATCCTTACCAAGCCCAGAGATTCAACCATTCCTCGTGCTGATCATCATTTCATAAAGGTAATAATTTTAGAGGTATTCTTGTCATTCATTTCGATAAAATTTAGTCCCACTAGTTTGATGCCAGTACTGCTTGGTTGGATTGAATACAGTTTTAGTATTTTTTCCACTCCAAAGTTACGCTAACATTCATGATTCCCCTGTCTACTGGTGATCTGGACAATGTGTTCCCTACTTTCAGTGTATTGTCAAGACTGATAATGATGCTGCATGAATCCTTCCTGGTTTTATTTAACTTGTTGCACCTTTGGAGCACCATCCCGTTTCCTGGACTGCAGTATTAAACAAGCTACTGCTGTGCCTGATAAGCTGCTTCCATTTGTCACTTAGAATTTACCTCTTCATGCCTTGTGATGGAAGAAAAGGATTGCAGGAAAATACATGGACAAGGGTTTTTATTGTGTTTGCGCTTCCTAAAGAATAACTGTATTAGGATATTTTTTTTTTTTTAATTAAAACCACCATGTTTCACCATTTTATTTTAAGGCAAAGTGGCTTTCCCCCCACAATTCCCCAGGAAACTGTATACTTTCTATAATGTATTTAAAATATTTAGTAATTGATCATAGCCTGGAGAAGAGAAGGCTGCGTGGAGACCTCATAGCAGCCTTCTAGTGTCTGAAGGGGGCCTATAGGGGGTGCTGGCGAGGGACTCTTCATGAGGGACTGTAGTGAGAGGACAAGGGGTAACGGGTTCAAACTTAAAGAGGGGAAGTTTAGATTGGATATGAGGAAGAAATTCTTTCCTGTAACGGTGGTGAGGCACTGGAATGGGTTTCCCAGGGAAGTTGTGAATGCTGCATTGCTGGCAGTGTTCAAGGCCGGGTTGGACATAGCCTTGGGTGGCATGGTTTAGTGGTAGGTGTCCCTGCCCATGGCAGTGGGTTTGGAACTATATGATCTTAAGGTCCTTTCCAACCCTAACTATTCTATGATTCTGTAAGTCCCCAAAGCTACCAGTTACTGAAGGTCAGTACCTCTGATGCTTCATCTGCAAAACCGCAGTGCTTAACACCTACAACAAAGTGTTCAGGTTAGTTTACTGAAGTTGTGTTTTCTTTTCACAGGCAGTATTCTAGGTTTAATTTTACTGTGCTATTTATCCTTAAAATAAAAGGGTAAAAAACCCCACATTGTTTTCATCACAAATCTGTGGTTTATATTAATGCATTTGTAAATCTTGCGTATTTAGGATATTGTGACAATAGGAATGTTGTCTTTGCCATGTGGCTGGCTGTGTACAATGATAGGATTGCCAACCATGTTTGGGTATATCATCTGTGGAGTACTCCTGGGACCATCAGGCCTAAATAGTATAAAGGTAAGTGTGCAATTTGCTTCTTGAGTGATTTCATTTGATGAAATCTTTAAAGGTAGCTTTAAAAGAATATGGTGTTGCCAAGCTCAGATGTATTTAAAACAAATCCCCAAACGTGGACCTTTGTAAAAGGAGGCCTTAAAACAAACATCTTCGAATCACTTTTTGTTTTCAATTTTTCTCCTATATGATCATGACATAGGTGATTGTTGAAAGTGAATGCTTTAGGTTGTGTGTTGTGGGGTTTTCTTGTTTGTTTTCTTTTTGTCTTTAATCATAAAGCATCATATTTAAGAGCCAAATTGAGTTACATTAAATATTCAGAAACTTGTTGAAAAGTCAGTGTTAGCAGTGGAGGAAGTGTTTAAAACAAGTAATTCCCTGCGTAGGATAGCTTGGCTTCCTAGAGAGTTATTTTGCATCTCTCTAGCTCTTTCATCCATCCTAGTCACCTTAGTTCTTTGTCTGTCCCCTGCTCACATTCCTGGAGTCTCATGAACCTTTTTAGTTTTGTCACGTGTATCCTGATTACAAACTTATGTGAAACAGTGGGCGTGGGCTGTGGTTGGTGAGACATTGCACATGTTTTGATTAGTGGTCTGGTGTGCATTAACAGATTTTTTAAGCCAGCAGGCAAAACAACACATGTTAAGGTTGCATGGTAATGTCTGGTTAAGTTATGTGTCTTAAAAATGTTGAATGTCAGAGGAACTGAGGAGGCAGCCAGATGTTATCTGGCAGGGAGGATAGTTTCCATCTACACTTCTTTGATTGATGGTGGATCCTGTCCTCTTCTGCTCTGGACTGTAAATACATTGAAAAGAAGTGTTAGGGTTTTAAAATGGAATAGACTGTTTCAGTTGGAAGGGATCTACAGTGATCATCTAGCCCAACTTCCTCAAAAACTCAGGGCTGACCAAAAAGTTAAAGCATGCTCAGGGCACTGTCCAAATGCTTCTTAAACACTAACAGGCTTCGTACATTGACTGCCTTCCTAGGAAGCCTGTTCCAGGGGCTTTGACCACCCTCTCAGTAAAGAAGTGCTTCCTCATGTCCAGTCTGACACTCCCTTGGTGCAGCTCTGAGCCATTTTCATGAGTCCTTTTGCTGGATCCTAGGAGAAGAGCTTGGTACCTCGCATTCCACAGCTTCTGGAGAAGTGCAGAGTAGGGAGGTCACCCGTCAGCCTTCTTTTCTCCAAACTAGACAAACCCAGAGTCCTTGCCTGCTCCTCACAGGACATTCGTTCCAGCACTTTCACCAGCTGTATGTCCCTTTTCTGGACACATTCAAGGACCTTTACCTCTTTCTTCAATAGGGGGGCTCAGAACTGCCCACAGTACTCAAGAAGAGGCTGCACTAACACTGAATACAGCAGGATAATCACCTCTTTTGACCAGCTGGTCATGCTGTGTTTGGTGCACCCCAGGATGTGGTTTGCCTTCCTGGCTGCCAGGGTGCCCTGCTGCTCATAATGAGCTCGCTGTCCACCAGCACCCCCAGATCTCCTGCTGCAGGGTTGCTCTCCAGCCACCTCTCTCATAGTTTATACTTCTGCCTGGCACTGCTTCCTCCTAGGTGCAGAGTCCAGCATTTGAACTTGTTAAATTTTCTCTTACTAATCATTGCCCAATGCTCTAATCTATTTAGATCCCTCTGCAAGACCTCCTGTCCCTCAAGAGAGCACCTCCCAGTTTGGTATTAGCAAACTTGCTAATGGTGCATTCAACTCCTGCATCCAGATTGTTGCTAAATGTATTAAACAGAACTGGCCTGAGAACTGAACTGAGGAGCACCACTGGTGACCGGTTGCCAGCCAGATGTAGCCCCATTTTTCTGTTGTGACAAGGAAGACAACCACTTTTTTGCTGTTGCACCCTTTTTGCTGAAATGCAAAGGCTGGTAGTTGTACTGGTCTGAGAAACTTACGCAGGGAGTCTGTAGAATGAACAGCAGAACAGCAGCTACAGTCTAGCAGAATGATTCTACCATGTCATGGGTTCAGCAGTAGCAGTCGTTTTTTCTCCTTCTTGGTAGCTGGTGCAGTGGTGTTATCTGTTAACACTGGTGTTATCAGTGCTGTTCCCTGGCCCAAAATCAAAAACACAGTGCTGCACCAGCTACCAAGAAGGAGAAAAAACGACTGCTGCTGTTGAACCCATGACATACCAACAGACTAATAAAGTAACTTCTGGAATGTAGACACTCAGGGTTAGATAGTATATTGCATGAACTGTAACCTGTTTGTTTTCACCAAGCAAGCAAGCTTACCTGGATCGATGTATGTGCATTTAGGGTGACCAGCGCTATCTGACCAAATTATCTAGTAGTAGCCAGGTGATGGGGAAAAATCTTTGAACCCTAAAGATGTTGAGGGGACTTCTGATGTTACATGACCAGCAACTGAACTAACAATGGATATAGAGTAAACTATTTGTTTTATAAATGGACTTAAAATTTGTATTACAAGTAGACTGCTGTGCACTGATTTTTTTTTTTTTTTTTTTTTTTTTTGTTTAAGTCTATTGTACAGGTGGAGACATTAGGAGAGTTCGGTGTATTCTTCACTCTCTTTCTAGTTGGTCTGGAGTTTTCTCCTGAAAGATTAAGAAAGGTATTTTTGTATAATACCTCTATATTACAGGATTTAATTGCTAATGTTCAAGTTGTCGGTTATCTTTCAGGATTTTACTCTTCCTATAATGTACTGGTGTACTTTTGTACATTTTTGAAAAGACACATATAGTACTTGCTTCTGCTCTTTGACTGTTTGGAAAGAACAGAACATGTTATTTGTTCAGTGTCTCCGAAAAAACCTCTTTGCTATTTCTCTTCATTTAGTAAAACGGTTATTGATTACTAGAAAAATCTTACGCAATTTTTAGCAATCCATTTCTGCTTTGTTTTAGCATGCAGTTGCTGTTACCGAATATCCACTGATGTTTGCCTGTCCTGTTGTTAAAAAAATTAAGTCAAGTACTGCATTTTGATTTGATGATACGTACTGTACTGGATGATAAATTGGTTCTGCAAGTGTGTTAGCACAATCTGGACTGTTATGTGGCCATCAGGATTCAGCAAAAAGTTACAATTTTATTTTGGTCTTAATTAGAAAAAAGTTATCTCAAAAACAAGCTAGACTTTAATAATGGGAAATACTGCTGCAAAATACATGAAGACTGTATGTATTGTAAAGAGCTGCATCATGTGACTTGTTCCTAAACTGATGGTTGTGAGTTCATAAAAGCTTTAATTGAAGTGTTAAAATTTATGGGCATTGAGCTTGATATGTTTCTAGTCCATCTAAAGTCAATGAAAAAATCAGTAATTTGAGGGTTCCTAAACTTTAATATGCAAATTGCTACCTGGGAATTATATGCACACTAGTGTGGAGTGGGCTGCTGGTACTGTTGATGGTCTTTGCTGTTGCCTTTTCTTTCCCCACCCTGGAATCACATCAAGTAACTGGCTTTCCATTTGATGGTTTCAATACATTTGAACCCATACTGGACCTTTGGCCCTTAATTTGTCTGTGAGCTCTGGAAAATTTACCTATTTTCTGGTAATGAGTCTTCTGGTTCATTAGAGTATCTACGAGGCACAACAACTAATAACTGAAGTTATTACGCCTCGTAGATAGGGTGGCAGCCTGTTACTTCTGTGGCCCAGCAGTGCACCCCCAAATCACTGCTTATTTGAGCTGAAAATCAGTGTGACCTTTCAGTGAGAAAAGTGTTATCAGTCTTTCTTATAAGAACTTGTTTTCTTCCCAAGGTATGGAAAATATCATTGCAAGGACCCTGCTATATGACAATTCTGATGATTGCCTTTGGTCTGCTATGGGGACATCTGCTCCAAATTAGAGCAACACAAAGTGTCTTCATTTCTACTTGCTTATCTTTATCAAGCACTCCGTTGGTGTCAAGATTTCTTGCAGGTAGTGTTCGAGGTGATAAAGAAGGTAGGTATAATTTTAAATATGGACTGTTGTAGTGTTATATTATGAGAAATTGGTTAAAAAATGAAACAAAACCCACTGTTAGGTCAGGTTTACAAGTGATTGTCATCCTTTAACACTGGCCAGTGTTGTGTATGTTCTTTTTATGAGGTGTCATCTTTGGAGAAAGATAGTGTAGCCCAATTAGGACTCTCCATGTTAAGACTTGACTTGATTAGGGGTTTCCTGGATTCCTTATGTTTTTTAAGAGCATGGTAACCTGTTTGTCATGAGGGCAGAAAGGCTAACTGAAATAATTCACATCCTTCTTCAGCAAACTAAGACCAATGCAGGGAGTCTTTTATGGTGAACAGCTCTTCAGACAAGTACCTTTAAGTGCCATATTGCTAGCTTCTCAAAGACTTCTAATTGTTTCTTTCAACAGTTTTGCCATCCTGCTTTCTTCCATGTAAACCTCCCTAATAGATACTACATTAAAGTTCTTCCCACCCCTTAGAATATTTATATTCTAATGCCTAGATGCAAAGTGTATCCTTTATGCATGCTGGTTCTTACATGTGTCAGTCTAAAGAATGTATATTTTCATGAAAGGAGTTCCAGTAAATGCATAGCTAGTGCTTAACTGCTAAGCGAAGTCTATTGTGTAACACAAACTTCCCATTAATATATTTTATTATTATTTATAATATTTTAATGTCTTTACAAATATTTTCTTTCTAAATGTTTTAAATTACTTACTAGTGTGGGGGGGAAAAGCCAAACAGAATGCCTTGAGTTGTATCAACCCATTGAGAACTACAATTAGCCTCCATTTGATTAAGCTATTTCTAAGTTTCTGAGCACTGCAAGCATTCATAGATTCTGATGACTGTTTCCATGACTGCTTTGCTGGCGTACAGGGGATATTGACTACAGCAGCGTACTACTTGGCATGTTGGTGATGCAGGATGTGCAGCTTGGTTTATTTATAGCTGTCATGCCTACACTTATTCAAGTAGGAGTGAGCACATATTCCAGGTAAAACATAAAAATACTGTACGTATCTTCCCCCCACCCCTTCCAGTTAGTATGTAGAATGCCAGTATGAGTAAGTGCTACAGTTAATGTCAGTTTCATGAAAAATATTCACTCTGTTCTATGAGTTCCCTTTACTATTCATACTTGTCATGTTGCATGAGGATATTATTTCTGCTCTAGCTGCCTTAGTCCTGTCCAGTATTTGAAATTTGTAGTGAAAAGTTTGTTATTATAAAAAAATAAGCTAATTTCTTCAGTTACTTTATTCCCTCAAGGCATATTTTCGTCAAAGACTATGAAATAGTATTACTGAGCCTGATAGCTTACCTTGATGATCAGTCAACCAAAAAAAAAAGTAAATTCCAGGCTGCAAAAGAGGTGGCTGGGCACTTGGCAGATTTAGTATTCATCTTGTTTACTAATGTATCCAGATATCTTGCTGTACCTATTCAGTTTTGAATGTCTGTGGAATTAGATCTTTTCACTTAAGGGGAACTGGTCAGGAGGCATGAGAGCACTTGAAAGAAATGTTTTGTTTGTTCTTCTCTTCCAGCATTTTCAAGGAAGTACTGAGAATACTGATACTGATTGGCCAAATTCTCTTTTCTCTGGCTGCTGTTTTTCTTATATGTCTTGTTATAAAGACTTACCTCATAGGACCATATTATCGCAAGCTGCATGCAGAAAGCAAAGGGAATAAAGAAATCCTCATCCTAGGAATAACTGCATTCATCTTCCTTATGTTAACGGTAATCTTTTAAATTAATAAAATATTCTGATACATGCAGTAGCTGACTGCATCAGCCTCACAAAAGCCATCACAATTACTGTTGTGTATCCATGTACCTCTGTAGTTAATAATTTCGTTTTAAAATGTTTTTTTAACAAACCCCAAATGCACAGATGATTCATACATTACAGCATAGATGAGTAAGAAGAAATAAAATTTGAATGTCAGTCAGCTGAACTTCTGCTGGCAACTTAAGCCAGTTAAAGAATTGTGATTCCAGTTTTAATTTTGGCTACTTCGTGTGTTTCTGAAAATAATTTAGGATGGTTTTTGAGATACTGATAGTGCCCGATTGTGACATTTGCTTGCAAAATTCTTTTCAATAGCAAATTTTCAGTGTGGTTTTTATTATAAAATAATTTTCTGGGGGTGTATAACAATTTGGAGTGAAGCTCAGAAAGTCGAGAAATGCTTTAAGATTCATAGATTCTGGTATCCCTTTTGTGTTTGGTTCATTTTCGTCTGAATTTTCTTTCTGTTTGTTTCTATCTCGTGTTTTAGCCCTTTGAAAGAGCTATTTTGCTGGAGAGCAGAATGTGATGGTCACTAATAATGTTGTGGGTTTGAAATTCCATTATCCTAGATGTGCAGATGATGTCCTCTGAGAATTTCTGAGGAAAAACTATCCCAGTGTTTCTGTGCATGCCTTTTTTTTTTTTTTTTTTTTTTTTTTTTTTTTTTGGTAGAGGCATTTACTTTATCATAGATCCAACAGAGAAAGCTCAACTCCTTCAAGGAGAAGGTTAAGAAAGAAGTTAGTGAGAGCACAGCTTTACAGTTCATTGATTTCTTCTGCATAGGTGAAAAACGCCATTCCTCTGAACAGCTATTCATATTCCAAATGTGCCATATAATAAGAGAATTAACAAAACTAGTTTTTACTTTCTAAGAAGCAGATGTAACATTTGTATAACAACTTGAATAAAAAACAACAACCAAACCTCAGAAGTTGCATAAAATATCACGATATCTAGAAGCAGCCTTACTTTCATTAAAAATATGGCCTATATAGACTGATCTGATTGAATTGGTGTATTGTGCCCAAATTACCTATCAAATGTACAAGGAGTTTGTCTACTGACTGTAACGTATATAAGGAGGGACAATATGTTTGAGTGTATTGCATTCATACTGCAAAACCAGAATGTTGCTTCAGCATGGGAAGTGTTTGTGGGGGAGGAAATATTTTGTGTATTTCGCATGAAAACAATTTCCCTTTTAAAGTTGATAAATAATGTATCAAAAGGAACAGTACAAAAGATGAGGCATGCAACCTCAGTAAACCAGTTGAGATGCTTGATTTTCACTGACACTGATGAATTCATTATAGTAATGCTACCAGGTGTGGTTTGAGCACAAAGACTTAAAGAAAAATAATAATGAAAAAAAAACCAAACCAAAAATGTATTTGATTGTCCGGTAGAACAGCTCAACAAAAAAAATCTTCTGGAAAACAAATCGTAACTGGTATATAGCATAGATGCTGCATTATGTCTGGAGTAAAAACATAGGATGAAGGATGGCAATCATATTTGAAAAAATGATGCATGTCTTTGTGAAGGATAAATTTAGGCTTCTGGGTGGCAAAAGACAGTTGAACTGCCGTGGTTCCTGCAAAGATCTTTTTCCTCGGAAAACCTAGGCCTAAATATTGACAGGGTTTGTATAATTATGTGCAAACACAGAATTTTCCATACTGGTGTAATTCTAAAAAAGCTTTTCAATTTGTTGAGTGCATATTTTAGTGGTCTTAACCAAAGCTGACTCTGCGCTTCATTTAGAAAACCTTAGAGACATATTGCAACTCATTAAATCTGAAACAGGTTCTTTGTTTCTTCTTGATAAACTAACCTAGAGTAAAAGAGATGTAACCAATCTCATATATTTTATAAAGGTTTGGAGCTGAAGATGCTTCTTTCTGTTCCCAGGTATTCTCAGAGGTAACTGAAATTACCCTGCCTTTTGTCCGTCAACTAGTTAGGCAGATCAGATAGGGGGATTGTGTCAAGTGTAAATCCTATAAAAGTACAGCTGACTTTCAGACACAGTTGTACATCTTTTGGTCATGTGTGTGTCACTTTGTCAGCAGAAACAAAGGTTCCGTAGATCATTATTACACTTTCAGCAACTCCTTTTTGAGCTTTAAGTTACTACTGGGTTTGGTTGGGGTTTTTTTTTGTTGGTGGTTTGTATGGTTTTTTTGTTTGTTTTGTTTCTTAATTGGGGAACTGTTCTGCTGAATCACAACATAAGCAAATTTAGTTTGCGGCTTGAAATATCCATTTAGGATGAATGGCCAAACTGGTACTTTTAGGTTGAGATACATACCACAATGAGCTGAAGAATATGTTGTAAGTCAGCCAAAGTTTTCACTGGTGTAGTGCTGGTTTTTCACATTCTGTATGTACAGAAGCATTACAAGGAGAATTGTTTAAAATACTGTTCTGATAATGAATTGCTAAGATATCTGCATGACAACAGGGGTCAGTTTTGGTATGTTTTAAAACTGTGTTGCTGAATGATTACTAAGAAATTGGGGGGAAAAAATAAAACCTGACCTGACAAGAAAGTTAGCACTTACTTTTACATGTTCATAGGACTGTACATAAACATGGCAGGGAAGAAGTGCCTTCCAGTTTGACTGCCTTATTGAGGGAAATTACCAGCTTACTTTGTAAACCAAAAAGATTAAAAGAAAACATAGCTGTTAGTACTTTATATGAGAAAATGTACATACTTCTTCCTGCAGTGTGTTAGGAATGTCATTCCTTGTTTGACTAGAATACTTCTCAATGGCTCATAACACGCTTATGAACTTTTTTGTCAATTGAAAGGCGAAGATTACAGTTCTTCCTTAATCTCAAATATTCTAGTTAATTATTTATTAAAATACAGTTGAGATGGAGATTTTGGAATGATCACTAAAAATTATTTCTATTTTCATTAAGGCTTTACTTCTTTAAAATGCA
Organism: Myiopsitta monachus; assembly: GCA_017639245.1. Taxonomy (NCBI): domain Eukaryota; kingdom Metazoa; phylum Chordata; class Aves; order Psittaciformes; family Psittacidae; genus Myiopsitta; species Myiopsitta monachus. The sequence goes on along the minus strand of CM029919.1, from coordinate 35,745,863 downwards.
AGCTTGGAATTCATCTCTTTATTCTTGGGCAGACTTAATAAGTCTGGAATTCTAATGCATCTGTTTCCATCGGGGATTTCTTTAATTTTACTGGCTCACCATGTGCATTAAGCTTCTATGATGATTACAGTATCAGTACGATACACATTATTAGAAAATATAGGTAAAATAACTGCTGAACAAATGGTGGAAATTCATCTGGAACAGATAATAGCAGTGATTATTTATTTCTTTATTTGTTGCTCTGGTAGAACATTTGAACATAAAAATCCAATATTCTAGTGAAAGCAAAGCAATCCTTCCTGAATTTAAGTAAAATGGGACCATTGAAAACAACTGAAAACTAAATTGTACTGGGAAAAACATGTAAGCTGACAAAACATTTCATTTAATTTTGACTGAAAAAGCTTTCTGTATTGTGGGAGTTGAGGAAACAGTGCAGTGCCCAGGGATTAGTAACTGTTAGAGCCCTGTTTGCAGAAAGCGAAACATTAACAATGATGCAAGCAGAAAGGGAATACTAAATGCAAAATACTTTCCAAGTTTTGCTTATTTAAGGAATTTTGCTGAGAATGCCTTTTTGTCAGTAAAACAAACCCTCTCCAGTGTGTGTGTTTGTATGCACCCACATGTTTTATATAATAAACTCTGAAGCTACAGATCTAGTATATGAGGAAGTATATCATCTTATTGCTACTATTACTAGACAACCAGAGGCCAGGATGGGAATAGTGAAAGGAGTGTCTGTATAAATCTGGATATAAATCAAAAGAACAAACTGGAGAAGACAAGATAGGGTTAAGAAAATAATGTGATTTTTGGTTCTTTTCTTGCCCTCTCATTCACTTCATACTTTTCTTAAGAGTGACCTATAGATTTTGTAGACAGTAGGTTGTGTAGTACCTAGTGAGCAGGCAAGAAAAAGCAAAATCTGCCTCGTTATCTGCCAGGCCCTTAAGCTCATACTTGTCATAGAGTGAGGGAATGGAAATTCAGGTTTTATTTGGTTGGAGCAAATCCAGATGGGCATAGAGTTTGCTCCAGTTAAGTCAGATGCATTCTGAACAAGCGGTTTGTTTCACCCTTAAATTGCTCCCTGATTGATTAGTGATTCTTACAACTGCACAGTATCAGGCAGTTCTGATACAAGACGTGCTAAATGCCATCTTATATGGCAACCCAAGCATGTACATGGGAATACTTAAAATGTCAGCTATAGAAGTTTTGATCTGGAGCTCTGTTACAGTTGATAATACTTAAGTGTATGTGTGTTATAGCTGGATAGTAAAAATAATTCCAACTTTATTTGAAGAGGCTATATTGGATTTTAAACATACTCAAGAAGTTGAGACTTTTAAAACAACTAATGTGTGATGGAGGAGAACTTAAGTGTTTCCTACTTGTAACTGTTTATCTTATCTTTTGATAATTTTGAAGCCTTTTAAATATATATTTACTTCTCCCCCATTGACAGCTTCAAATTGTGTCAAAAAGCGCTAAAATTCCTTTTCTTTTAAAATGAGAGTACAGTTACAATGTTATTTTGTTGGTTTTGCCTTATCAGCAACTATTTACATTAGTTGACAAACCCCATTCGTGTTCTTAAATGTCTTGCAATAAATTACAGACTATTGGAATTATGTGATGAGCACTTGGGCATTAATACTTCAATATACAGAAGTCTGGGGTTTATTTTTAGGTGGCATTTTATGCATAGCTTGCAGACTTGTTTATTGTGTCTTTTGCTCTCCTCCATTAATTTCAAGTCACTTGAGTTCTAGCTTCATGCCTTACGGTGTAACACTGTTCAAGATGTGATGAATGTTGTCCATAAATGTACTAATGTATTGTTGCTTAATCCAAATTAGTATGGAAATAAATCTTCAATCTTCTATTAATATTAATAGCATTGCACTTTCTCAGTAGGATGACCATCTGCAGCAGCATAGTTTTAAAGTAATTATTTTAAATGTTTTATACCTACTGAAAGGGCTGCTTACTTATTTTAATTTTCCGAGCATTGCCTGAAGCAGTTGCTTTGTTTTTAGTTCAGTCTCTTTGCATGTGTTTCATCTCTTCCTTCTAGTACCCTATTCACAAAAAAGAATGAAGCAGTCTTTTCAAACATATATTGGGCTTCATTTCAGCAGTGTATTTCACATGCTTAAATGCATCCCTATTCAGTAAAGGGCAGAGGCACACTTAAGTCCAGTTCACAATAATAAAACGTAATTTATGCCTGGGACTTCTGCTAAATTGAGGCTATTCTTCCAAATTATAACCCTTTGATTTTAGTTTTTTTTCCCCATGTTTGACAGCTGGAAAATGCGCTGTTCTTAAAGGCTCCATGTATTATGTAATTCTGACTCTAAAGCTGTTACAGTCTTCCTTGTTTGTGTGAAATCAGATTGTATCCTGAAGTGACACACAGCATTACAATGTAGACTAAGAAATTTACTTTTGTTTTTGCGGGGAAGGAGGTAACATGGAGGGAAAACATGAGAGGTTTGTCAATCTTTTGTATGAAAACAATACTGCATAAACCAGAAATAATTACACTGAACTTGTATAACAACATAGTAATTTACTACGTTGTTTTAATGTAGTTTTATAATTTCACTGTGAAATGGTGTATAAAGTCACTCGAGGCTAGAGAACAGCAATAGATTCTCTGTTATTCCTTGACAGATCACAGAGCTGTTGGATGTTTCAATGGAGCTGGGATGCTTCTTAGCTGGAGCTCTGATCTCTTCTCAGGGTCACATGGTTACTGAGGAGATTATGTCCTGTATTGAACCAATACGTGACTTTCTTGCCATCATTTTCTTTGCATCCATAGGTAACTACTAATAAAACTTTCTTAAAATATAGCATTAACCTACAAATGTGGGAGAGGAGGAAAAAATGGTGTCTACAAATTGAAGCAAGAGGGGATAGACTTTTGTTTTATTAAAATACTAAACTGTTAACTGACCACAATATTGGTTTGCCTTTGATAATATTTTAAATGTAACATTCATTTTTGTAAGCAGTTTTGATGATGTACTATCAGTTCTGGTTTTAATGAGAGTTTATTGTTAATTCTGAATTCACACTATTTAAAACTTACACCTAAAAATTTGAAGGGGAAAAGGTTTTTGTTTGGGTGTTATGTTTGTCAGTCTTGATTTTTGTTTTACCCAGGCCATGATAACAGCTTATGTTGATCAGACAGATTGCTTAGTAACATACATGTTTATTTGAGTAATTTACCCTTTTAATAAAGAGAGCAAAGTGGTGAGAAACAGTAAAACTCTTGGGCCGTTATAACTGACAGTGTTGGATGAGTAATTGCTGAATACCCACAGGCAAGTTGTTTGTGTTTCACTGAGATGGTGATGGAGTAGGTAGTGTTATCAGGGATACAAAACATGACAGTTATAAGTGCAAAGTTAATTTTACAAAGGACTGAACAAAAATACTGTCCTATACTCTTGCAACTGCGTAAATTAAGACTAGAGATAAGACTTTGGTAAAGTACAAGAAAATGGCAAGACCTCAGTTGGCATGCTGGCAGAACTCCACATAGCCCAAATTATACTGTAAGGAAATACTTTTATTAGTTCTGTTATAGAAATTTAAAAATTAATCTTTTATAAACTGTTGTTACCATTATAATTGCAAGAAGGTAAATAAAAGAAAATTGCCTGAGAAGTTTGTATGGTTTCACAGAAAATGGGTGTTTTTCCTGCCTCTGAAGAAAGTTATCTAAAAAATCAGAGCTGTGGCCTCTGACACAAGATGTGACATAACTTGCTTGTAAAACACAAAAACAAAACCTACAAAAAAAAAGTCAAAAAAAAAAAACCCTCCCTCCCAATAAGCATTATCCCACCCTTGCCACCTTTACTTTCACTTACTTACAAATGTTGTGGTTAACAGGAAGTTCTGGGGGTTGGCAGGGAGGTCGATTTTAAAAAGGAGCGATGAGATGTGAAGAAAACCCAAGTAGGATAAAAATTATTCCTTAAACTTTTTTAAAAGCAGTCTAATACAAAAACACTTCTTGCTTGCTGTTCACTTTTATATGTACAAATGAAAATTATATGCATCTATAAATACATAGATTTACTATTTGAAACTGTATAAAGCCATAGGGAAAGATTTCCTCCCCCTCTTCTGCCCCCCCCTGCGTAAGCAGAAGGCTTGTTGCTATATGCAGTGAGCACCTTATTCTAGAGAGCAGAAACACCCGAGGTCCTGAAGTGGGTGCTACACCACTGCAGTACTAGAATTTCTGCTCCTTTTATAATAAAGGAATAAATAGGAAAAAAAAAAAGTCTTAATTGAAAAGTGACTGTAAATATGTGATTTCAAAAAGTTAGTTCCTATGTTGCTTGTCTTAAATGCCTACTTATGTGTTCTTACTACAGAAATCCTTCAAAAATCCTACAGAAATCCTCCTTACTACAGAAATCCTATCTAAAACCGGAGCTGAACAATACTTGTTTGTGTAGTATCTGTAACAGTGGTCCTGTCCTTAGCATGACCTGCTTACCTACTTCTCTCAAATTTGCACATTAGTGCATTTGTGGGAATAATACACCTTTGCAGTTAGGCATTAACAGCTGCACTTGGAGTTGCTCTCCATCTGTACATTCCCTTTAAGCCTGTGTGTGTTTTTCAAAGTTTCTGGCTCTCTTTATGCAATCAGCTGAGATTAGAAAGTTCCTGTTGGCCTCTGTCCTTACTAATATTTTGGAGAGAACATCTGGAATGACCCCACAGACTTTAAAATTTGAGACCTTTCTTTCTTGTTTCTGTTTTGGTACCTACTACTTGGATCCTTCCATTTCCACCCCTGCATTGTTTTGTTTTGATTGCTTTTTACAAAGGACCCTATCTGCCACTGGTGAGGAGGCCAGTTAGTTTCAGTGACTGACAAAGCTGAGTGTTCTCAATATACTGTACAGATGTACTTGCTTGCGAGGCTCCAAGTTTCCCTTCTGGGTAAATCTCATGGTCAGTGTTGGATCTTGAATGTAACATGCTGAAAACCCTTTAATGGTGCAGTGTTTTTCTTCAGAAGTGGGGCGATACTGACAGTGTCAGCACTACCACTGTCCAGACCAAACACGCACACAGTGTTTCTCTGATAAGCATCTTAACATTTCTGTTGAATTTGAGAGAAATCAAAAGAAGATCCTGATTTGAATTTGTTAGGTGATATACATAGTTTCCTCTTATCAATCCAGCTCTAATGCTTTGTTGTCCTACTGAAGCACAATGAAACTTGGAGGTTTCAAGCTCTCAGGGCTGACAGTAGAATTCATTGCAGAAAGATAGAGATGAATGTTGGGTTCTCCCTTTGCTGCTTAATGAGCTAGCTACAGCTGTAGCAATTATTGCATTTGCTAGCTATGGTCTTAGGTTCATTAAGACGCAGTAGCTCCAGCATCTGGATGTATGAGTAGCGTCATTTTTCTGAGTGATATCTTGAAGATCATAGAATTGTAGAATAGTTTGGGCTGGAAGGGACCTTCAAAGGTCATTTAGTCCAATCCCCCTGCGATTAGCAGGGACATCTTGAACTAGATGTGTCAGAATTAATTCTGCTAGCTCAGATTTGACCAACAGAGTTCTAGTTTCTGTAATCTTTCTTGCCAACAAGGATCTCTTAAGATTCCTTCTCTTGATGCTGGATATGGTCATGACATTTGGATCTTTGCATGCTGTTTAGCGGTTATCCAGCAGATTGGAAGACTCAGAGTAATTGGAGGGTGGGAGGGAGTTTACTTGTTAGTAAAGTACTTTATAAAAATGTGCAAAATCTTGCCTGTAATTGTCCACAAGAAGACCACATACCAACTTATATGAGTGAATTGTGCTTTTTGTCTCAATGTATAGTTATCTTCATTCCAGTTATTCAAGAACACTGCTTAGAATTGAAGTCTAGTGGCTTATGCTCAGCTCTGTAGAAATGTAGTTAAATGATATCCAAGCTATTGGTGACAGGCCAGCATGCCACATGCTGCCTGATGTTGGTGCTGAAGTTCTTGAATTATTTGGTTGAAGTGTTTCTTCCATTTTGGAGAACAAGTCTACAGTGACTCTTGAGCTTTGTCACAAAGTATGATTCAACCCATTGAAATAAATGCCCATATTCATGCACCTTCTGTCCATGAAGGTAAATCTTTCTGATGACATTGATATCAGGAAGGCTTTGTGTGCCTATATAGCAGTCTGATCTGACTTCTGGCTTTATGCTAAGTTTTCATCTAGGACTGGGGCAAAGGTCTGTAATGACCCTGCAATCCACTATGGTGGAATTTATTCCCCCAAAACATGTCTGTGTTCTGGGATGTTTATTTGCTTGCTCAGAATAGTGTAAGTAGCAGGCTTAGACTTGCTTCACCTTGCAGCCACTTACCTCCACTTGGTATAGAAATCTGTGGCAGTTTGTGCCTCAGCTCTTTGAAATATGGTAATAATCTCCACATCAGGCAGCAGTTCAAATGGACTTCAGACTGCTTGTCTGCTGCAGAACTGAAAAGGTAGCTCCACCAGTGGCGGCGAGAGCACTAGGTTATATTTATAGCCTCCTAAAATAATTAATTCCAGATGTGGCAGAGTTGGCCCTCTTATCAAATGTGACATTGTTACAGGCTGTATTTATCTAGTTGCTTTTCATGTGTGTTTCTGAGACCAACTTAAAGGTGAATGAACAATGTGCATAGTACAAAAACTACTTTTTCCCTCCATGAGCATGTGTGCACATATTAGGACTTCTTTTTTTTTTTTTTTGGTGTGGTGTTTCTCCCTCTTATTCTGCTGTCTCTTTCATTGTTCTGATAGTCTTTTGCATTTGCACTTCAGGAGTTGGAAAGAAATGAAAAATAAAACAGGGTGCATACACGCTGACTGGGTAGTACTTGTATAAAAATCTCTGTTGTACTTGACATACATTTCCATCAACAATACACAGTGAATTTACTGTAAGAAACTTCTCTTGAGCACTCAAGAAGGGAAAATGACCCTTAGCTCTCTAATTCTTCTGGCTCTACAGCACTATGGGGCAGGGAAAATTAGTGAAAACTTGCCTTGCGTTAAAATAAGTTACAGCATCGATTTACATGCCTCCTGCTTTAGAAAGCTAAATTCTTGTCCTTCACCAGAAATAACTTGGTTGGAGAACTGCCAACTATTATGGATTTATCAGGAACACCACCATTATTTTGGTTCCTTGTTTTAAGAGCTTTCAAGAAAAAGGAATAAGCTTCCAAAAGTAAGAGTTATGTTTGCCTGCAGAAGTTCCTCGTACCCTAGGAAGAAAACATAGACTTAATCAGCTGTGAGTTAGATTTTTCCAGGACTTCTCCAACAAATACTTCTTTTTGCTTACGTTTAATATTAGCAGGATTTAGTTTTCAATTTCTGTGTTCTTTATGGTTCTTGTTTCTATATTTATTGAATTAAAATGACAAAAAGAATGAGAAGAAAAAAATCCCAAACATCTAAACTACCAGCAGAGACACCCCCCCCCAAAAAAAAAACCACAAAACACCCCACAAACAAAAACAAAACAAAAAAACCCCACACTCAAAACCCCAACAACATCACAGCAATGGAGTTTTATGTAATTCCTTAATTGTTAGGGGTGTGGATGGGGTTTTTTTGCCTTTTACTGATTCCAGTCCTAAGTGACTTCTCTAGTTAAGGTGACTTTCAGTGTTGGCAAATGAGGGTCATGGGATCAAACACATTTTCTGACGTAGCTGTATAGTCTATGCAATGCTGAATATCACGATCCTTCCACAGTGATAGTCCCATTATCGTGCTGTACAACAATGTTGAAAGAGTGAGCAAAGTGTATGTTACAGTCATTATATAGAACAATGGAGCTGTTTTCCAGCAGTATTTTTATAGTTCTTATTAGACGTGTGTTTCAGTTCAGATTCTGGGTTGTTGACTGGTGTGAAAGAGAGAAACTTTATAAATGAAGGTGCTTGTGCATCAGTCATCTACAGTTTAACTCAGTTGGGAATATTGTTTGTGCTAAACCCCTCTGAAGGAATAATGGTTGGATAAATGCAGGAAGTGCTTTAGTGATCAAGAAGGTAGAGTTGGTAGCTATGTTAGGGCTTTTTGTTTGTTTTTGAATACAGTCTTGCAGTTAAATCTGTTATCAACTCAGAAAATTATCATGGTAGGATAGTGGACTTAAACTTTGAAATATTGTTTTCTTTCCTCCTAGGACTTCATGTTTTCCCCACATTTGTAATATATGAACTTACAGTCTTACTATTCCTTACATTGTCTGTGGTCATAATGAAGGTATTTTATTTTCCTCTTTTTTTAATCTTGTAATAGTCTAAATAATCTTTATGCTGCATGCCCTAATGAAAATTCTGTGCAAGAACTGAACATCTGATATAACAGAAGATATTACAGCTTTACTGTAAAGCTGTATTTGGAAAAATCTTGCCGATTAAAATACAGTTTGCTAGAACAAGCTTAGTTTATTAAAAAAAAAAAAAAGGATTGTATTTAATGTTAAAAGTTAGCTACACATGGAGAAACATCTATTTATCTAGGTTGGAATTTGTGACAAAGCTATCAAACGTTTTTATTATAGTAAACAATATACTAATTTTTACTGTGCAATGTACATTTGTTTCTTAATACAGAAGACACACTAGAAGTCCACTAGTTTATGTCCAGAATGATTGTATTTGATGCTATATAGCTCACAAAGATTTAACTATTTTACTTATTACACTTTTTCATTTAAAAACCAATCCCACAATAACCCCCCAAAAACCTCGCTTTTCAAGTTTGTCTTGGCAGTGCTTGTCCTTTCTCTGATTCTTCCAAAGACCAGCCAGTATATCAAGTGGATTGTCTCAGCAGGACTGGCACAAGTCAGTGAATTCTCTTTTGTTCTGGGAAGTAGAGCACGTAGAGCAGGGATCATATCTCGGGAGGTAAGCTGTTCTATACTTACTAACTTTGGGGTTTGCGCCTGAAAAACTTATTGGGGTTTTGTATGCCATTGTATTTGAAATATTGTGAAATATAATGACTGGTATTTGAAGTAGCAGTACACTGGTATCTCTCAACTGCTAACAAATAGAATCAACCCACACAATTGGAGGCATGTGTGTCCCTGACAGGGTTCTTAGTTCTGTTTTTCACTTGTTTCATACAGTACTTTAAAATATTAAATAGTGAGTTTTATTTTTAAATAGCTTAGTTATAAATGCTTTACCTTAATTGCTCTTACAACTTCTTTATTAACTGAGTAGGGAGCTGTAGATAGCACCCGTGTCACTAACACCGAGAAGCCCTTGCTTTTAAAATCTTGATATAGCTATAGAAAGAGGTAACTGAGAGTACAGGATTTGAGTAAGGGAATAGTTAAATAAGAGCTAGAGAGCAGATATGCTGAAGTTGAAATTGCCTTAACATTTAAGCAAACAAGCAAACTTGTAATCTTTACCTACAAAGGTTGCTCATTTTCAATCTTTTGCAGAAGAAACAACCAGCTTTTTCAGTAGTCATGAAAAAAATCACCCAGGAAAGAAACCTTAAACTTAGTTTAATATTGAAGCTGTAAGAATATTATTTTCTTCAAGATGAAGTCTGCTTTATGAAATTAAGTAAATTATGGCTATGGAGATAAAACAACTGACCTCATTTTCTGGTGCTGTCTGCTTTCTCCTCTGTATCTCTGCTCACAAAAATACTCTGCTGGCACCCCAAGGTTTTCATTGTGTGAGCAAGTGGGCTGTATAATTCTGGAAGCTATTCCAGATAAAGCATATGTAAAAAACTTACACAGTGCTGTTCACTTGTAGGCAAAGGTGATTCATTTTCATGTTCATTTGTGCATATAATTAGGAGTTATAAATATTGTATGTTTGTCTAGAGTTTCAAGATACCCATACATAATCACAGAACCAGGTTAGGGGCCCACCCACTGCACATGGAAGCCTGTAGGCTCTCCTCTTTTTCTGTGGCAGCTCTCATGTTATTATCTATGTACAGGTTCATATAGCTCTAAAATTTCCAAAAGTCATTCTTCTGTTTGAGACCTCAAAACTATGTCCTGCTGTTTCATAAGACTCATTCAGACTGTGTAGCTAAGATCTTTCTTCCAGATGATGTGCGGTATGACTTAAAGGGATTTTTGTCTGGGATTTTTTAGTGTATAAAATAGTACTCAGCTTTGCCATTGTATCATTAAACCACAATAGCTTGGGGGGGGGGGTGTTATATGGTAGTATTTTGTTGTTGTGGTGGTTGGTTGGGCTTTGATGTTGTTTTGGTTTTGTTTTAATAAAATGATATGTAGCCATTGACCTGTTAGCAAACACTGAACTTTCAAAATTGAGCTCTTAACTGTGCATGTAAATAACTTGTTTTTCTATAAGCTCATAACATTGTTTCTGTAATAGTATCTTCAAACCAGGTAAACAAATAATTTGAGCATGCACTTGTTTGCTTTGGTAGCAGTATACATAATTGGTTAGGAAAACAGGTGAAGTCTCGTGAACATCCTGTCTAGAAGAGTTTGATCTCCTCAAACTTCTAATCACTTCTTAGTTTACCACGTAATTAAGAGGTAATGGCTTTTATTTGCAATTTTCAGGTCTATCTTCTCATTTTGAGTGTGACTACTCTGAGCCTTCTACTTGCCCCTGCCCTGTGGAGAGCTGCCATTATGAAATGTGTTCCAAGACCTGAAAGACGCTCAAGTAGTTGATTAAGATTTGCACATATACAAGTATCCATCTTCTTGCAAGGAATATCTTTGTTGCGCATTGTATTTCTATGCACTCGGAAGACAAGAGGTTTTGAGTAGTCAGTCCTCTTAATGTGCACTTGGTTATAAGCCTTATACAGATATAAATATAAAACAAGATTCAGTATTTAAAATATAGTTATGTAATTTGAATTGCACAACTTTTACAAAATTTACTTTCTGACAGATTAGAATCTGCCAGAACATTTGTTCCTGATCCAATCACTTATTCAGAGCATAAATTATTTTTTTAAAATATGGCGTCATGCAAACTCTGTTGATTATCTTTTGCCCGAATGTGCCTTTTAATTTTCATCCTGTTCCTGCTGGTTCATCGCCAGATTTTGTTTAAAAAGAAAGATAGATATATATCTATATTATGGTGCCTATGGTATCTTCTTTCACTCAATGACTTGAGTCATTTTCACATCTAGGAGTTTAATATATTAGTAGGAAATTTAATTTCAAAACACATTTCTGACCATGAGTAAAAGCATAGTCCTTTACACCAATGAAAGGTTTCACTGTTTAGCATCAAACTGTTTTAAGCAGTCAGATACACACTGCAAATTATGTAGCCAGTGTTGTATGATATTTTATTCCAAATCACAGCATATAATGTATTTTCTTATAGTTGCAACTCTCCTTTGTGCTAGTTCTTGTATTTATTTACATATCTAATTAAAAGTTGACAGTAAAAAGGCGCATCACTTAAGTTATATTGGAAGACTGACACTTGTCACCTGTTTTTGTTGCTAACTGCTGCTATGACAATTGTTTACAGATTGATTTGTTTTGAATCAAAAATAAATGTACTAAAACTGGGAAGTCTAATTTCAAGTAGATGTGGAAAAACTTCAGTTCTGTTGTTTTTCTGTTCAGTCCAACTGGAGGTTGCATTTTTGATGCTTTACTAGATTTGGAGTTACTTTAGGTTAATTAATTTGCACAAAACTAAAAATGGCAGATTTGTATGTGTATTTGTAACTCCAAGACTTGATAGGTCACATTTAGGTGGAATAAACTGTTACTCTCTCTAAAATATCATGGTATTTTAAAATACAGTGTTTTGAATGTGATCTGAAATACATGCGTGTTGTTCTTTAAAATGTTACACGTAGCTGGATAAGCCTTGTAAAAGCCCATTCTCTAAGTGTCATAGAGAAAGCTCACTCACAGACTGTAGTCTGCTCTAACAATTTAAAAATCATCTTGAGGTTTATCTGCTAAAGTCAATACTATTAAAGATGTGTTAACGCCGTAGGTCAGTACTACACTGTCATCTGAAAGATCTTTAATACCCAAAAAATGTTTAGAAAAATGCATGTTACATGGGTTTAAATTGCCAATTAAAATGAAAGCTGTCCTCCAAGTAGCAAAATGGAGCTTTGGATGGATTTGTGTGCTTTAATACCTCCTTCCTCTATCATAGTAGCGTCAGTTTCTCCCTATGTTTTCTCTGACATCTCCTAGGCTTGGCAAAATGCAGCTTGGACTAGTCTGGAGTGTCTATATACTGTTAGGGCAGGGTACGGCTCATCATATTTGAGCTCTTGCTCGCTGGACTTGGGGCTTTCTTCCAGGCACTGATGCTTCGTATAAAAGGTGGAAGCAAGGACAGGCGGCCTGGGAAGAATACAGGGATGTTGTCTGGGAAGCTGGGGACCAGGTTAGGAAAGCTAAGGCCCACTTAGAATTAAACTTGGCTAGGGATGTTAAGGATAACAGGAAGGGATTCTATAGGTACACTGCAAATGAAAGAAGGAGGGACAACGCGGGCCCCCTCTGGGAGCTATCAGGAGAACTGGCTACCCTGGATTTGGAGAAGGCTGAGGTTCTTAATGACTTCTTTGCCTCGGTCTTCACTGGCAAATGCTCTGACCACACCACCCAAGTCTTGGAAGGCAGACGCAGGGACTGTGAGAATGAAGACCCTGGGCCCACTGTAGGAGCGTATCTGCTTCGAGAACATCTTAAGAGCCTGAACGTACACAAGTCCATGGGACCTGATGAAATCCATCTGTGGGTCCAGAAGGAGCTGGCAAATGAAGTTGCTAAGCTACTGTTCATCATATTTGAAAATCATGGCAGTCAGGTGAAGTTCCCAACGTTTGCAAAAAAGGAAATATAACCCCCATTTTCAAGAAGGGGAAAATGGATGACCCAGCGAACTACAGAGCAGTCAGCCTCACCTCTGTGCCTGGCAAAATCTTGGAGCAGATTCTCCAGGAAGCCATGCTGAGATGCATGAAAACCAGCAAGGTGGTTGGTGACAGCCAGCATGGCTTCACTAAGGGGAAATCCTGCCTGACCAATCTGGTGGCCTTCTATGATGGGGCTACGGAACTGATGGACAGGGGTAGAGCAGTTGATGTCATCTACCTGGACTTGTGCAAAGCGTTTGACACTGTCCCACACAACATCCTTGTCTCTAAGTTGGAGAGACGTCAATTTGGTAGGTGGACCACTCAGTGGATAAAGAACTGGCTGGATGGCCGCATGGAAAGAGTAGTGCTCAATGGCTCAATGTCCAGCTGGAGACCAGGAATGAGTGGTGTCCCTCAGGGATGGGTGTTGGGACCGGTCTTGTTCAACATCTGTCAGTGACAGACAGTGGGATTGAGTGCACCCTCAGCAAGTTTGCCATTGACACAAGCTGTGTGGTTCGTTTGTTATGCTGAAGGGAAGAAATGCCATCCAGAGGGACCTTGACAGGCTTATGAGGTGGGCTGATGCCAACCTGAGGAAGTTTAATCATGACAAGTGCAAGGTCCTCCACCTGGGTCGGAGCAATCCCAGGCACAGCTACAGGTTGGGTAGAGAAGAGATTGCAAGCAGCCCTGTGGAGAAGGACTTGTGGGTGTTGGTAAGTGAGAAAATGAACATGAGCCGGCTTCAGTGTGCGCTTGCAGCCCAGAAAGCCAACCGTATCCTGGGCCGCATCCAAAGGAGCGTGACCAGCAGGTCGAGGGAGGTGATCCTGCCCCTCTTCTCTGCTCTTGTGAGACCTCACTTGGAGTACTGTGTGCAGTTCTGATGTCCTCAACATAAAAAGGACATGGAACTGTTGGAGCAAGTCCAAAGGAGGGCCATGAGGATGATCAGGGAACTGGAGCACCTCCCGTATGAAGACAGGATGAGCAAGCTGGGGCTGTTGAGCCTGGAGAAGAGAAGGCTGTGTGGAGACCTCATAGCAGCCTTCCAGTATCTGAAGGGGGCCTATAGGGATGCTGGTGAGGGACACTTCATGAGGGACTGCAGTGATAAGGGGTAACGGGTTCAAACTCAAACAGGGGAAGTTCAGTTTGGATATGAGGAAGAAATTCCTTACTGTAAGGGTAGTGAGGCACTGGAATGGGTTTCCCAGGGAAGTTGTGAGTGCTCAGTCACTGGCGGTGTTCAAGGCCGGGTTGGACATAGCCTTGGATGGCATGGTTTAGTGGGAGGTGTCCCTGCCCATGGCAGGGGGTTGGAACTAGATGATCTTAAGGTCCTTTCCATCCCCAACTATTACATTATTCATAAAGGCTGCAAAATGTATTGCAATTCCAGTTCTCCTCCAATGGTTTAAAAAGTAACCAAGGAATGGTGACAAATGTAGAGGAAAAAATTGCCCTATAAATAAACAGGGTGGGTTTTTTTATAAAAGGAATCTGTAACAGAAAAGAAACTTGAAATGGATTTGTTGGTTCATTTCATTTTGTGTTCAAAATACAGAAGTAATTAAAAAGTTTCATGATACCATTTACAAACCTACTAGCTCGGACATTTTACTCTTTTTCAGGTGCCTCACTAAAATGTGTTTCTTAACTGCACTAGGGAGAGGTATGTTACTCTATCCACTGACCCAGCTCATAGCTTCTTGAAATACAAGCTTCCCTTCTGAATGCCTCATTTTGGTTTTGAAAGATGTTTTCATATGCAGTTCACCATCTATGTTTCAGGGAGGAAGAAAAGTGTCTGTGACAGACCACGGTAGAGATCTCTGTATGGTTTCCATTATGTCTCGGCCCTTGAAAGTATTATACAAAGTACTACAGCTGTGATGAGTAAACCTTTTTTTTAAATAAACTGCTAGTTGTACTTCTCTCCTAACTGGAACTTTCCAGAGTAGGAAATACTGATGGCTTGTGCCTCTTAAAGCAAATATTTTCCTGATTACCTTTTAAAGGAGTTGTGTGAAGAGTCCTTTTGATACCATGTCCAAAAAGTAAAGCAAGTATCATGTCTGTCATTTCTTTCCCAAATAATTTTTGATTCAGTCGTGACTTGGCCAGGCTTTAGGAGAACTGAAGAAAGAGAAATAGGAGCCTCATCTGAGTACCAGTGTTCTGTGCCTCTCTGTTGATGTAGATTTGGATTGCTTGACTATTAGATGCAAGTTCAAATTACTAATCCTATTAGACATACGATAAATTTGTTTACAATCAGATGTATTGAGATACTGTAAATGTTTCCTGAAATGGCTCCATGCATGATTCCATGTCAAAATGGGGTGATCTCATGATACAGTCTTAGGACAGAAAGAACAGACCTTATTTCTGAGTGATCAGTTGTGCCTGTATGGAAAATGAGGAGAGTATTTCACATTTGGACCACTTAGATACAACTGCAGCTTTTCAGGAACCTGATGCTTGTACTCTGGAATAGTCTCTTTCTGTGTCAAATTGCTAAAATTAAAGCAGAGATCCAGAAGCCCTGAAAGGAAAATCTACTGATTTGTTGAAGAACAGGTGATCTCTTCTGGCAATGTTTGTTTCAGCTTGTTGTGGCTCTATCATTCTTTCAGCTAATGATTAGCATCATTTGAATATAGAAAAGCTGATATGGGATAGAAACATTCTAAGTAATGAGAGGGTATTTCTATGGTGAAGCTGAGCTGAAGGGGGTGGAATGCATTCAGTGTAACTGACTGAGGTTTGGCTTGGGGTTTTTTCGTTTGGTTTGTTTTGGAGGTGGGTGCAACTGGTTGCTTGTTCTGTGTGGCTTTCTCTCTGAAAATTCGAGTTCTTGTATGTTACCCCTTAACTGCTGCCATTGGTCATTGTTCCCTTTGAGGGTGAAGGAAACAAAACACTTTTAAAAGCTGATAGCATGGGTAGTGCTCATATTTTGAGTCATTTCCCTGTCCCCTGGGTCAGATTGGTATATATGGACGCACACCCACCCTACTTACAGCTCATCCCATACAAAGCAGGCTGCTTCAGTCCCTTAGTAGGAAGATGCCTAGTGGGAGCTGTGAGGTAGGCTTTTGCAGTTGTGACTGATTTGGGTCTACAATGGCTCAAGAACTGCTGTCATGGTGGCCCAGTCCATAGGCATATATAGCTTTTTAAAAGCTGTGAGAATTCCTATTTCCTATAATCCTCAAAGATGAGAAGAAAGCTGCCTCACAATATGTTGTATTTTACTTCTTTTACAGTTGGACATCCTCTGCTTTGTGGGCGGAGGCATGTGTGGGTGGTGCCTTGCATGCAGAGTAGCACTGTATGATGATGCTTGACGGAGGGTGTGCGAAACCTAGCGTGGTCTTGCTGCCTGCTGGAGCGAACCCAGGAACACTCTAACCGCAAAAGCACTCCTGGGGTTTGTCTAGGGAAGGAATCTACAGTTCTTCTCTGTAAGCAATCCTGGCAGTGCTCCAGCAGCTGGGTACTGCCAAAGGTGGAGGAAACTGGACCCCCGAGTAACAGGAATTGAGCCATGCTACCAGCGTCCACATCTTTGTGGGGAACGACAAGAGCTTGTAAGGAGCAGCAGGTTCCAGACATCCACTATTAAGATGACCTGACAAGAAGGAACCCAACAGATTTAGTGAAGTGAGAAGAAAGAGCAGCAAGATGTCCTAAGGGCTGGGAGGTGTGTGGCCCACTCCACTCACCCTAAAGGAAATGAAAGGCAGAAGGGAAAGACATGCCTCTCTACCAGCTCCATGCAGTAGTCCAAGAGACATGCTGCTCTGCTGCTCTCCCACTACCTCTTGTCCAGTAGTTACTACTGCCCAGTGGGGAAAACAGCATGAGGACAGCAGAGACCAAGAAAAAACTGATAGCTGGAGACAAAGAGCAAACTGGATGATGGTGTGACCAGAGTGGTTTAGGGACAATTGATCCTGCCTTGGGGGCAAAATATAAATCAGGGAATGGCAACACTTTCAGGGTTATGGCACCAAGCTGTGGTTTTTTTATTTCCTAAAATACAGCAGAAAAATGACAATTGGGTGATGCTACTTCCCAACCATGGCAGATGCTGACAAGCTTGTCAACAACCTACTTGTCGACTGGTATTGAGTCTTCTTTTAAGCCTGGAGCTTGCACAGGTCCCTCTCTTAAGATGGCAGACTTCCAGTTCTCAAGCAAAGTATCAGTCAAAATATATCCATGTGCATGTCCTCTGGCATTCATCTTTGGTTATAGATCAGGTAACTTCTTGAAAGAAGTTTCCTTGGGTCTGTTGCATGATTCTGCTGCACTAATGCTGATTAAAGTTGCGGTCTGTTCTTTTCAAGCACGCTTAAAACAGTTGTGAAGTGGAATAGCCTTTCACCACTCGAAGTCCTAAAGCTCCAAAATGCCTGAGAGATGTGCTCAGAGATTAGCAAAATGCTGAAAGCTTTTTCCACTGGTACAAATACTTCAAATTAGCTGTCAACAACCTTCTACTAAAAACCACCTGGTAGTGGGTATGCTGGGGCAATCAGTCTTGTGTAAAAATAAATGCTAGCAAACCAGGCCCGCCCCTCTTGTTTGTGCTTGTTCAGCTGTCTCACAAAGTTTTCTGTAATGAACATAAAAAGGGGTGTGTGGGCAGCCTGGGCAGGGACCTGAGGTACGTACTGTGCCTGTGGGTCTAAACTGTCTCTGTATGACCCATAGGGTGGAGAGCAGCACT
The DNA here is from genome assembly GCA_017639245.1 of Myiopsitta monachus. Lineage (NCBI taxonomy): Eukaryota > Metazoa > Chordata > Aves > Psittaciformes > Psittacidae > Myiopsitta > Myiopsitta monachus. Next base: position 35,728,189 of record CM029919.1, on the reverse strand, counting down.
ATCAACTGGAGACGTTGTCTTTCAGGAAGCCTTAATTCTGCAGCTGGCTTGGGGTGCTCCTTGTTTTTTTGTGTGTGAAAGTTCTTGCCTCTTTCTGAAAAGTTATATTTTCATTATCTCCACCTTTCTTCGATGTCCACTGCCATTGAGCTTAGTCAAGAATGAAGAAATGGGGTAATAGTGGTTGTTACCACAGCAGGCTACTGTCCTACCTGAAAGGAGGATGGAGCAAGGAGGTGGCTGGTCTCCCAAGTAACAAGATGACAGGAAACAGTCTGCAGCTGTGCCAGGGAATATTAGGTTGGATATTAGGAAAAAATTCTTAACCAAAAGAGTGCTCAAGCATTGGCCCAGGGAAGTGGTGGAACCACCATCCCTGGAAGTGTTAAAAAAATGTGTAGATGAGGCCCTCAGTGACATGGTTTAGCAGTGGACTTGGCAATGCTGGGGTAATGGTTTGACTTGATGATCTTAAAGGTCTTTTCCAATCTAGGTGATTCTGTGATTCTATGAGCTGCCACACAACCCCCCAGCAGTGAGCAGCAGGTTACTGTGAATTAAAAACTTCAGAGATTGCTATTTATTGAGAAATGAAGGTAGCATCCATTTCCTCATTACTATAAAACACAACTCCCCAATGCCTTAAAGTAAAAATTGAGTGAGATATAGAAGTAACTAGAGTCAACTGATGAAATGTGTCTTCTCTGACACCTGTGCTAAATCATTTTGCTGTTCCTGTACAGTGGCTCTGTTGGTTTCATCTCTTATTCCCTACCAGTCTTCCTTTCCCAGGCATGACTACAGACCAGCACAGCTTTAGATAAAAAAAACAACTTTTTTACTTCCTGCTCCCCTGTTGATCACATTATTAACAGCCTTGTACCTCACATGCTTGGTACTGCATGTACAAGCATGTGCAGCTTCCCCCACTCCATGACAGTGCCATATACCCACTCCTGTAACCAACAGTTTTCAGTTGGCCGCCTTGTTGCAGTATCCCAATCAAGGGGAAGCTCCCAAGAAAGCTGTGGCTGCCTCATCCCCAACAGTGTTCAAGGCCAGGTTAGACAGGGCCTTGAGCAACCCAGCCTAGTGTAAGGTGTCCCTGCCTATGGCAGGGGGGTTTGAACTGGATGTCCTTAAAGGTCTCTTCCATCCCAAACCATTCTGTGGTTCTATCCACCACTACAGCTTTGCCTTTGTGGCTCCCACTATGCTCACTGGGAGTTTTTTTTGCCAGGAATTACACCATTCTTGTGTAATGACATCACAACCTGTAGCTAACATGCACAGTCCCCATGGCTGTTGCTGCACACAGCCAGCAGTGAGGCACAGAGGGTTCACACCCTGGAGGTGTCAGAAATTCGCACAAGTGTAGGTCTAGCCTCATTCAAAGTTGAGCCCAGCGGCCACGTAACAGCAAACTTCCACTTGGATTACTACAATAGCCTCACTTCAGCAATGGCGACTGTCAGCAAACTTGCTGAAGTAACGGCCGGGAACTACGTGAGGAGGAAGCACCGGCAGGATGTTGTGGCAACCAACCACACCGCCCTACCCCGCCGTGCCCTGCCCCGCCGGCTCCCGCGCCCCCAGAAACCGGCTCGGCAGCGAGGGCGGCTCGGGCTTGCTCCTCAGCTCAGCCCGGCCCGGCCCGGCCCGGCGCGTCCCTGCCCGCGGCGGCGTGGCCGAGGCGGGGAGCCCCATGTGCCGCAGCGATAAGGGACACAGAGGCGCCGGGCGCCTTCCCGCCCTTTGGCAGCGCGGCTCTACAAGCCGAAGACCGATCTCGCGCCGACGCTTCCCGCGCGCTCGCGCCGCAGGGCGGGGAGTCGGAAGGCGCGAAACTCCCGCGCATGCTCCCTGCTCCCCGCGGAGCGGGCGGGCGGTTGGCTTAGCCGCTCCGCGTGTGCCCGTGCAAGGCACGCTACACCCCGTGACGTCAGCGCGCAGCGTCACGCCGGGGGGACGCACAAAAGTGTAAGTTTCAATTCCCCCCCCCCGTCTCCCGTTTGCAGGAAAAAAAAAAATTAAAATAAAAAAAAAAAAAAAAGAGAGGGAAGAGCGGGGGCTTCGCGCGCGCGCGTCCCGCGGAGAGGTTGCTCTCCTCACTGCCCCTTTGCCCCCCCACACGCCCCGTGCAGCCCCCGGTGATTGGGGCGCGGGCCGCGACGGCGGCAGCGGGCAGGTGTGTGAGGCTGCGGGCGGGAGGTCCGGGTGCGTGTGTGTGTGTGTGTGTTGGAAGGGGAGGGGGGGGGGGAGTGCGGGCAGTGACTGGTCGGGAGCCCGCCAAGCTGGCGACCGGCGGGGACTGAGGCGGGTTGAGAAGTGACAGCCCGCCCGCCGCCGGCGGAGACACCCCCCCCTGCTGCCCCTTCCCCTCGCCCCGAAGCGCGGGGAAGGGGGGCGGACCCAGCCGGCTCTCCCTCCATTCCCCCGCCCGAACTGCCGTTGGGGCCGTTGGTCTCCCTCCTCCCCTGCCCCCTCCCGCCGGGCTCGCCAGGCCCGCGCGCGCCGCCGCACATGTGCAGTTGGGCGCCTCCGCAGCGGCGGCAGCAGCAGCAGCAGCAGCGGCGGCGGCGGCAGCAGCAGCAGCAGCGCGGCGGCGGGCGGGGGGTGCTGCTCCCGCTCCGCGCTCTGGGTCCCTGTCTGCGGGCGGCGGCGGGGGATGGAGCCGGAGCTCTCCGCCTTCGGCCGCTCAGGTGCGGGCAGCCCGGGCCGGCCTGCAGCAGGAGGATGGGGAGCACTGGGGGGTGGGATGGGGTTGTGGAGGAGGAGGAGGAAGGGGGTGCTGCCGCCGGTTGTGCGAGGAGGATGAAGACGGGGTGGACCGCGCGCCCCGTTCCCCTCCCCCTACCGCCGGAGGTGCAGCCCGGCGCGCGGGCGCGTCCCCCCTTCGTCGTGCCCCCGCCGCCTCTGAGGCGATTAGCGCGGCCCCTCGCTGCCGGGGCGGGGGGAGGCGGCGCGGGGCTTAGGGCTTCGCTCGGCCGGTGAGGCCCTGGTCGGGGGGTGCGGGGTGCCCGGGGTGCGGGGTGCCCGGGGCGCGGGGTGGCAGCTGCCGGCCTCTGCTGTGGCCCGGTTGCCTGCGAGGAGAAGGAAGAAGAGGAGGGGGGGGTTGCAAGGCCCCGAGGGGGAGCTGGCCCCTGGGGCCTACTTGTGCCTGCTGCTAGAAATGGGGGTGGGGAGGAGGAGGAGGAGGAGGAGGTGGCCGAGGGAGGGATCGCTTCCCCCGCCGCGCCCCGCGCTGCGGTGTTGTAAAGGGCGCAGCTGGACAGGGACCCTGCTGGGGTCGGGTCCACGCTGGGCTCGGCCCCGCTCTCGGGAAAGGAGAGTTTCCCACACGTGATCGTGAGGAGGGGGGGCCTTAGGTGATGAATTGGTGATGACAGGAAACTTCTTCCTCTTTAAAACCGGTTATTTGAACACTGAATTGTATTTGGCAGTAGTCAATAATTGTAAAAACTTTCCCTCCTTTCATTTTTACAGCTGATGTTGTCTTTACTTGTTTTCCAGAAAATAGCACCATTGTCTCTGTGTCCTGCAGCCGCCAAGATTTTAAGAGGACTGATTTCTAGTCTTTGGTAACATGGCAAAAGATGTAAGTATGTTTGTGGCACACCATAGGTGGAAGCATAGCTCATGGAGTATCTTTGTTTCTGTTAACAAAAGCAAGCGAGGTCATGCTTTATAATAGCTGGCATTAATGAATATATGAAATTGTGCATTGTACATCAAGCCTAGGCTGTGTTTTCTTGTAGAAGCAAAAGCATAAACCAGCTTCAGATCTGCAGCCATTTTTTCAGTGCAATTAATCTTCAGAATTCACTGTGCTCATAAAAGCACTTGGGCTTTTGGTGTCATGTGCATTCATACTGAACTCTAAAACAACTTGGGTTTGAATTGATTTAAAAAGACCTCAGCAAGTACTGTTCAGATGATGGGTTTGTCATTGACAATTGTAGTCAACTAGCATTTATTTTCTTGGGTTCAAGGAGGCATCATCTATATTCAAGGGAGTGAAGATGGTTCAGTCTCTGTAAGTGTTCATTGTTTATCTGCCAAAAGATGCTAGTTAGTGTATGTGAAAACAGGCTTTGGGGACTTCCATCATGGACTTCCATTACCATTAATGTTAAGGTTAGTGGCTCTGATTCGGTAGCCTACCTCTTGAACTGTGTTTACTCTTTACTCTTTCTAATACTTCTACGCAAAATTCAAACAGGTTCTGCCTTTAAGATGTAATTCATTGTTAATAAAATGGGGCTTTCACATTTCCTTATTGAAAATAAGAAAAGGTATTGCTCCGTATTCAAATTCAAATGTATATCCCCTTCAGGGAAAAAAACAAACCTCAAAAAAATAAGAGCATATAAGGTAATAAAAAGTGACACAATTCAAATTCTTAACCAGCAGGTTACAATCTAATATGACTGTGTTAGCTTTCAGACAGCAAGCACTTCCATGAAATAGTGATCAGTTTAACAAACTAACCTTGTAGAGAATTTTAGTAGTTCAGAAGCAATTGAAAAACGTCTTAATGCGCAGAGAAGCAGCCAGAAGTGCGTAGTTGCTTAGAGCTTGCCTGGCAGAGATAAGGGTGGCCAAGTATGTTGCAGATAGCAGAGTTCAGGGAATGAAAGGCCGTATAAGCGGGAAGAAAATGAAAGGGGAATGCTAAACTAGATGAAATTGAAACAGTTCAAATTAATCGAGCTACTCAAGTGCAGTTGTTTAATATTAGCTTTTGGGGGAGAAATCAACTAAGTGAAGAAGTACTAGCACCTGAATACAGATTAATATCCTGGGAGGTCTAGGGGAGCAGAATGAGAATAAGACATTTAAGAACAAGCCTCATTTTTGAAAGACTGTAGCTTATTCTAGAAAAGGGAGGAATGACATATGATAATAAACTTCAGAAATGGAAGAAGATGCTACAGATAGGAAAAGAAAATGTTTTCAGTGTCTTTATTGCAGGAATTAATCAGCTGAATTTGGAGAAATGAAAATCTAGGTCAGGTTTTAGGTAAAATTTTCAGTGTACTTGGGCACTCGATTAGGGTAGCTAGAAAGGGTATGCAATCTTAAGTGAAGGATTGTCTAACCTGTTCTTAAAAACCTCTATACATACTTAATCCTGCCTCAGGGAGGAAAGATGAACTGCTTAGCTTTCTGCTGACTATTACATACCCCACCATTACATGATGTCTAAAATGTGTAGTGAATGCTGGGAAATGTTAAGCTTCCAGGCCTGATTATGGGTCCTGTTAAGTTTGGTTTAATGCTGGAAAAGAGATGCTATTTAGTATCACTCTTTCTCAGAAGTGAAGAGAATTATTCCCATATTTTTTGTCCAAAATCCAAGTTCTTTTCCAAGCTAAATAGTGGCATTAATCATGATAGAGACAGTATTACTGAATTTCTGGGTAGTGAATCCATGAAGACCTGCACCACTGTAAATTTAAACATTCTGGCATGGAAATATGGCTGTGATGAATGGCTTGTGGTTCTGCCATGTCACCTGTCAAATGCACTAACTGCCTGTCAGATATAGTGGTGAAGAAGATGGCATAGCTGATGACTGCCCCCACCCCTTCCTTCCCTTTTTCTCAGCAGAGCTGAGATGGCTAAACTGTGGTAAGACCTGTGCTGTTACTATGCTAAGTCTGGGTTTCAGGTGGCATTTACATGGCCAAACACGTGCTTCAGATTGCTCCAGCCTTGGAACACAGGCTTGATGCATGTCCTGCTCTTGTGCTGCTGGGGCCTGTGCTTGCTCTGGCATGGGTGCAGCAGGCCGCTCTGCAGAAGAGGAAGGTGTGGAGCCAGTGTGCCAGGAAAGAACATGCCCCTCCTTAACCCCTCCTCCCACCTGCCACAGGAGAGAGCACTTTTCTTTTTGTTGCCCTCTTCCAGCTCTTCTTCTGATACCTCTTTATAAAAACTGTAATTTGAAAAGATTTCTTTGAAAAGTCAAATACTTGTGAAAGTTTGCAGACTAAGACTTTACTGGGTAACTGAACAAACAGGGAGCATGATGGAGAATACCAGTAAACTCAAATGTTTTTATAAAGGATTAAATAATTACAAAGGTACAGATTATGTAAGATGGCAAGATAATGCTCATCAGCTATTTGACCCAAGCCTAATTTCTGTTAAATATTACTTTAAAGTGTATCCCTCTAATGCTTTTCAGAGTGTACAATAAAAACAAATAAGCAACGAAGCATTATTTATTTATTTATTTATTTATATTTTTTTTTTTTTTTTCAAATTACTCCCATTTCCTCAGCAGTGGTCAGGAAGCTATTGGGAGCGGGGGGAAAGATACCTTCATATGGAGCACCTTAATAAGAGCCTGGAGGTGGAGTTTTAAGAGCATAATTGCAAGTAATGTTATAGCAGGAGAAGTTGAAAAGTAATAATGCAAAAAAAAATACTAGCTGGTGAAGGTTAAAGTAACTGTGGATATATCAATATATTTAAAAAAAAAACACAAACCTTTTATATAAAGTGTAGGGTATCTGGAATGCAGTAAATGTAAAGGGGGAAAAAAGAGAAGAGCATTGTGGCCTGGTAATAGCAATAAGCCTAACAATGTTTTAGTTTTATGCAAATGATCATTGTGTGGTGGAGCTGAGAAGCAATTCTAACAGAATCAGGCAGATTGGTCATGGAATATCATTCATTCAGTGCAGAAGACCTTCATTAGTAGGAAGACTACCTTTTGTGTGATTTAAAGAAACAATGGGAAAAAACACATGTGGACAAGAGAACACCAATTACAGTATCTCAAGGACTTGTGTACCTTGGGAGTGGAATCATTCTGTTGCTTGTCAGAGGCAGAATGACAAATGAAGTTGAGGTCAGTGGAGTTTGGTACAGTTTGACATGTACATTTGCCCTGTGTGGGAAGTTTCTTGGTCTGAGACAGAGGTGGTCATCGTATGCAGATAATCTCTAGAAACTCCATCTTAGCCATCCTCTGGTTAATCAGTGTCGTTTGTTAAGACTGAGTCTACTGTAAACTCTTTCACTGCTTACAAATGTGGCACCTTCCAGACAGGAGCTGCAGGAGTGGAGGCAGATGTACACACTGAGGTCCTCAGCTGACTTCTGCTGCTTACTGGATTCATGGGATTAGTAGTTTGGTGGGCAGTGCAGTTTTCTAGGTGGAACTGTGACCTGTCCATCCTTGGCATGCTTAAAATTAGGCAGGAGGCAGCATCAAAAGAAGGAGCAGGAATTACCGTGGCAAGAAAGTAGATTTGACGACTTCCTTTTTTTGTCTTTCAGTTCCCACTCTAAGACTGAGGAATACTTGCTGCCACTCTTATATTCTGTTATGTATTGAGAATTATCAGTAAATTAAGGCAGCAAATACTTTCTAGTATCAACGGTTTACATACCTTCCATCACTAAATTAACAGTTTCTGTAGTGTAGCTGAAGATCCAGCTTGTCTTGTGACCGTGTTTCGCCTCTCAGGTACTTCTGTTGCAAATGGACTGTTGAGGCCTCTTAAGCAGCCATAAGGAAGGAGAAGCTTGTGGATCTTTTCTCTAAGACCCACTGTTTAGGTAGAAGAGAAGAATCAGGAGTCGCTTGCAGGAACTGGGTCTGTTAGAGGGGATAGTCCAGTGCATGGTGTTATTGCGAGTACTGAAGAGAAAGGAGCTAGACAAAAGGAATGAGTAGGATTCCTTCTGATCTCAATAACTGCATATATCAAAATAGGTAAATTACATAAACAAAATACTGTCTATAATAGCAGTTGCTTATGATCATTTCAATTGTTCACCAACATTGCATTGACTGTTGCCAGTCATTTAAAAAAAATACAGTTGTTCATGAAGAGCAGGCAGTTGAAAAACTAATTTGGTGTTTCATGAACTTCTTAAACTGACATACCACTGCTAGCCTTCAGAGTTTCTCACAGACTTTCTTGAGAGCTGTTCTTCTGGAAAGCTCATGCATTTTAGTGTTTCATAGGTTGCTGACCATGGCATGGGCTTCTGAACCGCTTGTTGTAGAATTAGATTACAATTATTTTTTGAATTATAGTTTACTGATGTCTTTTACTTGAATTACATTATGAAGGATTTTTCTCTTCATCTCTAGGTTGCATGAAACTTACTTTATCTCTTCAGTATTTCCTGGTGCTTTTATTAATCTTACTGAGTAGCAGCTGTGACACAGGTATCTGATTTTGCAAAGAAAGCAGTGTTCACGTGTGTAAATCTGAGGGATACCATCTAAGAAGTGCTGCCTGAACAAAGTTCGGGATCTGATCTAACATTACTGTGTAAGAGGCCTACAGATACAGGGATTAATGCTGATGGTTTATTTTAATTGAGTATTCAGAGTACATTTGGGTATGTAGTTCAATCCAATTACATTATTTAACAGTATTTATAAATATTTCACTCAAAGGATATTCAGAACCCCACAGCAAATTCATTTCTTACCACAGCTTTAGTGGATAGGTTTGCTGAATTTGGGGGAAGAAGATCTGCACTTCTGCATATTAATTTTGCGAGAACACCACAGAAGTTGTACTTAATAACTTCCCTTTGGTGCTTCTACATCAATCTTGAGCAAGTCTTTGTGGTCTGAAAAAGTTAAATTTGGGATGGATTAAAAAAAAAAGCCTAATGGAAGTAGCAAAAAGATGTATTTTGGATCTCTTTTACATGATGCACTTTCAGTGCCTAGAAAGTATTGAAATCTTGAAAATGTTTTTCAGACTTTTCTTAAAATACCAGCATGTGTTTCTCCTTTTATGTTTATTTTTGGTTATGTACTGGGAATTTCAGTGAGGCAGACTAGAAAAGTTAAGTCTTTAGTGAATCTTAAGCGAATCAGCTTGTTTTGGTATCATTTTAGTTCTGTAACTTCTCAGTAGCTGGATATATTTCTGTTTGCCCTTAGTGAGTTCTAAAGTGTTCAAAAGTTTGCAAACTGAAGATCGAATAAGATAAAATTAGGTCTACTAAAAAGGCATCTCAGTCTGTGATTTTGAATGTTGTTAAATTTTAGAACTTCTTTTTTCAAAGAAGGCAGAAGGGAAGTGATCTTTAAGCTTTTTACATTCCAATTACACAATAATAGTTTCCCCTTTTTCCCCTTTGTATTTATAAGTCAGAAAACAGCAACTCAGAAGTTGGCCTTTCACCTTGCCAGTTTATTCATGTAAATAAAGCATTTTCTTGTAACCTTCAAGTGTTTTAACTTCTTTATTAATTGTATATGTTAGTTAATGACAGTATAGGTATGTATTTGTAGTATTATTGGGTAAATAACACCGTGCTGTCAACACACTAAACAAAAATGCAGCTTTTAAAAGTTAAGTTACACTAGGGATCACTTACTGTAGTGTTTGCCTGGGTATCATTTAATGGAGATTTATTGTGGCTAATTAGAAGTGGGAGGAAAAATGGGCCAATCTTTGCTAAATGTCTCTGTGTTGAAGTGGTTGTCAGGCAGATGGCAGACAGCTTGATTTTAAAGATTGTCAGTGGTCCGTATCTCCACAAATGCTTCTAGCTACTTGTCTTGTGTCATGTTACATATGTGAAGTGTCCCTGTATTGCATTAACAGTTACACAGTCTTGCTTGAAAATTACATTGTGGGCTGCTGTAGCTTTATAATAGGCTGATAAGGAGGTTGATGAGGCAAATGGCATTGGAACGAGTCCTTTTTAACAACAGATTGTTGGTTTCGGCTGTGGTTCAGACGCTTTTGAACAAATGGAGGTAAAGATTTAATTTGGCTGGAAAAACAAAAGTCTGTTAATGTCAAGTCTAGAACAGCACCAGGAGCTTGCTGTGGAAGTGGCTACTGGTGGTATCTCTTTGCATATGAGTGTTTGGTCCAGCACGCAAGCAATGATTTTTATTTTCCAATTAGTTTATGTGGTAAAGTAGCAAACCAGTGCTTTGGTCATACTTGCCGTAGGAATCTTGTATTCTGATTCTCTGTTACAGCTTCACCATTAGATTTTTTGGTGCCAGCTTTAAATTTTGCAAGACTTGTATCACTTGGGCAATTGAATTACTCTAAGAAACAGCACAGTATAATGGTTTTATCTCCAGTGGTATTTTTGATCTGTGCTGCTTAGACTGGACCACTATTTGTCTTACCTTCAAAATAAATTCTTCATTTAGTTTTTGCGAAATTCTAGATGTGTTGCTCTGTGTGTTCAGAAAGTACAGCCAAGAAAGCTGAAGAATGGTCTTGATACATTCTGCAGTAAGGAGACCTCAGGTGTCATTCTTTGTACGCTCGGTGTCCAGCTTATGCGTAGAATCAGTGGAGCCTATATTCAGACCAAAGTTTTATGTATTTAACTGCGATACTAATCTGTATTTAGTTTGTGCCTTTGCAGTTCTGTGTGATCCAAATCTTTAATATCTAATGCTTTTACTAGCCCTTGCTGGTTAAAATGCTAATAATTCCAGTAGACTTTTTTTGAAAGCTCATTTCTATGGTATAGCTCATTGCTGATTGGCTGACAGAACACATTAATCTTGAAGGTGGTGCCATCAACTGAGGATGTGGTATGAGCACTGTTTCAGAAGGCAGCTACTAAGACTCAGTAAAGTAATACATCTGCGAATTTCGCAGGATCAAACTCCTATAGCCTGACTATAAAAGTTCTTTTGTATTACTTTATACAGTAAAGAGTAGTTCTTACTGACTTCATTTGCAAAATGAAATTCTAATGTTTTATATTTAAGAGCTTTGTTCCCTTCACTTCAGTCCTTCACTGCTTATCTTAATTGCCTTTTAATTTCTGTGAAAAATGAATTTGACGTCCCATAAAAAATAGTTTCCTGCAGTTACGTGATGATTCGTTTCCAGGACATGTTTGCTTTGGTCCCTGAATGAGAATCCAGTGGGAAAAACGGTGCATTATCATCTTGTTACAAATAACGTGCTTATGTTGGTCCCGAACCCAGGACAGAGTGAAAGAAGAATTAAGGTTGCTTAAAGAGTGTTACTTTGTAGCTGTTCTGATTTTCTGTTGTGTGTCTTTGTTGCTTCCTAATATTAAAGTAAGGCAAACAAAAAGCAAACAAACCAACCTCAACATTGTCAGTGACGTGGCAAGTGGCAAAATTGCGTGTCATAGGGCCTTTACATTTATTGCCTACTCTTAAGCAGCGAAATGAGTAGAGGTTGTCATTATGTACTGATGGAGTTAGGTGCAGTTTGCGCAAGATTGGTGGTTGTTGACTAATAGGTTTTGCAGACACCTGTAGACAGAAGAAGCATTCTCCTGATGCCTTTGATGACCTTTGGGAGGAAATATACTCTTAACAGGAGTACTGTTCCTTTCCAGTTCCTCTGTTTTCTGATTCTGTCTTTTTGTTTCGTGATACATTTTTAAGTTCTCAGTCTGAGTTCCAGCTTATTTATCCTTTTATTCATAGTTTAGAATAGATTGTATTTGTCTTCCCAATTCCCATGTTCTTCTCTTCTCCTTAAAGGAGCTGATCTCCGTCTATTAAAGATATCTTATAGGTTCTCATCAGTTCTGTTGCCTGTACTATTTCAGTGACTCCTAGTTTCTCTATCTCAGCCCTTAATCTGCCATCTTTTATCTCATTTTCTAGCTCATTTTCTGTTTCTTTCCTAGACAGTTCCCAGATTATCTGTTTTTCTGTCTATCCCATTCTGACTCCCAGTCTGTAACCATTATTGTATATTTGGCACCAACATCTCGTGTTTTGTTGTCGAACCCAGTCCTATGCTTCAATCTAGAGGGCTTAATCTTCTGTTAGCAGATCTCTATTCTCAGTACCTTTTGGCAGATACCTCTGTTTCCATTTCTCTGCCCATTTTGCTCTTCTTTTGTCTCTTTTTCATGGAGTGTAGTTAAAATGGGCTTGTTATCTAAAAGCAAGATAGAAGAGGTATTTCTGTGGCATAAAAGCACCCTTCATTTCCCCATTTTACTTAGAGTAGTGGGGGGACCTTCCTCTCATAAACGTGATGGACTTAGCACGTATACGTGTCCAGTCTTGTTTCAGTCAAGCTTCTTGGTCATGCTTTTATAGGTTGCTTGTCCTTCAGTCCACATTCAGCTTGAAACTTTTCTGTTTAATTTGAAAGTTTAGTGAATAATTTAACATCAGTTTTTATTAAGAAATTGAGTTATGAGTCTGAAAAGCTATTGAAGAAATTATACTTTTGTCATAAAGGTGTTTCTGGTGCGTAACTTCTGGCTTGCTAGTAAGGTACTAAATAATTCTGTGATAGTCTGCACTATGGGACTCACTAAATACGTGTAATTCTGAGCAAATTTTGTTTCAGATTAACTTTAATCCCAACAAAAAGGTGTTTCCCAGTTTATTGACTTTCAGGCTGAGGGCACTTTTAGCCTTTTTAGCTTTTCCTTGTAAACAAAACAAAAACAAGACTTCCCAGCCATTAGTCCCCTGACGGCTGATGACCTCATAGCCAGCCATAGCTAACTTCAGTTGAACTTTTGATATGTTTAATGAATCAATTGTTTTCTTTTCCTTAGAAGTTCTGAGTGATGTGATGAGGCAAAGCCCAGGTAATAGTTGGGATCTCCACTCCAGCATAGTTTCCATAACTAAAATTACCACACTTACTTATTTGTCCAGTGGTCTTTAACCTTATTCCTCTGATTTGTGGAAAGGAGATCTTAAGTTACTACAGTTGAGTTGCTATGTTGAGTGTCAAGATTTTTTAAACATTTTTTTAAATTGCTGATTTTGTTATCCTGTGACAAGGATAAAAGGTACATCTGTTGCCTGTTCAGGGTGTTAGGAGGTTCTTTATGTAGCCATAGAGAAGTATACCTAGCCAGCCACAGGGTCTCTTTGAAGAGGAAAGCAGTACTAAATTGTAAAGTTGTATGCACTTAATAAGCTTTCAGAATCGAATATCAAGAGCATGGTATTATTTCAAGCAGCCCTAGTGTTATAATCAAAGGAAGTAATACATCTTGAAATTGAGACTCATGGAAAGATAAGAAGAAAATGTGGAATAATAATAATAAGAAAAGCATTTTCAGGTGAAAAAAATAAAGTACCTCGTAACAAGTAGCTTGATAAGGCCTGAAAGCTGTGTTTATTTTCCCATCAGAAAGAAAATTCCCTTGATGTCTAAACCCTCCTTGGCAGAAGGTCACTTTTCCATTGGGGAAAAGCAGATACTTCTTGCTGATGTGTTTGGTTTTGTTGTTGGGGCGTGTTGTTTTTGAGTAGGGGGGTTGGGTTGTGTGTGGGTTTTTTTTTTTGGTTTTTGGTTTTTGTTTGGGTGTTGTGCCTCCCTTTGTAAATCTGTGACTCAGATAGACCTCATGGGAATTATGGTCACATTTTCATCTATTGCCTTTCTTTCTTTCTTTTGGGCACTGCACTATGCTACATAGGTTACAGAGGAGTAACCTTGGTCTCCTGTCCCGGATAACATGCTTGAAAAATGGTGGGAATTTATCTGAAATGCATGGAAATATTTATTCTAGTATTTCCATTTTAGAACAAAGACACCAGAATTCCATGCAGGATGGAAGTTTTGCTTTTTGGTTTTCTCCCACCAAAAGCTTATATCTGTGACTGAGAAGACTCAAAACTAGTGGTAAATTTGGATAACCTTAGAATTGCATAATGTATCCAGAAGGGTGAGGAGCATACTAAGGCTAGAATAACAGAATTTTCATTAGAAATCAGTTTTCATTATCAATAATAGCAGCTGGGGGTGCTATTTGCTGTGGGATTTGGTCATATTCTTTCCAAATAGTTCTCTTGGAGTCTTTCCTAGGCATACTCTTACAAATAAGTTGAATATTTACCAGCCATTTTAAGTGCTAGCACTGAAACTTTAGTAAGACACTGGTATGAAAAGGTGGTGGAATGTTACTACTGTACTCTTCATCAGTGTTGTGGTTCCTGAGGGGATTCTTCTTGTCTTTCAGTGATAGCTGTTCTCTGTTTTTTTCCCAAGTTGTATTCCTTTATTGATTAAATGCAGTGTTTTTTGCAGTGTCCTCTGGTTTGTCAGTGACTTGTGTAATTCCAGTCACACAATGGCATGGTCCAGGACATGTAGCACTAACCTGACCCTTTATAATGCCGGGTTAGCTTGTGGTTTTTGGAGTGGCATACTGTTTTGACTAATATTTATCAGTGTATATTTTAGGTAGGTAGAAGAAAACTTGAAGCTTGTAACATTATTTGATACTAGGGTATAGTGGTTGGTTAAATACTGAAGGATAAAACTAATTAATAGAAATGGTGATATTTGAGACCATAATAGTTGACAAAAATAGGAAGGGACCAATAAATAACTGATTACTGAACTGCCTGATTTGTAATTGCTGAAATAGTATTTTGTATTTTATACTCGAGTTTGCTGAATATCACAGCTTAAATATTTGGCTTTGGATTATCATTGTAACTGACGTGTGAGTTTGATGTAAGTCTGCTTTTGTATATTAAACTGATGAATGGATTTAATAATTCAAAATTATTAAATTCATGTGCTTCTAAAATGAAAGACATTACAGATTAAGACAGTCATTTTATTCATGGTCCACTGATCACAAACTCAATATATTAAACGTCTTTCCCGTCTCATTGATATCTTCTTGATTTTCATGGAAAAGCAAATTTGCAGGAATACTTGAGTACAAGCTGCTTTTTTCTGTTGTTGAATAGAAACTGTGAAGGACTGCATTTAAAGAAATTAAGGCAATGAGACTGCACTTCCTGTGTGGTTTAAATACTCCTGTTGTGAAATTGAGGTAGAGTGGGAGTATAATGTAACACTCAAAAATTCATCTTCATGTAGCCATTGGCTTCCAGTGTTCTGGAGTGTCAAATTGCTGTACAATGTAGTTCTACTAACATCTTCGTAGGTCTACTAACATCTTTGTAGGTCTAGTAGCATCTTTGTACATGATACCAATTCATGCTGATGAGTATTAACTTCTTTCTCTGAGAGTGTCTGATATAGTCTGTTACCCTTCTGAATTATGTAGTAAGTGTAGTAAGTGTGATGAAGAATTAAGCTTATAAAAAGCTCTGGTGCCTGAAGTAGGGCGGTATAACTAATTTCTTCAAGTGGACCTTTGCATCCCTACTGTGGGCAAGATGGAGAGCAGGCATTGTTTGTATACTGGTAAATTCTTGAGGTTGGCTTAAAAAAAATGCTGATTTGATATTTGAGGGTTCAGGAGGGGAGAATTAGGAGAATGGAGGACAGAACTGCCACAGGCTTTTCATTCTACCTGGCAGTTCTGCTGTCTCCTCACTGAACGTTTTCTTCGTGCCACCAGACCCTCACCATTGCCATGCCGTTACATGCCACTGCTCTTTATGCTTCCATTAGCAGAATTTCTCTTCTGCTCGCTTTCTAGCCTGTCCCCAAGGCTTGGTCATCTTTTTCTCCCCTCTCTCCTTTCTTTCACCAAGGACAGAAAGTTTCCCATTTCGTGAAGTTCCCAGTCTTTAAGAAATTATTGCTGTCATACACCTGGCAAATAACAGCACCACAGCATCCTCTAGTGGCTTGCTTGGTTTGCTGAGCTTCTGACAAAACTTGGCTAGGGCTCTTCAGGTAGGCTATGAAGTAAAAGGCTTTGCTGCTCACTGACAGCAAACCACTTAATTGTCTCTTGAAGACTGGCAGACTTGGCAGCCAGCAAAAATGCCAGCTATGCACAAAATGTGGCTAGGGACTTTTCAGCCTCTGTAACACCACATGCTAAATTATGATTAAGTACAAGTGTTAACTTTCATGCTGTTCTTTCTAAATGGAAACAGTCTGTATGTCCTGTGTTCATTATTTTTTTTTCAGAACTGTTTTGTCTGGAGATGCTAGGGAATTACTGCATTAAGTACTTAATGTTACTGATAAATGTTTTCTATCCAAAACTTATTTTAAAAAATAACTTGTACTGTGATCTTTCTCAAAGGATGTTATTTTATAAACATAGCTCTTCCACTTAAAGGCTCAGTGTGTTTCTTAATGCCTTTTTTCTGATTAAAATGGGTTAAGGTGCTCTTTACCACCTCTGCTGTTTTTATTATAATGTTTTTAACTTCTATCGTAGGTAAATAGTATCTCCACAGAGAATGGTGTTGTCACACATGTCAGTGGTTCTAATTAGAAGGGTGTTCAGATGCCTGTTAAAACAGTGCATATACACTGTAAGAACGCAGGACAAAATAGCAAAGTAGGTATAAACTGATTTCTGCTTGCTTTTTAAGAGTATGGTATTTATAAAATCAAGTTTTAAAAAATTTTGCAAATACTATGCCACAAAGAGTGCCATTACATAGTGTCAGTTCTGTGACCAGTGCAACTAGTAGCAGCAGAGACTTCTGGTGTGTTATCTTCCATAGTTAACAGTAAAGGGTATCTCTGTTTCTGAGTTTAATAAAAGTTACTTTCTTTAACAGGCTGGACTAATTGAAGCCAATGGAGAGCTTAAGGTGTTTATAGACCAAAACCTAAGTCCTGGAAAAGGTAAGAACACAATTTTTAGTAGGACTCTCCTTTTTGTGATTTTTAGTTGTTATGCTTATTGCTGGCTTTAAACTATTTAAACTTAGCATAGTTTTTGTAAAGCTTTTCTAAGTTGTATCACATAATCAGCAAGCTGTAGATTTATTTTTTTTCTGGTTTATCGTTGTCTTTAAACTGTGTGAAGTTCAGTGGT
Source organism: Myiopsitta monachus (assembly GCA_017639245.1). Lineage (NCBI taxonomy): Eukaryota > Metazoa > Chordata > Aves > Psittaciformes > Psittacidae > Myiopsitta > Myiopsitta monachus. Next base: position 35,711,494 of record CM029919.1, on the reverse strand, counting down.
AGTTTGTCATCTGATGTGTGATCTCCTTAGTGTAGCTTGGGTTTAAGTGTAAAGGCCAGGATGATCTAAAACGTGCTTTGGCTCTGTGTTCTAGCAAATGGGAGAAATGCAAGAGTGTAGAAGTTTAAAATGGGTTGTGACAGTTTTTATGATAGTGCATACACATTAGTGCAAGCCTATCTGAAAAAATATTTTGAACGGAACTGTTTTGGACTTTCAGATAATGCTTGTGCCTGTGTGATAGTGTAATGTAATCAAGCAGTTTAATAAACCATAGGCAATAAACTTGAATTTGATATTTAAGCTCAAAAACAAGAGTATCTATAAACTCTTGGGGAGTTAGGAGCTGTACTTTGTAATTAGCAGAGTGGGAGGAAAAACCAGAAGCACTGCTGAGTTCCAATTGCCTTCAGTTCTGGACAGCTATGTCATATAACCTCTTCTTTAAACTGATGATGCTGTACATGAAGATCAGATTTCTGTTCCCTGTATTCTTGTGGGAAAGGTGTTCTGTAATGAGACTATAAAAGTATTCTCTGATTTCCAGTTAAGTATATTCTTGCCAGTTTATGCATTTTGCTGATGGCAGTGTTATTTTTTCGCTTAATAGTTTTCTCCAGTGTGTTTATGTGTTCTTTACAAGTAACAATATGGTACCTGAAGAGATTTTAGCTTGAGAGGCCATCTAACCACTGTTTCCTAGTTTCTTCATCACATAAGTTCTTTTTGTCCTCTGTATTTTCATTATCGTCAGTCCTTGACCCTGTTTGATGGCTTTCATTAACCTTCTTGAACGCAAGTGATTAGGTAGTATATACAATTCCCAATTGAAGCGTCAGTCCTGTTTATATGGAGGTATCAGTAACGTTTTTTATGCAGTGCCATGTTTGGTTCACAGGCACCTCACAATACATTTTGGTGAAATGCCTGTTTTCCTTTGTTGTTCATTCCAAATTATAACAGTCCAGTTTAGTCTTGTGCGTGGCAGATGGTATGCTTTGATAGGCTATACCAAGTAGGGTAAAATTCAGTAGGACAGAGTCACCTACTTCTTGTCTGGATATTCTCATAAACCTCACTGTTGACAAATCTGTTGACTTTATGCATTATTGGTTTATGATAGTACTCTCAGATTAACTTGTTCGTCCAGTACAGGTGTTCTCCATTAGTGTTATTGCTCTAGCCCTTTATATACTATTTCAGGAAACCCATTTAAGTAATTTGCTTTCACAGCCTGCAGAACTTAACAGTTTCTGTTACCATCAGTTTAACTTGACAGTTTTTCTAGTTACATCAAGTATTTGATTGGAATCTCACTTGGTTCTCTCTGTGAGATTCCCTTGTCTAAAATATACATTGCTTCACAGAAGTGGGCTGTCTGACTAATTGCCATGATCTGCTTTTGATGAAGAAGGTGATAAAGGTTGAATAAGTGACACTTACTAACTGATTCACATGTGTGTTCATTGACACGGTCTCATACACCTGTACAAAAAAAGTGTGCTGGTAGATACCTGTTCCTTAACAGCTGTACCATTTTCCCTACCCCTTTTGGCAGTAAAACCTGTGCTTTACATTTCTTTAAATTGTCTCTGTTTTATATTCAGGCTCTGTAGTTCTTAATCAGCGCTTAAAATAACTAGTATTTTGTCACTAAAGTACTCAGATACATATGAGAATTTATTCAGTGAAGTAGTACTCATTTTCTGTAGCCACTTTTTTATAATTTTTAGGGGGGTTGTATAGTCTTTAAATGCTGGAATTTAAAATGTAACTACTATACACAAAATTAATGCATACTCTCTAAAAGTAGCTGTCTACGTTATATACCATTATACGAAAAAGTTCAGTCCTCCGCTGTCTTGCTAAGTTTGTGCAGATTTTCAGTTCATTTCACAAGTAATAGGATTCAGTCCACAAGAGTATATTTAAAAAAAAAAAAAAAAAACAAACCAAAACCAAACAAATGCAAAACCCAAGCACAAAGTAAGTTTTTTGCAGGGTAGCAGAAATGTATCTGGTGTACCACTTAAGTTGAAGGAGGTCAGGAAATAATCTTTCTTTTCTTCTCTTGTGGTCATCATTAAAAGTGGGAAGGGTTTTGTTGTTTGTTTGTTTGTCTTCCCCTTTGGCTTTTTAATTTTTAAAAGGAAAGAAGAATTTATAGAAATTGCAAGTCAATCAGCAAGGAGAGTTTGAGAGCTGATTGCATCAAATCTCCCTGCTGTCAAATGGGTGGTTTGCTTAGCCCAGTCTGCTGACCCCGGCAACAGTAATAGGGCAGGCTCTTTGGGGAGAGTGCAGGAGCTTGGCTACTTTTTGAAATTCATTCTCCTTATGTTCTCATAGCATTCAGGGTGTCATTGGATTAGTAATATCAGAGGGTGCATTCCACCATCTTTTTGATTAATCGAACTCTGAACAACTCAGCAAATTCAGAATGCAGCCGCAACAAGAAACTTAAGACTCGATTCAGTTTGCTCATGTTGCCAGCTAGATGTGAAAGGAGAATGAGCTCAGCTGTCAGGGGAACAAAGGGCTTAAGGGGGTGATAGAGGGCAAAAAATGGCTTGTCTGCTGGGTCATAAGGACATGCGTGCATAAATATGGTGAGAAATTTGGGAGAAAGCAGAATATTTTTCCTGAAATGGTTCCTCAACACTTAATCGAAGTTCTGTAAGGTGTGTATGGGATGAAGTGGTAGGTATATGAATCAACTCTGAAAGATAAGGAAAGGTTGATTATTCTGACAAAAAAAGGTTATTATGCAACAATTCCTACAGCGTGAACAGCTTTGCTGCAACACTTTCAGAATAGCCTGTGAATGGACTTATGTACATTTTTAATTTGCACTGGCAAAAATCTGGGGAACTGTGAATAGCTTATTTTTAGTCTGAGCTTTGTTAGGGTGTAGCGGTTGTTCCTTAGATGATTGACGGAAAGGGGACATCACTCATCTTGCTCAGCAGTTACACTGAACAGTTATCCTGAACAACCTCTTGCTCATAAAGTCCTAAAGCTGTAGAATCTGGAGATTTTTTACTATTTTCTCCTCTAGGAACAAAACCCACAAAACTAACCAACTAAAAAACCCAAACAAACAAACCAAATTCAAGAAAAACAAACAAATAAAATCCCCCCAAACCAAACAAAACTATATGTATCATTTATAATGCATGTAATTTTGAGAAAATTGGTCATGGGCATAAAATATCATTGTAGAAAATGCTCCAAAATTGTCCATCTTTGAAAACATATTGAGCGTAGAATAAGAGGCATCAATCTATATGAGGTGAAAAAGAGCTGCAAGCTTATGCTTCCTCTAGTGCTTGTACAACCTCTAGGAGAGGTTGGGTATAAATTAATTTTAGATTATTCAGAAAGAAAACTTAGATCTGTCATGCCACTAGGTGGCATTATTGGTATGTAACCAGAGAATACTTGTAAAAAGGTGTCTTCAGCTCCTTTCACCTCTACACTTTAAGATAAGGTTTCATATTCTATGGGCATAAAAAACTTTAGTTTTATTTTCATTGTAAACTCAGTAATTGAAAAAGTGAAGTCGAATATGTAAATTATAAAGGTGTATTTAGACTCACATTTCAACACTGTCTAGCTGTAAGATTGTCTTGTTCTTTTTATTTATATGACAAGAAACTTTTGCCATGTAATGTTACTGTTAATTTTATTTGCAAGATGAAACTCTCTCTGATTTTTTGGCAGTGTCTGCAGTTTTTGCTCTAAAAGTAGAGAGCTATTTCAGAGCAAGTGATTCAGGCTTTATCAAATAGATATATGCCTGAACACTGGTTCTAAAATGCCTGTGTATTATTGCAGCTGAAGTAAATCCAATTATTATTATTATCGAAAGTCAAGGTCTGGAAAGAAGGCTGTTGCTGCAAGTAAGAACAATATTTTGGAAAGTCTAGAAAGTCTTTTAAAAGTCTAAAGGTAGACCACACAGTTTTCACTTGTACCATGACAGGCTGAGAGCTGGATAGCTGTCGTTAAAGTACGCTCCATCTGCTCCGTTAAAACCAGCAATGTCCAAGCTCATGATGAAATTAAGACAAATGTTTTGGTAGAGTTCGTAAGAGTGGTTCTAAGCCGTTGTACTGCAAAATGGCACCTGCAAGGTTAATTTTCTTGAGACTTTTCTTAAAATAACCTTTTGCTTAACTCCTAACCATTGATCATACAGAGTACTTACTACAGGTTTGTCTGCTGGACAGAGTTTGAGGCTGTTGCAGGAGACAGTAGGAATTACTTTGCATTCTGACAAGCCATTCTCTTATTCTCGACATTCTTTTGGGGAGGTTATAATAATTCAGGAAGTATGTGCAAAATTACCTGCTTACCAAATCCAGTTCTCGCCTATACTATATTGCTTCTATGCTAGAAGACTGACCAGACTTAGTTTGTTAAAGTCTTCATTATCAGGAAATAGACTTGTTCTGTTGACTGCTCTCTCTTTTGTAAATAAAGAAAACACAAAGACAGATTGCATCAGGAGGTGGTAGAGCACCTAGAATGGATGGGATTTCTGCTTCTGAAGCTAGCAGTACCTCGGGCCATCCTCTTTGATCTGAAATGGCAAATTCAGAGCTGACACTGTGCCCTGAACTGGAGCTGTCAGGTCTTGCTTTGTCAGATTGTCATGGGTTCAGCAGTAGCAGTAATTTTTCTCCCCCTTGGTAGCTGGTGCAGTGCTGTGTTTTTGATTTTTGGGCCTTGGAGCTGTGCTGATAACACCAGTGTTTTCAGTTACTGCTTGGTAATGTTTTGGTCTGGCCAAGGACTTTCTGAGTCTCATGCTATGCCAGGGAGGAGGGGAAGCCGGGAGGAAGCAGAGACAGGACACCTGACTCAAACTGACCGAAGAAATTATTCCTTACCACAACACGTCATGTCCAGGATGTGAAGATGGGGAGCAGAGACCCAGAAGGGTGTGGTGGTGCACTGGGGGGTTCGCTGCTGGGGGGTGCACTGGCTGGGTCAGGCTTGGTGAGCAGTTGTATTCTCTTTCCTTGTATTTCTCTTGTATTATTACTGGTGGTAGCAGTAGTGATTTGCGTTATACCTTAGTTACTAAACTGTTCTTATCTCAACCTGTGAGAGTTGCATTCTTTTGATTCTCCTCCCCATCCCCCCGGACTGGGGGAAGAAGCAGGGGGAGTGAGTGAGTGAGCGACTTTGTGAGTTATTAGCCTGGGTGAGGCTTAAACCACGACGCAGATCTACTGCTTTGTCTGAAGAGGGCACTCCTTTCCCTACTGTTCGATGTGCTGCATCTTCCTGTGGCATCTCAGGCTATTTAAAATGTTCATTACTGGCTGTGTCACCAGTCCTCTTTACCGCTAAAATTCTGCAAAGGATTCTGTCTTCTTGGTAAAACGATTTGCCTTATTTCTATATGCAAGCAAAGGTCCAGTTCAGACGGCTTCCCCTAAATGTAGCCAGTAACCAGAAGCTATTTACTGCACACTGTATGAAGAGAGCACTTACATGGAACAGTTCGGAGGCAGATAAATGACGGATTTTGTTAAAGAGTGCTGCTCCTTCTGCTGTGCAAGTTTTATCCTGCGTTACTCCTTGATCCCGCCTGTGTCGTTATCTTCTGTTAGGAAGCATTCTGGAGCTTCCTCTTGATGGAGCTCTATTTCCCCATAGGTTTAGTGATTGTTTATAAGTTACTGAGAGTAATCTTCCAAACTGGTGATGTTTGGGAGACTGAGAATTTAAGAAGTAGTGGTATCATTCTGCCTGAACGTATGTTGTTCTTTATTTGGCCTTTTCCCATGTTTTGTGAGGTCTTCATACTGGGGGCGGGAGGGGTGGAAGCCTTGCCAGAACTAGCAATACTAATTATGTTTTTGTTTTGAACAGGAAAAAGAGTCCAAAAAGAGCCAGCAAAGCTGTTTGCAGACTCGTGGTTTTACTTTCTACATGCTGTTACACTCCCCACGTGCTGGCCACAGAGTACAGGGATATTCTGATTGCAGTGTTTGCTGTTAGAGCAATTAATAAATAATTAGTAAAAGTCCTTTGAGAAACTGAGCTGTCAGTCACTTGCAAAGTGAAGTTAATAAAATAAGACAAACAAACAGCAAAGGCACGCTCACAAAAGCACTCTGAAACCAGAGCACTGTGCGCCTTTGCTGAAAGTGCAGGTACGTGTGAGAAAAAGGTTTGCGCATGAGGTAAATGAGCAAACAGTAGGATGCACTTGGGCAGAGGCAAATTGAAAACACCCCTTGGGAAAATAAAACAATAAAAAACCCCAACACACCACAGCTCTTATCCTCCCCCCCCCCCCCCGAAAATAACCCCAAACAGAAGCCTCCAAAACCCACCCCCAGATTCCCTCAATTTTGTCTTTTCTCTTCCTCCACCCACATTGTTAAGTAGTTATGCTATTTCCTATTTAGAATGATACCTTTTATAGCTTGACTTAGACTTTGCTTTGAAGTGTGAATTGTGTTACTCTTATTCCAGTTACATTTGTCTTTCCTTGCCAGTCAGTTTGTGCCGCAGACCAGCGTTCGTTGCAGTTTCTGTATAGAGCCAGGTTGGTTCAGGTGCGTGATTAACTCTGGCACAGCGCCACAGGAAATGTTAATGTAGTCTGAAGAAGCATAGTGTGTGCTTTCCCCTTCACGCAGATTCAACATAGCTGTTTGTATTCACAGAATGAAATGAGTAAGGAGGTTGGAAGCCATCTGATCTAACCTTGTAATCAAACAGGGCCAGCTTCGAAGCACAAAGTCCTCAGTAGTTGAATTTTTCTGTATATCTCCAGGGAGCCTCCCAGACAACCTGTTGTTACCATTCTCACTGTGACTTTTTTTCCCTCATATCTGGTTGGAATTTGCTGTGCAGCAATTTGTGGCTGGTCTCTCTTTTCCTTTTATTGTGTGTTCTCTCAATCTCCAGAACTCTCCACTTAACAGAAGGCAGTGATTAGTTTCCCACAGATAACACTCCAGTCCTTTTCTGCACATTGAACCCTGTTGTGTGTTGTTGCATGGTGTCACATGTGCAAACTTTTTGCATTTGTCTTTATTTTACGTCATAAAAGATTTTAAGAAACAACATGATAGCATAAAGATTTACTTTATTCTTAAATGCACCAGAAGAACGACATCTCTGAGTGCATCTGAAGTGTCAATAAGTGGTCAAGATGGTTATGGAGTGTCTCAGGGCAATACTGTTCTGTATGAAGTTGTCCTGCTGAAGTATTGCTTGAAGTTGTTGTCTTAGGAAAAAGTTGATGACGTGAATGGTTATAAACCATCTTGTCCAGGGAATTGTGTAACCTGTGAGTTCCTAAAGGGGCCTAGCAATGGTACTTCTGTGCTGCTAACTCAGTATATGTATAACCAGAAGGATAGAAAGCCACATTTCATGGACCACTTTCTGAAGGGCTCAGGTGACTGCAGATGAGTAAGTCAAACTTTAGTTAGGCAAATTGGTTGAGGACCTAACAGAGGAGTAAGACCTAGGGACAAACGTAATAATGGGCAGGCATCAACAGGGCTTTTCTAGAGGGAGAGGAAAAGAGAAGTTGTGAAGTTAATGTCTTTTCAAAGTCATGCTTTGAAAGAGTCAACAACCATGTGGATAAGGGTTATTTTATCAGTGCCATGTCCTTGGATTTCTTAAAAATATCAAAAAGCCTTTGGCTATCACGGTCCTTAATCAGGCTGTTAAAGAAACTAAGGTGTTAGAATGGGACAGTCTTCCCCTGGATTAAGAATTGGTGAAAACCAATCTACATTCAAGAAGTAGCTGAAGGGGGCCTATAGGGATGCTGGGAAGGGACTCTTCATGAGGGACTGTAGTGATAGGTCAAGGGGTAACTGTTTCAAACTCAAACAGGGGAAGTTTTGATTGGATATGAGGAAAAAATTCTTTTCTGTAAGGGTGCTGAGGCACTGGAATGGGTTGCCCGGGGGAGTTGTGAATGCTCCATCCCTGGGGTGTTCAAGGCCAGGTTGGACAGAGCCTTGGGTGGCATGGTTTAGTGGGAGGTGTCCCTGCCCACTGCAGGGGGGTTGGAACTGTATGGTCTTAACGTCCTTTCCAACCCTAACTATTCTGTGATTCTTTAAGTGCCCCAAGCAGAGCTGTTAGCACTCTAGAAGATCTTGAAGTCATGGCATTATACATTATCCAAATGTTGTATCAGGGTTTGGTGGGGAACAAGCACATTGAATTTTGAGAGTTGTTTGGGAAAGAACAGGCGATAAAATAGAAAACGTGCTATGGAGTTTTCTGTTATAAGAAAGGAGTGCCATGTGCTCAAACAGCATATGGCATTCATTTGTCTTGAACAATGTGTCCATGCCTGTCCTCTGCAAAAATAAATCTCAAAGGCTAGGAGAGCTAGAAAGCGTTTGGGCAACAAGAGCCATCAGAAGTAAGGAGAGGTGATCAAATAAATGATGTGTTTTAACACTGGAAAGCACTTACAAGTCTGATTTTATCCTGGAAATATAATCTTCAGATTGCTTTGATGTTTTTAAAGCAGTGGGAGGAGGTTAAAAAAAGACATCCAGGACCTCCAGGAAGCTGAGAAGATGCACAAGCACTGATAGCCAGTGTAGTTTGTATTGCTTTGCTGTGTTCTGCCAAGAAGAAGAGCACACAGAAAACAGGCTGTGCTAGTAATGGGTGTATTTGAAGGGACAAGAAATAATAACAGACTTCTGTCACAGACTAGATAGCTGCTGACGTTCTGAAAGAACCCTGGAAAGTTAGTTAGTAATGGAAGAACACAAACTGCTGCATGCAGGTTTGGGGGACTGAGAATAGGTTCTCGTGTGAAGCTGTTGTTTTGTTGTGGTATAGTAAGAGCAGCTAAGAAGTACAAGCCTTTTGGAAAGCAAATGCTTAAACAAGACTGGAGTTGTCTCAACTCTCTGTGGACTACCTGAATGCATAAGAGGGATGGTTGGTATGAAGGACTCATTAGGCCCCTCCTGATGAAATTGCTGTAAAAATGTTTGCTTATTGCTTCTTTACTGTATAAGATGGAAAAGGAAGCAGAGTGGGAGTTGTGCCAAGCCTTTCTGGCCTCATTGGCCCCTTTAAAAGTGATCTGAGGGAAAGAACTGCTGATGTCTGCCCTTGACGACCACATGACAGATGTCTCCAGTATTTTAAGACTTGTTTGTCCATTTATTCTTTTTCTGCAATCAGTCTGTTGCTTCTTTTCTTTGTTTTGTTTTTAAACTGGCTTGGAGCATCAAATTGCTGGATACCTGGCTTGGTATTTGGTAGTTGAATTTTTGGTTTACATGTCTTACTTATTGATGCTCATTGTGGATAGCTTATGAACAGAGTGAGAACAGTTTTCCCTGCAGGGTTAGTCTACTGTGTTGTATGTATTTTGCTTGAAGACTTTTGTTCTGTAATTCCCTCCTTCAGCTTGGAAGGCATACTTAGGAGAAAGTTGGGAATACTCTCTTGGAAAGGCATGTATTAGCCAATTTTATTTCCTAGAGCCCAGCATGTCTCCAAAGAATACGTCCTACCCTGGGACATTGGGCGTGATTTTCATGTGGTGTGGGAAAAGATATCAATTGACGCAAAGAATAGGGATAGAGGAGGAGATGAGTACGCTGTCGGATGTCCATTGCCTCTACTACTCCGCTTTGAGAGAAAAATTGGGTTACAAGAAATTGAAACATGTTCGTACTAGGGTGCTGACTTGTAAAGTCACATAGGAGAAAGTTTGAGAGAACATGCTATGAATCTTAATGTCTTCTTTTGGTTCAAATGTGTGAATGTTACTTTTATATTGACTCTCTGTGCAGTTTAGAGATAGTTTCTATTAAGATGCATTGGTAGTATAGATGAAACTGGAATTACTAAAATAATGCAATGTGGCTGACCTGAAGCTATCTACTTGTATTTTAGGGGTTGTTTCTCTATTGGCTGTTCATCCTTCTACAGTAAATACGCTTGGAAAACAGCTCCTGCCAAAAACATTCGGACAGTCTAATGTCAACATTGCACAACAAGTGGTAAGGAGACACTGTGGGGTTTTCGTATTGTGAATACTATTGCTGACACATACTGTAGATCTGACCTGTAGGTTGGTAGTTGGTACCACTTGTCATCGGTAGGCAGTTTAAGCTTGTTTCTGATTTTAGTAGACTTATGTTAAAGCAAATGTACTTTTGCATGAAGAAATGCAGAGATGACTCTCAAAGCAACATGCAGATACCTGAATATTCAGGTGGCTTTATCTTTTGCTAGTCTTGCCACTTAAAATCAGTGGCTCACTCAGACTCTGCTTGGGAATCTGTCACAGGGAGATGTAAACAAAGTCCAACAGCACATGCTTATTGAGCTTGAAATTTGTTGGAATGAAATTGAAAACAGAGCTGCTTTTCTTAGTGCTTAGTTAAGATACTCATTTGCTTAAGTACTTAATGTGAGCTTTGAGTGAGGAACATGAAATTAAGAGGTTTTGAAGAATTAGTAAAGCAATAAATAATACAAAGATTATGAGAAGTAAATTATAGTGATGAAAATGTAGTGATATGAGTTGATCTCAGTTCATCTTCTGGAAGGCAGCTATGACATGTAAACATCTGAAATGGAATTTCTTACGTTGAGGGTCCTTCTTGATAGGAAAGCAGTTTCCCATCTGCCTTTCCCAACTCTAAGCTTTAAAGGAGTGTTCTGTAATTGAGGCTGCATGAATCTATAAACTCTACTTCTTCAGCTGTACAGATGTAGCGCAAAACATTCACTGTGCTGTATTTCCAGCAGTGGTGGTGAATAAACTACTTGCAGCAGCCACTTGGAAGTGCAGCTAAATGAGTTTAACTGAATGAAATTATTCCTTCAGTTGGAGGTCTGTTATCAGTAAATTTCCAAATGAAGAAATTCAGAGTAGGTAGGCATTCTTTTAATTTAAAATCAGTAACCAGCAGTAGGAAAATAATATTATAACTAGAGATCATAGGCCATATGGCACAGAGGGGGCCCCTTCTGGGTGTTACTGTGAGACTGTGTGCACACTTGAGTTTAATGTTGTAAATGAAGTGTTCTTTCGAGTAACTGAGGAACTATTTTCTTAAAGTACCAAAACAAGGGGATAACAATGAAGTTACAAATCATCTGATGCTCTTTTGAACTTTAAGCAATGAGAAAATTAATTTTTACAATTGTTGATATACCTATAAAATAAATTCTTGTGTCTTCCATCACAAGTTTAAATTAACAAATCCTCATCTATTATATTATTCTGCGGTATTATCTATGATTAATTTTACATGGTGTTTTTACTAAAAAAAGATGTAATTCTAAAATAACAACTACTCTTAATGGTGGTTTTGTTAGTATGATTACTGTGGGAAATTTACATTTGGCAATCATATTTTTCAGCACTTCCTTACTCAAAACATATTAGCGTTAAATTTTTTTGTGGAAGGAGGGGCCCCTATCAGCATATTTACATTGGCTGTTATCAGTTCAAAATTAGATGCTTAGTTGTATGTCATTAAAGAAGAGACGGAGGTTTTGGCTTGTCTATATATAGAGAGAGAAATTTAGGATAAATTTCTGTTGACTTTACCGTCCTTAAGGGGATAGCCAGAACTATAAAAAAAAATTGCCTTTAGAACCCTGAAAACAAAGAGGAGTTGAATTTTCTGTCAATGTTCAAAGTGTTCCTGGGAAAGCAGAGTTGAGGATTTGGCTTGTGATCCTGTTCAACTTTCTAACCTTTAAGTGGTAAACTTGCATTTGTAATACTTAAGTACTTCATTTTCTGAACCTGTGTTGTTTGTTCAGGTAGTCTTTCATAAGACTATCCCATGTAAGTTTTTCTGTTAAGTACAGCAAAGTGGAGTGTATGGCCTGTCTTGCTGCTTTCCCTGTTGTCCTGAACTTGTTTATTATTGAGGAGCTAAACTGTAACCTTGTTCTCTTTTAAAATCAGGAAATTGAAGAGAAACCAGAAGCCCTTCTTTTTCTACACCCCCCACCTATTCTCTAAATACACCCCCTATTCTCTAAAACCATTCTCTCTAATTCTATCTGCAAGCTTTAATTTTAGGATGTTCCCAGTGACTCTTTGTTGATGCTCTTTTCATTGAAAGTCATCATTGCTTATGAACTTGAGAATAAAAGTTAGAGGCATCAACATTTCTATTAAGGAGCCAATAATACTAGGTAATTCCTTAGGAGATTGTGAAACTCCAGACTCTTAAGGTCTTCCTTAATAGTGATACATTAAAGCATACAATTCTGGCTGGTTTACATACTTTTGTGAGTTAGAATGTGGGCAGGTTTTGAATGCATTAAACAGAGTTCACTTTTCCACTTGAGAAATGAGCCTCTGAATTTGTACTTGCTTCCTACTTTATTCCTTTTTTCCTGCTTTTGCTTCCTGCTTTTTCCTTTGTACTCTTGAACACTTCAAGACACTATAGAGTGTGGTACATGCCCAGGGTTTGCTGTTACCAAATGGTTTATTTTCTTCTTTCCTCTGGCTTTCATGTTGCTGCAGTTGTACAAATTCTAGATGTGGCACCAAGGTGATGGTGGAGCTGCTTGTGGAATTACGAAGCTAGGGAATAGAGTGAGACCCTCTGATTTTTGCTCCTGCAAGCAAGATGTTAATCATCTCTTCTAGTCCCCTGTAACTACATTCTAGGGAATGAAAACTGGCTAACAGCTTTCCTCTATTCTCTGTATTGTCTGTTACTTGAATAGCACATGGGTGGTTTTCACAGTCTTTTGTGACATGTGGTGAACCAGACTAGTCAGCAGCAGAACTTCCAGTATTTTTTTCATGGGGAGAAAGTGAGCTGGTTCACGTGTCGCCTGTGCCTGTTTGGCATCCCCCACCCTCATTCTGTTTCCCACAATCAGAAGTTTCAGTTATGAAAAGTAGTAGAGGAGATTAGGTGACTTTCCATAAGAATTAGAAGCAATTTAAGTATGGAAAAAAGCTACAGGAAAGAGGAGGACCTGAGATTTCCCAGCTGTCAGAAGGTGTAATGAACTTGTATGCTAACTACTCAGATGGCATTATATAAAGAAACAGTAGTATTGGAAGAACCACAGGCAGCTGAAATCTGAAGCATCTAATAGTCACTAGACTGCTTTTTGCATTCTGTATTTAAATGTTATTCAAATTTGGTTTATTTTAACTTTAATGCATAAAATGTTTAATTTTGTTTTTTTTCAGGTTTTTTATTTTACTCTGTGAGGCTGAGGTATTGCAGGTAGCCTGAGAAAGAAATTTCTGTTGGTGTGGCACAATGTAGCTGCAGAGCATAGCAAGCTTGTGGGTGTAGGTTCATTTGATGTTTGTTTCACACGATGCCAGAGACGCAACATACTGTTTCCACTGGGAGGCAAACATGCCCCCCAAAAGTTGTCGTATCTTTCTACAAAATAGAAATCTGTACAGTATCATTTTGTTTTCCTAAAAACATATTTTCTAGAAAGTTACATTTATAACATTTTGGAGATAGAAAACATCATCTGCAAAAGTGGAAATTCTGCTTCAGTGAGTTTCAGTTAAGGAGAGTATGGCTCCATGTGCGAATGTCTGTATTAATTTGTGATCAGAATAGCACATCTTCAGGACTAAGACCATGATTAACTGAGTGTGTTCTCATAACATGTTCAGGATGGAATTGTTCTGCCCAAATTGGTCTCATTCACTGCAGTGATAAGAGTTGCCCCTTGTTCTTCCTCACCTCGTAACGTTTTGGTTCTGACTCTAGTGATAGAGACTTGGCTGCAGGAGAGGAATTGGCCTTTCTGGCAGCATTTCTGCATTTTCTTTCTGCTTTTACTGATTTTCAGATCTTACTTCCTATATTTGCTGCAACTTCTTACATATAGTCTGGTAGGATTTGGGTTTTTTCCCCCCTACCTTTATCCCTTTTTCTGTTGGGGGAGAGGACTTGTGTGTGTTGATCTTGTTGAAGTTAGTGTTGAATAATGTTAAGAAATCCAGGAAGCATGAAAAATTCGTGTAAGGATAATGCATAAATACTCACTACATAGGGAGTGAACTAACTATATAATCTGTACTCTGAAGGGTTTTGTACTAATGTGTATAAAATCAATGCAACCAGTAGAAGTAGCTAGAAGTATAGTAGATTTTGCATCGTGCTTCATTTGAATCGTGCAGCATATGAATATCTTGGAATACTTCTGATAATTTCCTAAATGATTTTATCTTTACTGTAGGTTATTGGTACACCTCAGAGACCTTCAGCGCCAAATACTATCCTGGTAGGAAGTCCACATACACCTAACACACATTTTGTATCGCAGAACCAGACTGGCGATTCTTCACCATGGTCTGCTGGGTGAGCAAAATAAAAGTTACAAAGGATGAATACATTATTTGGAACTTTTGTTCTAAGGGTTAACTGTGGCAGTGTATGTACTTCTCAGGCTAGCAGTATGAGAGACATGGTGTGTTCACTTTTGTATCCAGAGCACTTCAACATTAAGTATATTGTATTAAGTGAGGAGTAGTTGCACAAGAATGAATACTGCCTCATTTGTCATAAAAGGAATGAGAATATTTTCTGTAAACACTGATAGATATTCTCACATTGCTTATATTTAGAGGATTTTGCTCCTAAAGGAACACACAAATTCATCTGACTTGATGAAGTTTTTAATTTGGCATTGCTGTTTTGCTGGTTTATTAAAAAAAATACAGCACCTTTCAGATTGAACAAGTGTATTGTGAAGTATCATGTGAAATAAGAATGTAATCCTTATTGTGGAAAAAGTATTAGATCAAATGAGTGCATTCTTCTGGTGTCTTTTCTCATGCAAGCTTGTTTTTAAGGGTCTCTTGTGAAATGTAGGTTGGTCTTTTTAAGGCTAAATTTGTCATCAGTGTCTTGTTACATATAAATAGATTTCTACTTCGGAATTGTACAGTGAAATGTGTTGTAGAGAATTAAGAGAGGTTCCTTTGCTGATACTAATTTTGTTGATACTTACATTTTTCCTCAAGTTACAAGGAACTTTTTGTTGATACACTTTCCCTCGGGTTCAAGGAACTTTTTATTTAAAATATATGCAGAAAACTTTTATAGTTACTATATTTTGTGACAGAAATTTTCATAGCAACTTCATATACTGTGTCACTTCAGATCTGTATTTTGGTAATCATGTAATGTTTAGTGAGTTGAGCCAACATCAGACTTTGTTCAGTCGGTATCGGACTTCTGCAGAAAATGCTCAATCTGTCTATTTTTTTTTTTTGTGGTCAACTTAGATGGGCTATTTAAAGTTATTTCCTGTAATTCATCTTTCATATTTTAGCATTTATCCCTCTATTCCTTCTTTTTCTTGATTGGAAGATTAAAAGGGGTTTTTTATTGACTCCTTCAAGGGATATTCCTGTTGTTAAATTATCTGCTACTGGAGCTAGCAGAGTTGATGAAAGAATGAATTTTTACTGTGTTTCAGCATCAAGATACTAGAATTGTTAATTATTGTAAATTGTAGGGGGAAACATTATAGGAAAAAATGTGGGGAAGGGGTAAAAGCAGAACAAAAGGGAAAGCTTGGTTTTATGCAGCAGTGTGCCTGTATTTGAAAAAGAGACATTAAGTATTCCAAAGTTAAAATAATCTTAAAATATGTATTATGCATATATTTAGGAAGCGGAACAAGAAAGGAGAGAAGAATGGCAAGGGTTTACGTCATTTCTCTATGAAGGTTTGTGAGAAGGTACAAAGAAAAGGAACCACCTCATACAATGAGGTGGCAGACGAGTTGGTTGCAGAATTCAGTACCACTGATAATCACATTTCACCAAATGAATCAGTAAGTATATGGGAGGTCAATTGCATGTGAACTGAATGGGGGAACAGAAATTCCTTTTGAGACTTTTGTAACTTTTCCTGCTGCTAAATTAAACAGTTCAAACATTACCCAAGTTTACCCATTTGCTGTGATATATTTATTGTCAAATATTTTTGCCACAAGGATATTTGATTAATGAACTATGTTTATAGCAGGCTTATGACCAGAAGAATATTAGACGACGTGTCTATGATGCCTTAAATGTCCTTATGGCCATGAACATAATCTCTAAGGAGAAGAAGGAAATCAAATGGATTGGTCTACCTACTAACTCGGCTCAGGAATGTCAGAATTTAGAGGTATATTTATTAGGAAGTTCACAGTGGCTTTGTGTCTGAGTAAATGTTTACATCCTTAATTTCTTCTGATACAACAGAACGTATTCTTGCTACCTCCTGAAATAACAAGGTACAATAGTATGGTCCCTTTTGACTCTCTTATTTGTATTTACAGAATACACATTTAAACTTCCAGATTGCTTTAATGTTTTTAGGTGGTTTATAGTGGTTTGATTTTTCTATTCTTCTATGTCAGAAATACAGCTCTGTCACAACTTTCAGAGTATATGTGAAGTGAATGGAAGTTAATCAAACTGAAAGATTAATGTGTATTTCCAACGTTGCAGTAGTGGTGCTCAAGAGTTATGAATATTGTTTTCTCCAGAGGCCAGACAAATAATACATCTGTGATGATAGGTGTTGCATGTAGTTCACCATATATATATGCATTGCTGCTCCATTATTGCTGCAGGACTTAAGACATGTAAGAGCCCTCAATTAATTTTTCTTAGTTTTTACTTTGTACAAGGTTTGCTTTTGCTATTGAGTCATTTGTGGCAGTGAGTATCAGGTGTATTAGAATCTTCTTAGTCCCTGGCCTAGTAATTCAAATTTTTGGCTGCTGGGGTGTACTGAACTGTATGTTTTTCTAGATGCTGTAATTTAAGATCTCTTGAATGTCATTTTATTTCTAAAATATGCATGGATGGATTATGTTTTCTAACACATACACATTGCCAAAAATAATTTTAATGATGTAATCACTCAACGCTACAAGACACTTTCAAGAGTGCTTTATGATGAGCTCTCATACTATGCCAGATGACCCAGCATTGTCAGCTCATTCTGATGTCATTTGTAGATAGGAACAGCCTCATGCTCGCAGGCCCTTGTCCTCATGGGGGACTTCAACCATCCTGATATCTGTTGGAGGGATGGTACGGCTCAGCGCGTACAATCCAGGAGGTTCCTCAGTTGTGTGGAGGACAACTTCCTTCTGCCAGTAGTAGAGGAGCCAACAAGGAGAGGTGCCATGCTTGACCTCGTCCTCACCAACAGGGAGGGTTGGTTGGAAATGTGACACTCTCAGCCTTCTATTATGGGGCTATGGAACTGATGGATGGGGTAGAGACAGGGACTCTTCATTAGGGACTGTAGTGGTAGTACAAGGGGTAATGGGTTATAACTTAGGGGAAGTTTAGATATATAAGGAAGAAGTTCTTTTCTGTGAGGGTGATGTGGCACTGGAATCTATAGCCCAAGGAAGTTGCGAATGCTCCATCCCTGGTGGTGCTCAAGGCTGGGTTGGACAGAGCCTTGGGCATGACAGAGCATGGTTTAGTGTGAGGTGTTCCTGCCCATGGCAGGGGGGTTGGAACTAGATGATCTTAAGGTCCTTTCCAGCCCTAACTATTCTATGATTCTATGCTGTCATGTTGCTATGCATTCTCTTACTCTGATCCATGGTAATTTGAGTAGCAGTCCAAAGTAAGTCCTTGTTGGAATCTGCTGGTGAGCTTCCTACACTGAGAAAGCTGTTTATTTCCTACCATTTTGTCTCATATCTTTTATGGTATTTCTTAGTATGTATTTAATACTGTGAAGACTTAACCTTGGGCTCCGTAGAAGTGTCATTTCTTTTAACCATCTTTTATGGATCTTCTCCCGTATCAGTAGACTACATAAAGAGGCTCTTTGCCTCCTTGAATCTGGATATATTTCTGAGGCATAACTTCTGTTTGCAAAGATGTTTTTACCGTCTTCCAGATATATTTTACTTTGTGTTCCAATTCTGCTCTTTGTTACAGTAGTACTGATGTGAGTCTCGATAGTTAGATCTCTAAATTATCTGTAGAACATTAATGACTGACATCATATGCCCTACCTCCAGTTCTCTGGTATTGAGATGATTTTAAGGGGAGAAAATGTTGTTATAAGCTGCAACTTAAAACCAATAAACCAAGCAAACCTATTTCTGTCCTAAGGTGGAGAAACAGAGAAGACTTGAGAGAATAAAGCAAAAACAGTCTCAGCTACAAGAACTCATTCTACAGGTACAGTCAAGGTACTCTTGTCTATAGGGCAAGGTAACTTACCTATATTCCTGTTGCTTTATACCAGTGAGGGTTGGGAAATTTCTGCAAGGTGAATTTCAGGATAAGGCATATGAAGTTTTAATTTTGCACTGTAGTTTAGCCTGGACTGTGCTGTTGCCCGTTGCTATTGGGAAGCCAGCAACTTTCCATGAGCTATGATAAATTATGTTGCAGTTTAAAGTATGTTCAAACGGGATTTATGCTGACAGGAGCTGTAATTCATATTCTGCTCTCTGAATTTTCCAATTCAGTTCCTGTATCTAGAACGTTTTTCTGTGCTAGAGTCCATAAATAAAATTAGATGACTGTAGAGGCCGTGTCTCATAATTCTCTGTGTCTTACCTTTCTGGGACATGACTGCTTGTGCTGTGTAAGTAGCTTCACCACTGTAAAACAGTTGCTAAGCTCCTTCCCCCCAGTACACTGTGTGATAGGAACGAGACTCTCAAGGAGAGTATGCAGAAAGAAAGTACAGATAGCTGTGGGACAGCAATCTCAACAGCTATCTGATTTTTATCAGCCTCTGTGGGGGCTTTGGAATTAGTTTTAATTTGTGTTTTTAATTTGATCCATGACTAGAAAAATACTTTTTCTTAGTTTGACACCTTAATAGAAGACTTATACTTGAGTTTCAGTGATTAACTTGAGTTTTTAGTTCCTACAATTGCCAGTCTTTAAAATATGAATATTCCATTCTGAAAAGCAGTTTTGTTAAGATCTGAGAGTAAAGTCACTAACCTTAACTGAGTAATTTGGAAACCGAACATCAGATATTCAAATTCCAAATGTTAACTGGCTTTTAGCATATAATTTCAAGAAAAAGGCAGTATTAATCATTTGACTGTTCTTGTGGAGTGCAATAGCTAACAGGGAATGGTGAACAGTGAAGTAGGGTGCTATATGAAAATTCTTTCTCCTAGTCACTGTTATTTTTTCATTCTGTCAAGAATCTGTCCAAGAAACTGTCCTGATGTAGTTATTAGAACATGCATTTTTATTTTCAGTGAAATTTTATTGTGTTGCATTTTTCAATATTCTCATTTGTCTCTCTTCCCGTATCTTAACATGCAGGAATATGGTGATCATTCTGTCCTTTTCTACATTTACTTGCTGCAGCTATTTTCTGCAGCTTGCTGGTATTCTTTATCTGAAGGATGTTGTTGTTAGCAGGATCTTAAAGGTTTAATTCGTACTTTTTGTATCACTATTGCTTTTTCTAGCAAATTGCCTTCAAGAACCTTGTTCAGCGAAACCGTCAAGCAGAGCAACAGGCAAATCGACCACCACCTTCCAATTCTGTCATCCATTTGCCATTTATCATTGTGAACACCAGCAAGAAGACAGTGATTGACTGCAGTATTTCAAATGACAAGTGAGTTAACAAAGTTTTCTCTCAGGCTTTTGGTATAGCTGTGAGTTTTATGTCCATGCTAAAGCATTCATCTAGATTTGTTAAAGATGAAATACAAATAAATTTACTTGTGCCTTTTGTAGATTGAGAACATGCAATTTCAGACAGTTTTATAAAGCTTTTTTATAAATAGAATAATTGCATTCATAGAATCATAGAATAGTTAGGGTTGGAAAGGACCTTAAAATCATCTAGTTCCAACCCCCCTGCCATGGGCCAGGAAGCCTCACACTAGACCATGTTGCCCAAGGTTCTGTACAACCTGGCCTTGAGCACTGCCAGGGATGGAGCATTCACAGCTTCCCTGGGCAACCCATTCCAGTGCCTCACAACCCTTGCAGTAAAGAACTTCTTCCTTATATGCCATCTGAACTTCCCTTGTTTAAGTTTGAACTCATTACACCCTGTCCTATCACTGCAATGTCTGATGAAGAGTCTCTCTCTGGCATCTTTGTAGGCCCCCTTCAGGTACTGGAAGGCTGCTATAAGGTCTCCATGCAGCCTTCTCTTCTCCAGGCTGAACAGCTCCAACTTTCTCAGCCTGTCTTCATATTTAATAACTCCTTTTAAGACGTACTATGGATAGATGTTAGAAGCAAAATAAGGCATCTGTGCTAAAGTTTTATATCATACATACACCAAGGAGTGTTCTCCTCTGACTTCAACACAGCGAAATGCAGCTAGCAGAATTGAAAATAGATTTTTTTTTTCAGAACTGCTGCCCTCTACTTTTGGTTCAAAAAGCTAGCTTTTTCATTTGCTAAATAAAATCTGAATGTAGCAGTGTATTCTTGCGCTATTAGCTTACTAAAAAACCATAAAAACGGGAAAAAAAAACCAACTCCCATTTCTCTTCCTACTCTGTAAAGAAAAAGATATCAGGCATGCAAAATGTTTAATTAAAACTCTATCTCTTAAACGGGTTAAAGATGTATAGTGTATATAATGATGGTTTTAGTTGCTTGCTACCAAATATATGTATCTTGAAAAATTTGATTGCTTAATGTGATGTATCACTAACACTGTGTTGAGCTTTTGAAATGCTGCAATTCCTGAACCTAGAAAGTTACTTAAAGTCATTGAAGTTAATTGAGATATTTTTTTCTCTCCAGATTTGAGTATCTATTTAATTTTGACAATACTTTTGAAATTCATGATGATGTAGAAGTACTAAAACGAATGGGAATGGCTTGTGGGCTAGAATCTGGAAGCTGTTCAGCAGAGGACCTAAAAATTGCAAGGAGTTTGGTTCCTAAAGCTCTGGAACCATATGTGACAGGTCAGTTACTCCAAGAAAGAGTCGTTTTGTTAATATGAGACTCAAAAAGCAATATGAAAATATCTAAGATCAGTTAATTTAATAATTTAATTTCCACTGGTTTGTGATAAAGATTTCATAAATTCTCACATAAATATACTTTTTAGCATACCTTAGGGTACAAATAACAGAGATTCATAGAGAGCAGGCTGTTGCTTTTCACAGAACCATGTTTTGCATTATACTGCACAAGTAGATCTTTGCATTGTGCAGTTCATTTAAGAGAACATTTAGAGTTGATGCACCTGCAAAGGCAAGGGGTAGTAAGTGCCAACATGGAATCATAGGATAGTTAGGGTTGGAAAGGACCTTAAGATCATCTAGTTCCAACCCGCCTGCCATGGGCAGGGACACCTCCCACTAAACCTTGCTACCCAAGGCTCTGGTCTTAGTTTCATTTTATATTACTTTATTGTTTTCATTATATAAGCAATACTGGTGGCTTCTGACTGGCTCACTTCAAAACTAAATGTTGTGGGTTTTTTAATGTACTTTGAAATTTTTGCTGTTGCACTAGCTCCTTGTTTTTCAGTTATGCTATTTTGGATATAGTACATCAGTATGTTCTGTTGGTTTGGTTGCAAGTCTCCTTTCTGGACTTTAAAAGGATTAAGCATTTCCCTGAATTACATGAATGTTTTGAAGTATTCTTGAAATATGTATTGTTTGTTTTACAGAAATGGCTCAGGGATCAATCAGCAGTGTATATGTCACATCTTCATCAGGTTCTGCATCAAATGGCACAAGATTTTCAGCCAGGTGGGATGAAATTATCAATTAGTTTTTAAAATCTGCGATTATCAAATAAACTTAAGTAGGGGTTAAATACTTGATGAAAAAAGTTTTGTTTTGCTTAAATGTAGTATGGGTATGTGCTTAAGTTTATTCTCGGGCATCACTTTTGCTTGAGTAGTAGTAGGTCTTACTAGTGTCATTAAAGGAACCTTTTCCTGTATAGTGGAAAAGAAATTGATTGGACTGGTGTTAATCTTGAATGTATTATTTTTGTTTAGTTTTGAATTTGTGACAAGAAAATAGATACTTCCCTAAAGATACAATCTGGGCAAGGTTCTCCATTGATCATTAGTGTCTAACTTAAAAAAGGGTTCTTGGGTTTTGGGTTTTAAACATTTTCAGAAGCTGGTAGAGTGATAAACTGCAACTTGTGTTTAGGTTTTTGTGGATGTATGTAATTTCTGAACTTGAATATTATTTTTCTCATGCTATATAAGACACTTTTCCATAGGTAGTCACTACTGGATAGATTATTGGTGTTGCACTTATCAAGGAGTTGTCCTTGTTTATAAGCAAGCTCTACTAAGTTGTAAAATGAGTTAAACGTCATGTTTTTTTCTCCCTGGAGCTTTCTCTTCTCTAGGCTAAATGAGCCCAGCTCTCTCAGCCTGTCTTCACAGGAGAGGTGTTCCAACCCTCTGATCATCTTCATGTCCCTTTTCTAGACGTGCTCTACCAAGACAGTATGCATCTTGTGTGTGGGGCCCCAGAGCTGGATGCAGTACTCATGAGAATGGAGTAGAGGAGGAGAATCACCTCCCTGAACTTGCTGGCCATACTCCTTTTGATGCAGCCCAGGATACAGTTGGCTTTCTGGGCTGTAAGGGCATGTTGGCAGGTCATGTCTAGTTTTTCATCCACCAGTATCTCCCAAGTCCTTCTCTACAGGGCTGCTCTCAATCCATTTATCCCCCAGTCAGTACTGATACTGGGGATTATCCTGACCCAGGTGCAGGACCTTGTGCTTGGCTTTGTTGAATTTCATGAGGTTCATGTGGGCCCACTCCTTCCCTCAAGTTTATCAGCAGCACCAGTCTGCTTTGTGTCATCTGCAGACTTGCTGAGGGTGTGCTCAGTACCACTGTTAGTCATTAAGGAAGATACTAAATGCTGTTGGTGCCAGTATGGACTCCTGAGGGACACCATTCATTACTGGTTTTCATTTGGACATGGAGCTGTTGACTAAAACTCTTTGGCCATCCTGCCAATTTCTTATCCATCAAACAGTCCATCTGCCAAACTCTTTTATTTCTCCAGTTGAGAAGTGAGAATGTTCTGAGGGACTGTTACAAAAGGCCTTCCAGAAGCCCAGGTAGATTATTTCTTCCGTTGTTCACTGATGCATTTACTCCATCATAGAAGGCACATTTTGGCCTTCCTATAGTCCCGTGATCACCTCCCTGTCTTTCATATATATGTCAGCATAACTTCCAGAAGGACCTGTTCTATGATTTCAGTGGACACTGAGGTGAGCCTAGAAAGGAGAGAGCAAGTTCTAGATTACTTCGCCTCTTTCCACAACGAGTGTTTTATGTCAGAACCACTGGCAGGCTCTGCCTTGTAAATTATTTGGGAAATTGCAATACCATCAAAATTCTTAAGGAAGTCCTAATTTTTAGGCCATTTAATCCATTTGTGTTTAAAGGCAAAAATCCTGTATTGATGGGATTTCTTTAGACAAGGAATACAGCTTTATTCTTGTTCTCTAAAGATAATTTTCTGGCAACTTTTTCTCTCCCATCTGCCTTCTGTCAGAGTTGGAAGGAGGTCTTTCTAAAGATAGGGTATCTAGGTTACTTTAAAAGGATAATACAGTTACATTTCTGAAAACATTTTTCTAATCAAAGACCTTTCTGTAGATAACAGGTTTACCTGAATGCAGATTTAAAAATAAAAAAAGAAATAACTTGAAACAGTTAAGCTCAGGGATGTGCAAGACTAGCAATGGTGAGCAGCATGGTTCATGCTTCAGCCCATTCCTGCAGCCCAGAAGTGTGAGGAATTTGTCCTGTTTTGTGTTAGGGAACTGAAGCTGAGTGAGTATATTGTCAAAATATCTTTAGAGAAACAGAACTTATGATATCTCCTGTTCTTACTGATGTTCCTTCTGTGTTAATGTACATGGAGTTGGTGAAAAAGAGCCCATGTATTTTTAAGACTTTGAAATTTGAGTAGGCCACTACTAGCTAAGAGACCAGTAGAAAAAATGGAGGCTGACTGTGGTTCATTATCTTGGTGAGAAGCATGAGAACTCGTTCTACCTCTGTTTCTTAGGAGGCTGGAAAAGGGGAGCAACAAATTATGTCTAATTATAGTACATGTATAAATATTCATGGAAATAGGAAACTACAAGATACGTAGCTTTTCTGGTACCAAAAACTGTCAAAGACAGGCTGCAGAAGACTGAAGATGTTGCTACTGATGCCATCATTCCAGTTTCTTTGTCTTGCTAAGAAGCTCAGTTTATGAAATTCAGTTCCACGTTTATCCAGAGGAGGGGAGACAGGTTTTGGGTTTGTACTTTCCAATTTCACAGGAACACAAGCATATTTTTTTCTTTGTTTTTGTTGCTGCTTCTGCAGATAATTATGGAGAATATGTTACCTGACCACAGCTAAACAGATATCTTATTATCTTCCTTCTGAGTAAGTGTGCAGAGCAGTAGAAACTCTTGAAAGTGTCTCACTGGACATAACGTTTGCCTTGTGAGCTTTTGGGGCAGTTTCATTCTGTGTGGTGATGGACCATTGAATTGTCTCTGTACAACAGTGTGCATAATAGTTTATGTGCATCAGCTGGATTGAAAAATGACTAGCAAACATATTCTTGAAAGCAGTTTACAAATGATGAATGTCTTCCTAGTTGGAGATACTATTTCTGTGAATTTTGGAAAACATTTTGTCAAGAATTTGTGACCATGTTTGATAAAAAAGATTGGCAAAATAACAAGTAATACTGGAGGCAGGAATGTTTTGGTCCTTAAAATAAAATACCTCTGGACACAGTTAACTCATCTAGGAACAAGATATTTCAGACCATATTTACAATGCATGTGTGTGTTTTGGTGGAAAAAGATCATAAGTAAGAAAATAGATGCTTTCCAAATCTACTTGCTGATACAGGAGATAAATTTTCAGTGTAGGTGAATTTTCAGTGTACATAGATGTCTACAAGAGGGAAAAATACAAGATGTCAAAGAAGTAGTTTTGGTTTGTTTTTTTTTTTTCAGTTGGGGAGAGTTGGTTTTGGGGAATTTTTTGGGTTCTGAGGTTGGTGGGGTTTTTCTTTTGGTTCAATGTTTTGCTGTTGTACAGTGTTGTTTTTTAAACTAGGAAAGTATGAGAAGAAAACCATTTCAAGTTAAAAATACAGCACATGTAGCAATGATAGTTTGCCATGTAATAACAAAGTATTAAGGAGGAGCTATTAATACCCAGTTTTTCAAGTCTTTTGAGTCAATATCAGTGCTTAAAGATAGGATTCACTTGTGATGCAAGTTTCCAGTGCTACTTAAAAATAGTAAAGGGCTTAGATAGTTCTGTAGCTTTAACACTAAATGTCCTTTAGAAGTCACCTGGAAAGCATACTTCTAAGGCATCTGTGAAAGGATTTAATCTTTATATTAAACCTAATGGGAGAAACACAATAAAAACCACTTCAAAGTTACTTAAACTGTTTCTGCTTTTGAGAAATAACTTAGTCATGTTCAATACAGTTTATAAAATAGCAGTGGCAGATTCATTAAAGGAACAGAGTAGATGCATGATTATATTTAAGAGCATAGTAAACTGGGAAAAATCATTAAGCAATGCCAATTGGCCTATGTTGGTTTTTGTTTGGCTTTTTTTTTCCTTCAGTGACTTTTCCAATGGCGCAGACGGGATGTTGGCTACAAGTTCCAATGGATCTCAGTACAGTGGCTCCAGAGTTGAAACACCAGTTTCTTATGTTGGGGATGACGATGATGACGATGACGATTTTAATGAAAATGATGATGACGACTGATGCCCTTTGCTTGTAGACTATTTTTTGTTAAAATTCAGCAAGCTTCAGGAATAAATTGTTCTAGGGAGAAGTGTCTCAAATAACTTTGCCCCATCCCTCAAGGAGAATATTGGTAAGCAGTTCTAAGTTTAGAAATTGCACCTCTGATAAGCAAACAAGGATTGTTTTATGTAGGATATTTTTAAATGTGGTGTGGACGTGTGTTTTTGATACCAGTGTGTTAATGCAGAGCCTTTATTTACTCTTGTTTTAGGGGGTTTTGGTTGGTTGGTTGTTTTTTTGTTTGTTTTGGGTTTGCTTTTTTTTTTTTTTACTTGAAGGAGAACGGATTTTGCCCCAAATGTTCTTGCGAAGTTTGCGAAAGAAAATGTAGACACATCATTGAGAAATAAAATGCTATCCTTCTGTGGAAAATGAATACACTGAATGGCAATTTATTTGGAGTGTATTTTGATGATGCCACTTTTGGAGAAATAGTGAGCTAATGTAGTAGTGTTTTTTGTTAATCACGCAGTGTCCAAAGAACCAAACAAGAAAGATACGTCCTACTTTTTTACATGTTAAATTCCAGAAATGTTGTTGTGAACTTATTTTCCCTTAAATTATATCTAACATGATGATTCCATCAAGTTTATATGCTTTTCACTGTATGTTGGGACATATGAATACTAAAGTTTTTGGCAAATGTTTACTGCCAGTTGGTGCAGCTATAAAAAATGTCTTGAAGGTTTGGAATGATTTATTGCTTATGGTAAAATTTGCCTGATTTCTTACAGGCAGACTTTGGAAACTTTTTATTATATAGTTGTTTATATACTTATAAGTCTATCATATAAAGACATGTACTGAAACAAATGTTTGTATTTGTTTCATAAGCATCTTCCTGTAATCTATTATAAAGTTGAAATTAAATATAGAGAATGTTTTAAGTTTTTTAACTCAAAATTTGTCAATCATTTTTAATAGTTCATTTTTATAAAAGGAATTTCAGGGCAGGTGGTAGTCTTTTTGGATTTATTCACAAACAATTAACTGCACAAATACTGTCAGCTGCCTATTCTAAGACAGTAGTCTTTTTATTGAAACACAAATAAACTTTTCTGTAATATTTTATGGAATATAAAGAGACTATAATTGTTTGACTTGTTTAACCTTGGCACTGTTAGTTTTTATTAATAAAACGCGCATGGGCATTTTTAACAAGCTCTGTGGTTTTTCTAATTTTAGGGTTCTTTTAGAACATTTCACTTCCTCTTGTCACAAGACCTAGAACTGTCTCAGCGTACTGCATAGACACTACAGAGGTCCCAGATTTTTTGCTTTTATGTAGGAATTTGTCCTTACAGCTCTTAGTAACTTGTGATTCTTTCCCTGTATACTCTATTCTTTCACGTCTCCTTACTTCAGTCATATTGCTACTCAGCGTGACAGGCCAGTCTTAGTAGTCCAGTCCAGCTTCTCTGTTTAAAATCCCAGATTTACTGTCCCAACTTTTCATCCCATGTTCCTCAATCCTGGCTTTCTATTGTACATTCCCGTGTCCTCAAAACAGATCTTCATCTGTTTTCCATATATTTCGCCTTCACCTGAACACTTTTTTGCTCTACTCACCTGAAAGTGCAGCTTACAAACTGGCCCTGTCACTCTGCAGGTGGCTGTCAGTCAAGATTTGTTGCTTCCGCAAACTCCAGGAAGTTGTTCAGAGATAACTTACAGTCTAATAACTGCCCTGTCTGTGATACAGATACCGGTGTATCCTGGATACACTTAAGCCCTGTGGTAAATATGAAGTATGTTACATGTGTTTTTTTTCTCTGAGGGACTGTGTCGTGACTTGTCTTACCACTCTTCTGTGGTAAGGGGGTGTGGGTGCTTACTACAGAGCAGCTGATGCACAGTGAATGCTTTTCAATTGTATCAAACCTTGTAATATGAGTGCAACAAGCAAATGACTTAATTTTATGGGCCTGTGAAAACCATTTAGTGGGGGGTAATTGCATGCTTGGCTTCCCACCAAAGATGCCATTCTTCTCAGTGCTAGTGCTAGAAGCAAGGTTCTTATCATGGTTGAATCAGCTGATTCAAATTATCTTTGCTGTTGAATGGCAGTTTTCTCTGCGGAGTCAACAGTAGCTATCAAGGAACTCTTGGCAGGCCATGGGGGTTATTTTTTCCCCCTACATTCTAAATCTCCATGGTATGATCGAAGATTCACCTGCAAAGAGGAGTACGGGGATGCTAGGTGAGAAAACCTGCAAGCATCTGACAGTTTCCTTTTGGTTCTCATTAGTGGAGTAGATCTCAGATGAGACAAGGTCAAGGCGGGAGTGGAAGTGTGCAAAACATAAATTTTCAAAGACATTACTTTGCTTCTGGTTGCTGATGAATCTCTGAAATGGAATTTGAGAGTTTAAGGAAACAGCATTGGAGTGGTCTGGGGAACAAATCTGATTATATTTATGGTTGGACTTGATGATCTTAAAGGTCTTTTCCAACCTGAATGATTCTTGATTCTGCATTACCTTGGTTTCAGGCGAGCATTCTAGTAAGGGTGACTACCAGTAACAAGAGGGAGTTTATTGAATTTTTAATTACATGCTAGATTTTGGACAGTTACCTGGTCATTCTGTTTAGGTGAAAAAGGAGGGTGAGAAGGGAGAAAAGAGACCAATGGTGAGGAGGGAGGTGGAAATGAGGAAAGACTTCAAGTCAAGGAGACTTAAGAAGTAGTAGGAGGGAACCAGAAAAGGAAGAACAGATTGGAATGCGAGAATTTTCACAGAGGGAAGAAGGTGAAGTTGGGAAGAAGTAATGAGAAAAAAAGAAGACTAGTAGTAGAAACTTTATTCAAACAGGAAAAAAAAAGGAGCAAAGAAATATGTAGTACAGGTGTAATAATGCCCGGCCTGGCGTGAAAAGAGCTGGATGGTAGGAGATGACTGCATGGTTCTTAGCTCTGAAAAGGGTGACACCATGGGCACAGACGGAAAAGGAAGGTCAAAAGCAGGAACAGAATGCCAGAGGAAATCATGGACAGGAAATTGTTGAGAAAATCTGTGGAAGTAGAAAATACTGTAAAGAGAGAGAAGCTAGAATTCAGTTTAAGGACGATTAAATGATGGTAAAGGTAATTAGAATAGTAATAAGTACTCAGTTAGGAGAAAAACGTTATCAGGAAAATGATGCACTGTCACTCTCTTAATCTGTCAGTACTTTTTGTGATCTGAAGAAGAGGAAAAGTCACAAAGTGTGTATTTTTATCTCTGAAATGGTTCTGCGAATAAATCCTGGGAACAATGTGCATCTTTCACTGTTTTTCTAAAGTGATGCTGACCTTTGAAAGGCTGTCCCTCCGTTTTGACATGTGTAATACGTTAAGAAGGATTTCTTGGGTTTTTTTGTTTCAGAAGTAAACTGGTTTGCTTTTCCTTTAGGAATTTGATTGTCTTAACTAAAGAGAAGCAAGTGTGACTTTGGAAACTTCTTTAAAATATTCCTTCAAGGAAAAGCAACCATTGCAGAGAAGAAAAAAAATCAATAGAGCTAATAGGACACAGGTCTTTCAAGATGACCTTTTATTAAATTGTTCCTAGAAGGAGGTAACTGTCGTAAGGTTAATCTCTGTTTCTGTATCAGTGAGCACCTGATACATTGTGAAATCTGTAGATTAATGGTTAATCTGAAAATAGGAGGTTGCTTTAACTTAAAAAAGGAGTGGGGGGAGAGCAGTGATGTGATAATACTGGGATGATCATCAGTAGAAAGGAGAGTATATGCAGTTTTTTCCAGATAGTTCAATTGCTTCCTGTAGGGATTTGTTTTCTCTCATCTGCTTATGAGAAGAGTGCTATTTATCTTGACTGCTACACTGAGTTAAGAACTTTCAGCTCTTCTCAGGTCTGTCTCTTTCCAGAATGATGTGGATATCATCACAGGTGCTTTATTGTTAAAGCCTTGCTTGTTTTACTGTAATTGTCTTTTTTTTTATCAACAAGCCCACAATTTTGAATGTCATTATTTTGTAAATTTGGGACTTAAGATTTTTTCAAAGGTTATTCTTGGGCTCTGATTCCTCCTTGAGCTTCTGTGGAGGGTTACCAAGATGCTCAGGGATCCGGAGCAGTTGCTGTGTGAGGAGAGGCTGAGGAAGAAGGACTTGTTAAGCCTGAAGAAAAGGTGCCCTCAAGAGACCTAATGGCAGCTTTTCCGTACTTCAAGCGAGTTATTGCAAAGATGGAGTCAATCTGCAGTGATGCCTCATGGGAGGATGAGAGGGAGACAACACACACAAGATGAAACAAGATTATTTCCATTGGAGTTAAGCTGTGGAACAGGTTTCCCAGAGATGTTGTGCTGACTTAGGGTTTTCAAGACTAGATGGGATAAAAGCCCTGAGCAATGTAGAGTCTGACCTCACAGCAGACAGTGTTTTGAGCAGGGATAGACTAGAGATGATCTGAGGTGCCTTCCAGCCTGAATTACCATATGGATCCCATAAAAGATATGAAAACAAAAAACATTAGTAAATACCATGTATCAGTGTCGTGAACAGACTAACGAGTGAGTCATCTGCATTGTCTGCAAAGACTCAGCAGAAAAAGAATGGAAGTTCAGCTCATATTCAGAAACCATCAAAAGCTGCCAAACTGCTGTGATAGAAAAGGTAGCTAGATGAGGGGATAGAAGTGAAAACTTGTCTTCCTTTATGGTGGGAGTTCTGAAAAGCAGAAATAGAGCTGATGCTGAGAGCAGAATGAAGAAAGGCAACAACTGACATGCATGGGGGTGGAAACATTTCAACATTTGGTGACACTGGTAGTTCTCATCTGGCATCATGGTGGTTGTCACCTAGCTGCATCTGCCTGTCTCTCTGTTGGAGAGCTGCTGTGCCCAGAGAGACATTCTAAGTATGTCAGCACTAACAAGTGAAACATTTGTCACAGAAAACCATGGTTATTGATTCACAGCTTTCTTGTGATTAAAGGCAGAATATCCTGGTATGGCAGAGAATCGAGACCAGTGTTAATCAAGAATCACCCATGTAATACCTTTACAAGTACTTTTCTTTGTTCTGCTATGACTTCTGTTTGTTCAATTTTTGGATGTTTTGAATGGATTGAAATACAAACTTAGGCTCAAAGATTTGATCTTTTAACACATCACTGTGTACGCATCATGGTACATTGCTCTAAGTAGTGCAATAATATGAGCCCTGACCTATCAGGAGGGCTGCTTAGCGCAGAATGGAAAGCTGCCGCATTGTAGCATGTTAAAAGAATCATAGAATCATAGAATAGTTAGGGTTGGAAAGGACCTCAAGATCATCTAGTTCCAACCCCCTGCCATGGGCAGGGACACCTCCCATTAAACCGTATCACCCAAGGCTATGTCCCACCTGGCCTTGAACACCATCAGCTATGGAGCATTCACAGCTTCCCTGGGAAACCCGTTCCAGTGCCTCACCACCCTAACAGTGAAGAATTTCTTCCTCACATCCAATCTAAACTTCCCTGTTTAAGTTTGAACCCGTTACCCCTTGTCCTATCACTAGAGTCCCTCATGAAGAGTCCCTCTCCAGCATCCCTATAGACCCCCTTCAGATACTAGAAGGCTGCTAGGAGGTCTCCACGCAGCCTTCTCTTCTCCAGGCTGAACAGCCCCAACTTTCTCACCCTATCTTGTCGAATGTGGGAGGAGATTGCAAATTTTTAGACAATTAAGGAAATTATGGATGTGTTTCAACATATTTGAGCCTTTTCTACTTCCTTGCATTCTGATTTTAAATATTTTATGAACTGTTTACTACTGAATCAAGGTAGATTTTGGGCATTATCACTGACTGAATAGCTGCATCAGGTAAGACTACTTCTGTTTAATGTTTTCTTTAATAAACCAGAAGAAAAGGAAAAAATATTTTTAAATTATACTGGTTAAAAAAGAAGAAAATTATGGAAGGACAGATTAATGCAGATTGCTTGGCAAGCAGAGCATGTCCAAAAAAATGTTATGGTTAAACTACACATCTTTTGAACAAAGAATTCAAGCTACGTTTACAGGA